>CM035138.1:78761990-80096649 GCA_020205605.1 Panax ginseng | reverse complement strand
CGAATCTTTTGATTACGTACTTGTTTTGTATATGTTTTTATAATATGTCTCTTAAGTTGCATGTGGGCTACCTGTTGCAAGTTTATATCACTAAACAATCACCAAGAATCATTGTATATTTTAGAAGCTCAAAAATAGAGCGTTAATGCTATTTCTTCATTTAAAACCCGAAATGAAGAACGACTTCTGACTATGATTTTGGAGACTTCCGGATCTCTTAGTTTTATATTGTTTGTTATTCGTGTTTTGTTGTTGAATGCATATAAGTATTACATTGGATTACCTTGCTTACTGTAATCGATAGATAGACTAGATACATCATGATATGATTGTTACATAATTGAAACCTAGCTTTGCCTAAACCACTTACATGTTTTTACGGGTTTGGGCTCGAGAACACGAAAACACACCTATAAGCGGCGGTTGCAGCCATTTATAGGTGGTCTATAGCGACGATTTCATATAAAAATTATATTTTTTATTAAATAATTAGTTTTAATTAGTTTTTAATTATGAAAAATACAAAAATAAATTCCTAAAATTTATTTTAAAATCCAGAAATTTAGTTTTTAATTATTTTGAATATATTTCATAAATATTTAATATTTTGGAATATAAATGGTATTTAATTTATTTAATTATAATATTAAATAAATTATTTTAAAATAATTTTAATACATGAAAATCATTTAAAATTATATTATGATATAAGAAAATAATTTAAGTTTTTTTGATAACTTTTAATATAAATTAAAGATGAATTTCATTAATTAATTAATTTGCATTACCGTTATCAATCATTGTCTACGAATTGTAACTTGGTGAGTACAGATTTTAAAATCTTAAATTTCGGGAAAGCACGGTTTAAATACGAAAACTACATAGTTGTTGTAACAACCATTATTTTCTATATAAATAAATAAGAAATTTTCAAGTATAATTTTTTTTTTATATTTTAAGGATGAGAATTGTACAAGATAATGTGTATATGTATTTATGTGGTAAATAAAAATATATTTATTACATAAATATTTACGATAAATTTATTTTAAAATTATTGATTATTATAAAATTATATTCTTATAATAATTAATTTTTAAATAGAAATATTTTATTAATTATTTTCCATGAAAATATAAGCAAATATTATTTAAATAATATATGAGATGATTTTTAGAATAATTATAATAATTATTTTATTATATAAATTTTAATAGATTAATAAGTTAATTATTTTACACTTAATTATTAAGATTAAATATGGAAGATAAATCGAGATATGAATTCCAAACCCTAATTTTGGATTTTGATTAAGAAATAAGAATAATAATATAATATTAATTATATTTTGATTTTCGATGATATAAATATATATCTTTTTATGTATATTGACAATAATTGAGTCAATTATGGTATTTCATAAAATCCTAGAATTATTGATAAACAGCCTAATTGAAAGGTCAATTCTGACTTTAAAACTTTGGTTGAGTCATTATGTAGTCGTCGATCTTTGTTGATAATGTTAATACAATGACAAGTATTATATATTTTTATATTAGTTAGGAAAACCTAATTTTCTAAATTAAAACCTAATTAGCTAGAAACCTGGTAATTTGTAAATTAGTAACCTAATTTGCTAAATTGGTAACCTAATTGTTAATTTCAAGCTAAATGCTAATTAGTGGACATTAAAATCCTAATGTTCAAGTATAATGTAATTAGAAAATTAAACACGATTAAGAAACCTAATTTGCAAAAATAGAAACTAATATTATTTTTATTTTTTGTACAAACTCTAATTAGTAATTTTAAAACCTAATTACTTATTATAAACCCTAATTGTTTAAAGATCGAGGGTTAATTATGATTAGTAATTTTAAACAGTAATTAGAAAACTAATTATATTTAGTAAACTCTAAATTATATATATATATATATATATATATATGTTTTGGAAACTAAATTGTTATTTATTTTTATTAAATCCTAATTTTGGAAATCCTAGAAGTACTCTTAAAACCTAAAATGGTTCCAAACCCCTAATCAAACCTAAGCCCTAAGGGTTTGACAAATTACCATTTATACCATTAAAATAAAAATCAAATGACCCTTTTACCATAGTTTGCGTTATTGAATCTAGGGTATAGGTTTTTGACATTTGGTGAAGTTGTTCACCGAACCAACCACCCACATGTGACATATATCTCCGAAGCAAATCAAAGTAATCTCGTACCGATTCATGCATGAAGACTTTTATAAATTGATTGGAAGAGAAAAAATTCATTTATTACATACATTTTTCCACAGACACTCAACTAGACCCTCTCTCTCTCTCTCTCTAACCTCTTGAATATACAAGATATATCGGTCATAAATCAAGCCCACGATTACCTCTAACCAAATCGGTGATCCAGATCAAAAGATTGATCGTCAGTATAAACCTAATAGCTATAATCGACCAAAAATCGATGTTAGATGTTATTTTTTATATTAAACATGTTATATATAGTATATATTGATGATGCAGGTTTGCTAGATGTTAGATCCATAACATCTAGAGGCTCGGATTTGGAATTAAAAAATGCGAGAAGAATTTTTCTATGTGTTACGACAGCAAATATAGGAATACAGCAGATCTCTATATCTGTGTTTTTATTTTATGTTTTGAAAGTTTGTTGTTGTGATGCGATATGTGTTCTTTGATGCGAGCTTGGAATGAGGTTTTAGATCGTATGTAAATTACCAAGTTATGGAAGGTGAACTTCTGTTGTGGCCATGACTTTAAAGTTCTGAGGTAACCAGAGAATGGGTTTCGGCGTCTAACAAAGATCTTTGAAGGTCGATGTCGTCCGGATGATGGAATGTTTGATGTTGTTTTGTTTAAATGGATTAAAGCTTGTAACTTTGGACTTTAGATTGTAGTATTTATATCTCTTAAATCATTAATGGATCGAATGTAATGAGTGGTCAAAGCGAGTCACGCAGTCGCGAATGCATTTTCTAGAATTTCGAAACCACGAAGAACATACCTTCTAACATGCTTTTGGTAGGTGCAGATCTTTTTGATTACGTGCTTATTTTATATATGTTTTATAATATATCTCTTAAGTTGCATATGGGCTACACTGCGAAGTTTTATATCACTAAACAATCACGAAATCGTATGTTGTAGAAGCTTCGAAATAGAGGCGGTCATTTGCTTCATTTAAAACCTGAAATGAAACTGACTTCAACTATGATTTTTGGAGACTCGAATCTCTTAGTTTTATATTTGTTTATTACGTGTTTTGTTGTTGAATACATATAGTATTACATTAGTTCTACTGCTGTAATCAATAGATGGACTAGATACATCGTGATATGATTGTTACACTTGGTGAACCTAGCACCTCGACAACATGTTTTTAAGGTTGGAGAAACAAAGGAACCTGAAGAACACCTATAAGCGGCGGTTACGTCACTATGGGTAATTCTATGACGATTTCTATATAAAATTATATTTTGTTAAATAATTAGTTTTAATTAGTTTTTAATATTGAAAATACCAAATAAATTCTAAAATTATTTTAAATCAAGAAGAAATTAATTTTCTATATAATTAAATCGAAAATTTTATGTATAAATTTTTTTTTTTATTTAAGGATGAGGATTTGTATAAGATAAGGTGTATATGTATCTATGTGATAAATAAAAATATATTTATTACATGAATATTTACAAATAATTTTATTTTAGAATTATTGATTATTATAAATTATATTCTTTTAATAATTAATTTTATGGTGGAAATGTTTTTATTATTTATTTTCCATGAAAATATAATTATATATTATTTAAATAATATATGAAATGATTTTTAGAATTATTATAATAATTATTTATTTTATTATATGAAATTAATTATGTTAGAATAATTAAGTTAGTCATTTTTACTTAATTAATAATGTTAAATATGAATAATAAATCGATATGGAATCCAAACCCCCTATTTTGGATTTTTATCAATGATAAGAAAATAATATAATAATATTATCTTTTAATTTTTTCATTATATAAATATGTACTGTATGTTTGTGGACTGACAATGGTTGGTCAATTAGGGTGTATAATGTTAAAACCCTAGCATTAATTTGTTTAACCCTATTTTTAAATTCAAATGGGAAAGTCAATACTGTTATATAATAGTGTTATGTGATATATGTGGTGTATTATAGAATTTAATATTAATTAGAGAAACTCTAATTAATATTTAGAAATCCTAATATTTTTTTAGAAACCCTAATATTTAAATTATAAACCCTAATTGATTTGAAACCCTAATTTGAAGGCCATTTACGACTCTATGAATTTGTTAAGTCGTTATGTAATCATGATAATGTGATTAACGACCGGTATTATTGATACTAACACTAATTAGGGAGAACCCTAATTTTCAAAACCCTAATTTGCTAAATTGGTAACCCTAATTGTTAATTGCAAGCTAAATGCTAATTAGTGGACATTAAAATCATAATGTTCATGTATAATATAATTAGAAAATTAAACACGATTAAGAAACTCTAATTTTCAAAAAACAAATTAGAAACTAATATTATTTTTATTTTTTGGGCAAACCCTAATTAGTAATTTTAAAAACCTAATTACTAATTATAAACCCTAATTGTTTAATGATCAAGGTTAATTATGATTAGTAAATTTTAAACACAAATGTTCAAGTAATCGAATTAGAAAACTAATTATATTTAGTAAACTCTAATTTATATATATAATTTTTTTTTGGAAACTAAATTGTTATTTATTTTTAAATCCTAATTTTGAAAATCCTAGAAATTTGCTCTTAAAACCTAAAATGGTTCAAACCCTAATCCAAACCCTAAACCCTAAGGGTTTGACAAGTTACCAAATTGCCATTAAATTGGAAAACTAAAAGACCATTTTGCCCTCATGTATTATTATTGGAGCTAGTGTATAGGTTTTGACATTTGGTGAAGTTGTTCACCAAACCAACCACCCCATGTGCCATAAATCAGCACATATCAGCCACTCAACCAGCCATTGCATGCATCTAGACTTGTATAAATAGATTTGGAGAGAGAAATTCATTTGCTTGCTCATTTTTTTCAAAGCTCTCACCAACTCTCTTTCACTAAAAACCCCACGAAAATATATAGGTGTATCAGTCCCCTAAAAAAAGCCCCATGAATTCCATAACAGATCTAGAAGCCCAGAATCATGAATCAAAGCATAAAGGTATAAACCCTAGAATTAATTTTTTTTTTTATGATCTGATGTTAGATCTTGTTGTTTGTTGTTTAATGTTGTGTAATAAGATGTTATTTAGTGATCTGGGTTGTTAGATCCCAGATCCATAACATTAAAGTGCTCGGATTTAAAGTTTTTAAAATTCTGGGAAAGTTTAACATTTTCGTCTGACAACGAATGTCAGTGGTTCTAGATCTTTCCTTGTTCATGATGTTTGATGTTTTATGTTTTAGATCTATAGCCTGTCATGTTGTCTTTGATCTGGAAGTGGATTTATAGTTGTTTAATGTCTAGATTTCATGTTATAATCGGTCAAAGTCGGTTGACCGACCATGACCGAGTATGAATCTGGAAAACCCAGAATGTGTTCATATCGACAACATGTTCATAGCATCGATCTTTTCAAAGGTTTTTGTTTTGTTATTGTTATGATATCTAAGTTGATCTATGTTTTTTAATAATGTATTTTTTATGCCTTTATCACTAAAACATTACATTACGTATGTCCTCTCTGACGACTGATGATGATGATGATTCGTGAGTGCGATCGAGAGCTTTTTTAGGACCCATCTGAAAGGTGAAGAAATGAATAACCCCAAAATCGATTTCACAAGAACCACTCTGAAACCCTAGGTTTTATCAGTGTAGCAATCGATCGTGGGTATGAGATCTGAAGCGACAATCAGTAGTGGAGAAAAGACGTTTTGGCTTCAATTTGTAACTGAGTAGAGATGAGGAGACGTGCATGTAATGGAGAGCAAGGGCATAGGACTTCAACTGATATAAGATAAGTGGGAGAACACGTCTTTAAAACTAAAAAAAAAAACTTCCTAACTGTCATTGTGCATGCGTATGCATGCGATTTCAAATTTAGCGATCTGCCTCTTCATGTTCGGCCACCAAAAGTTCTTACAAAGGTCTTGATACATCTTAGTACTACCCGGATGTATCGAGTACCTCGAACTATGGGCCTCCCACATAATCTCTTCTTTCAACTCGGAATTATTTGGAAACCAAATTCTTCCTTCAAAACGAAGTAAATGTAACAACCCGATATTTTCTATATAATTAAATCAGAAATTTTGCGTATAATTTTTTTTTATTTTAAGGATGAGGATTTGTATAAGATAAGGTGTATATGTATCTATGTGATAAATAAAAATATATTTATTACATGAATATTTACAAATAATTTTATTTTAGAATTATTGATTATTATAAATTATATTCTTTTAATAATTAATTTTATGGTGGAAATGTTTTTATTATTTATTTTCCATGAAAATATAATTATATATTATTTAAATAATATATGAAATGATTTTTAGAATTATTATAATAATTATTTATTTTATTATATGAAATTAATTATGTTAGAATAATTAAGTTAGTCATTTTTACTTAATTAATAATGTTAAATATGAATAATAAATCAGATATGGAATCCAAACCCTAATTTTGGATTTTTATCAATGGATAAGAAATAATATAATAATATTATTATTTTAATTTTTCAAATCTTATAAATATGTATTTATGTTTGGGGACTGACAATGGTTGGTCAATTAGGGTGTATAATGTTAAAACCCTAGCATTAATTTGTTTAACCCTATTTTTAAATTCAAATGGGAAAGTCAATACTGTTATATAATAGTGTTATGTGATATATGTGGTGTATTATAGAATTTAATATTAATTAGAGAAACCCTAATTAATATTTAGAAATCCTAATGTTTTTTTTTAGAAACCCTAATATTTAAATTATAAACCCTAATTGATTTGAAACCCTAATTTGAAGGCCATTTACGACTCTATGAATTTGTTAAGTCGTTATGTAATCATGATAATGTGATTAACGACCGGTATTATTGATACTAACACTAATTAGGGAGAACCCTAATTTTCAAAACCCTAATTTGCTAAATTGGTAACCCTAATTGTTAATTGCAAGCTAAATGCTAATTAGTGGACATTAAAATCATAATGTTCATGTATAATATAATTAGAAAATTAAACACGGTTAAGAAACTCTAATTTTCAAAAAAAAATAATTAGAAACTAATATTATTTTTATTTTTGTGCAAACCCTAATTAGTAATTTTAAAAACCTAATTACTAATTATAAACCTTAATTATTTAATGATCAAGGTTAATTATGATTAGTAAATTTTAAACACAAATGTTCAAGTAATCGAATTAGAAAACTAATTATATTTAGTAAACTCTAATTTATATATATAATTTTTTTTGGAAACTAAATTGTTATTTATTTTTAAATCCTAATTTTGAAAATCCTAGAAATTTGCTCTTAAAACCTAAAATGGTTCAAACCCTAATCCAAACCCTAAACCCTAAGGGTTTGACAAGTTACCAAATTGTCATTAAATTGGAAAATAAAAAGACCATTTTGCCCTCATGTATTATTGATCTAGTGTATAGGTTTTGACATTTGGTGAAGTTGTTCACCAAACCAACCACCCCATGTGCCATAAATCAAATCATATCATCACCACTCACCCAACCAACCATTGCATGCATCTAGACTTGTATAAATAGATTTGGAGAGAGAAATTCATTTAACCTGACTCTCACATTGTACTATTAGAACCCATCGAAAATCATTAATGATGAATCGGTAAGGTTAGACAAGCCCCATAATTAGAATGCATTTTCTGAAGCCCGAATCAAGAATCCTTGTATGCATAAGGTATAATTACCCAAATATATGTTTTATAATATTCTTAAGTTGCATTATGGGCTACCACTTAGTTTATTCACTAACATTTATGTTGTAGAAGCTGAAATAGAGGCGATCGAACATTTCTTCATTTAAATGTCCGAACTGAAGAACCGATTTCGTGGATGATTTTGGAGACGTCATAGGATCTCTTAGTTTATGATGTTTATTAGGTATTTTGTTGTTGAATAGTATAGTATTATTTGATTACCCATTTGTAATAATGGATAGTAGATACATCGTGATATGATTGTTAGTTTTTAATAGCATTCAAGGAATGTTTTTACGTCTTTGAGAAACAAAGGAACCACGAAAGAACACCTAATATTTTCTATATAATTAAATCGAAAATTTTGCGTATAATTTTTTTTTATTTTAAGGATGAGGATTTGTATAAGATAAGGTGTATATGTATCTATGTGATAAATAAAAATATATTTATTACATGAATATTTACAAATAATTTTATTTTAGAATTATTGATTATTATAAATTATATTCTTTTAATAATTAATTTTATGGTGGAAATGTTTTTTATTATTTATTTTCCATGAAAATATAATTATATATTATTTAAATAATATATGAAATGATTTTTAAATTATTATAATAATTATTTATTTTATTATATGAAATTAATTATGTTAGAATAATTAAGTTAGTCATTTTACTTAATTAATAATGTTAAATATGAATAATAAATCGATATGGAATCGAAACCCTAATTTTGGATTTTTATCAATGGATAAGAAATAATATAATAATATTATCTTTTAATTTTTCGATCTTTATAAATATATATTTGTATGTTTGTGGGTTGACAATGGTTGGTCGATTAGGGTGTATAATGTTAAAAAACCCTAGCATTAATTTGTTTAACCTATTTTTAAATTCAAATGGGAAAGTCAATCTTTGTTATATAATAGTGTTATGTGATATATGTGGTGTATTATAGAATTTAATATTAATTAGAAAACCTAATTAATATTTAGAAATCTAATGTTTTTTTTAGAAACCCTAATATTTAAATTATAAACCCTAATTGATTTGAAACCCTAATTTGAATGCCATTTACGACTCTATGAATTTGTTAAGTCGTTATGTAATCATGATAATGTGATTAACGACCGGTATCATTGATACTAACACTAATTAGGGAGAACCCTAATTTGCTAAATTGGTAACCCTAATTGTTAATTGCAAGCTAAATGCTAATTAGTGGACATTAAAATCATAATGTTCATGTATAATATAATTAGAAAATTAAACACGATTAAGAAACTCTAATTTTCAAAAAACAAATTAGAAACTAATATTATTTTTATTTTTGTGCAAACCCTAATTAGTAATTTTAAAAACCTATTTACTAATTATAAACCCTAATTGTTTAATGATCAAGGTTAATTATGATTAGTAAATTTTAAACACAAATGTTCAAGTAATCGAATTAGAAAACTAATTATATTTAGTAAACTCTAATTTATATATATAATTTTTTTTTGGAAACTAAATTGTTATTTATTTTTAAATCCTAATTTTGAAAATCCTAGAAATTTGCTCTTAAAACCTAAAATGGTTCAAACCTTAATCCAAACCCTAAACCCTAAGGGTTTGACAAGTTACCAAATTTTCATTAAATTGGAAAATAAAAAGACCATTTTGCCCCTCATGTATTATTGGATCTAGTGTATAGGTTTTGACATTTGGTGAAGTTGTTCACAAAATGCGATTATTAGATGTTATTTTTTTTATATTAAACATATTATATATAGTATATATTGATGATGCGGGTTTGCTAGATGTTAGATCATATTAACATCTAGTAGGCTCGGTTTGGAATTTAAAAAATGGAAGAATTTTTTCTATGTGTTACGACAACCAAATGTCCCGGCCCAGCAGATCTCTGTACGTGTTTTATTTTTATGTTTTGAAAGTTTATTATTGTAGTCGATATGTGTTCTTTGATCGAGACTTGGAATGAGGTTTAGATCAGAGGTATGTAAATTGCGAGTTATGGAAGGTCAAACTCGTTGATTTACCATGACTTTGCAGATTCTGAGTAACCTGTAATGGGTTCGGCGTCTAACAAGATCTTTGAGGTCAATATCACGTGGATGATGGAATGTTTTGATGTTGTTTTGTTTAAAATGGATTAAAGCTTGTAACTGGACTTTAGGTTGTAGTATTTATATCTCTTAAATCATTAATGGATCGAATGTAATGAGTGGTCAAAGCAGGTCATTGCAGGTTACGAATGCATTTTCTAGAATTTCGAAACACGAAGAGCGTACCTTCTAACATGCGTCTTTTATAGATGCAGATCTTTTGATTACGTGCTTGTTTTTGTATATGTTTTTTAATATATCTCTTAAGTTGCATGTGGGCTACACACTCAGCCAAGTTTTATATCACTAAACAATCACCAAATGCGTATGTTGTAGAAGCTCGAAATAGAGGCGATCGATAGTTTCTTCATTTACCAGGCAACCTGAAATGAAGAACACCTCCTGACATGATTTTGGAGACTTCGGGATCTCTTCCTGCTTTTATATTTGTTTATTACGTGTTTTGTTGTTGGATCGTGATAGTGGTCATACATTAGTTCTACACTTTGTAATCAATAGATAGACTAGATACATCATGATATGATTATTAAGCCTTGTGAACTGGCTAAAGAATTTCGACAACTGACACATGTTTTTTACGGGTTTGGGCTCGAGAACACGAAGAACACTATAAGCGACGATTACTTGTCACTATAGGTGGTCTATAATTGACGATTTCTATATAAAAAATTATATTTTTATTAAATAATTAGTTTAATTAGTTTTTAATAATGAAAATACCAAATAAATTCTAAAAATTATTTTAAAATCAAAATTAGTTTTTAATTATTTTGAGTATATTTCATAAATATTTAATATTTTGGAATATAAATGGTATTTAATTTATTTAATTATAATATTAAATAAATTATTTTAAAATAATTTTAATACATGAAAAATTATTTAAAATTATATTATGGTATAAGAAAATAATTTAAGTTGTTTTTGATAACTTTTAATATAAATTAAGATGCTTATTACTTACAAATTTTACACATTACACGTTATCAAGCATACATATCTACGAATTACTAACTTGGCGAATTTGAACCGATTCTAGAAATCTTAAATTTTGAAAGCACCGGTTTAAACACCAAATCTTTATAAGTTGAATGTAACGACCCGATTATTTTCTATATAAATAAATAAGAAATTTTTATGTATAATTTTTTTTATATTTTAAGGATGAGGAATTGTACAAGATAATGTGTATATGTATTTATGTGGTAAATAAAAATATATTTATTACATAAATGTTTACAAATAAATTTATTTTAGAATTATTGATTATTATAAAGTATATTCTTATAATAATTAATTTTAAAATAGAAATATGTTTTATTAATTATTTTCCATGAAAATATAAGCATATATTATTTAAATAATATATGAGATGATTTTAGAATAATTATAATAATTATTTTATTATATGAATTTTAGTATAGATTAATAAGTTAATTATTTTACATTAATTATTAAGGTTAAATATGGAAGATAAATCGGATATGGAATTCAAACCCTAATTTTGGATTTTGATTAAGAAATAAGAATAATAATATAATATTAATTATATTTCTCGATGATATAAATATGTATTGTTTGTGTATATTGACAATAATTGGTCAATTATGGTATTTCACGCTAAAATCCTAGAATTATTGATAAACCCTAATTAGAAAGTCAATTACGACTTTAAGCTTTGGTTGAGTCATTATGTAGTAAAGTGATCTTTGTGATAATGTGTCTAATGACAAGTATTATATATTTTATATTAGTTAGGAAAAACCTAATTTTCTAAATTAGAAACCTAATTAGCTAGAAACCACTAATTTGTAAATTAGTAACCCTAATTTGCTAAATTGGTAACCCTAATTGTTAATTTCAAGCTAAATGCTAATTAGTGGACATTAAAATCCTAATGTTCAAGTATAATGTAATTAGAAAATTAAACACGATTAAGAAACCCTAATTTGCAAAAATAGAAACTAATATTATTTTTATTTTTTGTGCAAACTCTAATTAGTAATTTTAAAAACCTAATTACTTATTATAAACCCTAATTGTTTAAAGATCGAGGTTAATTATGATTAGTAAATTTTAAACAATCAATTAGAAAACTAATTATATTTAGTAAACTCTAAATTATATATATATATATATATATATATATATGTTTTTGGAAACTAAATTGTTATTTATTTTATTAAATCCTAATTTTGGAAATCCTAGAAATTGCTCTTAAAACCTAAAATGGTTCAAACCCTAATCCAAACCCTAAACCTAAGGGTTTGACAAGTTACCATTTTGCCATTAAAATAAAAATCAAATGACCCTTTTACCCTTAGTTGCATTATTGAATCTAGGGTATAGGTTTTGACATTTAATGAAGTTGTTCACCAAACCAACCACCCCATGTGACCTTATATCTCCAACAAATCAAGTAATCTCGACCCGAATTCATGCATCAAGACTTTTATAAATTGATTGGAAGAGAGAAAATTCATTTATTACATACATTTTCACAAACACTCAACTAGACCCTCTCTCTCTCTCTCTCTCTAACCTCTGAATATACAAGATATATCGGTCATAAATCAAGCCCCACGATTACCTCTAACCAAATCGGTAGTCGAGAATCAAAAGATTGATCATCAAGGTATAAAAACCTAGCTATAATCGACCAAAAATCGATGTTAGATGTTATTTTTTTTATGTTAAACATGTTATATATAGTATATATTGATGATGCAGGTTTGCTAGATGTTAGATCCATAACATCTAGAGGCTCGGATTTGGAATTTAAAAAATGCGGAAAATTTTTCTATGTGTTACGACAACCAAATGTCGAATACTTGTAGATCTCTCATGCATGTTTTATTTTATGTTTTGAAAGTTTGTTGTTGTAGTCGATATGTGTTCTTTGATGCGAGCTTGGAATGAGGTTTAGATCATATGTAAATTGCAAGTTATGGAAGGTCAAACTACGTTGACCAGACCATGACTTCTGTAAGTTCTAGGTAACCGAAAATGGGTTTTCGTCTATAACAAGATCTTTGAAGGTCAATATCACGTCGGGATGATGGAATGTTTGATGTTGTTTTGTTTAAATGGATTAAAGCTTGTAACTTTGGACTTTAGATTGTAGTATTTATATCTCTTAAATCATTAATGGATCGAATGTAATGAGTGGTCAAAGCGCAGTCACACAGATCATTTAATGCATTTTCTAGAATTTCCGAAACACGAAGAACATACCTTCTAACATGCTTTGGTAGAGTGCGAATCTTTTGATTACGTAGCTTGTTTTGTATATGTTTTATAATATATCTCTTAAGTTGCATGTGGGCTACACACTGCAAGTTTTATATCACTAAACAATCACCAGAATCGTATGTTGTAGAAGCTCAAAATAGGGCGTTGATTCGGTTTCTTCATTTCTGGCAACCCGAAATGAAGAAACACTTCTGACTTATGATTTTTGGAGACTCAGATCTCTTCCGTTTTATGTTGTTTATTCGTGTTTGTTGTTGAATCGTATAGTATTACATTAGTTCTACACACTGTAATCAATAGATAGACTAGATACATCATGATATGATTGTTACACTTGGTCAAACTAGCACCTAAACACTTACATGTTTTTACGGGTTTGGGCTCAAGAACACGAAGAACACCTATAGCGACAGTTACATCACTATAGGTGGTCTATAGCGACGATTTCTATATAAAAATTATATTTTTTATTAAATAATTAGTTTTAATTAGTTTTTAATAATGAAAATACCAAATAAATTCCTAAAAATTATTTTAAAATCAGAAAATTAGTTTTTTAATTATTTTGAGTATATTTCATAAATATTTAATATTTTTGGAATATAAATGGTATTTAATTTATTTAATTATAATATTAAATAAATTATTTTAAAATAATTTTAATACATGAAAATTATTTAAAATTATATTATGGTATAAGAAAATAATTTAAGTTGTTTTTGATAACTTTTAATATAAATTAAGATGCTTATTACTTACAAATTTGCACATACACGTTATCAAGCATACATATACGAATTACCAACGACTGAACCACGATTCTAGAAATCTTAAATTTTGAAAGCACGGTTTAAACACCAAAACTACATAGTTGTTGTAAAAACCCATTATTTTCTATATAAATAAATAAGAAATTTTGCGTATAATTTTTTTTATATTTTAAGGATGAGAATTGTACAAGATAATGTGTATATGTATTTATGTGGTAAATAAAAATATATTTATTACATAAATGTTTACCAATAAATTTATTTTAGAATTATTGATTATTATAAAGTATATTCTTATAATAATTAATTTTTAAATAGAAATATTTTTATTAATTATTTTCCATGAAAATATAAGCATATATTATTTAAAAAATATATGAGATGATTTTTAGAATAATTATAATAATTATTTTATTATATTAATTTTAGTATAGATTAATAAGTTAATTATTTTACATTAATTATTAAGGTTAAATATGGAAGATAAATCGATATGGATTCAAACCCTAATTTTGGATTTTGATTAAGAAATAAGAATAATAATATAATATTAATTATATTTCTAAATTGATATAAATATGTGATTTGTTTGTGTATATTGACAATAATTGGTCGATTATGGTATTTCACGCTAAAATCCTAGAATTATTGATAAACCCTAATTAGAAAGTCAATTCGACTTTAAGCTTTGGTTGAGTCATTATGTAGTCGTGATCTTTGTGATAATGTGTCTAATGACAAGTATTATATATTTTTATATTAGTTAGGAAAAACCTAATTTTCTAAATTAGGAAACCCTAATTAGCTAGAAACCCTAATTTGTAAATTAGTAACCTAATTTGCTAAATTGGTAACCCTAATTATTAATTTCAAGCTAAATGCTAATTAGTGGACATTAAAATCCTAATGTTCAAGTATAATGTAATTAGAAAATTAAACACGATTAAGAAACCTAATTTGCAAAAATTAGAAACTAATATTATTTTTATTTTTATGCAAACTCTAATTAGTAATTTTAAAAACCTAATTACTTATTATAAACCCTAATTGTTTAAAGATCAAGGTTAATTATGATTAGTAATTTTTAAACAATCGAATTAGAAAACTAATTATATTTAGTAAACTCTAAATTATATATATATATATATATATATATATATATATATATATATATGTTTTTGGAAACTAAATTGTTATTTATTTTATTAAATCCTAATTTTGGAAATCCTAGAAATTGCTCTTAAAACCTAAAATGGTTCAAACCCTAATCCAAACCCTAAACCTAAAGGGTTTGACAAGTTACCATTTTGCCATTAAAATAAAAATCAAATGACCCTTTTACCCTTAGTTGCATTATTGAATCTAGGGTATAGGTTTTGACATTTGGTGAAGTTGTTCACCAAACCAACCACCCCATGTGACCTTATATCTCCAGCAAATCAAGTAATCTCAGCCAATTCATGCATCAAGACTTTTATAAATTGATTGGAAGAGAAAAATTCATTTATTACATACATTTTTTCACAAACACTCAACTAGACCCTCTCTCTCTCTCTCTCAACCTCACGAATATACAAGATATATCAGTCATAAATCAAGCCCCACGATTACCTCTAACCAAATCATTAGTCGAGAATCAAAAGATTGATCATCAAGGTATAAAAACCTAGCTATAATCGACCAAAAATCGATGTTAGATGTTATTTTTTTTATGTTAAACATGTTATATATAGTATATATTGATGATGCGGGTTGCTAGATGTTAGATCCATAACATCTAGAGGCTCGGATTTGGAATTTAAAAAATCTGAAAAATTTTTCTATGTGTTACGACACCAAATGTCGAATACAGAGATCTCTCATGCATGTTTTATTTTTATGTTTTGAAAGTTTGTTGTTGTGATCGATATGTGTTCTTTGATCTGAGCTTGGAATGAGGTTTAGATCATATGTAAATTGCAAGTTATGGAAGGTCAAACTACGTTGACCGACCATGACTTGCAAGTTTCTGGGTAACCCAGAAATGGGTTTTCAGCGTCTAACAAGATCTTTGAAGGTCAATATCATCCGTCGATGATGGAATGTTTGATGTTGTTTTGTTTAAATGGATTAAAGCTTGTAACCTGGACTTTAGATTGTAGTATTTATATCTCTTAAATCATTAATGGATCGAATGTAATGAGTGGTCAAAGCAGGTCACACGGTCACGAATGCATTTTCTAGAATTTCCAGAAACACGAAGAACATACCTTCTAACATGCTTTGGCCGGTCTGAATCTTTTGATTATGTGCTTGTTTTTTATATGTTTTATAATATATCTCTTAAGTTGTAGTGAGCTACACACTGCAAGTTATATATCACTAAACAATCACCAGAATCGTATGTTGTAGAAGCTCAAAATAGGGCAGTCGAACTGTTCTTCATTTCTGGGCAACCCAGAAATGAAGAACAGCTCTGACATGATTTTTGGAGACTCAGATCTCTTCCGTTTTATGTTGTTTATTCGTGTTTGTTGTTGAATCGTATAGTATTACATTAGTTCTACACACTGTAATCAATAGATAGACTAGATACATCATGATATGATTGTTACAATTGGTCGAACCCTAGCACCTCGACAACTTTACATGTTTTTTACGGGTTTGGGCTCAAGAACACGAAGAACACCTATAGCGACGGTTACGTCACTATAGGTGGTCTATAGCGACGATTTCTATATAAAATTATATTTTTATTAAATAATTAGTTTTAATTAGTTTTTAATAATGAAAATACCAAATAAATTCCTAAAAATTATTTTAAAATCCGAAAAAATTAGTTTTTAATTATTTTGAGTATATTTCATAAATATTTAATATTTTGGAATATAAATGGTATTTAATTTATTTAATTATAATATTAAATAAATTATTTTAAAAATAATTTTAATACATGAAAAATTATTTAAAATTATATTATGGTATAAGAAAATAATTTAAGTTGTTTTGATAACTTTTAATATAAATTAAGATGCTTATTACTTACAAATTTGCACATACACGTTATCAAGCATACATATCACGAATTACCAACGATTGAACCACGATTCTAGAAATCTTAAATTTTGAAAGCACTTGGTTTAAACACCAAAACTACATAGTTGTTGTAACAACCCATTATTTTCTATATAAATAAATAAGAAATTTTATGTATAATTTTTTTTTATTTTAAGGATGAGAATTGTACAAGATAATGTGTATATGTATTTATGTGGTAAATAAAAATATATTTATTACATAAATGTTTACCAAATAAATTTATTTTAGAATTATTGATTATTATAAAGTATATTCTTATAATAATTAATTTTTAAATAGAAATATTTTTATTAATTATTTTCCATGAAAATATAAGCATATATTATTTAAAAAAATATATGAGATGATTTTAGAATAATTATAATAATTATTTTATTATATTAATTTTAGTATAGATTAATAAGTTAATTATTTTACATTAATTATTAAGGTTAAATATGGAAGATAAATGGATATGGAATTCAAACCCTAATTTTGGATTTTGATTAAGAAATAAGAATAATAATATAATATTAATTATATTTCTCAGTGATATAAATATGTGCTGTTTGTGTATATTGACAATAATTGGTCAATTATGGTATTTCACGCTAAAATCCTAGAATTATTGATAAACCCTAATTCGAAAGTCAATTACGACTTTAAGCTTTGGTTGAGTCATTATGTAGTAATTGATCTTTGTGATAATGTGTCTAATGACAAGTATTATATATTTTTATATTAGTTAGGAAAAACCTAATTTTCTAAATTAGGAAACCCTAATTAGCTAGAAACCCTAATTTGTAAATTAGTAACCCTAATTTGCTAAATTGGTAACCCTAATTGTTAATTTCAAGCTAAATGCTAATTAGTGGACATTAAAATCCTAATGTTCAAGTATAATGTAATTAGAAAATTAAACACGATTAAGAAACCCTAATTTGCAAAAATTAGAAACTAATATTATTTTTATTTTTGTGCAAACTCTAATTAGTAATTTTAAAAACCTAATTACTTATTATAAACCCTAATTGTTTAAAGATCAAGGTTAATTATGATTAGTAATTTTAAACAATCGAATTAGAAAACTAATTATATTTAGTAAACTCTAAATTATATATATATATATATATATATATATATATATTTTTGGAAACTAAATTGTTATTTATTTTATTAAATCCTAATTTTGGAAATCCTAGAAATTGCTCTTAAAACCTAAAATGGTTCAAACCCTAATCCAAACCCTAAACCCTAAGGGTTTGACAAGTTACCATTTTGCCATTAAAATAAAAATCAAATGACCCTTTTACCCTTAGTTGCATTATTGAATCTAGGGTATAGGTTTTGACATTTGGTGAAGTTGTTCACCAAACCAACCACCCCATGTGACCTTATATCTCCAAAGAAATCAAGTAATCTCACCAATTCATGCATCAAGACTTTTATAAATTGATTGGAAGAGAGAAAATTCATTTGTTACATACATTTTTCACAAACACTCAACTAGACCCTCTCTCTCTCTCTCTAACCTCTGAATATACAAGATATATCAGTCATAAATCAAGCCCCACGATTACCTCTAACCAAATCAGTAGTCAGAATCAAAAGATTGATCATCAAGGTATAAAAACCCTAGCTATAATCTGACCAAAAATCTGATGTTAGATGTTATTTTTTTTATGTTAAACATGTTATATATAGTATATATTGATGATCTGGGTTGCTAGATGTTAGATCCATAACATCTAGAGGCTCGGATTTGGAATTTAAAAAATCGGAAAATTTTTTCTATGTGTTCGACAACCAAATGTCGAATACCTGTAGATCTCTGTCGTGTTTTATTTTTATGTTTTGAAAGTTTATTGTTGTAGTCTCGATATGTGTTCTTTGATCCGAGCTTGGAATGAGGTTTAGATCATATGTAAATTACAAGTTATGGAAGGTCAAACTACGTTGTGACCGCCATGACTTGCAAGTTTCGGGTAACCTTAAATGGGTTTTCGGCGTCTAACAAGATCTTTGAAGGTCAATATCTCATCGGATGATGGAATGTTTGATGTTGTTTTGTTTAAATGGATTAAAGCTTGTAACTGGACTTTAGATTGTAGTATTTATATCTCTTAAATCATTAATGGATCGAATGTAATGAGTGGTCAAAGCGAGTCACACTGCAGTCACGAATGCATTTTCTAGAATTTCCGAAAACACGAAGAACATACCTTCTAACATGCTTTGGTTGGTGCTCAATCTTTTGATTACATGCTTGTTTTGTATATGTTTTATAATATATCTCTTAAGTTGCATGTGGGCTACACAACTGCAAGTTTTATATCACTAAACAATCACCGAAAATCGTATGTTGTAGAAGCTCAAAATAGAGGCGATCGAGCTCGTTTCTTCATTTCGGGCAACCCGAAATGAAGAACAAATTATTATATGATTTTTGGAGACTCGGATCTCTTCCGTTTTATGTTGTTTATTCGTGTTTGTTGTTGAATCGTATAGTATTACATTAGTTCTACACTTTGTAATCAATAGATAGATTAGATACATCATGATATGATATGATTGTTACACTTGGTCAAACCTAGCACCTCGACAACTTTACATGTTTTCCGGGTTTGGGCTCAAGAACACGAAGAACACCTATAGCATGACGGTTACATCACTACTATAGGTGGTCTATAGCGACAGCTTTCTATATAAAAATTATATTTTTATTAAATAATTAGTTTTAATTAGTTTTTAATAATGAAAATACCAAATAAATTCCTAAAATTATTTTAAAATCCAAAATTAGTTTTTAATTATTTTGAGTATATTTCATAAATATTTAATATTTTGGAATATAAATGGTATTTAATTTATTTAATTATAATATTAAATAAATTATTTTAAAATAATTTTAATACATGAAAAATTATTTAAAATTATATTATGGTATAAGAAAATAATTTAAGTTGTTTTTGATAACTTTTAATATAAATTAAGATGCTTATTACTTACAAATTTGCACATACACGTTATCAAGCATACATATACTGAATTACCAACGAATCGAACCACGATTCTAGAAATCTTAAATTTTGAAAGCACTCGCTTAAACACCAAAACTACATAGTTGTTGTAATAACCCATTATTTTCTATATAAATAAATAAGAAATTTTATGTATAATTTTTTTTATATTTTAAGGATGAGGAATTGTACAAGATAATGTGTATATGTATTTATGTGGTAAATAAAAATATATTTATTACATAAATGTTTACCAATAAATTTATTTTAGAATTATTGATTATTATAAAGTATATTCTTATAATAATTAATTTTTAAATAGAAATATTTTTATTAATTATTTTCCATGAAAATATAAGCATATATTATTTAAAAAATATATGAGATGATTTTTAGAATAATTATAATAATAATTTTATTATATTAATTTTAGTATAGATTAATAAGTTAATTATTTTACATTAATTATTAAGGTTAAATATGGAAGATAAATCAGATATGGAATTCAAACCCTAATTTTGGATTTTGATTAAGAAATAAGAATAATAATATAATATTAATTATATTTCTCAGTGATATAAATATGTGATGTTTGTGTATATTGACAATAATTGGTCAATTATGGTATTTCACGCTAAAATCCTAGAATTATTGATAAACCCTAATTCGAAAGTCAATTACGACTTTAAGCTTTGGTTGAGTCATTATGTAGTCGTGATGCTGTGATAATGTGTCTAATGACAAGTATTATATATTTTTATATTAGTTAGGAAAAACCTAATTTTCTAAATTAGGAAACCCTAATTAGCTAGAAACCCTAATTTGTAAATTAGTAACCCTAATTTGCTAAATTGGTAACCCTAATTGTTAATTTCAAGCTAAATGCTAATTAGTGGACATTAAAATCCTAATGTTCAAGTATAATGTAATTAGAAAATTAAACACGATTAAGAAACCCTAATTTGCAAAAATTAGAAACTAATATTATTTTTATTTTTGTGCAAACTCTAATTAGTAATTTTAAAAACCTAATTACTTATTATAAACCCTAATTGTTTAAAGATCAAGGTTAATTATGATTAGTAATTTTTAAACAATCGAATTAGAAAACTAATTATATTTAGTAAACTCTAAATTATATATATATATATATATATATATATATGTTTTTTGGAAACTAAATTGTTATTTATTTTATTAAATCCTAATTTTGGAAATCCTAGAAATTGCTCTTAAAACCTAAAATGGTTCAAACCCTAATCCAAACCCTAAACCCTAAGGGTTTGACAAGTTACCATTTTGCCATTAAAATAAAAATCAAATGACCCTTTTACCCTTAGTTGCATTATTGAATCTAGGGTATAGGTTTTGACATTTGGTGAAGTTGTTCACCAAACCAACCACCCCATGTGACCTTATATCTCCAAAGAAATCAAGTAATCTCACCAATTCATGCATCAAGACTTTTATAAATTGATTGGAAGAGAGAAAATTCATTTGTTACATACATTTTCACAAACACTCAACTAGACCCTCTCTCTCTCTCTCTAACCTCTGAATATACAAGATATATCACCATAAATCAAGCCCCACGATTACCTCTAACCAAATCAAGAGTCGAATCAAAAGATTGATCATCAAGGTATAAAAACCCTAGCTATAATCGACCAAAAATCGATGTTAGATGTTATTTTTTTATGTTAAACATGTTATATATAGTATATATTGATGATCAGGTTGCTAGATGTTAGATCCATAACATCTAGAGGCTCGGATTTGGAATTTAAAAAATCTGAAAATTTTTCTATGTGTTACGACAACCAAATGTCGTGCCCTCAGAGATCTCTGTCTCATGTTTATTTTTATGTTTTGAAAGTTTGTTGTCAGTGATCGATATGTGTTCTTTGATCTGAGCTTGGAATGAGGTTTAGATCATATGTAAATTGCAAGTTATGGAAGGTCAAACTACGCTGACCGACCATGACTTGCAAGTTTCTGGGTAACCCAGAAATGGGTTTTCAGCGTCTAACAAGATCTTTGAAGGTCAATATCTGTCAGATGATGGAATGTTTGATGTTGTTTTGTTTAAATGGATTAAAGCTTGTAACCTGGACTTTAGATTGTAGTATTTATATCTCTTAAATCATTAATGGATCGAATGTAATGAGTGGTCAAAGCAGGTCACACGGTCACGAATGCATTTTCTAGAATTTCCAGAAACACGAAGAACATACCTTCTAACATGCTTTGGCCGGTCTGAATCTTTTGATTCTGTGCTTGTTTTGTATATGTTTTATAATATATCTCTTAAGTTGCATGTGGGCTACACACTGCAAGTTTTATATCACTAAACAATCACCAGAATCGTATGTTGTAGAAGCTCAAAATAGAGTAGTTGAATCGTTTCTTCATTTCGGGCAACCCGAAATGAAGAACAACTACCGATATGATTTTGGAGACTCGGATCTCTTCCGCTTTATGTTGTTTATTCGTGTTTGTTGTTGAATCGTATAGTATTACATTAGTTCTACACAATCGTAATCAATAGATAGACTAGATACATCATGATATGATTGTTACACTTGGTCAAACCTAGCACCCTCGACACTTACATGTTTTCTGGGTTTGGGCTCAAGAACACGAAGAACACCTATAGCGACGGTTCTGTCACTATAGGTGGTCTATAGCGACAGTTTCTATATAAAAATTATATTTTTATTAAATAATTAGTTTTAATTAGTTTTTAATAATGAAAAATACCAAATAAATTCCTAAAAATTATTTTAAAATCCGAAAATTAGTTTTTAATTATTTTGAGTATATTTCATAAATATTTAATATTTTTGGAATATAAATGGTATTTAATTTATTTAATTATAATATTAAATAAATTATTTAAAAATAATTTTAATACATGAAAAATTATTTAAAATTATATTATGGTATAAGAAAATAATTTAAGTTGTTTTTGATAACTTTTAATATAAATTAAGATGCTTATTACTTACAAATTTGCACATACACGTTATCAAGCATACATATACGAATTACCAACGACTCCAACCACGATTCTAGAAATCTTAAATTTTGAAAGCACTTGGTTTAAACACCAAAACTACATAGTTGTTGTAACAACCCATTATTTTCTATATAAATAAATAAGAAATTTTATGTATAATTTTTTTTTTATATTTTAAGGATGAGGAATTGTACAAGATAATGTGTATATGTATTTATGTGGTAAATAAAAATATATTTATTACATAAATGTTTACTGAAATAAATTTATTTTAGAATTATTGATTATTATAAAGTATATTCTTATAATAATTAATTTTTAAATAGAAATGTTTTTATTAATTATTTTCCATGAAAATATAAGCATATATTATTTAAAAAATATATGAGATGATTTTAGAATAATTATAATAATTATTTTATTATATTAATTTTAGTATAGATTAATAAGTTAATTATTTTACCTTAATTATTAAGGTTAAATATGGAAGATAAATCGATATGGAATTCAAACCCTAATTTTGGATTTTGATTAAGAAATAAGAATAATAATATAATATTAATTATATTTCTCAGTGATATAAATATGTGTTGTTTGTGTATATTGACAATAATTGGTCAATTATGGTATTTCACGCTAAAATCCTAGAATTATTGATAAACCCTAATTCGAAAGTCAATTACGACTTTAAGCTTTGGTTGAGTTGAGTCATTATGTAGTCGTGATGTTTGTGATAATGTGTCTAATGACAAGTATTATATATTTTTATATTAGTTAGAAAAACCTAATTTTCTAAATTAGAAAACCCTAATTAGCTAGAAACCCTAATTTGTAAATTAGTAACCCTAATTTGCTAAATTGGTAACCCTAATTGTTAATTTCAAGCTAAATGCTAATTAGTGGACATTAAAATCCTAATGTTCAAGTATAATGTAATTAGAAAATTAAACACGATTAAGAAACCCTAATTTGCAAAAATTAGAAACTAATATTATTTTTATTTTTGTGCAAACTCTAATTAGTAATTTTAAAAACCTAATTACTTATTATAAACCCTAATTGTTTAAAAGATCAAGGTTAATTATGATTAGTAATTTTAAACAATCGAATTAGAAAACTAATTATATTTAGTAAACTCTAAATTATATATATATATATATATATATATATATATATGTGTGTTTTTTTGGAAACTAAATTGTTATTTATTTTATTAAATCCTAATTTTGGAAATCCTAGAAATTGCTCTTAAAACCTAAAATGGTTCAAACCCTAATCCAAACCCTAAACCCTAAGGGTTTGACAAGTTACCATTTTGCCATTAAAATAAAAATCAAATGACCCTTTTACCCTTAGTTGCATTATTGAATCTAGGGTATAGGTTTTGACATTTGGTGAAGTTGTTCACCAAACCAACCACCCCATGTGACCTTATATCTCCAAAGAAATCAAGTAATCTCAACCAATTCATGCATCAAGACTTTTATAAATTGATTGGAAGAGAGAAAATTCATTTGTTACATACATTTTCACAAACACTCAACTAGACCCTCTCTCTCTCTCTCTAACCTCTGAATATACAAGATATATCACCATAAATCAAGCCCCACGATTACCTCTAACCAAATCAGTAGTCAAAATCAAAAGATTGATCATCAAGGTATAAAAACCCTAGCTATAATCTGACCAAAAATCTGATGTTAGATGTTATTTTTTTTATGTTAAACATGTTATATATAGTATATATTGATGATCTGGGTTGCTAGATGTTAGATCCATAACATCTAGAGGCTCGGATTTGGAATTTAAAAAAATCTGGAAAATTTTTCTATGTGTTCTGACAACCAAATGTCAGGCCCTGTAGATCTCTGTCTGTGTTTTATTTTTATGTTTTGAAAGTTTGTTGTTGTAGTCTGATATGTGTTCTTTGATCTGAGCTTGGAATGAGGTTTAGATCATATGTAAATTGCAAGTTATGGAAGGTCAAACTACGTTGACCGACCATGACTTGCAAGTTTCTGGGTAACCCAGAAATGGGTTTTCAGCGTCTAACAAGATCTTTGAAGGTCAATATCTGTCAGATGATGGAATGTTTGATGTTGTTTTGTTTAAATGGATTAAAGCTTGTAACCTGGACTTTAGATTGTAGTATTTATATCTCTTAAATCATTAATGGATCGAATGTAATGAGTGGTCAAAGCAGTCACACTCATACTTAATGCATTTTCTAGAATTTCCGAAAACACGAAGAACATACCTTCTAACATGCTTTGGGCTTGGTCAATCTTTTGATTACGTGTTTGTTTTGTATATGTTTTATAATATATCTCTTAAGTTGCATGTGGGCTACACAACGCAAGTTTTATATCACTAAACAATCACCGTAATCGTATGTTGTAGAAGCTCAAAAATAGAGGCGATCGTTTTCTTCATTTCGGGCAACCCGTAAATGAAGAACAACCTTCGACATGATTTTTGGAGACTCGGATCTCTTCCGCTTTTATGTTGTTTATTCGTGTTTGTTGTTGAATCGTATAGTAGTATACATTAGTTCTACACTGCTCGTAATCAATAGATAGACTAGATACATCATGATATGATTGTTACACTTGGTCAAACCTAGCACCCTCGACACTGACATGTTTTCTGGGTTTGGGCTCAAGAACACGAAGAACACCTATATGACGGTTACATCACTATAGGTGGTCTATAATGACAGCTTTCTATATAAAAATTATATTTTTATTAAATAATTAGTTTTAATTAGTTTTAATAATGAAAATACCAAATAAATTCCTAAAAATTATTTTAAAATCCAAAAATTAGTTTTTAATTATTTTGAGTATATTTCATAAATATTTAATATTTTTGGAATATAAATGGTATTTAATTTATTTAATTATAATATTAAATAAATTATTTAAAAATAATTTTAATACATGAAAAATTATTTAAAATTATATTATGGTATAAGAAAATAATTTAAGTTGTTTTTGATAACTTTTAATATAAATTAAGATGCTTATTACTTACAAATTTGCACATACACGTTATCAAGCATACATATCTGAATTACCAACGACTCAAACCACGATTCTAGAAATCTTAAATTTTGAAAGCACTTTTTAAACACCAAAACTACATAGTTGTTGTAACAACCCATTATTTTCTATATAAATAAATAAGAAATTTTATGTATAATTTTTTTTTTATTTTAAGGATGAGGAATTGTACAAGATAATGTGTATATGTATTTATGTGGTAAATAAAAATATATTTATTACATAAATGTTTACCAATAAATTTATTTTAGAATTATTGATTATTATAAAGTATATTCTTATAATAATTAATTTTTAAATAGAAATATTTTTATTAATTATTTTCCATGAAAATATAAGCATATATTATTTAAAAAATATATGAGATGATTTTTAGAATAATTATAATAATTATTTTATTATATTAATTTTAGTATAGATTAATAAGTTAATTATTTTACATTAATTATTAAGGTTAAATATGGAAGATAAATCGATATATGGAATTCAAACCCTAATTTTGGATTTTGATTAAGAAATAAGAATAATAATATAATATTAATTATATTTCTCGTTGATATAAATATGTGTTTGTTTGTGTATATTGACAATAATTGGTCAATTATGGTATTTCACGCTAAAATCCTAGAATTATTGACAAACCCTAATTCGAAAGTCAATTACGACTTTAAGCTTTGGTTGAGTCATTATGTAGTCGTGATGTCTTGTGATAATGTGTCTAATGACAAGTATTATATATTTTTATATTAGTTAGGAAAAACCTAATTTTCTAAATTAGAAACCCTAATTAGCTAGAAACCCTAATTTGTAAATTAGTAACCCTAATTTGCTAAATTGGTAACCCTAATTGTTAATTTCAAGCTAAATGCTAATTAGTGGACATTAAAATCCTAATGTTCAAGTATAATGTAATTAGAAAATTAAACACGATTAAGAAACCCTAATTTGCAAAAATTAGAAACCAATATTATTTTTATTTTTGTGCAAACTCTAATTAGTAATTTTAAAAACCTAATTACTTATTATAAACCCTAATTGTTTAAAGATCAAGGTTAATTATGATTAGTAATTTTAAACAATCGAATTAGAAAACTAATTATATTTAGTAAACTCTAAATTATATATATATATATATATATATATATATTTTTTTTTTTGAAACTAAATTGTTATTTATTTTATTAAATCCTAATTTTGGAAATCCTAGAAATTGCTCTTAAAACCTAAAATGGTTCAAACCCTAATCCAAACCCTAAACCCTAAGGGTTTGACAAGTTACCATTTTGCCATTAAAATAAAAATCAAATGACCCTTTTACCCTTAGTTGCATTATTGAATCTATGGTATAGGTTTTGACATTTGGTGAAGTTGTTCACCAAACCAACCACCCCATGTGACCTTATATCTCCAGCAAATCAAGTAATCTCAGCCAATTCATGCATCAAGACTTGTATAAATTGATTGGAAGAGAGAAAATTCATTTGTTACATACATTTTTCACAAACACTCAACTAGACCTCTCTCTCTCTCTCTAACCTCCTCAATATACAAGATATATCAGTCATAAATCAAGCCCCACGATTACCTCTAACCAAATCAGTAGTCAAAATCAAAAGATTGATCATCAAGGTATAAAAACCCTAGCTATAATCTGACCAAAAATCTGATGTTAGATGTTATTTTTTTTATGTTAAACATGTTATATATAGTATATATTGATGATCTGGGTTGCTAGATGTTAGATCCATAACATCTAGAGGCTCGGATTTGGAATTTAAAAAAATCTGGAAAATTTTTCTATGTGTTCTGACAACCAAATGTCGTGCCCTCAGAGATCTCTCATCATGTTTTTATTTTTATGTTTTGAAAGTTTGTTGTTGTAGTCGATATGTGTTCTTTGATCTGAGCTTGGAATGAGGTTTAGATCATATGTAAATTGCAAGTTATGGAAGGTCAAACTACGTTGACCGACCATGACTTGCAAGTTTCTGGGTAACCTAGAAATGGGTTTTCAGAGTCTAACAAGATCTTTGAAGGTCAATATCTGTCAGATGATGGAATGTTTGATGTTGTTTTGTTTAAATGGATTAAAGCTTGTAACTGGACTTTAGATTGTAGTATTTATATCTCTTAAATCATTAATGGATCGAATGTAATGAGTGGTCAAAGCAGTCACACTATCCACGAATGCATTTTCTAGAATTTCCGAAACACGAAGAACATACCTTCTAACATGCTTTGGCTTATTCAATCTTTTGATTCTGCGTGCTTGTTTTGTATATGTTTTATAATATATCTCTTAAGTTGCATGTGGGCTACACAATCGCAAGTTTTATATCACTAAACAATCACCGTAATCGTATGTTGTAGAAGCTCAAAATAGAGGCGTCGAATCGTTTTCTTCATTTCGGGCAACCGAAAATGAAGAACAACTTCCGATATGATTTTTGGAGACTCGAGATCTCTTCCGTTTTATGTTGTTTATTCGTGTTTGTTGTTGAATCTTATAGTATTACATTAGTTCTACACAATCGTAATCAATAGATAGACTAGATACATCATGATATGATTGTTACACTTGGTCAAACCTAGCACCTCGACAACTTACATGTTTTCCGGGTTTGGGCTCAAGAACACGAAGAACACCTATAATGATTTTGTTCTGTCACTATAGGTGGTCTATAGCTGACGCTTTCTATATAAAAATTATATTTTTATTAAATAATTAGTTTTAATTAGTTTTTAATAATGAAAATACCAAATAAATTCCTAAAAATTATTTTAAAATCCTAAAATTAGTTTTAATTATTTTGAGTATATTTCATAAATATTTAATATTTTTGGAATATAAATGGTATTTAATTTATTTAATTATAATATTAAATAAATTATTTAAAAATAATTTTAATACATGAAAAATTATTTAAAATTATATTATGGTATAAGAAAATAATTTAAGTTGTTTTTGATAACTTTTAATATAAATTAAGATGCTTATTACTTACAAATTTGCACATACACGTTATCAAGCATACATATACTAAATTACCAACGACATCCAACCCACGATTCTAGAAATCTTAAATTTTGAAAGCACGGTTTAAACACCAAAACTACATAGTTGTTGTAACAACCCATTATTTTCTATATAAATAAATAAGAAATTTTATGTATAATTTTTTTTTTTTTATATTTTAAGGATGAGGAATTGTACAAGATAATGTGTATATGTATTTATGTGGTAAATAAAAATATATTTATTACATAAATGTTTACCGATAAATTTATTTTAGAATTATTGATTATTATAAAGTATATTCTTATAATAATTAATTTTTAAATAGAAATGTTTTTATTAATTATTTTCCATGAAAATATAAGCATATATTATTTAAAAAATATATGAGATGATTTTTAGAATAATTATAATAATTATTTAACTATATGAATTTTAGTATAGATTAATAAGTTAATTATTTTACCTTAATTATTAAGGTTAAATATGGAAGATAAATCAGATATGGAATTCAAACCCTAATTTTGGATTTTGATTAAGAAATAAGAATAATAATATAATATTAATTATATTTCTCGATTGATATAAATATGTGTTTGTTTGTGTATATTGACAATAATTGGTCAATTATGGTATTTCACGCTAAAATCCTAGAATTATTGATAAACCCTAATTCAAAGTCAATTACGACTTTAAGCTTTGGTTGAGTCATTATGTAGTCGTGATGCTGTGATAATGTGTCTAATGACAAGTATTATATATTTTTATATTAGTTAGGAAAAACCTAATTTTCTAAATTAGGAAACCCTAATTAGCTAGAAACCCTAATTTGTAAATTAGTAACCCTAATTTGCTAAATTGGTAACCCTAATTGTTAATTTCAAGCTAAATGCTAATTAGTGGACATTAAAATCCTAATGTTCAAGTATAATGTAATTAGAAAATTAAACACGATTAAGAAACCCTAATTTGCAAAAATTAGAAACTAATATTATTTTTATTTTTGTGCAAACTCTAATTAGTAATTTTAAAAACCTAATTACTTATTATAAACCCTAATTGTTTAAAGATCAAGGTTAATTATGATTAGTAATTTTTAAACAATCGAATTAGAAAACTAATTATATTTAGTAAACTCTAAATTATATATATATATATATATATATATATTATTATATGTTTTTTTTGGAAACTAAATTGTTATTTATTTTATTAAATCCTAATTTTGGAAATCCTAGAAATTGCTCTTAAAACCTAAAATGGTTCAAACCCTAATCCAAACCCTAAACCCTAAGGGTTTGACAAGTTACCATTTTGCCATTAAAATAAAAAATCAAATGACCCTTTTACCCTTAGTTGCATTATTGAATCTATGGTATAGGTTTTGACATTTGGTGAAGTTGTTCACCAAACCAACCACCCCATGTGACCTTATATCTCCAAAGAAATCAAGTAATCTCAACCCAATTCATGCATCAAGACTTGTATAAATTGATTGGAAGAGAGAGAAAATCATTTGTTACATACATTTTTCACAAACACTCAACTAGACCCTCTCTCTCTCTCTCTAACCTCTGAATATACAAGATATATCAGTCATAAATCAAGCCCCACGATTACCTCTAACCAAATCAGTAGTCAAAATCAAAAGATTGATCATCAAGGTATAAAAACCCTAGCTATAATCTGACCAAAAATCTGATGTTAGATGTTATTTTTTTTTATGTTAAACATGTTATATATAGTATATATTGATGATCTGGGTTGCTAGATGTTAGATCCATAACATCTAGAGGCTCGGATTTGGAATTTAAAAAAATCTGGAAAATTTTTCTATGTGTTCTGACAACCAAATGTCAGGCCCTGTAGATCTCTGTCTGTGTTTTATTTTTATGTTTTGAAAGTTTGTTGTTGTAGTCTGATATGTGTTCTTTGATCTGAGCTTGGAATGAGGTTTAGATCATATGTAAATTGCAAGTTATGGAAGGTCAAACTACGCTGACCGACCATGACTTGCAAGTTTCTGGGTAACCCAGAAATGGGTTTTCAGCGTCTAACAAGATCTTTGAAGGTCAATATCTGTCAGATGATGGAATGTTTGATGTTGTTTTGTTTAAATGGATTAAAGCTTGTAACCTGGACTTTAGATTGTAGTATTTATATCTCTTAAATCATTAATGGATCGAATGTAATGAGTGGTCAAAGCAGTCACACTGTCACAGAATGCATTTTCTAGAATTTCCGAAAACACGAAGAACATACCTTCTAACATGCTTTGGCTTGATGCAATCTTTTGATTCTCGTGCTTGTTTTGTATATGTTTTATAATATATCTCTTAAGTTGCATGTGGGCTACACAATCGCAAGTTTTATATCACTAAACAATCACCGTAATCGTATGTTGTAGAAGCTCAAAATAGGGCGATCGAGGCTGTTTCTTCATTTCCGGCAACCCGTAAAAATGAAGAACAACTCTTACATGATTTTTGGAGACTCGGATCTCTTCCGCTTTTATGTTGTTTATTCGTGTTTGTTGTTGAATCTTATAGTATTACATTAGTTCTACACAATCGTAATCAATAGATAGACTAGATACATCATGATATGATTGTTACACTTGGTCAAACCTAAAGACCCTCGACACTTTTACATGTTTTCGGGTTTGGGCTCAAGAACACGAAGAACACCTATAGCGATTTTACTCATTCACTATAGGTGGTCTATAGCTGACGCTTCTATATAAAATTATATTTTATTAAATAATTAGTTTTAATTAGTTTTTAATAATGAAAAATACCAAATAAATTCCTAAAAATTATTTTAAAATCCAAAATTAGTTTTTAATTATTTTGAGTATATTTCATAAATATTTAATATTTTTGGAATATAAATGGTATTTAATTTATTTAATTATAATATTAAATAAATTATTTAAAAATAATTTTAATACATGAAAAATTATTTAAAATTATATTATGGTATAAGAAAATAATTTAAGTTGTTTTGATAACTTTTAATATAAATTAAGATGCTTATTACTTACAAATTTGCACATACACGTTATCAAGCATACATATACGAATTACCAACGACTGAACCACGATTCTAGAAATCTTAAATTTTGAAAGCACGGTTTAAACACCAAAACTACATAGTTGTTGTAACAACCCATTATTTTCTATATAAATAAATAAGAAATTTTGCGTATAATTTTTTTTTATATTTTAAGGATGAGGAATTGTACAAGATAATGTGTATATGTATTTATGTGGTAAATAAAAATATATTTATTACATAAATGTTTACCGATAAATTTATTTTAGAATTATTGATTATTATAAAGTATATTCTTATAATAATTAATTTTTAAATAGAAATGTTTTTATTAATTATTTTCCATGAAAATATAAGCATATATTATTTAAAAAATATATGAGATGATTTTTAGAATAATTATAATAATTATTTAACTATATGAATTTTAGTATAGATTAATAAGTTAATTATTTTACCTTAATTATTAAGGTTAAATATGGAAGATAAATCGAGATATGGAATTCAAACCCTAATTTTGGATTTTGATTAAGAAATAAGAATAATAATATAATATTAATTATATTTCTCAAATTGATATAAATATGTGTTTGTTTGTGTATATTGACAATAATTGGTCAATTATGGTATTTCACGCTAAAATCCTAGAATTATTGATAAACCCTAATTCAAAGTCAATTACTTACTTTAAGCTTTGGTTGAGTCATTATGTAGTCGCGATGTTTGTGATAATGTGTCTAATGACAAGTATTATATATTTTATATTAGTTAGAAAAAACCTAATTTTCTAAATTAGAAACCCTAATTAGCTAGAAACCCTAATTTGTAAATTAGTAACCCTAATTTGCTAAATTGGTAACCCTAATTGTTAATTTCAAGTTAAATGCTAATTAGTGGACATTAAAATCCTAATGTTCAAGTATAATGTAATTAGAAAATTAAACACGATTAAGAAACCCTAATTTGCAAAAATTAGAAACTAATATTATTTTTATTTTTGTGCAAACTCTAATTAGTAATTTTAAAACCTAATTACTTATTATAAACCCTAATTGTTTAAAGATCAAGGTTAATTATGATTAGTAATTTTTAAACAATCGAATTAGAAAACTAATTATATTTAGTAAACTCTAAATTATATATATATATATATATATATATATATATATATATATATATGTGTTTTTTTTGGAAACTAAATTGTTATTTATTTTATTAAATCCTAATTTTGGAAATCCTAGAAATTGCTCTTAAAACCTAAAATGGTTCAAACCCTAATCCAAACCCTAAACCCTAAGGGTTTGACAAGTTACCATTTTGCCATTAAAATAAAAAATCAAATGACCCTTTTACCCTTAGTTGCATTATCAATCTAGGGTATAGGTTTTGACATTTGGTGAAGTTGTTCACCAAACCAACCACCCCATGTGACCTTATATCTCCAAAGAAATCAAGTAATCTCAAATGCAATTCATGCATCAAGACTTGTATAAATTGATTGGAAGAGAGAAAAATTCATTTGTTACATACATTTTTCACAAACACTCAACTAGACCCTCTCTCTCTCTCTCTAACCTCCGAATATACAAGATATATCACCATAAATCAAGCCCCACGATTACCTCTAACCAAATCAAGAGTCAGAATCAAAAGATTGATCATCAAGGTATAAAAACCCTAGCTATAATCGACCAAAAAATCGATGTTAGATGTTATTTTTTATGTTAAACATGTTATATATAGTATATATTGATGATCAGGTTGCTAGATGTTAGATCCATAACATCTAGAGGCTCGGATTTGGAATTTAAAAAATCGGAAAATTTTTCTATGTGTTCGACAACCAAATGTCGAAGCCCCGTAGATCTCTCATCGTGTTTTATTTTTATGTTTTGAAAGTTTGTTGTCAGAGTCCGATATGTGTTCTTTGATCCGAGCTTGGAATGAGGTTTAGATCATATGTAAATTGCAAGTTATGGAAGGTCAAACTACGTTGACCGACCATGACTTGCAAGTTTCTGGGTAACCTAGAAATGGGTTTTCAGCGTCTAACAAGATCTTTGAAGGTCAATATCTGTCAGATGATGGAATGTTTGATGTTGTTTTGTTTAAATGGATTAAAGCTTGTAACTTTGGACTTTAGATTGTAGTATTTATATCTCTTAAATCATTAATGGATCGAATGTAATGAGTGGTCAAAGCAGGTCACACGGTCACGAATGCATTTTCTAGAATTTCCAGAAACACGAAGAACATACCTTCTAACATGCTTTGGCCGGTCTGAATCTTTTGATTCTCGTGGCTTGTTTTGTATATGTTTTATAATATATCTCTTAAGTTGCATGTGGGCTACACAACGCAAGTTTTATATCACTAAACAATCACCGTAATCGTATGTTGTAGAAGCTTCAAAATAGAGGCGATCGACCGTTTTTTCATTTCGGGCAACCTGAAAATGAAGAAACAACTGACATGATTTTTGGAGACTCGGATCTCTTCCGCTTTATGTTGTTTATTCGTGTTTGTTGTTGAATCGTATAGTATTACATTAGTTCTACACACCGTAATCAATAGATGATACTAGATACATCATGATATGATTGTTACACTTGGTCAAACCTAGCACCCTCGACAATTTACATGTTTTCCGGGTTTGGGCTCAAGAACACGAAGAACACCTTATACGACGGTTCATCCACTATAGGTGGTCTATAATGACAGCTTTCTATATAAAAATTATATTTTATTAAATAATTAGTTTTAATTAGTTTTTAATAATGAAAATACCAAATAAATTCCTAAAAATTATTTTAAAATCCAAAAAATTAGTTTTTAATTATTTTGAGTATATTTCATAAATATTTAATATTTTTGGAATATAAATGGTATTTAATTTATTTAATTATAATATTAAATAAATTATTTAAAAATAATTTTAATACATGAAAAATTATTTAAAATTATATTATGGTATAAGAAAATAATTTAAGTTGTTTTTGATAACTTTTAATATAAATTAAGATGCTTATTACTTACAAATTTGCACATTACACGTTATCAAGCATACATATACGAATTACCAACGACTGAACCACGATTCTAGAAATCTTAAATTTTGAAAGCACGGTTTAAACACCAAAACTACATAGTTGTTGTAACAACCCATTATTTTCTATATAAATAAATAAGAAATTTTGCGTATAATTTTTTTTTTATATTTTAAGGATGAGGAATTGTACAAGATAATGTGTATATGTATTTATGTGGTAAATAAAAATATATTTATTACATAAATGTTTACCGATAAATTTATTTTAGAATTATTGATTATTATAAAGTATATTCTTATAATAATTAATTTTTAGATAGAAATATTTTTATTAATTATTTTCCATGAAAATATAAGCATATATTATTTAAAAAAATATATGAGATGATTTTTAGAATAATTATAATAATTATTTTATTATATTAATTTTAGTATAGATTAATAAGTTAATTATTTTACATTAATTATTAAGGTTAAATATGGAAGATAAATCGATATGGAATTCAAACCCTAATTTTGGATTTTGATTAAGAAATAAGAATAATAATATAATATTAATTATATTTCTCAAGATATAAATATGTGTTTTGTTTGTGTATATTGACAATAATTGGTCAATTATGGTATTTCACGCTAAAATCCTAGAATTATTGATAAACCCTAATTCAAAAAGTCAATTACGACTTTAAGCTTTGGTTGAGTCATTATGTAGTCGTGATGTCAGTGATAATGTGTCTAATGACAAGTATTATATATTTTTATATTAGTTAGAAAAACCTAATTTTCTAAATTAGAAACCCTAATTAGCTAGAAACCCTAATTTGTAAATTAGTAACCCTAATTTGCTAAATTGGTAACCCTAATTGTTAATTTCAAGCTAAATGCTAATTAGTGGACATTAAAATCCTAATGTTCAAGTATAATGTAATTAGAAAATTAAACACGATTAAGAAACCCTAATTTGCAAAAAATTAGAAACTAATATTATTTTTATTTTTGTGCAAACTCTAATTAGTAATTTTAAAAACCTAATTACTTATTATAAACCCTAATTGTTTAAAGATCAAGGTTAATTATGATTAGTAATTTTTAAACAATCGAATTAGAAAACTAATTATATTTAGTAAACTCTAAATTATATATATATATATATATATATATTTTTTTTTAAACTAAATTGTTATTTATTTTATTAAATCCTAATTTTGGAAATCCTAGAAATTGCTCTTAAAACCTAAAATGGTTCAAACCCTAATCCAAACCCTAAACCCTAAGGGTTTGACAAGTTACCATTTTGCCATTAAAATAAAAAAATCAAATGACCCTTTTACCCTTAGTTGCATTATTGAATCTATGGTATAGGTTTTGACATTTGGTGAAGTTGTTCACCAAACCAACCACCCCATGTGACCTTATATCTCCAAAGAAATCAAGTAATCTCACCAATTCATGCATCAAGACTTGTATAAATTGATTGGAAGAGAGAAAAATTCATTTATTACATACATTTTCACAAACACTCAACTAGACCTCTCTCTCTCTCTCTCTAACCTCCTAATATACAAGATATATCACCATAAATCAAGCCCCACGATTACCTCTAACCAAATCAAGAGTCAAAATCAAAAGATTGATCATCAAGGTATAAAAACCCTAGCTATAATCTGACCAAAAATCTGATGTTAGATGTTATTTTTTTTATGTTAAACATGTTATATATAGTATATATTGATGATCTGGGTTGCTAGATGTTAGATCCATAACATCTAGAGGCTCGGATTTGGAATTTAAAAAAATCTGGAAAATTTTTCTATGTGTTCTGACAACCAAATGTCAGGCCCTGTAGATCTCTGTCTGTGTTTTATTTTTATGTTTTGAAAGTTTGTTGTTGTAGTCTGATATGTGTTCTTTGATCTGAGCTTGGAATGAGGTTTAGATCATATGTAAATTGCAAGTTATGGAAGGTCAAACTACGCTGACCGACCATGACTTGCAAGTTTCTGGGTAACCCAGAAATGGGTTTTCAGCGTCTAACAAGATCTTTGAAGGTCAATATCCGCCGATGATGGAATGTTTGATGTTGTTTTGTTTAAATGGATTAAAGCTTGTAACTTTGGACTTTAGATTGTAGTATTTATATCTCTTAAATCATTAATGGATCGAATGTAATGAGTGGTCAAAGCAGTCACACTATCACGAATGCATTTTCTAGAATTTCCAGAAACACGAAGAACATACCTTCTAACATGCTTTGGCCCGGTCTGAATCTTTTGATTCGTGCTTGTTTTGTATATGTTTTATAATATATCTCTTAAGTTGCATGTGGGCTACACAACGCAAGTTTTATATCACTAAACAATCACCGTAATCGTATGTTGTAGAAGCTCAAAATAGAGGCGGTCGAATCGTTTCTTCATTTCTCGGGCAACCTGAAATGAAGAACAACTCTGACATGATTTTTGGAGACTCAGATCTCTTCCGTTTTATGTTGTTTATTCGTGTTTGTTGTTGAATCTTATAGTATTACATTTGTTCTACACAATCGTAATCAATAGATAGACTAGATACATCATGATATGATTGTTACACTTGGTCAAACCTAAAGACCCTCGATTAATCGATATGTTTTCCGGGTTTGGGCTCAAGAACACGAAGAACAATTTATAATGACAGCTCATCACTATAGGTGGTCTATAATGACGCTTTCTATATAAAAATTATATTTTATTAAATAATTAGTTTTAATTAGTTTTAATAATGAAAAATACCAAATAAATTCCTAAAATTATTTTAAAATCCTAAAATTAGTTTTTAATTATTTTGAGTATATTTCATAAATATTTAATATTTTGGAATATAAATGGTATTTAATTTATTTAATTATAATATTAAATAAATTATTTAAAAATAATTTTAATACATGAAAAATTATTTAAAATTATATTATGGTATAAGAAAATAATTTAAGTTGTTTTTGATAACTTTTAATATAAATTAAGATGCTTATTACTTACAAATTTGCACATACACGTTATCAAGCATACATATACTAATTACCAACGACCCAACCACGATTCTAGAAATCTTAAATTTTGAAAGCACTATTTAAACACCAAAACTACATAGTTGTTGTAACAACCCATTATTTTCTATATAAATAAATAAGAAATTTTTCAAGCAGTATAATTTTTTTTTATATTTTAAGGATGAGGAATTGTACAAGATAATGTGTATATGTATTTATGTGGTAAATAAAAATATATTTATTACATAAATGTTTACCGATAAATTTATTTTAGAATTATTGATTATTATAAAGTATATTCTTATAATAATTAATTTTTAATAGAAATGTTTTTATTAATTATTTTCCATGAAAATATAAGCATATATTATTTAAAAAAATATATGAGATGATTTTTAGAATAATTATAATAATTATTTTATTATATTAATTTTAGTATAGATTAATAAGTTAATTATTTTACCTTAATTATTAAGGTTAAATATGGAAGATAAATCGATATGGAATTCAAACCCTAATTTTGGATTTTGATTAAGAAATAAGAATAATAATATAATATTAATTATATTTCTCAATTGATATAAATATGTGTTTGTTTGTGTATATTGACAATAATTGGTCAATTATGGTATTTCACGCTAAAATCCTAGAATTATTGATAAACCCTAATTCAAAGTCAATTACGACTTTAAGCTTTGGTTGAGTCATTATGTAGTCGTGATGTTTGTGATAATGTGTCTAATGACAAGTATTATATATTTTATATTAGTTAGGAAAACCTAATTTTCTAAATTAGGAAACCCTAATTAGCTAGAAACCCTAATTTGTAAATTAGTAACCCTAATTTGCTAAATTGGTAACCCTAATTGTTAATTTCAAGCTAAATGCTAATTAGTGGACATTAAAATCCTAATGTTCAAGTATAATGTAATTAGAAAATTAAACACGATTAAGAAACCCTAATTTGCAAAAAATTAGAAACTAATATTATTTTTATTTTGTGTGCAAACTCTAATTAGTAATTTTAAAACCTAATTACTTATTATAAACCCTAATTGTTTAAAGATCAAGGTTAATTATGATTAGTAATTTTAAACAATCTAATTAGAAAACTAATTATATTTAGTAAACTCTAAATTATATATATATATATATATATATATATTTTTGTGTGTTTTTGGAAACTAAATTGTTATTTATTTTATTAAATCCTAATTTTGGAAATCCTAGAAATTGCTCTTAAAACCTAAAATGGTTCAAACCCTAATCCAAACCCTAAACCCTAAGGGTTTGACAAGTTACCATTTTGCCATTAAAATAAAAAATCAAATGACCCTTTTACCCTTAGTTGCATTATTGAATCTATGGTATAGGTTTTGACATTTGGTGAAGTTGTTCACCAAACCAACCACCCCATGTGACCTTATATCTCCAAAGAAATCAAGTAATCTCAAATGCAATTCATGCATCAAGACTTGTATAAATTGATTGGAAGAGAGAGAAAATTCATTTGTTACATACATTTTCACAAACACTCAACTAGACCCTCTCTCTCTCTCTCTAACCTCCGAATATACAAGATATATATCACTCATAAATCAAGCCCCACGATTACCTCTAACCAAATCAAGAGTCAAAATCAAAAGATTGATCATCAAGGTATAAAACCCTAGCTATAATCCGACCCAAAAATCTGATGTTAGATGTTATTTTTTTTATGTTAAACATGTTATATATAGTATATATTGATGATTCGGGTTGCTAGATGTTAGATCCATAACATCTAGAGGCTCGGATTTGGAATTTAAAAAATCGAAAATTTTTTTCTATGTGTTCGACAACCAAATGTCGTGCCCCAGTAGATCTCTGTCTCATGTTTTATTTTTATGTTTTGAAAGTTTGTTGTTGTAGTCTGATATGTGTTCTTTGATCCGAGCTTGGAATGAGGTTTAGATCATATGTAAATTGTAAGTTATGGAAGGTCAAACTACGTTGATCGACCATGACTTGCAAAGTTTCTGGGTAACCTGTAAATGGGTTTTCAAATATCTAACAAGATCTTTGAAGGTCAATATCATCTCACGATGATGGAATGTTTGATGTTGTTTTGTTTAAATGGATTAAAGCTTGTAACTTTGGACTTTAGATTGTAGTATTTATATCTCTTAAATCATTAATGGATCGAATGTAATGAGTGGTCAAAGCAGTCCTCACACTAGTCACGAATGCATTTTCTAGAATTTCCGAAACACGAAGAACATACCTTCTAACATGCTTTGGTGATTCTCAATCTTTTGATTACGTGTTTGTTTTGTATATGTTTTATAATATATCTCTTAAGTTGCATGTGGGCTACACACTCGCAAGTTTTATATCACTAAACAATCACCGTAATGGTATGTTGTAGAAGCTCAAAATAGAGTAGTTGAATCGTTTTCTTCATTTCAAGCAACCCGAAATGAAGAAATACTCCTACATGATTTTTGGAGACTCTCGATCTCTTCCGCTTTATGTTGTTTATTCGTGTTTGTTGTTGAATCGTATAGTATTACATTAGTTCTACACACCGTAATCAATAGATAGACTAGATACATCATGATATGATTGTTACACTTGGTCAAACCTAAAGACCTCTAAACAATCGACATGTTTTTTCGGGTTTGGGCTCAAGAACACGAAGAACACCTATAGCGATTTACTGTCACTATAGGTGGTCTATAGCGATAGCTTTCTATATAAAATTATATTTTTATTAAATAATTAGTTTTAATTAGTTTTTAATAATGAAAAATACCAAATAAATTCCTAAAAATTATTTTAAAATCCAAAAATTAGTTTTTAATTATTTTGAGTATATTTCATAAATATTTAATATTTTGGAATATAAATGGTATTTAATTTATTTAATTATAATATTAAATAAATTATTTAAAATAATTTTAATACATGAAAAATTATTTAAAATTATATTATGGTATAAGAAAATAATTTAAGTTGTTTTTGATAACTTTTAATATAAATTAAGATGCTTATTACTTACAAATTTGCACATACACGTTATCAAGCATACATATATACTAATTACTAACGATCGAACCACGATTCTAGAAATCTTAAATTTTGAAAGCACGGTTTAAACACCAAAACTACATAGTTGTTGTAATAACCCATTATTTTCTATATCAATAAATAAGAAATTTTGCATGATAATTTTTTTTTTTATATTTTAAGGATGAGGAATTGTACAAGATAATGTGTATATGTATTTATGTAGTAAATAAAAATATATTTATTACATAAATGTTTACCAATAAATTTATTTTAGAATTATTGATTATTATAAAGTATATTCTTATAATAATTAATTTTTAAATAGAAATGTTTTTATTAATTATTTTCCATGAAAATATAAGCATATATTATTTAAAAATATATGAGATGATTTTTAGAATAATTATAATAATTATTTTATTATATTAATTTTAGTATAGATTAATAAGTTAATTATTTTACATTAATTATTAAGGTTAAATATGGAAGATAAATCGGATATGGAATTCAAACCCTAATTTTGGATTTTGATTAAGAAATAAGAATAATAATATAATATTAATTATATTTCTCAAAGGATATAAATATGTGTTGTTTGTGTATATTGACAATAATTGGTCAATTATGGTATTTCACGCTAAAATCCTAGAATTATTGATAAACCCTAATTCGAAAGTCAATTACTTAACTTTAAGCTTTGGTTGAGTCATTATGTAGTCGTGATGTCGTGATAATGTGTCTAATGACAAGTATTATATATTTTATATTAGTTAGGAAAAACCTAATTTTCTAAATTAGAAACCCTAATTAGCTAGAAACCCTAATTTGTAAATTAGTAACCCTAATTTGCTAAATTGGTAACCCTAATTGTTAATTTCAAGCTAAATGCTAATTAGTGGACATTAAAATCCTAATGTTCAAGTATAATGTAATTAGAAAATTAAACACGATTAAGAAACCCTAATTTGCAAAAAAAATTAAAAACCAATATTATTTTTATTTTTGTGCAAACTCTAATTAGTAATTTTAAAACCTAATTACTTATTATAAACCCTAATTGTTTAAAGATCAAGGTTAATTATGATTAGTAATTTTAAACAATCTAATTAGAAAACTAATTATATTTAGTAAACTCTAAATTAAATATATATATATATATATATATATATATTTTTTTTTTGGAAACTAAATTGTTATTTATTTTATTAAATCCTAATTTTGGAAATCCTAGAAATTGCTCTTAAAACCTAAAATGGTTCAAACCCTAATCCAAACCCTAAACCCTAAGGGTTTGACAAGTTACCATTTTGCCATTAAAATAAAAAATCAAATGACCCTTTTACCCTTAGTTGCATTATTGAATCTATGGTATAGGTTTTGACATTTGGTGAAGTTGTTCACCAAACCAACCACCCCATGTGACCTTATATCTCCAAAGAAATCAAGTAATCTCACCAATTCATGCATCAAGACTTGTATAAATTGATCGGAAGAGAGAGAAAATTCATTTGTTACATACATTTTCACAAACACTCAACTAGACCTCTCTCTCTCTCTCTAACCTCCGAATATACAAGATATATCGGTCCATAAATCAAGCCCCACGATTACCTCTAACCAAATCAAGAGTCAAAATCAAAAGATTGATCATCAAGGTATAAAACCCTAGCTATAATCCTCACCAAAAATCTGATGTTAGATGTTATTTTTTTTATGTTAAACATGTTATATATAGTATATATTGATGATCCGGTTTGCTAGATGTTAGATCCATAACATCTAGAGGCTCGGATTTGGAATTTAAAAAATCTCGAAAATTTTTCTATGTGTTCGACAACCAAATGTCGTGCCCTCGTAGATCTCTGCTCATGTTTTATTTTTATGTTTTGAAAGTTTGTTGTCAGAATCGATATGTGTTCTTTGATCCGAGCTTGGAATGAGGTTTAGATCATATGTAAATTGCAAGTTATGGAAGGTCAAACTACGCTGACCGACCATGACTTGCAAGTTTCTGGGTAACCCAGAAATGGGTTTTCAGCGTCTAACAAGATCCTTGAAGGTCAATATCTGTCAGATGATGGAATGTTTGATGTTGTTTTGTTTAAATGGATTAAAGCTTGTAACCTGGACTTTAGATTGTAGTATTTATATCTCTTAAATCATTAATGGATCGAATGTAATGAGTGGTCAAAGCAGTCACACTGTCATTTAATGCATTTTCTAGAATTTCCAGAAACACGAAGAACATACCTTCTAACATGCTTTGGCTGGTCTGAATCTTTTGATTCTGTGCTTGTTTTGTATATGTTTTATAATATATCTCTTAAGTTGCATGTGGGCTACACACTGCAAGTTTTATATCACTAAACAATCACCAGAATGGTATGTTGTAGAAGCTCAAAATAGGGCGGTTGAATCGTTTTTCATTTCGGGCAACCTGAAATGAAGAAATGCCTCTCGACATGATTTTTGGAGACTCGATCTCTCTTCCGCTTTTATGTTGTTTATTCGTGTTTGTTGTTGAATCGTATAGTATTACATTAGTTCTACACAATCGTAATCAATAGATAGACTAGATACATCATGATATGATTGTTACACTTGGTCAAACCTAAAGACCCTCGACACCCACATGTTTTCCTGGTTTGGGCTCAAGAACACGAAGAACACCTATATGCACGGTTACTCGCTACACTATAGGTGGTCTATAGCTTACGAGCTTATATAAAAATTATATTTTATTAAATAATTAGTTTTAATTAGTTTTTAATAATGAAAATACCAAATAAATTCCTAAAAATTATTTTAAAATCCGAAAATTAGTTTTTAATTATTTTGAGTATATTTCATAAATATTTAATATTTTTGGAATATAAATGGTATTTAATTTATTTAATTATAATATTAAATAAATTATTTAAAAATAATTTTAATACATGAAAAATTATTTAAAATTATATTATGGTATAAGAAAATAATTTAAGTTGTTTTTGATAACTTTTAATATAAATTAAGATGCTTATTACTTACAAATTTGCACATACACGCTATCAAGCATACATATACTAATTACCAACGAATCAACCCACGATTCTAGAAATCTTAAATTTTGAAAGCACTATTTAAACACCAAAACTACATAGTTGTTGTAACAACCCATTATTTTCTATATAAATAAATAAGAAATTTTATGATAATTTTTTTTTTTTATTTTAAGGATGAGGAATTGTACAAGATAATGTGTATATGTATTTATGTGGTAAATAAAAATATATTTATTACATAAATGTTTACCAATAAATTTATTTTAGAATTATTGATTATTATAAAGTATATTCTTATAATAATTAATTTTTAATAGAAATGTTTTTATTAATTATTTTCCATGAAAATATAAGCATATATTATTTAAAAAATATATGAGATGATTTTTAGAATAATTATAATAATTATTTTATTATATTAATTTTAGTATAGATTAATAAGTTAATTATTTTACATTAATTATTAAGGTTAAATATGGAAGATAAATCGATATGGAATTCAAACCCTAATTTTGGATTTTGATTAAGAAATAAGAATAATAATATAATATTAATTATATTTCTCGTTGATATAAATATGTGTCGTTTTGTGTATATTGACAATAATTGGTCAATTATGGTATTTCACGCTAAAATCCTAGAATTATTGATAAACCCTAATTCGAAAGTCAATTACGACTTTAAGCTTTGGTTGAGTCATTATGTAGTCGTGATGTCGTGATAATGTGTCTAATGACAAGTATTATATATTTTTTATATTAGTTAGAAAAACCTAATTTTCTAAATTAGAAAACCTAATTAGCTAGAAACCCTAATTTGTAAATTAGTAACCCTAATTTGCTAAATTGGTAACCCTAATTGTTAATTTCAAGCTAAATGCTAATTAGTGGACATTAAAATCCTAATGTTCAAGTATAATGTAATTAGAAAATTAAACACGATTAAGAAACCCTAATTTGCAAAAAATTAGAAACTAATATTATTTTTATTTTTGTGCAAACTCTAATTAGTAATTTTAAAAACCTAATTACTTATTATAAACCCTAATTGTTTAAAGATCAAGGTTAATTATGATTAGTAATTTTTAAACAATCTAATTAGAAAACTAATTATATTTAGTAAACTCTAAATTATATATATATATATATATATATATATGTTTTTGGAAACTAAATTGTTATTTATTTTATTAAATCCTAATTTTGGAAATCCTAGAAATTGCTCTTAAAACCTAAAATGGTTCAAACCCTAATCCAAACCCTAAACCCTAAGGGTTTGACAAGTTACCATTTTGCCATTAAAATAAAAATCAAATGACCCTTTTACCCTTAGTTGCATTATTGAATCTAGGGTATAGGTTTTGACATTTGGTGAAGTTGTTCACCAAACCAACCACCCCATGTGACCTTATATCTCCAGCAAATCAAGTAATCTCAGCCAATTCATGCATCAAGACTTGTATAAATTGATTGGAAGAGAGAGAAAATTCATTTGTTACATACATTTTTCACAAACACTCAACTAGACCCTCTCTCTCTCTCTAACCTCTGAATATACAAGATATATCAGTCATAAATCAAGCCCCACGATTACCTCTAACCAAATCAGTAGTCAAAATCAAAAGATTGATCATCAAGGTATAAAACCCTAGCTATAATCGACCAAAAATCGATGTTAGATGTTATTTTTTTATGTTAAACATGTTATATATAGTATATATTGATGATCTCGGGTTGCTAGATGTTAGATCCATAACATCTAGAGGCTCGGATTTGGAATTTAAAAAATCGGAAAATTTTTCTACGTGTTCGACAACCAAATGTCGTGCCCTCGTAGATCTCTGTCATTCATGTTTTATTTTTATGTTTTGAAAGTTTGTTGTTGTGATCGATATGTGTTCTTTGATCCGAGCTTGGAATGAGGTTTAGATCATATGTAAATTGTAAGTTATGGAAGGTCAAACTACGTTGACCCACCATGACTTGCAAGTTTCTAAAACCTTAATTGGGTTTTCGCTGTCTAACAAGATCTTTGAAGGTCAATATCTCGTCGATGATGGAATGTTTGATGTTGTTTTGTTTAAATGGATTAAAGCTTGTAACCTGGACTTTAGATTGTAGTATTTATATCTCTTAAATCATTAATGGATCGAATGTAATGAGTGGTTAAAGCAGGTCACACGATCACGAATGCATTTTCTAGAATTTCCAGAAACACGAAGAACATACCTTCTAACATGCTTTGGCTTAGGTGCGAAATCTTTGATTCTGTGCTTGTTTTGTTTATGTTTTATAATATATCTCTTAAGTTGCATGTGGGCTACACTCCAAAGTTTTATATCACTAAACAATCACCGAATCGTATGTTGTAGAAGCTCGAAATAGAGGCGAATCGTTTCTTCATTTCTCGGCAACCTGAAATGAAGAACGACTTCGATTTATGATTTTGGAGACTCGGATCTCTTCGCTTTATGTTGTTTATTCGTGTTTGTTGTTGAATCGTATAGTAGTATTACATTAGTTACACTAGTAATCAATAGATGAACTAGATACATCATGATATGATTGTTACACTTGGTCAAACCTAGCACCCTATAATCGACATGTTTTACGGGGTTTGGGCTCAAGAACACGAAGAACACCTATACGATTTCGTTACATCACTATAGGTGGTCTATAGCGACTTTCTATATAAAATTATATTTTTATTAAATAATTAGTTTTTAATAATGAAAAATACCAAATAAATTCCTAAAAATTATTTTAAAAATCCAAAATTAGTTTTTAATTATTTTGAGTATATTTCATAAATATTTAATATTTTTGGAATATAAATGGTATTTAATTTATTTTCTATATTAAATAAATTATTTAAAAATGAAATTGAAAAATTATTTAAAATTATATTATGGTATAATTTTTAAGTTTTTTTGATAACTTTTTAAATTAAGATGATTATTAGGATTTGCACAAGATATCAAGTGTATATGTATTTATGTGCTAAATAAAAATATATTTATTAAACACCAAAACTACAAGTTGTTTAACAAATAAATTTATTTTAGAATTATTTTAAGATTATTGTATAAGATAATGTATATATCTTATAATAAAATTAATTTTAAATAAATTTATTTTAGAATTATTGATTTTAAAGTATATTCTTATTAATTATTTTCCATGAAATATTTTTATTAATTATTTTCCATGAAAATATAAGCATATATTATTTAAAAAATATATGAGATGATTTTTAGAATAATTATAATAATTATTTTATTATATTAATTTTAGTATAGATTAATAAGTTAATTATTTTACATTAATTATTAAGGTTAAATATGGAAGATAAATCGGATATAGAATCCAAACCCTAATTTTGGATTTTGATTAAGAAATAAGAATAATAATATAATATTAATTATATTTCTCGTTGATATAAATATGTATTTGTTTGTATATATTGACAATAATTGGTCAATTATGGTATTTCACGCTAAAATCCTAGAATTATTGATAAACCCTAATTAGAAAGTCAATTACGACTTTAAGCTTTGGTTGAGTCATTATGTAGTCGTGATGTTTGTGATAATGTGTCTAATGACAAGTATTATATATTTTTATATTAGTTAGGAAAAACCTAATTTTCTAAATTAGAAACCCTAATTAGCTAGAAACCCTAATTTGTAAATTAGTAACCCTAATTTGCTAAATTGGTAACCCTAATTGTTAATTTCAAGCTAAATGCTAATTAGTGGACATTAAAATCCTAATGTTCAAGTATAATGTAATTAGAAAATTAAACACGATTAAGAAACCCTAATTTGCAAAAATTAGAAACTAATATTATTTTTATTTTTGTGCAAACTCTAATTAGTAATTTTAAAAACCTAATTACTTATTATAAACCCTAATTGTTTAAAGATCAAGGTTAATTATGATTAGTAAATTTTAAACAATCAAATTAGAAAACTAATTATATTTAGTAAAATCTAAATTATATATATATATATATATATATATATATATATATATTTTGGAAACTAAATTGTTATTTATTTTATTAAATCCTAATTTTGAAAATCTAGAAATTGCTCTTAAAACCTAAAATGGTTCAAACCTAATCTAAACCCTAAACCCTAAGGGTTTGACAAGTTACCATTTTACCATTAAAAATAAAAATCAAATGACCCTTTTACCCTTAGTTGCATTATTGAATCTAGGGTATAGGTTTTGACATTTGGTAAAGTTGTTCACCAAACCAACCACCCCATGTGACCTTATATCTCCAGCAAATCAAGTAATCTTAGCCAATTCATGCATCAAGACTTGTATACATAGATTGGAAGATAGAGAAAATTCATTTGTTACTTACATTTTTCACAAACACTCAACTAGACCCTCTCTCTCTCTCTCTCTAACCTCTGAAATATACAAGATATATCAGTCATAAATCAAGCCCCACGATTACCTCTAACCAAATCAGTAGTCAAAATCAAAAGATTGATCATCAAGGTATAAAAACCCTAGCTATAATCTGGCCAAAAATCTGATGTTAGATGTTGTTTTTTTATGTTAAACATGTTATATATAGTATATATTGATGATCTGGGTTGCTAGATGTTAGATCCATAACATCTAGAGGCTCGAATTTGGAATTTAAAAAAATCTGGAAAATTTTTCTATGTGTTCTGACAACCAAATGTCAGGCCCTGTAGATCTCTGTCTGTGTTTTATTTTTGTGTTTTGAAAGTTTGTTGTTGTAGTCTGATATGTGTTCTTTGATCTGGGCTTGGAATGAGGTTTAGATCATATGTAAATTTCAAGTTATGGAAGGTCAAACTGCATTGAATGATCATGACTTGCAAGTTTCTGGGTAACCCAGAAATGGGTTTTCAGCGTCTGACAAGATCTTTTAAGGTCAATATCTGTCAGATGATGGAATGTTCGATGTTGTTTTGTTTAAATGGATTATAACTTGTAACCTGGACTTTAGATTATAGTATTTATATCTCTTAAATCATTAATGGATCGAATGTAATGAGTTGTCAAAGCAGGTCACACGGTCACGAATGCATTTTCTAGAATTTCCAAAAACACGAAGAACATACCTTCTGACATGCTTTGACCGGTCTGAATCTTTTGATTATGTGCTTGTTTTTTATATGTTTTATAATATATCTCTTAAGTTGCATGTGGGCTACACAACTGCAAGTTTTATATCACTAAACAATCACCGAAATCGTGCGTTGTAGAAGCTTCAAAGTAGAGGCGTTGAATCGTTTCTTCATTTCAAGCAACCCCGTAACCGAAAATGAAGAACAACTCGACATGATTTTTGGAGACTCGGATCTCTTCCGTTTTATGTTGTTTATTCGTGTTTGTTGTTTAATCGTATAGTATTACATTAGTTCTACACAATCGTAATCAATAGATGATAGACTAGATACATCATGATATGATTGTTACACTTGTCAAACGTAGCACCCTCGACAACGATATGTTTTTATGGGTTTGGGCTCAAGAACACGAAGAACACCTATAGCGACGGTTACATCAATATAGGTGGTCTTTAGCGACAGCTTTATATATAAAATTATATTTTTATTAAATAATTAGTATTAATTAGTTTTAATTATGAAAATACCAAATAAATTCCTAAAAATTATTTTAAAATCCAAAAATTAGTTTTTAATTATTTTGAGTATATTTCATAAATATTTAATATTTTTGGAATATAAATGGTATTTAATTTATTTAATTATAATATTAAATAAATTATTTAAAAATGATTTTAATACATGAAAAATCATTTAAAATTATATTATGGTATAAGAAAATAATTTAAGTTATTTTTGATAACTTTTAATATTTTGTGATAAATTTCATTAATAAATTAATATTAATGATAATTAAGCTATTTACTAAATGAATTAAATAAATTAATTAAAAATAATTTTATTATATTAAAAATCATTTTAAATGATAATAAGGTATTTAAAAATATTTTAAGTTATAAAATATAACTTTTAATATTTAAAGGTAAATTTCATTAATTAATTATTATTAATGATATTAAAGTTATTTAATAATTATATTAAATATATTAGTTTAAAATGATTTTTAATATTAGGAAAATCATTTTAAATGAAAATAAAGTGTTTAAAGATATTTTGAGTTATAAAATATAACTTTTAATATTTAAAGGATAATTTCATTAATAATTTAATATTAATGATATTAATTTAATAATAAATGATATTAAGTTTATTTAATAATTATATTAAATAAATAGTTTTAAAATGGTTTTATTTATTTAAAAAATTTAAAAGATATAAATGAATTAAAAATATTTTAAGTTATAATTAATGACTTTTAATATTTTGATAAATAGAACATTAATACTTTAATATTATTGGTAATTATTTAAAAATAATTTTAAATATTTTAAAAATCATTTAAGGGTAATATTAATACTTTAAAAGTATTTCAAGTTATTATAAATAACTTTAACATTTTGGAAATGATTTCATTAATAGTTTAATATTAATTAAATATTAATGATAATAAAATTTTTAATATTTAAATCATTTAATAATGATTTCGATGTTTGAAAATTCATGATAAATTATAATAAATGTTTTAAAATTATTATAAGTCATTTAAAAATAATATGACCGATATTTATAGATATTGAGTTAAATATAGAGTGTCTTAGACTCGATAATTACCTTAATTAAGCCGCTTAGAATTTGCACATATTTCAAAATTGATCTGGGCTTAGATAATTTGATTAGATATGTGTTTATTTGTGATTCAATGATTGTTAAACATATGTGACAATGTGATTAGGTTATGTGTTGACTGCAATAAGCAGTATTACATGTTACGATATGTTATTCTAATCGATCAAATGATCTTATTACTGATAGGTGTTATATAAAGATAGAACTAAGTTACGAACTGTAAGCAGCGCATCAGGCAAGTATCTTACCTTTGCATTTCCTTTATGCAATGGACATGAGTAAGAAGTTTCAGAATTATATTATTATTATGCTATATTATTAACCCTATTGTGATATATTCTATATCCGATCATTGTTTATCAACATGTTAGTATATAGTAATTCATATATATATTTTGTTCGTTAATTTCAAAATATGGTTATACAAGTGTCCCCACTTGGATAATCATTGTATTTAAACACATGTTGATATATATATATATAAGCCGTCTAAGCTATTTGACCAGCTAGACACAAATTTTGAAATATCGTTGAATATGATAAAATCTTTTTGTATCCAATCAAATTATTTTGGTTCGGATTCCAGACTAGGTATGAACATCCCGATCACGGAAAATTTTTTATATACGCTTGGCGTGACAAAGGATGAAAGATAATATCGTTCTAGCAATGTAGTATTGATCAATACATGGCACATTAGGCGATCCACCCTGTTCAGAGTAAGTTATGACGGTTTGCGATGAAGTTCTCGCTAAACCTTAGCGAAAACTAAAAACAATGTTCATAATATGTCGATTAATACCTATATATATATATATATATATATCAATCAATAGTTTCAAAAATTTGAGATAGAATTGTTATGTTATTATTATCGGTTCGGTTTACTTCACAACTATAAATTCGTTGTAGAAGTGATGTACAAAGAAAACATTTATTTCTTTCATTAATTATATTTCTAATTGTTATTACTTGTTGGGCACTCAAATGCTCATCCTTGCTTAATTTAAATATTTTCACTAAGCGTGATCAACTTCAAGGTTCGTGATCAAGTGAAAAGGAAAGCAAACCTGAATATAAGGTATCTTTTGTAATAGTTAGAAATTAAGGCAATGAGATATATTAATCTTGTAAGGAATTATAGTAAAGGTTGCGTACTTGGGATTAGAATATGTAAACTATGATTGTTATTTATATTATCTTATTAGTATTAGTATTATTCTGTTAGAAATGGTATCATAAGCACCGAGTTAAGGTTTCAAGTACACGAATTTGGGGCGTCCATGAGATATAAATTATAACCACCAATTCCAATAAATATATGATCATTAAATTCCACTTTTCCAAACACGTAATTAACATGAAATCTTATATGTACACATACATTCACATATCTATATACTAACGATTACAAAAACATAGTTTTACAAGAATTTTAAAAAAAAAAACTATTTAGTTTGTTAAATTTATATCTATATTAAGGTCATTACCTTTTTATTGTTATTAAATCAATGATAATCTTCTCTTATACTTCTTTTCTCTCTCGATTCTCTCTCAATTTCTTTAAAAACTTTTTTCTCCTAATTTTTCTATCTTAACTCTCTCGAGAACTCTTTCCTTAGCAGCAACTTTTCTTAGACTCAAAGTTTAGAATTTGAGCGTACCCAAAACCAATCGATAAAATAAAATAAACGATATGGCCATATAATACGCTTTTATTAAAAACATCGATTACAAAAACATATAAACGATAAACTTATAATTATATTTTATTTATATATTTGTTTTAGTTATTTTATTAATAAATTAAATTTCAAAATCCAAAAGCCATGGGCTTTGTTTGGCAAAAACCCTTTAAAATTTAAAGACTTAATATATATAAGTCTTGTTTGGCAAAACTAAATTAAAATTACTTTAATTTATTTGAATAACTCTTTATAACATAGTTATTTGTCACACTTTATTTAATAACAATTTATTAAATAATTCACTTAATCACATAACTTAATCCATAACTCATTAATTATTTAACAAATAAATAATTAACTAAATCAAATCAATCAAATTGAACAATTATTTATCCAATAATAAACACATCCAATAAATATTTATATAAATCAATAAATATTTATAATTTACATTTAAAAATCTGGATTGTTACAAAAGGTATTGTAGATTTTTGTGTGGACTGATTTTAGCAAAGGAGTCAAAAACAGAAAAATGGCAAAAGTAAACTGCCAAGACTTTTACAAGGGCTGTTTCGACCACTTAATTTATGAAATAAATTTCGGACATTTGGGGCATGCACGTATATGGTATTAAGTACCTCTTGTCCAAATATGAGCTCATTCAGAGTTAAAATGACCAAGTTATGACCATTTCAATATTTAGGTTTTTCGGACAAAAATTTCTATAACCAGAGTTCTATAACCGGAGTTCTATAACTCTGATGGCCACGAAATATAAACTAGAGGCTCACGTTAACACGTATAAGATTGTGTTAAAAGATAGAAATTTCTAGAGTTGAGAATGATAGGGCTAATTTCTTAAGCTACGCACTAAAAATTATTTTTGAAAAATACTAAAGGAAGTTGGAAAATTATGGAAAAATACTTTTTGTGTATGAAATATATGTATATGTGTTTGGACAAAGGATAGAAAAATAATAAATTGAGTTGGTGTTTTCGTAAAAAGGATATGGAATCCAGCTTGTTGGATTGAATAATTTTTGCATCCAGTTTTCTTAATTGAAAAATCTGATGAATCCAGCTTGCTGGATTGAAAAATAGTTTACTGAATTAAAAATGTGTTGAATTCAACTTCTTTGGATTGCAATCTAATTCTTTCGGATTTGATATCCGGTTCTTTGAATTGCGCTTTAGTTTCTTTGGATTAGCCATCTGAATCTTTGGATTTTGAATCCGACTTTTTGATTCCAAATCAGGTTCTTTGGATTGGTATTTGACTTATATGTTCAAGAAAAACTTATAATATATGAGATTAAAGTATTTAAATTATATAAATATAATATTAATGATTGAAAATTCATGATAAATGATAATAATTATCTGAAAATTATTACGAGCTTATGAAAAATATTTTGACTGATAATATAATTATCTAATATAATTTTTAAAGTGTTAGGCAGAGTTTAATTGAACTTAAACTCAATATTTATCCGACCAAACCGTTTGGATGTCAGAATTGTACCGAACTCAACTCAAACTCTAAAAGTTTGACTTGAGGTTAAGTCTTATGTGTGATATAGACGGATAGGATTATGTGATAATGTGTTTAGGTTATTTTAAATATTGTGATGATATTTTTCTAACTTAGAAATAAATATTATTAATATTATATTTTCAAACAAAGCTTATTAATTGTATAGCAGTAATCAACGGTTCAGGCAACCTTTCCTTAACTCAACTTTGAGTTGTTTATTCAAATTTACTTATGGTTAATCATTGTTGATTGTCATGTCTAAGAATTATTAAATCGCACTCTATGCATATTGCATGTATTCATCAGGTATGAAAGGCTGATCACCTTCATTACCATTCAATCCAGATATATATATGTTCATGTTCCATGTTCATTCAGCTATGTAAAATTTGTTCATGCTAGTTCACAATTATATTATAGAACTGTAGCCAGCTTTTGTTCAATTCTTTCAATCATGATATATCCTAAATTTATTGAACTTAAACTTGCTGGGCAAACTTATTTCTCACCCTTGCTATATCATGATAAACATTGCAAATTAAGACACATACATCGGATACAAGAAAGGATAAAAACAAGTTCAGCTTGGGATAATATGTGCAGCTAAAATGTAATAGTATAGTATGAGAATAATGTTATAGGTTAGACAGATTATGAATTGTGTATAAGTTAAGGTTACTCAACCATGGGGAATAGTGTGTAAAGTTTATTGTATAAACAATTTATGTTAATATCTTCCGCAATAGTTGTAGAATTGATTGAACCGGATCCACAGTGATTTGTGACCCGGATTCGGGGCTCTCACATGTACGTCCTGATACATACAGAGGGTATATACGATGATATCCCATATGGTGACTATTCAGATGTCATGGTCATTATCCAATAGGAGGAGGATGATAACCGCCCCTTCATCGCAGTTGTCCATCAGGACTTGACCCTTGGCAATTGGAGCAGCACTCTTTGCATTTACCAAAAAGGGTAAAAAGGGTAGAAAATTCCTCTACCCTGTAGATAGCATTAACTGCTTACTTTTGTTGCATATTATTAGCAGTTGTTTTTTTCTTGTCATGCTAACACTTTATATGATCAAACAGTTTTATATATTAAGTGAAAGCATTTTGTTTCAAGAATCCAGAGTTAGATTTGTCTAAACTTGTTGATGGAATGCCAATTCATCACAATGACTGCAACTTTGATGTAAAGTTGGACTCTGACTTGATGGATATTAAGCAAGAGGATTATGAGGTGCCTGAGGAGATCAAAGAATGGGTTGAAGACAAACCCGAATCAAACCTTGATCAAACCACCTCCTTCAACCTCAAAACCTCAAAAAACCCCAAAATAATCCAGATTGGCATGGACCTTACCCCAAGCCAAAGGAATGATATGGTTGTTTTATTGACCCAATTCTAAGATGTGTTTGCATGGTCTCATGAAGACATGATCAGTTTGTTAACTGACATCGTCATTCATTGCCTTCCCATTAAAGTGGGATTCAAGCCAATCAAATAGAAGCTTAGGCGATTAAAACCTTAGTAGAGTTTGAAAGTCTAGGAAGAAATTGTGAAACAATTCAAAGACGACTTCAACATGGTATCAACATACCCTGAGTGGCTATCCAACATAGTTCCCATACCTAAACCCGGATGGGAAGGTGCAAGTATTCATGGATTACAGGGTTCTAAACAAAGCTTGCCTCAAAGATAACTTCCTGGTGCCATTTATCCACATACTCATTGACAATACAACTCAGTATGGCATGTACTCTTTTGTTGATTGTTGTGACACCCCCAAATCTGGGTTACCTAACCCCCGAGTTTGGTGCTCACGATCCATAATATAATTAACATCTAACTACCCATTCATTAATGAATATAATATTACACCACATTAACTGATATAGTTAATACATTTGTTCCATATTATCTAACCTTAACATTACAATCATACCCTTTAGATATACAAAAAGGGTTTACACAACAACATAATAATAATAATGTTCATTAAACTATTTCAGCAATAGGCATTTTCCTTTGTTCTTCTAAGCACCTTCAACCACTTCGTTCCTAGCTGAAATGTTTTATTTAGCAAGGGTAAGCAACAAATTTAACCGCAAGTTAAGACATACAATGAATGTATAAGAATCAAGAATAACAGACTATCTATTTCGATAGAATAACTCCGAAGTTCGGGGAACTTTGAAATAGCTGGACAATTTTCTTTTCTAACCAATCTTCTCGCAACCTATGCAACACGTTAATGAAAGGATACAATTCTTTCAAAGTTTCTACGATATTCTATTGAATAACAATTTAGAAATACTTTCTAGAATTTGTGATAAATGATCTTACAAGATCTTGAAACTCTATTCTCGAGTAACTATCAAAGATTTACTTTGATATACCCAAATAACAAGATAGAAATATTTTCCAGAATTTATGTTGAGTGATCACAAGGGATCTAGAACTTCTCTTCTCGAGTAACTATCAAAGATTTACTTTGATATACCCAGGTGTATCAGATAACCATAAAGATTAAATCATATCCCTCTACAAGTATATAAAGTGATCAGCTTCATTATACCCTATATTATGCATAATATTTAAAAGTGTACAATGGCCGAATATACGACCTAAAATGTTCCCTTTATATAAAAATTTGTTTTTCTCAGTATTTGATTTAACAACGAAATACAATGATTTTAATATCTAATCACTTATCTTCTCTTCTCTTCTCAAACCTAAAGTTTTCTTCTTTTTTTGATCTAGCTGAAACAATTGGCATCGATCTATTAATAATAATTTAATTATCTTCTCTTCTTGAACCTATCAAGTTCGAACAAATGTTTCTCTAGCCAAAATAATTAGCTACGACATTTCTCAACACGTTTTAACAATAGACAAAATTTAACTGTACTATTTGCAATCACTAATAGCTTCTACGGAGATAAATATTCAACAACAATTATTCTCCAAGTATATTCTCAGAATCTCTAATTCAATTTGAATTAATAAACATGCACTAACTGCGAATAATCAACGATAAATGTTTGGACGTGGTCTAATCAACAATAATTAACCACCATAATATTTAAAAGATATAACTCAAGGTTGAGTTAGGAAACTTGCCTTGCTCGTTGATTACTACTACACAATATACTTATCTGCGTTCGAAAGACTTATAATCACAATATTGGTCTCATAATTAGCACAATAATTCACAACACACAATACTGTAATTTACAGTCAGTCCTTTTCCTAGACACATTACCACATAGCCACATTAGTGTTTAAAACCTATTTAAACATTTATCAAGTCTAACTAGTTCGGTCTGGTTGGACTTTCGTCTCATCTCGGTGTCTTGGTCACCCTATTCGACAATTAACAAATTTATTGTCACTTAAACTCGATCTCAAAGCTCCAATATTATTTTAGATAAGTCATATATCATTTATAATATTTTTCGGAAGCTTTTAATAACTTTCTAATAATTATTATAATTTATAATAAGTTTTCAAACAAGTAATCATTTTTAAATGATTTATATACTAATTAATTACATTATCATTAATATTTAATAATATTAAAATATTAATGACATACTTATCAAAATATTAAAGTTATTGTTAATAACTTAAAATAGTTTTAAATCATCAATATTCTACTTAAATGATTTTTAAAAGAATTAAAATCATTTTAAATCATCACCATTAATATTTAAATATTAATGAAATTATTATCAAAATATTAAAAGTCATTAATTATAATTTAAAATATTTTAAAATCATTTTTCACATTTTTAAATGATTTTAAATCAATAAAATAATTTTTAATTCATTTATTTAATATAATAATTAAATAAACCTAATATCATTAATATTAATTTATTAATGAGAATTCTCCAAAAATATTGAAAATTACATTTTATAATTCAAAATATTTGAAAACACTTTATTCTTTTTTAAAATGATTTTTATAATATTAAAATAATTTTTCTCTAATTTATTTAATACACTAATTAAATAAATTAAATATCATTAATATAAAAATAGTTATAAATATTAATGAAAAATGTCCCAAATAATTAAAAGTTATTTTTCATAATTTAAAATAATTTTTAAAACCATTTTTGTAATTTTTAGAATTTATTTTCTATTTTTAAATAATTTTCGGAATATCAAAAAATAGAAATTAATTAAACCGTCGTTAATGGCCTATAGCGACACTTGGCGTCGCTGATGGTGTTCTTGAACCTCAAGAACACTGACAGACAGTGTTCAAGGGTCAACATTTGACCGCTTTAAATTCTCAATACATTATGTTTCTGGGCTATCTCAAGCATAGATATGTAGTACTACAAGTTCCACTCATCATCTTGGTCATACAACATCACAACAAAGAGATCTGGGTCTCCAAAATAGATGTCAGACTTAATCTGGGTTTTTTACCCGGATAGTGTCGATTAGGAACTTTCAAGCTCGATTAAATTTATGTTCCAGTCATTGTATTGGTGTTATTAAGGTTCAGAACTATAATAATCATGTCAAGGAACAATTATATACCATGATGTCTGTCCAACTACATCATAAACTCCAGATTCAATCCGGTCAAACATTGTCAGAAATTGTGTTCTTCCGGTTTCTGGGTTTTCCAGAAACGACAAGTCAGTGTCGAGTGGTCTAGTTTGACAACCCATTACTTCGATTTTGTGGACTGTTTGTGGGATCTAAAGCTATGGATCTAGAGTCCATATAACAGGCTACACACTGGTTACAACAACAACATCATACCAACTAACATATGACAAATCAAGGCTTTGGAAAATCTTGTCAGACCCCAGTTATGGATTTCTGGGTTACCTAGAAATCGCTCGGTCATGGTCGGTCAACCGACTTTGACCGGCTATATCTTGTAATCTGGAAATTAAATAGCTTAGATTCTACTTCCAGATCACATACCACATGTCAGAGTACAGATTACCACTTTAAAACAACAAAAATCATAAACAGAAAATACTCTGAAGCCACTGACATTACCTTGTCAGACGACAAAAATGTTCTTGAGCAGTTTTTGAAAAACTTCATTTTTACCCACTTTGATGCTATGGATCTATTATAGATCATCCTAGATCATCATAAAACATCTTTTAGCACAAATCTAAACACATAAACACAAATTTACCTTAGCATACAAGATCAAAATTAGGGTTTAGGTTTATACCTCTCTTGTCAAATCTTTGATTTTATGTGACGCCCCTCCTAGTTCTATTCTCACATCTCCTAGTTTTATTCTCACATCCTAGCCAGGGATCATATCCCTAAGCTTTGATACCAACTGTGACGCCTCCAAAATAGGTATACATCACCCATCTTGAGTCGCCAGATACATGGTACAGAATTCAAATACAACTTGATAATACAACTGTCGTGTACAAGTCTTCAAGAATACGTCAGGAAATTTATTAACAATAGAAATATCATTCAAACTGTGACCCTCATCCAAGACTTGGATAGTACGTCACATTGATACCTATCAACTTGCCATCGTCATTCACGAGATCGCCTACAAAAAGTCTGGCTTCGGTGCATTCCACACAAGAAAGTCAACAACGAAAGGACCGAGGCTCTTTACTTATGGCTTGATATGACAATGATTGACTTTAGTGGTTTGGTTTCTTGAATTCGCATAACAGGTTAGTTAGGAATATGAAAGCTAACAACCTTACGAAAAGCATGATGAGTAGTTAACCAATCGATTCCTAAAATCGCATTAAAGGCAAGTATTTTCAAAGAGACAAGATCAACACGTAACGTGAAAGTGTTGATTTGAACAAGATTTATAAATAATGGAGGTAACGAAGGTTTCTCCGAAGTGAGTTTAAACAGATATATCAAAGTCTAACTTCTCCGGAGTTAACTTCAAACATTGAACACAACTAGGTGAAATAAAAGAGTGAGTAGAACCGGTATCTAACACGGTATAGACTTCGCAAGAGTTTATGACTAACATACCCGTGATAATTTTATTCAGGTTCCTTATACCGACTTTAGCTTGTCTGGGACATCCTTTGGCATCACTATCCCAGCTGGACTTAACTTCACCATACGATAAAATCGAGCTAGGTGACCTTCTCTTCCGCAATTAAAACACGTTTTGGATTGCTGCGTACAGTTTGGACGGATGTGTCCCTCCTGTCCGCATTTGAAACATACGATCGGTGGTCGATCTTCTTCCTTTGAAACGGGTGCTGGTGTCGACGTCTTAACGTCATTGTTGAACCTTCTCTTCTTAAAATGTCCATTCTTATTGTTTTGGCCATGATTACTATCGAAGTGGTTACCATTTCTGACATGTTGATTCCCTCCATGCTTATTATCACCACTTTGATGACTATTATCACCGGTATAATCATTTTTTCGGCTGCTCTCTATTGGTTTGGTTGACTCATTATCGCACTCTAATAACTGAGCCCTATTAACAACATCTGAATACAAACACAATTTATGAGAGATAAGATATTGACGTATCTCAGGTTTCAAACCTCTTAGAAACATTCGCGTCATTCTCTCCTCATTATCAACCAAGTGGGACGCAAATCGGGACAACTCGGCAAACTTGGTTTCAGTTATGCATACGACCATGTTGTTTTGCTCTAACTTGATAAATTCCACCTCCTTTATGTGACGAATGCTTTGGGAAAGTACTTGTCATTGAATGACTCTTGGAACTTCTCCCAAGACATCTTGAGTCGTCCAGTCAGAGTGCGTTTTACGATTCCCACCAAGATGATCTCCTCTTCATGCAACATAAAGGTGGCAAAGGGAACCTTTTGCTCCTCGAAGCATCCCAAGACATCAAATATCTTGGTGATCTGCTTTAACCACGTCTCTGCCTTAAGTGGTTCTGGCTTTCCCAAAAACTTTGGTGGTCCAAGCTCCTTGAATTGCTTAGCGGTGACCAACCGTGGGTTGCCATTGTTTCCTCCTGCATTATGAGTAGGGAATAAAATCTACTATCTTCTATGATTTAAAAGGTTTTTCATCACTTTTATCGCTGGGACTCAGCTTAATAAATAATCCACATCATCGAATCACCCCTACACTACGACTAAGGACATTCTTTAGTATCACGACCACAATTATCCATGCACTACGAGCCAAGAATATTTGTGTATTCATTAATGGTCATGATCATGCCAACAAATATCCATTAATGCACTACAGGCCAATGAGGACTTTTACCACATCATTTGTAACATTACGGTCATGATTACACTGAATAATCCCTGGTCATAATCATACCAAATCCATCTATGCACTACAGGCCACAGATGACTTTCAACATAATATAAACATGAGGATGATGACAATGATATAAGAATTCAATAAAACAAGTTCAAGAATTAATTTATCCAGGAACTAATAACGTCCAAATTGTCAACATGATACTTCTTTGTAGAGTAACATTCAAGAATGCTCAGAAGAATATTTACATGAAAAGATACTGGATGAAGCGCAAATATCAAGGATATTCCACTAATTTCATGGGGGTATAGAAATCAAAGTTTTAACCAACTGAGTATAATAAAGAATGGAATAACAAAAGAAATCACCAGGCATGCGATAGATCGCATATGCGCAGTTATTTCAACAAAGATAATAAATAATCGGAACCAGTCTCGCATAAAATGCACAGTACAAGATATTCCAAATGTAATAATAAAGAATGGAACCAGTCCGGCAGTAAAACGCATGCATGCATGTGATATTCCAACGAATAATAAAGAATGGAACCAGTCCCACAGTAAAACGCATGGATAGATAGATATTCCAAATGTAATAATAAAGATTTTAATCAGTCCCACAGAAAAAGCGCATGATGTAGATATTCTAACGTAATAATAAAGATGGAATAATAGAAGAATGTCACCAAGTATAGGGTAGCTCATGATACAAAGTTATTCCAACAGAATAATAAAGAATGGAATAACATAAGTTCTCTTCATGAATACAAAAGAATAACACCCCTTACGAGTACAACAAATAATATTCTCTACCTTAGAAAGAAGAGTAATGGATATATAAGTAGTGAAGTAGCAAAACACTTTTCTTCTTTCTCTCTATAGTTTATCTCTGGCAAAACTATGTTTTTCACCACTATACTTGGCACGTTTTACTTAACACACCACTGAACTTTTAATTTTTTGGATTACCCCATTAAACTAATTAAAATTTTTTAATTGGGTCATTCCGTGCAAAATAGTTGACAGACGTTAAAGTGGCGCTGACGTGGGGCTGATGTAGCAAAAAAAAAATTGCTTATGTGGCAAAAAAAAATCAAAAACAGATTTTTAAGGTTTTCAAAATAACAAAAACATAATAAAATACAACAAAAAATAAAAAAATAACAAAAACCAGATTTTTTTTAAAAATTTTTTTTTAAAAAAAATACAATTCTATAAAAATATATTTTTTAAAAAAAGCCATTTTTTTAAAAAATAGAATTCCATAAAAAATGATTTTTTTAAAAAGTATTTTTTTAAAAAAAAATAGATTTTTAAAAAAAGCATTTATTTTAAAAAACAAATTTTTTAAAAAAAGATTTTTTTTAAAAAATGATTTTCAAAAAAAAAAAATAAATTCAAAAAATATACTTTTTAAAACCCATATTTTTTAAAAAAATTAATTTTTTTTAAAAACAGCTTTGTTTTTAAAAAATGATTTTTTTTAAAATAGAATTTCTAAAAACAAGACTTTTTAAAAAATAGATTTTTTAAAAAATAGAATTTTTTAAATAGATTTTGTTTTTTTAAATAGATTTTTTTTAAATGTATTTTTAAAAAAATTGAATTTTTTAAAAATATATATTTTTTAAAATTGTTTTTTTAAAAAATAGAATTTTTTAAAATTATATTTTTTAAAAACAATTTTTTCAAAAATTATGTTTTTTAAAAGAAAACTATTTTTTTTTAAAAAGGCGATTTTTACAAAAAATTTATTTTTAAAGCAAATTCTTTTAAAAAAAAATTAATATTTTAAAAAGTTCTACTTTTTGAAAAATCTATTTTTTAAAAAGTTCCATTTTTAAAAAATCATTTTTAAAAATTCTCTTTTTTAAAAATCATTTTTAAAAATATATATTTTAAAAAACTATTTTTAAAAATATATATTTTTTATAAAAATCTATTTTGTACAAAAAACTATTTTTTAAAATTTATTTTAAAAATTGTTTTTTTAAAAAAGCAATTTTTTAAAAGTCCTGCTTTTTACAAATTCTATTTTTTAAAAATCTATTTTTTTAAAATTTCTATTTTTAAAAAATATGTTTTTAAAAAAGTATATTTTTTTAAATTCTATTTTTTAAAAATTTGTTTTTCAAAAAAAAATCTGCTTTTAAAAATCTGCTTTTTTAAAAAAATCATTTTATAGAATTCTATTTTTTTTAAAAATCTGCTTTTAAAAAAAAATATTTTTTATAGAATTCTATTTTTTTTTAAAATCTGTTTTCAAAAAAAATCTGTTTTTTATTTTATTTATTTTTTTTGTTGTATTTTATTATGTTTTTGTTATTTTTTAAACTTTAAAAATTTGTTTTTGATTTTTTTTGCCACATAAGAAGTTTTTTTTATTTTTTTGCCACATCAACACCACGTCAGCGCCACTTTAACGTCTGTCAACTATTTTGGATGGAATGGCCCAATTAAAAAATTTTAATTAGTTTAATAGGGTAATCCAAAAAATTAAAAATTCAGTGGTGTATTAAGTAAAACGTGCCAAGTATAGTGGTGAAAAATATAGTTTTGTCGTTTCTCTCTCTAGAGTTTCAGTGAATTCGTAAAAAATAATGAAGGAATGAGCTTCTATTTATAGAAAAATGGACTGCATAGTAACTAACTCATGAACGGTCCAGATTGATTTACTTTAATCTGACGGTCCATATTTAAAGCAAAATCTTTTAAATAAAATATAATATATTCTATTTATAATCTAATAAAACGAATAACTTTATAAAAGATTTTACTATACAAACACTATGAATAATAAAATATAATATATTCTAATTATTGTCTAATAAAACAAATAACTTTATAAAAGTATTTTATTTTATATAAAAGATTTTACTATGCAAAACACTATGCAGGATACTATGCATAATAGAATCTAATATATTATATTTATAGAATAACTTTATAAAAGTATTTTGTTTTATATAAAAGTTTTTTTTCATTTTATTACATTAATAATACCAACAAAATCGGTGACTTGTCACGTAAGCATCAATAATTAATACCGTGTGCTACTATGCAACCATGCATATTCTCGCATTTTACTACTACTGAGTAGTTCAACAAGATAATCAGTAGCATCCCTAATCCGGTCCCAAATCACCTCTGGATCGGGTACTATTATTTCTATTACTAATTGTGAAAGATATAAACATAAATTATTTATACATTAAACTTTACACACTATTCCCCAAAATCGAGTAACATTAGTCTAGCTGAATCAAATAGCATAGACTCATATTGATAATTCAATTCAATCGAATTATTTAGGTGTAGCCAAACCCGCTGGCAAATTAAAATTTTTAAAACATTTTCGAGAATGACGCCATGATGTCGTCTCAGATTAATAAATCCGCTTGAGGATGCCGCCATTATATGACTTTGTCATAACACATCATACAATAGAGGAACAACGACTTTAGGTCAAATTCACTCTAAGTATTCCTGTATTTACAACGCCATCACATTTTTATCATCTCTCGCACTGAAGTTACATGGTACATGAGCGATAATTAAAATACATTTTGATATTTCAAATCATTTGAGTCTAAATTTGAAATAAGTAGCAGTATGGCTCGTATTTTAAACCGCTTCAAAAATGGTTACTGAGTCTAAATTTTTTTTTAAAAGGCACATAGTGCGTATTTAGCTTGATGTCAAAATTTCAAGTTTAGCATAGCTAGGAGTTTAGGAAAACCTAAGTCTCCACTAATGATCATTTGCTTAACAATCTATCTGTTCCTATAATCCTTAACACTCCATTCACACACATATATACCCATTCATAAAACCACACTTATGAGTTCATAAATTGCCACAATCATATGAGTTTAAGAACTTATCCTAGTCCGACGCTTGGCGTCCGCTCAATTTGAGGGTTCATAAACGTTTCATATAACTATGAATCAAGTATGTCACATAAGTATGAGTTTTAAGAACTCGTACTTAATCCTATATTCTCTACCTATGACATATCTATTTGTTATACACATAAGAAAGGAATCACCCTCTTAACCTGCATATAGCAAATAGCGCGACACAAACATTTCAATGATTATCAATGCCAGAAACTAAGTGGTTGTCAAACCAAACTCGGCCACTAATCAATATAGGAAGCTAAGTGAACAATTCCCCGCCCATACAAAGAATTGGTCAACCTAACCACTACATCGACCAGGAAGCTAAGTGACTCTAAAACCAAGTATAAATTCCCCGCCCATACAAGGAATCATACAACTCAGCTGCCGACATGAGTCCTCAATTGAAATCCCCACCTAATCTTAACCCCTTTTTTCCATACAAATTTCATTTAATCCGTATCCATAATCCACAACTCTTTCATGAGCTTTTCATAGTACAATTTCATAGTACAACTGATACACAGCATTTTGTTGTAGACTTTTCAATCATCAGATTGATTCTTTCTGGCTGTCATAACCTTATCAGATCACGAGGTGATCTCATCGTATATATTACGATTCAATTCTATGACTTGATCGTTTTGTTTTACGATCTCCTATCACTGCACTACTATTCACCACTTCTGTTCACCACTATTACCAGAGTTAGGGAACTCTGTGTCTTTACACTCGCCGAGATTCATCTTTGAATCTTACCGACCAACTAACTCTATTTGAGTTAGTACTTAATCATAATCACTGCAGTTATTGGTCTCAGGTATTACTACCTAAGCTTCATAACCAACAGCTTTGATACCAACTGTAGCATCCCCGAATCCGGGTCCCAAATCACCTCGGATCCGGTACACTATTTCTATTACTAATTACGGAAGATATAAACATAAATTGTTTATACATTAAACTTTACACACTATTCCCCAAAATCGAGCAACCTTAACTTAAACACAATTCATAAGTTATCTAACACATAACATTATTATTATACAACACCATTACAAATCTAAACGCGCACATTAACTTTTAAGCTGGAACTGTCCTTAACCTTTCCTGTATCCGAATGCATTCGCCTTATCTGCAATGTTTTATCATGATATAGCAAGGGTGAGCATGAAAGTTGCCCAGCAAGTTTAAATACAATTTAAGGATATATCATGATTGAAGAGTATGAATAATAAGCTGGCTATAATTCATCAATATAATTGAGAAATAGCACGAACAAACTTTTGACTGAACACGTATTATACATGAACAAATATATCTTGACCACCTGGTAATGAAGGTTATCAACCTTTCATACCTGACTTATATATGCAAGATGTACAGAGTACAATTTTTATGGCAATCAGCAATGATTAACCATAAGCTTGAATAAAACACTCTTAGTAGAGTTAAGTAAAACAACTTGCCTGAACCGTTGATTACCGCAACGCAATTTATAACGCTTTATCCGAAGACCTAATATTAGTAATATAAATCTCAAATATTAGAATAATATCATCACAATATAAAATAACCTAAACACATTACCACATAACCCTATCAGTCTATACAACACACAAGACCTAATATTAAGTCAAACTATTTAAGTCTAAGTTGAAACCGACACAATTCTATCATCCCGACGGTTTAGTCGGTCAACACTCGAGTTTAAGTTCAATTAAACTCTGCCTAAACCCTTAACAATTATCACATATAATTTTCTTATCAGTCAAAACAATTTTCAAAGACTTATAATAAATTTTCAGATAATTAATATCATTTATCAATATTTTTCAATCATTAAAATCGTATTTAAATGAATTAAATATCACATAATTCCTTAATCATTAATATTTATTTAATATAAAATATTAATGAAAATCATAATCATAATATTATAATATAATTATAATATATCAAAGTATTTTTAATACCTTAAAATCATATTTATATGATTTTTAAACACTTAAATCCATAATCCGATAATTGATATTAATATTAAAATATTAATATTTTCATGATAAAATATCAAAAGTTATATATTATAACTTAAAATATTTTTATAACACTTAAATTATTTTTATATGATTTTTAAATCATTAATTCTATTTCTCCATAATTTATTTAATATATTTATTAAATAAACTAATTATCATTAATATTGATCAATTAATGAATTTCATCACAAAATATTAAAAGTCATCAAAAATAACTTAAAATATTTTCTTATACCATAATATAATTTTTCATGATTTTTCATGAATTAAAACTATTTTTAAATAATTTATTTAATATTAATATTAAATAAATAAATATCTTTTATATTCCAAAAATATTAAATATTTTCGAAATATACTTAAAATAATTAAAAACTATTTTTCGGACCTTAAAATAATTTTTCAGAATGTATTATGTATTTTTAATAATTAAAAACCATTTATTTCTATTTATTTAATTAAATAATTCAATTTCCGAAATTAAGTGTCACTAAAGGGCTCTATAGCGACAGAACCGTCGCTATAGGTGTTCTTGGCCAATTTCCAGATCTTCATGTCAGTGTACAAGGGGGGTAGTTTGAACGGGTTTAATTCAGTGTTCTAAATGATTTCTAGGCAGGAATTCATATTAAAGTTATAGTACTAATGTAATACTACAATCACCAACTTGTTTCATGGCCATACAACATCATATCAGAGAGATTTAAGCTCTCAAAATCGTTGTCAGACGCTGTTCTTCGTTTTCTGGGTTTACCAGAATCGAGGTGCCTACTTTGGGTCCTTATATTTTGCAATCTATGTATTTTTTGGGTGATATAAAGGTTCACACTTGTAGAGGAGATATCCAGCTACAATAACATATCAACAGCTCGATCTAACAACAATATATAAAAGAAATCTTGGCTGGTCAAAGTGGTACTCAAGAATCGGATCTTGAACTTTCGGGTTTTCCGTAAAAGTTCATATATGGCTGATCGGTCAACGCTTTTTGACCAACAATATGTTCGATCCTGATCATGATCTGGTGGGTATAAGGGCTTAGATCTGCAGTTCACATGACAGGATACAAGTAAAACCCAACAAATGGACCAAAACATTAACAGAAAGCAAGATCTGGGACTGCTAAAAGATTTGTCAGGCGATCTGGAAATCTGGGCTTACCCAGAAACCATCAAACGTGATCGGTCCAACGCAGTTTGATCGCTAATAACTTTGATCTAGACTGCCATGACTCGATTCAAGTTGGAGAATAAAGACCTCATGGCATAGAAATGATTTCAAATCATAAAACTCACCAAAACATTAACAGGTAAAGATATAAGGCCTCTGACATTAGGCTGTCAGGCCATTTTTTCAAGTTTTTCCAGAAATTTTAAAACATCATTTCCGTGTATCTTGATGTTATGGATCTAAGATACAACCACCCAGATCACTCAATAACATCATAATACATCATATTAAACAATCAATAACATCAATTAACATAGAATCATAGGATTTCTAGGTTAGGGTTTTTACCACTTTTTGGACTTTGATTTCCGATTTCTGATCTTGAATCTGTTATAGGAAAGCTAATAGATGATATTATCTTAGCTTCTCACTCCTTTTCACTCTCATACTCGAATTTTAGAGAGAGAGGATGGCTTGAGAGGAAATGAAAGTAAAGTAAGTTTATTACTTAACTTTTAAACCTTAGATTTTGATTCAATGAATCTATTGTTTGCAAGGTGGCATGCTAGATCAAGTTGTAGCTGAGATTTTAGTCAAAAAGGCTAGCTTGAGTTGGTAAACCACTACAATTTTAGCAAGATTCACAAGTTACCTAATAAAAAAAATGTGAAAAAGGTATTTTGGTCATTCCCCTTACATTTTTAATGGCATTCTAGATATTGTACAAACCCTTAGGGTTTAGGGTTTGGATAATAGGGTTTAGGGTTTAACCCTTAAAGACTTAGCAACTTGGATTTTAAAAAAAAAATTCTAATTAGATTTTAAAATATAAAATTATGATTTAAAAATTATAATTAGGGATTCCTAATTAGTATAATTTTTCTAATTACATTAGGTCTTAAACCAATTAGGATTAATATTTTCCCAAATAATATTGTTATTTTAGCAATTAAATCCACCCCTGTACTATTAGGGTTTCTGACGGAATAATTAGGGTTCAAAAATCAAGAATTAGGGTTTTCTAATTAATTAAGCTTTGCCCTAATTAGTAGTATAATTAATACCACATCGGGTATTAGGGTTTTCTATTCCCAGATTAGGATTTCAAATTACTTGAAATCTAAAATTAGGGTTTCCACATCGGGTATTAGGGTTTTCTAATAAACAATTAAGGTTTCAGGTAATTCATTAGGGTTTTCCCTAATTAATTTATAATTAATAGCGTTAAACCTTGTACATAGCATTGCATTCCCAATCTAAAGTTTTTAATATCCGAATTAGGGTTTCGGATTCCCGAAACTGAAATTAGGGTTACTAGAACCAGTTTCTAGGGTTTCTTATCAGATGTTAAGGTTTTCTAACTGAACGTTGGCGTTCTTAATATATACTTAGGGTTTGCCACAGATATAATTTATCTGGTCAAACCTTGACCCTTAACTACTTTCAGTACACTTACATAACCATAAACACAGAACATATTCACATAAACACTTAATCCTGAATAATTCACTTAAATCCTTCACAGAATTTTGAAACCCTCAAAATTCCTTCCCAAAAATATCAAATGCATACACTTATTTTCTGTCTAGGTCTATTATTTGATCTTAAATCAATCATTTAAGATTTTAATAAATTGTCCAAATTCTCGGGTTGTCACAATTAACGGTAAAACTTCCGCCGTTATTTTCATAAAATATTTTTGTCGTTTTCTCAATCCGACAATAATTTCGTTGCGGGGTCCACCAATGATTATGCCGTTGTACGAATATTCCTTGTTAAAACGAATATTCCCCGACCAATCGAATATTATATAACAACTTGCGTACTTTGCAAAATTTATAATTACTACCCAAAACTATAACACACACCATAATATTAAAAAATTATTTCGAGAAAATTAAATATTTATTCATAAAATTTGGGGTCTCACATCTTAGCCCTCCTTAACTGATATAGGTGTTCTAAGGGGTGATCTAGTGACTGATTTACTTAAGAAATTCAGAGGTCTTGGAGAGAGAGAGGGTTGTTGAGTGTTGGAGAGAAAAATGTCCAAGTGAATGAACTTTTTCTCACTAGATCTCTTATATGTTATGATGCATTGCATGTTGCTGAGACTGCTGCTACCCTAGACAGATTTGCTAGAGTTCCTAAGTCACAAAGTCAAGTTATTAGGTCACCAACTAAAGGTCTTGCCAATTTTACAAGTTAACTCATTAAAAATGTAAAAAAAGATATTTTGGTCATTGTCCTTGTAATTTTAATGGCTTGATTGTCAATTGCCCAAACCCTTAGGGTTTAACCTTATGGTTCTAACCCTTTGGTTTTCCAACATTAGTTTCCAAAAATTTCTAATTAGGATTTTAATTAGAAAATTAAGAATTTCTAAATTACAATTAGGGTATACTAATTATATTAGGGTTTCTTAATCATATTAAAGTTTAATAATCACATTAGACTTGCTAATTAGAATTAGAGTTTCCTAATTAGGGTTTAGGATTCCCGAATTTAAAATTAGGGGTTCCCGGCTTTCGATTAGGGTTCCTAACTACGCGTTAGGGTTTCTAATCTTGAGATTAGAGTTTCTAATCCTTTATTAGGGTTTACAAACTTTAAACCCTATCCGATCAATCAATTATCAATAATTCTATACAGTACAAATGCACACTCATCAATATAATTATTTTAATTATATTTTCCATCGAATCCCTATCCGGACTTAGGGTTTCTAAATCAGTCAAGCACAACTCTACTCTAAATTCTCAGTCAATACACAAATTGTCTTATTCTCTAATCTCGTATGTGACGCCCCCAAAATAGGTATACAACACCCATTCTGAGTCGCCAAATACATGGTACAGAAAGCAAGCTACAACTTCAATAATACAATTGTCGTGGCAAAATAATACGACAACACATACCGTGAGTTTAAATACAAATATTGTCTTCTGCACAATATCCACACTCAAATAAGTCCTCGTTATAATTATTCAAACACTATTTTACGTAAATAGTGAGGATCGTTAAAACATCTTTCTAGAACCATCACTCCAGCATTCTCGACTAGTTCCTTTTATGTTCTCACCTCTTGAGAAAAATGGAACAAAAAGGAAAAGGGTGAGCTCAACTAGCCTAGTAAAGAATATTATGACCAAGATAATATACAACAAATTATCGTTAGTCTTCAACAGGAAAAAATCTGATAAAATATAATAGCCAACAAGTTTTAGATCAACAACTGCAGCGGAAATAGCAATCCATTAGAAAAGTCAAGTAGAGAATGAGTTCTACTATCTTCTAAGATTTAAAAGTCCATCATCAATATTTTATCCCTGTAACAATAATCAATATACATCTTTAATCAAATATTCATCTTTTGCACTACAGTGCCAAAGATATTCATTTGTATCACCAGGTTGGTCATGTTCATCTCAACACTGCTCATCTTTGCCACTTCACAGCCAAAGATATTCATCGCTTAATCATTTATCTTTTGCACTACAAAGTCAAGATATTTAGTAATATCATCATTTAGACCCAGGGATGATGAAAGATATTTTAAAGAAAATGAATCCAGTGAAACGGAAGGACAAATAGTAGGGATTCGTATAACAGTTTATCCAAGATTAATAATACATCATAAATACCAATTTTGAAGCAGAATTCAAAAATAAAGATCAAAACGTGGATACAATGAAAGATAGTAACCATAATAGACATCTTGGACAAAAAGAAGAAAATTTCATTTTTCGGTGAATAATGTCGTATTCGTGAATAGTGCCGAATACGTGAATAGTGCCCCCGACACAAAAAGTTCCAAATTTGATAAAAATTTATATCAATATTTCGGCATAATGATATTGAAAAAATAATATCATATATGAAGAAAATAACATCCCTTACCTCAAAATATCGCATTTACGATCGGAATATCCAGATAAGGTCAAGGAAACTTGCACTGATGAATAGAAACTCACAAAGTATCTAAATACTCACAAAATACACTCAATAATCTAGAGAGAGAAAGAGAGAAAACTTGTTTCTGGTGTGATTTTCAATTCTAACTTAGCCCTCTATTTATAGGAAAATGTTAGCCAGACTCGACCGCAACCCTAATGGCTTTACCTGCTACTATTCCCACCCACCACATTTGAAATAAATTCAAAGACATTTCTTCACCAACCACAAGTGGGGCCCACTCAATTCTAGAATTTTACACCAAAATCATTTATAAACCTAATTTACATTCGGTCACCTTTTAAAATTCATAACAAATCATATGTTCATTTTAACGGCTCAAAATTTGTGGACATATACTAAAATTATATATGTATAACATATCCAAAAATTACAACGATCCAACTGGTTCGGATTATTAAAATTATAACTCACACAATATATCTCAAAAACACCGGGTTTAATTTTTTTAATACCTTCATTCCGGCAAAAATAATCGATAAAACACCTCAACATTAACTCCTTCATTTTTAACCACAATAAATATATCCAACATTTATATCCACATAAAATAAATATTTCCTTATCATATGAATCAATAATTAATTATTCACAAATAATATTACGTAATCACATTTATGACAACCAGCCGCTTCTCGGAAAGAGGGGCTTTCCAATAAGAATTTCTCCTTATCAGCGCCGCAATTAGGTGACCAAACCTTTCCTCGATGTAACTTTCTAGACATTGCCAATAATGCTATCTAATAATATTATTCAAATAATATAAATTATTGATCCGATAATGAGAAATATCGCAAAAGGACAATTATTGAAAAACAATAATATAAAATATCAACGCAAAGAATTATTGAATAAATAAAATAAAATAATTGAATAAGAATTCATCGTAATAATTATTGAGTAGTGCCTTCTTACGTAAGGATCAATAATTCATCACTACCGTGCATCCACGCCAGACATCGTATTTTAACCACCGGGTATTCCAACGGTGTTAACGGTAACAATTACGCCGTTATTTATAAAAACTCAAACGTGTCGTTTTCTTCATCCGACAGTTATTCTGTTATGGGGCCCATAAATGACTGCGCCGTCATACGAATATTCCCCGACAACAAGAATATTCTACGACCAAACGAATATTCCCGGACAACAATGATTATTTTATAACCACATTTCCCCCATAACCAGAGAATTATATCAAATTAAGACCTTATTATTCACAAATATAATTAAAGGAAATTCGATTTTATTTATAATAAGTTTGGGTCTTAAAACCTCCCCTCCTTATGAAATTTCGTCCTCGAAATTGACATACGTACCTGGTGTTTCAAAAAGGTGAGGATACCTCGCTTTCATTTCTGATTCAAACTCCCAGGTCATTTCTTCAATAGCATGGTTTCTCCATAAAACCTTAACTTGTGGTATAACCTTGGTGCGTAGGACATGCTCTTTCCTATCCAAGATCTTAACAGGTACTTCTTCGTACGTTAAATCTTCGGCTATCTCGTCTGGTTTTAACGCAATAATATGGTTCGGGTCTTTCACATATTTACGAAGTATGGATATGTGAAAAACATTATGAACACGAGACATACTTGGAGGTAATGTGAGTCTATAGGCCACATTTCCTATTCGGTCAAGAATCTCAAATGGACCAACAAATTGTGGATTGAGCTTTTCTCTCTTCCCAAATCTTGTAACTCCCTTCCATGGTGCAACATGTAAAAATACATGATCCCCAATATTAAATTCCACGTCTTTTCGATGAAGATCCGCATAACTCTTTTGTCGATCTTGTGCCGTTTGTATACGTTGTCGAATCATTTGGATCTTTTCTGTAGTCATGCGTACTAATTCTGGTCCCAACAATATTTCTTCTCCCACCTCATCCCAGCATACTGGAGAACGACACTTTCGTCCATACAATGCCTCAAATGGAGCCATGCCTATACTTGCTTGATAACTGTTGTTGTAGGAGAATTCCACTAGTGGCAAGTACTTATCCCAACTTCCTTTAAAATCTAGGACACAAAGTCTTAATAGATCTTCAAGGGTTTGAATAGTCCTCTCTGATTGTCCGTCCGTTTGAGGATGATATGCCGAACTGAATAGTAAATTCGTGCCCATAGCTTTTTGCAAGCTAACCCAAAATCTTGAAGTGAATCTTGGGTCACGATCCAAAACTATGGATACTGGCATGCCATGCAACCTCACAATCTCATTCACGTACATACTAGCAAGACGTTCAAGGGAATAAGTCTCTCGTATCGGTAAGAAATGAGCAGACTTGGTTAATCTATCAACAATAACCCAAATAGCATTTATTCCTTGAGAAACCGTGGGAAGACCCGTAACAAAATCCATGGTAATGTGTTTCCACTTCTATTTCGGAATCTCAAGTTGTTACAACGGACCCTTTGGCACTTGATGCTCCGCCTTTACACGTTGACAAGTTAAACACCTTGAGATAAACTTTGCAATCTCTCTCTTCATATGGTTCCACCAAAATATATGTCGAAGATCACGATACATTTTGGTACTTCCAGGATGGATTGCAAATGATGTATTGTGTACCTCCATCATAATCTTGTACTTCAAATTAGAATCGTTAGGAACACAAAGTCTGGAGTGGACTCGAAGTATTCCTTCTTCATTGATTCTTACTTCTGGAATAGCACCTTCTTGCACCTTCTTCTTCATATTCATCAGTTCCGGTGTGTAGCTTGAACGGTTTTAACTTTATCGATTAAAGTCGGTTCTACTCGTATATCATCACGTGAGTCCCTAGAGTCTATAACTCTATATCTATCATTTGTAAGTTATATGAAATGGGTCTTTGACAATATCGCACTCGTACTGGTATACGATCTTTTACTCAACACGCCGGCCTACCACGTTCGCTTTTCCGGATGGTATGGTCGTAACATGTGCCGAAATGAGTCTCCTCTTGAGTTCTTCGAAGCTCTTCCCACATTCCTTGCTCCATTCGAATTTTGTATCTCTACGAGTCACCAGATTAATGGAATAGCGATTCGAGAATATCCTTCAACGAATCTCGAGATAATAACCAACTAAGCTTCTGTAAAAGCTACATATTTCGATTATCGACTTAGATTGCTCTCAACCGTGACTCATATCCCAACCTTGGATGGCACGTCACAATGACACCTATCGATTTACTATCGCATTTAATATGGCATCCCCTCACGAGAGTCCGGCTTTGGTGTATTCCACAAAAGAAGTCACCAGATAGAGGCTCGATTATCAACTTCTATAGTTGGATTTTTAACTCCTGAAGTTCAATAGGAGCCATTCGATATGAGATTTTAGAAATGGGTTTTGTACCGGGTTCAAATTCGATACAAAATTTAATATCACGCCTCGAGGAGTAGGCGTGAAATTTTACAGAAATACGCCGAAATTTACTAACAATGTAAATATCATTCAAATCGACGATTATTGTTCAAGTCCATAACATGGCTAAGAAAGCTTGACATCCGTTTTTCAATAAACGAATGACTTTACGGCTTGATATGAAAGAGTTTGACTTCAATGGTTTGGTTGTTTAAATTTGAATAACAGGTTGCGTAGGAATATGAAAACTAACAACCTTACAAAAGCAATCAATTTGGCATGATGAGTAGTTAACCAATCAATCCCTAAAATCACATCAAAAGCAAGTATCTTTAAATAGATAAGATCAACAAGTAATGTGATGGTGCCAACTTGAATCAAACAAGATTTATAAACAGTGGATGTAACGAAAGTTTCTCCTAACGGAGTTTCCACAGATAAATCAAAGTCTAATTTCTCCGGAGTCAAGTTTAAACGTTGAGCACAAGCAAGAGAAATAAATGAATGGGTATCACCGGTATCTAGTAAGGTATAAACTTCGTATGAATTTATGATTAGCTTACCCGTGCTAACTTCGTTCGGGTTCCTCGCATTCTGACCAGTCACGAAAAACGCTCTTCCAGGAATCGTTGACTTTGACTTTTCTAGGACAACCTTTTGAGTCACCATCCCCGCTGGACTTGGTTTCACTACAGTGCAATCTCGAGCGATATATCATTCCTTTCCACAGTTATAACATACCTTAAACTGTTGTGGGAAGTTTGAGCTGATATGTCCTTCTTTTCCGCACTTATAGCATATGACCGGTGGTCGTTCTCCTCCCTTGGAACCAGTTGTTGCTGGTGCTAACGTCTTCGTATTGTCATTGTTGAATTTCCTCTTTTTAAAATCTCCTCCTGACTCGCTTCTTCTATTCTTATGGCCACGATTACCACCAGAGTGGTTACCGCTTTTGTCCGAATGCTTTCCTTCCCTCTGGTTGTCATTGCTCCGATGATCGCTGCAACCGGTATGACCCTGGTTGTGTTCCCTCGGTTGAACATACTCATTATCTCGCTCTAATAATTGAGCCCACATTTACAACATCCCGAATATAAAGAAAATTTCGAGATATAAGATATTGCACGAATCTCGGCTTTAGACCTCTCGAAAACATCCTCGCTCATTCGCTCCTCATTTTTGACCAAATGAGGTGCAAACCTGGATAACTCGCAAACTTCGCCTCGTCTTTGACATCGTCATGTTGTTTTGTTCCAGCTTGATAAACTCCACCTCCTTCATATACGAATACTTTCGTGAAAGTACTTGTCATTGAATAGTTTCAAATGTTTCCCAAGACATGTTGAGTGCTACTGGTGGGTATGCTTCATGAGACTCCCACCAAAGAGTCCGCCTCACCATGAAACATAAAGGTGGTGAATGGAACCTTCGTTTCTCCATGCATCCCAAGACATCGAATATCTTGGTAATTTTCACCCACGCGTTCCGCCATGATCGGATCCGCTTTCCTTAAATTCGGTGGTCCTAACTCCTTGAATCGCTTGGTCGTGACAAGTCACGCATTGCTATCATTTTTCACCAGATTTGGTGCACGAGTCTCCCTCGTCTCGGTTTTGCATGAACTGTAAAAAAGCTCCTAAACATTCCATCATTCATCGTTCATTTCGGTAGTGTTGTTTACAGGAGGAATATTGCCTTCTGCTGCACGCTTCTCTGGTTTTGTAACTAAAAGGTTGTTCCACAGCCTCATACACTCCATTGTTAACGCTTCTCAATGGCCATTCTAAAATACTCGCAATAAAATAAGGGTTAATTAAAAAAATTAACATATCACATAATATCCCTATATTCTGACTGACCAACAAATAAGCTTAGATAAGACACACTAGCGAAGGATTTACTCATCTCTCCCCTCCTAGTTCTATTCCCCGATCTCCGCCAGAGATCATATCCCTAAGCTCGATACAAACCGTGATGCCCCCAAAATTAGGTATACAACACCCATTCTGAGTCGCCAAATACATGGTACAGAAAGCAAACTACAACTTCAATAATACAATTGTCGTGCAAAATACGACAACACATACTGTGAGTTTAAATACAAATATTGTCTTCTAGACAATATCCACACTCAAATAAGTCCTCGTTACAATTATTCAAACACAATTTTACAGAAATAGTGAGGACTACTAAAACATCTTTCTAGAACCATCACTCCGTACCCCGACTAGTTCCTGCTATGTTCTCACCTCCTGAGAAAAATGGAACAAAAAGGAAAAAGTATTATTGATCTTGGATAAACCGCTATACTTAATCCCTACTATTTGTCCTTCCGCTTTCAATCGGATTCGCTTTCTTTAAAATATCTTTCATCATCCTCACCCTAAATGATGATATTACTAAATATCTTCTACCAGTGCAAAAAGATAAATGATTAATCGATGAATATCTTTGGCCCGTAGTGCAAATATGAACAGTGTTGAGATGAACATGACCAATCGGTGATACAAAATGAATATCTTTGGCTATATAGTGCAAAGATGAATATTTGATTAAAGATGTATATTGATTGTTGTTCTGAGGATAAAATATTGATGATGGACTTTTAAATCTTAGAAGATAATAGAACTCATTCTCTACTGACTCTTCTAATGGATTGTTGTTTCACCGCAGCTTGTTGATCTAAAACTTGTTGGCTATTATATTTTATCAGATTTTTCCCTGTTGAAGACTAACGATAATTTGTTGTATATTATCTTAGTCATAATATTCTTTACTAGGCTAGTTGAGCTCATAAATACCAATTTTGAAGCAGAATTCAAAAATAAAGATCAAAACATGGATACAATCAAAGATAGTAACCATAATAGACATCTTGGACAAAAAGAAGAAAATTTCATTTTTCGGTGAATAGTGTCGTATTCGTGAATAGTGCCGTATACATGAATAGTAACCCCGACACAAAAAGTTCCAAATTTGATAAAAAGTCAGATCAATACTTCGGCATAATGATATTGAAGAAATAATATCATATATGAAGAAAATAACATCCCTTACCTCAAAATATCAGTACTTCTGATCGAAATATCGGTATAAGGCTGAAGGAAACTTGCACTGATGAATAGAAACTCACAAAGTATCTAAATACTCATAAAATACACTCAATAATCTAGAGAGAGAAAGAGAGAAAACTTGTTTCTGATGTGATTTTTAATTCTAACTTAGCCCTCTATTTATAGGAAAATGTTAGCAGACTTGATCTGAAACCTGATGGCTTTACCTGCTACTATTCCCACCCACCACATTTGAAATAAATTCAGCACATTTCTTCACCAACCACACGTGGGGCCCACTCAATTCTAGAATTTTCCACCAAAATTATTTATAAACCTAATTTCTGAATCTGTCACCTTTTAAAATTCATAACAAATCATACGTTCATTTTTAACGGTTCAAAATTTGTGGACATATACTCAACTTATATATGTATAACATATCCAAAAATTACAACGATCCAACTATTGAATAAAAATTATAACTCACACAATATATCTCAAAACACCGGTTTAATTTTTAATACCTTCATTCCGACAAAAAATATTGATAAAACACCTCAACATTAACTCCTTCATTTTTAACCACAATAAATATATCCAACATTTATATCCACATAAAATAAATATTTCCTTATCATATGAATCAATAATTAATTATTCACAAATAATATTACGGAATCACATTTATGACAACCGGCCGCTCGAGAAAGAGGGGCTTTCCAATAAGAATTTCTCCTTATCAAGCGCGCAATTAGGTGACCAAACCTCTCTCGATGTAACTTTCTAGACATTGCCAATAATGTTATCTAATAATATTATTCAAATAATATGAATTATTGATCCGATAATGGGAAATACTATGCAAAGACAATTATTGAAACGATAATAATATAAAATATCAACGCAAGAATTATTGAATCAATAAAATAAAATATTGAATAAAGAATTCACCGTAATAATTATTGAGTAGTGCCTTCTTCACGTAAGGATCAATAATTCATCAATACTTTTTGTGCATCCACGCCAGACATTACTCTATTTTAACCACCGGGTATTCCAACAAAGTGTTAATTGTAAATAACTACGCCGTTATTTATAAAAACTCAAACTTGTTGTTTTCTTCATCAGACAGTTATTTTGTTATAGGGCCCACAAATGATTGCGCCGTTGTACGAATATTCCCCGACAACAAGAATATTCTACGACCAAACGAATATTCCCCGACAACAATAATTGTTTTATAACCACTTGCTTATTTTGCAAAATTTGCACATTTCACCCATAACCAGAGAATTGTATCAAATTAATACCTTATTATTCACAAATATAATTAGAGGAAATTCGATTTTATTTATAATAAGTTGGGGTCTTACATCGTATCACATATACATGGCACTGTATTGATAATTAATATTAATATTACATAAAAAAATTATTCAAAAAATTCGGATTATTCAAAATCCCGAGTTATCACAATTGCTTTGCTAGGTACCACCAAATCATGGTTGCTGAAAAAGATCGAGAGAAGACAACATTCATCACTCCCTAGGGAACCTTTTGTTACAAATGGATGTCATTCGGCCTCATCAACGCCGGAGCTACCTATCAGCGAGCCATATTGGCTCTTTTTAATGATTTAATGCACAAAGAAATAACAGTCTATGTGGACAACATCATTGTCAAATCCCGAAGGGAAGAAGACCACATTGACCATCTCAAAAAGATCTTCAACCGGTTACACAAGTATAACTTGAAGCTACATTAGGCCAAGTGTGCCATCGACGTTAAGTCAGGCAAGTTGTTCGGATTTCTAGTGAGCCACAATGGCATTGAGCTGGATCCTGCCAAAATTCAAGCCACTACTGAAATGCCCGTGCCCAGACAGAGAAGGAAATACGGGGATTTTTTTGAAGAGTCAACTTCATCAGCTGATTCATCTCCCAACTTACAGCAACATGTGAGTCCATCTTCAAGTTGTTAAGGAAGAACTCCTCCAAAAAATGGAACGAAGAATGTCAAAAATCCTTCCTTTTCATTAAAGAGCAGTTGGTCAAAGTTCATGTCATGGTACCTCCCAGGGATGACATTCCCCTATTTATGTACCTGTCAATCAATGGCAATGCCATGGGCTACATGCTGGGATAAAAAGACGATAGAGGTAAAGAAAGAGCTATCTATTACCTCGGTAAAAGATTCAGCATCAGTGAGCACAAGTACACCTTGATTGAAAAGACTTGTTGTGAATTAGCAAGGGCTTCCATGAGATTACAAAATTATCTCCATGGTCACACAACCCATCTCATATCCCGCATGGATCCTCTCAAGTGCATATTCAGCAAACCCATGTTGAATTATCGACTGTCCAAATGGCATTTGATCCTCCAGCAATTTGACATTATCTACGTGCCTCAAAAGTCTATCAAAGGTCAAAGAATTGTGGATCGATTAGCCGCATCACCATCAAAGGATTTCAAACCCTTGGAAACATATTTCCCCGATGAAGGGGTAATGACAATTCAGCAACACCATCAGGGGAATATAGTCCGATCGTGGAAAATGTATTTTGATGGAGCTGTAAACATGGAAGGTGCCGAGGCCGGAGCAGTTCTGGTGTCCCCTTTGGGATAAGAGTATCCCGTTACTATAAAATTGCAGTTTCTCAGCACCAACAACACAACTGAGTATGAAGGTTGTATAATGGGGTTGAAGCTAGCCCAATCCATGGGAATCAAATGGTTAACTTTCTTTTGAGATTCCGAGCTAGTGATCAAACAAACCACTGGGATCTATCACACTAAAGAATTATATTTGCTTCCTTACCATCGGCAAGTTATCCAGATGGCTTCGAAATTTGAGGACATATCCTTCCTCCATATTCCTCAGAACAGGAATGACTTTGCAGATGTGTTAGCAACTTTAGCTTCCTTGATCAACACATTTGAAAAGGGAGGCAGTCTAAACATCAAATTTGCCAGACAAAAGGCCCAAATCTATGGGAATTACATCTGAGAAGTATCAGATGAACTACCTCCCATCAAACACCTTTGGTACCATTCCATCAAGGAATATCTTTAAGATGAATCTACGCCCACTTGGGCGAGTCAAGATGAAAGAAAGCGGATCCATAAAATGGCCATGAAATTCTATCTTAGTGGAGACACACTCTACAAAAGAGATGCGGGACTAGGCCTTCTAAGATGCCTAGATAAAGACCAATCCCAAAGACTCATGGATGAAATCCATGGTGGAGTATTTGTCCTAAACATGAGCGGCATCTACTTGTCAAGAAGATCTTAAGAACATGGCATTACTATATCTCTCTCAAAGTTGACTGTGATGATCACGTCAGAAGATGCTATCATTGCCAAATTCAGGGAAATGCTATCCACGCCCTTCCAAGGGAACTCCACAATATGAGTTTGCCCTGGCTCTTTTCAATGTGGGGAATGGACGTGGTTGGGTCAATCAAGCCCAAAGCCGGCAATGGTCATCTGTTTATTTTCACTACGATCGACTACTTCACCAAGTGGGAAGAAGCAGCCTCTTTCCCCAGAGTTAACAAATAGGTGATCATTGATTTCATCAAAAATAATGTCATTTGTCGATATGGACAACCTGAGGTGATTGTATTAGACAATGCCAAAAACCTCAATAAACAAATGATGGAGGAATTATGCAGCAATCCAATTCCATGTAGAAGTCTTAGTCTAAAGGAAATCCTAAAGCTAATAGAAATCCTAAAGAAATCCAATTCCATGTTGGAAATAAATCTTACTCTAAAGGAAATCCTAAAGCTAATAGAAATATCAATCCAATTCCATGTAGAAGTCTACCAAAATCTGCATTTAGAAACTTTCCAAAAATCCAAGATTTCCCAATTTTCCCGCTCAAATTCGCTGGGGCGAATTTCCATTTCCTGATGTGACGTCCTTTGGTAAAACGAGCATAACGTTTGATCTGGGAGACATTACGGGGCCTGCTACCTATCAAAACGAAGACAACGACAAGATCTACAACTTTCATTTTTTGAGAATGGACAGATTTAGGATAAATCAAGGTCGAAATCAGGCTCCAAGTGACTGTTGTGTAAATTGCAACTTCCAAACTTTGAGGTTCAACGTCTGTTTAGTAAAAAGATCATAACTTTTTCATATGAACTCTGATTGGGACGATTCAAGATGTTCCGGAAAGCTAAAGAAGAGATCTACAATAAAATTCAAGTCCCAAGCCTAGACCATGCATCCAACTTAATGTTAAAAACCCTGCAATTTTCTCTTTTTCCTCATTTCAGCTCCAATTCTTCCTGAAATTATTAAACACCTTAGTATGCTCATATACACATGAAACATGCAATAAAACTAAATATAATAGAATCAAAATAAATGAATAATATGCACTCATCAAATTCCCCCACACTTAGCCTTTTACACGTCCTCGTGTAAACAAAAAGTTTAATTTCTAGAAAAATTCTATTCAACCATCATGTCAAAAGATTTCAAGGTACAAATCATGATTATCAACAATAAATTTTCAAAAATCTTAATCAATGCCTTATCAGTTAACTCACAATGAACAACCTTACTATTTCACCAATGAATTTCATTAAACCAAATTGTAGCAACATAAGTAACTTTCCCAAAATCTACATACTTACTCAACTTAGTTACCATGGAGCAAAAATTGTGCACACTGACTCACACCGTAGAGCAAATTGTTCCTGCTTTTTAAGTTTTTTCATAGAACCTTCTTTTTAGCACAGATGGATGTATTTTCATGCTTCTTTTTTCAGTATATTTTTTTCTTTTCTTAACATGTACAATGTGTCCTTTTCTTAGGCTTTTCAGAATTACCCAGTAGCTAACTTTCCACCAACGACTCCTAAACCAGATGATCTTAGGGCGCTAGGTGTAGAGACACCCCTAAGGCTTACTTATTCAAGTAACAAAGGCCACAAAAGTTGACTAGTCAAGCTGTTTTTATCCATCGCACTTTTCAGCATGAATACCGATGCTTCTCGAGGCTTAGATACCCAATTATTTCGCACAATGGAAGCAGATTTTCAAGATTTTCATTCATCATTTTTTCACATGGTTCTGCAACAACATAAGCAAGTTAAACAGTTCTAAGTCGTGAAATCAGTGCACATAGACAACTCCACAATGCTTTAAACATGAATTGTTGTGTCTGTCCCATGAATGCTTTAAACATATCCTCCAATGATGTTCCAGTAGGTGCAAGGACTGCTTGCTTCGGTTGATATTGATGTTTGGCTGGTTGGAAGCCCTGTTGCCTAGGTGGAAATGCAGGTGGTGTCGCTTGTTTGCTCCCATAAAATAGATTTTGATGATCCCTTCATCTTGGGTTATATGTGTTTGAGTACATATCATACTTTTTCTGAGGTTGTGACTGATAATTTCCCATTGCATTAGCTTGTTACATAACCTCATCATCTTGTAATGTTGGGCATTCATCTATATTGTGATTTGGTTGAAGACATATTCCACAAACCTTTGCAACTGGGAGTTGACCTGTAGCTAATTTTCTAACCATAGCAGTTAATTCAGAAATTTGTTTACCATAATCACAAGTGCTTACCTCGCTTACCCTTACTGGTGCATGATTTGTTCTAGTGCCATATTGTTGCGAGTTTGATGCCATGTTTGCAATTAAATTCCTTGCAGCCTCTGGGATCTTGTCAACTAGTGCTCCTCCGCTAGCTGCATCGATCATGCTTCTATCCATTGGTACCAACCCTTTGTAGAAATACCAGAGCAGGTGTTGTTCATCTATTTGATGCGGTGGACAGCTGGAACAAAGATTTTTGAATATTTCCCAATACTCATATAGTGTCTCCCCACTAAATTGTCTAATCCCACATATCTCTTTCCTTATGTTCGCTACTCTTGAGGCTGGAAAGTATTTCTCCAAGAATAATTGCTTCATGTCATTCCAAGACTATATTGAACCTGAGGGTAGGTAGTACAACTAATCCTTTACCAAATCTTCTAGGGAGAATGAGAATGCTCTCAGCTCGATTTGTTCTTCGGTGATTCCGTGTGGTTTCATAGTAGAGCACACCACATGAAATTCCTTCAGATGTTTGTAGGGGTCCTAACCTGTAAGAGCATGAAAAGTAGGTAGACTGTGTTGATCGACATACTTTTTATGTCTATCTTGGGCTGCTACCAATCTTGTCCTGATGAGTTTGACAACCTTAACAGTTTGTTGTACCAATTCTAGTCCTAACAGTTGGCGTTCACCTATTTTATCCCAGCATAGTGGAGTTCTGCACTTTCTGCCATATAATGCCTCGTAAGGTGGAATGCCGATGCTCGCGTGGTAACTGTTGTTATAGGCAAATTCCACCAACAGTAAATGTTCTTCCCAACTCCCTTTGAAATCCATGATGCATGCTCTCAGCATATCTTCCAACGTTTGGATTGTTCGTTCACTTTGCCCATCGGTTTGCGGATGGTATGTTGTACTCATTCGAAATTGTGTTCCCATACATGCTTGTAGTCTGTTCCAGAAGTTTGACGTAAATCACGGATCTCTATCTGATACAATTAATATTGGCACTTCATGCCTCGAAATGATCTCTTTAACGTACAACCTTGCCAAGTGATCAAGATTAAATCTAATCTTTATTGGCAAAAAGTGTGCTAATTTTATCAGTCTGCCCACTATCACCCAAATCGCATCGCATCTTTTCTGAGTAGTTGGAAGACCCACCACAAAATCCATTTTGATGTGTTCCCACTTCCATTCCGGTATTTCTAACGGTTGAAGTAATTCGCTTGGTCTTTTATGCTCAGTATTGACTCTTTAACATGTCAAGCATTTTGCCACACATTAGGCAACGTCTATTTTCATGTTCAAGCACCAAAAATGTCACTGCAAATGTTGATACATCTTCGTACTTCCTGGATGAATCGAATATCTTGTGTTGTGTGCTTCGGTCAAGATTGCATCTTTAAGCTCTGCACTCTTTGGAACCCAAATTCTTTCCTCGAACTAGTAGTAGTCCTTCTATTATCAATCTTGTATTTTACATCACTACCCTCAACCACTTTCTCTTTGATCGTTTCTCATTCTTTATCTTGTAGTTGAGCACTCTTCACTTTTTCCACCAAAGTTGGACTAACATCTATCTGGAATAGTCGTTCATCGGATTCCTTTGGAAATTTGATTTTCAATTCTAGCTTTGCCATTGCTGAAATAATCTCCTCCAGAGTGGTTATCAGCATCAACTTCTCCCGACCTTTCCTACTCAAAGCATCTGCAACCACATTCGCTTTGCCCGGGTGATAAACGATCTCACAATTGTAATCTTTTATCAATTCCATCCATCTTCTTTGACGCATATTCAAGTCCTTCTATTTGAAAATATACTTCAGACTTTTATGGTCTGTATAGATCTCACATTTTTCTCTAAATAGATAGTGTCTCCATATCTTCAAAGCAAATACTACTGCAGCCAATTCCAAATCATGAGTAGGATAACCTTTCTCATAATCCTTCAGTTATCTTGATGCATACACAATTACTTTGTCGTTCTGCATAAGAACACAACCCAACCCTTTATGTGAGGCATCACTAAACACCACAAAGTTTTATGTACTATTTGGTAATGACAACACAGGTGCCACACTTAGCTTCTTCTTCAAATCTTGAAAACTCTCTTCACACTTCTCCATCCAAACAAATTTTACCGCTTTCCTTGTCAAATTTGTTAGCGGAGTGGCTATCTTAGAAAAATCTTGAATAAATCTTCTATAATAACCGGCTAGTCCCAAGAAACTCCTTACCTCTGACGGTGTTCTTGGTTGTTCCCAATTGATTACAGCTTCCACTTTTGATGGATCCACTGAAATCCCATCGTTCTCAATCATGTGCCCAAGAAATTATACACAATTTAGCCAAAATTCGCACTTAGAGAATTTTGCGTACAACTTTTCCTTTCTTAGTGTTTCCAATGTCAAACGTAAGTGTTCCACGTGTTCTTCTTGAGTTTTGGAATACACCAAAATGTCGTCGATGAATACCACTACAAACTTGTCTAAGAATGGTTTAAACACCCTTATTCATCAAATCCTTGAATGCAGCAGGTGCATTGGTTAAACCAAAAGACATCTCCAGAAACTCACAATGTCCATACCGAGTTTTGAATGTCGTTCTAGGTATATCCTCCTTCCTTACCTTCAATTGGTGATATCCACTTCTCAAATCTATTTTTTGAGAAGTATTTAGCACCCTTTAACTGATCAAACAAGTCATCTATTCTTGGTAATGGATATTTGTTTTTAATAATGACTTTGTTCAATTCTCTATAATCAATGCAAAGACGCATCGACCCATCCTTCTTCTTCACGAATAACACCGGCGCTCCCAACGGTGATACGCTTGGTTAAATATACTTCTTGTCTATCAGTTCTTGTAATTGTACCATCAGTTCCATCATTTCTACCAGAGCCATTCTGTACGGGGCCTTCGATATTGGTGATGTTCCCAACGCTAAGTTGATCACAAACTCAAATTCTCTGTTAGGTGGAAGTCCTGGAAAATCCTCTTGAAACAGGTTTTCAAATTCCCTCACCACTGGTATCTCTTCCAGTTTCACACTTTTCTTCTGAGTATCGACTATGTAAGCTAAATAGCCCACACAACCTTGACTTAACAATTTCTTGGCCTGTATAATCGTCAGACATTTCATTTGTCAAGGCGACTTGCTACCATAGAATACTACCTTTGACGGGGTCATAAGGTTTACACACTTCTTTTGGCAATCAATTACCTCTCCATATTTGAATAGCCAATCCATTCCCAAAATAACATCAAACTCTCCAAGTCTAATCGAAATCAAATCTACCATCAAGATATTCTCCTTAATGTTCACCCTACAGTTCTTTTATACGAATCTAACAAGGATTACTTCCTTATTTGCAATTTCTATGTTCAAAGGAAAATTCAGTTCTTCACTAGTCAATCCTAACCTCTTTGCAAATTCATCAGATATAAACGAACAAGTAGCACCTGAATCAAATAATACATAAGCATTTATATCATTGATTGGGATAATACCTGACACCACATCTATTGATTACACAACATCTTGTACAGTCATGTTGAAGGTTCTGGCTGTGAATTTGTTTGATGCTGTAGGTCCAGCAATGGCCCATGTACCTCCATTGTTACCTTCATTGTTTCTGGTTGTCTCTCCGGCCTTCTTCTTAGGGAATTCACGAGCAAAGTGATCCTTAGATCTGCACGTGAAGCACACGTTCTTCTTAGGTTGAGTGCAATTTGGGGCAATGTGACCCTCCTGACCACAATTGAATCATACTCGTTTTCCCATCAAGCACGCACCCTTATGAAACTTCCCACATGTAACACATGCTTCAAACTTCTTATTTTGCTGGTTACCCTGATGGTTTCAAGTACCCACGCTTCCATTCCACTTCCTCTTCAAATTGTTGTTGTTGTTGTTGTTGTTGTTTCCACCAATACCACCTCCATTCTTAATCTCCACCTCATTCTTCTTCTTCTTCTGTTTCTGATTGAACTTTGTCACTACCTCGCCTCCACCTTTAGCGAGTATTGCTTTCCGCATCACTGCTGCGAAAGTCTTCAACTGGAACAGGGAAACCCTATTATACAACCAGGGCTTTAGTCCCTGTTCAAATCTCTTCGCCTTGCGTTCGTCCGTACAGACTTGATAAGGCGCAAACCTCACCAACTCGTTGAATTTAGCGGCATACTCAGATACCGTCATCGTTCCCTGCTTTAGTTCCAAAAACTGCACTTCTAGCTGACTCTTCGAACTCTCTGGGAAATAGGTCTCGAAGAATATTTCCTTAAACATATCCCAGATCATCACCCCTGGCCCTTCACGAGTTTTATTGGCCTACCACCAATAACTAGCTTCTGCTTTCAACATGAATGTTGCGAAAGTAGTCTTTTGATCATCCCCTACCCTAGCGAAATTGAACACCTTTTTTTATCTCCATAATCCAGGTCTGTGCTTCGACTGGATTCATGGACCCACGAAATTCAGGTGGTCCAACCGCCTTGAAATCCTTAAACATTGTTCCTTGGTTCTGTGGTTGATTCTGTAACGATCCTGTTAGTAGCGTCACTAGTTGTTGAACGGGGTAAACATCAACATTGCCGTTAGTGGTTCCATCAGTGGTTCTCTGTCGTGGTGGTTGTTGTTTGGGAGGCATTTTCTGATAAAAATACACTCATTAGATTATTATTCAACTCTTTTAAGTAATTTCTACTTAATTTGCCTCCACAAAAGAAATAGCCACATAATCACATAACTCTTTGAATAAAATAAAAACTTTTATTTATTCATAATTTCTTTGAAAATATAAAACAATAGCATCACTGCTATTTACATTACTTTCCTGAACTACAAAAGTTTCAGGACAACATCATCATCATATCCCATAGGTTACACAACACTTGGGATTTCCAAGTTATTTAACATTTATTAATCGCATAACAACTACGATGTTCTACTATGATACTGCTTAGCCTTACTACGTTCTTCCTCCATGATCCGGAACATTGTTCTGCGATCTAATACGTATGATGGCAGCATCTCGAATTGAATCGGATAACCCATGACCCGATCCTGAGCTCGATTAACCACGGTGTTGAATACTCTATTCATTTCTTCCATTGTCATTCTCTTTGCTTGTGTGTCTTTAATTGCTATCCCGGCTCGTTGAAACGCTTCCTCGTATGCGTCTTCGGCTCTTGCCATCTTAGTAGCCTCTTCCTTCAGCTTGTTCCTCAGTTCTGCGACCTCCTCATTCAGTTGTTCTTTCTCTCCATCAGTCTGTACTAGCTTCTCCTCGACATTAGTTAGTCGTTCCTCACGATCTTGGATCTCGTCGTCTTTCTGTGTCATTACAGTCTGTTGTTCAGCTACTATCTCTTCCAATTCCTCAACTGTATCCTGAAGTTCCATGTTACGGTCGTAGACTTCATCGTACATACGAGCGGCTATCGAGGTTAGTGGAGTCTTTTCCTCCTCATCCTCGGCATTCTCATTCTCCTGTGGCAGCTCAACGGGATCCTCCTTATCCGTCTCCACATCATCATCCTCATCTTCAACCACTGTGACCAACGGGGCTGACTCCCGTGGCAGTAGTCGTTCCCAAGCAACTTGAATATCGCGAGGCTCCTCCTCTATAGGCATCTGAGGTCCCTCCTCCCTAGCCTGACTGGATTCTCTGACATTAGTCATCCTGACAGCAACATTTTAAGTTTTGATTATTAATCATTATTACTCGACACTCACAAGCGCACAAGTTATAAACACATAAGCACATAAGTGTTTTATTACTTTTTCCTTAAAAATCGATAAGAGTTAATCATCACTATCTTTTCAAAGGTTACTTCCTAAGGCTTTTTTCCACCTAAGGTTCATAACCTAAAGCTTTGATACCAACTTGTGACACCCCCAAATCTCGGTACTTCATTACCTCAAGATTTGGTGTTCACTTAATCAAAACATTCATATCTAACTACCCAATCATAATATAATTGAATAATAAAGCATGCCCATACATGATTACATTAATAAAAACATTATCTCCGAGGTTATCTAACCTTTAATTACAATCATTCAAAGCCGAAAATTAAATAAACACTTTATTACATCAATCAAATTAAAGTATGATAAATAACTGTCAACATATTACAAGTCTTCAAAACTTGGTCATTTTTCCTCTGCCCTTACTGGTGCTAGGTACATCTACCTTCTCATCCTTAGCTGTAATGGTTATATAAGCAAGAGTGAGAAAACAAACCTCACTTGAAATAAGAATGAATAACTTTACAACATTTGCCAAATAATAGGCTCAATAGAACTGAATGATATGTTCTATTAACATTTTGAAATATACTACTGAGGGTCTAATGACCACGAACCATGTCCACAGTTATAAGTAATCTTTCAAGTTTAACTTTGACAGTCATAAGACTATAAGGACTCCACGTACTTAGGGGGATCAATCATTCGTACAATGTATTGTGCACAAATATTTCAACGCTAAGCGTAAACCCCTAATAATAGGGTTGTTCATCTCAGTATTTAGAGTACAAGTCTGCACCAAAGAAAGTTTGGTTTGGATAAACTTTCAAGGGTAATTTGAAGTTTAACGAACATCAACTAGAGGACTAGTTGAATCAATAGTGTTTGATAACACAACAGTTGATCAATAATAACATAATTATTGAATATACATTAAGTAATATCAATCTGAAATTAAAGCTTGCTCATTATGAGAATGGCTTGTGTCAAGTAAATGAAATAAGATAATTCAACATTAGAAATTAGAATTCAAGAAAATTGCATTCATCGTACATGAAGGACAATAAAGAAACTTGTCTAACAATAAACAAGTTAGAATACATCAATAAATATTGGAATTCAAAACTTGTTTAAATAAAGTTTAAGTCATAGCTAGCTTGTTCAAATAATGATGAGGAATACAAGAATTCGATTAATGAAAGATTAAAGTAAGAAACTTGCTCAATGTAAATGTAGGGTTAGAAAACTTGCTCAATGTAAAAAGAGAAGTTTAGAAACTGGCTCAATCAAAAGAATGAAGTTACACAATGTAATAATAGAACTAACTCAACGAAAGTATAGAGTTAGAAAACTTGCCTTGAGTGTAAGCTAAAATATTAAAACTCACGTTCATCTATACACATTATTAAAACCACAACATCTATTAGACATACTAATATTCACTTTTCAATATAAAACGCATTACTAGCTAAACTTGTTATTTTAACACAAGTATTATAATACCATATATATTTTAGAATTCCCAAGTGTTAACATCACAACACTTATCTTACATCCATTGTATAAACTAAGTTACACATAACACGTTCGTAACTTACTAATCACTTTTACAACTTTGAATTTACAATCCACCTAACATGACTCTGTTTCACCTTGTTGTTACATGATTCTCACATTAAGCTAAGTTACATTGAACGTTCACAGTCTGCAGAATTAGCAGACTTCACTTTATCTAAAAGCGGGCATTGGCGCTGGCTGCAGAAGAAGAGGCTAGGTCATGGCGCTACCTTGAACTCCGTTCGCATAACATGGCTAGGATGCTTTTTCTTAAGCCAACTAACACGAATTTCACCCACCAAACAGTAATAATAACATGGAAAATAAATATAACAATATTATAAACATGATTGCTAACATTTTCCATCAATTAAAATAATTTAACAACACTTCTAACTATTTTAATTTCTCAAAATTCGTATTTTATACTAAAACTCCATTTTTGAGTTTATTCACCAAAAATCATCATTGTAATCTCTATACTTGGCCAAATTGTTTCGTTCGAATTATGTTGTGCTCGTTTCTTAATGAACTAACATATACAAGACTCAATTTACAATTTAGCATATAATTTAACCACTAATTTTGGTACTTACATAACATGTTCATACTCATATGTTTTTACTGTAAAAATCAATTTCCTTCGAAATTCAAATAATCACATACACGTTTCATCATACAATCATCTATATATATATATATATATATATATATATATATATATATATATATATATATATATATTACAACTTCATAATTTCATACTCAACTATCAAATATGAATTTCAGAACTTATACCATAACACACAGTGAATTTCAAGAACAACGAGACTAAGGAAAAATATTGTAAAACATATATGTGAAGATTATAGAGTATACCTTCTAATTGCTCAGAAATCCTTGCTAAACACAGAAATTGTTGTGAAATTCCTAGGTTTCTCTCTCAAGTCTCTGTATGTTCTTAGCAAATGGCCAAAACTAAACACTAAACTGAAAACTTTAAGCGTAAAACAAACATAAAACTGATATGGTCTTAATTCACCTATGAAGTGTATCACTTAATATATATAACGTATATATTATAATTATATTATATTTAATATTTTAATTATATTTTATTTATATAATTCAAAATTAAAATAATTTCAAAAGCCATAGGGCATTGTTTGGCAAAACCATTTAAAAATTAAACACTTAATATCCTAGAACCTTGTTTGGATAAACTAAATTAAAACTACTATAATTTATTTTAATAACTCCTTATAATATACTTATTTGTCACACTTTATTTAATCAAGCTTTCATATTTAATTTAATTAATTCAAATAACAATTAATTAAATAAACCATTTAATCACATAACTCAATACAAATAATTAAGCATCAATTTGAAATATCAACATAATAATAATTTCCTTAACTCATTAATTATTTATTTAACAAATAATTAACCAAATAAAATCAAATCAATTAAACAAATATTTATTCAATGATAAACACTTCCATTAAATATTTATATAACTCAATAAATATTTAATATTATAATTAAAATTCTGGAATGTTACACGCCCGATCCAGGGAAGATAAACTATCATACCACGATCTCAAGGAAGAGGCAACCAATAGGGGTGGGTATGCTCAATCCGGCTAACAGTGGATGAAGACATATGTAGAGCCGTATGATGAGACCATCTAGGGGTCAATGCTAAACTCATCTCTTGAAATGCATATCCATGACATTATTCATACATAATACATAACAGATGACAATATGATATAGGGAATAAAAAGTATTATACATGCATTCCTAAGTACTACAACTGAAAATACAAGGAAATGGGGCACAACTGCCCAATATCTAACAGAGGCATATCTAAAGATTTAACAAGAACTGGGGCGCAATTGCCCAATATCTAACAGATGCCTATCAAAAGATATAGCGAGAAATGCATCAAACGAAGTCAATGGTGTTGATGTCCTCATCATCCAATCTGTCCATCTGATGTAACTTCTCCTGAGTCACTGAATCTCTACCAGAAGGGATATCAGGCTGATACAATGGAGGATCCGCGCCAGCAAAAGGATCAAAAGTATCCACCTCTGATGGATCTCTGCCCAAATGCCGGATAAAAAAATGTGACCTGTACAACTGTTGGGTCAAACTCTCAATCTATGTCAGGTGAGTAGGCTCTTGGCGCAAGCAATCCAATCTATCATCATGACAAAGCCAAGAACCATATCCCTCATAAACTGTGTGGCACGGGTCTGAGCTCTAATGGTGCGAGGGAACCAGCAGCACTAAAAAGTCTGTTGAGTGAAAGGTCCCTCTGACAAAGTAAAGCCATCCACGCCTATCAATGGGACCTCAGTGATCAACTACAAAAAAGGCCAATGACGCCTAGGAGGAAGAAAGAGCAGAATGCGTATTTCTCCTTTAGTGCTCCTAATAGCACGCTCTCCCAAATATAGCTCCCAACCTCCGTCAGTGAGGAGAGGAATTCGACGAGTGGATAATATATACTCGACACTAGTTGGGAAACCACTCTCGAAGCCAACTATCTAGTGGTCCTCAGAGTAAGGAACTTATGTAATGACCTCTACGATCAACAACTCCAACTGTAGGCAAGAAGGAATTAAACCCTCAACTACATGAACCTCTGCCAAGGTGGAGAAATGTCATCGTCGTTCCCATGGATAGGTGTCCAAACCTAAAAGGCTAATGGGACGAAGATATGGGAGCCTCTCGTAGGCCCAAAATTGCGAATACAAAGATCAAATATTTGCAGTCAGTCAAAATGACAACCTGAACAAAGGGAAATCAAAAGAAAAATTGCTCACCAGTAGAAATGGGTAAAATCCTAATCAAGCCTCTTTCACACCCTCTGAGCGTAGGCACATCCCCCTGAGGAAGTAGGCAAAGGTGTAGGAGCCCCAATCAAACTCTCTGATACGGTCCACCTCTCGAGTGGCATTGACTAAAGAAAATGACACCATCAAAGAGTTATCAGCTAGGAAAGAACCCCTGAGGATGATCAGAAACAATTGCCGAAGGATGTGATCCTTAACCCTCCGATCATCGGGCAATGGATCAGTCAGAGCCCCACTCATGGCATCTACACTTAATAGAGCAAAATGGACTGGCCAACCCTTAAGCATCATAGCCGAGACTCCCAACAAGGATCTGACGACAATTGGGGAAATGTCAGCCACCAAAGGCACTGGTGCCCCAGAAAACTCCATCCCAGTAATGAATCGCCAATCCATTAGTGTCATCATCACCTCACAATCCAACAAATAGAGAGATTGGGTCTGGTGAAACCAGCGCTCAGACAAAGCCCTGAGATAACCCAGGGATAACAACGGGGAAGGATGGAAAAGAAAGCCTCGAAGCCCCAGGCATGAACAATCTCTCGGTACTCTAGATGGATAGTCTGGTATAGAAAATGTATGCTAAACTAGTTCCCTCTGGGCTGCGTAAAGATAGAAACCTGCATAAGAGTACAATCAAAATCAAAACCTTGCCCCCACAAATGGGAAAAGGAAGATCAACACGGCTATTACCTTGTTCGCATGAAGATAGATCGAGGGGTGACGACTCAAATTATCCAGAAGCTTTGGAATTGTTACATTTATAGTTGGAAGCTCCCTGCGGGGAATGGAAGAAGAAGGAGCAGAATCCGCAATGGGTACGTCCTCCACCTCGTCCTTAACATCCGATTTCTCAACCCAGATATGACGAATCATTAACTCAAATAACTAATGAGGCTGTCGGGCTGGGCGACTCTTAGGCACATCTGAAGCTCTCCTCCTCACTCCTGAAGAGGTCCTATGGGAGCTACTCAGCTAGTCTGGATTCAGATATTTGGACAAAAGTCTCCAAATCACCTCAAAAAAGGTGTGATAAATTCTAACCTAGAGCTTATTAAATTCAGTTCATAGCTATATGCATGGATGCATTACTTCAACATACATCTGTAGTAGAGTTAAAAATGCAAGATCATTCAATGATTAGACTCGTGAATACATTTCGCCAGAGTCTCCTTTGTAAAAAGGACTATCCACACGCACGTAGGCATGACTAGGTGGCCTTTCAGTAGCACACCAACTCAAAGTCACAAAAATCTTATATGCGTGAGAAAATATCAGAGTCATATCCATACGGGTTGTCTATTTACCAGGATTACTTTACTTCAAATCCTTTGCTCATTTGTCCTCAAATAAAATAAAAAATAGCAGAAAAGGGTGCCAATTGACTATTTCAAAAGTTCATTTTTTTCATCAATACGTTCAGCATGGTAAAATACTAACATTTACTACGCTGAATAATTTTTATCAAGTCATATAAGCATGCATATTCATTACTATGTGTTTTGAAGCATTCTGTATGATATCTCACTTTCCAACGGTCAAATTTGGAAAAGAAAACATGTAAACTTTACTAGGATAGTGCAGAATGATTGTACGGTGATAGATTTTACAGAAAATAGCCCAAACTCAGTAGATCTGAAGAAGAAATCTTGGATTCTCTGTGTGGCTTTAACTTGAAAATGACTTATGAAAGGGATGGGAGGTAAGTTATAACCCACGGGTAGCTACTTGGTCAACTTCATGATGAGCCATGGGTTCACTACTGCAGTATACTACCTGGTGATCCCACCCTCCGGCTCGATCAAATTTGAGTTGCAAAGGAGGTCCCAGAAGCTAAAAAGTCAAAACCGAAAAAAGGTGCTACCCGATTAAGCGAAAAAGCCTGAAATTCATGGTTTAAGAGACCAAACTGCGGGTCTACATATCAATCATTGGTATTCGCCCCGATACAGGGTTCGGAAAGTCCATGATAAAAGCTATTGAAAGAGGCACTTATCAATGCATTGCGAAGGTCCAATGCCATCAACAAGGGGTTGTGATTACAATCAAATGCATACAAACTCATTAAGTATATTTGTCGTCAGAAATACATCCCACCGAAGATTTTGGACATCCTAAACCGGTGAAAGCTACTTCAATGAGGATCAGGCAGCCCTGACATTATAAGATATTGGTGATAACTTCAGTGAAGCATCGAAAAAGGGTCCGGTGATGCAAGTCGTTGAAAGCTATTTCAATGAGGGCCAGACAGCCCTGACATTACAAGCCGTTGGCGATAACTCCAGCAAAGCGTCAAAAAAACCTGATGATACAAACCATGAAAATCCATCCTCATCGGGGAGGATAGATGATGGAATCTGTTATACAGATCCCCAACAATCAAAGCGTAATCCCAAAGATTCGCTAGCACAAGAGAATAACGTCTTCAGTGGAAAGTAATTCCAAAGGATTAAAGAACTTGGTGATAACCCCAATGTCAACATCTGCTGGTCTCCAGTATTAGAAAACCTCCATTTATAGGATCTTGATAACATCTCTGTGACTTGTCAGCAAATCAGGCTCAGATAGCACTGATGGACAATTCAAACCGCTGATGACAACCCCAATGTAACATCGAGAGATTCCGGTGATGAAAGATTTGTAAACTACCGGTTGAGTAGACATCAAGTAGTTCAACAGAGCTATCATTGACAACTACATTCCCCAGCAAAAGTGGGAACAGGCCGTTATCACATCCCGTTGGAAATCATTCCAACAACAACATTCAGCATAACATTACATCATGTTGTATTTCATTTGCATCATCTTAAGCTTGCCATATTTCAAGTGACTAGTAGTCTTTATCCTATCGATGTCATTACATTGCATGGATATGATAAAGAGGGGCATCTGTAGACACTACAAAAATTGCATTCCTGTCACTAACCCTACAAGAGGCTAGAATCGTCTTCCAGAGATAACCCTGAAAGTTAAATCAGTTTCAACCTCGGAGACAACCCCGGGAAATCCAGTTTTCAACCCCAGAGACAACCCCGGGAAATCCACTTTTCAACCCTTGAGATTGTAAAAACCCAAAACCATAATAAAACTCAGATATGTAAAATTCAGTTATATTAATAAAATCTATCCGTTCTGAAAGTGTTATGTGTTAATATATACTATGTTTAACAAATTTGGTCAAATAAAATTTTGTCAAAAAATTGATGTGCTTGACACCTTGTGCTTAAAATTTTTCTTCTGAAAATGAATTTTTCGGTATATTTGTTTGAACAAGTTGCTTTGTCGCGCTTACACTGACAAAACACTTTGTCATACTTGTTAGGATTAGTGGGAAAGCTAGGTTAGTAACCCTAGATTAACAAACCTTAACCCTAATTAACAAAACCTAACCCTAATTTGTAAACCTAACCCTAATTAGCTAAATTAACCCTAATTAAGTTGTCCTAACACCTAATCATGATTACTAAACTTCAATTAGGTACTAATAAATATCATTAAACAACCCTAATCATTAAAAACAAAACCCTAATCAAGATTAATGAAGATTAGGGCATAATTAAGCTACTAATTTGGTCAACAAGCTTACAAGTAGGTTATGAATCAGCCACACAAGTCCCAAAACATCACATGACATGCTTCCAAACTCCCAAGCACCACGAAAGTCAAATATCAGATCTTTTAGGAGGCAAGTAGGTGGAAAAATGACCAAAAAGCCAAGTTGAAGAATTCTATAAAAGGACACCCAAGCACAGTGTAAACTCAAGAATTCTATAAGCCTAGACACTCTTATAAACATACCAAATCAAGCCTGGGTGATAGCAGCAACCAATTCAGAAGCTAGAATCCAAAATCAAGCAAGAAAGGTGTAAACCCTAATTCATAGCTAGATCTTTGATGCTTTGATAAATTTGTTGTTTATATGTTTAGAATTATGTATTAGTATGTTAGAAAGTAAGTTAAGTTGATAGAACACGGTTTCATAACATCTAGATGCCATAATTAAGTGTTTTTAGTAATCTGGGAATTTTGAAAATCAAGCCAGACAGTCGAATGTCAAAGATTGTAGATTCATATGTGTTTATGATTAGGTCTGTTATTTGTATGTTATTTTTGTTGGGTTTCGGCACATAAAACGCAGCAGAAATAAACAAATTTTAAGTCAATTCTGAAACCCTAAAACAGGATCCATGCAAAAAAAATTAATTCAGAGGTTTAGAATTTATACCAATTATAGAATACTCTAAAACCGCTTCGAATCTCCAACGGAACAACGTCTCTATGGTATCCACACGAAGGCTTGCGAATCGTCGCACGATTCTGCAATTGAAGGGAGCTACGATTCTGCAATTCTCTCTAGTCTCTCTCTAAGAGCGGCTAGTGTTTTTTTAGGTTATGATTCGTTACCTAAAATGGCTGCTATATATCATATATATAGTAGTTAATAGGAATTAATCAAAAACCCTGATAAAAATGAGAATTTATATATGTATATATCTTAATTAAGTCTTACTTAATTAATACACCTATATATAAATTATCCTATTAATTTAAATTCGTAATTTAAATTCTATCAATCATATTGACATATTTAAATCTTTACAATTTAAATTAATTCCCTTTTAATTACGTTCTTTGTGTGTGACACTATAGGTTATTATTATGTTGGCAATAATTTTAAAATCATATTATAAAATTATAAACAGTGAGCGGCATCTAGTAATGCATCACTGCTACCCAAGTAATAATAAGATCGATGATTCGATGCAACCTTTTCGTGACCAATGTTTCAATGCAATTTAATCCTTTTAACCTTAATATCCTAGATTAAACTCGAGTCATGGAATGTGTCATCTTCTTCATAATATAATCTGAGTTTTTCTTGATCAATGAGTAAACTATATGAAACAAATCACTATTTGAGCATGCCATGTATTTCATAGTCCTACTCAATCAAGAGGCCTATGGATATCACCCCTAATAAATAGGAGGGTTAAATTCCATCTAGATCACTCATTCCTCACATGATTCATGATGTACCCAATAATCACCTTTATAGTCCACCCTATTAAAGGTGACCTTTGATGATATCATAGTAATTAAATTCTCGTGTAGTAATATAGTGATTTCAGGTCAGAGGACCATTACCTCATTGTCACTTTGAGAATCGCTAATGACACTTCGCATAATGCTCTACATAGAATTCTCATGGTGGGTCTATCCAGTACATTGTTCTCTAACACGTACATATGCATTGTCTTAATATCTCATATATTTATGACTCATGAGATTTGGTAATCAGTCAATCCACATACTAGTCTCAATGCATCATTATTGTCCCATTAACAATGACACTCGACTAGGGACATTTAAGAGCAATGATACTAATTGTAATTATATAATCTCATGTTCAAGTCACATACTTGAAACTATATAATTTGTATCACTATTCTAAGGAATTTTATTATGTTAACATTTATATAATGCAGTAAATAGAACAATAATAAAATCATTCATTTATTAAATCAAATATAATATCAAAATGTTAAGCAATTATATCAAATAATTGGCCTCTAGGGCATAAACTCTAACAGTCTCCCACTTGCACTAGAGTCAATCACTCATGTATCTAATACCCATAGAACTAGTGTAACCGTCGTGCTTCTGTAGCGACAAAGCCTTGGTCAGTGGATTTGCAACATTATCATCTGTTGGCACTCTTCCTATATGTACATCTCCTCTATCAATGATTTCACGGATGAGATTGTAAGACCCCGAATTTTATGAAATAAAAGTATTCAATTTTTCTTATAATTACAATTCAGTAAATGGTTAAATTGATAAAAGTTAAAGTTAAGGGTGATATATGAATTTTTTTCAAAATATGCAAGTGGTTATAAAATATTCTTTTTGTCGGGGAATATTCGTTTGGTCGTGGAATATTCTTTATGTTGGGGAATATTCGTACGACGGCGCAACCATTTGTGGGCCCCATAACAGAATAACTATCGGATAAAGAAAATGACAAAATGGAGTTTTTATAAATAACGGCGTAATTGTTACCGTTAACACTATTGGAATACCCGGTGGTTAAAATACAGTAATACGCGTTGTTTCACAGTAGCACACGGTATTGCACCAATTATTGATTCTTACGTAAGAAGGCACTACTTAATAATTGTTAAGTAATTACTGTTCAGTATTTTATTGATTCAATAATTGTTGCGTTGATATTTTATATTACTGTTGTTTTAATAATTGTCACTACACAGTATTTTCCATTATCGAAGCAATAATTCATATTATCTGAATAATATTATTAGATAACATTATTGGCATTGTCTAGAAAGTTCTGTCTAAGGAGAGGTTTGGTCACCTAATTGCGCGCCAGTAAGGAGAAATTCTTATTGGAAAACCCCCTCTTTCCTGGGAACTGTCTGGTTGTCATTATTGTAATTCTGTAATATTATTTATGAATAATTAATTATTGATTTATATAATGAGGAAAATATTCATTTTATGTGGATATAGATGGAGAAATTCTTTTAAAGTGAATTGTTGAAAATCGATATTTTATCTTTTCTGATAAAATAAGATTTTATTATATTATTATAATATAATAATTGTGATATTTTTACAATGAATGTGGGATATATGAGTATATGAGGAGGAAGAGTATTTTTGTTACAAAAGTTGTTTAAAACATGTTAAACATGTTGGTGGACCCATTTCTTGACTGAAATTTGATTATAGCACAGAAAATCGTCTCAGTATGTTGATTTAGGTCAATTTCTGTTTGGAATTTGGAAAAGCTTTCTTCTGCAAAGTTGTAGAGAATTGAATTTCCTATAGAAATTCGAGAGATTTGAATTTTCTGATAAAAGGGCTATTTATTATGAATTATAGAAGTTCTGAAGTTCCGAAATAATTAATTTTTGAAAGTTTTAATTATTTTTAATGACAAAAATGTTTTTTTTGTTTTTGTTATTATTTGTTGGCTGATTTCAGATCTGAGAAAGTGGGCATAAGAATTTTTGATATATATATATTAATATTATATTAAATTTTCTGCTTTGGTATTCTAAGCATTTTCCTATAAATAGGGTGCTTAGGTTAGAATTGAAAATCACACCAGAAACTAAAGATTTCTCTCTCTTTCTCTCTCTATATATCGAGCGTATTTTTTTGTGAGTATTTTAGTACTTCGAGTATTGCTATATGGTGCAAGTTCTTTTAGCACTATATCCAGTATTCCAGTCAGAAGTACTATTCTTTCTGAGGTAAGGGAGATTATTTTCTTCATAAATGATATTATTTCTTCAATATCATTATCTTTAAAATATTGGTTTGAATTTTATCAAATTTAGAACTTTTTCATGTCGGGGTTACTATTCACGAGTTACTATTCATGAGTTACTATTCACGAGTACTATTCACGAGGCATGATGATGTTTTTTGTGAAATTTCTATCTTTTGGTGTCGGAGTTATTATTTACGTATATGGCACTATTCACGTATACGACACTATTCACAAATACGACATTATTCACAGAAAAATTAAGTTTTCTTCTCTCTGTGTCCAAGATTATGCATTATGATTCCTATCTTTGATTGGATCTATGTTTTGATCATTCTTGAATTTTACTCCACTATGATTATTTATGAGATATTTTTGGACATGGAATAGCTGAAGTACGAATCCTTAATATTTATTATTTTGTTTCACTGGATTCATTTTGTTTAAAATATTTTTCATCATCCTCAGTCCTAAATGATGATATAACTGAATATCTTTGGCCTGTAGTGAAAAGATGAACTGTTGATGAATATCTTTGGCCCGTAGGTCAAAGATGAATTTATCGGTATGATTATGTACATGAACTGTGGTTTGGTATAACCATGATCTTTGATGTTTCAGGTGATGAAAATTAACTTTGTCATGGATGTGGAAAGGAATTTAGAACTACAATTACGATTATGAGTTATACACGTTATTGTGGACAGGAATTGTTGATTAATGTTACAGGGATAAAACATTGTTGATGGACTTTTAACATGGAGAAGATAATAGATTTTATGGTCTATTTGACTCTTCTAATGGATTGCTCGTTCCGCTGCAACTATGGTTGAAATTTTTTTATCATCTACCATATGTTCTAAATCTCTAATTTATTACTATTGAAGGCTATTGATAATTTATTTATCTTTAGTCATGATATTCTTTACTGAGCTAGTTGTGCTAACCCTTTTGCTTCACAATTCCTTTCAGGTAATAAAAGTGTAGCCGGGACAATGACGGGAATAACGAGGGAATAGAGCGGTGGTCATAGATGTTGAGGGTGAGGTGAATTTAACTTGGAAGGGTGTTTTGCCACTATCATACAAGATGTCTAATGACATACAACCTCGTGTCATCATAAGACAGTGTTGTGCTCATCCACTTGATGAGTATATTTACAAGCACTACCTATATAATCTTGGTGTTTGTTTGGAGTATAATACCCAATTAGAGACAGTGGAGATAATGATATGTCAAGAGAAGACTCACCATTGGGAAGAATATGATAGTAATCTTCTTATTTTTCTTTGGGGTCTATTAGGTTGACCAAGGATAATTACAGGCCATATGATATATATCATAACTTAGGCGCATGGCCTCCCATGTACGAAGGTTTCCTTGAGCACTTCCCAAAGATTCTAATTTCTAAAACAATTTTTGACTATACCTTTATGTAAGGTGTCATTGTGTCATGCTATCCAAAGTTGGTGTCCAGAGTTACAGTTGGTATATATTTGTATCCAAACTCACAGCATATGTGTTGTTGTGTTTTGCACGACAATTGTTGTAATAAAGTTGTAGTTGTTTTCTGTACCATGTATTTGGCGACTCAGAATGGGTTGGATGGAATGGACCTATTTTGAGGTTGTCACATTTGGTATCAGAGCTATAAGTAAAGAGCCCCGAGCCTCTTGCTGGTGACTTCCTGTTGATGGGGGATGCACCAAAACCAGACTCTCCTTAGGGGACGCCGTTCTGCGATGGAAAACTGATAGGTACCACTGTGAGGTGCTGTCCACGGTTGGGACATGAGTCACATTTGGTATCAGAGCTTAGGGATATGGTCTCTGGCGGAGATCGGGGAATATAACTAGGAGGGGAGAGATGAGTAAATCATTCGCTAGTGTATCCTACCTAAGCTTAATTGTTGGTCGGTCATAATATACGAATATTATGTGATACGTTAATTTTCTTAATTAACCCTTGTTTTATGGCAGTATTTGAGAATAGCAGCTGAGAATGCTAACAATGGAGTGAATGAGACTGTGGGGATACCTCCAATCACTAACCATGATAATGTGATGTTAGATGAAGAAGGAATTAGAGATATCCATGTGGTGAGTGAAGAATTGATAGTTGCACCCGAGATAGTCGCAGAGGTAACAGCTAAGAGTGAGGAAGAAGAGGAAGAAGAGGTACCTGAGGAGAGTTTATTAGAGGTATTATATGATCAAAATGTTGAATTTCAAAATCGTATTCATGAATTAGAAGAGCAGGCTGAAGAACGACAGGCAGTCGTGGAACAAAAGGATGCAACAATTCAAGATTTTGTTACCCGATATGTGATGCTTGAACAGAAGCATTCTTTGGCAGAGTATAAGATGATAAAGATGGAATCTGAGCTAAAAGAAGAAAAAACTGAACGAGTAAGAATGAGTGATGCATGGGTAAAAGCCACACGACACGTGAATATTGTGGAAAGAGATGTCTGATCTAAGAAGGCTAAAATAGATGATATGAATTTCTCTTTTTGGAAAGCAATTGGGAGAACCCAACATCGAGTTTTGAATTACCATGTACAGAGCGGTCAACCTGAATTTGATATGGATCGAAGATTGATGATTCAAATCATGAATCAGGAGTACAATGAGGCAGTTGAGGGAGGAATATGCCCTATAGAAAAGTATATTCCAACGGTAGTGATGACGCCAAATGTTGCCCCAGACAAGTCAAAGCCGAGTAGTTCGAGGGATAACGATTGTCATAACTTCCCAACAAGTGAGAAACCCAAATGAAGTTATCACGGGAGATGAGCAATAGAGGAATCATGATGACCCGGGAGATAGAATCTGAAATGAAAGCAAGGTATTCTCAACTTTTTGAAATACCAGGTACATACATTTTGGGGACGAAATTTCATAAGGAGGGGAGATTGTAAGACCCCGAATTTTATGAAATAAAAGTATTCAATTTTTCTTATAATTACAATTCAGTAAATGGTTAAATTGATAAAAGTTAAAGTTAAGGGTGATATATGAAATTTTTTTCAAAATATGCAAGTGGTTATAAAATATTCTTTCTGTCGGGGAATATTCGTTTGGACGTGGAATATTCTTTCTGTTGGGGAATATTCGTACGACGGTGCAGCCATTGGTGGGCCCCATAACAGAATAACTGTCGGATGAAGAAAACGACAAAAAAGAGTTTTTATAAATAACGATGTAGTTATTCTGAATTAACCTTATTGGAATCTTAGGGTGGTTAAAATACGATGTCGCATTGTTTCACGAGAGCACACGATATTGCACCAATTATTAATTCTTACGTGAAGGCACTACTCGATAATTATTACGGTAATTCTTTGTTACAAGATTTTATTGATTCAATAATTGTTGCGTTGAAATTTTATATTCTTGTTGTTTTAATAATTATCACTACACGATTATTTTCCATTATCGAGTAATAATTCATATTATCCTAATAATATTATTATATAACATTATTGGCAATGTCTAGAAAGTTACATCTAAGGAGAAGTTTGGTCACCTAATTGCTTGGCGCCAAGAAGGAGAGAAATTCTTATTGAAAGCCCCTCTTTCCTTGGAACCTGCACGGTTGTCATTATTGTAATTACAGAATATTATTTGTGAATAATTAATTATTAATTTATATGATGAGGAAAATATTCATTTTATATGGATATAGATGGAGAAAATTTTTTAAAGTCACAATTGTTGAAAATCGATATTTTATCTTTTACGATAAAATAAGATTTTATTATATTATTATAATATAATAATGGTGATATTTTTACACAATGAATGTGGGATATATGAGTATATGAGGAGGAAGAGTATTTTTTATTGCAAAAGTTGTTTAAAACATGTTAAACATGTTGGTAGACCCATTTCTTGACTGAAATTTGATTATAGCCTGTAAAATCATCCGTATGTGGATTTCGGTCAATTTCTGTTTGGAATTTGGAAAAACTTTCTTCTGCAAAGTTGTAGAGAATTGAATTTCCTATAAGAACTACGAGATTCAAATTTTCTGATAAAAGGGCTATTTATTATGAATTATAGAAGTTCTTAAGTTCCGAAATAATTAATTTTTGAAAGTTTTAATAATTTTAATAACAAAAACGTTTTTTTTTGTTTTTGTTATTATTTGTTGGCTGATTTCAGATCTGAGAAAGTGGGCGTAAGAATTTTTGATATATATATTAATATTATATTAAATTATATGCTTTAGTGTTCTAAGCATTTTCCTATAAATAGGGTGCTTAGGTTAGAATTGAAAATCACACCAGAAACTAAAGATTTCTCTCTTTCTCTCTCTATTTATCGAGCGTATTTTTGTGAGTATTTTAGTACTTCGAGTATTGCTATATGGTGCAAGTTCTTTTAGCACTATATCCAAAGATTCGGTCGAAAGTACTATTCTTTTTACAGGTAAGGGAGATTATTTTCTTCATAAATGATATTATTTCTTCAATATCATTATGCCGAAATATTGGTTTGAATTTTTATCAAATTTGGAACTTTTTCATGTCGGGGTTACTATTTACGAGTTACTATTCATGAGTTACTATTCACGAGGCATGATGATGTTTTTTATGAAATTTCTATCTTTTGGTGTCGGAATTACTATTTACGTATACGGCAATATTCACGTATACGAAACTATTCACAAATACGACATTATTCACAGAAAAATTAAGTTTTCTTCTCTGTGTCCAAGATTGTCTGTTATGATTCCTATCTTTGATTGGATCTATGTTTTGATCATTCTTGAATTTTACTCCACTATGATTATTTATGAGATATTTTTGGACATAGAATAGCTGAAGTACGAATCCTTAATATTTATTATTTTGTTTCACTGGATTCGTTTTCTTTAAAATATTTTTCAACATCCTCAGTCCTAAATGATGATATAACTGAATATCTTTGGCCTGTAGTGCAAAGATGACATGTTGTTGAATATCTTTGGCCTGTAGTGCAAAGATGGCCTATAGTGCAAAGATGACATGTTGTTGAATATCTTTGGCATGTAGTGCAAAGATGAACTGTTGATGAATATCTTTGGCCCGTAGGTCAAAGATGAATTTATCGGTATGATTATGAACATGAACTGTGATTTGGTATAACCATGATCTTTGATGTTTCAGGTGATGAAAATTAACTTTGTCCTTGATGTGAAAAGGAATTTAGAACTACAATTACGATTATGAGTTATACACGTGATTGTGGATAGGAATTGTTGATTAATGTTACAGGGATAAAGCATTGTTAATGGACTTTTAACATGGAGAAGATAATAGATTTTATGGTCTATTTGACTCTTCTAATGGATTGCTCGTTCCGCTGCAACTATGGTTGAAATTTTTTTATCATCTACCATATGTTCTAAATCTCTAATTTATTACTATTGAAGGCTATTGATAATTTATTTATCTTTAGTCATGATATTCTTTACTGAGCTAGTTGTGCTCACCCTTTTGCTTCACAATTCCTTCGGTGTAATAAAAGTGTAAATTTGAGACAAGCGAGAATAACGAGGGGAATAGAGCGGTGGTCTATAGATGTTGAGGGTGAGGTGAATTTAACTTGGAAGGGTGTTTTGCCACTATCATACAAGATGTCTAATGACATACAACCTCGTGTCATCATAAGACAGGGTTGTGCTCATCCACTTGCTGAGTATATTTACAAGCACTACCTATATAATCTTGGTGTTTGTTTGGAGTATAATACCCAATTAGAGATAGTGGAGATAATGATATGGCAAGAAAAGACTCACCATTGGGAAGAATATGATAGTAATCTTCTCATTTTTCTTTGGGGTCTATTGGGTCAACCAAGGATAATTATGTGGCCATATGATATATATCATAACTTAGACGCATGGCCTCCCATGTACGAAGGTTTCCTTGAGCACTTCCCAAAGATTCTAATTTCTAAAACAGTTTTTGACTATACCTTTATGTAAGGTGTCATTGTGACGTGTTATCCAAAGTTGGTGTCCAGAGTTACAGTTGGTATATATTTGTATCCAAACTCACAGCATATGTGTTGTTGTATTTTACACGACAATTGTTGTAATAAAGTTGTAGTTGTTTTCTGTACCATGTATTTGGCGACTCAGAATGGGTTTGATGGAATGGACCTATTTTGGGGTTGTCACAGAGATGGTATCGCCTAAGTATATGCTTGGATCATTGGTGAGATCTAGGTTCCTTAGCCTATGCAATGGCTCCATTATTATCACAGTATAGCTTAACCGGATCAACAATGGTTGGAACAACACCAAGTTTAGTGATTTAACTTTTTAATCTATCTGACCTCCTTGGCGCACTAGAAGCAACAATATACTCAAATTTCTCTTGTAGAAGATTAAATCACTGTCTCTTGCTTCGAACTCTTCCAGCTAATAGCACCACAATTAAGGCAAAACACAAAACTTGACTTAGACTTATAGTCATCATTGTCAGTCTAAAAACTAGCATATGTGTAACCCATAATGAATCCTTAGTCCTTTTTAGGTACTTGAGGATATTCTTGACTGTTGCCCAGTGACCTTCACCTGGATTCGACTGGTATCTGCTCGTCATGCTCAAAGCATACGAGACATCCGAACGAGTACATATCATTGCATATATGATAGATCCAATTCTCGCAGTATAAGGGATCTTTCTCATACACTCCTCATCATCTTATGATTTAAGGCATTGGGCCTTAGAGATCTTTACACCATGAATCACGGGTAAGTTTCCACTTTTCGCCTCTTGCATGCTAAACCGTTTCAGCACTTTATCAATATATGTACTTTGACTTAGGCCGAGCATTTTTCTCGATCTATCTCTATAGATCCTGATACCTAAAATGTAGGCAGCATCGCCCAAATCTTTCATGGAGAAACATTTTCCTAACCATGTTTTTACAGCCTGTAAAGAAGGAATGTCATTCCCAATAATTAATATGTCATCAACATATAATACTAGGAATACAATGTGACTCCCACTAACCTTCTTATATACACAAGGTTCATCTTCATTTTTTATAAAGCCAGACTCTTTGACTGCTTCATCAAATCGAAGATTCCAACTCCGAGAGGCTTGCTTTAATCCATAAATGGATCGCTATAGTTACATACCTTTTCAGCATCCTTTGGAGTGACAAAACCCTCAGGTTGTGTCATGTACCCATCCTCAAGGAGATTTCTGTTAAGAAAAGCAGTTTTGACATCCATCTGCCAGATTTCGTAATCATAAAAGGCTACAATAGCAAGTAATATCCTGATGGATTTAACCATTGCCACTGGAGAGAAGGTTTCATCATAGTCAACACCTTGAACCTGTTTGAAACCTTTTTCTACCAGTCGGCCTTTATAGGTTTGTACGTTACCATCCATGTCAGTTTTCTTCTTGAAAATCCACTTGCACCCGATTGGTTTTACCCCTTCGGGTGGATCAACTAGAGTCCATACTTGGTTACTATACATGGAGTCCATCTCAGATTTCATAGCTTCAAGCCATTTCTCAGAAACTGGGCCATTCATAGCTTTTTGGTAGGAAGTAGGCTCATCTTGATCTATGAGCATCACATCGCCATTTTGAGTCACAAGATATCCATAATTTCTTTCGGGCTCTTGGTGTGTCTTACCAGATCTACGAATGCCTTGTGTAATTTGAGTAGGTTCACTTTCAATAATATCTTGTGGTTCCAACTCAAGTTCAATGATATTTTGTGGTTCTCGAATTTCTTCGAGTTCTATTTTCCTCCCACTGTTTCTTTTAGAGACAAATTCTCTTTCTAGAAAAATACCAGTTCGAGCAACAAACACTTTGTTCTCAGAAGGTTTGTAGAAATAATACCCTTTTGTTTCCTTTGGGTTTCCCATAAAATTATATTTGTCAGATTTGGGTCCGAGCTTGTCAGAATCCAGACGTTTTACAAACGCCTCGCAACCCCAAATCTTCATGAACGACATACTAGGGCGTTTCCCAATCCACATCTCATATGGTGTCTTTTGAACCGTTTTTATAGGAACACGGTTAAGTGTGAATGCAGCTGTCTCTAGGGCATGACCCTAGAAGCTTATTGGAAGATCTGCATGACTCATCATTAATCGTACCATGTCCAACAAGGTTCGATTCTTTCTCTCAGATACACCATTCCATTGTGGTGTTCCAGGTGGAGTGAGATGTGATATAATACCACACTGCTTTAGAAGGTCATCAAAGTCTTGGATTAATTATTCACCTCCTCGATCGGATCGAAGGGCTTTTATGCTTTTGCCAAATTGGTTTTGAACTTAATTCTTGAATTCCTTGAACTTTTCAAAGGATTCAGATTTGTGTCTCATAAGATACACATATCCATATCTACTGAAGTTGTCAATAAATGTAATGAAGTAATAAAACATACCTCTTGCTAACGAACTCATGGGTCCACATACATCACTATGTATAAGTCCCAATTCATCGCTAGCCCGTTCACTGTGTTCAGTGAAAGGGGCTTTAGTCATCTTGCCTAATAAACAAGACTCGCATTTCTCAAGAATCCAAAAACCCATCTTTATGGAGTTTGGATATGCGTTTCTCATTAATATGGCCTAAACGACAATGCCAAAGATATGTCAGATCATTTGATTTAAATCGTTTTGTATTTATGTTATAGATAGGCATTTCTAAATCAAGAATATAGAGACCATTAAACAATTGTGCAACACCATAACATATATCATTTAAGTAAAACGAATAATGATTGTTCTTTATTATAAATGAAAAACCTTTCTTGTCCAAACAAGAAAAAAAAATAATGTTTTTGCTTATAGCAGACACAAAATAACAATCTTCTAATTCTAAAACTAGCCTAGTGGGCAAAGATAAATGATAAGTTCCTACGGCCAGTGCAGCAACTTTTGCTCCATTCCCAACTCGTAGGTCAACCTCTCCTTTCGCCAAAGTCCTACTCCTTCAGAGTTCCTGAACATTAACACAAATGTGAGAACCACATCCAGTATCCAATACCCATGATGTAGAAGTAGACAAGTTGACTTCTATAACATATATACCTGAATTAGAAGTCGCACTTCCTTTCCTTTTCTTCATATCTTCAAAATAAGCATGACAGTTCCTCTTCCAGTATCCAGGTTTTCCACATAAGTGACATTCACCTTCTTTAGCCACCCTACCTTTAGATTTTAAAGCCTGTTTGGTTTTGGAATTGGGTTTGACAAAAGATTTAGATCATATCTTCTTCTTGCCTTTCCAATTTCCCTTAGCATTCCCCTTTTGCACCATCATTATGGGAGCGGGTCCTGCCTTTTTCATAGTGTTCTCGGTAGTTCTTAACATGCTCAACAACTCAGTAAGGGGTTTCTCAATTTCATTCATAAGATAGTTGATAACAAATTGAGAGTAGCTGTTGTTCAAGGATTGCAAAACAAGATCAGTTTGGGCTTCCAGAGTGATTGGAAAACCCAACCTATCAAGGTACTCAATATACCCAATCATTTTCAGCACATGTGGACCAACTGGATCACGTTCACCCATCTTGCAGTGATACAACGCCTTGCTTGTATCGCACCTCTCCTGTCGAGCATGCCCTTCGAATAATTTCGTGAGATGCTCGATCATCTCATAAGCATCCATCAACTCAAGTTACTTCAGAAGCTCAGCGTTCATGGTTGCTAGCATGAGACAACTCACATCCAGATAATCATCTTGATGCTTCTTGTAAGCATTATGCTCCGCACGTGGTGCAGTGACAACTGGTGCTGCAGGAATGGGCCCATCAAGGACATATAGCTTGCGCTCTTGTTTGAGGACAATCCTCAAGTTCCTATGCCAGTCAAGGAAATTAATTCCACTCAGCTTGTCCTTCTCAAGGACTAATCGTAGTGAAAGACTACTTGTGTTGTTGTTGTTTGCCATTGATATCTATAATTTATAAGTGCAAAAATAATAAGTCCAATTTGTAGAGTTGATATTATGTAATTGATAATAGTACATTCAAAATATACCTCCCACTATTTTATTCAAATTAATAGCCCTCGCCATTAATTCAGAAAACATTTTCTATTAAATCTTTCTAGTGAGCCAAGATCCATATTTCATTATGCCTTAAGTTAGCTTTGGCTAATCTCTTAAAACACAATTATTTAGGTAGACAACCCTTTGTTAATTATATCATATATAACTCTTGGATAGATTGGTAAACAACATTTGTTTCTAGTCCATCTAATGGTACCCACCAAAATCCATGCCTCTAAGTCCACAATCCTATTGAGATAACTTAGTTAAGTCGGGCCCAATGATTTTAACAGTTTGGATATGACAATTATCCTATCGCATCTTCCCTAGATAAATAGGGTACTTTGCTTTGGCAAACCTAAATCCATTGATCAAGGTCTTGATGAGTGTTATTCATAGGAAGGCATCTGATTTAGACTTAATAATTTATTGAGGGATTTTATAAATTAATTTAGATCTCACCAATTTTAATCTTATTAAGCATGCACATTATTTATCATATCATATCGCATACAAGCATAAATAAAGTGTAAAAAAATAAATGTGTCACAGTTATGACCCAATCCACTGTCAATCTTTTCAAGCTAATGAAAGATTGAAGGTCAATCTAAGGTGGTAAAAGATCTTCAAAATAGTAGCTCCCTTGGATCTTCCTCATACATGTGCCTCCTCTCCATCATCATCTTTCCATCGTGTTCTCCATCTCGTCATCTTCAAAGATTACAGATTATTACATGACATAAAGAAACCTCGAGTTACATTCGAGGGGATTTAGATGAGAATATTACATTAGAATTTATAGAAAGGCACGACATGCAAGCCGTATTTCAAAACTAAAAACCACTAACCTATGGGTCAAAAGGCCATAACTGTGCACCATGCATATCACAATAAGCACATAACATTTTATATATAATTAAAGAAAACTATATAAAACATATTGGGGTTACGACCATCGTGCACTACGACGAAGGGGTCCAAGGGGGGGTCCCCACAGCGGTCTCTCGAAGGCGAGGTCGAAGCGGCGCCTGAGAAAAAATTTGAACTACAATCTGTATTGTAGAATTTTCCATCTGAATCTAAAAAAAGCAGTTTAGAATCATATATTTTAATCCACCAAAACACCCATAATAACTATACACCCAGTACAATTCATATATGTCCAGTTTCAATTAATCATATTAAACTGAATCTTCATGTTTCTAATCCAATTAGAACAGAAGTTATATACTGTTATTACGCTATTTAAGATACAATTAATAGAACATAGTATACACGTATATCTATTACTGATATTCATAATACCAGAATATGCCTACATACAGAATATCATATACTCAATTTCAGATCAGTAAAATTGTATCATCATATATCATATATATCAAAAACAATATAATCAATTTAATATCAGTAAAATTGTCTCATCACATATCATATATATCGAAGTAATAAAACACGTAATCTGAATTAATCATTTCGCAAGTAGCTCTGATACCACTGTTGGGTTTTGACACATAAAACACAGCGGAAATAAACCAATTTTAAGGCAATTTCGAAACCTTAAAACATGATCCATGCAAAAAAAAATTAATTCAGAGGTTTAGAATTTATACCGATTATAGAATACTTTGAAACCGCTTCGAATCTCCAACGCAATCCAACTGAACAACGTCTCTATGGTATCCATATGAACACTCGCGAATCGTCGCACAAATCTGTAATTGAAGGGAGCTACGGCACTAGCCACCAAAGGAATGGATTTTTGAAATTTCTCTCCAGTCTCTCTCTAAGAGCGGCTAGGGTTTTTTTAGGTTATGATTCGTTACCTAAAATGGCTGCTATATATCATATATATAGTAGTTAATATGAATTAATCAAAAACCCTAATATAATAAAATCCGAATTTATATATGTATATATCTTAATTAAGTCTTACTTAATTAATATACCTATATATAAATTATCCTCTTAATTTAAATTCGTAATTTAAATTCTATCAATCATATTGACATATTTAAATCTTTACAATTTAAATTAATTCCCTTTTAATTACGTTCTTTGTGTGTGACTCTATAGGTTATTATTACATTGACAATAATTTTAAAATCATGTTATAAAATTATAAACAGTGAGCGGCATCTACTAATGCATCATCTCTACCCAAGTAATAATAAGATCGATGATTCGATGCAACCTTTTCGTGACCAATGTTTCAATGCAATTTAATCCTTTTAACCTTAATATCCTAGATTAAACTCGAGTCATGGAATGTGTCATACTCTTCATAATTTAATCTGAGCTTTTCGTGATCAATGAGTAGACTATATGAAACAAATCACTATTTGAGCATGGCCATGCATTTCATAGTCCTACTCAATCAAAGGCCTATGGATATCACCCCTAATAATTAGGAGGGTTAAATTCCATCTAGATCACTCATATTCCTCACACGATTCATGATGTACCCAATAATCACCTTTATAGTCCACCCTATTAAAGGTGACATTTGATGATATCAAAGTATATAAATTCTCGTGTAGTAATATAGTGATTTCAGGTCAAAGGACCATTACATCATTGCCACTTTGAGAATCGCTAATGACACTTCGCATAATGCTCCACATAGAATTCTCATGGTGGTCTGTCTAGTACATCGTTCTCTAACACGTACATATTCATGGACTTAATATCTCATATATTTATAACCAATGAGATTTGGTCCTCAGTCAATCCACATACTAGTCTCAATACATCATTATTGTCCCATCAACAATGATACTCGACTAGGGATGTAACATTCCAAAAATTTTAAGTGTAATATTAAATATTTATTGAATTATATAAGTATATAATGGATATGCTTATTGTTGAATAAATAAGTGTTCAATTTGATCTGATTTGATTTAGTTAATTATTTGTTAAGTAAATAATTTAGGAGTTAAGAAAATTAACTGTTATGACATAATATTCTAATTTAATTTAATAGTTAAGTTAGAGAGTTTATAATAATTAAATGAATTATTATATTTTGAATTGAATTTGTAGATAAAATGAAGTGTTAGTTGATTAAATAAAGTTATAAATATAAAAGAAATTATAATTATGTGGTATTGATTTATGTGTTAAAGTAATTTAATAAATTAGTATTAGAATTAATTAAATTGATTATTAAAATTTAATTTAATATAAAGGAGTTATTAAAATAAATTAAAGGAGTTTAATTTAGTTTTGGCCAAACAAGTCTTAATGCATATTAAGTCTTTAACTGAGGAACCTAGAGTATAGTTCGTGGTCTTGTGACCCTCAGTATATTCTTTGATGTTGATATCTATTGTAAACTTAACGTTCATTATTCATTTGAACTCATAATTATTGAATTAAAGTTTATTATTCCGGTAAGAATACTTTACCATTGAAACCTCAGTGAATTATCATTCATAAACCGTTATTGTATATTATCCTTCTTGTGAGCAATTGTTTGCTCACTCTTGCACAATATAATGCAGATGAAGTTAAGAAGTTTGAAGAGCTTTCTACAAGCAAGGGCAAGGATAAAGTGCTTGATTAGACGACAACGTTTAAATTATCTTTTATTTATGAAGCTTATATAATAGATGTAATTATGATCATGTTTGAATTTTCCGCTGATGATTGTACTAAAGGTTAGATGACCTGGGATTTATTTTAGATTATGTAACCCTTTAATGGGAGATTGATTGGTTAAACTTTTGATTTTAATTATATCATTTGTTTATGGGTAGTTAGTTATGATTTTATCGGATAGTGAACACCAAATCTGTGGGATTGAGGTGCCCAGATTTGGGGGTGTCACAAGTTGGTATCAAAACTTTAGGTTATGAACCTTAGGCTATAACCTTCTAGGAGATCGAAAACATAGAGGTGATAAACTCTTATCGAGTTCTAAGGAATGAGTTAAGGAAATTCATTGAAGATAAAATGATAAAAGACTTTATGTTTATATGTGTTAATGACTTATGTGATCGTGAGTACTTAGGAGTAGCAAGTATTATACATATCAAGTTGTGGAGTTATTAAAATTTTGTTGTCAGAGAGATTGATGAAGGAAGATAGGGATTAGGAGCCCTGAGAAGTTATATAGTTTGAGTATGGTTGGTATTGAGAAAGCCATACTCGTGGATTTTTGCTGTAGAACTTGGGTATGAGCTTGAGTTTGATCCGGAAGATGAATTTTAGAAGGTAAATATGAAGTATGAGTAAGAAGAGTTATGAAAGCCATAGAGCTAGCGTAAAAAGATGTCGCGACTCAAGACTTTACCGCACGACTTGCAGATGTAGAGTAGAGATTATCTCAGTTAAAGTATTAAAGAGGATAGTTATTAGTTATTAACGAGATTGCACAGGAATGGCTAGGGAAAGGAGTCAGCAAAGCGAGCGAAAGTTGAGGACACATGGATGAAGGCTTCTAAATGCATAGAACATGTTGAAGACAAGTCAAAGAGTGCCAAACAAATGATGGAACTTAGCATTTAATCTTCTATTCTCCTGATGATTCGTATCGTGGAGCAAGAGCGAAATGAAGCTGTACAACGTGGACTGTTCTTGTAGATTGCAAGAAAAACAATAAGATGATATATAAAACATGAAAGGAAAAAAAATTAATAGATGTAAATCCTAACTTTTGAATTAAATAGTGGGATGTGATGAAGTAATCCTAGAATTTAATTATTTCGGGATAAATAATATAAATAGCAATGAGGTTATTTTGTTTTGTGTGGTAAACGAAAAAAAAAGTATTATCATTATTTATTAAGATATATTATGTGTTATCTATAAGTGGTTAAGATAAGTTTGAAAATGTTAATGTGTGGATGAATGATGATCTAATAGTTCAAGTTTTAAACAGTAAGATGCCACCTAGAAAAAGACAACAACATCAACAAAGCCCCAAGGAAAATGCATACAATAGGGAAGTTAACGTAAATCTAGTGCCACAATTGGTGAATTTGCTGGTGGGAGCACTGACAAATCAATTGAATTTCTGGCTGTATAATCAAATCTCGATGTTCCAACCAAATTCGTTTACTATAGGGTTGGAAAGAACGATTGATGTAGACGGGGAAGGTAATACGCTGGCATACAATCAAAAGCAGAGGGGAAAGAAGAGTGAAGATGATAAGGTGTGTGATAGTCATACCATTAATGCTCGGAAAAGAAAGTGGGACAGTAATATTAACGCTGAAAAACAGCAAGGGAAGGAAAAGAAAAAGGTGGAGGCGTGTAGCAACTGCGGAAAGAAACATGTAGGTGTTTGTTTGAGGGGAAAAAGGGTTTGCTTTAATTGTGGCTTGAAGGGCCATATTGCACTAAAGTGTTCAAGACCGAGGAAGGGAGCACACTTCACGTGTGGATCGAAGGGCACTTGGCTCGGTTGCCCAAAAAAAAGGTGGGGAAAAGCAAGTGGAAGCAAAGGAGGCGGTGGCAAATTGGTTATTGTAGAGTCGACTCACGCCGAAGTCGACCAAAACGACAAGCAACCAACATGAAGATCCGAGCAACGATATGCAAGGTATGGTTCCGTCAGATTATCTATCTGGTGCATGTTATTTAATTTAACCGCCACTTGTTAATTTATGCCTGATGAATTCGTTTAGAAACTAGATTCGCTTTGGGAAGAGTTAGACTATTCCCTAAATATAGAAAGTGTAAATAATGATTCCTTTTACGTTGGTGTGTAGAAATTTTGTGTTGTATTAAAGGCCACGTGTTAAACCATGTGGTGATAAGTCATTGTCATAGAAAGCGCATAAACCTTAAGACTCTGAGGAAGTCAAAGGTAGTATTTTATTCTTTTAGTTGCAAGACGTCTTTACGGTAGAGTTATTTATCAATGTTTTAAAACAAGAAGTCATTAAGAAAATAATATGTGGGTTGGGTGAAGATCAAGATAGTTGCTTTAGCTAAATGGACGAGGAAATCGGTGGAATTTATATGGGCAGGAAATTATGAAGTGAATTTTCAATAATTGAAGAAAAGTTAAGTATGTCACTGTTATCTTTATCGTTGGAAAAATTCATTGTTGTATAGTGAATCTTATAATGTACTAGGATGTGTGTTTAGGTAGGACGATATGTGGTCATTTCATATGATCGCAAGTTAAAATTTTATAAGAAAGGGTGACTCACGATTGTCATCTTGGTTGCTCTAAGGATTTAGAGGTGTTATTTTTGGGTAGTAGTGTGAGATATAAAAGACCATAAGTATCTAAAGTATATCCTCTCACGGAGATATTTAAGCATGTGTTTAAAGTGATAGTTGAAATTGTTCAAGGATTATGGCTACAAAATCCTAAACGAATGTGGTTGTCGACGCCTTAAGAAGAAAGGTAGTAGTTATTTTTGTTACAGTACTTCATTTCCTCGAGATTTGGTGTTCACTTAATCAAAACATTCATTTCTAACTACCCAATTATAATAAAATTGAATAATAAAACCTACCCATCTGAGTTAAACTTAAATAAAAATCTCCCATGTTATCTAACCTTTAATCATCATTCAAATGGGAAAACATTACATAACTTCTTTAAAAATAAAGTCTAAGATCAACATAATAAAAATTCTAACATCTTAATCAAGTAAAAATTACAAGTCTTCATCACTTGTACATTTTTCCCTTTCCTTTCTTTGCTAGTCGAAGGTTCACCTACCTTCTCTTCTTTAGGCTGCAATGAGTTTATAAATATGCAAGAGTGAGCAAAACAATTGCTCACTGGATATAATATGGAATCAACAGGAGTATAACAATAATAACTGTCGAAATAGGCTCATCAAAAGTGAATAGTACTCTATCAATAATAATCAGAACTGAAATTCCAAAATATGGAAAATATACATCACTGAGGGTCGTAAGACCATGAACTAAATCCACGATTGCAAGTAATCTTTCAACTCCAACTTTAACATCGTAAGACTATAAGGACCTCGTCTTGGGGATCGACCCTTAAATACAATGTATTGTGCACAAACATTTTAACGTTATCGTAAGTTAACCCCTAATCATAACAATAGGGTTGTTCATCTCGATATTTAGAATACAAGTCCGCACCAAAAGGAAGTTTGGTTTGGATAAGCTTTCAAGGTAATTTAGAATTCAACAAACATCAACTAAGGGAGTAGTTGAATAAAATCAATAACATTATACTATAGAATAATCGTGATTGAATCAATCATAGTAAACTAAAGTCATGCTTTAGGAATAATCTAATAGCATACAATTTGAATAACTATAGCATACCTTGCTTGAACAATACTAAGCGAAGGTTAATTAGAATTGAATACTAAGCATGCATATGCAATTTGAAAGATAGAAATGTTAGACATTAGTATATATATAGTTGTGCATGCTAAACAACAAGTTAAATACAAGAATAACTTGCTCCAGAATAACTTACATCATTATATTGTAATCGAATTGAAAATAGTAATTGAATTAACAAGATAATAGATTAGAAAACTTGCCTTGTTAAATAGATTAAACCGAATAATTGAATCACAATATCCTATATACATATGTCATCATGACATAGTTAGTCATTATCACATAACTAATACATTCATCATGTAGGTTTGATTATTTAATCACATAATCAAGTTATAACACAAGTTAATCTTTAATAACATAATTATTCATAGTATAGAAATACTACAATCAATATTTTACAGTCCTACTATCATCACATAATGTTTCTTAAAATTTCGTGTAAAAAAGTACCTTTGTCGGACCATTACGTGACTTCGCTATGCATGGCTACGGTTTACATTGTGGGTGCGCTATGCGGTGTGGGGATGGCGTTCTTGACGATGAAATAAACTCTGAAGCCGCGTGATGCGGCGTATGGCGATGGTGTTTGTATGCACCACTAACGTCTTCTTTGGAGTATGCGCCTTGTGCAATTGCAGATTGATTTCGGTTGACGACTTGAATGACGATCAAGAAAAAGCCATTTTGGCCTCTGAAGCTCGTTTAACGAGACTAATTCACATGCATTCATACAAAAACTTCATGTAAACATAATTCAAGAACTCTAACATGTTTCTACCCATACAACAACATAAACAACAAATTTAAAACATCCATTTCCTTGTTTTTGCTAAAAACTCACTTTTGATATTTCAATGAAAATCAACACTTGTAAATTTTGTTTTTCAACCAAAACAATTAATTGAAAGCATCTTTATCAATAATTATACATACTCTATCAAATTAGATGATCAATTTATCAACTAAACAACTAATTAACCCTCAATTTCTACTTTAAATTAACCCATACTCATTCACAAAAACTCTCTATAAAAAGTTTTCTTCACAAACTACATACATAACAACAATACATTGACTATAACTTATGAAAATCGTTTTAACATCACTAGTATGTCATATAAAGCCATATAACAACAAAAATTCATGCTTACACAAGGATTCTAAAGAGAATTTGGGAAGAGAAAAAACTTAACTTTTAAAACTAAAAAGAATAGAACAATACCTTTAAGAAGATGATGATGGCTATTCCTTTCTATTCTCAAGCTTCTTCTTCTCCAATCTCTAGCCTTTCTTCCTCTCTTCTTTTCTTCTTCTCTTCTTCTTCCCTTCTTCTTCCTCTGAGTTTTTCTTTTCTTCTCTCTAACCTCTCTCCTCTATTCTTACGTCTTATGATATAACGTATATGGATATAATATATATTGATTATATGATATAAATATAAAACATATAACTGATATCAGTTATTTGAGTTTTGAAAATCAAAAGCCATAAGGCTTGTTTGGCTAACCACTAAAAATATAATCAATTAATCCTTATGCCTTGTTTGGTAAAACACAATTATATTAAAGACTTAATAGGCATTAGGCCTTGTTTGGCAAAATTGAATTAAGCTCTTTTAATTTATTTTAATAACTCCTTTATAGCAAGGTTATTAGTCACACATTAATTTAATTAAATTAATCAATTAAAATATTAATCTATTAAATTACTTTAACACATAAATCATTATCACAAAACTATAATTTCTTTATAATTATAATTTTATTTAACCAACTAACACTTTATTTTAAATCACAAATTCCAATTAGAATATTATAATTCATTTAATCATTATTAACTCCCTAACTTAATTATTAAATTAAATTAGTATATAACCTCATAACAATTAATTTTCTTAGCTCCTTAATTATTTATTCAACAAATAATTAACTAAATCACATCAACTCAAATTGCCATTAAATACTTATATAATTGATAAATATTTAATATTGCAAATAAATATTTAATATTTAATTATTTATTCAACAAATAATTAACTAAACCACATCAACTCAAATTGAACAATTATTTATTCAACAATAAACATATCCATTAAATACTTATATAAATCAATAAATATTTAATATTACACTTTAAAATTACGGAATGTTACATCATTCCCTCCTTACAAAGATTACGTCCTCGAATCACAACTCAAACAAATCATTAGTTACATTCTTCCCTACTTTACAAAGATTTTGTCCCCGAGAATCGAAGACACAGATTAAACAAATAACTTTCAAAATACTCTCTTTCAATATTTTCTCTTCGAGTTCCCACGTAGCTTCTTCAGCATTGTTGTTCCTCCATATCACCTTCACAGAAGGTATCACTTTATTCCTGAGCACTTGTTCTTTCATGTCGACTATCTGGATAGGAACCTCTTCATTAGACAAATCTTTCTCGAACTGCAATGGTTCGTACTCGATCACGTATTTGTAGTCGGGTTTATACGGTCGATACACCGAAATGTGAAAAAAATTATGAATATTTTTTAACTCTGGAGGTAGAGCTACCTCGTAAGCCACTTCTCCCACTCTTCACAGCACTTAAAAGGGTCCAATAAACCTCGGGCTTAGCTTTCCCTTTTTATCGAAACGAATGTTCCCCTTCCAAGGATAAACTTTTAGGAATACAAAATTTCCTACGTCGAATGCACGATCTTATCTCATGTTGATCGATATACTTTTTTACATCTGTCTTGAAATGCTACCAATCTTGTCACGATGAGTTTGACAACGTCGGCGGTTTATTGCACTAGTTAGGTCCTAGTAGTTGGCGTTCATCGACTTCATCCCGGCCACATTGGAGTTTTACACTTTACTGCGTACAATGCCTCGTGGGTGGCATCTTGCGATGCTTTCGCGTGATAAGCTGTTGTTGTAAGCAAATTCCACCAACGGTAAATGTTCTTCCCGGCTTCCTTTAAAGTCCATGACACATGCTCTCAGCATATCTTCCAATGTTTGAATTGTTCGTTCGCTTTGGCCATCTGTTTGTGGATGATAAGTCGTACTCATTCGCAAGTGTGTCCCCATGCATTCTTGTAGTCTCTTCCAAAAATTTGACGTGAATCACGGATCTCTATCGGACACAATTGACACTGGCATTCCATGTCTCAAAACGATCTCTTTAATGTACAATCTTGCCAACTGATCAAGATTGAATCTAATCTTTATTGGAAAAAAGTGCGTTGACTTCGTCAGTCTGTCCACTATCACCCAAATCGCATCACATCCTCTCAGAGTAGTTGGAAGACCCACCACAAAATCCATCGTGATGTGTTCCTACTTCCATTCCGGTATTTCCAATGGTTGAAGTAATCCGCTGGGTCTTTGATGTTAAACTTTTACTCTTTGACATATCAAGCATTTACATTCGCGATTCTGCAACGTCCCTTTTCATATTCAGCCACCAAAAATGTCAGCACAAATCTTGATACATTTTCGTGCTTCTTGGATGAATTGAATATCTTGAGCTATGAGCTTCGGTCAAAAATTCTTCTTTCAGCTCTGGTGTTGCTGGAACCCAGATTCTTCCCTCAAACTGTAGTAATCCTTCGGTGTCGATCTTGTATTTTACATCACTACCCTCAATCAGATTCTCTTTGATTTTCAGACACTCTTCATCTTGTAGTTGAGCATCCTTCACTTTGTCCACTAAAGTTGGACCAGCTTCTATCTGGAATAGTTGTTCATCAGATTATTTTGGAAATTTGATTTCCAACTCCAGTTTTTCATTCTTTGAAATGAGCTCCTCCACGAGTTGTTATCGGCATCAAACTTTTCCCGACCTTTCTGCTTTTAAAGCATCTGCAACCACATTACGCTTTGCGGGATGATAAAAGATCTCATAATCATAATCTTTTATCAATTCCATCCATCTTCTTTGGCGCGTGTTCAAATCCTTTTGAGTGAAAATATACTTGAGACTTTTTGTGGTGCATGTAGATCTCACATTTTTCTCTCATAAAGATAGTGTCTCCATATCTTGAGCAAATACAAGCTGCGCAGACCATTCCAAATCATGAGTATGGGATACCCTTTCTCATAATCCTTCAGTTGTCTTGATGCATACGCAATAACTTTGCCGTTCTGCATAAGAACACAACCCAACACTTTGTGTGAGGCATCACTATACACCACAAAATTTCTTGTATTATCTGGTAATGCTAACACGGTGCCACACTTAACTTCTTCAAATCTTGGAAACTCTCTTCACATTTCTCCGTCCAAACGAATTTTACAGCTTTCCTTGTCAAATTTGTTAGCGGAGTGGCTATCTTAGAAAATTTTTGAATAAATCATCTATAATAACCAGCCAGTCCCAAGAAACTCCTCACTTCTGATGGTGTTCTTGGTCACTTCTGATGGTGTTCTTGGTTGTTCTCAATTGATCACAGCTTCCACTTTTGACGAATCCACTGAAATCCCATCTTTGTCGATCACATGCCCCCAAAATTGTACACAGTCGAGCCAAAATTAGCACTTAGAAATTTTGCATACAACTTTTCCTTTCTTAGTGTTTCCAATGTTAAGCGTAAGTGTTCCGTGTTCTTCTTGAGTTTTGAAATACACTAGAATGTCGTCGATGAATACCACTACAAACTTGTCTAAGAATGGTTTAAACACCCTATTCATCAAATCCATGAATGCGGCGGTGCATTGGTTAAACCAAAAGACATCACTAGAAACTTCGTAATGTCCATACAGAGTTACGAATGTGGATTAAATGGTATATCCTCCTTCCTCATTTTCAATTGGTGGTACCCACTTCTCAAATCTATTTTGAAAAGTATTTAGCACCCTTTAATTGGTCAAACAAGTCATCTATTCTTGGCAGCGGGTATTTGTTTTTTAATAGTGACTTTGTTTAACTCCTATAATCAATGCAAAGACGCATTGATCCGTCCTTCTTCTTCACGAATAATAATCTGGCGCTCCCCACGGTGATATGCTTGGTTGAATATATTTCTTGTCGGCCAACTCTTGCAATTGTACCATCGGTTCCTTCATTTCTCTAGAAGCCATTACATGCGGGGCCTTCGATATCGGTGTTGTTCCGGCGCTAAAGTCGATCACGAACTCAATTTCTCTGTCGGTGAAGTCTGGCAAATCCTCTGGAAAAACGTCTTGAATTCCCTCACTCTTGGTATTTCTTCCGGTTTACATTCTTCTTACAGTATTGACTATGTAAGCTAAATAGCCCACACAGCCTTGACTCAATAATTTCTTGGCCTGCATAATCGTCAGACATTTCATCTGTCTAGGTGACTTGCTACTATAGAATACTACCTTTGACGGAGTCTTAAGGTTTACACACTTCTTTTGGCAAATAATTACCGCTCCATATTTGAACAGACAATCCATTCCCAAAATAACATCAAATTCTCCAAGTCTAATCGGAATCAAATCTACCATAAAGATATTCTCCTTAATGTTCACCCTACAGTTCTTGTATACGAATCTAACGAGATTACTTCCTTATTTACAATTTCTATGTTCAAAGGAAAATTGATTCTTCTCAAGGCAATTCTAACCTCTTAGCAAATTCATCGAGATATAAGCGAGCAAGTAAAACCCAATCAAATAATACATATGCATTAATATCATTGATTGGGATAATACGACACCATATCTTTTGATTGCACAACATCTTGCATGCAGTCGTGTTGAAGGTTACGGTTTGTGGGTTTGTTTGATCTTGCAAGTCTGTAATGACCCATGTACCTCCATTGTTACCTCCATTTCTTACGGTTGTCCTCCATCCTTCTTAGGGCATTCATGAGCAAAGTGATCCTTGGATCCATACGTGAAACCGCGCATTCTTCTTTGGTTGAGTGCAATTTGGGGGCGATGTGACCCTCCTGCAGCCATAATTGAAGCAAACTTCGTTTCCCCATCAAGCACGCACCCTTGTGAAATTTCCCGCATATATGCACTGCACTTCAAACTTTTTATTTTCTTTGGTTACTCGATGGTTTCCGGCACCCATGTTCCCATTCCACTTCTCTTTTCAAACTATTGTTGTTGTTGTTGTTGTTGTTGTTTTTCCACCACCACCACCACCATTCTTAATCTCATTCTCATTCTTCTTCTTCTTACATTTCTTGATTGAATTTTGTCCTTTGCCTCGCCTCCACCTTGGTGAGTCTTGCCTTCTCCATCACTACTACAAACGTCTTCAATTGGAGCAGAAACCCTACTGACCTGACAACCGGGGCTTAAGTCCTGTTCAAATCTCTTTGCCTTACGCTCGTCTGTCATCTTGACACGATATGGCGCAAACCTGCATGATTCGTTAAATTTTGCGGCATACTCGGAATCTAGTCATCGTTCCTACTTTAATTCCGAAACTGCGCACTTCTAATCGACTCTTGAACTCTCAGGAAAATAGGTCTCGAAGAACAACTCCTTGAACCTAACCTAGGTCATCACCCCTGGCCCTTCACGAGTTTTATTGGCCTGCCACAAATAACTAACTTACTTCTTTCAACATGAAAGTTGCAAAGCGATCTTACGATCATCCCTACCCTAGCGACATCGAACACCTTTTCTATCTCCATAATCCGGTTTGTGCTTGTTGGATTCATGGACCCACAGAATTCGGTGGTCAACCGCCTTGAAATCCTTAAATGTTGTACCATGGTATTGTGGTTGATTCTACAACGCTCCTGTCAGTAGTGTCACTAATTGTTGGAAGGGATTATCTTCAACATCATTATTATTAGTTCTCTCATTGGTTCTCTGTCGGGGCGGTTCACGTCTGGGAGGCATTTTCTGTTAAAACAAAACATCTATTAGACTATTACTCAACTTCTTTAAGTATTTTCTAATTAACTTGCCTCCATAAAAGAAATAACCACATAACACATAACACTTTGAATAAAATAATAACTTTTATTTATTCATCATTATTTCAAAAAACATAAAAATAATAGCATCACTGCTATTTACATTTCTTTCCTGAACTACAAAAGTTACAGGACAACATCATTATTATCATATCCCATGGTTACTTAACACTAGGAATTTACAATTTATTTAACCTTTCACTCATCGTACAACAGCTACGATGTTCTATTAAGATACTTCTTAGCCCTGTCATGTTCTTCCTCCATGACTCGAAACATTGTTCTATGATCTAACACAAATGATGGCAGCGTCTCGAACTGAATAGGATATCCCATGACCCGATCTTGAGCTCGATTAATTGCGGTATTAAATACTTTATCCATCTCTTCCATCTTCATCCTCTATGCTTGCGTGTCTCTTGCTGCTAATCTGGTTCGTTGAAAAGCTTCCTCATAAGTATCTTCAGCTCTAGCCCTCTTAGCAGCTTCTTCTCTTAGCTTGTTCTTCAGTTCAGCGACCACTTCTATCAGTTGTTCTTTCTCTCCTTCAGTCTGTACTAGTTTCTCCTCGACATTTGTCAGTCAGTCTTCATGATCCTGGATCTTGCCATCCTTTTGTGTCATTGCAGTCTGTTGTTCAGCTATTATCTCCTGCAAATCCTCAACTGTATCCTGAAGTTCCACGTTACGGTCATACACCTCATGATATATATCTGACCCATTGCTCGAGTTAAGTGGAATCCTTTCCTCCTCGTCCTCTTCATCCTCATCCTCCTGGGGTAACTCAATGGGATCCTCCTCATCTGTTTCCATGTCATCATCCTCATCTTCAACTACTGTGACCAACGGGGCTAACTCTGTGGCGATGGTTGTTCCCCAAACTACTTTGAATGTCGCGAGGCTCCTCCTCTATAGGCATTTGAGGTCCCTCCTCCCTAACTTTGTTGGATTCTCAGAATTAGTCATCCCGACAACAAAGTTTTAAAGTTTTAATTATTAATCATTTCTACTCGACACTCACGAATACATAAACTATAAACACATAAGCACATAAGTGTTTTATTACTTTTTCATTAAAAATCGATTAAAGTTATCTCTACTATCTTTTCAAAGATTATTTCCTAAGGCCTTCCCCCCACCTAAGGTTCATAACCTAAAGCTTTGATACCAAATTGTGACACCCCCAAATCCTGGTACTTCATTTCCTCAAGATTTGGTGTTCACTTCATCAAAACATTCATTTCTAACTACCCAATTATAATAAAATTGAATAATAAAACACCTTACATACATGAGTTAAACTTAAATAAAATCTCCCGGGTTATCTAACCTTTAATCATCATTCAAATCACGGAAAACATTACATTACTTCTTTAAAATAAAAGTCTAAGATCAACATAATAAAAAGTCTAACATCTTAATCAAAGTAAAATTACAAGTCTTCATCACTTGTACATTTTTCCTTTCATTTAACTAGTCGAAGGTTCACCTACCTTCTCTTTTTAGGCTGCAATGAGTTTATAAATATGCAAGAGTGAGCAAAACAATTGCTCACTTGGATATAATATGGAATCTACAAGAGAGTATAACAATAATAATAAGCGTCGAAATAAACTCATCAAAAGTGAATAGTACTCTATCAACAATAATCGAAAACTAAAATTCCAAAATATGGAAAATATACATCATTTGAGGGTAATAAGACCATGAACTACGTCCACAGATTGCAAGTAATCTTTCAACTCCAACTTTAACATCATAAGACTATAAGGACCTCATACTTGGGGATCGACCCTTACGTACAATGTATTGTGCACAAACATTTTAACGCTTATCGTAAAGTTAACCCCTAATCATAAGAATAATAGGGTTGTTCATCTCGATATTTAGAGTACAAGTCACTTTTAAAGGAAGTTTGGTTTGGATAAGCTTTCAAGGTAATTTGGAATTCAACGAACATCAACTAAGGAGTAGTTGAATAAAATCAATAACATTATACTATAGAATAATCGTGATTGAATCAATCATAGTAAACTAAAGTCATGCTTTAGGAATAATCTAATAGCATACAATTTGAATAACTATAGCATACCTTGCTTGAACAATACTAAGCCAAGCTTAATTAGAATTGAATACTAAGCATGCATAGCAATTTGAATGATAGAAATGTTAGACATTAGTATATATAGTTGTGCATGCTAAAAACAACAAGTTAAATACAAGAATAACTTGCTCCGGAATAACTTACATCATTATATTGTAATCGAATTGAAAATAATAATTGAATTAACAAGATAATAGATTAGAAAACTTGCCTTGTTAAGTAGATTAAACCAAACAATTGAATCACAATATCCTATATACATATGTCATATGTCATCATTAGACATAGTTAGTCATTATCACATAACTAATACATTCATCATGTAGGTTTGATTATTTAATCACATAATCAAGTTATAACACAAGTTAATCTTTAATAACATAATTATTCATAGTATAGAAATACTACAATCAATATTTTACAATCTACTATCATCACATAATGTTTCTTAAAATTTACGTGTACAAAAGTACCTTTGTCGGACCATTACTTTGACTGGCAGGCGCCACGTTTTTCTATGGTGGCTTACATTTGTGGCGTGGGGATATCATATGATTAAACTCTGATGCCCATGACTAATGTCTTCTTTGACATCACTATCTTGGTCATAGCTGAGTTGATTTCTTTTTCATTGACGACTTGACAATAGTACAAGAAAAAGCTATTTTGGCCTACAAGCTCGTTTCTAACAGACTAATTCACATGCAATTCATACAAAAACTTCATGTAAACATAATTCAAGAACTCCTAACATGTTTCTACCCATACAACAATATAAACAACAAATTTAAAACATCCAATTTCATTGTTTTTTGCTAAAACTCACTTTTGATATTTGATGAAAATCAACAACTTTGTAATTTTTTTTTTCAACCAAAACAATTAATTCAAAGCATCTTTATCAATAATTATACATACTCTATCGAATTAGATGATCAATTTATCAACTAAACAACTAATTAACCCTCAATTTCTACTTTAAATTAACCCATACTCATTTACAAAAACTCTCTGTAAAAAGGTTTTCTTCACAAACTACATACATAACAACAATACATTGACTATAACTTATGAAAATCATTTTAACATCACTAGTATGTCATATATAGCCACATAACAACAAAAATTCATGCTTACACAAGGATTCTACAGAGAATTTGGGAAGAGAAAAACTAAACTTTTAAAAGTAAAAAGAATAGAACAATACCTTGAAGAAGATGATGATGGCTATTCCTTTCTATTCTCAAGCTTCTTCTTCTCCAATCTCTAGCCTTTCTTCCCCTCTTCTTTTCTTCTTCTCTTCTTCTTCCCTTCTTCTTCCTCTGAGTTTTTCTTTTCTTCTCTCTAACCTCTCTCCTCTATTCTTACGTCTTATGATATAGCGATATATGGATATAATATATATTGATTATATGATATAAATATAAAATATATAGCTGATATCGATTATTTGAGTTTTTAAAATCAAAAGTCATAAAGGCTTGTTTGGCTAACCACTAAAAAATATAATCAATTAATCCTTATGCCTTGTTTGGTAAAACACAATTATATTAAAGACTTAATAGGCATTAGGCCTTGTTTGTAAAAGCTGATTAAGCTCTTCTAATTTATTTTAATAACTCCTTTATAGCAAGGTTATTTGTCACATTAATTTTAATTAAATTAATCAATTAAAATATTAATCTATTAAATTACTTTAACACATAAATCATTATCACAAAACTATAATTTTTTTATAATTATAATTTTATTTAACCAACTAACACTTTATTTTAAATCACAAATTTCAATTAGAATATTATAATTCATTTAATCATTATTAACTCCCTAACTTAATTATTAAATTAAATTAGTATATAACCTCATAAAATTAATTTTCTTAGCTCCTTAATTATTTATTCAACAAATAATTAACTAAATCACATCAACTCAAGTTGCCATTAAATACCTATATAATTCAATAAATATTTAATATTGTAAATAAATATTTAATATTTAATATTTAATTATTTATTCAACAATAAACATATCCATTAAATACTTATATAAATCAATAAATATTTAATATTACACTTTAAAATTCTGGAATGTTACAAGTTCATAATACAAATGACTAATCTGTGGTAGGAGGTAAGATATATGAAAAGTCAAAGGAGAAGCTATTCAGATGAAAAATAGTACAGCTTTGTTGGATAGAGTTAAGGAAGACTAGCTCCAAGATGAAGGTGTCAATTCAAAATCGATACTGAAGGATAGTTGAAATTAGAAGGAAGAAACTAGGTTTCGCTAATACCAGGAATTGAAAATGAAGTTTTGCATAAAATTTATATATTGAATCAACTAGGAAGCACGAAATTATATATTACTTCCGATATTATTATTGGTGGCAAGATATGGCGATAGATTTTTGGTTTGTCAAGTTAGCATAGTACATATCGAGCAGTGTGTGGAGATATGTCTTAATGAAATTGTTTCAAGACACGATGTTTCTGTGTCAGTTGTGTCAGATAGAGATCGGCGATTTACATCAAACTTCTGGAAAAGACTACAAGAATGTATGGGAACACAGTTGCGAATGAGTACGGCTTATCATCCACAAATAGAAGGCCAAAGCGAACGAACAATCCAGACATTGGAAGATATGCTTAGAGCATGCATTATAGATTTCAAAGGAAGCTGGGAAGAACATTTACCGTTGGTGGAATTCGCCTACAATAATAGTTACCACGCGAGCATCGGCATGTCTCCTTATGAGGCATTATACGGCAAAAAGTGCAGAACTCCTCTATGCTGGGATGAAGTTGGTAAACGTCAACTGTAGATCCAGAACTGGTATAACAAACTGCTGAGGTTGTCAAACTCATCAGGACAAGATTGTTAGCTGCTCAAGACAAACAGAAGAAGTATGATGATCAACACAGACAAGATCGTTCATTGGACATAGGAAATTACGTATTCCTAAAAGTTTCTCCTTGGAAAGGAAAAATTCGTTTCGGTAAGAAGGGAATGTTAAGCCTGAGGTTTATTGGACCCTTTGAAGTGCTGCCAAGAGTTGGAGAAGTGGCTTACGAGGTAGCTCTACCTCTAGAGTTGGAAAACGTTCACAATATTTTTCACATTTCGATTATTACGACCAGTATAAACTCGATTATCGAGTACGAACCGTTGCAGTTTGACAAAGACTTGTCCTATGAAGAGATTTCTTTCCAGATAGTTGACAGGAAAGAACAGGTGCTCAGGAATAAAGTTATACCTTCGGTGAAGCCGATATGGAGGAACCACAATGCTGAAGAAGCTACGTGGGAACTCGATGAAAAAATGATGAAGATTACTTCCGAGTTATTTGTTTAAATCTGTGTCTTCGATTCTTCGACAAAGATCTTTGTAAGTAGGGAAGAATGTAACGAATGATTTGTTTGAGTTGTGATTCTAGGGACAGAATCCTTGTAAGGAGGGAATGATGTAACATTCCAGAAATTTAAAGTGTAATATTAAATATTTATTGAATTATATAAGTATTTAATGCATATATTTATTGTTGAATAAATAATTGTTTAATTTGATCTGATTTGATTTAGTTAATTATTTGTTAAGTAAATAATTTAGGAGTTAAGAAAATTAATTGTTATGAGATAATATTCTAATTTAATTTAATAGTTAAGTTAGAGAGTTTATAATAATTAAATGAATTATTATATTTTGAATTGAATTTGTAGATAAAATGAAGTGTTAGTTGATTAAATAAAATTATAATTATAAAAGAAATTATAATTATGTGGTATTGATTTATGTGTTAAAGTAATTTAATAAATTAGTATTAGAATTAATTAAATTGATTATTAAAATTTAATTAAATTAAAGGGTGACAAATAACCTTAATATAAAGGAGTTATTAAAATAAATTAAAGGAGTTTAATTTAGTTTTGGCCAAACAAGTCTTAATGCATATTAAGTCTTTAATCTAATGGTGTTTTACCAAACAAGGGTATAGGGATTAATTGATTTATTTTAATTAGGTTTACCAAACAAGGTGTAAGATTTAATGGGTTATTTTTAGTTAGCTAGCCAAACAAGCCTTATGGCTTTTGATTTTCAAATAATTTATAACTGATGTCAGTCAAAATTTTATACTTAATACCTATATTATTATTATTATACGTTATATCTTTTTTTTTGTTAGTACGTAAGTTAGAATAGGGTTAGGAGAAAGACTCAGAAGAAGAAAGAAGAGGAGAAGAAGAAGAAGAAGAAGAAGAAGAAGAAGAAGAATACAGAGAAAAGTTAAGAGAAAGAAGGTTTTGATAAAGAGAAGAAGCTTGAGAATAGCCATCATCTTCTTCTAAATTAAGGTATCATCTTGCTCCTATTTTTTCTAAAAGCTATGGTTATCTTCTTCTCCAAAAGTTCTCTATAAAGTTTTTGTAAAGATGAATTTCTTGTGTATATAGCTTTATATGATAATTTTTTGTTAAAAGGTTGTTTTTATAAGTTATATATGAGTATAGATAAACTAATTCATGTGTGTATGTATTTTTGTGAAGAAAACTATATTACAGAGTGTTTATATGAAAATATATGAATATGACTTAGTTTAAAGTAAAAATTAAGGTCTAATTAGTTGTTTAATTTATAAATTGACTATTGAATTTGAAAGAGGATGAATAAACATAAGCATAGTATGTTGAATTAACTGTTTTGGTTGAAAACAAAATCATAGTGATGATTTTTCACTGAAACTTCAAAAGTGAAGCTTTAGCAAAAATAGTGAAAATTAATGGTTGTAATTTGGATGTTTATGTTGTTTAGATGGCTAGAAACGCGTTAGAAAATATTAGATTATGTTTCTGTAAACCTATTACACATTGGGTAGGTTGGTATGGTTGTTAGAAAGGAGCTTGGAGGCCTAATTTGGCTTTCCATAGTGTTCTAGAGCTGAAATCACGAAGTCGTAGTAGAGACTCCCGCACCGACAGGCCCCCCTAGTGTAAAAACCCCCACCCCCGCGGGGAGGTATTATGTCAAGACAAAATTTTGGAAAAAAACTGACCGGACATAGTTTACTAAAATGAGCATAACGTTTTCATACGAACTCCGATTGATGCGATTCAAGATTATTCAGAACGAGGACGAATAGGCCTATAACTTTTATTCTTTAATTGTTTCAATTTGAAATCGTTGTGAAGGGTAAAAACGGCTATCGTTAGTATTGTTGTGTATTTGGAGGCCATCGAAGGGCGTCGGGATGCGCGGATGCATGTGCAATCCTTTGTTTATTAGTATAACCTAATGGTAATATGTTGGACATGTAATATGATGTTGTATCAAGTTGTTAATGTGTATGTGGTGCAATGACTTGATCACTTAAGTAGTTGTAATAAAGCTAAATAGCGATGTTCATGAAAAGATGTGATGTTGTTAGTGAGCTATATGAAACTAATATTAGTGTAACTAATGTGTATTGTCAATACATATGGTATGTGTAGGACTTATGGTGAACGTGAGTAGTGATTGTTTAACCTACGCAGGAGGCAAGTTCCTAACCTTTGCTACTTTATTATTCAGCAAGGTTACTTTTCACTATTACGTTATACTTATGCAAATTCTCTAACTCTAATCTCTTGTTTAACGATTTATTGCCATGCGAATTCTTTAACCCTCATTTATTGTTGAAGCAAGTTAGTTAATCTTTATTTCTTTATTCCAAACGAGATTAATGTGGTTATTCAAAGTCTACAATGTTGTTGTATGAAATGTGTTTATTCATCTACTAATAACTGTTGTTTAATCTTCGTTCTCCAATGTCATTGTACTATCTTACATTATTGTACCAAACTCTAAGTTGCCTAGCGATTCTTTACCAATTCAACTAATCCTTAGTTGATGAATGTTCTAAACTCTAAATTACCTTTGAAATCAACTCAAACCAAACTTCATTTGGTTTGCTTATGTACTCACACAATTTTGAAAACATGTTGCCGATGATAACATTTGTTCAATTTAGAAACTGTTAATACTCTAGCTCTTATTGATTCATCGATATACCTTATTCATGAAGATATTATAATCAACTCTTGAATAGTTATTGGTCTCTATCTGATTCAACCAGTACTTGGTTAATGAGCATTATAAAGATCTATAATTCCTTTGAAGTTAATTCCCAACCAAACTTCATTTGGTTCGGAACCTGATAATCTATGCTGAGATGAACAACCCTATACTAGGGGATTATTTTAGAACTATGCAATAGCGTTAAATGCTTGCGCAATACATAGTACAAAGGGCTGATCACCTAGAGTACGGGATGATGGTCCATATAGTCGTTTAGACTGTTAAAGGTTACATTAGAAACACATATTAACCTAGGACATAGATGATGATTATAGTCTTTTAGACTGTTAAAGGTTAAAGTAGAAATACTTGAAACCTAGAGTATAGTTCGTGGTCTTGTGACCCTCAGTGTATTCTTTGATGTTGATATCTATTGTTAATTTAATGTTCATTATTCCTTTGAACTCATAGTTGTTGAATTAAATTTTATTGTTCCGGTAAGAATACTTTACCATTGAAAACTCAGTGAATTATCATTCATAAACCGTTATTGTATATTATCCTTCTTGTGGGCAATTGTTTGCTCACTCTTGCACAAAATAATGCAGATGAAGTTAAGAAGTTTGAAGAGCTTTCTACAAGCAAGGGCAAGGACAAAGTGCTTGATTAGACGACAACGTTTAATTTATCTTTTATTTATGAAGCTTATGTAATAGATTTAATTATGATCATGTTTTAATTTTCCGCTGATGATTGTACTAAAGGTTAGATGACCTGGGATTTATTTTAGATTATGTAACCCTTTAATGGGAGATTGATTGTTTAAACTTTTGAGTTTAATTATATCCTTTGTTTATGGGTAGTTAGTTATGATTTTATTGGACAATGAACACCAGAATAACAGGTTGTTGGTACGTACTTTGACCAAAGATAGATCAAGATCTTAGAATTATGCTTTGTCCAAATCAGTGTTATATATATGTACCTTGACATATATATTACATATTACAACAAACATAACACAAATCTATTACACAGAATCATAGTTATGAAAGCCATAAAACCGTGGACCGACCATGACCACTATTCTGGGTTACCCTGAAACTCAAGAACAGCTCTGACAGTGACTTTGAGCCTCTATAACTTCTTGTTATATGTAGTTTAAAGCATGAAATTTTTTCTAATGTTGTACTACAGTATGAGTACTATAACACTATTACCTGTCCAAACCCAGAATCATAAGTAGTAGCTAGATAGATCGTGGTCAAAGTAGGGCTTTAGCAACACTTCCTGTCACTGTAGGGCTTTAGCAACAGACAAAAATTATTTTTCTAGAAATTAATTTATAAAAATTAGAAATATTTAATAAATAAATACAAAAACAGTTTAAAAAATTATATTAAGGTATTATAATTAATTTCTGATATTTTTACATAAATTCAATAAATATTTTATTTTATTTTGATATTATTAATAATTAATTTAATAATAAAATAATTAGAATAATTATTTATAAATACTAAATAATTATTGAAAAATAATATTAATGATATAAAAATCATAATAAATGGATATAAATTAATAAAAATAATAAACAAAGTTTTTGTAAAATTCTATGTAAATATTAATTATCTAAAATAGAAATAAATGATTTAAAATTTATTTAAGGGATAAATAAATATTTAAATATTTTTATTATAAGCTTCTAGAAATTATTATAATGGATACATAAATTATCTAAATATATAATAAAGCTTATAAATAATATTAAATCCATATATCAACTTATTTAATATTCAGTAAAGACATTGAACACCGAAACTCTATCGAATCTAACCCGATCTTATGTAAATGTTGTATTTGAGTATTGTTATCAATACTAATGTGTTAGATTTATATATATGAACATCGTAGGTGTTTATTAAACGAATCACGTAGCATAACTTGACTAATCTACGCTCAGGCAAGTCTTCTAACTTATCATGTTATAAATACAAGTTCTCGAACCCTGTGTATTCGTTAAACAAGATTCCTATCTTGAATTACTTTTGATATAATATACCAAACCTAAACTTGAATTGCCAATTATTGTAAGGTTATCGCTATAGTTTTAACATAACTAAGAAATGAAATGTTTATTCATATTGATTATTGAGCATAAACTATTGTGTCAAACCAAATTATTTGGTAAGACATCATATACTGAAGTTGGGTATCCCGTAAGGGATCAAGATTCGGTCGATAATATATTAACATTAATTTGGGTGCACTTGAGCACTGGTGGGATGAGATGCATACTCCTAGAATAATGAGTAGGTTGATCCCCTATCTCATATCTAAACAAAGTTTCTAAGTCGGTGTGACTGATAGAAATAAAAATCCAGAAATGGTTGAAAAAGAAATCCAGAAAATGGTAACAAATATCAGTCAAACTTTGAATTGTTATATTTCATCAATTCATATTTTGTTATATATATAAAACCTACTGAGCATGTCATAGCTCACCCTTGCAAATTATTCCCTTTGCAGTATTAGATGGTAACCCTGGAACATCTGGAGTAGATAAAGGGAAGTGTCACTGCTTAGATTAGGTTATATTCATGTCTAGTTGAATACTTTGTAATAAGAAACTCGTTATGAGAATCATGTAATTGAACCTTAATATTTATGATATATATAACATCTTTTATTTCCCCAACCATGTTTTCTTACATATAGAGATGTAATTTAGAATTCTTCAAATCTAGTTGAGATCCTTGGGAACTATTTATCTAAGTGAGGGTATTAATAGCATCGATTGTTCATGTTGTTATTGATACTCTGGATTTTGGATAGATAGTTACTATTGATACGATAGTATAAATTTGCATGGCATAAACTATACATCTGGGTGAGGGTATTAGTAATATGGATTGTTCATGTTATTACTGGTACTCTGAATTTTGGATAGATAGATTCTATTCACAGATACAGTTCATATATCCAAGTGAAGGCATCCAAATACAGTAATAGTTCTTTTGAGAATTGTCATCTGTTATGGGATACTGTGAATCTTAGATCTATGAGAATTATATCTTATAGTCCCTCAATTTAATATAAGCTTATAATTAGATACCATGGGTGTATAGATTTAAATGCATTATATTGATTCATAGTAAGCACCATATCGGATACCATGGGAGTATAGATATGGGGGCATTACAAGTTTGGTATCAAAGCCTCAAGGCTATAGATATAAGGAAGAGAAATCTTAGTATATAGTCTTCGAGTCTGTAAAATATTTAAAGTGTACATAAAATATAACATTAAAAATATTAGGTTGTGTAAATTTCTATACCGGTATTAAAGGAGTTTTCTTTTATAGATGGTCAACTCCAATGCTGAAGAAATGGTGATAGTAAATAATCCACCACAAATTGAGTCATTTATAGCTAGTGATGCAGAGGATGAAGAATTGCTTCATGATCAACAACTGCTAGATACTAAGGAAGAGGAAGATCTAGTAGCAGGACAATTAATGAGAATTGATGAACATGATGAAGCAATGGCATCACTAATGAAGACAACAGAATATGAGAATAATAAAATGAAGTTTAGGGCAAATATAGCTGAAGGAATGCTACAACATGAGAGGGGAACTAGTCAACGACTAAAAGTACAACTGCACCATGCACAAAGGGGCAGAAAGTAAATTCAGTCAAGACTCCTTAAAACATCTCTGGGTGTTCGAGATACTTTTAATGATTTGCAGCGCTGAGTAGTTCGATATCCAGTGGAGGAGAAGAAAATTGCCTATCTGATAGATTGATCTGTGGTATGCCACATGATCCAGGATTCTTTTGATGATATCAAAGAATTCTAGAGGGTAGTGTAGGTGTTTGAATGCTCTATATTAGTATGAATAAAGAAGCATTGAAAGTTTGTAATATAACCAGTGGTATGTAAGCTAGTAATATGTGTAAACTGCTAAGTTGTTTTGTATAACTTATGATATATAAATAAACGATATGTTTGTGTTATTCAAATTCTTATGTGAATTTTTGTTGTTGTTTTATATAAAATCATGCCACCAACCAAGAGACCCCAAAGAGAATTGAATAATGATGATAATTATACCCAGTAGTTAGTAGACCTTATGTTAGGAGCTATGAATAGACCTATGACCCAAAACACATCTTTTAAAGATTTCAAATTAGTTGGTCCACCTGAATTTAAAGGTACATCAGAACTTGTCGATGCACAAATTTTGATTTTTGAAATAGATAAATTTTTCCTAGTAACCAATGTCAATAATAATCAAAAGACAACTTTTGCAACCTTTTTCTTGAAAGGTGAGGCTAATTACTGATGGGAATCAGCCAAGGGTCAAGTAGAAACTTAAATTATTCCTTGGGATCGATTCAAAGAGTTGTTCTTTGAAAACTATTTTTCCCAATCCCTAAAAAATCGTATGGAAGTAAAATTTCTAGAATTAAAACAAGGAGACCTGACTATAACTCAATATATAGCCAAGTTCAATGAACTGTCTAGGTTTGCTCCTCATCAGGTAACCACTGAACTTAGAAAGGGTTGTTTAGGGTATTTGGCATATATAGTTGATACTCGACAAGAAGGAGTAAAACTAGATCAAATACCAATAGTTTAAGATTTTCCCGATGTATTTTTGGATGACTTACCAGGTTTACCTCCAGATAGGGAAATTGAGTTCGTCATAGATCTTGCACCGGGAACGGCACCAGTTTCTAAGGCATCGTACATAATGGCACCTATAGAACTGAAAGAGTTACTCATACAATTAGAGGAACTCTTAAATAAAAAGTACATACAACCTAGTGTTTCACCCTGGGGAGCACCAGTATTGTTTGTAAAGAAGGATGGAACTATGAGGTTATGTATAGATTATAGAGACCTAAATAAATTAACCATTAAGAATAAATATCCTTTACCAAGGATTGATGATTTTTTGACCAATTAAAGGGGGACGAACACTTTTTAAAGATTGACCTTAGGATATGTTATCATCAATTAAATGTAAGAAAGGAGGATGTGCCAAAAACAGCGTTTAGGACACGCTATGGAAATTATGAGTTTCTTGTAATGTCTTTTGGATTGACAAATGCACCGGCAACATTTATGGATTTAATGAATAGAGTGTTTAAACCATGCTTGGACAAATTTGTTGTAGTGTTTATCGACGATATTATGGTATACTCAAAAACACGGGAAGAGCATATTGAACACTTGAGGGTCGTTTTGGAGATATTGCGAAAGGAACAACTTTATGCAAAGTTTTCCAAGTGTGAATTCTGGTTAAAGAGAGTTCAATTTTTAGGTCATGTAATTGACAAGAATGGAATATCAGTAGATCCAACTAAAATCGAAACGGTTGTGAATTGGGAACAACCACCAACTCCAACAGAAGTAAGAAGTTTTATCGGTTTAGAGGGTTATTATCGGCAGTTTATAAAAGATTTTTCAAAAATAGCAACCCTACTAACCAATTTAACTCAAAAGATGGTGAAATATGTCTGGACAGATAAATGTGAAGAGAGCTTCCAAGAGTTGAAGAAGCGACTGAGCATGGCTCCAGTATTGTCTTTACCAGATGATAAAGGAGGCCTTGTAGTATTTAGTGATGCATCACACAGATGTTTAGGGTGTGTGTTGATGCAACATGGGAAAGTGATTGCTTATGCATCACGACAACTCAAAGATTATGAGAAGAGGTATCTTACTCATGACCTAGAGTTAGCTGTGGTAGTCTTTGCTCTAAAAATTTAGAGACATTAATTGTACGGGGAGAAGTACGAGATATATACAGATCATAAAAGTCTGCAATATATTTTCACACAAAAGGAACTAAATTTAAGGCAGAGAAAATGGTTAGAACTGATAAAGGATTTTAACTGTGAAATCTTATATCATCCCGGTAAAGCCAAAGTCGTAGCTGACGCGTTGAGTATAAATAATTAGGAAATGTATAACGCAATAACCACCAATGATAGGATAATAAAATATTTTGAAAAATTAGAAATTGAGGTGGAATGTCCAACTTCTTCTACCAAAAAGTTATTCATTATAGAGGGAGTTTCATCTCTACTTGATAGAATCAAAGAAATGAAGGAAAAGGATGAAGAATGTCAGAAGTATAAGTCTAATCTAACTTATGTTAAGTATAACAAATTAAGAATAGATAAGGATGGAATAATAAGATATGAAGATAGATTCTGGGTTCTGTAAGACCCTGAATTTTATGAAATAAAAGTATTCAATTTTCGTATAATTATTATTCTATTTAGTAAATGGTTAAATTGATTAAAGGTTAAGGTTAAGGGTGATATTTAAAAATTTTGCAAAGTAAGCAAGTTGATATAAAATATTAGATTGTGTGTCGGGAATATTCGATTGGTTCTGGGAATATTCGCTTTAACAAAGGAATATTCGCATGCAACTAATACAATTATTGGTGGACCCCACAACGGAAGTATTGTCTTAGTTAGAAAACGATAGAAATATCTTTTTATAAAAATAATGGCGAAAGTTTTACCGTTAACTGTTGAACTACACGGTGGTAAAAGTACAGTAATACACGTGGTTGCATAGTAGCACACAGTATTGATTATTGATGCTTACGTAACAAGCCACTCAGTTTACTCAATTATTGCTACAGTAATTGTTGCATAGTATCTCACGTTATTTGATTCAATTATTGCCACAGTATCATCTGCATAATATTTTATATTATTAAATCAATAATTGAGATAACAAAGTTATTCATATTATTATTTGCAATATTGACAATGTCTAGAAAGTTCTTTCGAGGAGAGGTTTGGTCACCTAATTGTGCGCCAATAAAAAGAAATCCTTATTGGAAAGCCCCTTCTTTCCTGGGAATGATCTGGTTGTTAAATATTGTGAGTTATAATATTAGTGATGAATAATTGTTGAAGTATTAAGAATGTGTTTATTAAAGATAAGTGAATTACAAAAGTTAGAGGGGAATAATGCAAACTTAGAAAACTTTAGGGGTACTAAAGTGTAATAAGTTAAATCAATCTGGACCATTGGTGGTGGTATTAATAGTAAATCAATCTGGACCGTCGGTGGTGGTTTTAATAGTAAATTAATCTGGACCGTTGATGGTGGTTTTAAAAGTAATCAATCTGGACCATCGGTGGTGGTTTTAAAAGTAATCAATCTGGACCGTCGGTTGTGGTTCTAATAGTAATCAATATGGACCGTCCGTTCTAATAGTAAATTAATCTGGACCGTTCGTGAATAAGTTACTATTTAGTTCATTCTCCTATAAATAGAAGCTTAATTCTTCTTTCATTCTCACCAATTCACTGAGACTCACAAGAGAAACAATAGAAAACAAGAAGAAAAGTATTCTGCTATTTCACTATTGCAGTATCCAGTCTTCTACTAAGGTAATGGATGTTATTTCTTTTGTATTCGTAAGGAGTATTATTTTGTTCGTATTCATAAGGAATACTACTTTTCGTATTCATCCTTTAATATGTCGGAATAACCTGTCTACGCAGATTACGTACCGTATGACATGTGAAAATCCATTTACAGTTTCGTATGTTATTTCTTTTCATATTCTTAAATCTAAACTTACTATGGTAAGTTTTGCTTCTATAATCCCTAAAATTAGTGGGATATCCTTGAAGTTTTGCGCTTCATCTAGTATCATTTCGTTGGAATATTGATCTGAAATTTCTTATTAAATACGGGTTACTATTCACCCAATTATTATTCACTAAAATATTATTTACTCGGGTATTTGGGGCACTTTTCATGTCGGGGTACTATTCACGAGTTACTATTCATGGGTTACTATTCACCCAGTTACTATTCACTCAAATATTATTCACTCGGGTATTCAAGGCACTTTTCATGCCGGGGTACTATTCACTCAGGTACTATTCACCTGGAGTACTATTCACGATAAAAATTGATTTCTTTTCTGTCCAAGATTATTTTTGATACATGAATATTAATCTTAAATTTTACTCCACAAAGCAGTATCATGTTGACAATTTGGATATTTTTAAACTCTGGATAAATTTAAAGTCTTTAATATTTATCCTTGATCTCGTTTTATTGAATTCTTATATCATTGTCATCATCCTGATGCTTATATTTTGATGAAAGTCATCTTTGGCTTACGTGCATAGATGGACTGTTGATTGGTATGATTATGACCAGGGATTATTCGGTATAATCATCACCATTGATGATTACATGAATATCCTTGGCCCGTAGTGCAGGGATGATTCGATGATATATTTTATTTATTAAGCTAAGTCTCAGCGATAAAGTTGATGAAAACCTTTTTAAATCATAGAAGATAGTAGATATCATGCTCTACTTGACTCTTCTAATGGATTGCTTGTTCTGCTGCAGTTAAACTTGTTGTCTATTTTATTCTATCAGTTTAACATTGTTGAAGGTTAACGATAACTTATTCTGCATTATCTTAGTCATAATATTTCTTACTGGGCTAGTTGAGCTCACCATTTTGCTTTCATTATTCTCTTCAGGAAATGAGAACATAGCCGGGACTATTCGGGGAATGTAGTGATGGTCCAGGACGGCTATTTTAGTAATTCTCACTATTTAGTGTGATAATAAATATAATGAGGATTAAATTTGAGTTTGGATATTGTCTATGAGACAATATTCGTGTTAAAACTCTCAGCTCTTGTTGTATAATTAAGTTTGTATTTGTATTAAGTACCATGTATTTGGTGACCCAAGATGGGTGATGTATACCTATTTTGGGGGCGTCATAGGTTCCATTAAATCAAGCCTTAAAAGACGAAATTTTAAACGAAGCTCATAATTCGAAATTTGACATACATCCTGGCAGTACTAAAATGTACAAAGATTTAAGTCGACACTTTTGGTGGTCGAATATGAAAAGAGAAATAGCTGAATGGGTAAGCAAATGTCTCATGTGTCAAAGGGTTAAGGCTGAGCATCAAAAGCTGAGTGGTTTACTTCAACCTTTACCGATTCTTGAGTGGAAGTGGGAACATATAACCATGGACTTTGTTGTAGGCCTTCCAGCTACACAAAAGGGTCATAATGCCATTTGGGTAATAGTTGACCGTTTAACCAAATTAGCTCACTTTTTACCTATTAAAGTTACTCATAACTTAGATCACCTTGCCAAGTTGTACATTAATGAAATTATCTCTAGGTATGGAGTGCCTGTTTCTATAGTATCAGATCGAGATCCACATTTTACTTCAAATTTTTGGAAAATCCTTCAGAAACACTTAGGAACACAATTAAGATTGAGTACAGCTTATCACCCTCAGACTGATGGACAGAGTGAGAGAACCATACAAACATTAGAGGATATGTTGAGAACATGTATCATAGACTTCAAAGGAAGTTGGGAAGATTAGTTACCTTTGGTAGAATTTGCTTATAACAATAGTTATCTTGCTAGCATAGGTATGCCACCTTATGAAGCCTTACATGGGAGAAAATGTAGAACACCTTTATGTTGGGATGAGGTCAGGGAAAGGAAAATTCTAGGACCTAAAATAATTCAACAAACTACTGAAACCATCATAATTATACGTGAACGATTACAAGCATCTCAAGATCGACAAAGGAAATACGCTGATCCACATCGTCAACAACGAAACTTTAATGTAGGAAGCCACGTATTCTTGAAAGTATCTCCTTGGAAGGGCAAGATACGTTTTGGCAAGAAAGGAAAACTAAGTCCGAGATTCATTAGACCTTTTGAAATTTTGAGGAGAGTAGGTGAAGCTGCTTATGAAATAACACTACCTCCTAAGTTGAACCATATTCATAATGTGTTTCATGTGTCTGTATTACGTCCATACAAACCTGATTATAAACACGTTATAAATTTTGAGACAATCCAAATCGAAGAAGATCTTTCTTATGTAGAAGAACCTGTGCAGATCGTAAAGAGAAAGTCCTGAGAAATAAAGTGATAGCATCGATCAAAGTGATCTGGAGGAATCAGAACACTAAACGTGAATGTAAAAACCCAAAACCCTAATAAAACTCGGATATGAAAAATTCAGTTATATTAATAAAATCTCTCCGTTCTGAAAGTGTTATGTGTTAATATATACTATGTTTAACAAATTTGATCAAATAAAATTTTGTCTAAAAATTGACGTGCTTGATACCTCGTGCTTAAAAATTTTCTTCCGAAAACGGACTTTTCAAGATATTTGTTTGGATAAGCTGCTTTGTCGTGCTTACACAGACAAAACGCTTTGTCGTGCTTGTTAGGATTAGTGGGAAAGCTAGGTTAGTAACCCTAGATTAATAAACCCTAACCCTAATTAACAAATCCTAATCCTAATTAGGTTATCCTAACACTTAATCATGATTACTAAACTTCAATTAGGTACTAATAAACATCATTAAAAACAAAACCCTAATCAAGATTAGTGAAGATTAGGGCATAATTAAGCTACTAATTTGGTCAACAAGCTTAAAAGTAGGTTATGAATCAGCCACACAAGTCCCAAAACATCACATGATATGCTTCCAAACCCCTACCCAAGCACCAGGAGAGTCATATATCAGATCATTTAGGAGGCAAGTAGGTGGGAAAATGACCAAAAAGCCAAGTTGAAGAATTCTATAAAAGAAGACCCAAGCTCAGTGTAAACTCAAGAATTCTATAATCCTAGACACTCTTATAAATATACCAAATCAAGCCTGGGTGATAGCAGCAACCAATTCAAAAGCTAGAATCCAAAATCAAGCAAGAAATGAGCAAACTCTAATTCATAGTTAGATCTTTGATGCTTTAATAAATTTGTTGTTTAGATGTTTAGAATTATATATTAGTATGTTAGAAAGTATGTTAAGTTGATAGAACACGGTTTCATAACATCTAGATGCCTTAATTATGTGTTTTTAGTAATATGGGAATTTTGAAAATCAATCCAGACAGTCGAATGTCAGAGCTTGTAGATTCATATGTGTTTATGATTAGGTTTGTTATTTGTATGTTATTTGTAGCATGATAGTAGGTCTTTAATCTGGAAAAGAAAACAGGTTCATTAGAACCATATATTACAAGTTATATGTGGTGAAAGATTGTTGACCGATCACGAGTTCTGTTTTCTAGGTTACCCAGAAAACTCAAGAACAGTTTGAGTCGGCTACTTTGGCCAACCTTTTGATCGCTTTATGTTTGTTATTTTTGTAAGTTTTTGTAATAGATTAACACCTTGATATACATACTACATATCTATGATCTTAAATTACTTAAACAACTCATAGGATTACTGGAATTAATGGTCAAAAGTCGTTGACCGAGCATGACCAAGTTTTCTGGGTTACCTAAAAAACTGATGAACACTAAGAACAGTTGTTGGCTGTACTTTGACCAACATATACCGAGATCTTAGAGTTATGCTTTATCCAAATCAGTGTTATGTATATGTACCTTGACATATATACTACATATTACAACAAACACAACACAAATCTATTACACAGAATAAGAGTTATGAAAGCCACAAAATCGTTGACCGACCATGACCACTGTTATGGGTTACCCAAAAATTCAAGAACAGCTCTGACAGTGACTTTGAGCCTCTATAACTTCTTGTTATATGTAGGTTTAAGTATGAATTTGTCTTATGTTGTACTACTATATGAGTACTATAACACTATTACTTGTCCAAACCCAGAATTATAAGCAGTAGCTAGATAGATCATGGTCAAAGTGGTCCCTCGACCATAACCAACTGACTGCCCAGATGCTCAAGAACACTTATAGCGACACTTCTTGTCACTGTAGGGCTTTAGCGACAAACAAAAATTGTTTTGCTAGAAATTAATTTATAAAAATTAGAAATAATTAATAAATAAATACAAAAAACTGTTTTAAAAATTATATAAAGCTATTATAATTAATTTCTGATATTTTTACATAAACTCAATAAATATTTTATTTTATTTAAATATTATTAATAATTAATTTAATAATAAAGTAATTAGAATAATTATTTATAAATACTAAATAATTATTGAAAAATAATATTAATGATATAAAAATTATAATAAATAGATATAAATTATTTAAAAAATAATAAACAAAGTTTTTATAGAATTCTAAGTAAATATTAATTATCTAAAAATAGAAATAAATGATTTAAAATTATTTAAGGGATAAATAAATATTTAAATATTATTATAAGCTTCTAGAAATTATTATAATGGATATATAAATTATCTAAATATATAATAAAGCTTATAAATAATATTTAGTCCATATATCAACTTATTTAATATTCAGTTAAGACAATGAACATTGAAACTCTATCGAATCTAACCTGATATTATGTAAATGTTGTATTTGAGTATTGTTATCAATACTAACGTGTTAGATTTATATATATGAACATCGTAGGTGTTTATTAAACGATCAAGTAGCATAACTTGACTAATCTACACTCAGGCAAGTCTTCTAACCTATCTTGTTATTTATATAAGTTCTTGAACCCTGTGTATTCGTTAAACAAGATTCCTATCTTGAATTTCTTTTGATATGATATACCAAACCTAAACTTGAATTGCCAATTATTGTAAGGTTATTGTTATAGTTTCAGCATAACTAAGAAATGAATTGTTTATTCATATTGATTATTGAGCATAAACTATTGTGTCAAACCAAATTGTTTGGTAAGACATCCTATACTGAAGTTGGGTATCCCGTAAGGTATCAAGAGTCGGTCGATAATATATTGACATTAATTTGGGTGCACTTGAGCACTAGTAGGATGAAATGCATACTCCTAAGATAATAAGTAGGCTGATCCCATATCTCATATCTAAACAAAGTTTCTAAGTCGGTGTGACAGACAGAAATAAAAATCCAGAAATAGATGAAAAATAAATCCAGAAAATGGTAACAACTATCAGTCAAACTTTGAATTGTTATAATTCTTCAATTCATATATTGTTATATATGTAAAACCTACTAAGCATATCATAGCTCACCTTTACAAATTATTCCCTTTTCAGTATTAAATGGTAACCCTGGAACATCTGGAGTAGATAAAGGGAAGCGTCCCTGCTAAGATTAGGTTATATTCATGTCTAGTTGAATACTTTGTAATAAGAAACTCGTTATGAGAATCATTTAATCGAACCTTAATATTTATGATATATATAACATCTTTTATTTCTGCAACCGTGTTTTCTTACATATATAGATGTAATTTAGAATTCTTCAAATCTAGTTGAGATCCTTGGAAACTATTTATCTGCAAGGACTGTACATGTTGTTATTGATACTCTGGATTTTAGATAGATAGTTACTATCGATATGATAGTATAAATTCGTATGGCACAAACTATACATCTGGCTGAGGGTATTAGTAATATGGACTGTTCATGTTATTCTTGGTACTCAATTTGGATAGATAGATTCTATTCACGATCACAGATTCATATATCCAAGTGAGGTATCCAAACACGATAATAGTTCTCTTGAGAATTGTCATCATTATGGGATCTTTGTGAATCTTGGATCTATGAGAATTATATCGATAGTCCCTCAATTTAATATAAGCTTATAATCATATACCATGGGTGTATAGATTTAAATGCATTATATTGATTCATAGTAAGCACCATATCGGATACCATTGGAGTATATGTAAGACCCGAATTTTATGAAATAAAAGTATTCAATTTTTCTTATAATTACTATTCAGTAAATGATTAAATTGATAAAAGTTAAAGTTAAGGGTGATATATGAAATATTTTTTCAAAATACACAGGTGGTTATAAAATATTCATTGTTGTCGGGGAATATTCGTTTGGTGGTGGAATATTCTTTCAGCTAGGGAATATTAAATGCGACATGTAGCCCATTTATGGGCCCCATAACAGAATAACTGTCGGATGAAGAAAACGACCAAATTAAGTTTTTATAAATAACGGCGTAATCGTTACCGTTAACACTGTTGGAATATCTAGTGGTTAATAATTATCACTACACAATATTTCAATAATTATGGTATTATGTGATATTCGACCGTTGGATCGTTGTAATTTTTGGATATGTTATATATATATATATAAGTTGAGTATATGTCCAAAAATTTTGAACCGTTAAAAATGAACGTATGATTTGTTATGAATTTTAAGAGGTGAATGGTTCAGCAATTGTTGAAATATCCGAATTTAGCATTTTGGTGGAAAATTCTAGAATTGAGTGGGCCCCACTTGTGGTTGGTGAAGAAATGTGCTGAATTTTATTTCAAATGTGGTGGGTGGGAATAGTAGCAGGTAAAGCCATTAGGTTGCAGGTCAAGTCTGCTAAAATTTTCCTATAAATAGAGGGCTAAGTTAGAATTGAAAATCACGCCAGAAACAAGTTTTCTTTCTCTCTATATTATCAAGCATATTTTTGAGAGTATTTAGATACTTTGAGAGTTGCTATTTAGTAGAAGTTTCCTTGGTTTTTCATTCGATATTCGAAATGTAAGTATTACTCTTTTTGAGGTAAAGGGATTTTAAGGGTTATTATGTTTTTCAGGTTATTACTTCTTGACCTTGAAAAATTAAAATATTTGAAATGATATGTTGATGAGTTTTATTGATTGTGTCCAAAATGGTGATTTTTGTATGTATAGATTAAGAGTTATGAATTTTATGAGAAAAGACTATTTTAAAAATAACAACTTATAACTCCTTATGGTTAACTCCAAAATTGATGAAATTTTTATTGGGAGTATATCTATATAATATCGATGTACTACTCTGTGAATTTTGGAATTTTGGATAAAAGTACAATTTATGATAAATGTCTAAATATTCTAGTGGTTTTGGCCGTATGAAAATAGTAAATGAATTTTAAAAATTCAAAGGAAAATATATATTCAATATGGGACTATATTACGCTAAATCCCGGAAAAAGAAATACTTTTGGAACTGATTCGGTATTTTTCATGAAAATGGACTAGTTATGAATAAATGAGTTAAATATGTTATGTGAAGGAAGAAAATTGGAAAATATGAATTTATGGCTTGAGAATCATATATATGTGGTATATGCGATTTTTATGAGGGTTTTGGTTATTGGTGATGAAATCTTATAAGTTTGGCATTTTATGATGATTAAATGCATTATTTAGTAAAGTGTAAACAATTAAAATAAATTGTTTATAAGTTTAAGAAATGTTATTCTTTCAATATCATTATCTTAGAAATATTGGTATGGATTTTATTGTGGAATTTCTACCTTTTTGTGTCGGGGTTACTATTCATGAGTTACTATTCACGAGTTACTATTCACGAAGTTACTATTCACTGGTACTATTCACTACAAAATTGGTTTCTTTTTCTAACCAAATTATAGTTGATTTATGAATATTACTCTGGAGATTAAAGCTATATATTGATTATATTAATTTTATTATCATATATAATATTTTTATAACCCTGATGTTAAAATTCCCTTTCACTGGAATGTAAAGATGAGTAGATTATTGGTATGATCATGACTAAGGTTCTTTTGGCCAGTAGTGAAAAGTTGAATTGTGACTGGTATGATCATGACCATTTAATTTATAATTGAATATCTTTAGCTTAATTGCAAAGGTGAATTGATCAACATGGTTATAATTATTGTTTATATAAATTCTGAAATGATTATATATTTCTTTGAGATATTAATATATTTGGCTTGTAGTGCAAATATGAACTGTTGAGGAATATCTTTGGCCTGTAGTGCAAAGATGAACTGTTAATGAATATCTTTGGCCCGTAGTGCAAAGATGACCCGTTGTTGAATATCTTTGGCCAGTGGTGCGAAGATGAACTGTGGATTAATATCTTTGGCCCGTAGTGCAAAGATGAATTTATTAGTATGATCATGAACAGAAACTATGATTTGGTATAACCATGATCTTTGATGTTTCAGGTAAAGACATGTGATGAAAATTATATTCGTCTTGGGTACGAAGAGGAATTTAGAATCACAATTATGATTATGAGATATTCATATAATTATGGAAAGGAACTGTTGATTGATGTTACAGGGATAAAACATTGTTGGTGGACTTTTAACATGGAGAAGATAATAGACTGTATTGTCTATTTGACTCTTCTAATGGATTGCTCGTTCCGCTGCAACTATGGTTGAAATTTTTATCATCTACCATATGTTCTAAATCTCTGATTTGTTATTAATGAAGGCTATTAATAATTTAATTATCTTTAGTCATGATATTTTTTACTAAGCTAGTTGTGCTCACCCTTTTGCTTCACAATTCCTTTCAGGTAATAAAAGTGTAGCTGGGTCGAGCGGGGGTAACAAGGGAATAGAACGGTGGTCTCTAGCTGTGGAGTTCTCCCTAAATAGTATAGACAAGTGTGTTGTATACATCTTTTAGTAGTTATATTTGATTAATCATATAGGGAGAGGCGAACCCAACGTTGGAAGGGTGTTTTGCCACTATCATACAAGATGTCTAATGACATACAACCTCGTGTTATCATAAGATGTGGTTGTGCTCATCCACTTCTTGAGTATATTTACTTAGCACTACCTATATAATCTTGGTGTTTGTTTGAAGTATAATTCTCAATTTGAGACAAGAGAGATAATGATAAGTTAAGAAGACTCACCATTGGGAAGAATATGATAGTAATCTTCTCATTTTTCTTTAGGGTCTATTAGGTCAACCAAGGATAATTTTGTGGCCATATAATATCTATCATAACCTAGAAGCATGGCCTCCCATATACGAAAGGTTTCTTGAGCACTTCCCAAAGATTCTAATTTCTAAAACAATTTTTGACTATACATTTATGTAAGGTGTCATTGTGACGTGCTATCCAAGGTTGGGATGAGAGTCACAGTTGGTATATATATTTGTATCCAAACTCACAGTATATGTGTTATTGTATTTTGCATGACAATTGTTGTAATAAAGTTGTAGTTGTTTTCTGTACCATGTATTTGGCGACTCAGAATGGGTTGGATGGAATGGACCTATTTTGGGGTTGTCACGTTTGGTATCAGAGCTTAGGGATATGATCTCTGGCGGAGATCGGGGAATATAACTAGGAGGGGAGAGATGAGTAAATCCTTCGTTACTGTGTCCTACCTAAGCTTATTTGTTGGTCAGTCATAATATCGGGATATTATGTGATATGTTAATTTGTTTAATTAACCCTTGTTTTATGGTAGTATTTGAGAATGGCTGCTGAGAATGTTAACAATGGAGTGAATGAGACCGTGGGGATACCTCTAATCACTAACCATGATAATGTGTTGTCAGACGAAGAAGGAATTAGAGATATCCATGTGGTGAGTGAAGAATTGATAGTTACACCCGAGATAGTCACAGAGGTAACAGCTGAGAGTGAGGAAGAAGAGGAAGAAGAGGTACCTGAGGAGAGTTTATTAGAGGTATTATATGATCAAAATGTAGAATTTCAAAATTGTATTCATGAGTTAGAAGAGCAAACTGAAGAACAACAGGTGGTCGTGGAACAAAAGGATGCAACAATTCAAGCTTGTGTTACCTGATATGTGATGCTTGAACAGAAGCATTCTTTGGCAAAGTATAAGATGATAAAGATGGAATCTGAGCTGAAAGAAGAAAAAACTGAACGAGTAAGAATGAGTGATGCATGGGTAAAAGCCACATGACACATGAATATTGTGGAAAGAGATGTCCGATCTAAGAAGGCTAAAATAGATGACATGAATTTCTCTTTTTGGAAACCAATTGGGAGAACCTAACATCGAGTTTTGAATTATCCTGTACATAGCGGTCAACCTGAATTCGATATGGATCGAAGATTGATGATTCAGATCATGAAACAGGAGTACGACGAGGCAGTTGAGGGAGGAATATGTCCTATAGAAAAATATATTCCAACGGTAGTGATGATGCCAAATCTTGTCCCCGCACAAGTCAAAGCCGTAGTTCGAGGATGGCGGTTGTCATGACTTCCCAACAAATGAGGAACCCAAATGAAGTTATCACGGAGATGAGAAATGGAGAAATCATGATGACCAGGAGATAGAATCGAAATGGAAGCAAGGTATTCTCAACTTTTGAAATACCAGGCAATGTAAATTTTGGGGACGAAATTTCATAAGGAGGGGAAATTGTAAGACCCCGAATTTTATGAAATAAAAGTATTCAATTTTTCTTATAATTATTATTCAGTAAATGGTTAAATTGACAAAATTTAAAGTTAAGGGTGATATATGAAAAAAAAATTCAAAATACACAAGTGGTTATAAAATATTCATTGTTGTCGGGCAATATTCGTTTGGTCGTGGAATATTCTTTTTGTCGGGGAATATTAAATGCGACCAGTACGACCCATTTATGGGCCCCATAATGTAATAATAAGCTTGATGAAGAAAATGACAAAATTAAGTTTTTATAAATAATGGCGTAATTTTTTCGAATTAACATTTGTTGAATACCCGGTTAAAAATACAAAATACGCGATGTCTGGCGTGTTTGCAAATAGCACCGCGATTTTACGATATTTTTAAATTATTGATCCTTACATAAGAAGGCACTACTCAATAATTGTTACAGTAATTACTGTTCAATATTTTATTTTATTGATTCAATAATTGTTGCGTTGATATTTTATATTATTGTTGTTTCAATAATTATCACTACACAATATTTCTCATGATCAGATCAATAATTCATATTATTTGAATAATATTATAAGATAGCATTATTGGAAATGTCTAGAAAGTTACATTAGGAGAGGTTTCAATCACCTAATTCTGGCCAAGAAGAGAGAAATTCTTATTGGAAATCCCCTCTTTCCTAGAAGCGGCCGGTTGTCATAATTGTGATTCTCAATATTATTTGTGAATAATTAATTATTGATTTATATGATAAGGAAATATTTATTTGATGTGGATATAAATGATGGATTTATTTATGTGGTTATAAATGAAGGAATTAATGTTGAGGTATTTTATCGATATTTTTGCTCGGAATGAAGGTATTAAAAATTAAACCAAATTGTTTTTGAGATATATTAAGTGACATATAATTTTTAATCCGACCAGTTGGATCGTTGTAATTTTTGGATATGTTATATATATATATATAAGTTGAGTATATGTCCAAAAAATTTTGAACCAATTAAAATGAACGTATGATTTGTTATGAATTTTAAGAGGTGAATGGTTCGTAAATTGTTGAAATATCCCAATTTAGCATTTTGGTGGAAAATTCTAGAATTGAGTGGGCCCCACTTGTGGTTGGTGAAGAAATGTGCTGAATTTTATTTCAAATGTGGTGGGTGGGAATAGTAGCGAGGTAAAGCCATCAAAGTTGCGTCAAGTCTGCTAAAATTTTCCTATAAATAGAGGGCTAAGTTAGAATTGAAAATCACGCCAGAAACAAGTTTTCTTTCTCTCTATATTATCAAGAATATTTTTGAGAGTATTTAGATACTTTGAGAGTTGCTATTTACTAGAAGTTTCCTTCGATTTTTCATCCGATATTCCATTCAGAAGTACTGCTCTTTTGAGGTAAGGGATTTTAAGGGTTATTATGTCTAAATATTCGGCGGTTTTGGCCATATGAAAAATAGTAAATAAATTTTAAAAATTCTAAGGAAAATATATGTTCAATATGGGACTATATTCGGCTAAATCCCAGAAAAGAAATATTTTTGGAACTGATTTGGTATTTTTCATGAAAATGGACTAGTTATGAATAAATGAGTTAAATATGTTATGTGAAGGAAGAAAATTGGAAAATATGATTTTATGGCTTGAGAATCATATATGTGGTATATGTAGATTTTTTATGAGGGTTTTGGTTATTGGTGATGAAATCTTATAAGTTTGGCATTTTATGATGATTAAATGCATTATTTAGTAAAGTGTCAACAATTAAAATAAATTGTTTATAAGTTTAAGAAATGTTATTCTTTCAATATCATTATACCGAAATATTGGTATAGATTTTATTGTGGAATTTCTACCTTTTTGTGTCAGGGTTACTATTCATGAGTTACTATTCATGAGTTACTATTCACGAGTTACTATTCACGGGTACTATTCACTACAAAATTGGTTTCTTTTTCTAACCAAATTATAGTTGATTTATGAATATTACTCGAGATTAAAACTATATATTGATTTTATTATCATATATAATATTTTATAACCACGATGTTGAAATTCTCTTTCAATTGAGTGTAAAGATGAGTAGATTATTGGTATGATCATGACTAAGGTTCTTTTTGGCCATGGTGAAAAGTTGAATTGTGATCGTATGATCATGACCATTGAATTTATAATTGAATATCTTTAGCTTAAGTGCAAAGGTGAATTGATCAAAATGGTTATAATTATTGTTTATTTAAATTATGAAATGATTATATATTTCTTTGAGATATTAATATATTTGGCTTGTAGTGCAAATATGAACTGTTGAGGAATATCTTTGGCCTGTAGTGCAAAGATAAACTGTTGATGAATATCTTTGGCCAGTAGTGCAAAGATGAACTGTTAATGAATATCTTTGGCCCGTAGTGCAAAGATGACCCGTTGTTTAATATCTTTGGTCAGTGGTGCGAAGATGAACTATGGATTAATATCTTTGGCCCGTAGTGCAAAGATGAATTTATTAGTATAATTAGGAACAGAAACTTTGATTTGGTATAACCATGATCTTTGATGTTTTAGGTAAAGACTTGTGATGAAAATTATATTCGTCCTGGGTACGAAGAGGAATTTAGAATCACAATTATGATTATGAGATATTCATATAATTGTGGAAAGGAACTGTTGATTGATGTTACAGGGAGAAAACATTGTTGGTGGACTTTTAACATGGAGAAGATAATAGACTGTATTGTCTATTTGACTCTTCTAATGGATTGCTTTCGTTCAAACTTAAACTATGGTTGAAATTTTTATCATCTACCATATGTTATAAATCTCTGATTTGTTATTGATGAAGGCTATTGATAATTTAATTATCTTTAGTCATGATATTCTTTACTTAGCTAGTTGTGCTCACCCTTTTGCTTCACAATTCCTTTCAGGTAATAAAAGTGTAGGTGGGTCGAGCGGGGGTAACAATGGAATAGAATGGTGGTCTCTAGCTGTGGAGTTCTCCCTAAACAGTATAGACAAGTGTGTTGTATACATCTTTTAGTAGTTATATTTGATTAATCATATAGGGAGAGGCGAACCCAACGTTGGAAGGGTGTTTTGCCACTATCATACAAGATGTCTAATGACATACAACCTTGTGTCATCATAAGACAAGGTTGTGCTCATCCACTTGCTTGAGTATATTCTGAGCACTACCTATATAATCTTGGTGTTTGTTTGAAGTATAATTCTCAATTTGAGACAAATGGAGATAATGATAAGTCGAGGAAGACTCACCATTGGGAAGAATATGATAGTAATCTTCTCATTTTTCTTTGGGGTCTATTAGGTCAACCAAGGATAATTACGTGGCCATATGATATCTATCATAACCTGAAGCATGGTCTCCCATGTACGAAGGTTTCCTTGAGCACTTCCCAAAGATTCTAATTTCTAAAACACAGTTTTTGACTATACATTTATGTAAGGTGTCATTGTGACGTCTTATCCAAGGTTGGGATGAGAGTCACAGTTGGTATATATATTTGTATCCAAACTCACAGTATATGTGTTATTGTATTTTGCATGACAATTGTTGTAATAAAGTTGTAGTTGTTTTCTGTACCATGTATTTGGGAACTCATAATGGATTGGATGGAATGGACCTATTTTGGGGTTGTCACAGTATAGATATGGGGGCGTTACAGAGATAACCCCCGGAGATCCAATTTCAACCTCGGAGATAACCTTGAGGGATCCAGTGCAAGTTCCGGAGATAACCTCGAAAGAGTCAGTTCCAACCCCGGAGATAACCCTAAGAGATACAGTACACACCCCGGAGATAACCCCAGGAGGTCCAGCTAACCTCAGAGATAACCCTGAGGACATTCAGAATCAACAATAGCCCAATCTCGGAGATAACCCTGAGAAAAGACTGCTACAACTGCGTCAAAATCGGAGATAACCCCGATAGGGGCAAAATCATCATTTTGCCTCCTCAACATCACACCAACGTCGTCTCAATACAATTTAAGTCAGACTACGTATCAAGATGTCCCACAAGAACCATAGCTCAAATCCCGAGTGACAACTGCAAAAGACAACACCACAGATAGACATTGAAGACTTGGAGATCTGGTCATCTTCCTGGCTTCGTACAACCTCTAATCCCATGTCATTGTGTAGCTCTCAACAACAGCTTTTCAAAAAGATATAGTGCCTGAATTGAAAGTTATGAAGGTTCGAGACGTCAACGCATAGCCCGAGTGCATGTACATCGAGATGACAGGACCCGCAAGGCCCACTACAACCCGGGCAGCCATAGGTAGACCCGCGGTTGCTGCGAATTAACCAACGGCCATCTGGTCTTTAAATATGAGCTCTTAGCAGCTCATTTAAAAAAAAGAAAGAGAAAACTCTGCCTATTTCAGTCTTTAACCCCTCCTAAAGTGCTTCAAATTGAGTGATTCTTCTTTCTAAACACTTGTAAGCTCGTGTTTTATAACATACTGAAGTTTAACCGGTGGAAATCGAGTTTTCAGGCCCCAAAAGCTATTTGAAGTCTTCTTGTGCATTTGTAATGAAGATATTTGATTTTTAAGCTTTCTACTACTTTCATATATATATATATATATATATATATATATATATATATATATATATATATATATATATATATATTCGTCAAAGGTTTATTACTGTAATATTTACCACTTAAATATATATATATATATTTACATTTTTTGTCTGCCCTTCGAGTTTATTACGGGCCTTTTACTACTTGTATATATATATATATATATATATATATATACTACTTTTATATATATCTGCTTTAACCTCTTTCATAATATAGATATTTAACCTTCCAGTCTATGGGCTAGATTTGCCTAAATCTAGTTATTTCTAACTTTAACCGGTTCAAAAGTGACTAAACTTGAACCGTTGAAGCTAGAATAGTTTAGATTTATTCAAATCTAGTTCTTTTTCTAACTTTCTACATATTACTCTTTTATGTGAGCCTAGAAATCATGTGATCAAAGATTCTGCCTCTGAATCTAGATTCGGTTCCCACGATCGACATTTCTCAGCTGCCACCAGCTTGTAAATTATCTACGGTGTCTGGATATCCTTAGATGGCTCTCATGCCCACAAGGAGTTTGGCACTGCTATATATTTTATTTTCTTGAAGATGCCTCACATCTCAAAAATAAAAGAAATCAAGCTAAATACATAATAAAATGGAAGTATCAAAGGCCTTAATTACTATTGAGCATAAGGGTTTGAAAACCTATTTTCCAAAACACCACTACTATATCTTGTTAAAATTGAACTTTTATATACAAGTCAAACCCTTTGTATATAGGTGCAAACGAGGCATATCACTACTTCCAGATAATTTCACATAGGCCCAATACACACACACATGTAGATAAAAGTTAATTGAAAAGTTGTGGTAACTGTGTTTTTACAGAAGTCGGGGGGTGCCTAACACCTTACCCCCACTTAATCAAGCCCCCGAACCTAACGTATCTCGATTTCCAAGACCAGCAACAGTGTCCAATCATTGGGTCTTTGTGCAAACCTTTTCAAAATTGGTTGAGTTAGTACAACCATTTCAAATCTACCAACTGGCGACTTAAAGTCAAATCGTCGGCATTCATATGTCGGACCTTTTTAAACTTGTCTTTTCAAATAAAACTCACCCAAAATGAGAACACTAAAAGACAAGCACAGATAGGGACACAAATCATCCCGACATCGATAGATAATAAGAATAAAACTGATATGAACAGCAAAGGAGTTTGCTTCCACTTCAATAAGCCTGAACACTGGAAAAGAAACTGCGAGAAATATGTTGTTGAGGCTAACCGGAAGAAACTTAGTGAAGCTTCGATTACAAATAAAGTTTTGTTCATGATTTAATTAAATTTTTCTTTAACTCAAGGTTTTTACTTAGGTATTGGATACCGGCTTTGGTTCTCATAAATATAGATTTATGAATGGACTAAGCAGAAGTAGAAAGCTAAACAAAGGATAAGTAATCATATGAGTGAGAAATGAAGAAAGGGTTGATGCATTAGGCATATGAACTTATAGTTTAGCATAGCCTACGGGCAAGTCTATTAAGTTAATAAGTTCTTATTGTATTCCAGTTCTCGTTAGAAACATTATTTCCATTTTGTTGTTAGATAATAAAATTTTTGGTATTATATTGTAGAACAATTGGTGTTCTATTTATAATAATAATGTTTTGTATAGAACTGTAATATTACTTAATGGACTTTGTGTACTTGACTTGGATGTAAAATTATTTTGCAAATTAAATAAATTAGTATAAGAAAAGGAGATGATCATTCAAAGAGTTGAATGTGTGTATTTGATGAAATACAAGTTTGAAACATTTGAAATGTTCAAACAATTCAGAAGTGAAACAAATTTGCAAAGTATTAAGATTCTTTGATTAGATCGAGGAAGAAATACTTATGCAATGAGTTTCTAGATCATCTTAAATGGTTTTCTCATAATGGATGCCTCCTGATACACAATAATTGATTGGTGTGTCTATAACAAAAAATCGTACCTTATTGGAAATGGTGCAGTCCATAATGATTTTTACTGACATTCTAGTATCCTTTTGGGGTACTGCCAAGAAATGGTTGTATATCTACGAAAAGGTAACCTCAAAATTCAGCCCCAAGACTCCATAAGAGTTATGGATAGGGAGGATTCCTAAATTTAAGTATGTTAAGATAAGGGATTGTCCAGCTTATTAAAAGGTTTCAAAGGATAAGCTTGGGACATGATTTAACAAGTGCAGATTTGTGGGATATCCTAAAGTAAGTTTAGGGTATATGTTTAATAATCCTAGTTAACAAAAGGTGTTTGTAAGACCCCTACTTTTATGAATAAAGATTTATTTTTCTCAAAATATATTTTCGAATATTATGATGTGGATTTGATATAATGTTATAGTTTTGAGTAATATTTACAAATTTTGCAAAGTAAGCAAGTGGTTTTAAAATATTCGATTGGTCGGGGAATATTCGTTTTAACAAAGAATATTCGTACGACGGCACAATCATTGGTGGACCCCACAACAGAAGTATTGTCGAAGTTAGAAAACGACAAAAATATCTTTTTATAAAAGTAACAACGAAAGTTTTACCGTTAGACTGTTGAACTATCCGGTGGTAAAATACAGTAATACGTGTGGTTGCATAGTAGCACATGGTATTGATTATTGATGCTTACGTGAGAAGTCACTCAGTTATACTCAATTATTGCTACAGTAATTGCTGCATAATATCTCTCATATTATTGATTCAATTATTGTCATAGTATTATCTGCATAATATTTTATATTATTAAATCAATAATTGAGACGACAAAGTTATTCATATTGTTATTTGCAATATTGACAATGTTTAGAAAGTTCTGTCGAGGAAAGGGGTTTGGTCACCTAATTGTGCGCCAATAGGGAGAAATCCTTATCGGAAAGCCCCCTCTTTCTTGGGAATGATCTGGTTGTTAAATATTGTGAGTTATAATATTAATGATGAATAAGTTCATGTTGATTAAAGATGAAATTGTTGATAAAAATATTTCCATTGTGTTGGGATTATTTTTATTAGTGGAAATCGACATTTATTTAGAGAATAATTGATTTCTGGATGTTAAATTGACCAAACAAGCAATTAATTAGATAAATGAGCAATAAATTGCTATTGGTTCACATGCAAATTACTGTTGATTCACATGTATGGAACTATTGGTTCACATGTATTACTATCAGGGGTGGTGGTGCAAGATTGATAATATTTGCAGGACTAAATTAAAAATAGAGGTAAAGATGAAGGTACTATACTATAATAATTCGAGCCCCTAATCGTGCAATTATCGAAACTACATTTTCCTATAAATAGAAGATCATTATTCTTTCATTCTCACCAATTCACTAAGACTCACAAGAGCAATTATAGAGAGAGTGTAACGCCCCCATATCTATACTCCCATGGTATCTGATATGGTGCTTACTAAGAATCAATATAATGCATTTAAATCTATACACCCATGGTATCTGATTATAAGCTTGAATTAAATTAAGGGACTATCAGATATAATTCTCATAAATCCAAAATTCACAATATCCCATAACAGATGACAATTCTCAGGAGAACTATTATTGTGTTTGGATACCCTCACTTGGATGTATGAACTGTATCTGTGAATAGAATATATCTATCAGAAATCCAGAATATCGGTAATAACATGAAGAGTCCATATTACTAATATCCTCACCTAGATGTATAGTTTATGCCATGTGAGTTTATATTATCGTATCGATAGTAACTATTTATTCAAAATCCAAAATATCAGTAATTACATGAACAGTTCATATTACTAATATTTTCACTCAAATAAATAGTTCTCAGGGATCACAACTAGATTCAAAGAATTCTAAATTTATATCTATATATGAAAGAAAACACGGTTGCAGAAATAAAAGATGTTATATGTATATATATAAATATTAAGGTTCGATTACATGATTCTCATAACAAGTATCTTATTACAAAGTATTCAACTAGACAAGAATATAATCTAATCTAAGTAGGGACGCTTCCCTTTATCTACTCCATATGTTCCAAGGTTACCATCTAAAATTGCAAAGGAAATAATTTGCAAGGGTGAGCTGTGATATGCTCAACAAGTTTTGTGTTTATAAAAATAAATGATTTGAAGAAATACAACAATTCAAATTTTGACTGATAGTTGTTACCATTTCACAATGGATTTATATTTCTGTCAGTCACACAGACTTAGAAATTTTGTTTAGATATGAGATAGGGGATCAACCTATTCAACATCTTAGGAGTATGCATCTCATCCTACCAGTGCTCAAATGCACCCAAATTAGTGTCAATATATTATCGACTGAATGATCCCATATGGGATACCCAACTTCAGAATAGGATATCTTACCAAATAATTTGGTTTGACACAACAATTAAAGCTTAACAATTAATATGAATAAACAATTCATTTCTTAGTTATACTGAAGTTATAGCAATAACCTTTTAACTAGAGGTAATTCAATTATAGGTGTATAGTATATTATATCAACAGCATATCAAGATAAAAATCTTGTTCAATGAATAAATAGGGTATAAGAAATTTGCAATAAAGAAATAAGGTTCAGATACTTGTTTATAAGAGATTTAGGTTAGAGAACTTACCTGACCATAGATCAGTCAAGTTATGCTACTCAATTCGTTTAATAAATACCTACGATGTTCATATATATAAATCTAACACGTTAGTATTGATAACAAAACTTAAATATAGTATTTATATATGATCGTGTTAGATTCAATAAGGTTTTGGTGTTAAATATCTTTACCGAATACTAAAATAAGTTGATATATGAACTAAATTTTATTTATAAAATTTAATATATTTTTAGATAATTTATATATCCATTATAATAATTTTAATATATTTTTAAAACATTTATTTATCCTTTAAATAATTTTTTAAATCATTTATTTCTATTTATAGGTATTTAATATTTACTTAAAATTTTACTTAAAACATTGTTTATTATTTTAAATAATTTATAACCATTTATTATGATTTTTATATCATTAATATTATTTTTTAATATCTATTTAGTATTTATAAATAATTATTCTAATTACTTTATTATTAAATTAATTATTAATAATATCCAAATAAAATAAAATATTTATTGAATTTATGTAAAAATATTAGAAATTAATTATATTTATTTAATATAATTTTTAAAACTGTTTCTGTATTTATTTATATTTATTTATTAATTATTTCTAATTTTTATAATTTATTTTTAGAAAAATCAAATTATGTGTGTCGCTAAAGCCCTTCAGTGACAGAAAATGTCGATGTAGGTGTTTTTGAGTTTCTGGGCAACCGTTTGGTCATGTTAGAGGGACTAGTTTGACCGTGGTTTATCTAGCTATGGTTTACGTTTTTGGGTTCAATCAATTATTGATGTTATAGTACTCTTACAGTAGTACAACATAAATCAATTTTCAGGCTTTAACATACATATAACAAGAAGTTATAGAGGCTCAAAGTCACTGTAAGAGCTGTTCTTGAGTTTCTGGGCAACCCAGAACAGTGGTCATGGCCGGTCAACGGTTTTGTGGCTTGAATATCTTTGATTTTGTATATTGGATGTGTGTTGTGTTTGTTGTAACATGTAGTATATATGTCAGGGTACATATATATAACACTAACTTGAACAAATCGTAAATCTAAGGTCTCTATTTATTCTGGTCAAAGTACAGCTGGAAGTTGTTCTTCGTGTTCTTCGCTTTTTAACGTTGTTAAAACTTAGTCAAGTTTGTCAATGATTTTGACCAATAATTCCAGTAATCCTATTAGTTGGTTATGTAATTTTAAGGTCATAGATATGTAGTACATATATCAGGATGTTAATCCAAAACAAAACATTACAAAAACAACAAACAGACAGCGATCCAAAAGGTTATATGAATAAAGAATAATTTTGTAAGACCCCAACTTTTATGAATAAAGAATAATTTTGTCGAAATATATTTTTAAATATTATGGTGTGGATTGTATATAATGTTATAGTGGTGGGTAATATTTACAAATTTTGCAAAGTAAGCAAGTGGTTATATAATATTCGATTGGTCGGGGAATATTTGTTTTAACAGGGAATATTCGTGATTTACAAAGACAATCATCGGTCAACCCCATAACTAAGTATTGTTATAGTTAGAAAATGACATAATTATCTTTTTATAAAAATAATCTATGAAAGTGTTACCGTTAAAACCGCTTGAACTACCCTAGTAAGTAAAAGTAAGAATATACGTGGTTTGCATAGTAGAAACACTCAGATTGATTATTGATGCTTACGTGAGAAGTCACTCACCATATACTCAATTATTGCTACAAAGAATTGGCCGCATCATATCTCTCATATTATTGATTCAATTATTGTCACAAAGATTATCCGCATTATATTTATTATTATTAAATCAATAATTGAGACGACAAAGTTATTTATATTATTATTTGCAATATTGACAATGTCTAGAAGTTCTGTCAAGGAGAGGTTTGGTCACCTAATTGCGCGCCGATAAGGAGAAATCCTTATCGAAAAGCCCCCTCTTTCTTGGGAACGACCTGGTTGTTAAATATTGTGAGTTATAATATTAATGATGAGTAAGTTGTGTTGATTAAAGATGAATTTCATAGTTCCATTGTGTTGGGATTATTAGTGTTAGTGGAAATCGACATCTATTCCGATGATAATTGATGTCTGGGGGTTATATTGATAAATCGGGTAATTTATCGGATAAATGAGCAATTAATTGCTACTAATTCAATGCTTATATAACTATTTGTTCACATGTGTATACTATTGAATGACATTCTTGTACTATTACGGGAGTTGGTGCAAGATTGATAATACTTGCATGACTAAGTTAAAAATGGAGGTATAGTTGAAGGTACTATACTTTAATTAGTTTTTTCACATGATTATACTATTGAGTCACATTAATGAACTATTAATTCACATTATTTACTATTAGGGGAGGTGGTGCAAGTTTGTTAATACTTGCAGGACAAAATTAAAAATGAAGAAAAATAGGAAGGTATTATACTATAATATTTCGAGCCCCAAAACGTGCAATTATTGAAACTATATTTTCCTATAAATAGAAGCTCATTCTTCCTTCATTTCTCACCAATTCACAAAAGCTTTAGAGCAATTATTATAGAGAGAAAGAAGAAGAGAAGTCTGCTACCTCACTATTCCAAAGATCCAGCTTTTTCTAAGGTAAGGGTATTTTTCTTCGTGTGTTCTTGAAGAGAGCTATTGTTATTCCATCCCTTATTATTCTGTTGGAACATTCTGTCTGTGCGAATTACGCATGACCTTGTTCCGTTATTTATTATTCTTTTGGAATAACCTGTCTATGCGAAGTACCGCATACATGGTGAAATTCTTCTATTATTCCATTCTTTATTATTCCGTTGGAACATCCTGTCTGTGCGTATTATGTATGACATGGTTCCATTATTTATTATTCTGTTGGAATAACTTGTCTATGCGGTCTATCGCATTCATGGTGAATTCTTCTGTTATTTCATTCTTTATTATTCAGTTGGAATATCTTGTCTGTGCATTTACGCATGACCTGGTTCCATTATTTATTATTATGTTGGAATAACCTATTCGCGCGGCTTATCGATGCCTCGGTGAATTCTTTTGTTATTCCATTCTTTATTATACTCGGTTGGTTAAAGTTTTGGCTTTTATACTCCATGAAATTAGTGGAACATCCTTGATATTTGCGCTTCATCCAGTATCTTTTCATGGAAATATTCTTCTGAGCATTCTTGAATTTTACTCCACAAAGCAGTATCATGTTGACAATTTGGATGTTATCGATTCCTGGATAAATTAATTCTTGAACTTGTTTTATTGAATTCTTATATCATTGTCATCATCCTCATGTTTATATTATGTTTAAAGTCATATGTGGCCTGTAGTGCATAAATGGACTTGGTATAATTATGATCAGGGATTATTCGGTATAGTCATGACCGTAATGTTACAAATGATGTGGTAAAAGTCCTCATTGGCCCGTAGTGCATTGATGGACAGTTGTTGGCATGATCATGACCATTGATGAATACACGAATATCCTTGGCCCGTAGTGCATGGATAATTTGTGGTCGTGATACTAATGAATATCCTTGGTCGAAAAGTGGATGATGTGGTTTATTTATTGTCGAGTCTCAAATAAAAGTGATGAAAAACCTTTTAAATCATAGAAGATAGTAGATTTTATTCTCTACTTGACTCTTCTAATTATTCCGCTGTAGTTAAACTTGATGTTTGTTATATTTTATCAGTTTAACACTGTTGAAGACTAACAATAAATTATTCTGCATTATCTTAGTCATAATATTTCTTACTGGGCTAGTTGAGCTCACCGTTTCTTTCACTGTTCTCTTCAGGAAATGAGAACGTAGCCTGGAATAGCTCGGGGAACTAGAGTGACTGGTCCAAATGATAGCATTAGTAGTCCTCACTATTCTGTTAAATAGTGTGACAATAAATGTAATGAGGACTCCATTGAGTTTGTATATTGTCTAGATGATAATATTCTTATTAAAAACTCTTAGATTATATTTTGTCGTATTTTACACGACTGTTGTATAATTAAGTTATATTTGAATTTTGTACCATTTATTTGGCGACCCAAGATGGGTGATGTATACCTGTTTTTGGGGCGTCACATTGCAGTATCAAAGCTTAGGATATGATCCCTAGTCGAGATGTGAGACAAGAACTATGAGGGGAGAGACGGGATTTCTTTCGCTAGTATGACCTACCTAAGTTTATTTGGTATTTATTTGGTTTGGCCGTAGTATAGGATAATATGTGACATGTCAATTAACCCTTGTTTTGTGGTAGTATTTGAAAATGACATCCGAGAATGTTGAGAATAGCAATGGAGCACAGGAAACCGTTGAGTCTCCACAGATTAATAATCAGGATAATGTACATTAGGAAGGCGATAATCCTCATGCAAACAACAACACTGACCAAATGATGAACGATGGAATGTTCAGAGGCTTTATGCAATTCATGCAACATCAGGCGAGAGCGGCTCCTGTCCAAAATATAGGTGGAAACACTGGAAACTCTCGGACGGTCACCGCTAAACAGTTCAAGGAACTGGGACCACTGGAGTTTATCGGAGAGCCAAAACCACTGGAGTTTATCGGAAGTGTGGATAAAGCAGATCACAAAGATATTTGATGTTTTGGGATGCTCCGAGGAGCTAAAGGTTCCATTTACCACCTTTATGTTGCGAGGAGAAGTAGATTACTAGTGGGAATCAGTAAAGCATACTCAACATGCCGCACTGAAGATGTCTTGGGAGAAGTTCCAAGAACTATTCAACGACAATTACTTTCCCGAATTTATTCGTCACATGAAAGAGGTAGAGTTCATCAAATTGGAGCAGAACAATATGACCGTGTCGCAAAACAAAGCTAAGTTTGCCGAGTTGTCCCGGTTTGTGTCTCACTTGGTTGACAATGAGGAAAGAATGACGTGGATGTTTCTAAGAGGTATGAAACCCGAGATACGTCAATATCTAATTTCTCATAAATTGTGTTTGTATTCAGATGTTGTTAATAAGGCTCGCTTATTGAGAGCCGATAACGAGTCAACTCAACCAAGAGAAAGCAAATTTAAGAAAATGATAATACCAGGGTAGTAGCAACATCGGCTGACAACAAACGTGAGGGAATCAATATGCTAGAAATGGTAACCACTTCGTGGTAATCATAGCCAAGACAAGAAAATGGACATTTCAAGAAAAGGAGATTCAACAATGATGGAAAGACGTCAAGACCAAAGACCCGTTGTTAAGGAAGGAGAACGAGCACCTATCATATGCTTCAAATGCGGAGGGGAGAGACATATCAGTCCAAACTGCGCGATGCAGTCCAAAGCGTGTTATAATTATGGAAGAGAAGGTCACCTAGCCCGATTTTGTCGTGCACCAAAGACAAGTCCAGCTGGGATGGAGGCACCAAAGGCCGTCCTAGAAAAGTCAAAGCCGGTAATTTAAGGGAGACCGTTTGTCGTAACCTCCCAGAAAGCAAGGAACCCGAACGAGGTCATCACAGCTAAGCTTATCATAAACTCTAGCGAAGTTTATACCGTATTTGATACCGGTTCTACCCATTCTTTTATTTCTCCTACTTGCGCTTAATGTTTAAATTTAACTCTGGAGAAATTAGACTTTAACTTATCTATTTGGCCAGTAATCTCCGCTGGGAGAAACCTTCATTACATCCAATCGCTTATAAGTCTTATTTGATTCAAATCCAGAATCGCATCGCTACTCGTCGATCTTATTTCTTTAAAAATACTTGCATTTGATGTGATTCTAGGGATCGATTGTTAACTACTCATCATGCTAAAATTGATTATTTTCGTAAGGTTGTTAGCTTTCATATTCCTAATCAACTTATTATGCTAATTCAAGCCACCAAACTATTAAAATCAATCATGGTCATCTCAAGCCATAAAGCTATTCATTTATTGAAAAAATCGGATGTCAAGCTTTCTTAGCTCATGTCACGATTTAAACAAAAATACGCCGATTTGAATGATATTTCTATTGTTAATAAATTCCCGACGATTCCCTCAAGAACTTTCCTCGCCTACCCCAGAGCGTGAAATTGAATTTTGTATCGACCTTGAACCCTAAGATAAAACCCATTTCCAAAGCCCCATATCGAATGGCTCCTATTGAACTTCAGGAGTTAAAGACCCAACTGTAGGAATTGTTAGACATTGGCTTTATTAGTCCTAGTACGTCTCCTTGGGGTGCTCCTGTTCTATTCACAAAGAAGAAAGATGGAAGTATGCGACTTTGTATTGATTATCGGGAGTTGAATCATGTCACCATCAAAAATAAGTACCCATTGCCTTGCATTGATGACCTGTTTGACCAGTTGCAAGGCGCCAAATTCTTTTCAAAGATTGATCTTCATTCCGAATATCATCAGTTGAAGAATAAAACTGATGACATTCCAAAGACTGCTTTCGTAAATCTTGCAGACGGGATTATGAATTCTTAGTCATGTCTTTTGATCGACTAATGCTCCGCCGCTTTCATGGATATGATGAACCAAGTATTCAAGGAATATTTAGATCACTTTATGGTCGTCTTTATTGATGACATCCTCATATACTCCAAAACCCGTGAAGACCACGAGCAACACTTGAGGCTAATACTCCAAAAGCTTCGTGAAAACAAGCTATATGCCAAGTTGAAGAAATGCGAGTTCGCTCTTGAGGAAGTTGCATTCTCGGGCACGTGATATTAAATCATGGGATATCTGCTGACCCAAAGAAAGATTGAAGCAATTCAAAGCTGGGAGCAACTTAAATCAAATGATCAAGTACATAGCTTTCTCGGCTTAGCTGGTTATTATCGAAGATTCGTAGAAGGGTTTTCTCGAATCGCTACTCCATTAACTCAGCTTACTCGAAAGGATACAAAGTTCGGTTGGAGCGAGAAATGTGAGATGAGTTTTCAAGAACTCAAGAGGAGACTCATTTCAACACCGCTCGGCTAATACCATTTGCCTCGTGAGGGATTTGTCATCTATAGTGATGCTTCAGGCAAAGGGTTAGGATGTGTTCTCATGCAACATGGGAAAGTCATAGCCTATGCCTCACGACAACTTAAAGAATATGAGAAGAATTATCCTACTCATGATCTAGAGTCATGTGAGTCGCTTTTATGCGCTTAAGATTTGGAGGCATTACTGCATATGGAGAGAAGGTGGAGATTTATACGGATCATAAAAGCCTCAAATATTTCTTCACTCAAAAGGAACTCAACATGCGACAACGACGATGGCTTGAGTTATTGAAAGATTACGATCATACCATTCAATACCATCTTGGAAAAGTGAAAGTAGTAGTTGATGCATTGAGTAGAAGATCATATGCGAGTACAAGTGCATTATTGTCAACGCAAAGGCCCATTTTATATGACTTACAAAGGATGGAGATAGAGTTAAAGACTCAAGGGACCCATGTGATGATGGCGAATATACTGAGTAGAACCGACTTTTAATCGATAAAGTTAAAGTCGCTTCAAGCTACGCACCGAGCTGATGCGCGTATGAGGAAGAAAGTGCAAGAATGTGCTATGCCGGAAGCAAGAATCGATGAAGAAGGAATACTTCGAGTCAACTCCAGACTTTATATTCCAAACAACCCTGATTTAAAGTATAAAATCATGATGGAGGCGCACAACACACCGTTTGAAATCCATCCCGGGAGTACCAAAATGTATCGTGATCTTCAACATACATTTTAGTGGAGCAATATGAAGAGAGAGATAGCGGAGTTTATCTCAAGGTGTTTAATTTGTCAACGAGTCAAGGCGAAGCATCAAGTACCAAAAGGTCCATTCCAACCACTTGAAATTCTAAAATGGAAGTGGGAGCACATTACCATGGATTTCGTTGGTCTTCCCAAGGTTTCTCAAGGCATAGATGTAATTTGGGTCATTGTTGATAGATTGACCAAGTCTGCTCATTTCCTACCTATACGAGAAACTTATACACTTGAACGTCTTCCTCGTATGTACATAAACGAGATTGTAAGATTGCATGGTATGCCAGTATCCATAGTTTCTGATCGAGACCCAAGATTCACTTCAAGATTTTGAGTTAGTTTGCAAAAAGCTATGGGCACGGATTTATGATTTAGCTCGGCATATCATCCTCAAATGAACGGGCAGGCAGAGATGACTATTCAAAATCTTGAAGATTTATTAAGACTCTGTGTCCTTGACTTCAAAGGAAGTTGGGACAAGTTCTTACCATTGGTGGAGTTTTCCTACAACAACAGTTATCAAGCAAGTATCGGCATGGATCCATTTAAGGCGCCAGATGGAAGAAAGTGTCATTCTCCAAAGATATCGGGATGAGGTGGGTGAAGCAACATTGTTGGGACCGGAGTTGGTACGTATGACTACGGAAAAGATTCAAATGATCCGACAACGTATAAAAACCTCACAAGATCGACAAAAGAGTTATGTTGATCTTCATCGAAAGGACGTGGAATTCGATATTGGAGATCATGTGTTGTTACGTGTTGCTCCATGGAAGGGAGTTACGAGATTTGGAAAGAGAGGAAAGCTCAACCCTCGATTCATTGGCCCATTTTTAATCCTCGATCGAGTAGGAATCGCGCTATCGACTCAGATTATTGCCAAGTATCTCTCGTGTTCATAACGTTTTTCACATATCTATGTTACGTAAATATATGAAAGACCTGAACCACATTATTGAATTAGAACCAGACGAGATAGAGGAAGATTTAATGTATGAAGAGTTACCTATTAAAATCTTGGATAAGAAGGATCATATTCTACGCTCTAAAGTTATACCTCAAGTCAAAGTTTTGTGGAAAAACCACGATGTTAAGGAAATGACCTGGGAGTTAGAATCTAAAATGAAATCAAGGTATCCTCACCTCTTCGATATACCAGGTACGTACCCTAATTTCGAAGACGAAATTTCATAAGAAGGGGAGGTTGTAAGACCCCAACTTTTATGAATAAAGAATAATTTTCTCAAAATATATTTTTGAATATTATGGTGTGGATTTGATATAATGTTATAGTGGTGGATAATATTTACAAATTTTGCAAAGTAAGCAAGTGGTTATATAATATTTGATTGGCTCTGGGAATATTCGCTTTTAACAGGAATATTCAGACGACGCCAGACAATCATTAGTGGACCCCACAACGAAAGTATTGTCTTAGTTAGAAAACTACGTAATTATCTTTTATAAAAATAACTACAAAAGTGTTACCGTTAAAACTATTGAACTACCTAGAGTAGTAAAAGTACAAGAATACGCTGCGTGGTTGCATAAGTAGCACACTATTGATTATTGATGCTTACGTGAGAAGTCACTAAGTTATACTCAATTATTGCTACAAAGAATCACGCATCATATCTCTCATATTATTGATTCAATTATTGTCACAAAGATCATTTGCATTATATTTATTATTATTAAATCAATAATTGAGACGACAAAGTTATTCATATTATTATTTGCAATATTGACAATGTCTAGAAGTTCTGTCAAGGAGAGGTTTGATCACCTAATTGAGCGCCAATAAGGAGAAATCCTTATCGGAAAGCCCCCTCTTTCCTAGGAACGACCTGGTTGTTAAATATTATGAGTTATAATATTAATGATTAATAAGTTGTGTTGATTAAAGATGAATTTGATAGTTCCATTGTGTTGGGATTATTAGTGTTAGTGGAAATCAACATCTATTCCGATGATAATTGATGTCTGGGGGTTATATTGATAAATCGGGTAATTTATCAGATAAATGAGCAGTTAATTGCTACTAATTCTCATGCTTATATAACTATTTGTTCACATGTGTGTACTATTGAATGACATTCTTGTACTATAAGGGGAGTTGGTGCAAGATTGATAATACTTGCATGACTAAGTTTAAAATGGAGGTATAGTTGAAGGTACTATACTTTAATTAGTTTTTTCACATGATTATACTATTAAGTCACATTAATGAACTATTAATTCACATTATTTACTATTAGGGGAGGTGGTGCAAGTTTGTTAATACTTGCAGGACTAAATTAAAAATGAAGAAAAATAGGAAGGTATTATACTGTAATATTTCGTGCCCCAAAACGTGCAATTATTGAAACTATATTTTCCTATAAATAGAAGCTCATTCTTCCTTCATTTCTCACCAATTCACAAAAGCTTTAGAGAAATTATTATAGAGAGAAAGAAGAAGAAAAGTATGCTACCTCACTATTCCAGTATCCAGTTTTTCTAAGGTAAGGGGTATTATTTCTTTCGTGTTCTTAAAGAGAGCTATTGTTATTCCATCCCTTATTATTCTGTTGGAACATCCTGTTTGTGCGAATTATGCATGACCTGGTTCCGTTATTTATTATTATGTTGGAATAACCTGTCTATGCGAAGTACCGCATACATGGTGAAATTCTTCTGTTATTCCATTCTTTATTATTATGTTAGAACATCATGTCTGTGCGTATTATGCATGGCCTGGTTCCATTATTTATTATTCTGTTGGAATAACATGTCTGTGCGGTCTATCGCATGCATGGTGAATTCTTCTCGTTATTCCATTCTTTATTATTCAATGAATATATCTTGTCTGCATGCGTTTAACGCACGACCGGTTCTATTATTTATTATTCTGCTGAATAACCTATTCTGCAAGGCCTATCGCATGCCTAGTGAATTCTTTTTGTTATTCCATTCTTTATTATACTTAGTTGGTTAAAGTTTTGACTTCTATACTCCATGAAATTAGTGGAATATCCTTGATATTTGCACTTCATCCAAAGATCTTTTCATGGAAATATTCTTCCGAGCATTCTTGAATTTTACTCCACAAAGCAAAGATTATGTCGACAATTTGACGCATTCGGTTCTTGGATAAATTAATTCTTGAACTTGTTTTATTGAATTCTTATATCATTTTCATCATCCTCATGTTTATATTATGTTGAAAGTCATATGTGGCATGTAGTGCATAGATGGACTTGGTATGATTATGACCAGGGATTATTCGGTATAGTCATGACCGTAATGTTACAAATGATGTGGTAAAAGTCCTTATTGGCCCATAGTACATTGATGGACAGTTGTTGGCATGATCATGACCATTGATGAATACACGAATATCCTTGGCCCGTAGTACATGGATAATTTATGGTCGTGATACTAATGAATATCATTAGTCGTAGTGCAGGGATGATGTGATTTATTTATTAAGCTGAGTCTCGGCGATAAAAGTGATGAAAAACCTTTTAAATCATAGAAGATAGTAGATTTTATTCTCTACTCGACTCTTCTAATTGTTCCGCTGCAGTTAAACTTGATGTTTGTTATATTTTATCAGTTTAACATTGTTGAAGGCTAATGATAAATTATTCTGCATTATCTTAGTCATAATATTTCATCGGGCTAGTTGAGCTCACCCTTTCTTTCACCGTTTCTCTTCGTGAAATGAGAACGAGTTTTAACTAGTCGGGAAACGGGTGATGGTCCGTGATGATAGCATTAGTAGTCCTCACTATTATGTTAAATAGTGTGACAATAAATGTAATGAGGACTCCATTGAGTTTGTATATTGTCTAGATGACAATATTCTTATTAAAAACTCTTAGATTATATTTTGTCGTATTTTACACGACTGTTGTATAATTAAGTTGTATTTGAATTTTGTACCATGTATTTGGCGCACCCAAGATGGGTGATGTATACCGCTTTGGGGGCGCCACAACAATCGTTTCGAGTTTTCCGGGTAACCTGTAAAATCGCAATCCGTGAACGGTCAACGCACTTTGACCAATCATAACTTGCAATCTATGGCACTAATGAACTTGTTTTCTTTTCCAGATTAAAGACCTACTAACAGGCTAGAAGTAACATATAATTAACAGACCTAAACATAAACACACTTGAATCTACAAGCTCTGACATTCGGCTGTCAGACTTAGTTTTTCAAAATTCCAGATTTCCAAAAACACTTATTTAAGGCATCTAGATGTTATGAAAACGTGCTCTACCAATCTAACATACTAATACATATTTCTAAACATCTAAACAATAATAATAACACATGATCAAAGAGCTAATTATAAATTAGGGTTTACACCTTTTCTTGGTTGATTTTCGATTCTAGCTACTGAATTTGATGCTGATATCACTCAGGCTTGATTTGGTATGTTTATAAGAGTATATAGGTTTAGAGAATTCGTAGGTTTGGCCAGAGGATGTGTTGCTATTTATAGACTTAAGCAACTTAGTTTTTTTTTGTCTTTTTCACATACTTGCCTCTCTAAATATATGATGCTAAGTTACCTGTGCTGCTTAGGGTTTGTTATCAGCTCATGTGCACCCTTGGGACTTGGTTTTGTGACTCCTAACCTACTTGTGAGCTAGTTAGGTTAGTTTAGTAGCTTAATCTTTCCCTAATCCTCACTAATCTTGATTAGGGTTTTGTTTTTAATGATTAGGATTGTTAAATGATGTTTATTAGTACCTAATTGAAGTTTACTAACCATGATTAGGTGTTAAGATAATCTAATTATGGTTAAATTAGAAAATTAAGGTTAGGTTTACAAATTAGGGTTATGGTTTTGCTGATTAGGGTTAGGGCTTGTTAATCCAGGGTTGTTAGCCTAAATTTCTCACTAATCCTAATAAGCATGACAAAGTGTTTTGTCAGTGTAAGCACGACAAAGCAACATGTCAAAACAAATATACCGAAAAGTCCATTTTTGAAAGAAAATTTTTACTCACGAGGTGTCAAGCACGACGTTTTTCGGACGAAATTTTATTTGATCAAATTTGTTAAACAGAGTATATATTAACACATAACACATTCAGAACGAAGAAATTTTATTGAATATAACGGGATTTTATATAATATAATCTTTATTAGGGTTTTGGGTTTTTATATTCACCCCCACTAATAAGAATTTCGTCCTCGAAATTAAAGTACAAGTTAAGTAAATAATTGAGGATAATTTTCTCGCATTTTTTCTTCGAGCTCCCATGTAGTTTCTACAACGTTCTGATTTCTCCAGATCACTTTAACCGATGATATCAATTTATTTCTCAGGACTTGCTCTTTACGGTCGACGATCTGCACAGGTTCTTCTAAATAAGAAAGATCTTCTTCTATTTAGATTGGCTCATAATTTATACGTGTGATGCCCTCAAATCCGGGTACTTGCAACCTGAACTTGGTGCTTCACGATACCATTTCTATGAGCGGAATAATACTAATAATAATAACAATAATATGAATATCAAACTTATCTTACATTTATCAGAGTCTAATCCGAAGTACGCAACATTTACTTCATTCTTTACATGATATATAATACATATCATTATGTTAATACAGTCTAACTATTACAAAAGATACCATTAAACATATACTGTTTGCTTTCCTTTTCACTTATTCCTGTCTGAACCTTCGGGTTGATCATGCCTGGCTGAAAACATTTAATTTAAAGCAAGAATGAGCATTTGGGTGCCCAACAAGTAATAATAATTAGAAATATAATTAGCTGAAAGAAATAAATGTTTTCTTTGTACATCACTTCTACAACGAATTTATAGTTGTGAAGTAAACTGAACCGATAATAATAACATAACAATTCTATCTCAAAATTTTGAAACTATGTATTGACTTTATATATAGGTATTAGTTGATAGGCTATGAACATTATTTTAGTTTTTGCTAAGGTTTAACAGAACTTCATCTGCAAACCGTCATAACTTACAGGCACGAGGGTGATCTCCGCCTAACGTGCCTCAGATTGATCAATATCGCATTGTAAGAACGATGTTATCGTTCACTCTGCCCGCCTTTGGGCGCATAAAAGTTTTCTGTGATCGGATGTTCATATTTTAGTCCGAATCCAAACCAAAACAATTTGATTGGATACAAAAGGTTTTTATCATATTCAACGATATTTCAAATCAGGTTCTAGTCGATCAATTAGCTTGGACGTATATATATATATATATATATATATATATATATATATATATATATATGAGTTATATAATATAATATCATGTTGATAAACAATGATCTGATATAGAATATATCACAATAGGTTTAATAATATAAAGCATAATAATAATATAATTCTAAACTTCTTTTCATATCCATTGATAAAGGAAATGCAATGGTAAGATACTTGTCCGATCTACCGCTTACGATCATAACTTAGTTCTATCTTTATATAACACCTATCATAATAAGATCATTTGATCGATTAGAATAACATACTATAACACATAAGACTACTTATTGCAAATAAAGACATAACCTAATCACATTGTCACACATATCAATAAATATTAAATCACAAACAAACATTAATACAACCAAAATATCTAAGTCCAGATCAATTTCTGAAACCTATCGACGCATTGACAGCTTTATCGGGTAATTATCGAGTCTAAGACTCTTTATCGAAGTTCAATATCTATTTAGACTATTTAAGTAACAGTTATATTATTCTTAAATAACTTATAATAATTTTTAAACATTTATTATAATTTATCATAAATTTTCAAACACCCAAATCATTATTAAATGATTTAAATATTAAATAATTCTATTATCATTAATATTTAATTAATATTAAACCATTAATGAAATCATTTCTAAAATGTTAAAGTTATTTATAATAACTCAAAATACTTTTAAAGTATTAATATTACCCTTAAATTATTTTTAAAAAAGAATTAAAATCATTTTAAATAATTATCATTAATATTAAAGTAATAATGTATTACTTACCAAAATATTAAAAGTCCTTAATCATAACTTGAAATATTTTTAATTCATTTATATCCTTTTAAAATGATTTTTAAATAAATAAAACAATATTTAAACAATTTATTTAATATAATTGTTAAATAAATCTAATATCATTTAATATTCAATTATTAATGAAATTTTCCTTTAAATATCAACAATTATAATTTATAACTTAAAATATCTTTAAACACTTTATTTTCATTTTAAATAATTTTTATAATATTAAAATCATTTTAAACTAATTTATTTAATATAATTATTAAATAATTCTACTATCATTAATAGTAAATAATTAATGAAATTTACCTTTAAATATTGAAAGTTATATTTTATAACTTAAAATATTTTTAAATACTTATTTTCATTTAAAATGATTTTTCTAATATTAAAATCAATTTTAAACTAATTTATTTAATATAATTATTAAATAAATCTAATATCATTAATATTAAAATATTAATATTTTTCATGACAAAATATCAAAAGTTATATTTTATAACTTAAAATACCTTTTAATCATTTTTCTATAATTTCTAAATCATTAATTCTATTTTTCATAATTTATTTAATATATTCAATAAATAACTTAATTATCATTAATATTAATTAATTAATGAAATTCATCACAAAATATTAAAAGTTATCAAAATAACTTAAATTATTTTCTTATACCATAATATAATTTTAAATGATTTTTCATGTATTAAAATCATTTTTAAATAATTTATTTAGTATTATAATTAAATAAATTAAATACTTTTAATATTCCAAAAATATTAAATATTTATGAAATATATTCAAAATAATTAAAAACTAATTTTTCAGATTTTAAAATAATTTTTAGGAATTTATTTTGTATTTTTTCATAATTAAAACTAATTAATACTAATTATTTAATAAAAATATAATTTTTATATAGAAACTGTCGCTAAAGACCAACTATAGCGACATAACCGTCGCTATAGGTGTTCTTCGTGTTCTTGACCAAACCCATAAACTCATAGCCAGCTAGCACATGCACTACTTTGACCAACAATATCAAACCGATCATAAAGCTTCTGGACTATTTTAGACATTGATCATGTAGTATGGATGTGATACTACATGATCCAACCTTTATCTAGGCCATACTATCTACCCAATGCAAGATCTAAGTTGCAGAAGTTATTGTCAGACGTGTTCTTGAGATTCTGGATTACCCAGAAACTCAAGGGTCCTACTTTGATGCTTTATATCATGCATTAAAAGTCTGCTTTATGTGATCTAGCACTTTAAGTATATAGAGGATATGTAAATGAAGAGATCTAATACACAAAACATATATAACATCAACAGAATGTCAAGATACAATCTGGTCAAAATACCTTCTTGGAACTGTTCTTGAACATTTCTGGGTTTTCCAGAAATGTTCTTGAGCAGTTTCGGATACCTAAGTTTGACCATCATTAAGTTTAAATCTGTTACGGATATAGGTGGTATAAAAGCTTTAGAAGATAGTTTTCATGTCACCACAAACACCAAACAAACAACATGATCAAAACACGAATAACATAAATAAGATCAAGAGCTCGAAAAATCCTCGTCAGACGTTTCGGGCAATTCTCAAAACCTGTAAATGCTTGGTCGAATAATGCCACCAACCTACTTACTTTGACCCTTTATAACTTTTAATCTACAATCGATCTGGCTTTGAATCAAGTTCCAGAGTAAAGCCCTTACAACATACTACAAGACCAAACATTTAAACAACAAAACAACACCACACAATGAGATCTACAGCCTCTGACATTAGTTGTCATAACACAAAAATGAACTTTTTCCAGATGTGCAAAAACACTAGATCCGAGCTTATAGATGTTATTGATCCAACATCTATCAACCTAGATCACTTAATAACACTATAAACAACATATTCTAACACAAAAACATAACTTTTAACAGAGGATCAAGATCGAATTTTTCAACTAGGGTTTATACCTTTAAATGAGCAAATCTGATTTCTTGGCTAGTGATTTGTTATTGGTGATCGTGGGGCTGTATAAGGGACTGATATACTAATAAATTTCGTGAGCTAGAGAGAGAGGGTCTTAGTGGAGTGAATGTTGGACAATTTTGATAAAATGAGCACTTTCTCTCTCTTGATCTATATATATAAGGAATGCAATGAATCAATGAGTGTGTCAATGAGTTGTATTGATTCTCATCACTTTGCAAGTCAATGGTTGGTCACCAACTACATTATAGCTAGATTTATAAGTTTTGTCCAATAATGCAACAAGGGGTAAAATTGTCATTAGCCTTATAAATTTAATGGCAAATATGTAACATGTCAAACCCTTAGGGTTTAGCACAAAATTGTAAGATTTCTAATTTAGGGTTTGAAAAATGAAAATAATAAAATTTTAGTTTCTAAAAATTGTATTTAGGGTTTCTTAATCAATTAAGTTTTTTTTAATTACTTAGTACCTTACTAATTAGGTTTAAGATACACGAGTTAGCATTAAACTTCCAAATTTAGCAATTAGGGTTTGCAATATATAAATTAAGGTTTATAATATAAATATTAGGGTTTCCAGAAATTAATATTTCTAAATATTAATTAGGGTTTTGAATAATTAAGATTCTCCCTAATTAGGGTTAAGTTTTTCTAAATAGTATTTATCTTTCCAATTTAGCAATTAGGATTACCCAATTAGCAATTAGGGTTATAATTAGGAAATTAGGGTTTTAAATTTTTAGCATTTAATATTCCTAATTTATACAATTAGGGTCCTCAATTTGTAATTAGGGTTTCTTAAATAATTAGGGTTTCCTAATTAACCTTAAATTAAGCCATACTCAACAACATTCAACTGACACAATTACCACACGGTCTTAAATTCCCAATTGAATTAAAAATAAGGTTAAACAAATTAATGTTAGGGTTTGGTCATAAGATACCATAATTGGCAAACATTATCAGTCCACACATATACAGTACATATTTACGGCACTGAAATAAAATAATATTATAAATAAATATCATTAATCACATAACATAATTACTAGACAGATTTTAAAGTATCGTTTGACTTCAAACTAGGGTTTATCAGTAACATTAAAATTGTTCCATCAAAACTGATCCTCACATTAACCTTACACACATAGCATACCTAATTATAACACTGACAAATAATACTATAATATTATTATTCTCATTCCTTTATCAAAATCCAAAATTAGGGTTTTGAATTCCATATCTGATTTATTCTTCATATATAACATTATTAATTAAGTTAAAATAATTAACTTAATTAATATTGCATAAATTCATATAATAAAATAAATAATTATTATAATTATTCTAAAAATTATTTCATATATTATTTAAATAATATATAATTATATTTTCATGGAAAATAATTAATAAAAACATTTCTTATAAAATTAATTATTATAAGAATATAATTTATAATAATCAATAACTTTAAAATAAAATTATTTGTAAACATTCATGTAATAAATATATTTTTATTTATTACATAATTACATAAGCTTTATCTTGCATAAATCCTCATCCTTCAAATAAAAAAAAATTATACACAAAATTTCCGATTTAAATTATATAGAAAATATCGTCATATATAACATGTTTATAATCGAGGTTTGTATGGTCGTAATACTTACATGAAACACATTATGGATATGATTCAACCTCAGAGGCAAAAGCTTATTTCATAAGCAACTTCACCAATCCTCCTCAAAATTTCAAAAGGTCCAATGAATCTCGGACTTAGTTTTCCTTTTTTGCCAAAACATATTTTTCCCTTCCAAGGAGATACCTTTAAGAATACGTGGCTTCTTATGTTAAAGTTTCGTTGTTGACGATGTGGATCAGCGTATTTTCTTTGTCGATCTTGAGATGCTTGTAATCGTTGACGTATAATTCTGATGGTTTCAGTAGTTTGTTGAATTATTTCTGGTCCTAGCATTTGTCTTTCCCCAACTTCATCCCAACATAAAGGTGTTCTACACTTCCTTCCATATAAGGCCTCATAGGGTGGCATACATATGCTAGCATGACAACTATGTTTATAGGCAAATTCGACTAAAGGTAACTAATCTTCTGAACTTCCTTTGAAGTCTATGATACATGTTCTCAACATATCCTCTAACGTTTGTATGGTTCTCTCACTCTGTCAATCAGTCTGAGGATGATAAGTTGTACTCAATCTTAATTGTGTTCCTAAGTGTTTCTGAAGACTTTTCCAAAAATTTGAAGTAAAATGTGGGTCTCGATCTGATACTATGGAAACAGGCACACCATGTCTAGAGATAATTTCATTAATGTACAGCTTGACAAGGTGATCTAAGTTATGAGAAATTTTAATAGGTAAAAAGTGAGCTGATTTGGTTAAACAGTCAACTATTACCCAAATGGCATTATGGCCCTTTTGTGTAGCTGGAAGGCCAACAACAAAGTCCATGGTTATATGTTCCCACTTCCACTCACGAATTGGTAAGGGTTGAAGTAAACCACTCAGCTTTTGATGCTTAGTCTTAACCCTTTGACACGTGAGACACTTGCTTACCCGTTCGGTTATTTCTCTTTTCATATTTGACCACCAAAAGTGTAGACTTAAATCCTTGTACATTTTAGTACTGCCAGGATGTATGGCAAATTTAGAATTATGAGCTTCGTTTAAGATTTCGTCTTTTAAAGCTTGGTTTAACGGAACCTAGATTCTATCTTCATATCTTATTATTCCATCCTTATCTATTCTGAATTTGTTATACTTCTCATGAATTATATTAGACTTATACTTCAGACATTCTTCATCCTTTTCTTGCATCTCTTTGATTCTATTAAATAGAGATGAAACTTCTGCTAAAATATAAAATTTTTGGGTGGAGGTAGTTGGACATTCCACCTCAATTTCCAATTTTTCAAAATCTTTTATTAACCTATCATTGGTGGTTACTGCATTCAATTTACCCTGATTCTTTCTACTCAACGCATCAGCTACGACATTAGCTTTATCAGGATGATATAAGATTTCACAGTCCAAATCCTTTATCAGTTCTAACCATCTTCACGCTTTAAATTTAATTCCTTTTGTAAAAAATATATTTTACTTTTATGATCTCAGATATATTTTGCACTTCTCCCATCTAAGTAATGTCTCCAAATTTTTAGAGAAAAACTACCGCTATTAACTCTAGGTCATGAGTAGGATACCTCTTCTCATAATCTTTGAGTTGTCGGGATGCATAAGCAATCACTTTCCCATGTTGCATCAACACACACCCTAAAAGAGATTCGAAGGAAGAGTGTGGGTACCAGCAGTACCTGACCTAAAAGAAGAAATCTTACAAGAAGCACACAGTTCAAATTTCTCAATTCATCCGGGTAGCACAAAGATGTATCAAGACCTTTGACAAAACTTTTGGTGGCCCAACTTGAAAAGAGAGGTGGCAGAATACGTCAGTAGGTGCCTAACTTGTCAAAGAGTGAAAGTGAAGCATCAAAGACCAAGTGGATTGTTACAACCACTAGAAATTCTAGAATGGAAATGGGAACACATAACTATTGATTTCGTTGTGGGACTTCCAACTACACAGAAAGGTTTCGACGCTATATTGGTCATCGTGGATCGATTGACAAAGTCAACACATTCTTACCAATTAAGATCAGATTTAATCTTGATCAATTAGCTGAATTATACGTTAGGGAGATTGTATCAAGACATGGCATTCCATTATCAATCGTATCTGATAGAGATCCACGATTCACATATAATTCCTGGAGAAGTCTACAAGAACGTATGGGGGCACAATTGAGATTGAGTACGGCGTATCACCCTCAACCTAACGGTTAAAGTGAAAGAACAATTTAGACATTAGAAGATATGCTAAGAGCATGCGTCATGGATTTCAAGGGTAATTGGGATGATCACCTACCTTTAGTCGAGTTTGCGTATAATAATAATTATTACGCAAGTATAGGAATGCCGCCTTACGAGGCATTATATGGAAGAAAATGTAAAACCCCACTATATTGGGACGAGGTAGGAGAACGTAAACTGTTGGGACCATAAATGGTTCAACAAACCATAGAAATTGTCCGAGGGATACGAGCAAGATTGGTAGCAGCTCAAGACATACAAAAAAAGTATGCAGATTTGCCCCGCCAAAAGATAGATTTCGACATAGGGTCATTTATGTTTTTAAAAATATCTCCCTAGAAAGGAAAAATTAGATTTGGGAAGAAGGGAAAACTGAGTCCAAGATTCATAGGACCTTTTGAAGTATTGAAGCGAATAGGTGAGGTGGCTTATGAAGTAGCTTTACCTATGGAATTAAGGCACAGTCATAATGTATTTCACATATCGATGCTATGACCTTATAAACAAGATCACAAGCATGTAATTCAATATGAACCTATTCAGGTTGAAAAAGATCTAATCTACGAAGAAGTTCATGTTCAAATAATTGACATAACAGAACAAGTTTTGAGAAATAAAATAATACCTTCTGTAAAAGTGATATGGAGGAACCACAGTGCTGATGAAGCTACGTGGGAACTCGAAGAAAAGGTGAAGAAAAGTTACCTCAATCTTTTTGAGTAACCTTGTACTTATGATCCCGAGGACGAAATCCTTGTATGGGAGGAGAATGTAACGACTCAGAAAATTCAATATAATATTCAATTATTATAATATCAAATTTTGTGTATACTTTTTTTCTTTTAATTATACTTAATTGATGCGGCATTATAATTATTTACTACTTAATAATTTGTTAAGTATATTATGAATGGTAAAGGAAGGGAAGAATGATATATATTATTATAATGATATTCAAATATCAAGAATGAAAAGAAAAACTAACATTGCTTAATTGAGAAAGATTCTTAATATTAAGCTACTTATGTATCCAAGGAAATAATTATACTATGATATAATTAATTCCATCCAAAAATATTATTTAGTGATAAATAAGGTAAATGGTGTGTTCTACCATGGATATTTGAATTACATGGAACCTCTATTTTGATGATGTGAGTGCTATATATTTTGCTAGACCAAATAAAAGTGATAAATAAAGTCCATGTATATTACCAAGTAATATGAACCCATATTAAATATTGGACCATATTAAATGGGTTATGTGAACTTGCAAATATACTATTTTAAATTTTAGTAATTATGGACCTATGTCTTACTTAAAGAGGTGTAAAAAGAGTCCAAGTTATATAAGTGGTCCAAATGAATTTTCATGTAAGTTTACAAGCCTTCCTTATTTTATTAAAATAAGAGATAAGCATACTAAGCCCAAATTAAAGCCATATCTGTTCTTTTTCTTATCCAATTCGGCAGCCCACTTTGAGGGGGGATAAGGAACTAATTTTGGAATTAGTTAGTTCATTAGTTAGCTAGTTGGTTACTATTTAGTTAGTAGCTATGTAATATAGGTTGGCTGATAAGAGTTGGATAGTAGAGTGAAAATAGTAGAGTGAAAATAATGGAGTGACAATAGTTGAGTGAATGGAGTGAAAATAGTAAAGTGAAAATCATGGAGTGAAAATCATGGAGTGAAAATCGTGGAGTGAAAATAGTAGAGTAAAAATCGTAGAGTTAAAACCCGTATTTTGGCTTGCTATTTTAAGAGTCTTTATTTAGTTGTTCCAATGGTCCAATGATGGAATAAAATACTACAAAGTAAGGTCTATAGGTATGCCCAAAGTTCAGATATAAAATCTTAATAAAAAAATTCATAAAAATCATCAAAGTAGCCTTGAAAATAAAAAAAACTGCAGATTTTGCTAAGTGTGACAACCCGAAAATTCGGATTGTCCAGAATTTAAGTTTAAAGAATTAGTTATTAATAAAATTAATTTTTATTAATAATATTATGTGCTATGTGTTTATTAATCGTTCTAGAACCTAGGATGATTATAACTCGGGAGGATTCTAGCTACGAGCTAGACTGAACGAGTAAGAATTTTCAAGACGAAAATAAAAATTTTCCGGGAACAAGAATATTTTTAGGAAAAAAGACGAAATAGGCACTATTCACTGTTAATTGGCATCGAAGCGCGAGAGTTAGTGAAGGACTCGTAAATGCAGCCACTGCACTGTGATGAGAGAGTGACATAGGCTCAGTATTTACAGGCCATAAGTGAAGGAAGGGAACCCAGACGCACAGTCATACCAAAGGTAAGGTAAAGCCCAATAATGAGCTTTTAAGTGCTCAATTATTGGGGGATGTGCAAGAAAGAAGTAAGAACATAATGTTCAACTAGTGTAACACTTAATTAAGTGATTTAAACCTTTAGTAAAGGTTGAACGGAAAGATTAAACGAAACTAAAAGACAGAGAATTTAAGAGGTAGATTACGTAACCGATATTCGGAGACCGTAGTCGTAATGAACGGACGTAAGGGGTTGCTATAATTGTTATTCCTTATACGTTGAGTGACGAAGGTAATGAATAACATTTCGACATTATGTTGTGATAATGAGAGATAAGTGTAAAGCGTATAGACTCTGTGAACGCAACGTTGTTGCGATGAACGATCGGTCTTAGCATACAATGATTAGTATGGCTTCGACACTAGGAACGAGTAATGGACATGGTGTTCATGTAATGGATAACGAAAGTATTATGTAAGATACGAATGGTATCAAGAAATTCGTAATGAAAGGTAATAAGATTAACAAAGTCGAGTTAATGATTAACTTGAATGATCGCTCTGAGTATACAAAAGACTGTATAACTTGGACGATAAAGAATGAATCCTGAGGTATGACATTTAGTTGCCAGAAAGCCGTAAGGAATAAAAAATTGACTTAACAAACGTTATAGTTAATGGTTCGGATAAGTTACAATAAGGTAGGTTGTGGTACAATCGTAACCTTTGATGGTTGACATATGGGAGTTGGGCTAAACAATTCCTTCAGAGAGTGAAGGTATATACAAAACTGGCAACCGATCTAACTCACTATGATGGCAGTGTAGATGAGATGGGAACTTGTTTGTTGGTTGTTTGTGGGAAACCACTCAGAGTACCATATTGACTACTAGTAGAGAAGCGATGTGTGCTGAGTCCTATACGAGTTTTAAGAAGAAGATAAGAATGTAAATCATCAAAGATGATGAACGTTTTGAGTAAGACATCTCCGTATGTCATGAAGTCGTAAACCGGTAATGAAAGACAGTCGCGTAAATTTATATTGCAAGAACGTGAACCCTAAGAAGTAAAGTTAAGTAAACCAATGCGTAAGTCAAGTATATGACTAATTGGTGTACGTGTTTTTCTTTATGTGTTGTATAGGGATTGGAATGAGTAGTTCAGCGTAAGCTGTAGCTGGGCGTAAGGCAAGTTTCCTAACTTCATTCATATTCTAAATGAATGTTAGTTTCTTAAACTTCTTAAATGTTGAACTTGAGAAGTTCTGTCTATATGCGAATGTGTGATATTTATACAAGCTGGTAGAACGTATGAGGCCTTGTGCCACAATGTGAACATTTCGGTGTTTATATGAGATGAATTGTTCTTTGATTAAACTGTTCAATAAGAGAATGCTCTGTTTATACATGATCCATTATTGTTAAGTCTGTGCTAATGATTCTAGCCAGGCAGAATGTGTATGAAAAAGGTAGAAGAATAAAATTATTTCAAAGTGAAAGTGAATATTGTTTTAAAATGATAGGAATCGAGATTATTCCTATTATTCAAGCTGCTTCTTAACCTTTGTTCGATTATCGAAGTTCTAAAGGAATGTTTGAATTCTTGAAGTTGTTTGTTCAATTGTTATGACTTGTTGGGCAATTGAATGCTCACACTTGCTTTAAATGAAAAACATTTTCAGCGAACGATGTTAGAAGAACTTAAAGATCCCATAAAGATCAAGCTGACGGTATCCATGTGGCCATTCAGAATGTGAATGAGCGAGAAGATCGAGTGAAGACTTGTAATGTAGAAAGATGAAATTGAACTACAGACTAGTTTAATGATCTGTTATGTATCCTTGGTGGCGGATAAAAGTCACTCTTGTAAGATGGAATGATATTGTATTTATCATTATTTATAATGAAAGTGGTTATAAGGTTTTTAGAACCTGGGATTTGAGAATGTATGTTGTTATATTTTAGTATATAACGATGTATGTTGGATGAATGATGTATTGTGACGTATTTAAATCCGTGTGTGTGAAGATGTAATTGACATTTTCGGGAGTTACAATAAGAAGATGTGTAAAATAGCCCATTTGGAGTTTATTTTTGAATTACTTAACTTGATAGTTTTAAAGACCTAAACCAATAAAGAAATACTATAATATGGCGTCTATAAAATTTCACAAATGGGAGGTTAAAAAGAATACTATAGAAATTACTAAAATCCTTAAAGGAACCTCAAAAATCATAATTTTGTGTTTTTGAGTTATATATTAAAAGTAAAGTTTAAGGCTTGTAAATGTCTTAACATGACTAAATAAGATAATAAAAGTTTTTTATGATCTAAGATCTATGTCATGACATGTTTAGGGTGAATCAAGTATACTTTGTGAGATATTTGAACTTTAAAGGTGTTGTGATAAACTATATGCCTATGTGTGCTAAGCTATATTTGCAACTAAAAGCTGAATATATACTTGGCTAATATTAGTAAATAACATACATGTTAGTGATTGGATATTGTAATGCACCAAAATTCGGTCTATCTTCTCACCCGGATTTCGTGCATCACGGTTCCATCTTCTTACAAACATACATCATTATATAGCTAAATATAAAAACATACATTCTCAAATCCCAGGTTCTAATACCTTATAACCTCGTTCATTACAAATAATGATAATTACATTATTCTTTACATCTTACAAGAGTGACTTTCATCTGCCACCAAGGATACATAATAGTTCATTAAACTATTCTTCATTACAAGTCTTGGTTTGATCTTCACGCTCATTTATATGCTGATTGGCACTTTGTATGGATACAGGTCAGCTTGACCTTTATGGGATCCTTAAGTTCTTCTACTCGTACACTGAAAATGTTTTTCATTTAAAGCAAATATGAGCATTCAATTGCTCATCAAGTCATAGCAGTTGAATAAACAACTTCAAGAATTTAAACATTCTTGTAAGACTTCAATAACCGAACAAAGATTATGAAGTAGCTTGAATAATAGGAATAAACTCTGATTCCTATCATTTTAAAACAGTAGTCACATTCACTTTGAAATACTTTCTTTCTTCTACATTTTTCATACACATTCTATCTGGCTAGGATCATTAGCACAAACTTAACAATAATGGTTCATGTATAAATGTATATTTTCATATCGAATAGCCAATCACGCACTGCCATCACATAGAAACACCGAAGTGTTAAAATTGTGGCACAAGGCCTCATACATTCTACCACCTTGTATAAATATCACACATTTGCACATAGATAAAACTTCTCAAGTTCAACATCTGAGAAAGTTTAAGAAACTATCATTTATTTAAAATATGAATGAAGTTAGGAAACTTGCTTTACGTGCAATCCCTATATAACACATACACCAATTAGTCATATACTTAACTTACACATTGGTTTAAACTTAAATTTACTTCTTAAGGTTCGCGTTCTTGCAATCTAAGTTTGTGTGACCAACTTTCTTTACCTATTTACGGTGTTATGACACACGGAGATGTCTTAACTCATACGATCATCATTTGATGATTTACATTCTTATCTTCTTCTTATAACCTTTATAGGACTTAGCACACATCGAATCTCTACTAATATCCCATATGGTACTCTGAGTGGTTTCCCACAAACAACTAACAAAATAGTTTCTCGTCTCATCTACACTGTCTTTCACAACGAGTTAGATTGGTTGCCAGTTTCGTATATACCTCTGCACTCTGAAGGAACAGTTTAGCCCAGCTCCCATATGTCAACCATCAAAGATTACGATTGTACCACAACCTAAACTTAACTTAACTTATTTGAACCATTAAAGCTATAATGTTCGTTAAGTCAATTTCGTATTCCTTATGGCTTTTTGAGAACTAAATGTCATACCTCAAGATTTATTCCTTATCATCTAAGTCGTACAGTCTTTTGTATACTTAGAATGATCATTAAATGTTAATATTATGCTTGCATAGCGTTAAACATTTTACATAACCTTATTCATATCTTATAACATCCGGTTCCTTCAACTCGGAATGTTATCCAAGTTATAATCATTAACTCGGCTTCTTATCGTTATACGTCATTGTCTTTAATTCAGTTTCTTCACCGTTCATAGGTTTAATCATTATTCTTCATTACCTTACGATCAAATCATACACGGCGTGTAGGTTCTACCCGTTTAATTTTTGCGTACACTTAACCCTTACGTCGGCTAAAGTGTTTAACGCTTATATTTCATTCTAACCTTCTCCATCTGACTCACCCTCAAACTTTCATTAATCTTATTACTGTTATGATGCCCCTAAATCAGGGTATCTTCCAACCCAACAGATGGTGCTACACGGTGCTACAGTTCAGACATACATTCAATTAAAATGTCTCAAAAGAGTGAATATGTCTTCTATATATTCCAAAATAATATTGTCATTCCCAGGTTCTTTATAACCATTACATGTGTTCTTGTCATAATATCAAATAATTACAACATTCATACTATACTATTACAAAGGCAATCTTATTGGTTCGCCTTAGCCTTCCCTTTATATTTCCTAGGTCCTTTAGTCTGACCGGTCTTAGCTGCATTCATATGGTTCAAGCAAGAGTGAGCATAACTAACTCAGCAAGTATGACAATTTCATTTAAACAACATGCTTGAATCATATAAATCGTATATCTTCAATAACTAAATCAATAGTTATGAAGTACTATCGATAATTCAAAATAACAGTTCTCTTTTCTTTAAAACATTTCACAATGAACAACATTCATTAAACATCAATATTGGTCCAAGATCTTGAGCATTTCATTCTTTCTTTGAAAAGGACAACCTGACACCAAGTCCGCAAAGTCCTAAAGATATATCTTACGAAAGACGCCTAGGTGATCAAATTTATAAGACTTTATGTTGTATAAACACTACTTTCTTTAAACGTATTTACGTTTAAGTTTTGACAACCTCATATGTCTGTCGTTTGATGACAAAACATTTGTTTATCATACTCAGTCTTTCTTTGAAATCAATACCAAAATAGTTTGGCAAAAGATAGCAACATTGACAATAGTTTGATAGATTATAAGGAAATCCACAAAACACACTAAGTCTAGCCGAAGGAATTGGTTTCGACTTCATTATACATCAATTCATGCGTCAGATACATGAATTACAAAGCTTGTCTAGAAGAACTTAGACAAGGGTTAGAACACTTGCCTTCAGCGTCTTCTACAGTACATATACTTTTCTTTTGAGTCTTTAAGGATTCTACAATACATGATCACATAACATACCACATTAGGTCATATATAATCAAGTATGGTTACTAATATATCTTACCCTTCTTCTCAATCTAATCATGCCTTAGATTGTTAAACATTCATTACGGTTTATCGTATTACTTTGTATTTAAGTTTACGTAATCGTTCGTCAACCTTTAGTTGTAATCCTTACGGTTATATTCAACCTTAAGGATGTTATTTCAAGTTAATTAAGTATATTATTCACCTTCCATTAACTTCTTTTTCCTTTACTATCATTGCTAAGTTCTTCTTTAGCTTTCTCCTAGTGTTGGCGCTTACTTGCCGTTTTTCTATACATAGCTTCGGTTCGCACGACTCCTCTCAGACATGTATGCCTTGGTCTTGGCGTTGCGGCCACGCTAATCCATTCTTCTATGTGTCGTACATGCCATACCACTCTTCCGTATGTTAGGGTTTGGCCTAGCGCTGCGACGCCGACTTTCCATCCTTGGGCTGCACTGCAGCGCCGACCTTGAGCCTCATATAATTTTTGTCAGTTTGTTTTCTTTGTGAATTTTCCGGGCTCATAACTTAATCGTTATAAGTCCGAATTGGCTCGTTCAAAAGTTGTTAGCTCACAAATCACATGTTCTATGATTTCATTAGAAAATATTTCATTTTCGAACCTTTTAACTCGAAATTCACCGATTAGTTCGTTATTGAGCGTTCGTCAAACGCTCGTGAACGTTCAAAGTTCGCTTCTTCGTTCTAAGTCAGAATCTGACCATTCTCGAGTCCGCAACTCTAGAATGCAAACTCAGACTATTCTCCATCGAAAATCAACGTTTTCGAGTTCAATGGTGACTTTTGACTTTCATTCCGAGAATTTCACGATTTCGACAATTATCGTCTAATCTCGTAAATTTCGTTATAACTTCATTACTTGAGATTTTAACATCGTTCAAAATGGATTAATTCCATCGTTCTAACATCCTAACCAAACATATTTCATTTAATTCTATACATGACTAATTCTTACATGTTCTTCATTAGTTCATCACTTTCATGATTTTGATTTTCTTACAACATGACTTATTAAAGTTCGAGTTCTCTAATAACGATCCTTATCACTCCTTAACATACATGCTCCACCACTATCCACTTCTCTATCAAACTACAATTGAAGAGATGGAGAATCATGGTTTAGGATTCTTACCCTTGATGATCAAGCTTTCTATTTTCTTTTTCTTGAGTTAGCAAAAATCTAGCTCTTACTTATCTCAATGTATAAGCTCTAAGTTTGTTGGTGGAAAATTAACAAGGTAAATGGCCAACAAAGCTCTTCTATTTAAAGGATTGGCAAGGTTAGGGTAATAAGGTTAGGGCAATAACCCGATATTTTCTATATAATTAAATAAGAAATTTTGCGTATAAATTTTTTTTTATATATTTTAAAGGTTAGAATAAGTGCAAGGTAAAGTATACGTATTTATGTAATAAATAAAAATATAATTATTACATGAATAATTACAAATAATTTTATCTTAGAATTATTGACCATTATAAATTATATTTATAATAATTAATTTTATAGTAAAAATATTTTTATTATTTATTCTCCATGAAAGTATGATTATTATATTATTTAAATAATATTTGAAATGATTATAGAATTATTATAATAATTATTTTATTTTATTAATTTATTTCAGATTAATTAAGTTAATTATTATAACTTGATAATAATGATATGTATATGAAAGATAAATCAGATATGGAATCCAAACCCTAATTCTGGATTTGGAATAAGGAAAGAGGATAATAATATAATATTAATTATATTTCAGTGTTATAAATATGTATGTTATGTGTGTAAGGTTAATGTGTGAAATAGTTTTAATGTAACATGCAAAACCCTAAATTTTACTTACAAATCCTAGTTTTGAAGTCAAATGAGACTTTAAAATCTGTCTAGTGATTATGTTATGTGGTATATGATATGTATTATAAGATTTAACCCTAATTATGGAAAACCCTAATTAGTTATTTAAAATCCTAAATTTCTAAAATTAGAAAACCTAATTAGTAATTAGGAACCCTAATTGCTAAATAGGAACCCTAATCACTAATTAAGCAAGCTTAATGTTAATTAGTGAATACTTAAACCTAAGTTTCAAGTCTAAGTAATTAGAAACCTAAACTATTTGGAAAACCCTAATTTATAATTTTTGAAACTAAAATTTTATTTTTACAAACCCTAAATGGAAATCCTATAAATTTAATATGCTAAACCTTAGGGTTAAACCCCATGGGTCAAACCCTAAGGGTTTGTCAAGATTACCATTGTGTCATTAAAATTACAAGCATAATGACCAAAATGCCCTTTGTCACATTATTTAATTGTTGCTTGCAAATCTTTCCATATATGTAGTTGGTGTACTACTCCAATACCAGCCATGTGACAATTTAAACTCCAGCAAGCAACCTATTTGGATGAGCCAATTCATTACATACATGATATAAATAGATTAAAGAGAGAGAAAGACACCAAACACTACACCAAAAATGACCTCTAGCGAAGGAAATTTTGTAAAGAAATTTATTCCTTCACATGAGGAGTTATTTAGCGAAGGAACAGTGAAGAAAAAAAGTATAGTGACAATATAGTTATTAGCGAAAGAAACATCCTTCACAGTTTATATTTTTTTTTCTCGCAAAATTGGGGCGATAGAAAGATTTTTAGTGCCAATTTATGATGAAATTTTGTGAGGAAAAAATCTATTTAGTGAAGGAATTATTAGTCACTATATATCATTATTCAGAAGTTTTTTGCGAGGGATAAAATTGGTCGCTATCTTGTTCTAAATATTTTTTTTTGAATTAATTGTGGTGAATATAAATACCTTAAATTTTTTACAATAGTAAATTTAATTTTAATAACACTTTTTAAGTAACTTACAATATCAACTATTTATTTTAATAAACTATAAAGTAAATAACATTACACTATGTTAAACTTTAAAATTTCTCCATAAAAATTTATTTTTATGATCATAATTAAATAAAGTTAAAGTTAAATAAAAATAAAATTATATAATCCAAAAGACTTTAAATTTTATTTTAAGTATCACTACAAGAAATCACACAAAAAATGACGCTAAAATTTGTCACATAAAATTCATTTTTCGTCACTAAAATATTTGGTGACGATTGTTAATCGTCACAGAGACCATCACCGTATGAGCGTGGTATTAGGTTTATTTGATAATATTTGATGTCGTCACTAAATGTTTTAACTTATGGTGACGATCTACATCATTGTCACTGTAATTAATTACTTTTAGTGACGTTAATAGCGTCACTATTTGAATGAAACTTTCGTCACTCTATATTATATTTTGTCATTAAAACTTGGTGCATTAAATGACAAAAATCGTTTTTCGTCATTAAATGATATTGTTTTAGTGACGAAAATATGTACTCTATTTAAATCATCTAATTTTAATGACGACAATATTGTCATATTTATGATTATTCTTTCGTCATGTTATTGTGTTTATCGTCACCAAAAATAAAAAAATTAATGACAACAGAACAATTCGTCACCTAATAATATATTTAATATGACAATTATGTCGTTGTCATTTCATATTTTAAATAATATTACAAAATAATTTGTCACTAAAGAGTTATTTTTTGGGACACATTTTTCAATGTCACTAATTGAATATTTATGGTGACGATGCATCTTGTCACAAAAAGAGTTACTAACAGTGACGATATAGTTTGTCACCAAAGAGTTAATTTCTATGACACATTTTTCTCTACTAATTAAATACTTATGGTGACGATAGAACTCGTTACATAAAGAGTTATTAATAGTTACAAAATTAAAACTCATCACTAAATGATATATAATAGTGACGACATAATTTATCACTAAATAGTTAATATTAGTGACAAGATCAATTGTCATAACTAAATGAATATATATAATGATAATACTATTAATTCTAAAGAATTAATATTATTCATCATTAAATTTTAATTTTCATTGACCAAATATTATTTGTCAATAAATGATTATAAATCGTGATGATGTGGTATCATATTAAGTTGTATGACATTCAAAATGTATTGTTACATTAACAATTTTCAATAAAAAAAATATAATACATTTAGTGAACTTTTTAAATCAACTTTACACCTATATATAATATAAGAGACAAAAGACAATAAACATTTAAAATAAAAAGTAATTATCTTATAATTCAACAAAATACCCAACTAGCTAGGCAATAAACAGTTGCTTAAATAATCTAAGTACCACAAAACAAAATTATATAATCCAAAAAGCTGAAATTCTGAAATCTATATCCTAAGAAAATGCTTAATTAAAACCTTCAACCTTGTAGTTATTGACCTTCCAGAAAAAACTCTATCTGCAAATCAAAAAAAAACCAAATTAGCTTATAATGCAAGATTTAGTATTTTGCAGAAAGTTCAAACCACACTGCAAACCAAAACAAATTAAGTTTAGGTAAAAATTAGTTAAAAGATGCCAAACCCAACAACCATCTATGATTATAAACAATCATCAAATGAGGACATCCCATGTTCAAGTTCTAGGAAAATATTTATTTGGTTTTGGTTATGGTTATGGTTATGGTTATGGTTATGGTTATGGTTATGGGGGACACTTCACTTATTCAGAAACAGCAAGGCTATGCTTGTTTCTTTGTGATCCTTTCTAAAGTAGAAATGAAATGAAATGAGAATTCAGGTAAATAAGTTATACATTTAACTTCATCTAGCTTTGTACACCAATAATTTTATTTTGTATTAGTATTAGATAGCCCACATCTGCACTTTGTCGGACAGTAATTTCTAAAAACTACTGGAAACCTATTTACAGCTGTGAAGGAAACCAAGAGCTCATATAGGAGTAGTAAGTACATCGATGCCATGACCAAAGATCCTGTATATTCATATATTATTCACATGTTGATATAATTCATCACTAAAAATACATAAACACGCATGGAATTCTTTTTGCCCACATTATTCATACCTAAATGCTTTTATCTACCATGTCAAATGCTAGAGTATGAAAGGAGACTAACCAGCACCATAGCCATAGCATTCACTGTATAATTATCATAAATTTCATTATTAAAAAAAACATGATGAATAAAAAATAGTATGACAATCTTTCCCAAACCAAAAAACTTGAAATTTTCAAAAGCCTACAACAATCTTTTAAGAATCGTTGCTCAAACAAAAAAAATAAAGGTCGGGGACATAATACTATGCACTAAACCAAGTATTATAATGAACCACAAACTTGAGAGAGATATACCTGAACTATCCAGATTTGATCAGAACTTATAAGAGTTCTACTAAGGCTGTTCTACTAAGGCTGGCAACATCTACTAAGGCTGTTCTAACCATTTTCAGTGGATCTATAATTCCAGCCTTCACCATGTCTACATATTCACCTGATTTACCAAAACAAACCCTTCACTAAGTAGATGAAACAGCATACGACAAATCTAAGAATAATAATGATATGCTTCGGAAATGTTTAGTGTTAAATTCTCAAAATACTATAAAAAAAACTTCATTTACAAACCTTTGGCAGCATCATAACCCAAGCTGAAATCATCTTGTTCCAATAGCTTTCCAAGAACCAGAGCACCATCACCACCAGCATTTGAGACTATTGTTAAAGTAGGAGCCTATTACAAATAAATTTTCGGTTTCAGGTGAATATGAAGCAAAACATAACTAATAAGGACAAAGCTGACAAACGAAATGAAACCTTAAGGGCATTTTCATTTATTTGGACCCCTCTTTTCTAGCCATCATTTAAAGTTGTAAGGTTCTTCAGAACTCTTATAGCATACAAGAGAGCAACCCCGCCACCTATCCAAAACGGTCAACTTGTGACGTAATCATGGATAAACAGACATTTAACTTGGAATAGCAAATGACACTTACCTGGAATAATTCCCTCTCTTCCACAGCAGCTCTTGTAGCATTTAGAGCATCAGTTACTCTGTCTTTCCTTTCCCCAACTTCTGCCTCACTATCCCCTCCAACCTGAAAGAATATCAAAATCGCAACAAGGGGATAACTAGGCATACATGATAAAATAGGACAGACTACGAAATTGATATATACCTTGAAAACTGCAACTCCACCAGATAGCTTTGACAACCGTTCCTGTGCCTTCTCCTTATCAAACATTGCAGCACTCTTCTCAATAGTTGCCCTTAGCTGTTCAAGAATACATCTGCTATCAGTGAAACCCATATATATAAAAGCAATATAATATGCTTAACATGCAGGTCAATTAAAAAATAACTTTAGCTAAAGCTTTTGACCAAAAATTCCTGTAACATTCCAAATAAAATAATCTAAAGCAAAACTACTTGCAACGTATCCTAAGATTGTAGATAGGTTGGTAGAAGCTCAATTCAGAATTCAGAGGCTAATACAAAAGTTTACTAGAAGTCAAGTTTCTAACAGCAGATGAATTAAGGAAGATAAATGACTTCAGCTAGGACAGATTAGCTGCAGCATGTTCCTCGTTTTATACCAAACAAGTTGGGGTAGGCACAGAAAAGGGAAAATTAGTAAAAGAAAAAGCTGGTATTGAAACCTGCACATGCCAGTTTTCAGGATGATCTTCCTTGGAAACATGTAACGTGGGATCATTCTATCGAGATACTATTTATAAATCAAAAGGAAATCGGCTTTGGTTGAATCTCATGAACAAACATTGCCCACAGCATTTGAAAAACAAAAAAAAAACAAAGGAAATGAATAATATGGGGAGATTAACTACACAGTTTTGTCAGGATTAAAATAGGGAATGAGAGGTGGGATTCAAAGTGTTGATTTAGTAATCAAGAAATTCGGGCCTCCTGTGTATATTAGAAAACAAGAGTTTCATGTCTATGTGCTCCCAACATATGTAACAAAAATAATTTTAGCCTAAAAATTCCAGATAAGATACACACATATATAAATGTATATCAGAACACATTCAAAAGAAAGGGTTCTCAAGTCAACTGCAAAAAACAGAGTAGAACTGTAGAAGTGAGATAGAAAGATTAGTTATGCATTAAAATTTAAAACAAATTTACACATAAATTAATCTATTTCTTTGTGACATTTCTCCAAACAGACAGTGTGCATCTTATATACATAAGGAAACTGAATAGATGCCATGCAATCAAATAACAAAAATTCACGGAACTAATCAAATAACCAAAACTAAATTGAACTAATTAAGAAATTAACAATTCAATCATTCCAATTGCAATAGAAACTGACTCTAAATAACAAAAATTAGCAGGAAAAATTAAAACCTAAGTTTTAGGGGAAATTAACCAGGGAGGAAATTAAAACCTTCAATTGGACAATAATAGAGAAGTTAAAGGAGAAGGATAAGGAGAAGGAGAGAGCAGGTAGCCACCACTATGCCGCCACGGTGCCACCACTATGCTTCCATTACTGCTAGGGTTAGAGGGAGTCGAAAGAGAGGGGAAAGAGGTGTGAGAGGGTTGACCTGAGTTAGGGGAAAGAGAGGTGTAGCAGACCTTGGGATGCGCCAATCTAGGGCTACCATGGGCGATCTAGTAGGGGAAAGAACGGTCAGGCAGGTCATTTTTTCCTTTCTTTTCTCTGTCTTTTCTCTTTCTTTCACCTCTTAACTTTTTTTCCAAACTCTGTTCTAAAAAAAGAGAGTGATTTTAACTTATAAAAAAAACGAATATTATAAACTCTTTAAAAAGTAATATTGTAAATAAAATTATTATTTTAAAAACTTAAATTAATTTAAATTTAAATTTTAGAATGTCATAAATTAGTTAATAACAAATTGAAATATAACTTTTTTGTAAAAACATAATAGTAATAATTTAACACAAATATTTGTTCTACAAAAAAGAGTCTTAATTATTATAATTTTTATTATCAATTTAAAATATTTTAAAATTTAAATATTGTAACTTAATATTTTAATAAATAAAATATTTAATATTATAAATTATTTAAAAAGTATTATTAAGAATAAAATTATATTTTAAAAAAAAATTAATTACATTACAATTTGAGTTGTAGGATAAATTAACTATGAATAAACTCAAACTTAATTACTTTGCATCTTTTTTTTTTCATGGTCAATGTATGCAATTTTTTCAAATAAATTTAATTTTTCATGGGCATATTTTTTATTATTAAGTAATGTCATTTTTAGTGGATAAATTATTTTAATGTTTGAAGACTTTTGGAGGACAAAAGATATATTACTTATGTTAGAGATTATTACTCATAATGATATTAAATATAGTGGGTGCGGATGATAGTAATGTTGGATAAAACTTGTTCAGGCCCGTTAAAGAAGAATATAAGTGATTGCATTAAGCTTCAATATTTTCCTTTAGATGAAATATTGTGTGATGGTTCAAACACAATCAAGAAAAATAAATTAAAAAAGGCCTCCTTCGATAAATGACGAAACAAATATTTAAATGAGATTTTGGATTTAATTGTGCTTATAGATTAATACAATAAATTAGTGAATATAAAACTAAATAAATTATAACATGTGATAAAATTATAATCTGCAAAGGAATTTTTCTCTAAATAAATTCAAAAAACATTCACAACATGCAATTATTGAAGAAAACTCTCCACTCGTTAAAATAAATTTATTCGTTGCAAAATATTTATTGTGAGAGAAATCATCTTTCACTAAATAAAATAAATCCCTTACAAAATATAATTTACAAGAAATATAATTTTCAATATATCATTCATAAAAGATATGTAGTCACTAACTTAATGAATGATATATATTGGGAGGAGCTCTAATGTGAGCGAATGAATAATTCCTTCACAACTAATCAGTTGTGACTAATATACCATACATTGTGAATGATTTCTCTTTCATTATAAGCCATTTTTCTTGTAATCCGTCTCATGTAAAACAACGAGTTATTGAAAAAGAAATAAAATAAATAATAATTAAAAATTGTAAAACGATGCATTTTGGGAAAAAGGGGCGAAACTTGCATGTTATCTTAATTTAGGCAACATTTTAATAGTCGTTGTAAAAAATTGTACAAAATACGCAACGAAAGAAAAATTGTTGAAAATGAATGTAGTCCATATTAGGCTACGAAATATAACAACAAAAAATCTTTCCTTGTCCACGTACAATGAGGAGAAATCAACTAACGAGAGATGAATTTTTACCGCCAACACATCAGCAACAAAAAAATAAATAGGCGGAAAATTATTTTTTGCCTGCCAACGAATTGGCAATAAAAATTTGCAATGACCTATTAATTTCGTTACAAAAAATGAAAGCCTTTCACAAATTGCAACGAATGACAAGTTTGTTTGGAAAAATTTTTGCCTCCATATAAAAATGTGACGTCATTGCATACTTTGTCACTAAATATAAGGATTTATGACGAACCAGTGTTGCACTTATCCACTCATCTAATTAGTGACACACTATTATCTCGTCATATAAAATTGGTATTTGTGACAATAAAAATTGTCATAATTTATTAATTTTTCGTCTTTACAAAATTTGCCTCCAAAATTTCCTAATTTTTTTTGCCTCCAAATCAAATTATGACGATATTACGTACTTTGTCACTAAATATAAGAATTTATGACGAACTTTTTTTGTCACTTATCCACGCAGCTAATTAGTGACGCACTATTATCTCGTCATATAAAATTGGTATTTATGACAATAAAAATTGTCATAAATTATTATTTTATTGTCTTTAAAAAATTTCCCTCCAAAATTCTTCAGAAAAATTTTGCTTCCAAATAAAATTGTGACGATATTACGTACTTTGTCACTAAATATAAGAATTTATGACGAACCATTTTTGTCACTTATCCACTCATATAATTAGTGACAGACAATTTTCTCGTCATATAAAATTGGTATTTATGACAATACAAATTGTCATAAATTATTAGTTTCCCGTCTTTAAAAAATTTCCCTCCAAAAATAATTTTGCCTCCAAATAAAATTATGATGAATTTGTATTTGACGTCACTAAATGTGAACATTAGTGACGAAAGCACATTGTCACTAAATTTTACAAATAATTAATGACAAACTATTATGTTGTCATCGAAAGAAATATTTGGTGACAATAAATACTGTTATCAACTATTACAAAAAATGTCACTAAAAGGTTTCCTCCAAAATTTTGGTGTGAAATTCTACTTCCAAAATAACTTGTGATTTAATTTTCTTAATCGTCATCAAATGTGTAAATTAGTGACGATATAAATGATTAATAGTAACAAAATTAAAAAGGTCGTCATAAAAATTAACAAATTGTGAAAAATTTTGTTTAGTGACGATTATGAATTTTGTAATTATTAATTAACAAATTGTGACAAAATTTTGTGCGTGGCAAAAATAAAAATTTAACTTTATTTAAATGTGTGATTTGATTTACGCCTGAGGCTCCCTCCCCTGATATCTTCGAACGACTCCCTCACCTACACGCGCACTCTCTCGCCTCCAACGCCGCTCTCGCTCTCCAGTTGAATAACTCTCACTCCGCCACCAAAGAACAGGTTCCAGAAAAATACTCGGCTTCTCTCATCTGGGTCTTTGATTTCTAGCTGGGATTTCTCGCAGTCACCTGTATATCTTTCGATTTCAGTGTTTTGCTTATGTGGGTCTACCTTTTTTTTAGACAATGAAGTTTTCCTTTTCATTTGGAATTTTGAATTTGACACAAGTTTGGAATCAATTATAGGTTGCAGTACTTCTTAATTATTGCATTTATGGGAAGAAAAAATTATGTCTTTGATTAAAACATGCTACAACTCAGTTTCAAGTTTATATTTTGTTACTAGAGGGTCTGTAAATCATGTCAGTCATGTTATCTACCTTTAAATCATCTTAGAAATAAATATAGATGTTCACATTTGTTTATGCATAACCTTAGAGTTGAGAGAAAGTGGCTCCATGACTTCTTTTACTTCACAAGCTTATTTGACCTTGTTGACACCTTGAGATTTCTTCTGATGGATTTTGGAATTTTGAATTTAATTTTTAACTACAAATATGGTGTATTTTGTTGGTGGATTGTTAAATATTGGATGGATACTTCTTTCTCGTATTCCCTTTGGTTCCCTCTTGCTTTAAATTTTGAATTTGTTTGATTTTGTTCTAAAAATGGTACAATTGAACTTCAAGTTCATGTGTCTTGGAGTAAATATCTGAATACCGGATTAAGTTTGTAAACTTCAAGTTCTTGCTTTAAATTTGAATTTTGTTTGGGTTTGTGCTTCAGTTTTTTGTAATTTAGTTTCCACAGCTGGATTTTGTAGCAGCTTCCAAATGTGTGTTGAGTTACATTATTTAGGTGTGTTCCTGTACTTAGATAATTAACTCGAGTTTTGATTGCCCTAAACTTTATGGTAGACACAACTTAGAGAAGTTACGTTACAAGAATAAAATGGTGAATATAAAAAGGCTATATCAAATTGTGAGAACAAAATACAGGAGAAGTTGCTGGAAGTAGATCTTCTGCGGAGTAAGTTAAAGGTCAGAGCTAAGGTTTCAGATTTAATTGTCTAATGTTGTTCTCATAATTGATATTTGTTTGTTTTTTTGGTCAACTTGGCCCAATGTTCATATAATTATCACCATAGACCTTTAGGTTAAATATAACTGTTTCAGTGGACTTTGTTTCTTTTGAATCCTATACAACTATGTTTACAAGTAGGAGCAGATGGTACGTACTTGATGTTTCATTAAATGTTTGTATGTTCGATTTGTGAGTAACAACATTAGTTAGATTATAAATGACTGCATCACAGAACAATTCTATACCAAAGGATTCCCTTTGAGTACACAAGTAATTTTGGACTTTTGGTTTTGCTATAAGATTATCAGTAGGAACACAATGTTCTACTGAGTTGAGTCCTTTGAGTTCAGGTATTTTGGACTTATGGAATTTGGAGATCTAGGTTTTGGTGCTAGAAGTGGGTGAAGGTGGGTTTTGGTTTGGTATATGGATTGGAAAAGTGAGCTTTAAAGATTGAGAAACTGGGTATTGAGTCTAGAAAAGCGGATTACAGATGCCCTTCCCTAGCCGATAGTTTATTTTCAAATCTAGAGATAACACATAACTGAGCTTGACACAACTTCCCAATCTTGAATCCTTGATGTTACTTGCCTTAATCCAAGTGATTGACTGCTCATATAATCAACTAGTGGGTTGTTAGTTGTTACTTAGCCACAGATCAGGTAGGCAGTTACTTTATTCTAGTCTACTGATAGAGGATAAAATACACGTCTTCCTCACACTTGCAATGGGTGATCCCAGTCACTCCCATCAGAATCCTGATGTCCTGCTCTCATGCAATACATCTAAGACCTCCCCAGGGGATGTGGGAATCCATAGACTAAGTTCACCATGTTGCTACCACTCAGTGTCCTACTCTCCTTTTACTAGAATAAGGGTAACTCCAGGAGCCTTTAGATTAAGCCCTTCATGGTCAATGCATGGCTACCAATATTTTGATCACTTAATGTCATTTGTTTCTTCATTACCTCAAATCACTCCTAAATAATTTGCATGTTGAGTTAGATTAGGGAATCATTATTATTTTATTCTCTATTGACCGAATCAACACTTGATCTACTGCAACCGTTTAGTATAACTACTTGAGGTAAGACGTATGCACTTGTTTTTTCATGTAATTCTATCTATAGCTGTATCAGTTGTTCAATCCTTGTTATTCTCGTCAGTGTAAAATTTTCTATAACGTATTCCTGAACAGGAAATGGACTTGGCTGAAAATAATCTGAAGGCTGAATTAGATAATGTGCAAGCTTCCCTAGATGCTGGCCAATCTGGAAAATTGAGTGATTTGTTAATTGAATCTAAAACCACAGTTGAAGCTCAAGGGGATACAGAAGTTCTGTTAGAGAAGTTAGATAACAAGAAAAAAGAACCGATCTGTTGCATATTCCTTCATCTACATATTTTGTCAATTTATTCTTTTTCTATTGCATTAATCTTTGTTCCCCTAAATTTAGTTGATGAGATTATGAATCTTCTTAGGGCTCAATGGAAGAAATTGTTCAGAAATTAGAGAAAGAGTGGGCACAAGTTCAAGAAAATGCGCTGCTGAAGCAGCCTACTCCAGGTATCTTACATTATTTCTATATATATATAAGTTGTGTGTATTTGTGTGTGTGTCTAATCTATCTATCTATATATATGTATGGATGATATGTGGTCAATTTCATATAAATAAATGATGTAAATGAGGTGCTAATTAGCTTGGTTACTGAATTTTGGTTCTCATTTCCCATCTGGATCGCTTTTACGATATGTTTAGGCTAACATGGTTAATTTCTAGAATATAGGGCATGAAAATGACACCATAAAAGAAGATATAGTTTGCCAATAATGTATTGACCACTGAATATAGTTCTTTTCCCCCTTGCTCTTATTGAAGACAATTTGTCATACTCTCCTTAGTACTAAGTCTACCTTTTGTCATAATCTTAAAATTTACATAATATGCTTCTCAAGTTTGTATAATTGAAAAACAAACTTCATTCTTAACCCCATGTCTCAGTATATGCAGTTTATTGACTTATAACAACTAGTCATTGGTCATGTGATGCTATATTAAAATTTTGATAATCCTAGACATGGCTGAAACATAAACTATTCGTGTTCAAGCTTTGGTTTATTGTAGTTGTCACATGATTATTTATTTATTTATTTTAAAAAAGGTTTATTGGTAGACAAGATGTATGTCATAATTACATGACAAAAATTGAGAACGGGGGTTTTATATATCAAATATAATTTGATTTGATGCATTTCTTTTCAGCCCAAAGAGAGAAAATATTGGTTACAAAACTTCACAGCCTAATTGAACAACTAGCTTCAAAGAAGGTTTGTATATTTCATTTTCAATGGGAGAAGTTGCATTCTACCTGTTTGTGCAATTATCCCAATGACTTCTGGAGTGCTCTCCTCAGGTACCTTTTCTGTTCCTTCTTGCGAATGAATTTTTACTTCATAAAATCATTGATTACCTACAGCTATTTGCAACTAATATTACCTGAGAGAGATTGTTTTTACTTCATAAAACCACTGATTACCTCCAGTTATTTTTTATACGAAACATAATGACAGAGTATTTTATATTACAATGCTCAAAAAGTTAAATAACAGCTTCACTGGACTAAACACACAAATGATAACCTTACCCTCATCACTTTCAGGTAGAGGTCGAAAGAATAAGGGGCCGAGCAGATGATAAGCTTATGAACTAATTAGTAGCTGTAAGGCACAAAGCTAAAGAGATGCGGGCAGCAGCAGAATCCGAGAGAAATCGCCAAGCTGTAAAAACAGAGAAACAAGCAGAGTATATTCGCAGAACTTGTCGAATACCTTCTTCATTTTCATGTTGTGGTTGATGCTGCTCTTGAAATTTGAATTACCTAATGCTGACAATTTATTTAGTTTAGATGCCTGTACTGAGTTTTCTAGTGTTTATAATCTATACGGTAAAATCCATTTCCTTTGTTGTTGTGGTGGTGGTTTTTATCATTGTATTGTTATCCTTTCAGTTTTTTTTATGTTAGTTAATAAATTTTGTAGGTTTTATGGTCTTTAGATCAAGATACAATAAAAAAAAATTGTAGTTATCGTGCCTCGAGTATTATTTATTTATATGTGGAGTATTGATTTTATTAATTTTTTATGTATTAGTTTATCAATTAGTTTGAAAAAAGTATGACAATATTTATTCTTGAAATATTAAATTTAATCTTTCTTATTGAGATTAATAATAATAATAATAACAAATATTAAATCACTGTTTTGAAAATCAATTATAATTTTTGATGAATTTTGATGATTTAGCAATTAATTTTTTATTTATAAATTATAATTTGTGAAGGAATTTTTCTCTCACTAAACTAAAAAAAGATTCTCAATTTATATTTAGTGAAGGAAAATTTTCTCTCATTAAATAAATTTGTTCTTCACAATATATTATTTGTAAAGGAATAAAGTTATTCACTAATTTCATATAGGCATTCTTAAAATATTATTTGTGAAGGAAACCAATCTTTCACTAAATAACAATATTTCATTACTAAATACAATTTGTGAATAAAAAAGTTATTCACAATATATCCTTCACAAAAAATATTTAGTTACTACTTAGCGAATGATACCTAATTGCAAGGAGGTCTAATGCGAGCACTCGTGTGAAGAAAATATTTCTTCCAAATAAATCACTTGTGAGTAATATAGGGCCTCTAGTGAAGGATTTGTCCTTCACTAGAGGCCATTTTTGGTGTAGTGAAAAGTTGACCATTTGTGTACTAACTCTCAATCAACTCTCTCTCTCTCTCTACTCATCCGAAATATACAAGCATACCAGTCCCAAAATCAAGCCCCATCACCTTCATTAACAACTCAGAAGCTTAGAATCAAAATTGTTTAAAGTGGGGTATAAAACCCTAACCTAGAATCTGATCATGCTAGATGTGTTAGATGTTAGTTTTTTTTGTGTTTAACATGTTGAATATAGTGTTATTAAGTGATCTAGGTTGATAGATGTTAGATTCATAACATCTATAGGCTCGGATTTGAAGTTTTTCAAAATCTGGAAAAAATTTATTTTGTGTTCTAATAACGAATGTCAGAGGCTGTAGATCTCTCTCGGATTATGATTTTGTGTGTTTTATGTTTTGTATTTGTAGTCTGCTATGAGATCTGTGATCTGGAACTTGAATCAAGTCCAGATCATGCACAGATCGATTTTTATTGATGGTCAAACCACGTTGACCGACATTAACCATACGAAATCTGGGCAGCCATGAACTTGCGCAGAAAGCTCTGACATCAAGTTTATGGGCCCAGATCATTCTGTTGTTTGTTGATTTGTTATTGTTGTTGTATTCATGTTGAAGGTTGGTATATGGACTATATGTGTATGCCTTAAAATCTCATAATCATCAAATAAGTTGATTGCATTAGCTGGTCAAAGTAGGCTATGTCTGTGACACCCCCAAAATAGGTATACAATACCCATTCTGAGTCGCCAAATACATGGTACATAAAGCAAATTACAACTCCAATAATACAATTGTCGTGCAAAATACGACAACACATACTGTGAGTTTAAATACAAATATTGTCTTCTAGACAATATCCACACTCAAATAAGTCCTCATTACAATTATTCAAACACTATTTTACGTAAATAGTGAGGATCGCTAAAACATCTTTCTAGAACCATCACTCCATACCCCGACTAGATCCTCGCTATGTTCTCACCTCCTGAGAAGAAAAATGGAACAAAAAGGAAAAGGGTGAGCTCAACTAGCCCAGTAAGAATATTATGACTAAGATAATATACAACAAATTATCATTAGTTTTCAACAGGGAAAAATATGATAAAATATAATAGACAACAAGTTTTAGATCAACAACTGCAGCGAAAACAACAATCCATTAGAAGAGTCAAGTAGAGAATGAGTTCTACTATCTTCTAAGATTTAAAAGTCCGTCATCAATTTTATCCCTGTAACAACAATCAATATACATCTTTAATCAATATTCATATTTGCACTACATGCCAAAGATATTCATTTGTATCATTAGTTGGTCATGTTCATCTCAACACATGTTCATCTTCGCATTACAGGCCAAAGATATTCATCAGTTAATCATTCATCTTTGCACTACAGGCCAAAGATATTCAGTAATATCATCATTTAGGACTGAGGATGATGAAAAATATTTCAAAGAAAACGAATCCAGTGAGACAGAAGGACAAATAGTAAGGATTCGTATAACAGTTTATCCAAGATCAATAATACTCCATAATAACCAATTTTGAAGCAAAATTCAAGAATAAAGATCAAAACATGGATACAATCAAATATAGTAACCATAATAGACATCTTGGACAAAAAGAAAAAAATTTTATTTTTCTATGAATAGTCTCAGTGATTCGTGAATAAGAATCAGTATCGTGAATAAAGTATATACGTGAATAATAACCCCGACACAAAAAGTTCCAAATTTGATAAAAAATTCAGATCAATACTTCGGCGTAATGATATTAAAGAAATAATATCATATATGAAGAAAATAACATTCCTTACCTCAAAATATCAATTGATTGACCTGGAATATCGGATAAAAATCAAGGAAACTTGCAATCGATGAATAGAAACTCACAAAGTATCTAAATACTCACAAAATACACTCAATAATCTAGAGAGAGAAAGAGAGAAAACTTGTTTCGGTGTGATTTTCAATTCTAACTTAGCCCTCTATTTATAGAAAAAATGTTAGCACGCTCGAAGCGAGACTTGACACTGAACTTTGATGGCTTTACCGCTACTATTGCCACCCACCACATTTGAAATAAAATTCAAAGACATTTCTTCACCAACCACAAGTGGGGCCCACTCAATTCTAGAATTTTACACCAAAATCATTTATAAGCCTAATTTCTTAATCAATCACCTCTTAAAATTCATAACAAATCATACGTTCATTTTTAACGGTTCAAAATTTGTGGACATATACTCAACTTATATATGTATAACATATCCAAAAATCACAACGATCCAACAATGGATTAAAAATTATAACTCACGATATATCTCTAAAAATACTTGATTTAATTTTTAATACATTCATTCCGACAAAAAATACTCGATAAAACACCTCAACATTAACTCTTTCATTTTTACCACAATAAATATATCCAACATTTATATCCACATAAAATAAATATTTCCTTATCATATGAATCAATAATTAATTATTCACAAATAATATTACGTAACCACATTTATGACAACCAGGTCGTTCCTAGGAAAGAAGGGACTTTCCAATAAGAATTTCTCCTTCATCAAGCGCCAGCAATTAGGTGACCAAACCTCTCCTTGATGTAACTTTCTAGACATTGCCAATAATGCTATCTAATAATATTATTCAAATAATATGAATTATTGATCCGATAATGGAAATATCGTGCAAAGGACAATTATTGAAACAACAATAATATAAAATATCAACGCAAACAATTATTGAATCAATAAAATAAAATATTGAATAAAGAATCACCGTAACAATTATCGAGTAGTGCCTTTTTACGTAAGATCAATAATTCATCAATCTCATGCATCCACGCCATTCATCGTATTTTTAACCACTGGGTATTCCTACGGTTGTTAATTGGTAATAACTACTGCCGTTATTTATAAAAACTCAAACTTGTCATTTTCTTCATCCGACGCTTATTCTATTATGGGGCCCACAAATGACTTCTTGGTCAGTACGAATATTCCCCGACAACAATGATTATTTTATAACCACTTGCTTATTTTGCAAAATTTGCACATTTCACCCATAACCAGAGAATTATATCAAATTAATACCTTATTATTCACAATAATAATTAGAGAAAATTGATTTTATTTATAATAAGTTGGGGTCTTACAACCTCCTCTCTTATGAAATTTCGTCCTCTGACGAAATTGACATCATCATCTTGGTGTTTCGAAAAAGTGAGGATACCTCGCTTTCATTTCTGATTCCAACTCCCAGGTCATCTCTTCAATAGGATGGATTCTCCACAAAACCTTAACTTGTGGTATAACCTTGGTGCGTAGGACATGCTCTTTCCTATCCAAGATCTTAACAGGTACTTCTTCGTACGTTAAATCTTCGGTTATATCGTCTGGTTCTAACGCAATAATATGGTTCGGGTCTTTCACATATTTACGAAGCATGGATATGTGAAAAACATTATGAACACGAGACATACTTGGAGGATGCGAGTCTATAGGCCACATTTTCTATTCGGTCAAGAATCTCAAATGGACCAAAAGTAGAAAATGATGACAAAAAAACCTCATCTTCACTGTTTTCCACAATCTCTTTGATTCTCAAAACCTCCCCAAAAATCTGAGACTCCTCTTCAATCTCATCAGTTAATGCCTCAGCATCCCTATAGCAAACAATAGCAATGAAACTGAAGATTTTTCCAGAAAACTTTATGATATGTTATTCTACAAAAAAAAATTTAATAAGAACAATAAAAATACCAAAGCTATTCTGGGAAATTATAGGTAAAGAAAATTTGTCACAATCTATATCTGCAAGGGTGGGTTTATGAGGAGGTATTGAAGTAAAAAAAAAAATCACTTATATTCCCCAAATCAAAAGTTTGGCCATATAGTCATGAGGTTCAATCACAAAGGCTTAGATGTCTTGGTGAGAAGAATTTATAAATAAATGTAGTAGTAAATTACGGCTAACATATGCAAAACAATTGGTAGCAAAATTACACTATTCTCAAGAGAGGTCTTAGAGAAATTTTTAGCGAAAGATATTACCAATGAAGAGAGATCTTAGAGAAAATAGAAAAGTAGTAAATAATTCGAGTAATACCAACCATTGGCAATGCCGATAGAAGTTCCGGTGATGGTGGATAGTTGTTTGCAAGCATCAATGTTCTCGAGAAATGTGTTCGCCGAGTCCAGAGAGATGTTTATGCCCTTCTTTTAGCATACCACGAATCCTGTACAACAGATTTGGAACACCATCTTCTTCGAACAAACACTAACAATCTTCTTTCTTCTTCTCGCTTTGGTTTACAGTTTCACCGTCGATGATGAGAAAATTGAAAAAATGGTAACCTAGCAAAATGATTCGGCGTAAGTAGCGAAATGTGAACTAGTGAACGAGTAAAATGGTGGAGTTAGGGTTTGAGGATTTTGAAAAGGGGAATGGAACAAAGGCACGGCAATTTTTTTTTCTTACCCGACTCCATGCCTCCGTGTTTTTTTAAAGAAGGGTTTGAGGATTTTTGAAGAGAGAATTTTGCTCCGTGTTTTTTATATCTACATCGTTTTTTTTTTTTAAAAATGTTATCTATTTAAAACTAAAAAATTACACTTAATAATATATAACGTTTTTTCATATGTATTTACAATATTTTATTAAAAAATATTGTAAAAAAAAATATCACAACGTTTTTTATAAAAACCTCATCTTTTAAGTGTTGTCTTTTTATGATTTTGTAGTAGTGTGAATTTCTGATAACCTATCAAGTATTGACAATGATTTACCAAACTAATATTGTTGTGGTTTTCAAAAGGAGACTTAGTATGCTAAATTGTTTTGTCGTCAAACGATAGGCACATGGGGTTTGCACAACTTAAACGTATACACGTTTAATGAATGTAGTGTTGATCAACATAGAGTACTATATGCTGATCACCTAGACGTGCTCGTAAGCTATGCCTGACTTACGGACTTCGTGCCGGAATATCCTTTTCAAAGAACTTATGAAATGCTCATGGTCTTAGACCGGAATTGATGTTTTACTGAATATTGTTGTTGTAAAACGTTTTGAATGGAAAGAAGTGTTATTTTGAATTATCGATAGTACTTCTAACTATTGTTCAGTTATTGAAGATATACGATTCCTATGTTTCAAGCATGCTAGTTTATTAGAATTGTTGTACTTACTGAGCTAGTTAGGCTCACTCTTGCTTAAACCATATGAATACAGCTAAGATCTAACGGACCGACGGATCCGGCAAGGATAAAGGAAAGGCTAAGGCGAACCCGTAGATTACTTATGTAATAGTATAGGTTTTGTAATGATAATATCCTATCTTATGACAAGAACAATTATAATGGTTATAAAGAACCTGGGGGAATGTTAATATTATTTTGAATATATATAAGACATATTCATTCTTTTGAGGCATTTCAATTGAATGTTTGTGTGGTATCAGCTGACCATCTCATCTTCTGGGTTGGATGATACCCGGATTTGGGGGCGTCACAGGTTGGTATCAAAGCATTAGGTTATAAAACTTAATGGGGGATTTAAACCTTAAGCCATAACCTTAAGAAAAGTCAAAGAAATAAAAGATGGAAGTTAACCTTTTAAAAATGCATTATATATATGTTATGTGTTTTTATTATTCTAATGACGGGTACTAATCAAACTTATTTATTTTATTGTAGATGTCAGGAGAAAATAGAGACGTACAGGTAGTCAACGAAGGGTAGGTTAATCAGATAGAGATTATGACAAACCCTATAGCAGCAGAGCCCGAAGTCGTAGTGGTTGAGTCTGGAGACTCAGAGAGCTTAGACCTTATGTTGGTATTCGACGACATGCTAGAGGAAGAGGTGGAGGTAGTGTCCTTCAACGCGGTAGCAATAGCAACAGAGATGGCTCCGGGGGAGTCCATGATGTCACTTTTTATGCCAGTGTTGGATAGAAACATCCATTACTATCACGAGGTTAAGGAGTTGAAAGCAGAGCTCTAGGCTGTCATAAAGAATAAGACGGACGTTAATTCCATGTGGGAGCAGGAGCACGATGAGAGAGTTTTGGCTAAAGACAAGGTCCATGAGCTGAAACAAGAGGTCTTTGAGCTCAGGAGGGAGCCAAGACCAAGAAGCAAAAGATAGGGAGAATGTCCTATATTCATAGGAGTTCTCATACGGATTTCCAAAGATCGTAGTGGCGGCTATACCAGAGTAAAGCAGGGGCAAACACTGTGATCTTGTCACCGTTGTGATATTATCACGGGCCTCGCCAAGCGCATTTTGATAATGCCTTAACGCAGATGTAATCTATTAATGGATAGAGTAGTTTAGATATTTAATATTGTGTATCTAGTAGTGACGTAAAACCCTCTTTTGTATAACAAAGGGTAATCTTTTGTAAATCCCAATTTTTGGAAAGTAATTGCGGGAAAGTAATGTAATCAGCTTAAGCTGTGTAATGTAACTGATGTAATGTTTACAATGAATCAATATAAGTCTTTTTCAAAAAATATTGAGTAATGAATGTTTAAATTATTGTTTAAAATTGAATAATAACTAACTAACAGGAAATTGATAGTAACGAAATGTGTTGTTTATTGTAACAGCAAAATGCCACCAAGAAGAGTACCACGTAATCAAGGCGTGAACGTAAATCAACCGGAGGGAGGTCCGGATAACCCCATGCAGGAGTTTGTAAATCTTTTAACAGCAACGTTTAATAGAACAGGGGCTAACATCCCCGTAAATCCTGGTGTAGTATGAGCTACTACGTTTAAGGATTTTAAAAGCGTGGGTCCGTCGAAGTTCAAATGAACTACGAACCCTATCGAAGCCCAAACGTGGGTGAAGGAAATCGAGAAGGCATTTGTGATAGCAAATGTCGATGAGGCCCAGAAGGTTGCCTTTGCAACCTATATGATGAAGGGAGAGGCCAACTTTTGGTGGGAGGCCAATCAGGCTAGGGCCGAGATCGAGAATTTGACGTGGTTGAGGTTCAAGGAGATATTCTTCGAGAACTACTTTCCCACGAGCATGCAGGGAAGGATGGAGATGATGTTTTTGGATTTAAAACAAGGGGACATGACGGTTCCCCAATACGCCGCAAATTTTAATGAACTAGTGAGATTTGCTCCACACCAAGTGTAATAACCTGATATTTTCTATATAAATAAATAAAAAATTTTGCATATTAATTTTTTTTAATTTTAAAGATGAGAATATGTACCAAGTAATGTGTAGGTATATATGTGATAAATAAAATTTATTTATTACATGAATAATTTCAAATAATTTTATTTTAGAATTATTGATCATTATAAAATATATTCTTATAATAATTAATTTTATAGTAGAAATGTTTTATTATTTATTTTCTATGAAAATATGATTATTATATTATTTAATTAATATATGAAATGATTATTGGAATTATTATAATTACTATTTTATTATATGAATTTTAGTTCGTAGATTATTAAGTTAATTATTTTTAACTTAATTAATAATGCTATATATGAAAGATAAATTAGATATGAAATCCAAATCCTAATTTTGGATTTTGAGCTATGAATGAGAATAATAATATTATATTAAATATAATATTATTTTTCAGTGTTATAAATATATACTGTATGTGTTGGTGAATTATGGTGTTTAATGTCAAAATCTTATATCAATTTGTTAAAACCTATTTTGAAACTCAATTATGAGTTCAAAACTATGTAGCATTGGTGTTATATGATTTATGTTGTGTTTTATTAGATTTAATGTTAATTAGAGAAAACCCTAATTAATATTTGAAAATTCTAATTGCTAAAAACCTTAATTTCTAAATTAGTAAACCTAATTTGCTAGAATGAAACCCTAATTACTAATTGTAAGCCTTAATGCTAATTGTGGGATCTTAAACTCTAATTGTTCAGGTAATGTAATTAGAAAACTAATTATAATTAGTAAATTCTAAATTTACATTTTTAGGAAACTAATATTTTATTTTATTTTATTTTATTTTTAACCCTAAATAAAATCATAGAAATCCAATTTTTGGAAAACCTTAGGGTTAAACTCTAAGGGTTTGTCAAGTTTACATGAATGCCATTAGAATTGTTTGTAAAATGACCACTATATACCCTTTTTTGTCCCATTCATGCATTATTGCTAGAAAATCTTGCCAAATCTTGGCAAATCCTAAACCCTAGATATGCCCATGTGCTAGAATCTTTGCAAATCAGTCAACATTACCAGCCAAATACATTGCACATGAGATATACATATAGATCAAGAGAGAGAAAGTTCATAATTTACATCATTTGTGCACTTATACTCATCCAAGACTCTCTCTTTAAAAACCCACGAATTCTATTACTAGATCAGTCCCAAAACAAAGTCCCACTATCATCATAATAGATCTAGAAGCTCAGATTCAAGATTTAGCAAAGAAAGGTATAAACCCTAAGCCAAAATTTTAATCATGTATGCTATGTTAGATTTGGTGCTTTTTATGTTTAATCATGTTGTATAAGGTGTTAATCAATGATCTGGGTTGATAGATGTTAGATCCATAATATCTATAGGCTCGAATTTGATGATTTACAAAATCTGGAAAATGTTTAAAACTGTGGTCTGACAACGAATGTGAGAGCCTCTAGATCTTGCTGTGTTAAGTGTTCTGTGTGTTTTATGTTATGAACTTGTTCCTTGATATGAGGAGAGTAGACTGGAAGTGGAATCACCTCCATACCATGTCTAGATCTCCAGATATAAAGGGTCAAAGTGCGTTGACCGCTCATGGAAAACTGTTCTCGAAAACCCAGAAATTTTCCAGATTTTCTGACAAGCAACTTTGAAGCTTCTGATTTTGCTGATCTGTTATTGTTAGTCCATGTTGTTGTTTTGATGTTGTAGTCTAACATAAGGACTACATAATCATGCCTCTAGAACCCCGGATCTCACAATCGAATCGAATTTAATGACGGCCAAAGTAGGTTGACTAAACCGCTGAAGAACAATTCGGGCAACCCAGTTTTTTCCCGCATCGCTCGACGACATATTCATGAGCCTGCATCATGCTTGTGTTTGATGTTTTGTTATGGTTGTTGTATCTAAGTTGTAATACGCCAGGTGGACTACATATTTATACCTTAATATCTCCTAAACATCAAATCTGGTAAATTTAGTGTACGGTCAAAGTAGCTTAAGTAGAATGAAAAATCGCTTTCTCTGGGTAACCCGTAAAACGCTTGAGTAACTTCTCCGATGTGCTTTGATTCCAACATGTATCTTGAGATGGTGTTGTTGTTATAATGATGTTAGGTAATAGATATGTTCCTTGACATGTTGTCTACAAACTAAAATTTTAAGAACACAAAATAATCACATGGATTGAAAGTTATGGAAGCCCAATTATGGTTGCACGAACTGTTCTTCATTTATGGGTAACCCAGAAAATGAAGAACAGTTCTGACAACTTTTTCAATAGCTTAGATCTTTGTGACTTATGATGTCTAGACTTGGATACTATGTCAATCATGTACTATGTTAGTTAGTCTACAAGGCCCGACGTCTAACACAACTATAACATGAATCGATTGATCGTATAGAAGGCCACAAAAGTATGCCGATTTACCATGACGAGTAAAATTTTGGGCGACCGAATATGATGAACACGTTCTGATAGCTAGTTCAAAGCTTAATAACTTTTGATTGTGATGATGTATGACCTGGTTATTGGTTGTTACATGTAGTGTTACACTAGTACTACAAGGACAACGTTTTAGCTTGCCCAGAAACCTCATAGATTGGAATTTATCAATGGTCAAACTACCCAACTCGAAAACTGACTTTGAAGGCTCAAGAACACATTAGACTACACTTTCTGTCGCTAAAGACCTATAACGACAGTTCTATTAATTTTAATTAATTTAATTTCTAAAAATCATTTAAAAATAGTAAATAAATTCTGAAAATTACAAAAATAATTTGAAGTTATAAAAATTAACTTTTAATAATTTGACATATTTTTCATAAATATTAATATTTATTTGGATATTTTGGGTATTTAATTTATTTAATAAATGCATTAAATAAATTAATTAAAATGATTTTATTGTATTAAAAATCGCTTTAAATAATAATAAGGTATTTAATAATATTTTAAGTTATAAAACATAACTTTTAATATTTTAAGATAAATTTCATTAATTATTAAATATTAATGATATTAGATTTATTTGGTAATTATATTAAATAAATTAATTAAAAATAATTTTAATATTATAAAAATTATTTTAAATAAAATAAATAACTTAAAAATATTTAAAGTTATAAAATATAACTTTTGATATTTAATGGTAAATTTTATTAATAAATTAATATTAATGATATTGAATTTATTTAATAATTATATTAAATAAATAGTTTAAAATTGTTTTATTGATTTAAAAATCATTTAAAAGGAAATAAATGAATTAAAACTATTTTAAGTTATAATAAATGACTTTTAATATTTTGATAAATAATAAATTAATATCCTAATATTAATGGTAATTATTTTAATGATTTTAAATATTTTAAAAATCATTTAAGGGTAATATTAATACTTTAAAAATATTTTGAGTTATTATAAATAACTTTAATATTTTGGCAATAGTTTCATTAATAGTTTAATATTAATTAAATATTAATGATAATAAAATTATTTAATATTTAAATTATTTAATAATGATTCCGATGTTTGAAAAATCATGATAAAGTATAATAATTGTTTAATATGACTACCAAATATGAAAAATAATATGACTGATATTTAAAATATCTAAACTGTTGGGAGAATGCATATTATGATTTGATGTTTTAATGTATATGCTAATGATTATTTGTAAGGTCCTTCAATGAATACATGTACAAGGACTTAGTGATAGATCAAATTGTTAGGTTGATCTGAGCTCTCAACGTGTACCATTCTGTTAGGGAATGTATAGATAGAAAGATCAAAAATTGTTAGGTTGATCTGGAGATGTAATAGACTAGTATTGAAGAAATCATAGTGCATCAATCGATCAACATTCATGCAAGTCAAGCGCGTAAAACGTGAGCCCAAGATCGTAGTATGCCTGCCTTGAAGGGACTCTTTGGAAATTGTAGAGTAGTCCCAACGTCTGTCGAGCCATCTCCACGATCGTAGTATGCTGAAGGAAACTTGAAGTTTACAAGTCAACGATCGTAGTGTGTTCTCGGGAACGTAGAGTCAACAACACGAGCAAGTAAAGATCGTAGTGTGCAAAGGTTTAAGGGAAATCATAGTGCTCTCGACTGATAGCATCGTAGTGTGAAAAGATGTCAAAGACGCTACGATCTGAATCATACGTAGAACACCACGATCTAAATCGTAGAGCATCATCTGTCTCATGTCAGAAGACGTCGAGCCTCATGATCTGTGATTTCAACATGTGAGAAATGGATCCTAGACACTGCAGTACTCATCAGTCCCAGAGTATATGAAATATCCTTAGTATGCAACAAAGAAGCATATTGAAGAAGCTAAGGATAGTACCATGGGTAAGAGGGACAAAACACCTTTGCAGGTGGTAGGTGAGAAAGCAGCCTGCAGTGTCAGTGGGCCAGAATGCAGAATTCAGAAGATGTGCAGAAATGTCTCCATAACAAAGATGCAAAGTTCGGGGCGCATTTAATGCCACAACGGATGGATCCAACGGATAGTTTTCAACATCACATATATACAGATCAGACAGATGAGAGAGGACTAAGCAAGCATTGAACAAACAACGTGAACATCTCTCTCAAGCTCAACTCTACGATCTGAGATATTGCAAAGCTTGCTCAGCTACTCAGTTCTTTAGAACAAGTGCTTACACAACGACTAAGTAGTAACCATCAAGAACACAACATTATCAACCAACTGAAGAAGAGTACCAAGTCTGCTGGACTTGAAGAGTTCGTAGTGAACTGTAAGAAAGCCAAGTCTGCTGGACTTGAAGAGTTCAAGAGTGAACTAAAAAGTTCCTAGACTGCTGGTCTAGAAGGAATCTGTGTGATTCAGAAGTTGTAACAGACATCCTTAGTGGATATCCTACTCGTTGAGTAGAAGAGTGGACTAGGAGCTTTAAGTGCTCTGAACCACTTAAAAACGACTATGTCATTTACATTCATATCATAACTGTTATATCTGTTATAACTGTCATAACTGCCTCACCATCATTACTCCATTGCTTGGTAAAGAAGATTAAAACAAACATTTATTCCGCTAAGTTTTAATCATTATCAAAGAACAAGTTTAAAACGAAAATATTTTTAAATATCTATTCAACCCCCCCTTCTAGATAACTATTGTGCCAACTAGGAACTAACAATTGGTATCAAAGCATGTTCTATTTTACAGCTTACACACTTTAGTAGATCCAATGGCACTCGTACCAAGCGAATCCAGGACCAGGGGAGGTAGCAAGCCACCAATGTGCAACAAGGATAAATTTGCTAACTGGAAAGTCAGGATGCAAGCATACATGGACTCAATAGATGAAGATCTATTTGAGACCGTTCAAAATGGGCCCTATATACCAACAAAGCTTGCACTAATGATGATCCAAACAGAGTTCAACTCAATGTTAAAGAAGAATGGACAGACACAGAGAAGAAAGTTGTCCAACTTGATAAGAAGGCTAAGAACATTCTGTTCCAATCCTTAGAGGATGATCTGTTTGAAAATGTTGTAAACAACAAAACAGCTAAGGAAGTTTGGGAAGAACTACTGATCATGCACGAAGGAACTGAAAAAGTCAGAGAGAACAAACAGTCTCTCCTGACACAGCAGTATGAAATGTTCGCTCATGTGCAAGGAGAAAACATGACTGCAACTTATGAAAGGTTCAACGTTTTGCTCAACTCTCTATGAGCGTATGGGAAGATCTATCCTAACAAGGATCTGACCATAAAGTTCATGAGAACCCTACCGAGCAGGTGGGATGCCAAGACCACAGCAATAAGAGAATCAAAGAATCTTAATGAGATGACAGTTCAACAGTTATACGACAATCTCCTGACCTACGAACTGGAACTGACCCAACGTGCTGAAACCTTATCAGAAAGAAGAAGGAAGGATAAGGGTGTTGCTCTCAAGGCAACTGAAAGTATATCAACGGTCACCACTGAGATTGACTCTGATGATGATGAAGACGATGACGATGACTTTGCTATGCTGGTAAAGAGACTAAGAAGATTCATGCGACAAGGAAGAATCAGCAAGCCAAAGAAGGTCAGAAATTACAGCAGTTAGGAGCAAATGAATAACCTATGCTACAACTGCAAAAAGCCTAGTCACTTCATCGCCAACTGCAAAAAACCTATCAAAGAAGAACTAAAGAAGAAAACACATGCAAAGAAGGAATACAAAGGAAACAAGAGGCCTCAGAAAAGAGACAAAGCCCTGGTAGCTGGAGGATCGTGGAGTGATTGAGACAATGACTCAAATGCTGACTCCGGAGATGAATAAGAACCACAAATGGCCAATCTGTGCTTAATGGCCAAACATGCAAAGGACAAACAAAGCCTCAACATACATAATGTAAGTCTCGATGAGGTATTTGATTTCAACTCACCTGATGTAGACATGAATGACTTAAGAACTGCACTGCATGGCATAACCACTGATCTACATCAATACATGAAGTGGTTCAGAGTCTTGTCTAAAGATCATTCACTTCTTCAAGAGGAGAAGAAGAAAGTTCAAGAAGAGCTTGAAACAACCCTTCTAAGTACTAATCTTCTTTCCAAGCTTGAGGTTGAGAATGAAACTTTAAAACAGACAAACACACTCAATGCACAAAGATAGTCTATTCTAACCTCTAAAGTTGAGGATCTAGAGAAGACTATCTATGCATAGAACAAATCTTCATCGTCCACTTGGATTTGCCTCGCTTCTCTAGTCGGAGAAGCACATTCGACGAGCAAGTCCCAGGCTTTGGGGAATTCATCTCGTAACCTTGTGTGGAAAAAGACAATGGAAACTAGCACTAGTAATGCCTCAAGTTTTGGTAGAGGCATTGCCTTTGTGAAATCATCATAGTTGGAAGAGCCAGTTCAACCTTGTTCTACTGTTTCTAGTTATATTCAGAGAAGTAAAGGATCTCACGCTGGTCTGAGTTTCATAAAGGAGAAGAGTATCGACTCTCTCACTCACCAACCTCGAAGAATCGTAGAGTCAAGCAAAACCAACTCTATGAATCAACTAGGAAGGTACAGTAGAGGTAAGGCACACTCATCACTATTTATGAAACCTAAGGACACGTGGAAGAAAGAGAATCGCTTTAACGTAGGTTAACTAAGGAACCACACAAGTCCAAGTGGAAGATAAATCACCACACACACACAGCATGCCTCATAATAGATGTTTCATATGACAACAAATATGGTCATAGGGCTACAAAGTGTTATTATAACTCCATGCATGTGAGACCCAAGATTAGACAAATTTGGGTCCCCAAAGGCACTAACAATGAAGGACCCATGCAAATATGGGTACCAAAATGAAGGTTCAAATGTGTTGACAGGAAAAGAGCTCCACAACCTCAACATGGTATCTGGACAGTGGATGCTCGAGGCATATGACAGGGAACAAAGCTCTACTATCTAACTACATAGAAAAGGAGGGTCCCTCAGTCATCTTTGGAGATAACGGCTCGGGAAAGACAAGAGGATATGGTTCTGCTGGCAATGGTGAAATATCTTTCAGCAAAGTAGGTTATGTGGAAGGACTCCAACACAACCTTCTAAGTATCAGCCAACTCTGTGACAAGGGTCACTAAGTAACATTTCTCAACAATCAGTGTCAAGTCAGAGATTTGATGACATCTGCCGTAAAGTTGACCGGAACAAGAGAAGGAAATGTCTACATAGTGGATCTTGGTCAACTAAGCTCTGATGAGACAATATATTTTCTGGCAAAAGCATCCGAAGAAATGAGCTGGCTATGGCATAGAAGGCTGTCTCACTTAAACTTTAAAAGCATGTCCAAACTGGCGTCAAAAAACCTCGTAGCTGGCCTACCCAAGTTCAACTTTGTGAAGGAAAGGCCATGCAACGCCTTTGCCCGACTTGGAAAGCAAACCCGAAAGCTCATTCAAGAAGCAAGATCGCTAACTCCATTGACAAGCCCTGCGGTTGCTCCACATGGATCTCTTTGGGCCAATCCCAACAACTAGTCTTGGAGGAAAAAGATACTCTCTAGTCATAGTCGACGACTACACCAGATTCACATGGGTATTCTTCCTAACCTCAAAGGATGAAACGAGCTCCGAATTAATCAAGATGTTCAGACTGGTAATGAACGAGAAAGGAGAGAAAATCAAGGCCATAAGGAGTGATCATGGAAGAGAATTCAATTTCTCAGAAATAGACAAGTTCTGCTCAGACAATGACATTAGTCATAACTTCTCAGCTCCACGAACTCCTTAACAAAATGGAGTTGCTGAAAGAAAGAACAGAACCCTGATAGAGGCTGGAAGGACTCTACTAGCGGCACTCGTGCTGCTGAATACTTCAGGCGTAAGCCGCCAACAACAACGCATGCTACACATAGAATGCGGATCATTAATTCACTCTACGATCAAGAAGACGCCCTACGAACTGTGGAAAGGAAGGAAGCCAAGTGTCAGTTACTTTCATGTCTTTGGATGTGCTTGCTATAATCTCAACAATGGAAAACAGTATCTGACAAAATTCCAGCCCAAGTCAGACGAAGGAATCTTTCTTGGATATGCCACAAACAGCAAGGCTTACAGGGTGTTCAACAAGAAGACACTGAATGTTGAAGTCTCAATACACATCATCTTTGATGAAACTGACTTAGACAAAACAGTACCTCAAGACACTATGACCGATAGTGCAAACACTACGAATGAAGTCGTCAAGCTCAACACTACGATCGCAATGCCAGATAGTGAAATCGTAGAGCATGAGAATGTGATCGTAGAGAGGTCCATGCAAGACAGCGAGCCTCCACTCCAAGAAGAAGAAATAGACCTTGAAGATTTAAGACAGGAAGGCATCGGGGACGAGATGTCCCAACCCAGAATGAGATGGGCAAGAGATCACACTCAGGATCTAATCATTGGATATCTGAGTGCCAGAGTCAAAACAAGAGCTGCTACTCAGAATGAATGTTTTTATCTAAGCTTCCTGTCACAAATAGAGTCAAAGAAGATAGAGGATGCTATGGAAGACTCCAACTAGATAGAAACAATGCAGGAAGAGCTCAACCAATTTGAACGAAGTAAGGTGTGGAGATTGGTACCAAGACAAAAGAGTCATCCTGTGATAGGAACTAAGTGGGTCTTCAGAAACAAAATGGATGAAGATGTGGTCATAACCAGAAACAAGGCAAGATTAGTGGCAAAGGTTTATTTTCAAGAAGAAGGTATCGACTACGATGAGAGATTTGCACCTGTTGCCAGACTAGAAGCCATCATAATATTTCTTGCCTTTGCGGCTCACATGAAGTTCAAAGTTTTCCAGATGGATGTCAAGAATGCATTTCTAAATGGAGAACTCCAAGAAGAAGTCTATGTAGAGCAACCTCCAGGTTTCATCAATCCATCTCTTTCCAATTATGTCTATAGATTAGATAAAGCCTTATATGGTCTTAAACAAGCATCTAGAGCATGGTATGAAACACTGACTAACTTCTTAATCAAAAATGGGTTCACTAGAGGTAGAGTAGATACCACTCTATTTCTTAGAAAGCATAAAGATAAAGTCTTACTAGTTCAAATCTATGTTGATGACATTATCTTTGGTTCTACTGACGAAAAGTTATGCAAGAGATTCTCTAAGCTAATGCAGAGCAAGTTTGAAATGAGCATGACGGGTTAGCTGAATTTCTTCCTTGGACTGCAAGTAAAGCAGACTGAAGAAGGAATTTTCATAAACCAAGCTAAGTACATCAAAGACCTACTAAAGAAGTATGTCATGGAATAAGCCTCTCCCATGAAAACACCAATTGCTCCTACAACCAAGCTTGACAAGGATGAGAAAGGTAAAAGTATTGATATCACTCAATACAGAGGTATGATAGGGTCTCTTTTATACCTAACTGCCAGTAGACCAGATATAATGTTTGCAACATGCATATGTGCTAGATTTCAGGCCAACCCTAAAGAGTCACATTTGTCTGCTGTAAAGAGGATCTTCAGGTATCTCAAGGGTACACCCTACTTGGGGCTGTGGTATCCCAAGGAATCCTCATTTGAACTAATAGGATACACAAATACTGATTTTATAGGGTACAAAATAGATAGAAAAAGTACCAGTGGCACCTGTCAACTTCTTGGAAACAGACTTGTGTCCTGGTTCAGCAAAAAGCAAAACTCGGTGTCACTTCAACCGCAGGTTTAATATATTGTTTGCACCGGCAAATTCGTGCTCGAGATCCTATGGATGAGAAATTAGCTAGCTGACTATGGGTTCGATTTCAAATCTATTCCCATACACTGTGATAACACAAGTGTCATAGCAATAACTCATAATCCTGTCATGCATTCTAGGACCAAGCATATAGAAATAAGGTATCACTTCATTAGGGATCATGTGCAAAATGGAACTATATCTTTACAATATATCCCTACTGAAAATCAACTTGCTGATGTTTTTACAAAACCACTAGATGAATCCAGATTTAATAAGTTAATAAGTGAGCTAGGAATGCTAAATCTACAACCATGAAATATATGCTCTAGATTGTGCTAACCATGACAAATACAAAGGCTGAACTCAAAATTATAGACATGACTAAGGGAAGTTCATGATCGTAGAGCTGAACAGACAACTACCTCAATGATCGTAGCAAGGACTCAACCATCTTAGTGCAGACTCAACGATGACAAAAGCTCATCCTATGATGACAAGCTTCATAACAAGGCAATCTCTCTAAGAGGTGGCTCAGGAACAAACCTAACCCTTGAATCTCTCCAAGAGGTTGGCCCTTCCCAAGCTGCCTTAAAAGAATGCTTTATCAAAAACTCATCACAAGGATTCGGACAGACTTGACGATCATAGGACAGACTCGACGATCGTAGGATAGACTCAACGAATGCTGATCAGACTCAACGACTGTCAGACAGACTCGACAATCGTAGGACAGACTCGATGATCGCAGGACAGACTCAACGAACATAAGACTACCTCAATGATCGTAGTCTTTCTAAGGACACCTCAGCTCTGAAAAGGCCAAGGGCAAATCAGTACATTCCTACACAGTCAAAATCGTAGAGCCAAGCAAAAATCGACACCTGTCCCACTAAGTGAAAAAGAGAGAGGGAAGTTACAAGTACAAATTGAAATCATGTTTTTGAAATCTGAAGTTCAAAAGATTATCTCTCTCATCCTCTCTCTCTTAAAAGAGAAACCCTAAATCAGCAGAAAGCTCAGTCGTATTTCACCTCCAACTACAGAATCAATGGCTGCTTCAAATGTGGTTTCAGGCTACAGACTCTGCTTCGACGAGTTCAAGAATGCTCCACCAAAATTTCACAAGACGCTGGCCTTACTTAAGAAGGCGGGTCTCGAAGAGGCGTTGAGCACCGATACACTCATCTATCCCAAGCTAGTGAAGGAGTTCTATAAGAATGGTGTGTTCGAACACAACACCATCACTACTCGAGTAAAGGGAGTAGAAATGAGACTAAGGGAAGAGGACTTCAATCTGGCCCTAGTTTCAAGAATGAAGGGCACCCATTCTTAGACAGCATAAACTTCCAAGAGAGTCTAAGGAAAATGCATCACAAGAAAAACCCCTCTGTAAAAGGATACAAAAAGAAGGAGTTCCCCTAAAGGTATGAGTTCTTGGCTGACATTATTAGAAAATGCATATGCTGCAAGAGCTCAGGTCATGACTCGGTGAATGAAGCTCAACTTAAGATCATGACGGCCATGTTTAATGGCATACAACTCAACTATGGAGCTGTATTACTCGAGTGGATCGGAAGGTGGATCCTTAACTCGAAGAAATCAAAAAGCCCTCAAAAGATGCTATATGGGCGTTTCATAAGTATCATCCTGCAATCAGCACTGGGTGACAAAATTGGGGATGAAGAGGGAGAAGCCATCAACCCAAATCGAAGAATGACCCAGTAGTTGTTTGAAAACTGGAAGAGAAACCCTGCTGAGTATGTGCAAATGATGATAGAGTCCAGTGGAAGAACTAGGGATCTACAAAACGCAGGCATTCTAGGAAACATGTCTATTGTCAGGGAAGAAGCTGAAGAAGAAGGAGAAGCCAACAAGGGAGAAACCTCTGCTCTTGCCAGAAAAAGTAAGGGTAAAAGAAAGCTAAGGGCTAGACAGATCGAAGAGCCTCAAGGATTTACAACTGACATTCCTGTAGAATCCTCGATATCCCAACTTTTATAAATAAAGATGAATTTTCTATAAATATTATTTTTGAATATTATGGAATAAATTTGATATAATAAATTATAGTTGTGGGTAATATTTATAAATTTTGCAAAGTAAGCAAGTTGTTATAAAATATTAGTTTGGTGGGGAATATTCTTTTTGTGGGGAATATTAAATGCGGCGGCTCAATCATTAGTGGACCCCTAGCGGAAGTATTGTCGTAGTTAAAAATGACAAAATTATCTTTCTATAAAAATAACGGTGGAGGTATTCTGAATTAAAAGCTGTTGAACTACCCGGTAGTAAAAAAATCAGATGTCTGGCGTGGTTGCATAGTAGCACCACGGTATTGATTATTGATCTTTACGTGAGAAGTCACTCGGCTATACTCGATTATTACTCTGATAATTCTTTGCATCATATCTCTTATATTATTGATTCAATTATTGTCACGATATCATCATACATATAATATGTTATATTATTAAATCAATAATTGAGGCGACAAGTTATAAATGATTAATAATTGTTGAAAGATTAAATATGTGTTGATTAAAAATAAAATGATTTGTGGTAATATTTATTCAATCCTTGATGTATATAAAGAGTACATTATGAGGCGTTTGTGGTAAGTTTGGTTATTTTATGGGGGCCCATATGTCATCATCTAAGAGTCTCTTAATTACAATCGATAGTAATTACCTACCGATAGTAATTACCTAAATCGATAGTAATTACCTTTACGTCATAGTAATTACCTTCATCGTAAACCACCTTTACCGTTTCATATTACGATTACGGCGTCGAACCACTTGTCGTTTCACATTACGAGCGTCGAACCAATTGTCGTTTCACATTTACAGGTCGTCAAACCACTTTTCTTTTCACATCACGATTCGTCGAGCCACTTGCCTTTTCACATGGCAAGTGCTAAACTAAAATCTTCTATAAATAGAGGCCTAGTGCTTCATTATTTTTCACGAATTCATTCAAGCTATAGAGAGAAAAGTATAGAGAGAATAAGAGAGAAAGAAGAAGAGTATTCATTACTACACTGCGATATTCAATCTCCTACTAAAGTAAGGGGTGTTATTCTTTCTTATTCATGAAGAGAAGCTGTTGTTATTCCATTGCTTATTATTACATTGGAATAACTTTTGTATCTGTGATTTACCTATACTTGGTGACATTCTTCTATTATTACATTGGAACATCACATGCATGTGTTTTACACATTGGACTGGTTAAAATCTTTATTATTATTACATTTGGAACATCACATGCATGTGTTTTACAGGACTGGTTCCGTCTTTATTATTATTACATTGGAAACATCACATGCATGTGTTTTTCTGTGCTGGGACTGGTTCCATTCTTTATTATTACATTGGAATATCACATGCATGCGTTTCTGTGGGACACAGTTCCCGTTATTTATTATTACATTGGAATAACTTTTGCTGTCTGCGGTCTATCGCATGCATGGTGATTTCTTTTGTTATTCCATTCTTTATTATACTCGGTTGGTTAAAACTTTGACTTCTATACTCCATGAAATTAGTGGAATATCCTTGATATTTGCGCTTCATCGATATCCTTTCATGGAAATATTCTTCTAAGTATTCTTGAATTTTACTCTACAAAGCGATATCATGTTGACAATTTGGATGTTATTGGTTCTGGATAAATTAATTCTTGAACTTGTTTTATTGAATTCTTATATCATTGTCATCATCCTCATTTTTATATTATGTTGAAAGTCATACATGGCACATAGTGCATAGATGGACTTGGTATGATTATGACCGAGGATTATTCGGTTGTAATCATGGCCGTAATGTTACAAATGATGTGGTAAAAATCCTCATTGGCCCGTAGTGCATTGATGGGCGATTGTTGGCATGATCATGACCATTAATGAATACACAAAATATTCTTGGCCGTAGTGCATGGATAATTGTGGTCGTGATACTAAAGAATATCCTTGGCCGTAGTGCGGGGGGTGATTCGATGATGTGGAATATTTATTAAAATGAGTCTCGGCTATAACGATGATGAAAAACCTTTTAAATCATAAAAGATAGTAGATTTTATTTTCTACTTGACTCTTTTAATGGATTCTTTGGTTCATTGCGATTAAACTTGATGTTTATTATATTTTATCGGTTTAACAACTTTGTTGAAGGCTAATGATAATTTATTACGCATTATCTTAGTCATAATATTTCTTCTTGGGCTAGTTGAGCTCACCCTTTCTTTCCTTTGTTCTCTTGAGAAATGAGAATATAGGCTGGGACGAGTCGGGGAGCGGAGTAATGGTCGAGAGGATAGCATTAGTAGTCCTCACTATTACGTGAAAATAGTGTGATAATAATTGTAATGAGGACTCCTTTTGAGTTTGTATAATCTCTAGTAGACAATATTTGTATTCAAACTCACAGTTTATGTTTTGTCGTATTGTACACGACAGTTGTATTAGTAAGTTGTATTTGAATTCTGTACCATGTATCTGGCGACCCAAGATGGGTGATGTATACCTAATTTTGGGGGCGTCACAGTTGGTATCAAAGCTTAGGGATATGATCCCTGGCTAAGATGTGAGAATAGTACTAGGAGGGAGGCAGGGAATTCCTTAGCTAGTATATGACCTACCTAAGTTTATGTGCTATTTTATTGGTCGGTCAGAATATAGGGATAATATGTTACATGTCAATTAACCTTTTGTTTTGTGGCAGTATCTGAAAATGACATCTGAGAATGTTGAGAATAGCAATGGAGCACAGGCGACCGTTGATTCACCACATATCAATAATCAGGATAATGTGCATCAGGAAGGCGACAATCCTCATGCAAACAACAACACTGACCAAATGATGAATGATCAAATGTTCAGAGGCTTTATGCAATTCATGCAACAATGATGAGGAGCGCTCTCTGTCAAAATGTAGGTGGAAACACTTTGGAAACTCTCGGGCGGTCACCATTAAAATGATTCAAGGAGCTGGGACCACCGGGGAGTTTAAGGGAGAGCAAAAACCACTTATGGCGGAAGCATGGATAAAGCGGATCACCAAGATATTTGATGTCTTGGGATGCTCTGAGGAGCAAAAGGTTCCCTTTGCCGCCTTTATGTTGCGCGGAGGCGGATTCTTGGTGGGAATCGGTAAAAGCGTACTCGACTTCTTTGTCTTGAAGATATCTTGGGAGAAGTTCGAGGAGGCATTCAACGACAAATACTTTCCGAAAGTATTACGCCACATGAAGGAGGTGGAGTTTATCAAGTTGGAACAAAACAATATGGCCAGTAATACATGTCTGAGGCAAAATTTGCGGAGTTATCCGGTTCGTCCCCCACTTGGTGGATAATGAAGAGAGAATGGCGCGAATGTTTTAAGAGGTTTGAAGCGGGAGATCGTCAACATCTTATTTCTCATAAAGCGTGTTTTGTATTGAGATGTTGTAAATAGGGCTCGATTAGTGGAAGCGCGATAACGAGTCAGCCTTGACTAAAAGAAGCGGTGAAAAATTATAATACCAGCGAGAGTAGTCATCGAAGCGGTGACAACAAGCGTGGAGGGAATCAACAGGCCAGAAATGGTAACCACTTCGGTGGTAATCAGGGCCAAAACAATAAGAATGGACATTTCAAGAAGAGGAGATTCAACAATGATGGAAAGACGTCAGCACCAGCACCCGTTGTTAAGGAAGGAGAAAGACCACCTATCATATGCTTCAAATGCGGAGGGGAGGGACACATCGGTCAAATTGCGCGATCTTAGTCAAAGCATGTTATAATTGTGGAAGAAAGGTCACTTAGCCCGATTTTTGTCGTTCACGAAGACAAATTCAACTAGGATGGAGCACCAAAGGCCGTCCCGAAAAAGGTCAAAGCCGGTAGTGCAAGGGAGGCGTTTGTTGTGACCTCCCGAAAAGCAAGAACACGAATGAGGTCATCACGGGTAAGCTTATCATAAACTCTAACGAAGTCTATACTTTATTTGATCTGGGTTCTACCCATTCTTTTATTTCTCTACTTGCGCTCATCGATTAAATTTGACTCAGGAGAAATTAGACTTTGACTTATCTGTGGAAACTCCGTTGGGAGAAACCTTCATTACATCCACTTTGTTTATAAGTCTTGTTTGGTTCAAATCGGTACCCTCACATTACACATCGATCTTATTTCATTGAAAATACTTGCATTTGGCGTGATTCTAGGGATTGATTGGTTAACTTACTCATCATGCAAAAATTGATTGTTTTAAATAAGGTTGTTAGCTTTCATATTCCTAATCAACCTATTATGCGAATTCAAGCGACCAAACCATTAAAATCAATCACGGTCATCTCAAGCCATAAAAATTATTCGTTTATTGAAAAGCGGATGTCGAGCTTTCTTAGCTCATATCACGATTCTAAACAAAAATAAATCGACTTTGAATGATATTTACATTGTTAATAAATTTCTGACGTATTCCCGAAGAACTTCACAGCCTACCCCGAGGCGTGAAATTGAATTTTGTATCGACCTTGAACCCGTACAAAACCCATTTCAAAGCCCCATATCGAATGGCTCTATTGAACTTGAGGAGTTAAAGACCCAATGCGAGGAATTGTTAGACATTGGCTTTATTAGTCCTAGTACTTCTCCTTGGGGTGCTCTGTTACTATAATTGAAGAAGAAAGATGGGAGTATCGACTTTGTATTGATTATCGGGAGTTGAATCATGTCACCATCAAAAATAGGTATCCATTGCCACGTATTGATGACTGTTTGACCCGATTGCAAGGAGCCAAATTCTTTTCAAAGATTGATCTTCGTTTGGATATCACCAATTGAAGATTAGAGCAGATGACATTCCAAAAGGCGGCTTTGAGAACTTCGATGCGGGCATTATGAATTCCTAGTCATGTCCTTTGGATTGACTAATGCTCCTGATTGCCTTCATGGATATGATGAGCCAAGTATTCAAGGAATATTTGGATCACTTTGTGGTCGTCTTTATTGATGACATCCTTATTTATTCAAAAAGCCGTGAAGATCATGAGCAACACTTGAGGTGACACTCCAAAAGCTTCGTGAATATAAGCTTTATGCCAAGTTGAAGAAATCGAGTTACGGCTTGAGAGAAGTAGCATTCCTTGGGCACGTGGTATCAAGTCATGGAATATCTGTTGACCCGACAAAAGATTGAAGCTATTCAAAGTGGGAGCAACCTAAATCGATGGCCAAAAATCGTAGCTTTTTCTCGGTTTAGCTTGGTTATTATCGGAGATTAAATGGAAGGATTTTCTCGAATCGCTACTCCATTGACTCGGTGACTCGGAAAGATACAAAAGTTCGGTTGGAAGCGAAGAATGTGAGAAGAGTTTTCAAGAACTTCGAGAGGAGACTCATTTATTTTTGTTACGACAATACCATCGGCTCGGAGGGATTTGTCATCTCTGATGATGCTTGGGCAAAAGGGTTGGGATGTGTTCTCATGCAACATGGAAAAGTCATAGCCTATGCCTCGCGACAACTCAAAAGAATATGAGAGGAATTATCCTACTCATGATCTAGAGTTGGCGGTTTGTGTCTTTACACTTAAAATTTGGAGGCATTACTTGTATGGGGAGAAAGTGGAGATCTTCACGGATCATAAAAAGCCTCAAATATTTCTTCACTCAAAAGGAACTCAACATGCGACAACGACGTTGGCTTGAACTGCTGAAAGATTATGATCATACCATCGAATACCATCTGGAAAAGCAAGCGTGGTAGGCGGCGCGTTGAGTAGAAGATCATATGCAAATCTGAGTGCGATATTGTCAATATGAGGCCCATTTTGTGTGACTTGCAAAGGATGGAGATAGAGTTAAAGACTCGAGGGACGCGTGTGATGATGGCGAATATCTGAGTAGAACAGACTTTAATCGATAAAGTTAAAATTTGCTCAAGCTACGGACACAGGAGGCGTCGTGCGTATGAGGAAGAAAGTGCAAGAAGGTGCTATCTGGGAAGCAAGAATCGATGAAGAAGGAATACTTGAGTCAACTCCGGACTTTGTGTTCTAACGACCACGATTTAAAGTATAAAATCATGATGGAGGCGCACACACACAGTTTGCAATCCATCACAGGAGTACCAAAATGTATCATGATATTAAATCATACATTTTGGTGGAGCAATATGAAGAGAGAGATAGCGTTGTTTATCTCAAGGTGTCTAACTTGTCAGCGAGTTAAAGCGGAGCATCAAGTACCAAAAGTCCATTGCAACCACTTGAAATTCCGAATGGAAGTGGGAGCACATTACCATGGATTTAGTTCTGGGTCTTCCTAAGGTTTCTCAAGGCATAGATGCGATTTGGGTCATTGTTGATAGATTGACCAAATCTGCTCATTTTTCTTCTGAATCGTCTGAAAACTTATACACTTGAGCGTCTTGCTCGTATGTACATAAGCGAGATTGTAAAAAGCATGGTATCTTAGGTATCCATAGTTTACGATCGAGACCCAAGATTCACTTCACGATTTTGGGTTAGTTTGCAAAAAGCTATGAGCACAGACTTACGATTTAGCTTCGGCATATCATCCTCGAGACGGACGGACGATCGGAGAGGACTATTCAAACTCTTGAAGATCTATTAAGACTACTGTGTCCTTGATTTCAAGGGAAGTTGGGACAAGTTCTTACCATTGGTGGAGTTTTCCTACAACAACGATTATCAAGCAAGTATTGGCATGGCTCCATTCGAGCGTTGTATGGAAGAAAGTGTCGTTCTCGATTATCTTTGGGATGAGGTGGGTGAAACAACGTTGTTGGGGCCGGAGTTGATGCGTATGACTACGGAAAAGATTCAAACGATCAAATAGCGTATAAAAACCTCACAAAATCGACAAAAGAGTTATCTTGATCTTCATCGAAAGGGCGTGGAATTCGATATAGGAGATCATGTGTTTTATTACGTGTTGCTCCATGGAAAGGAGTTACAAGATTTGGAAAGAGAGAAAACTCAATCCTCGATTCATCGGCCCATTTTAATCCTCGATCGAGTAGGAGCGTGGCCTATAGACTAAACTTTTCTGTGAAGTATGTCTCGTGTTCATAACGTTTTCACATATCCATATTACGTAAATATGTGAAAGACCGAACCACATTATTGAGTTAGAACCCGGACGAAATAGCGGAAGATTTGGCGTATGAAGAGGTTCTGTTCAAATCTTGGATAAGAAGGAACATATTCTACGCTCAAAGTTATACCTCAAGTCGAGGTTTTGTGGAGAAACCACGATGTTGAGAAATGACTTGGGAGTTAGAATCTGAAAATGAAATCAAGGTATCCTTACCTCTTGACATACCGTCGTACCCTAATTTCAGGCGAAAAATTTCATAAGAAGGGAGGTTGTAAGACCCCAACTTTTATAAATAAAGATGAATTTTCTATAAATATTATTTTTGAATATTATGGAATAAATTTGATATAATGTTATAGTTGTGGGTAATATTTATAAATTTTACAAAGTAAGCAAGTTGTTATAAAATATTACGTTTGGTGGGGAATATTCTTTTTGTCGGGGAATATTAAATGCGACGGCTCAATCATTAGTGGACCCCTGGCGGAAGTATTATCGTAGTTAGAAAATGACAAAATTATCTTTCTATAAAAATAACGGTGGAGGTGTTACCGTTAAAAGCTGTTGAACTACCGGTAGTAAAAGTAATGCGATGTCTGGCGTGGTTGCATAGTAGCACACGGTATTGATTATTGATCTTCGTGAAAGTCACTCGGTATACTCGATTATTACTCTACGATAATTCTTTGCATCATATCTCTTATATTATTGATTCAATTATTGTCACGGTATCATCTGTATAATATGTTATATTATTAAATCAATAATTGAGGCGACAAGTTATAAATGATTAATAATTGTTGAAAGATTAAATATGTGTTGATTAAAAATAAAATGATTTGTGTGTAATATTTATTCAATCCTTGATGTATATAAAAGTGCATTATGAGGCGTTTGTGGTAAGTTTGGTTATTTTATGGGGGCCCATATGTCATCATCTAAGAGTCTCTTCGTCGATAGTAATTACCTTACGTCGATAGTAATTATAGTAATTACCTTTATCGATAGTAATTACCTTTACCGTATTACCTTTAACCACTTGCCGTTTCATATTACGATGTCGTTTCATATTCAGAACCACTTGTCGTTTCACATTCTGAGCGTCGAACCAATTGTCGTTTCACATTCTGACGTCGAACCACTTTTCTTTTCACATCACCGATTCGTCAATCCACTTGCCTTTTCACATGGCAAGTGCTAAGCTAGAAATCTTCTATAAATAGAGGCCTAGTGCTTCATTATTTTCACGAATTCATTCAAGCTATAGAGAGAAAGTATAGAGAGAATAAGAGAGAAGAAGAAGAGTATTACATTACTACTACTCTTTGCGATATTCAATCTCTACTAAAGTAAGGGGTGTTATTCTTTCTTATTCATGAAGAGAAGCTGTTGTTATTCCATTGCTTATTATTACATTGGAATAACTTTTGTATCACATGATTTACCTATACTTGGTGACATTCTTCTATTATTACATTGGAACATCACATGCATGTGTTTTACAGGACTGGTTAAAATCTTTATTATTATTACATTTGGAACATCACATGCATGTGTTTTACAGGACTGGTTCCGTCTTTATTATTATTACATTGGAACATCACATGCATGTGTGTTTCTGTGGTTCCATCTTTATTATTATTCTTTGGACATCACATTGTTTCCATTCTTTCCATTCTTTATTATTACATTGGAATATCACATGCATGCGTTTTCTGTGGGACTGGTTTAAGATTATTTATTATTACATTGGAATAACTTTTGCACATGTCGATCTATCGCATGCATGGTGATTTCTTTTGTTATTCCATTCTTTATTATACTCGGTTGGTTAAAACTTTGACTTCTATACTCCATGAAATTAGTGGAATATCCTTGATATTTGCGCTTCATCGATATCCTTTCATGGAAATATTCTTCTAAGTATTCTTGAATTTTACTCTACAAAAGCGATATCATGTTGACATTTTGGATGTTATTGGTTCTGGATAAATTAATTCTTGAACTTGTTTTATTGAATTCTTATATCATTGTCATCATCCTCATGTTTATATTATGTTGAAAGTCATACATGGCACATAGTGCATAGATGGACTTGGTATGATTATGACCGAGGATTATTTGATTGTAATCATGGCCAGTAATGTTACAAATGATGTGGTAAAAATCCTCATTGGCCCGTAGTGCATTGATGGACCGATTGTTGGCATGATCATGACCATTAATGAATACACAAATATTCTTGGCGTAGTGCATGGATAATTGTGGTGCGTGATACTAAAGAATATCCTTGGTAGTAGTGCGGGGGTGATTCGATGATGTGGAATATTTATTAAAATGAGTCTCGGCTATAACGATGATGAAAAACCTTTTAAATCATAAAAGATAGTAGATTTTATTTTCTACTTGACTCTTTTAATGGATTCTTTGGTTCATTGCGATTAAACTTGATGTTTATTATATTTTATCGGTTTAACATTTGTTGAAGGCTAATGATAATTTATTACGCATTATCTTAGTCATAATATTTCTTCTTGGGCTAGTTGAGCTCACCCTTTCTTTCCTTTATTCTCTTGAAATGAGAATATAGGCTGGGACGAGTCGGGGCGGAGCGGAGTAATGGTCGAGAGGATAGCATTAGTAGTCCTCACTATTACATGAAATAGTGTGATAATAATTGTAATGAGGACTCCTTTTGAGTTTGTATAATCTCTAGTAGACAATATTTGTATTCAAACTCACGATTTATGTTTTGTCGTATTGTACACGACAGATTGTATTAGTAAGTTGTATTTGAATTACATACCATGTATCTGGCGACCCAAGATGGGTGATGTATACCTAATTTTGGGGAAGTGGAAGAAGATGATAATGATCTTCAAATCAATCGGTGTAGGGAAAGATGGATATAGGAGCTATCTGTACACTCAACTATTTTCTTATCTACTCATGATGGCATACCATCAAGCTCAAATCCTGAACTCATGGGATCACATGTTCTGGAGCTTCAAGGAATATCCAGCCATCTCAGTTCTGGCTCATGGATTTCCAAGGAAAGTCATCTTTGCCAAGTACTTACATCAACCATTCATCAAATGAAAAAGACAAATAATGATCTTCAAATCACCGAGGTATATGTCTATTCCTACCAAATTCAGAGTTAATCACTTACCATAATATTTATTTAGCTATTTTTATGAATTCCCTCGATGGTTGGAAGTGACTCTCAATCCAGTAAACCAATTCCAGTTACAGAATCCAAAAATTCTGTAACTGAAGAACCAAATGAAGTCAACTTTACCTTGCAACCACAAATCACCACCTCTATGATTCCAGACTCCAACCACATCGTAGAGTCCCACATCGAAATCGTAGAGTCGCCTATCCCAGACATCCAAACCCAAGCCCCTCCATCTGATATACCTTCCTCCTCATCAAATGAATACTTTAGTCTTGATCTCGCTCTTTACAACTTGTAAGATCAATCGCAACAGAGAATCCCTCCAATTAACAATCCACAAGCAAATGATACTCTCCCAAGCCTACCTACCAAGGATGACTTAAAAGAAACTTATGAGAAAATGGTCAAGTCTATAGAAGCAAGTTTGGAATCTCACTCTGATCTCATTAATATCCGACTGAATCAAATGATCACAGCTGCAAATAATTTCCCTGGCACTATGAATACTGAGCTTACAAAGAGGCTAAGGGAAATTATCAAAGAGATTCTGAAGAGTTTGTCGGACAGAGATGAGATCCACTTCTAGATAGCTGCCAAGCAAAGAGAGGCTGTACTAGAAATGCAGAAACACCAAGACCTTCAACATAAAATTATGCTGGATAACATCCTCAACTTGAAAGCTTATGTCTACGACTTCCAGAAATCTTATGCAAATCAGGAAAAACATAATGATATGATTCTTTCAGTTCTCCAAAACAAAGAAGCAAGATCTGAAAAACAGATCAAGGAAAATAGAGAGGACATTGCTTTCGGACATAAAGCCAATCTGAGCGAGCTTGTCCAAGGTGTTAATCATTTGTCTGCCGGTATTCAAACCTTGATCTTTGACATAAAGGGGAGATTAAAGGAAAGGAGTTCAAGGAGGACAAAGCGGAGGCGGAGGAGGTCATGGAACTCAAGAAAAGGAATAGGACAATATCAAGCTCAAGCATCACGAAGCCCTCCCGCAAGATAATTCCACAGTCGGACTCAATGATCGTCGATCAATTATGTAATGGCTATACCAATAAGCCGTCGGAGTCGACTCCCGACTCACAAGATGTGTCTCATCATGCACGCGTAAGAATGCCAATGGAGATCCTGCATTCATGCATGCATGAGGAGAATCCAATACTAAGTCTAAGCGAAATTTGGAAGAGTTAAGTGACGAGGAAGCTCAAAGAAAAGAAGGGGTGAGGATTACGCCAACCCACCTCCCTAAAGAGGTCAAGGAAAAGAGATAAGTTGAAACTTAAATTTCTATTGATGTAATCTTTGAATTGTAATATCTTCTTATTATCAATAAATTCATGCTTATTCTCTAGAAATTTCCAATTTTGCTCACCCAAAAATACTAAGTCATGTTTAAATTTCTGCCAAATGCATCTAGTCACTAATAATCATGACAACAATTCTCCTTGGTTATGTCGACATCAAATAGGGGAGATTGTTGGGAGAATGCATATTATGATTTGATGTTTTAATGTATATGCTAATGATTATTTGTAAGGTCCTTGATGAATACATGTACTGAGGACTTAGTGATAGATCAAATTGTTAGGTTGATCTGAGCTCTCAACGATGTACCATTCTCATTAGGGAATGTATAGATAGAAAGATCAAAAAAGCATTAGGTTGATGCGGAGATGTAATAGACTAGTATTGAAGAAATTATAGTGCATCAATCGATCAACATTGCAGAAGTCAAGGTAGAAAATGTAGAGCCTGAAGATCGTAGTATGCCTGCCTTGAAGGGACTCTTTGGAAATCGTAGAGTAGTCCCAACGTCTGCCGAGCCATCTCCATGATCGTAGTATGCTGAAGGAAACTTGAAGTTTACAAGTCAACGATCGTAGTGTGCTCTCGGGAATGTAGAGTCAACAACACGAGCAAGTGAAGATCGTAGTGTGCAAAGGTTTAAGGGAAATCATAGTGCTCTCGACTGATAGCATCGTAGTGTGCAAAGATGTCAAAGACGCTACGATCTAAATCGTAGAACACCACGATCCAAATCATAGAGCATCATCTGTGTCATGTCAGAAGACGTCGAGCCTCATGATCTATGATTTCAACATGTGAGAAATGGATCCTAGACGCTGCAGTACTCATCAGTCCCAGAGTATATGAAATATCCTTAGTATGCAACAAAGAAGCGTATTGAAGAAGTTAAGGATAGTATCATGGGTAAGAGGGACAAAACACCTTTGCAGATGGTAGGTGAGAAAGCAGCCTGCAGTGTCAGTGGGCCAGAATGCAGAATTCAGAAGATGTGCAGAAATGTCTCCATCACAGTACAGAAAGTTCAGACGCATTTAATGCCACAACGGATGGATCCAATGGATAGTTTTCAACATCACATATATATAGATCAGACAGATGAGAGAGGACTAAGCAAGCATTGAATAAACAACGTGAACATCTCTCTCAAGCTCAACTCTACGATCTGAGATATTACAAAGCTTGCTCAGCTACTCTGTTGTTATTGATTATGTATCCAATATTTGTATTCATACTAGTTCTTAAATTATCTGATCATTGTTTATCAACACAATATTATTTTATAATTCAGATATTTATTCTGTTCGTTGATTTCTAAAAAGGGTTACACAAGTGTCCTCACTTGGATAATCATTGTATTTAATGACATGTTGATACATACCTATTGATTTTCGGTATGTATACATTAATTAAAAGCTGTCTAAGCTACTTGATCCAGCTAGACACAGAGTTAGAAATAATGTTGATCATGATAGAACTTTATTGTATCCAACCAGATTGTTTTGGTTAGGATTTCCGACTAAGTATGAACATCCCGAACATGGGAAAACTTTTATGCACCTAAGGTGGATAGAGTGAACGTTAATATCGTTCTTGCATGTAGTATTGATCAATACAGGGCGTATTGGGATGATCACCCTCATGTCTGTAAGTTATGACGGTTTGCAGAATGAAGTTCTACTAAACCTTAGCAAAAATTAAAAACAATGTTCATAGTCTGTCGACTAATCTCCAGTTATAGTCAGAACGTAGTATCAAAAAATTTGATATAGAATTGTTATGTTGTTATTATTGGTTCAGCTTACTTCACAACTGTTGATTCGTTGTAGAAGTGTTATTTAAAGAAAACATTTAATCATTTTAGCTATTATTAATTGTTGCTATTACTTGCTGGGCAATCAAATGCTCATTCTTGCTTTAAATTTAAATGTTTTCAGCTAAGCGTGATCAACCGGAATGTTCAGGCTAGAACAAGGAAAAAGGAAAGCAATCAAAATAATCTTATGTGGTCTTTTGTAATAGTTAAACAGTATTAAGACAATGATATTTATTATCTATCATGTAATGTATTATAGTAAAGGTTGCGTACTTGGGATAAGACTCTGATGTATGTAAATTAAGTTTGATATTTATATTATTGTTATTATTATTAGTATTATTCCACTCATAAAAATGGTATCGTAAAGCACCGAGTTCGGGTTTCAAGTACCTGAATTTGGGGGCGTTACAACATGGTATCAAAGCTTTAGGGTTAGAAACCTTAGGTGGGATAGACCTTAGGTTATAACCTTAGAATAGAGGAAAACGTTGAAAATATAAATAACTCATTTAGAGTTTAAAAGGAGATGAATTGAATAAATTCATCATTAAAAAAAATAAAAGATAACTTGTATAAAATTACTAATTGCTGTATGTATATACTACGTGCTAATAAAGACAATTTATATGTGTAGATGTCAGATAGAAAGAATTAGGATACCCTCAGATCATAAAGAATGAGTTAACCTCCATAACCGAGCCAATATCAAAGTAAATAACTGAAATAAAGGCTCACTTTGAAAGCAACCCTAATGAGGTGATTATACTGAAAAGGTATTACCAGACCCAGAAACAATAATATAACTGATAGGTAGAGTATAGTTAAAGAATATAAGGTCAAGCTCGAGTTCTTGAACTCATATGTTTGTAGTGAGTTCTTAAACTCATAATGAGTGGAAGGTTTGACGAACTTGGTATAGTTATGTGTGAATGGAATATTGAGGATAATAGGAATATATAGAATGCTAAGCAATTGATCCTTAGTGAAGGCGTATGAAATAAGTAGTATTAGTGTTATTTGAATATGTATGATGCCATGATGCGTATACGATAAGTATGTCTGTGTAATGTAATATTCTCAACTTTTGTATAAGTTATGGTAGCGATTCTCAAATTTTGTGTCACAAAGGGATATCGAATGTTTAAAGCAGTATGTGCTATGCTATGAAAAGTACTATGAATTAGTTAGATGAACATGGTTTTATTTAATCAGATAATGCCGCCAAGACGTAAATGAAACCAAAAGGCAGAAGAGCCTGTCAACAAAGTTGGAGGACAACCAGACCCGACACAAAATTTGGCGAATATGGACGCTCAAGCTATGCATAATGGATTACTAGCCGTGGGAAATCAGCAAGATAATCGATCGACAAACTTCAAAGACTTTAAGACAATCGAACCGCCAAGATTTAGAGGATCAACTGACCCTGTAGAGGTGTTTGTGACAGCTAGTGTATCGAAGGGCCAAAAGACAGTTTTTGTCACCTATACGATGAAAGGGGAGGCGAATTTTTGGTGGGAAGCAAATCAAGCTAGAGTCGGAGAAGGAAATAGTGATTGTAGGATTGGAAAAAGGAAAGGAGAAAATTTCGGGAATACCAGAAGTAGGCCAGGAGGTGGAAAGAAACAGGTTGCGCAGTGTGGGAATGGCGGAAAGAATCACTTGGGAAAATGTCTTAAGGGTAAGTTTGTGTGTTACAAGTGTGGCCAGGAGGGACATATCTCTCCCAACTGCCCCAATCCAAGGATGAACAGAGGGTGTTTCATGTATGGATCAACGGAGCATAAGGTGAAGGATTGTCCAAAAAAAGGTAGGGATACAGGGAGTGCGAATACGGGAAAAAGCAGTAGGACATTGGTGACAACGGAACAAACTTCAACAAACAAACCAACAGAATCAACCACAAGAGTTTTTAATATGACGGTCCAGTATACGGTGGAAGCCGGGAATGCAACTTCAGGTATTATTTGGATAAATTTATATTTTGATATACATGATTTTCCAATATATAATAAATTATTTTATAAAGAAATTTTTGAAGAAGGAATTTAAGTTCTTTTAGAAATCGAACTTCCGTTTAATCAGATAGACAAGCTTTATGTTGAATAGTTAAAGATCGATTCGATCGAATCTGATCGAGATCTATTTGCATTGATTGCGTAGGCTATGTACCCTTGTATGTATGAGTTTTAAACCGGTGATTTCGGGGACGGAATCCTTATAAGGGAGGGTGAATGTAATAACCTGATATTTTCTATATAAATAAATAAGAAATTTTGCATATTAATTTTTTTTATTTATTTTAAAGATGAGAATATGTACTAAGTAATGTGTAGGTATATATGTGATAAATAAAATTTATTTATTACATGAATAATTTCAAATAATTTTATTTTAGAATTATTGATCATTATAAAGTATATTCTTATAATAATTAATTTTATAGTAGAAATGTTTTTATTATTTATTTTCTATGAAAATATGATTATTATATTATTTAAGTAATATATGAAATGATTATTGGAATTATTATAATTACTATTTTATTATATGAATTTTAGTTCGGATTATTAAGTTAATTATTTGTAACTTAATTAATAATGCTATATATGAAAGATAAATCAGATATGGAATCCAAACCCTAATTTTGAATTTTGAGCTATGAATGAGAATAATAATATTATATTAAATATAATATTATTTTTTAGTGTTATAACTATATACTGTATGTGTTGGTCAATTATGGTGTTTAATGTCAAAACCTTATATCAATTTGTTAAAACCTATTTTGAAACTCAATTATGAGTTCAAAATTGTGTAGTACTGGTGTTATATGATTTATGTTGTGTATTATTAGATTTAATGTTAATTAGAGAAAACCCTAATTAATATTTGAACATCCTAATTGTTAAAAACCCTAATTTCTAAATTAGTAAACCTAATTTGCTAGAATGAAACCCTAATTACTAATTGTAAGCCTTAATGCTAATTGTGGGATCTTATACCCTAATTGTTCAAGTAATGTAATTAGAAAACTAATTATAATTAATAAATTCTAAATTTACATTTTTAGGAAACTAATATTTTATTTTATTTTATTTTTAACCCTAAATGAAATCATAGAAATCCAATTTTTGGAAAACCCGAGGGTTAAACCCTAAGGGTTTGCCAAGTTTACAAGAATGCCATTAGAATTGTTTGCAAAATGACCACTATATACCCTTTTTGTCCCATTCATGCATTATTGCTAGAAAATCTTGCCAAATCTTGGCAAATCCTCAACCCTAGATATGCCCATGTGCTAGAATCTTTGCAAATCAGTCAACATTACCAACCAAATACATTGCACATGAGTTATACATATAGATCAAGAGAGAGAAAGTTCATAATTTACCTCATTTGTACACTTATAATGTGACGCCCCCAATTCCGGGTCTCTTTCAACCCGACATATGGTTCTACACGGTGCTACAGTTCACACAAACATTCAATTGAAATGTCTCAAAAGAACGGATATGTCTTATATATATTCCAAAACAATACTACCATTTTGCATGTTCTTTATAACCGTTACATTTGTTCTTGTCATAATTTCAAATATTATCATTACAAACCTATACTATTACATAGGTAGGCTACAAGTTCGCCTTAGCCTTCACTTTATCCTTGCCAGATCCTTCGGTCCATTCGGTCTAAGTTGCATTCATATGGTTCAAGCAAGAGTGAGCATAACAAGCTCAACAAGTACAACAATTTCATTTAAAAAGCATGATTGAAACATAGAAATCGTATATCTTCAATAACTGGATAATAGTTATGAAGTACTATCAACAATTCAAAATAGCATTTCTTTTCCTTCAAAATGTTTTACAATAACAATATTCAGTAAAACATCAATTCTGGTCCAAGACCATGAGCGTTTCACAATTTCTTTGAAAAGGACAACCCGACACGAAGTCCGTAAGTCCGGCATAGCTTACGAGACATTCTAGGTGATCAGCCTATAGTACTCTATGTTGATCAACAGTACATTCCTTAAACGTGTGTACATTTAAGTTGTGGCAACCTCACGTGCCTATTGAATACTCGATGAAAATACATTTGTTTATTCATATTCAGGCTTACCTTGAATCCGTACCAAACAATTGGCGTAGGATAACGTTATCAATTCTATATGGAAAACTTGTAAAGAAATCAATCAACTCTTTCGTAAAACCATTCATGCATTTCATAACTTGAATCATTTGAAAACTTGACTAACACGAAGGTTAGACAAGCGTTTAAGAAAAACTTGCCTTCAGTGTCTGCTTACAGATATAACACGTGCACTTTAAGTCTTTAAGGTCTCTACAATAGATGATAACATCATGATAACATCACATAGCACATTAGATCATGAATAGTCATACATGGTTTCTAAAGAATCTTACCCTTCTTCTCAATTTAATTACATATTAGATTTGTTATTATTAGTTCCGACTTTCCGTTATGTCATTCTTACGTTCACATGCAATTGAATTTCTTGAACTCTAAGTGATCATACTTAAGGTTTAGTCATGACTTAAGTTCATTAGTTAAGTGTTAATCATTTACTATTCATGCTCAACATGTAAACATTCTTTACTATCTAAGTTTTAAGGTTGGCGCTGCGGCGTCACATGTTTAGCTAAGAGACCGGACTTGGCGCTTCGGCGCGAGTCCCTTCGTTACAGGTCGCGCTGCCGCGTGACTCTCCAGTAGGTCATAGCTTCAACCGACCATGATCGGCGCTGGTATATGACTTTATTTCGCCTTGGTTGGCGGCGCGACACCATTACTTTCAAACACTGAAAAATTTGACAGATTAACTTTTATGTGAGATTCTGGCTCATGACTTCTTCGTTATAAGTCTGAATTGGCTCGTTCAAGAGCCTACAGTTCACAATTTACATACTCTACGTGTTCATGCAAGAAATTTATCTATTTGTCTTTGTTAACTAAAAATTCACCTATTAGTCCATTTTTAACGAAAACGACAAACGTTCGTGAACGTTCAATGCTCGTTTCTTCGTTCTAAGTCAGAATTCGACCATTCTCGAGTCCGCAACTCTATAATGCCAAATAAGACTTGTGTCCATTGAAAACCAATATTTCTAAGCTCAAACACAAAATCCGACTTCCATTCCGAGAATTTCACGAATTCGACGATTATCGTCTAATCGTGTGTATTCCAGCAAAACTTCGTTACTTCAGATTTTTTCTTCGTTTCAAATGGATTCATTCCATCATACTAACTTCTTAATATACATACTTTATTAACTTATTTACATGATAAGTTATTACTTGTTCTTTATGAGTTTATAAATTATAAAAGTACAAACTACTTATGTTTCCATTTCTCATGACTTAGGATAGTTTATGTCTTCTAACCAATATTCTTGCTTCTTGTTAACATAAAAACTTCATTTGTGTAAACATAATACAAGTTGATATACGTTCATTAGAAGTTCATAACTTATTTATGTTTGAATTACTTATTCATGACTTATACGGCTTATTAAGACTTAAGCCCTTTGATTCATCATTCCAACTCCTTCTTAGCATACATGTTCTATCACTACCCACTTCTCTAACAATGGAAGAGAAAGAAAATCATGGTTCAAGATTGTTTACCCTTTGATGATCACTTGTTAAACCTTAATCTTCTTCTTTCTTCTTTGAATTAACAAAGGCTAACTTCTAGCTTTTCTAGCTTTTTCTCTCAAGCAAATAAGTTCTCAACTTATAAGTTGGATGAAATGAAAAAACCAAAAATGAAATCTAAGCTTGATATGTATAGGACTTGCTAGGTTAGGGTATAATGGTCAAAATCCATCCACCTCCTTACTATTCCAAGCTTAGAGCCTAAGTAAACTTCGCCTCCACAACACTTGGCCATTAAGTCTACTTGGTCATCACACTTACTTAGCCATTAAGTTAGCTTGTTCATCACATTCCTTACCCATTAAGTTTAATTAACTTATCCTTTACTTGTTCATCACATAAAAGCACTTTGCTTGCTCACCACATTAATTACTTGTTCACCACAACACTTAGCCACTAAGTTACTTGCTTATCACTTTGGATCACCCATGGGTTGCCCCATGGTTCATGCCTACCCATTGGATACTTACTTTGGGCTTAAGGTTTAATTAGCTTACTTATAATTTAGGCTTGCATTAATTCATATTGGATTATACATTACAAACACTTGGCGGCTTTAATACTTCATAATCTTGGGCTTACTTATTAATTCTTATTGGACTTCACAAATTGCTACGCAATCCTATAAGTTCATTACAATTGGCTTAAAGCCTTATAATATATTCCATACGTATAATTCTCGTATTCTAACTCGTATACTTATTCATCAAATACGATATACCATCATTCATACATATTCGTATAATACCTCATATCATACTAGTATTCATTACCTCGTACAATACCTACGTATTATACGATCATTACTTAATTCATTAATCGCATTACATTTCCTTCTCGTAAATCACTATCTCCTAATCGTTAGGTTTTAATTCCGCAGGCAAAAAACTGCGTTTGCCATAACTGAAATATTATTGGATATTCCATCTCACCTCGATATTCTATCGTTACATATTTCTCGGAAGTTCAAAATAATTCTCGAGCAAAAATGCGTGAATAGTGTTTTTCAGAAATTTTCTCTGAAAGCTTTTATTTTCATCTTAGAAATTCAAACACTTTAATTCTATCACGTAGCCAAAATCCTACGACGTTCCGAAATATCTAGGTCATAGAACGACCTTCAAATAGCTTACTCCCATAAATAATCAATTAAATTCGTTTAATCCACATAATCAAATAAAAATTTAATTCTCAAAAATTCGATTTTTCTGGGGCTTTACACTTTTCCCCCCTTATAAGGATTCTGTCCCCAGAATCTCACTATACTTATATAAACAAATGAGGAAAAGTTTTCTTCATTTTAATCTCGAGTACCCACAATGCTTCTTTGACATTGTGGTTCTTTCATTTCACCTTTACCGAAGGTATTGTCTTAATTTACATGACTTGTCACTTCCTATCAATAATATGAGTTGGAAGTTAAACACTTACTAACATATTACACTATCTTCCATTTATTAGTCCTTCTTTTAAATTGGAATTATATGAAACTCAAATTCCTCCTTCAAAACAAGATTATACTTAGTCTTCTCTTCATCCTGCATCCTCTTCTCCATTCGCTTGCATTCCTCGTTACCTAGTTGTACTTACTTAACTCGTTCCGTTATCGTGGATTGAGTCTACGTTGTGAATAACATTTCTATCGCTTCATTCTGTATTTAAACTTCTAACTATGTTCTTGCCATCTTCGTTATTAACTAATTCTGAGTCGTTACCATCAATAACTTTCCCTACCCTTCCTACTTAACGCGTCGGCTATTATGTTTACCTTCCCTGAATGATATAACATATCACCTTCGTAATCTTTTATCCATTCTAATTACCTTCTCTACCTTATATTCAACAATGATGGAAAGACGTCAGCACCAACACCCGTTGTTAAGGAAGGAGAACGACCACCTATCATATACTTCAAATGCGGAGGGGAGGGACACATCAGTCCAAATTGCGCGATGCAGTCCAAAGCGTGTTATAATTGTGGAAGAGAAGGTCACCTAGCTCGATTTTTTCGTGCACCGAAGATAAGTCCAGCTGGGATGGAGGCACCAAATGCTGTCCCAGAAAAGTCAAAACCGGTAGTTCAAGGGAGAACATTTGCCGTGACCTCCCAGAAAGTAAGGAACCCAAACGAGGTCATCACGGGTAAGCTTATCATAAACTCTAGCGAAGTATATACCTTATTTGATACCGGTTCTACCCATTCTTTTATTTCTCCTACTTGCGCTCAATGTTTAAATTTGACTCCGGAGAAATTAGACTTTGACTTATCTGTTGAAACTCCATTGGGAGAAACCTTCATTACATCCACTATTTATAAGTCTTGTTTGATTCAAATCGGTAACCGCATGTTACCTGTCGATCTTATCTCCTTAAAAATACTTGCATTTGATGTGATACTAGGGATTGATTAGTTAACTACTCAACATGCTAAAATTGATTGTTTTCGTAAGGTTGTTAGCTTTCATATTCCTAATCAACCTAATATGCGAATTCAAGCGACCAAACAATTAAAATCAATCACGGTCATCTTAAGACATAAAATTATTCGTTTATTGAAAAATGGATGTCAAGCTTTCTTAGCTCATGTCACAGATTTAAACAAAAATACGTCAGATTTGAATGATATTTCTATTGTTAATAAATTTCCTTACGTATTCCCCAAAGAACTTCCTTGCCTACCCATGGAGTGTGAAATCGAGTTTGGTATCGACCTTGAACCGGGTACAAAACCCTTTTCCAAAGCCCCATATCGAATGGCTCCTATTGAACTTCAGGAGTTAAAAACCCAACTACAGGAATTATTAGACATCAGTTTCATTCGTCCTAGTACGTCTCCTAGGGGTGCTCCTGTTCTATTTGTGAAGAAGAAAGATGGAAGTATGCGACTTTGTATTGATTATCGGGAGTTGAATCATGTCACCATCAAAAATAGGTACTCGTTGCCTCGCATTGATGACCTATTTGCCCAGTTGCAAGGAGCTAAATTCTTTTCAAAGATCGATCTTCGTTCCGGATATCATCAGTTAAAGATTAGAACTGATGACATTCCAAAGATGGCTTTCAGAACTCGGTACGGGCATTATGAATTCCTAGTCATGTCTTTTGGATTGACTAATGCTCCTGCTGGCTTCATGGATATGATGAACCGAGTATTCAAGGAATATTTGGATCACTTTGTGGTCGTCTTTATTGATGACATCCTCATATATTCCAAAATCTGTGAAGATCATGAGCAACACTTGAAGCTGATACTCCAAAAGCTTCGTGAAAACAAGCTTTATGCCAAGTTAAAGAAATGCGAGTTCTGGCTTGAGGAAGTAGCATTCCTTGGGCACGTAGTATCAAATCATAGAATATCTGTTGACCCAGTAAAGATTGAATCTATTCAAAGCTGGGAGCAACCTAAACCAGTCACCGAAGTACGTAGCTTTCTCGGATTAGCTAGTTATTATCGGAGATTCGTAGAAGGGTTTTCTCAAATCGCTACTCCATTAACTCAGCTGACTCGGAAAGATACAAAGTTTGGTTGGAGCGAGGAATGTGAGAAGTGTTTTCAAGAACTCAAGAGGAGGCTTATTTCAGCACATGTTCTGACAATACCATCTGGCTGGGAGGGATTTGTCATCTACAGTGATGCTTCAGGCAAAGGGTTAGGATGTGTTCTCATGCAACATGGGAAAGTCATAGCCTATGCCTCACGACAACTCAAAGAATATGAGAGGAATTATCTTACTCATGATCTAGAATTGGCAGCTGTTGTCTTCGCACTAAAAATTTGGAGGCATTACTTGTATGGGGAAAAAGTGGAGATCTTTACGGATCATAAAAGCCTCAAATATTTCTTCACTCAAAAGGAACTCAACATGCGACAACGACGTTGGCTTAAACTGTGAAAGATTATGATCATACCATCCAATACCATCCTGGAAAAGCGAATGTGGTAGCTGACGCATTGAGTAGAAGATCATATGCAAGTACGCGTGCATTATTGTCAACGCAAAGGCCCATTTTATATGACTTACAAAGGATGGAGATAGAATTAAAGACTCCAAGGACCCATGTGATGATGGAAAATATACGAGTAGAACCGAATTTAATCGATAAAGGTAAAGTTACTCAAGCTACAGACTTGGAGCTGACGCGTATGAGGAATAAGTGCAAGAAGGTGCTATTTCAGAAGCAAGAATCGATGAAGAAGGAATACTTCGAGTCAACTCCAGAATTTGTGTTCCTAACGATCTTGATTTAAAGTATAAAATCATGATGGAGGTGCACAACACACCGTTTGCAATCCATCCTGGGAGTACCAAAATGTATCGTGATCTTCGACATACATTTTGGTGGAGCAATATGAAGACAGAGATCGCAGAGTTTATCTCAAGGTGTCTAACTTGTCAACGAGTCAAGGCGGAGCATCAAGTGCCAAAAGGTCCATTGCAACCACTTGAAATTCCAGAATGGAAGTGGGAGCACATTACCATGGATTTCGTTACTGGTCTTCCAAAGGTTTCTCAAGGCATAGATGCAATTTGGGTCATTGTTGATAGATTGACCAAGTCTGCTCATTTCTTACCTATACGAGAAACTTATACACTTGAACGTCTTGCTCGTATGTACATAAACGAGGTTGTAAGATTACATGGTATGCCAGTATCCATAGTTTTTTATCGAGACCCAAGATTCACTTCAAGATTTTGGGTATGTTTACAAAAAGATATGGGCACAAATTTACGATTTAGTTTGGCATATCATCCTCAAATGGATGGGCAGTCGGAGAGGACTATTCAAACTCTTGAAGATTTATTAAGATTCTGTGTCCTTGACTTCAAAGGAAGTTGGGACAAGTTCTTACTATTGGTGGAGTTTTCCTATAACAACAGTTATCAAGCAAGTATTGGCATGGCTCCATTTGAGGCGTTGTATGGAAAAAAGTGTCATTCTCCAGTATACTGGGATGAGGTGGGTGAAGCAACATTTTTGGGACCGGAGTTGGTACGTATGACTACGGAAAAGATTCAAACGATCCGACAACGTATAAAAACCTCAGAAGAGCGACAAAAGAGTTATGCTGATCTTAATTGAAAGGACGTGGAATTCAATATTGGAGATCATGTGTTGTTACGTGTTACTCCATGGAAAGGAGTTACGAGATTTAGAAAGAGAGGAAAGCTCAATCCTCGATTCATTGGCCTATTTTTAATCCTCGATCGAGTAGGAACTGTGGCCTATAGACTTGCCTTACTGCCAAGTATGTCTCGTGTTCATAACGTTTTTCACATATCTATATTACGTAAATATGTGAAAGACCCGAACCACATTATTGAACTTGAACCGGATGAGATAGCGGATAATTTAACTTATGAAGAGGTACATGTTAAAATCTTGGATAAGAAGGATCATATTCTACGCTCCAAGGTTATACCTCAAGTCAAAGTTTTGTGGAGAAACCACGATGTTGAGGAATTGACCTGGGAGTTAGAATCTGAAATGAAGTCAAGGTATCCTCACCTCGTCGACATACCAGGTACGCACCCTAATTTCGAGGACGAAATTTCATAAGAAGCGGAGGTTGTAAGACCCCAACTTTTATGAATAAAGATTATTTTTTCTCGAAATATATTTTTGAATATTATGGTGTGGATTTGATATAATGTTATAGTTGTGGGTATTATTTACAAATTTTGCAAGGTAAGCAAGTGGTTACATAATATTCGATTGGACGGGGAATATTCGTTTTAACAGGGGAATATTAAATGCGACAATCAATCAATGGTGGACCCCATTAACGGAAGTATTGTCGTATTTAGAAAACGACGTAATTATCTTTTATAAAAATAACGGTGAAAGTTTTACCGTTAAACTGCTTGAACTACCCGTGGTAAAATTACGATGTCTGGCGTGGTTGCATAGTAAGACACTTGCGGTATTGATTATTGATGCTTACGTGAGAAGTCACTTTCGATTATACTCAATTATTTCTATAGTAATTCTTTGCATCATATCCCTCATATTATTGATTCAATTATTGTCACAAAGATCATCTACATAATATTTATTATTATTAAATCAATAATTGAGACGAAAAAGTTATTCATATTATTTTTTGCAATATTGACAATGTCTAGAAGTTCTGTCAATGAGAGGTTTGGTCACCTAATTGCGGCCAATAAGGAGAAATCCTTATCGGAAAGCCCCTCTTCACAGGAACGACACGGTTGTTAAATATTGTGAGTTATAATATTAATGATGAATAAGTTCGTGTTGATTAAAGATGAAATTGATAGTTCCATTGTGTTGGCATTATTAGTGTTAGTGGAAATCGACATTTATTTCGATAATAATTGATGTCTGGAGGTTATATTGACCAATTGGGTAATTAATCGGATAAATGAGTAATTAATTATTATTATTTCACATGCTTATAACTATTTGTTCACATGTATGTACTATTGATTCACATTCATGTACTATTAGGGGAGGTGGTGCAAGATTGATAATACTTGCATGACTAAATTAAAAATGGAGGTATAGATGAAGGTACTATACTGTAATTAGTTTTTTTCACATGATTATACTATTAAGTCACATGAATGAACTATTAATTCACATTATTTACTATTAGGGGAGGTGGTGCAAGTTTGATAATACTTGCAGGACTAAATTATAAATGAAGAAAAAGAGGAAGGTATTATACTGTAATATTTTGAGCCCCAAAATGTGCAATTATCGAAACTATATTTTCCTATAAATAGAAGCTCATTCTTCTTTCATTCTCACCAATTCACTAAGTCTCACAACAACAATTATTATAGAGAGAAAGAAGAAGAGAATCTGTTACCTCACTATTCCAGTATCCAGTTTCTTCTAAGGTAAGGGGTATTATTTCTTTCGTATTCATGAAGAGAGTTATTTTCTTTTAATACTCGTAAGGGTTGTTATTCCATTCTTTATTATTTTGTTGGAATAAACTGTCTGTGCGGTCTATCGCATGCCTGGTGAATTCTTTTGTTATTCCATTCTTTATTATTCTGTTGGAATAACTCCGTATCATGTGAGTCTATCGCATGCACGGTCAATTCTTTTGTTATTCCATTCTTTATTATTACTCGTTGGAATAACTTTTCTGCATGCGATCTATCGCATGCATGGTGAATTCTTACATTATTCCATTCTTTATTATTCTGTTGGAATAACCTGTCTATGTGGAATACCGCATGCCTGGTGAATGATCCTTTGTATTCATTCCTTATTAAATTATGGAAATGATCTATCTACGTGGATTACCACATGGCGGACAAAAATCTATTTATAGTTTCATATATTCTATTATACTCAGTTGGTTAAAATTTTGGCTTTTATACTCCATGAAATTAGTAGAATATCCTGGATATTTGCGCTTCATCCAGTATCTTTTCATGGAAATATTCTTCTGAGCATTCTTGAATTTTACTGCACAAAACAGTATCATGTTGATAATTTGGACGTTATTGATTTTTGGATAAATTAAATTATAAATCTTTAAAAATTTATCCTTGAACTTGTTTTATTGAATTCTTATATCATTGTCATCATCCTCATGTTTATAATATGTTGAAAGTCATCTGTGGCCTGTAGTGCATAGATGGACAATTGGTATGATTATGACCAAGAATTATTCGGTATAATCATGACCGTAATGTTACAAATGTTGTGGTAAAAGTCCTCATTGACCATAGTGCATTGATGGACAGTTGTTGGCATGGTCATGATCATTGATGAATACACGAATATCCATGACCCGTAGGGCATGTATAATTTTTGGTCGTGATACTAATGAATATCCCTGGCCGTAGTGCAGGGATGATATGGTTTATTTATTAAGCTGAGTCTCAGCAATAAAAGTGATGAAAAACCTTGTAAATCATAGAAGATAATAGATTTTATTCTCTACTTGACTCTTCTAATGGATTGCTTGTTCCGCTGCAGTTAAACTTGATGTTTGTTATATTTTATCAGTTTAACATTGTTGAAGGCTAATGATAGATTATTCTGCATTATCTTAGTCATAATATTTCTTACTGGGCTAGTTGAGTTCACCCTTTCTTTCACTGTTCTCTTCAGGAAATGAAAATATAGCTGGGACGAGTCGGGGAACGGATTGACGGTCCAGATGGTTGTTTTAGTAGTCCTCACTATTCTATAAAATAGTGCGACTATAAATGTAATGAGGACTCCATTGAGTGTGGATATTGTCTAGATGACAATATTCTTATTAAAACTCTTAGATTATGTTTTGTCGTATTTTACACAACTGTTGTACTTAGGTGAAGTATTCAGGATTAAGTGTATACGTGTTTATGTTCTGTGTATATGGTCATTTATGTATTCAGAATGTGGTTAAGGGTGAAGGGTTGACCAAATAAACGATATCTATAACAAACCCTAAGTATATATTAAGAACGTCAACGTTCGGTTAGAAAACCCTAGCGATTAAAAAGAAACTCTAAAACCGGTTTTGGAAACCCTAATTTCAGTTTCGGGAATCCGAAACCCTAATTCGGAAATGTAAAACCATAATCTGGGAACTTAAAGGATAATTATAACGCTTAAGTGCTATTAATTATAATATTAATTAGGGTAAAGCTTAATTATTTAACAAACCCTAATTTTAAATTTAGAAAATCCTAATTTCTAGATTAGAAACCCTAATTTATAATTAGGGAAAACCAAATTGATAATTTAATAATTGTAATGTTAATTAGGAAACCTTAATCCTAATTTTCAAGTTATATGTAATTAGAAAACCCTAATCTAATTACGAAATCTAATTTCTAAATTAGAAAATTATTTTTCTATTAGAAACCCTAATTCGTGGGTTATAAACCCTATGACCAATTTGACCCTAATTGCTTAATTAGCAATTCCTAATTAGCAAGATTTAAATTATGATTAATTTTTTTTTAATATAATTAGAAAATTCTAATTCTAATTTAGATTTATTAATTTTCTATTTTTGAAAACCTAATTTGGAAATTCTAGAAATTATTCCTAAACCCTAAGGATTTTCAAACCCTAAACCCTAAAGGGTCCAAACCCTAAACCCTAAGGGTTTGCATCAAATGACCATTCTAGAATTAAAATTGGGTGCAAAATGACCATTCTACCCTTATTGCATAATTGAAGATTTCTTGCAAATCTAGACCTATGGTGAGTTGTTCACCAAACCCTAGCCCTAGCTTATGACTTATATCTCAGCAATCTCAGCCCCTTTACATCATATAGATACATTGTATCAAAATAATTAGATTAAAAGAGAGAGAAAAGTTCACTTTACTTACCATATTAGTCAACCTACTTCTCTCTCTAACAATTCGAGATTGGAAGTGAAGAAGAGTGATAAGATAGGCTATGATCATATTCTAGATTACCAATATCAGATCATTAAGTATCATATTCAAGATTTGGCATTCAAATGGTATAAAACCCTAAACTTGTAGATCTATGTATTTGGTGTTACATGTTGTTGTTAGATGGTTAAAGTCATGTTAGAGGGTGTCATTTGATGATCTGGGTTGCCAAAACCTAGATCCATATCATTTAGATACTAGAATTTAAAGATTTCTCAAATCTGGAAAATTAGAAAAATGTTGTCTGACAGCCGAATGTCAGACGCCTTAGATCTTTCTATGTTAATGATTTGTGTTGTTTTAAGTTTTAAACTTGTAGTATGTTATGTGGTCTTTGTTTTGAAACTTGAAACAGAGTCATAGCATGTCTAGATCGTAACTTATGAGCAGTCAAAGGTCGTTGGCCGTTGACAAAATCTGGTTTCTGGGTAACCCAGAAACCCAGATTTTTTTGACAACGATTTTTAAGGCCATGGATCTTGCTTATGTTATGTGATTTGGTCTTTTTGTTGTTATATATTTGTAGACTGGCATGAGACCTACACATCAAAGCCCTTATACCCACAAGATAATGCACTGGATCGTAGAAAATTATGGTTAAACTAGGTTGACCGATATGGCCGGATGAAGATTTTGGAAAACCTAGAACCTTCAAGAACACGTCCCTGACAGGTAGTTTGACTGAATCAAATTTTCACTTAGTGTTGTTGTTAGACAGATCTGATGACATGTTGTTGTACCCTGGCATCAATAATATAGGATTGAACCATTACCTCTTACAAACAAAGCCTGGAACGCAATGATCAATGCCCCAGAAAGTAGACCCTCAAACTGTTCTTCATTTTTGGGTAACCCAGAAATGAAGAACAACCTTTGACATGATGTTTGAGAACTAATAACTCTCAGTTCTGTTGATATATGGCCTTGAAATTTGATTCTAGTTGCAGTATTACACGAACACTACAACATTAGCACCATAATCAGCCCAGATAATATCAAGTACACTGTTTAATTGTTGGTCAAAGTAGCCACCCGGTTAACTGCCAAGAATTTTGGAAAAGCTCAAGAACAGCTGAAGAACACCTATAGCGACGGTTCTGTCGCTATAGGGCCCTTTAGTGACATTTAATTTCGGAAAATAATTAGTTTTATTAAATAAATCGAATTAAATGGATTTTAATTATTAAAATTATATAATAAATTAAGAAAAATTATTTTAAAGCTTTGAAAAATAGTTTTTAATTATTTTAAGTATATTTCATAAATATTTAATAATTTTGAAATATAAATGATATTTAATTTATTTAATTATAATATTAAATAAATTATTCAAAATGATTTTAATACATGAAAAATCATGAAAAATAATATTATGGTATAGTAAAATATTTTTAGTTATCTTTAGTGACTTTTAATATTTTGTGAGAAATTTCATTAATTAATCAATATTAGTGATAGTTAATTTATTTAATAAATATATTAAATAAATTGTGGAAAAATAAAATTAATGATTTAAAAATCATATAAAAATGATTTAAGTGTTATAAAATATTTTTTAAGTTATAAAATATAACTTTTGATATTTTGTCATGAAAATATTAATATTTTAATATTAATAGCAATTATCGGATAATAAATTTAATTGTTTAAAAATCATATAAATATGATTTTAAGGTATTAAAAATACTTTGATATATTATAATTATATTATAATATTATGTTATGATTTTCATTAATATTTAATATTAAATAAATATTAATGATAAAGAATATTATGATATTTATATTATATAAATATGATATTAATGATTGAAAAATCATGATAAATGATAATAATTATTTAAAAATTATTATGAACTTATGAAAAATAATTTGACTGATAATAAAATTATCTAGGATAATTGTTAACTATTAAGTCAGAGTTTAATTGAACTTAGACTCGATAAAAGTCCGACTAGACAGTCGGGATGGTAGAATTTTTTCGGATTCAACTCGGACTTAAATAGTCTGACTTGATGCTAAGTTTTATGTGCTGAATATACTGATATGGTTATGTGATAATGTGTTTAGGCACTACAAAAAAATAGGGCTTCAGCAACAACCGATTTTTGTTGCTAAAGGTGTCAAATTTCGTTGCTAAGGTTTTGCAGCGACTTTCTTCTGTCGTTAAATCTCTTTCGTTCTTGTGATGAGCGTTGCTAATTGTTTCGCAACGAACGTATTTTTTTTGTTGCCAACAGTAATATATTTTGCAACGAAATTTGGCTTTCGTACAGATACATCGATCTTTTAGCAACAAAATGTATTGTTGCAGAATAATTAAAATTCCGTTGCTAAAAACTCCATTTCGTTGCAAAAGCCTGCTAATTGGAAACGAAATGAACTCTTTTTTTTTTGCAACGACCATGCATTTTCGTTACAATTGACACCATTTTGTAACGACATTTTTCTTTGCAGAAAATTATGAAAATTGTTGCCTAAACTTATTTTCATTGCGGAATGTAAACTTTTTAGCAACGATTTTCGTTGCTGATTATATTATTTAAAGCGACATTATCTTTGAATTAAGCAACGAAAAAATGTTTGTTCTTTGGTTATTTTTCAATAGCAGCGAAAGTCGTCGATTAACAACGACATTATATGTTGCCGTTTATTTATATGTGCAACAAAAATTGATATGATTTGCAACGAAAAAAAATGTTGCCTTTTATTTTAGTATTAACAACAATATCCTCTCCGTTGTTATTACGTTAATTTTTCATTGCCAAATATTATATTTTTAATGCCATTAGCAATGAAAATTTGTTGCTAAATGTATAAAAAATTGTTGCTATATTAAAACTTGTTCAATGCTTTGGTAACGAATAATATTGTTGTCAAATCAAAATTTAACATTCTTTTTGTGTACTTGACTGGCTCAATGTCCCCAAAGCAAGTAATGGCAAAAATACAAAAAACTAAAATATTATTAACTTAATAAAATCATTCACTACATAATCATTCATTATCTTTACAATTAACCATCTAAAGCTACCACAGTTATTCAATCAAAATATATATCTACATATATAGTGTATTGTCAAAGGAACACAGCAACCATCAAGGCAACAGTTGGGGATGATAAGAAGATGGGCAGGTCTGCCTCTCTTTCATTCCTAGCAAAATAATAAGCAAGCAGTGAACGCATTGTAGGATTAGTTATACATAACATCAATCCATGGGGTCCTACTTATACCACCATCACCACAGGTATAACAGTATAGACAGCTACTAATAAAAAGTTGAAAAGAACATGCTAGTTGCTTCCATACCATGATCAACATAGGCAATAACAGACATATTACGGATGTTCTGTTTATAGTCCATGATCATTCGGAGCTCATCAGTTGTGAACTTCACATGTATGGTACCGGAGTAAATTAATCGATCACCGATCTGAGATTGTAGGCCTTGGTTTCATTCACACGAAATTGTGATTTGAATGAAACCGCAATTCGATCTCATACATGTTAATTGATCATAAAGAATAAAGACTTGACTAGCTCAACTTGGACAAAAAATGGTATAAAAATTATAGTTCAGGTGAAACTAGAAAATGTGCTCAAATGGAGATATATGTAATATCTTATATGGAACATGTTGTATCAAACAGAAAAGTTAAGATAATGATTGACATCAACAGAAAAGCTTATGTGTAGTACCATTCGTAAAAGATTTTCAGTGTTTGTTTTGAGTATCCTCCCTGGATTTATTATACTTGCACGACTATAGCTGGATAAAAAGGAACTTTACTCAAAAACTCCTTGACTAATCATATGTTTGACTCGTATCTGTAGAGAAACCAAAGAAGCATGTGCAAACCAAAAATGTAAAGATTAAAAACCTTGAGTTGCAGCTGGATCATAGACCTTATTGAACTTGAACAAGCGCTGATTTTTTTTCCTTGTTTGGATGGATTTGCAACTATTAGCTCCCCATTTTCACCTACATGTTCTACAATCAACTATTTTCCCTTTTGTCCAGGAAGAAATGGCCTTATCCGACAATACACTCTAATATTTCCTATTCAACAAAATGCAAACAAGACATAAAAACTTACTCATATACAAGCATGAAAAAAGCTAAAATAAGCAGTGGCACCTTTTAGATCTTGGACCTCATTATGCGACTTAGATTTTCGGTTAGGACATCATAATAGTTTTCTACAGCATTTTCTAATACTTCAATCTTTTTCCCTAAAAAACAAGTAAATATTAATTCATGAGAGCTTGTTTATTACAATCAAATAAGATTTTATCATTTGGTGAATGAGATTCATACTAGAGGCACACATATAAGCATGAACCTCTACGAGAAACTTCACATTAAAGTTTTGATACTACTCGCGTCTCTTCACTAGTCCCAGATTGCAAGGGCTTGAAGAACTTTAATTACGGGTGGTATTTTTCCTCATGAGCCTTGTATAGATTGTTTTCTTTGCACGTAGAAAAGCAATCAAGTAATGAAGGTTTGAAGAATTCAATACAAAATAGCAATAATAAAATCTTTTGACACACTTCTGGTTCTTAAGTGCTCTACTTGAGTAGAAATCGCCTTCGATATCTTGCACGACTTTCCGCATAGATACGCCATGCCTGTTGAGGAATGAAAAGCGACATTAGAATATACTTGAAAAACTTGAGAACGAATATATAAGCGAGAAAGTCGGTTATCATGTTTATGTTTCCTTACATACATCAGGTATTTCACCGTTCTTTCTTTCTACACTTTCATCTAGAATTGCATTCACAACACTTAAAAGTGATTGCGTTGGGGCATTCTGCAAACAAGGGTTACTGGAATGCATCAAAAATGCATAAATTCAGACCATCCCAAATAGAAATCTAAACAGGGCCAAATGTTATGGTCAAATGCCAAAAAAAAATTGGGAACCACTTAGGGAACATACGTCCAAGCTGTTTGATTTTATCATTTCTGAAAGCTTTGAAGGAGAGAGATCTGCATAGCCCCCGTGTTTCACTTGAAACACTTCATGGAACTTGTGTCCAACATGGTGTAGTAATGTCGCAGATGGCTCTATACAATAGGATAAAAAACATGTGACATAAAAAATTCCATGTAAATCTTAGAAACCCAAACAAAACAAAAAATAAAACCAATCGACTTGATCATGTTTGGATCGACAAAATATGCAAGTTCATTAAACAAAATGAGTGAAAACTAACTTAAATCAATGTAGTTAATTAAAGAATTCACAACATGAAGGATTTTTTGTAGTTATTTGCTAATCAATAAACTTCTTTTTCATGATAATCATTTGTATAAACAAAACACGAACATAAGAGGAGAGATACGACATGACGGGACTACATGAAACACGTTGAAATTTTGATTCGGATCGCGCTTTCCATTTATCTTCTCCCAATATTGTAGAAGCTCTAGAATTTTCTCCATGTGGAAAAGCATCACCACTTCCATATCGATCTACTAAAGGCTTCCATCTCACGCTAGAATCATTTCCAGGATGAAGTCATTGAACTAATGTTAGGAGTGCTAGGAGTTTTAGGAGTGCTAGGAAGACTATATCTCCAAAATTTGCTACAACAAATTTTGCTCAAAGTGCTAGCAAGCACTCAAAGACAATTTTCATCGAACCTGGATGAATTGAAACTCAACAATTAGAGGGAGCAAGAGGCGGGGGGAGCATAAATTAGCAAATCGTAATTTTTAAAAAGAGGATTAGCAGAATGATATTCTGGTAATGATTACATAACACAAGCTAATTAACAACATATATTATTCTGCATATCAAGCTAGCTTTTATTTTCAGTCATATTATATCGCATAAAATTGTAGCATTGGCATATACTACTAACTTGATATATAAATATCGAAGATAATTAATTCAAGAGAACCACTAGGTCTTGTAAACATTTATTACCTTTTCTAGGTCTTGAATTTGAAATCTAGGCAATCCCATCTCGTCCATAGTTGCATTTTCAATTGGTATATTGTTGGCTGTGATAACGTCTCCCAGGTAAACCACAAAATCTGCCATACAATTGCAATTGTTACAGAAATTTGGTAACAACGTAAGCATAGGGTCTTCATCCTATATGCTAACCCTTTATCGAATCACGGTGTTCAATCGCGACGATGATGTCGAGGATGTTGGATTCGTCTGGCCCGTGGAATTAGCGGATCTTGGCGGCTGACGGGCGGCAGTGTCCTGGGAGGTACACAGTGGCGATGTCGATTAGGGATTGAAAGGCCGAGTTTTGAAGGATTTGAAGCCCATTTGATTGGCGAATCTGGGCAGCGGCGATCCTTGTGACGGCGAAAGGGAATGGAGATTCAGATAGGAGTTTTTGGGTTTCTGATTTCATGGTGAGGATCGAGTAGTTTTCGCAAAACCCTCATAATTTCTTCTTTGTTATCGAGACATGGTGTTTAATTGAATGAATTTGAGATTTTTTTTGTTTAAATTTAATGGTTTGTGGCGGGTTGGGTGATTGTTTGGGTCGGATTTTTATTTTACGAAGTGTTCATATTTATAAATTTTAAGAATATACATTTTTAATATTTACTTTTATATATCTAAAATATAAAATATCATAAATTTGAGAATAATTTGCCATAGATATAAACTACCAAATACGTTTGAGAATAATTTGCTATTTTATATTACAAGGAATGTAGAAGAGATGGTGTATAAAATAAATAAGATAATGCTTATAATCTAATGAATACTTTAATTATAACTATAGCTAGAATAAGAAAAAAAATAATGAGTTTTAAAGTATATCAATTCATGGCAACCGGTTGTTGGGTAAGTTAATATATAGAACTGATATGGTCAATACACATTTTGTGTATAATTTATTTGTTCATAGTCTGCCAAAACTATGTCGTTTTGGCAGATTTTTTTTATTATTAAAAAAATAGCTTCTCTCTTCCCAAATCAGAAATCAAAAACAAATATGCCAAAATGACACAATTTTGAAAATGCATAAACAAATAGAATATACACGTCTATATATATACGGGCCCCCCATTCTTGGCCCTCATAGAAATTCTCACAAGCACAAATAGAAATTACTCATTTGCTCATGTCTTTTGCTTCGCCTACCTCTACAAGTTATGGTGGTAGTTTAGTTAATTAATAAATTAGAATGACTCAGTGGTAGCTTAATGGCCCGGTAACCCATAGGTCTTAGGTTCGAAACCTATCTGTGATATTTTTGCTTCTTATGTTGTATTTTTTGTGTATTAGATAAATTCTATTAGCATATATATATATATTAAAATATTCATAGTTATATTATATAATATGTAAACAAATATTCATATAAATATTTATAAATTTATAAATAAATATTTGTTTATAAATTTTAAAGATAAATTTATATGAATATTTATTTATAAATATTTATATGAATATTTGTTTATATATATATATATATATATATATACACACACACACACACATACGTACATATCATATGTGGATGGGTTGATGTGGCGAATATTGAACTTTATATGCACATATTCGAACCCAAGACCTCCAATTTAGAATATTGATCCAATGACCACCCGAGCACCTAGGCCTAGTTATTATTATTTTGCAAGGATTAATATTTAGTACTATTATTATTATTATGACTGTTATTATTATTATTATTATTATTATTATTATTATTATTATTATTATTATTATTAGTTAGTATTATTATTATTATTATTATTATTATTATTATTATTATTATTATTATTTAGTACTATTATTATTATTATTGTTTAAATTATTCTAACTTAATATTTTAATTAATACAATTAATATTGTAAATTACTTAAATTTTTTTATTAAGAATAAAATTTCTCTTAAAATATTAATTACATTACAATTTGAGTTGTAGTGATGGAAAAAATATAAATTGCGAAAAATGTTTCTTTTGCTAATAACTATATAGTGGCGGGTAACTGACTTTATAATAAAAAAATCCTTATAGCTTAGTTGGTTTGAGTATTTGTTTAAGGAGAGTGAGAGGTAGAGAGTTCAATTCTCAAGGAGAGCATTATTCTATTTTATTTTTAAAAAAGCCCACAGGTCGGTTGCTCCAACGGTCAAATGACCAAAGTAACAAATGATAGATAATAGGTTCGAATATGTTTCGCATTTGGATATAATTTTTAAATACTAAATATGAATATTTTTTGACAATTCTCTGAATAACGAATATTGTCTTATAAAAACATGTTTATTGGGATTATCTTAATTTAAGGCAACATTTTAATAGTCGTTGCAAAAAGTTGTATAAGATATGCAACGGAAAAAAAAATTGTTGCCAATGAATGTGGTCCATATTAGGCAACGAAATATAGCAACAAAAAATTTTTCGTTGCCCACGATGAGGAGAAATCAAGTGGTTAGAAATTTTGCAACGAATTTCTAACGAATTTTGTTTTCAAATTTTGCAACGATTTATGAATTTCATTGCAAAAGGTGAAAGCTTAACACAATCTGCAACGAAGGACAAGTTTCGTTGCTAAACATACACTTTTAGCAACGACTTATAAAGTTGTTGCTTGAAAAATCGTTGCTAAAGCCCCATTTTTAGCAACAAAAAACTTTTGTTGCCCACGATGACGGGAAATCAAGTGGCCAAAAATTTTGCAACGAATTTCTAATGAAATTTTTTCCCGCCAATGAATTAGCAACGAAATTTTGCAACGACTTATGAATTTCGTTGCAAAAAGTAAAAGCCTGACACAATCTGCAACGAAGGACAAATTTCGTTGCTAAACATATAATTTTAGCAACGACTTATAAAGTCGTTGCCCGAAAAATCGTTGTTAAAGGTCCATTTTTTTGTAGTGAGGTTATTCTATGTATATATTATTATTATTATTATTATTATTATTATTACATTGTGATGATATTATTCTAATATTGGGGATCTATATTACTAATATTAGGTCTTCGGATAAAACGATATAAATTACGTAGCGGTAATCAACGGTTCATGCAAGTTGTTTTTACTTAACTCTAGTATGAGTTGTTACATTCATATATGCTTATTGTTAATCATTGCTGATTGCCATGTAGAATTGTAATTTGTACATATTGCATGTATAAACCAGGTATGAAAGGCTGATCACCTTCATTACCCTTCGGTCCAGATATATTTGTTCATGTTCAATACTTGTTCAGTCAAAAGTTTGTTCCTGCTAGTTCACAATTATATTGTTGAATTATAGCCAGCTTATTATTCAGATTCTTTCAATCATGATATATCGTTAAATTATTGAACTTAAACTTGCTGGGCAACTTTCATGCTCACCCTTGCTATATCATGATAAACATTGCAGATTAAGACGAACGCGTCGGATACAAGGAAAGGTTAAAGACAGTTACATCTTAAAGCTAATGTGTGCGATTAGATTTGTATAAGTATTGTATATTAATGTTATTGTAAGTCAAATAAGTTATGAATTGTATATTAAGTTAAGGTTACTCGACCTTGGGGAATAGTGTGTAAAGTTATTGTATAAATAATTTATGTTTATATCTTCCGCAAATATAGTAATAGTGTTAGAATGATCGAACCGGATCCGCGGTGATTCGGGACCCGGATTCGGGGCTCTCACAGTTGGTATCAAAGCTGTAGGTTATGAACCTTAGGTAGGAATACCTGAGACTAATAACCGCAGTGATTAGGATAAGTACTAAATCAAATAGAGTTAGTTGGTCGGTAAGATTCAAAGACGAATCTCGGCGAGTTATAAGATACAGAGTTCCCTAACCCTGATAATAAAAGATGAACAGTAGTGGTGAATAGATAGAGTCTAAAAGACTAAAAGTACAGTGATAGGAGATCGTAAAATAAAACGATCATAGTATATAAATAAATCGTAATCTATACGATGAGATCACCCCGTGATCTTATAAAGTGATAGCAAGGAGAAGAATCAATCTGATGATTGGAAAGTTTACAGCAAGATTGTTGTGTGAATTGGTACAGATTCAGGAAAGGATTATGAATACGAGTTGAATAAAATTCGTTTTGAGAATGGAGTTAAGATTAGGTGGGGATTTCAATTGAGGATTCATGTTGGCAGCTGAGTTGTATGATTCCTTGTGTGGGCAGGGAATTGTACTTGGTGTAACAACTACTTAGTTCTGATAATAATAATCATTGAAATGTTTGTGTTGCACTATTTGCTATATGCATGTTAAGAGGGTGATTCCTTTCTCATGCATATAACAGATAGATAGGTCATAGGTAGAGGATATAAGGTTAAGTACGAGTTCTTAAAACTCATACTTATGTGACATTCTTGACTCATAGTTATATGAAATGTTTATGAACCCCTCAGCGAATGGACGCCAAAGGTCTGACTAGGACAAGTTCCTAAACTCATATGATTGTGGAAAGTAAATGAACTCATAAGTTTGGTTTGTCGAACTGGGTATAGTTGTGTGTAAATGGAGTATTAAAGATTATAGGAACGTATAGATTACTAAGCAAAATGATTATTAGTGGAGACATAAGTTTTCCAAAACTCCTAGCTATGCTAGACTTCGGAATTTTGACATCAAGCTAAATATGCACTGTGTGCTTTTAAAAAAAATGTGTAGACTCGTAATAATTTTTGAAACAGTTTAAAGTATAGTCTATGCTACTTATTTCACTAGACGAAAATGATTTGAAATATCAAAATATTTTTATTTATCACTCTGCATTGCCATGTAACTTTGAGTGCAAAAGAGATGATAAAAGTTGATAGAGTTTTAAATGCGGGGAATACTTAGTGTGAATTCGATCTCGAAAATCATTGTTCCACTATTGTATGATGTGTTATGACAAAGTCACTCGATGAAGGCATCCTCAAACGCGAATTTGTGTCTGATGCGGCATCATCATGGCGTCATTTTCAAACTATTTCAAAATTTTTAATTTGCCAACGGGGTTTGGCTACACCTAAATAATTCGATTGAATTGAATTATTGATATGAGTCTACGCTATTCGATTTAGCTAGACTAATGTTATGAAAACTCTAAGTGTTCATTGAAAGAAGTTTCCCGAACAAAATTGTTTTGGTGCGGAATCCAATAAGACTGAGGTAAAAGTTTATACGCCCAAGGTGTATACGAGAAACAGATAAAACCAGTCCTGGGCAAACTGGGCTAATCACCCTCTGTGTCTTCAGGGTAAGACGGTTGACGGATGAAGTTTCATATAACAGTTGCGAAAATGGCAGACAAATAGTCTATATGACTCCTCAGCAAAATTTTAAAATATTACTCTTGTGAGTGGTGTATTGGGTAGCATGCGAATGTGTGTGAATGGTGTAAGCAGTATGGTGTAAGATAAATTTTGGGGACGAATTTTTTAGAAAAAGGGGTGAATGTGACAACCCGAGAATTTAGGAAATTTTTAAAATTTTAATTAATTGATTCAAGGTTCAAAATTAGAACCTAGACAGAAAATTAGTGTATGCGTTTGATATTTTTGAGATGGAATTTTAAGGATTTCAAAATTATGTGAAGGATTTAGGTGAATTATTCAGGATTAAGTGTATACGTGTTTATGTTCTGTTTATATATGGTCATTTATGTATTCAGAATGTGGTTAATGGTCAAGGGTTGACCAGATAAACAATATCTGTAACAAACCCTAAGTATATATTAAGAACATCAACGTTCGGTTAGAAAACCCTAGCGATTAACAAGAAACCCTAAAACCGGTTCTGAAAACCCTAATTTCAGTTCTGGGAATCGGAAACCCTAATTCGAAAATGTAAAACCCTAATCTGGGAACTTAAAGGATAATTATAATACTTAAGTGCTATTAATTATGATATTAATTAGGGTAGAGCTTAATTATTTAGCAAACCCTAATTTCAAATTTAAAAAAACCCTAATTTCTAGATTAGAAAGCCTAATTTATAATTAGGGAAAACCAAATTGATAATTTAATAATTGTAATGTTAATTAAGAAACCTTAATCCTAATTTTCAAGTTTTTGGTAATTAGAAAACCCTAATCTAATTACGAAATTTAATTTCTAAATTAGAAAATTATTTTTCTATTAGAAACCCTAATTCGTGGGTTATAAACCGTAATGACCAATTTGACCCTAATTGCTTAATTAGCAATTTTAATTAGGAAATACTAATCCTAATTGGCAAGATTTAAATTATGATTAAGAAATTTTAATATAATTAGAAAATTCTAATTATAATTTAGATTTCTTAATTTTCTATTTTTGAAAACCTAATTTGAAAATTCTAGAAATTATTCCTAAACCCTAAGGATTTTCAAACCCTAAACCCTAAAGGGTTCAAACCATAAACCCTAAGGGTTTGCATCAAATGACCATTCTAGAATTAAAATTGGGTGCAAAATGACCATTCTACCCTTATTGCATAATTGAAGATTTCTTGTAAATCTAGACCTATGGTGAGTTGTTCACCAAACCCTAGCCCTAGCTTATGACTTATATCTCAGCAATCTCAGCCCCTTTACATCTTATAGATACATTGTATCAAAATAATTAGATTAAAATAGAGAGAAAAGTTCACTTTACTTACCATATTAGTCAACCTCCTTCTTTCTCTAACAATTCGAGATTGGAAGTGAAGAAGAGTGATAAAATAGGCTATGATCATATTCTAGATTACCAATATCAGATCATTAAGTATCAGATTCAAGATTTGGCATTCAAAAGGTATAAAACCCTAAACTTGTAGATCTATGTATTTGGTGTTACATGTTGTTGTTAGATGGTTAAAGATATCTTAGAGGGTGTCATTTGATGATCTGGGTTGCCAAAACCTAGATCCATATCATTTAGATACTCGAATTTAAAAATTTCTCAAATTTGGAAAATTAGAAAAATGTTGTCTGATAGCCGAATGTCAGACGCCTTAGATCTTTTTATGTTAATGATTTGTGTTGTTTTAAGTTTTAAACTTGTAGTATGTTATGTGGTCTTTGTTCTGAAACTTGAAACAGAGTCATAGCATGTCTAGATCGTTACTTATGAACAGTCAAAGATCGTTGACCGTTCACAAAATCTGGTTTCTGGGTAACCCAGAAACCCATATTTTTCTGACAACGATTTTTAAGGCCATGGATCTTGCTTATGTTATGTGATTTGGTCTTTTTGTTGTTATATATTTGTAGACTGACATGAGACCTACACATCAAAGCCCTTATACCCACCAGATCATGCACTGGATCGTAGACAATTATGGTCAAACTAGGTTGACCGATATGGCCGGATGAAGATTCTGGAAAACCCAGAACCTTCAAGAACACATCCTTGACAGGTAGTTTGACTGAATCAAATTTTAACTTAGTGTTGTTGTTAGACAGATTTGATGACATGTTGTTGTACCCTGGCATCAATAATATAGGATTGAAACATTAACTCTTACAAACAAAGCCTGGAACGCAATGATCAATGGCCCAGAAAGTAGACCCTCGAACTGTTCTTCATTTCTGGGTAACCCAGAAATGAAGAACATCCTCTGACATGATGTTTGAGAACTAATAACTCTCAGTTTTGTTGATATATGGCCTTGAAATTTGATTCAAGTTGCAGTATTACACGAACACTACAACATTAGCACCATAATCGGCCCAGATAATATCAAGAACACTGTTTAATTGTTGGTCAAAGTAGACACCCGGTTAACTAACAAGAATTTTGGAAAAGCTCAAGAACAGCTGAAGAACACCTGTAGCGATGGTTCTGTCGCTAAAGGGCCCTTTAGTGATATTTAATTTCGGAAAATAATTATTTTTATTAAATAAATCAAATTAAATGGTTTTTAATTATTAAAAATACATAATAAATTATGAAAAATTATTTTAAAGCCCGAAAAATAATTTTTAATTATTTTGAGTATATTTCATAAATATTTAATATTTTTGAAATATAAATGGTATTTAATTTATTTAATTATAATATTAAATAAATTATTTAAAAATGATTTTAGTACATGAAAAATCATGAAAAATAATATTATGGTATAATAAAATATTTTTAGTAACTTTTAATGTTTTGTGAGAAATTTCATTAATTAATCAATATTAATGATAGTTAATTTATTTAATAAATATATTAAATAAATTGTGGAAAAATATAATTAATGATTTAAAAATCATATAAAAATGATTTAAGTGTTATAAAATATTTTTAAGTTATAAAATATTACTTTTATATTTTGTCATGAAAATGTTAATATTTTAATATTAATAGCAATTATCGGATAATGAATTTAATTGTTTAAAAATCATATAAATATGATTTTAAGGTATTAAAATACTTTTATATATTATAATTATATTATAATATTATGTTATGATTTTCATTAATATTTAATATTAAATAAATATTAATGATAAAGAATATTGTGGTATTTATATTATATAAATACGATATTAATGATTGAAAAATCATGATAAATGATAATAATTATTTAAAAATTATTACGAACCTATGAAAAATAATTAATTTGACTGATAATAAAATTATCTAGGATAACTGTTAACTATTAAGTCAGAGTTTAATTGAACTTAAACTCGATAAAAGTTCGACTAGACAGTCGGGATGTTAGAATTTTGTCGGATTCAACTCGGACTTAAATAGTCTGACTTGATGCTAAGTTTTATGTGCTAAATAGGCTGATAGGGTTATATGATAATATGTTTAGGTTATTCTATGTATATATAATAGTATTATATTTTGATGATATTATTCTAATATTGGGGATCTATATTACTAATATTAGGTCTTCGGATAAAGCGATATAAATTACGTAGCGGTAATCAACGGTTCATGCAAGTTGTTTTTACTTAACTCTAGTATGAGTTGTTACATTCATATATGCTTATTATTAATCATTGCTGATTGCCATATAGAATTGTACTCTGTACATATTGAATGTATAAGCCAGGTATGAAAGGCTGATCACCTTCATTACCCTTTGGTCTAGATATATTTGTTCATGTTCAAAACTTGTTCAGTCAAAAGTTTGTTCCTGCTAGTTCACAATTATATTGTTGAATTATAGCTAGCTTATTATTCAGATTCTTTCAATCATGATATATCGTTAAATTATTAAACTTAAACTTGTTGGGCAACTTTCATGCTCACCCTTGCTATATCATGATAAACATTGCAGATTAAGACGAATGCGTCGGATACAAGGAAAGGTTAAAGACAGTTCCATCTTAAAGTTAATACGTGCGATTAGATTTGTATAAGTATTGTATATTAATGTTATTGTAAGTCAAATAAGTTATGAATTGTGTATTAAGTTAAGGTTACTCGACCTTGGGGAATAGTGTGTAAAGTTATTGTATAAACAATTTATGTTTATATCTTCCGTAAATATAGTAATAGTGTTAGAATGATCGAACCGGATCCGCGGTGATTCGGGACCTGGATTCGGGGCTTTCACAGTTGGTATCAAAGTTGTAGGTTATGAACCTTAGGTAGGAATACCTGAGACTAATAACCTCAGTGATTAAGATAAGTACTAACTCAAATAGAGTTAGTTGGTCGGTAAGATTCAAAGACGAATCTCGGCGAGTTATAAGATACGGAGTTCCCTAACTCTGATAATAAAAGTTGAACAGTAGTGGTGAATAGATAGAGTCTAAAAGACTAAAAGTACAGTGATAGGAGATCGTAAAACAAAACGATCATAGTATAGAAATAAATCGTAACCTATACGATGAGATCACTCTGTGATCTGATAAAGTGATAGCAGGGAGAAGAATCAATCTGATGATTGGAAAGTTTACAACAAGATTGTTGTGTGAATTGGTACAGATTCAGGAAAAGATTATGAATACGTGTTGAATGAAATTCGTATTGAGAAGGGAGTTAAGATTAGGTGGGGATTTCAATTGAGGATTCATGTTGGCAGTTGAGTTGTATGATTCCTTGTGTGGGCGGGGAATTATACTTGGTGTAACAACTACTTAGTTCTAACAATAATAATCATGGAAATGTTTGTGTCGCGCTATTTGCTATATGCATGTTAAGAGGGTGATTCCTTTCTCATGTGTATAATAGATAGATAGGTTATAGGTAGAGGATATAAGGCTAAGTACGAGTTCTTAAAACTCATAATTATGTGACATTCTTGACTCATAGTTATATAAAATGTTTATGAACCCCTCAGCGAATGGACGCCAAAGGTCTGACTAGGACAAGTTCTTAAACCCATATGATTGTGGCAAGTAAATGAACTCATAAGTGTGGTTTGACGAACTAGGTATAGTTGTGTGTAAATGGAGTATTAAAGATTATAGGAACAAATAGATTACTAAGCAAATGATTATTAGTTGAGACATAAGTTTTCCAAAACTCCTAGCTATGCTAGACTTCAGAATTTTGACATCAAGCTAAATACGCACTATGTGCTTTTTAAAAAAAATATGTAGACTCGTAATCATTTTTTAAACGGTTTAAAGTATAGTCTATGCTACTTATTTTGGCTAGACGCAAATGATTTGAAATATCAAAAATATTTTTATTTATCACTCCTTTACCATGTAACCTGGTGTAGAGATGATAAAAGTTGATATAGTTGTAAATGCAGGAATACTTAGTGTGAATTCGATCCGAAAATCATTGTTCCACTATTGTATGATGTGTTATGACAAAGTCACTCGATGACGACATCCTCAAACGGACTGTTAATACAGTACGACATCATGGCGTCATTTTCAAACTATTTCAAAAAATTTAATTTGCCAACGGGGTTTGGCTACACCTAAATAATTCGATTGAATTGAATTATTGATATGAGTCTACGCTATTCGATTCAGCTAGACTAATGTTATGAAAACTCTAAGTGTTCATTGAAAGAAGTTTCCCGAATCAAATTGTTTTGGTGCAGAATCCAATAAGACTGAGGTAAAAGTTTATGCGCCCAAGGCGGATACGAGAAACAGATAAAACCAGTATTATTGAGCCAGTCCTGGGCATACTAGGCTTATCACCCTCTGTGTCTTCAGGGTAAGACGGTTAGCGGATGAAGTTCCATATAACCTTTGCGAAAATGGCAGACAAATATAGTCTATATGACTCCTCAGCAAAATTTTAAAATATTACTCTTGTGAGTGGTGTATTGTGTAGCATGCGAATGTGTGTGAATGGTGTAAGCAATATGGTGTAAGGTTTAAGGTAAATTTCGGGGATGAAATTTTTAGAAGAAGGGGTGAATGTGACAACCCGAAAATTAGGAAATTTTTAAAATTTTAATTAATTGATTTAAGGTTCAAAATTAGAACCTAGACAGAAAATTAGTGTATGCGTTTGATATTTTTGAGATGGAATTTTGAGGATTTCAAAATTCTGTGAAGGATTTAGGTGAATTATTCAGGATTAAGTGTTTGAGCAGTTTCCCACTTAACCACCTGTAGTCAGTAAAGCTACATTTAAACTCCTGACCTTTTGAGTTAAAGTGAAAAAGTGCTTTCCGTCTTAACTCCGTTACTTTATTTGGCTAAAGACTTAATTACCATTCATATATATATATATATATATATATATATATATATGAAAATAACAGTTGAGAACCATGTTTAGCAAAGCTTCTCTCCATTTCCTGCAAGTACTAGAGGCAATTACCACATCTCGAGCAGCTCCAAGATGGGATAATATGTTGCCAATTACTTCAACAGGTAGGAACTCCATAAAGAAGAAAAGACCCACCGATACTGTAAACTAGTCCCCAAGAAACAAAAATAAAAAAATTGAACTCCACTAAGATCCCAACAATAAGAATTATAAGTTTGAATCGATATCACAAATTTAATCCAAAAGATTCGATCTTTATTATTGCTTCAACAAAAGGTAAAATCAATCAAACATAAAGCCAGTTCCCACATTGCAGAGTGAATTGTTTTACAGAAATTCATTAATACATTTACACCAAATCAAACATTTCATTAAAGAACATATCTTTCAACTAAACCCAAAAGGGATATGCACAGAACAACAAGAAAACTGGGGTAAGACTATAAATTATGGAAAATATCATACATACCAATTAGCCCACTGGCTAAAATTGATGCCACTGGTACAAAAACCCAGTGAATTAAGATGTCCCAGTTGAAAAAAGCACATAAAATAACAAACCCAAAAATAGTGGAGAAACTTTATAACAGCCCTGATAATTGTAGTTTACCTTTCATTATAGAGAAAATGAGTTGAACAACCCTAACTTTATCAATCAAATTCTTCCACATTACTAATTGGCCTTTTTTGCCGGAATTATCAATATCGGATTGGGGCAATATACCTCTCTCAGCAGCAATAGCCTTTGTGACCAACAACAGAGTCCCACTATCAATGTTCTTGGTTGCAAATAAACCACGCCCACTAATCTTGGATTTCTTGATTTCCATCGCACCAATGTACTCTGCTAGTTTTGTCTTTGATAAAAACTCCATTTTCTTGCACTTCTGTAAGAACCCGTGAAGGGTTTCAGAGTTCACATTGGCCTGCGGATCAAGAATTGTAGACTTGGAGCACTGCAAAGCCATACTATACCTGTTGAGATTAAGCAAGATCTTACCTTTACAGAGTAGAGTCTTGAAATGGGTATCTTCAATTTTCAAGGCTTCGTCACAATCTTTAAGAGCTTGGGCAAAATCCCTCCTCCGAAACTGAACCGACCCCATTTTCCTCCTCCTCCTCTTCCTCCAATCAACCCCTAAATTAATCAGCTCACTACACCCCATTTTCCTCCTCTTCCTTTTCCTCTTCCTCCAATCCCCATCTCCCTCTCCTTCTTCAACCTCCGTTTTCACCACCACGGATTTCACCGTCAAATCATCGAAAATAGACGGCTTTTGGGGGCGAATCTGGATTCCGTGACGGGAGTAAACGTGGGTTAGCCAAAATTGAGCGGATAGAGAAGAATTTTTAGGGTTTTAACGGGTGAATTTGAGGGAGATCAGATTACCCCAAAATAATTTGTTTCCCGCCGTGTGCAAAACCGAGATTGGGGAAAAGATTGGACGGTGTATATGAGAGAGAGAGAAATGACGGATCTGGAGGAAGAAGAAAGGGGAAGCCTTTATCGGCGAAGGAGGTGGTGCGGTCGTAGACGGAAATGGGGAAGCCTTTATCGGCGAAGGAGGACGAGGGTGAGTCACTTTAATAACTTTGTTAATAACAAAGAGGAAGAAGAAAGGCTATTTTAGACATTTACCAGTTATTTTTTTACTATTAGAGCTCCTTCTCACGCGCATTTGGCATCTGACATACATGCACAGTTAAGTTGGATGGAAAAGGTGACTTTTTCACTTTAACTCAAAAGGTTGGGAGTTTAAATGTAGCTTTACTGACTACATGTGGTTAAGTTGGAAACCGCCCAAACCCCAGGTGGTCATCTGAACTTAACCCTTGATTTAAGGTTCAAAATTAGAACCTAGACAGAAAATTAGTGTATGCGTTTGATATTTTTGAGATGGAATTTTGAGGATTTCAAAATTCTGTGAAGGATTTAGGTGAATTATTCAGGATTAAGTGTATACATGTTTATGTTCTATGTATATGGTCATTTAGGTATTCAGAATGTGGTTAAGGGTCAAGGGTTGACCAGATAAACGATATCTGTAACAAACCCTAAGTATATATTAAGAACATCAACGTTCGGTTAGAAAACCCTAGCGATTAACAAGAAACCCTAAAACCGATTCTGAAAACCCTAATTTCAGTTCTGGGAATCGGAAACCCTAATTCGGAAATGTAAAACCCTAATCTGGGAACTTAAAGGATAATTATAATACTTAAGTGCTATTAATTATGATATTAATTAGGGTAGAGCTTAATTATTTAGCAAACCCTAATTTCAAATTTAAAAAAACCCTAATTTCTAGATTAGAAAGCCTAATTTATAATTAGGGAAAACCAAATTGATAATTTAATAATTGTAATGTTAATTATGAAACCTTAATCCTAATTTTCAAGTTATAGGTAATTAGAAAACCGTAATCTAATTACGAAATCTAATTTCTAAATTAGAAAATTATTTTTCTATTAGAAACCCTAATTCGTGGGTTATAAACACTAATGACCAATTTGACCCTAATTGCTTAATTAGCAATTTTAATTAGGAAATACTAATCCTAATTAGCAAGATTTAAATTATGATTAAGAAATTTTAATATAATTAGAAAATTTTAATTATAATTTAGATTTATTAATTTTCTATTTTTGAAAACCTAATTTGGAAATTCTAGAAATTATTCCTAAACCCTAAGGATTTTTAAACCCTAAACCCTAAAGGGTTCAAACCATAAACCCTAAGGGTTTGCATCAAATGACCATTCTAGAATTAAAATTGGGTGCAAAATGACCATTCTACCCTTATTGCATAATTGAAGATTTCTTGCAAATCTAGACATATGATGAGTTGTTCACCAAACCCTAGCCCTAGCTCATGACTTATATCTCAGCAATCTCAGCCCCTTTACATCATATAGATACATTGTATCAAAATAATTAGTTTAAAAGAGAGAGAAAAGTTCACTTTACTTACCATATTAGTCAACCTCCTTTTCTCTCTAAAATTTTGAGATTGGAAGTGAAGAAGAGTGATAAGATAGGCTATGATCATATTCTAGATTACCAATATCAGATCATTAAGTATCAAATTCAAGATTTGGCATTCAATAGGTATAAAACCCTAAACTTGTAGATCTATGTATTTTGTGTTAGATGGTTAAAGTTATGTTAGAGGGTGTCATTTGATGATCTGGGTTGCCAAAACCTAGATCCATATCATTTAGATACTCGAATTTAAAGATTTCTCAAATCTTGAAAATTAGAAAAATGTTGTTTGACAGTCGAATGTCAGACGCCTTAGATCTTTCTATGTTAATGATATGTGTTGTTTTAAGTTTTAAACTTGTAGTATGTTATGTGGTCTTTGTTCTGAAACTTGAAACAGAGTCATAGCATGTCTAGATCGTAACTTATGAGCAGTCAAAGGTCATTGACCGTTCACAAAATCTGATTTCTGGGTAACCCAGAAACCCAGATTTTTCTAACAACGATTTTTAAGGCCATGGATCTTGCTTATGTTATGTGATTTGGTCTTTTTGTTGTTATATATTTGTAGACTGGCATGAGACCTACACATCAAAGCCCTTATACCCACTAGATCGTAGACAATTATGGTCAAACTAGGTTAACCGATATGGCCGGATGAAGATTCTGGAAAACCTAGAACCTTCACCAACACGTCCCTGACAGGTAGTTTGATTGAATCAAATTTTTACTTAGTGTTGTTGTTAGACAGATCTGATGACATGTTGTTGTACACTGGCATCAATTATATAGGATTGAACCATTACCTCTTACAAACAAAGCCTGGAACGCAATGATCAATGGCCTAGAAAGTAGACCCTCGAACTGTTCTTTATTTCTAGGTATCCTAGAAATGAAGAACAACCTCTGACATGATGTTTGAGAACTAATAACTCTCAGTTCTGTTGATATATGGCCTTGAAATTTGATTCTAGTTGCAGTATTACACGAACACTACAACATTAGCACCATAACCAGCCCAGATAATATCAAGAATACTGTTTAATTGTTAGTCAAAGTAGCCACCCGGTTAACTGACAAGAATTCTAGAAAAGCTCAAGAACAGCTGAATAACACCTATAGCGACGGTTCTGTTACTATAGGGTTATTAAATAAATTAACTATCATTAATATTGATTAATTAATGAAATTTCTCACAAAATATTAAAAGTAACTAAAAATATTTTATTATACCATAATATTATTTTTCATGATTTTTCATGTATTAAAATCATTTTAAATAATTTATTTAATATTATAATTAAATAAATTAAATACCATTTATATTCCAAAAATATTAAATATTTATGAAATATTAAAAGTCAGAGTTTAATTGAACTTAGACTCGATAAAAGTCCGACTAGACAGTCGGGATGTTAGAATTTTGTCGTATTCAAACTCGGACTTAAATAGTCTGACTTGATGCTAAGTTTTATGTGCTGAATAGACTGATAGGGTTATGTGATACCTTATGGACTCATTCAACACAAGTAAAGCTCGAGTTTACTTCCTTCGGACTTCTCTTCCTTAACGAGGTTATTAGCCTAAGGTTTTCCCCCCTTAAGTTTTATAACCTAATGCTTTGATGCCAACATGTGACGCCCCCAAGCCTGGGTCTCTTCCAACCCGACATATGGTCCTACACGGTGCTACAGTTCACACAAACATTCAATTGAAATGTCTCAAAAGAACGGATATGTCTTACATATATTCCAAAACAATACTACCATTCCCCAAGTTCTTTATAACCGTTACATTTGTTCTTGTCATAATATCAAATATTATCATTACAACCCTATACTATTACATAGGTAGGCTACAAGTTCGCCTTAGCCTTCCCTTTATCCTTGCCAGATCCTTTGGTCTATTCGGTCTAAGCTGCATTCATATGGTTCAAGCAAGAGTGAGCATAACAAGCTCAGCAAGTACAATAATTTCATTTAAAAAGCATGCTTGAAACATAGGAATCGTATATCTTCAATAACTGGATAATTGTTATGAAGTACTATCAACAATTCAAAATAATATTTCTTTTCCTTCAAAACATTTTACAATAACAATATTCAGTAAAACATCAATTCTGGTCCAAGACCATGAGCGTTTCACAATTTCTTTGAAAAGGACAACCTGGCACGAAGTCCGTAAGTCCGACATAGCTTACGAGACAATCTAGGTGATCAGCCTATAGTACTCTATGTTGATCAACACTAAATTCCTTAAACGTGTGTACGTTTAAGTTGTGGCAACCTCACGTGCCTATCGAATACTCGATGAAAATACATTTAATTTGTTTATTCATATTCATGCTTACCTTAAATCCGTACCAAACAATTGGCGTAGGATAGCGTTATCAATTCTATATGGAAAACTTGTAAAGAAATCAATCAACTCTTTCCTAAAACCATTCATGCATCTCATAACTTGAATCATTTGAAAACTTGACTAACACGAAGGTTAGACAAGCATTTAAGAAAAACTTGCCTTCAGCGTCTGCTTACAGATATAACACGCGCACTTTAAGTCTTTAAGGTCTCTACAGTAGATGATAACATCATGATAACATCACATAGCACATTAGATCATGAATAGTCATACATGGTTTCTAAAGAATCTTACCCTTCTTCTCAATCTAATTACATATTATATTTGTTATTATTGGTTCCGGCTTTCCGTTACGTCATTCTTACGTTCACATGCAATTGACTTTCTTGAACTCTAAGTGATCATACTTAAGGTTTAATCATGACTTAAGTTCGTTAGTTAAGTGTTAATCATTTACTATTCATGCTCAACATGTAAACATTCTTTACTATCTAAGTTTTAAAATCATGGCGCTAGCAATATCATGTTTAGCTAAAAGACCGGACTCTAAGATCATGCGGCGCGAGTCCCTTCACATTCTGGTCGCTCTGCAGCGTGACTCTCCAGTAGGTCATAGCTTCAATCGACCATGATCAACGTCAACAGCGTGACTTACTTTTGCCTTGGTCAAGCCAAGCACCAAAGGTTTTCAATGATAGAAAAATTTGACAGTTAACTTTTTATGTGAGATTTTCGGGCTCATAACTTCTTTGTTATAATTCCGAATTTGCTCGTTCAAGAGCCTACAGTTCATAATTTACATACTCTACGTGTGCATTCAAGAATTTAATCTATTTGACTTTGTTAACTAAAAATTCACCTATTAGTCCATTTTTACGAAAACGATAAACGTTCGTGAACGTTCAATGCTCGTTTCTTCGTTCTAAGTCGGAATTCAATCATTCTCGAGTCCACAACTCTATAATGCCAAATAAGACTTGTCTCCATTGAAAACCAATGTTTCTAAGCTCAAACACAAAATCCGACTTCCATTCTGAGAATTTCACGAATTCGACGATTATCGTCCAATCGTGTGTATTCCGGCAAAACTTCGTTACTTAAGATTTGTTCTTCGTTTCAAATGGATTCATTCCATCATACTAACTTCTTAATATACATACTTCATTAACTTATTTACATGATAAGTTATTACTTGTTCTTTATGAGTTTATAACTTATAAAAGTACAAACTACTTATGTTTCCGTTTCTCATGACTTAGGATAGTTTATGACTTTTAACTAATATTCTTGCTTCTTGTTAACATACAAACTTCATTTGTGTAAACATAATACAAGTTCATATACGTTCATTATAAGTTCATAACTTATTTATGTTTGAATTACTTATTCATGACTTATACGGCTTATTAAGACTTAAGCCCTTTGATTCATCATTCTAACTCCTTCTTAGCATACATGTTCTATCACTACCCACTTCTCTAATAATGGAAGAGAAAGAGAATCATGGTTCAAGATTGCTTACCCTTTGATGATCACTTGTTAAACCTTAATCTTCTTCTTGCTTCTTTGAATTAACAAAGGCTAACTTCTAGCTTTTCTAGCTTTTTCTCTCAAGCAAATAAGTTCTCAACTTATAAGTTGGATGAAATGAAAAAACCAAAAATGAAATCTAATCTTGCTATTTATAGGACTTGCTAGGTTAGGGTATAATGGTCAAAAGCCATCCACCTCCTTACTATTCCAAGCTTAGAGCCTAAGTAAACTTCACCTCCACAACACTTGGCCATTAAGTCTACTTGGTCATCACACTTACTTATCCATTAAGTTAGATTGTTCATCACATTCCTTAGCCATTAAGTTTAATTAACTTATCCTTTACTTGTTCATCACATAAAAGCACTTTGCTTGCTCACCACATTAATTACTTGTTCACCACAACACATAGCCACTAAGTTACTTGCTTATCACTTTGGATCACCCATGGGTTGCCCCATGGTTCTTGCCTACCCATTGGATACTTACTTTGGGCTTAAGGTTTAATTAGCTTATTTATAATTTGGGCTTGCATTAATCCATATTGGATTATACATTACAAACACTTGGCTTTAATACTTCATAATCTTGGGCTTGCTTATTAATGCTTATTGGACTTCACAAATTGCTACGCAATCTTACAAGTCCATTATAATTGGCTTAAAGCCTTATAACGTATTCCATACATATAATTCTCGTATTCTAACTCGTATACTTATTCATCATATACGATATACCATCATTCATACATATTCGTATAATACCTTATATCATACTAGTATTCATTACCTCGTATAATACCTACGTATTATATGATCATTACTTAATTCATTAATCGCATTACATTTCCTTCTCGTAAATCACTTTCTCCTAATCATTATGTTTTAAGTCTGCAGGCGAAAAATTGTGTTTGCCATAACTGAAATATTATTGGATATTCTATCTCACCTCGATATTCTATCGTTACGTATTTCTCGAAAGTTCAAAAATAATTCCTGAGCAAAAATTCGTGAATAGTGTTTTTCAGAAAATTTCTCGGAAAGCTTTTATTTTCGTCTTAAAAATTCAAACACTTTAATTCTATCACGTAGCCAAAATCCTACGACGTTCTGACTTATCTAGGTCATAGAACGACCTTCAAATAGCTTACTCCCATAAATAATCAATTAAATTCGTTTATTCCACATAATCAAATAAAAATTTAATTCTCAAAAATTCAATTTTTTTGGGGTGTTACATATAATCATCCAAGACTCTCTCTCTCTCTCTCTCTAAAACCCACGAATTCTATTACTAGATCAGTCCCAAAACAAAGTCCCACTATCACCATAACAAATCTAGAAGCTCAGATTCAAGATTTAGCAAAGAAAGGTAAAAACCCTAAGCCAAACTTTTAATCATGTATGCTATGTTAGATTTGGTGTTTTTATGTTTAATCATGTTGTATAAGGTGTTAATAAATGATCTGGGTTGATAGATGTTAGATCCATAACATCTATAGACTCGAATTTGATGATTTACAAAATCTGGAAAATGTTTAAAATCGTGGTCCGACAAAACTAATGTCGAGAGCTCTAGATCTTGTTGTGTTAAGTGTTATGTGTGTTTTATGTTATGAACTTGTTCCTTGTTATGAGGACGATGATCGAAGTGGAATCACCTCCATACCATGTCTAGATCTCCGGATATAAAGGGTCAAAGTCGTTGATGCTTCATGGAAAAGCTGCTCGAAAACCCGTAAATTTTCCGGATTTTCTCGACAAACAACTTTGAAGCTTCTGATTTTGCTGATCTGTTATAGTTAGTCCATGTTGTTGTTTTGATGTTGTAGTCTAACATAAGGACTAAATAATCATGCCTCTAGAACCCCCAGATCTCACACTGAATCGAATTTAATGACGATCAAAGTAGGTTGACCAAACTGCTTAAAGAACAAATCTGGGTAACCCAGATTTTTCCCATATTGTTCTGACAGCATATTCATGAGCCCAGATCATGCTTGTGTTTGATGTTTTGTTATGGTTGTTGTATCCAAGTTGTAATACGTTATATGGACTACATATATATACCTTAATATCACCTAAACATCAAACTGGGTAGATTTAGTGGCCGGTCAAAGTAGCTTAGTAGAACACGAAATCTGTTTTTTGGATAACCTAGAAAACGTTTGAGTAACTTCTCTGATGGGCTTTGACTGGCATGTATCTTGAGATGTTGTTGTTATTATGATGATGTTAGGTAATAGATCGGTTCCTTGACATGTTGTCTACAAACTAAAATTTTAAGAACACAAAATAATCACATGGATTGAAAGTTGTGGAGGCCCAATTATAACAGCCAGATTAATCGTTCTTCATTTACGGGTAACCCGAAAATGAAGAACGAGCTTCGATAACTTTTTCAATAGCTTAGATCTTTTTGACTTATGATGTCTAGACTTGGATACTGTGTCAATCATGTATGTTAGTTAGTCTACAAGGCCCGGCGTCTAACACAACTATAACATGAACTGATTGACTGTAATGAGACCGCAAAGGGCGTTGATCGGCCATGACTGAAAATTCTGGGCAGCCCAGAATATGATGAACACGTTCTGACAGCTAGTTCAAAGCTTAATAACTTTTGATTGTGATGATGTATGACCTGGTTATTGGTTGTTACATGTAGTGTTACACTAGTACTACAAGGAAGATGTTTTAGCTTGCCTAGAAACCTCATAGATTGGAATTTATCAATGGTCAAACTACCCAACTCGAAATGACTATTTTGCCCCTAGCTTTAAAAATCTATAAATAGAAAGCTAAATTTTCATTTTCTAGGATTTTGAAAATCCTATAACTTGAGAGAGAAAGAGAGAGACTTCGGATGGGAGAGGAAGATAAAGAGCATCAGGAAAAACTAGCTTGAATGCACGCTTTGTTCGACGGAAGGAGATCAAAGGAGAAAGGTGATTCAAAACATAGTCTCCCATAAATTTTCTTTAAGTTTTTATGTTCAAAAACATAACTTAATGAGGATAAGAAGTAGATTAAGTTATAAATGATTTCATATGGTTGAAATCGTAAGAAAAAAAAGAAATAAGAATTAGAAATTTATTTTATAAATTTCTTAAGCAAGTATAAGATTCGTGAGGATTTTGAGCGATCCGAATGAATATTATGAACGAGTAGGTGAATTAAGTAAGGAATGATGTTCTATAACATCAAATTCCAAGAAAAAGTAGAATCGTAATCCAAAATATCCATTAAAAATGAAGAACGAACGAAGAACACGAAGAACACGCGAAGAACAGGAAGAACGTTGTTGATGGACAAATTTAAAACCATCGTAATATAAATGTTATTGATGGACAAGTTTAAAACCATCGCGTATAAGTTAGATGCTTATTGCTTGGTTAGGAACGTTAGAAATGTTCATGAAGAACGGATTAAAACGGAGCTATAACGAAGTTATGGCGAAAAGTTCGTAAAAGACGAGCTAGAATTTGAAAGTTAGTAAATGAACCCGAACGTGTAGGGTTTCATAAGAATGTAAGAGAATATAGAAAACGTGAGAATGAATTTCTAGTTCAAATGACCGAATTATGGACGAACGAATAAAGAACATTAATAACATAAAAATGAACGAAGATTGAAGATTAAGCCAATTGAATGGCATGTTAACGGATTCAGAATGAAGTTCTGTCCACGGGTAATCGAAGTACGTAAGATAAGGAAGAGAATAGATTTGGAACGACCTCGTTCCGAGTTATAACGAAGAAGTTATGAGTTTCGAAATCAGCATCTCAAGCTTGTAAAAGACTTAGAAAAATTTTCTAGGTTTCATACTTTTAGTACAGCTTAAATGCAAGTCGTGCCTTGAAATGGCAAATACGCCGATCTCGACCATAATCTTCTAGAGTGGCGCCAAGCGCTGAGATAATAAAGGACTTGGCGCATGCGGCACGGCCCGAAGAGAGGAGAGAAGAGAGAGAGAAGTCGGTCATATCAGCAAGAGAAAGGAAGAGGACCTAGGTGCATGTCACGGCAATACAAGCAATGCCCAGAAATGAGATTTTTAGTTCTCAGTTACTAGAGGATGTGCAAGAAAGAAGTATGAACATGTAGTTCACGTAATGTAACATTCAATCAAGTGTATTAAACCTTTAATGAAGGTTGAATGGAAAGATTAAACGAGATTAAAAGACAAAGAATGTAGATGCGGGTTACGGAACCGATGTTCGGGGACCGTAGTAGCGATAAACGAACGTGAGGGATTGCCATGGTTGTGATTCCTTAGACGTTGGTTGACGATGTTAATGAATAACATTCCGATGTTATGTCATGGTAAGAGAGATAAGTGTAAAGCGTATAGACGCTGTGAATGCAACGTTGTTGCGATGAACGATCGGTCTTAGCATACAATGAACGGTATGGCTTCGACATTAAGAAAGAATAATGAACGTGGGGTTCATGGGTTGGATAACGATGAAAACAATTGAAACCTTGATTAAAGGTTGAATAAAAGAATTAAGAGATGAGTAATGTGAACATTGAATACGTAAACGATCCTTGTAAATCGTATTCACGTCGGACGAACGTTCTAAGTATACCCTGGTTGTATGACTTAGACGTTGGTGAAGGTAGTAAGTTCATTTGAAATGTTTAACGCTATGACCTCATAGTATTGACATTGAACGATCGTTCCGAGTATACAAAATACTGTATGACTTAGACGATAAGAAATGAATCATGAGATATGGCAATTACTTGCCAGAACGCCATAAGGAATAAGAAATTAACTTAACGAACATTATAATTTAATAGTTCGTATAAGTTAAGAGAAAGTGAAGTTGTGGTACAATCTTAACTTTGATAGTTGACATATGGGAGCTGGGCTAAACAATTCCTTCAGAGAGCGAAGGTATATACAAAACTGGCAACCGATCTAACTCACTGTGTGTGCAGTGTATATGAGACGGGAACTTGTTTGTTGGTTGTTTGTGGGAAACCACTCAGAGTACCATATGGACTACTAACAGAGAAGTGATGCGTGCTAAGTCCTAGCGAACTTATAAGAAGAAGATAAGAATGTAAATCATCAAAGATGATGAACGTATTAGGTAAGACATCTTCGTATGTCATGAAGTCGTAAAGAGGTAAAGAAAGTTGGTTGCGTAAACTTAGTTGTAAGAACGTGAACCTTAAGAAGTAAAGTAAAGTAAACCAATGCATAAGTCAAGTATATGACTAATTGGTGTATGTGTTGTTACCTTATGTGTTATAGGGATTGGAATGAGCAGTTCAACGTAAGCTGTTGCTGTGCATAAGGCAAATTTCCTAACTTCATTCATATTTCAAATGAATGCTAGTTTCTAAAACTTCTCAGATGTTGAACTTGAGAAGTTCTGTCTATGTGCAAATGTGTGATATTTGTACAAGGTGGTAGTATGTATGAGGCCTTGTGCCACAATTTGAACACTTCGGTGTTTCGTGAGATGAACTGTTCTATGATTGAACTGTTCAATACAAGTATGTTCTGTGTATACATGAACCGTTATTGTTAAGTCTGGGCTAATGATTCTAGCCAGACAAGATGTGTATGAAAAAGGCAGAAGAATGAAAGTATTTCAAAGTGCATGTGAATAATGTTTTAAAATGATAGGAATCGAGACTATTCCTATTATTCAAGCTGCTTCGTAACCTTTGTTCGGTTATTGAAGTCTGAAAAGAATGTTTAAATTCTTGAAGTTGTTTGTTCAACTGTTATGACTTGCTGGGCAAGTGAATGCTCACACTTGCTTTAAATGAAAAATATTTTCAGCGAACGATGTTAGAAGAACTTAAGGATCCCATATAGTTCAAGCTAACGGTATCCAGATGAAGTGTAATTCAGAATGTGAATGAACGAGAAGATCAAGTGACGACTTGTAATGTAGAAAGATGAGAATTAAACTATAGAATAGTTTAATGAACGATTATTTATCCTTGGTGGCGGATAAAATTCACTCGTGCAAGATGTAAAGAATAATGTAATTATCATTATTTGTAATAAGAAAAGATATAAGGTTTTAGAACCTGGGATTTGAGAGTGTATGTTGTTATATTTCAAAGATATATTGATGTATGCGAGAATGAATGATGTACTTTGATGTATTTTAATCCGGTGTGAAGATAGATTTTCGGGCGCTATAAGTACAATAATTCCAATAAACTAGCATGCTTGAAACATAGGAATCATATATCTTCAATAACTGAACAATAGTTACGAAGTACTATCGATAATTCAAAATAGCACTTCTTTCCATTCAAAACATTTTAAAACAAAAATATCCAATAAAACATCAATTCCGGTCTAAGACCATGAACATTTCATAAGTTCTTTGAAAAGGACATCCCAACACGAAGTTCGTAAGTCCGACATAGCTTACGAGCTTGTCTAGGTGATCAACCTATAGTACTCTATGTTGATCAACACTACATTCATTAAACGTGTATACATTTAAGTTGTGGCAACCTCACGTGCCTTTCGTTTGACGACAAAACAATTTAGCATACTAAGTTTCCTTTTGAAAACCACAATAATATTAGTTTGGTAAATCATTGTCAATACTTGATAGGTTATCAAAAATTCAACATATGATAAGTCTAGCCTAAAGAATTGGCTTGGACTTCATCAGCCATTAATTTATGCGCAAGAATACATGAATCACAAAGCTTGTCCAGATTGAACTGGAACAAGGGTTAGAATACTTGCTTTTAGAGTTTGCTACAAATATAACACGTGCACTTTAAGTCTTTAATGTCTCTATAATAGATGATAACATCATATAGCACATTAGGTCATGAATAAACATATACGTTTCCTAAAGAATCTTACCCTTCTTCTCAATCAAATTATGTATTAGATTTGTTATTATTGGTTCCGGCTTTCCGTTACTTTATTCTTATGTTCATATGCAATTGAGTTACTTCAACCCTAAGTGATCATACTTAAGGTTTAATCATGGCTTAACAATGTTATAATTAAGCTTTAGTTCTTTGTTAATCAGTTATGCTTCATGCTCTACTTGTAAACTTTCTTCATTGTCTAGACCCTAAGACCGGTGTCATGGCCAGCCCTTCCTTCCCTTTTCACTGCACATGGGCATTAATACTCTAGAGGCCTAAGACCTTTACTCGTTACCGTGACGCGAGTCCCCTTGTTACTGGCCAAATATTTGCAGCTTAAACTCTAGTAGGTCATAGCATCATCAGGCCATGCTTTCGTATTGCTGCATTACCACCTATTTGTTCTTTGAATAAAGGCGCCATGACGCTTGACTCATGCACCAAAAAAATTTGACAGATTTTTATTGTTGTGAAACTCCCGGGCTCATAACTTCTTCGTTATAAGTCCGAATTGACTCGTTCAAGAACGTACGGTTCATAAATCATATAATCTATGTGTTCATGCAAGAATTTTATCTATTTGACTTCGTTAACTAAAAATTCATCTATTAGTTCATTTTTAACGAAAATGCTAAACGTTCGTGAACGTTCAACGCTCGTTTCTTCGTTCTAAGTTGGAATCCGGTCATTTTTGAGTCTTCAACTCTATAATGCCAAATACGACTTGTCTCCATCGAAAACCAACATTTCCGAGTTCAAACACAAAATTCGACTTTCATTCCGAGAATTTCACGAATTCGACGATTATCGTCCAATCGTGTGAATTCCGGCAACATTTCATTATTAGTGATTTGTTCATCATTTAACATGGATTCAATTCATTAACTAGACATATCAACCTACATATTACAACAACTTATCTTCAAGTTAGGTTATGGCTTATTTCTTAAAATTCATAACTTAACAAATTATAACTTATAAGATTTTATCCCTTAAGACTTTATTATGGTTTTAAGTCCTTTAAGCAATATCTTTACATCTTAGGAATCATACTAATTTCTTAAATTAATCTTATGACAAATTCATCAATGTTCTTTATAAGTTCATAACTTATTTAGGTTCAAATCAATTATTTAAGACTTATACGGCTTAAGTCCATTGATTATCCAATCTTATGTGTTCTTAGTATACATGTTCATTAGTTACACTTCTCTTATCACCCTACAATGGTAGAGATAGAAGAGATAAGATCATTTACCTTTGATGATTACCTTCTTCTTCTTGAAAATCACACAATGGAAGTTAAGCTTAATAGTGCTTATTCTCTCTAACCAATAAGTTGTTTTGCTTGGATGAAAATTGAACAAGTAAATAATGAACTGCAAGACTTGGTATTTATAGGCCTTCCAAAGTTAGGGTAATTAGGTCATTAGGACATCCACCTCCTTAATAACCTCCTTACTATTCCCTTACTTAACAACTAAGTAAACTTGTCAACCACACTAATTACTTGGTCATTACATAACATGCTTGCTCATCACAACACTTGGGCACCAAGATCACCCATGGGTTGCCATATGGATCCTACCTTACCCATTGGATCTTGAATTGGGCTTAGGTTATAAATTACTTAATTTATCTTTGGGCTTGCACTAATTTAGTTTGGGCTTTATATTATTAAAATACTTGGGCTAAACATTGCTACATCTTGGGCTTCCCCCTTAATGCTATTCGACTTGCACTTCATACAAGATTACACAAGTTCATTTCATTAGACTTTCATTCTTAACGTTCTTAATTTTAAGACCGCATGCGAAATATTGCGTTTTCCATACTTGAATTATTATTACATAATCCATCACACCTCGATATTATAACGTTACTTATTTCTCAAAAGTTAAAAAATAATTCCCGAGCGAAAAATGATGAATAGTGTTTTTTGTAAAATTTCTTGGAAAGCTTTTATTTTCGTCTTGGAAATTCAAGCACTTAAATTCCTTCTAGTTCAAATACTATGATGTTATGATATTTCTAGGTTATAGAATGACATTCATCTTATTGATACATAATAATAACAAATAATGTTATTTTATTCATTATAAGAGTATTTACAAAATGTTCGATTTTTCGGGGCGTTACACTCTCTCCCCCTTATAAGGATTCTGTCCCTAGAATCTCGCAAAAATAAAATAAAATTACACAAAAAATTGAGGGTAATTCTTCTTCATCTTTTCTTCAAGTTCCCACGTTGCTTCATCGGCATTGTGGTTCTTCCATAATACCTTTACAGACGGTATAACTTTGTTCCGTAGAACTTGTTCTTTTCTATCGATGATTTGAATCGGCATCTCTTCATATGTTAAGTCCTTCTCGATATGAATCAACTCATACTCTATTATGTGTTTGTAATCAGGCTTATAAGGATGTAATATAGATACGTGAAACACGTTATGTATTCGTTCTAGGTCTAGAGGTAATGCTACCATGTAAGCTACCCCTCCCACTTTTTCTAATATCTCAAAAGGTCCTATAAACCTGGGACTTAGCTTTTCCTTCTTTCCAAAGCGTATCTTTCCTTTCCAGGGAGATACCTTTAGAAATACATACGAGCCTACCTCGAACTCCCTATTTACGCGATGCAAATCTGTAAACTTCCTTTGTCTGTCTTGTGCTGCTACCAATCGCATTCGTATTAGCTTCACTATATCCGCTGTTTGCTGCACCTATTCTGGTCCTAGCATTCAGCGTTCTCCCACTTCATCCCAATACAATGGTGTTCTGCATTTCCTTTTGTACAAAGCTTCGTAAGGCGGCATACCTATGCTTGCATGATAACTGTTGTTATACATAAACTCTACTAACGGTAGATGATCATCCCAACTACCCTTGAAATCCATGACGCAAGATCTTAACATATCTTCTAACGTCTGAATTGTTCTCTCGCTCTGTCCATCGGTTTATGGAAGATATGTCGTACTCAGCTTCAACTGCGTTCCCAACTATTCTTGCAGACTCCTCCAAAAGTTCGATGTGAATCGTGGGTCACGATCTGGCACAATCAAAACTGGTACTCCATGTCTGGAAATAATTTCCTTCACATAAAGTTTAGCTAATTGATCTAAGTTATACTTAACCTGAATTGGAAAAAAGTGAGCCGACTTTGTCAACCGGTCCACTATTACCCAAATCGCATCGTACCCCTTCTGAGTAGTCGGAAGTCCCACCACAAAGTCCATCATGATATGCTCCCACTTTAACTCCGAAATTTCCAATGACTGTAACAAGCCTCTTGGTCGTTGATGTTCGACCTTAACTTTCTGACAAGTCAAGCACCTACTCACCTACTCTGATATTTCTCTCTTCATATTCGGCCACCAAAAACTCTATCGAAGGTCTTGATACATCTTAGTGCTACCATGATGAATCGAGTACGTTGAACTATGAGCTTCTTGTAAAACTTGCTCCTTTAATTCTGTCTCATTCGGAACCCAAATTCTTCCTTCAAATCTTAATAATCCCGCATTATCAAGACTATGCTTTAAATCTTTTTTATTGGTTAACTGCTTCTTCATCTGGCCACAATCATCAGTTTTGAGCTGCACCTCCTTGACTTTCACTACGATGGTAGATTGCATCTCCGTCGTAAACAATCTTTGTCCCGCTTCACTCGGAAATTTCACCTCTAACTCCATCCTAGCCATCTCTGCTATTAACTCAGTTTGAGCCGTTAACATAGACAACTTTTTCCGACCCTTTCTACTTAAGGCATCGGCAACTACGTTGGCTTTTCCAAGGTGAGACAGGATTTCACAATCGTAATCCTTTACCAACTCCAGCCATATTCTCTATCTCATATTCAACTCCTTCTGTGTGAAGCTATATTTTAGACTCTTGTGTTCTGTGTATATCACACATTTTCCCCCATAAAGATAATGTCGCCATATCTTTAAGGAAAACACTACCACGGCCAGTTCCAGATCATTAGTAGGGTAAACTTTCTCATAATCATTCAACTGCCGTGATGCATGCGCAATGACCTTGCCATGCTGCATGAGCACGCACCCAAGTCCCTTATGCGACGAATCGCTATATACTACAAAATTTCCTGTGTCATCTTGTAATGACAAAACATGCGCTTAACTTAACCTCTTATTTAGTTCTTGAAAACTGTCATCGCATTTCTTCGTCCACGTGTATTTCACCGTCTTTCTTGTCAAGTTAGTCAACGGAGTAGCTATCTTCGAAAAATCTTGAATGAATCTCTGATAGTAACCCGCTAACCCTAGGAAACTCTGCACTTCAGTCGACATTTTCGGTTGTTCCCGATTCATCATGACTGCCACCTTTGCTGGATCTACTGAAATCCCCTCATGGTCAATGACATGTCCTAAAAATTGTACTCTCTCTAACCAAAATTCACACTTAGTGAACTTAGCATACAACTTCTCCTCCCTTAGTGTTTCCAACACTATTCTTAGGTGTTCAGCATGATCTTCTGGCGTCTTAGAATAAACTAGAATATCATCAATAAACACCACGATGAATGTAACAACCCGATATTTTCTGTATAAATAAATCAGAAATTTTGCATATAATTTTTTTTTTATTTTAAGGATGAGGATTTGTACAAGATAATGTATGTATGTAATTATGTAATAAATAAAATATATTTATTACATGAATATTTACAAATAATTTTATTTTAGAATTATTGACTATTATAAAGTTTATTCTTACAATAATTAATTTTATAGCGAGAAATGTTTTTATTAATTATTTTCTATGAAAATATGATTATATATGATTTAAATAATATATTAAATGATTTTTAGAATTATTATAATAATTATTTATTTTATTATATGAATTTATGCAAGATTAATTAAGTTAATTATTTTAACTTAATTAATAATGTTATATATGAAGAACAAATCGATATGGAATTCAAACCCTAATTTTGGATTTTTATCAATGGATAAGAATAATAATATAATAATATTATATTTTGATTTTTCAAAGGCTATAATTATATACTCGTATTTTTGTGGATCCACAATGGTGGTTGGTCAATTATGGGTATTATGACCAAACCCTAATTTTACTGACAAACACTAATTTTAAAGTCAAATGAGACTTTAAAATCTGTTAAGTAAATATGTTATGTGATTCATGATAATTATAATTATTAATAATCAAGAGAAAACCCTAATTGTAAATTAAAACCCAAATTTTTAAATTAAAAACCTTAAATAATAATTAGCTAATTGCTAAATGGAAACCCTAATTTAAAACTCAGGTTGAGTTCGACATTGTTATATAACTGTGTTATATGGTGCATGCATGTTACGTATTATATAATTTTATATTGATTAGGTAAACCCTAATTAATATTTAGAAATATTAATTTTTAGAAACCCTAATTAATATTTAGAAAATCCTAAGTTATTGTTAATCCCTAATTTGAAACTCAAATTAGAGTTCAAAATTTATTGGTAATGATGTTAATGTGATTTATGATTGGTGTTATAGATATTAACCCTAATTAGGGAGAACCCTAATTTTCAAAATCCTAATTAGCTAGACCCTAATTTATAAATTAGTAACCCTAATTTTCTAATTGTAAACCCTAATTGCTAATTAGGCACACTTAATGATAATTAGTAAAACATAAACCTAATTATCAAGTCTATGTGATTAGGAAACCTAATTAATTAAGAAACCTTAATTTTATATTTTAGAAACTAAAATTTTATTATTTTATTATTTTATTTATTTTGTGCTAACCCTAAAATGGTCTAAACCCTAAATCCTAACCCAAACCCTAAACCCTAAGGGTTAGATTAGATTGTCAAGAATGCCCTTAAATATGGAATCAAATTGACCATATTACCCTTTTTGCATTATTTGAGAGATAACTTGCAAATCTAGCTAATATATGTAGTTGGTAAATCACCAAGATTGCCCGTGTGACAAATATACCACAACTCAGTCATATATTGACAGATAATTCGGCCAAATGCAGTGCATTAAGAGATTATATAAGAGTTAGAGAGAGAGAAAGTCCTCATTTTTGCTCATTTATTTCCAAAACTCTCACCAACTTTCTCTCACTAAAAACCCACGAAAATATGAAGGTATATCAGTCCCCTAGACAAGCCCTACCACTTCCCTTAATGATATCATTAGCCCGTAATCCGTAAATTATCCAAGAAAGGTATAAACCTAAACTGAAAATTTTGATCTTGTATGCTATGTGTTGATTTGGTGTTTAAGTGTTAAAATATGTTCTATGTAGTGTCTATAAGTGATCCCGTTTGCTAGATGTTAGATCCATAACATCTAGAGGCTCTCGATTTGAAGATTTAAAAAATCTGGAAAATTTTTCTATGTATTCTAACAACGAATGTCGGTGGCCTTAGATCTCTACCCACTTACTTTTTTGTTGTTGTTTTTTAAGCTTTGTACGTGTAGGTCGATTATGAGTACTTTATTCTCGAATCGGAATCATAGTCGAGAGATGTCCGTATTTGAGTTATAATCGGTCAAAGTCGGTTGACCGACCATGACCGAGTATAAGTCTGGGTAACCCAGAAAGTATGAACATCGTCTGACAAGTATTTTCTGAGCTTAGATCTTGCTTCTGTTTGTTATTTTGTTGTTGTTATTGTAATAGAATCCTACTATGTTATTTGGACTACATATGTATGCCAATAAACCACCTAAATGATGGCCAGAAAATAAGTAGTGGATTGGTCAAACCAAGCAGAAGATCATGGGATTGGTTTTTCGGGTAACTCAGAATCGATGACCATGTCTTCCGACATGGTTCGAATAGGACCGTATATAATGATTTTTATGTGTTTAGAGTGATTTTGTGTAATGGATCAATAGCTTGTTATGTCTTCTACAAACCCGAAAGCCTAAGATCACGAAACCGCCTCATGTGTTGCAAGTTATAAAGATCGAAAGAAGGCGAGATGAATCGTTCTTCATTTCTGGAAAATCCAGAAATGAAGAACAGCACTGACAAGGTTTTTGAGGGTCAAGATCTCTTTGATTCGTTATGTTTGGTTTATGAAACTTGATTTGGATTCTAGTATTACATAGATACTACCATACTAACACTTTATATCAACAAGAAACTTAGCAAGCATGAATGTATGTATAAGTGGTCAAAACCCTACCCTACGAATTGTTATGAATTTCTGGGTTTGAATGAAGAACATGAAGAACACCTATATGGCGATTACTCATCACTATAGGTGGTCTTTAATAACAGATTAATTAATAAATTAATTATTTTTACGAAATAAATAGAAAAATTAGTTTTTAATTATTAAAAATTATTATAAAATCTAAAATTAGTTTTTAATTATTTTGAATATATTTCATAAATATTTAATATTTTTGGAATATTAAAAGTATTTAATTTATTTAATTATAATATTAAATAAATTATTTAAAAATACTTTTAATTCATGAAAATCATTTAAAATTATATTATGGTATAAGAAAATAATTTAAGTTATTTTTGATAACTTTTAATATTTTGTGATGAATTTCATTAATTAATTAATATTAATGATAATTAATTAATTTATTTAATATATTAAATAAATTAGTTTAAAATGATTTTAATATTAGAAAAATCATTTTAAATGAAAATAAATAGTTTAAAAATATTTTAAGTTATAAAATATAACTTTTAATATTTAAAGGTAAATTTCATTAATTAATTATTATTAATGATATTAAAGTTATTTAATAATTATATTAAATACATTGGTTTAAAAATGATTTTAATATTAAGAAAATCATTTTAAATGAAAATAAGTGTTTAAAGATATTTTTAGTTATAAAATATAACTTTTAATATTTAAAGGATAATTTCATTAATAATTTAATATTAATGATATTAATTTAATAATAAATGATATTAAGTTTATTTAATAATTATATTAAATAAATAGTTTAAAAATGGTTTTATTTATTTAAAATCATTTAATAAGGATATTAATGAATTAAAAATATTTTAAGTTATAATTAATGACTTCTAATATTTTGATAGATAATGCAATAATATTTTAATATTTTGATAAATAGAACATTAATACTTTAATATTAATGGTAATTATTTAAGAATGATTTTAATTCTTTTAAAAATCATTTAAGGGTAATATTAATACTTTAAAAGTATTTTGAGATATTATAAATAACTTTAATATTTTGGCAATGATTTCATTAATGGTTTAATATTAATTAAATATTAATGATAATGAGATGGTTTAATATTTAAATCATTTAATAATGATTTCGATGTTTGAAAATTCATGATAAATTATAATAAATGTTTAAAAATTATTGCAAGTCATTTAAAATAATATAGACCGGTACTTACGTATATTAAACTACGGGATAGAGTCTTAGACTCGATAATTACTTCGATAAAGTCAGTTTAAGACAATCGGCATTTTCGTAAATTGATCTGAACTTAGATAATTTAATTAGATATGTGTTTATTTGTGATTCAATGGTTGTTAAACATATGTGACAATGTGATTAGGTTATGTGCTGACTGCAATAAGCAGTGCTATGTGTTATAATATGTTATTCTAATCGATCAAATGATCTTATTACTGATAGGTGTTATATAAGGATAGAATTAAGTTACGAACTGTAAGCAACGCATCAGGCAAGTATATTACCTTTGCATTTCCTTTATGCAATGGACATGAGTAAGAAGTTTCAGAATTATACTATTATTATGCTATATTATTAACCCTATTGTGATATATTCTATATCTGACCATTGTTTATCAACATGTTAGTATATGGTAATTTAGATATATATTCTGTTCGTTAATTTCTAAACATGGTTACACAAGTGTCCCCACTTGGATAATCATTGTATTTAATCACATGTTGAAAGATATATATAAATTCGTCTAAGTTATTTGACCCAGCTAGACACAAATTCAAAAATATCGTTGAATAAGTTAAAACTTTTTGTATCCAATCAAATTGTTTTGGTTCAGATTCCAGTCTTAGTATGAACATCCCGATCACGGGAAAACTTTTATGTGCCCAAGGCGGATAGAGTGAACGATAATATCGTTCTTGTAATGTAGTATTGATCAATACAGGCACATTAAGCGTATCACCTCGTGCTCGTAAGTTATGCATGGTTTCCTGATGAAGTTCTCAAACCTTATCGAAAATTTAAAACAATGTTCATAGTATGTCGACTACCCTATATATATATATATATATATATATATATATATATATATATATATATATAGTCTATACGTAGTTTCAAAAATTTGAGATAGAATTGTTATGTTGTTATTGTCGGTTCAGTTTACTTCACAACTATAAATTCGTTGTAGAAGAGATGTACAAAGAAAACATTTAATTCTTTCAGCTAATTATATTTATAATTGTTATTACCTGCTGAGCACCCAAATGCTCACCCTTGCTTAAATTTAAATGTTTTTAGCTAGGCATGAACAACTCGAAGGTTCAGACAAGAACAAGTGAAAAGGAAAGCAAACAAATCATGTTTAGTGATATCTTTTGTAATAGTTAGACTGTATTAAGATAATGATATGTATTATATATCATGTAAAGAATTATAGTAAAGGTTTAGTAATTGGGATTAGACTCTGATAAATGTTAGTTAAGTTTGATTTTTTTATATTATTTTTATTATTATTAGTATTATTCCGCTCATAGAAATGGTATCGTGAAGCACCGAGTTCGGGTTTCAAGTACCTGAGTTTGGAGTCTTTACAATGAACTTGTACAAATATTTTTTGAACACTCTGTTCACCATATCCATAAATGCAGCTGGTGCATTAGTCAACCCAAATGACATCACCAGAAACTCGTAATGACCATAACGAGTCCTGAATGTTGTCTTTGGTCTTCATCCTTAACCTTCAGCTGATGATACCCCATCCCTAAATCTATTTTAGAAAAAATACTTTGCCCCTTTCAACTGATCAAAAAGATCATCGATCCTGGGCAATGGATACTAATTTTTTTATTGTTACCTTGTTCAACTCTCGGTAGTCAATACAAAGTCTTAACGATCTGTCCTTCTTCTTGACAAATAGTACCAGTGCTCCCCACGGTGAAACACTTGGTTGTATGTACTTCCTGTCCAATAGTTCTTGCAACTGCACCATCAACTCCCTCATCTCCACCGGGCGCCATACTAAGACGCGCATTCCACAAATCGGTGCCACTCGCACAATGTCTATTACTGAACTCGGCTCCTATCCGTGGAAGACCCGGCAATTCACTTGGAAATACATCCATGAATTCACTCACTATAGGTATTGTTCAATGGTTGCTCCCACTCCCTGGGTATCAAAAATATGGCACATATAACCTACACACCCCTTCCTCAATAGTTTCCTAGTTTGTGTCATGGTAAGACAACACGAACGTCCCGATAATTTATTACCGTAAAATATTACATGAGGTTGTTTTAACGTTTTAATATTTACGTTTTTTTTTGACAATCTATAATTTCCCCATGGTTAACCAACCAATCCATTTCGAGAATTACGTCGAATTCACCTAGCTTTATCGGTATCAAATCTACCGATAATTTATAACCTCGTATATCTACGCAACAACTCCTATGAATATCTTCAACATGAATTATCTCTTCATTTGTTACCTTAACATTTAAGGTATATGCAACTTTTTGGGAAGTAATCCTAATCGTCTAGAAAAATCACATGCGATAAACAAACAAGTAGCACCCGAGTCAAACATCACGTATGCATTTAGGTCATTGATCAGAATAATACCTATGATTACATCCCCTGAGGCCATCACATCTTGGACGGTCATATTAAAGGTACGGGCCATCGGCCTACCCGGCTGCGCTGGACCCCCAATAGCTAACTTACCGCTATTTGCACCTTTATTCCCGTTCGTCCCCTTCTTCGGGCAGTTCTTTGCCATGTGGTCAGTTGACCCACACACAAAGCATTCGTGGTTCTTCTTTGGACTTGAACAGTTAGGTGCAATGTACCTCTCCTGTCCATAATTGTAGCATACAACCTTACCCTTGAGACATACTCCTAAATGAGTCTTCCCACAGGTCTTGCATGCCTCCATCCTCCTCTTCGAGTCTCCCTGCTTCACTCCGGTATTCCCACAGTTAACTATCTTTCGTTTATACCCTTCGCCACTCCCGTTGGCTCCTTCGATCTTCACTCCCCCATCCACTTTCCCTTTATTATTCTTGTCTTTGTGGTACTGGCTCAACGCCTCGCTAACACCTTCGGCGATTATCACCTTCTCTAAAATGGTTCCAAAGGAAGTACTTTGGAACACGGATATGCAATTATAGAGCCAGGGTTTCAAGCCCTGCTCGAACCATCGTGCCTTTCTAACCTCGGTGTCCACTTGGTGTAACGCCCCCAAATTTAGGTACTTAAAACCCGAACTCGGTGCTTTACGATACCATTTCTATGAGCGGAATAATACTAATAATAATAATAATAATATAAATATCAAAATTAATTTACATACATCAGAGTCTAATCCCAAGTACGCAACCTTTACTACAATATATTACATGATAGATAATAAATATCATTATCTTAATACTGTTTAACTATTACAAAAGACCACATAAGATTATTCTGATTGCTTTCCTTTTTCCTTGTTCTGGCCTGAACATTCCGGTTGATCTAGTTTAGTTGAAAACATTTACATTTAAAGCAAGAATGAGCATTTGATTGCCCAACAAGTAATAACAACAATTAATAATAGCTGAAAGGATTAAATATTTTCTTTGAATAACACTTCTACAACGAATCAACAGTTGTGAAGTAAGCTGAACCAATAATAACAACATAACAATTCTATATCAAATTTTTTGAAACTACGTTCTGACTATAACTAGAGATTAGTCGACAGACTATGAACATTGTTTGTAATTTCCGCTAAGGTTTAGCAGAACTTCATCCGGAAACCGTCATAAATTACGGGCACGAGGGTGATCATCCCAATGCACCATGTATTGATCAATACTACATGCAAGAACAATATTATCGTTCACTCTATCCACCTTAGGTGCACAAAAGTTTTCCCATGTTCGGGATGTTTATACTTAGTCGGGAATCTGAACCAAAACAATCTGGTTAGATACAATAAAGTTCTATCATGATCAACAATATTTCTAACTTTGTGTCTAGCTGGATCAAGTAGCTTAATTAATGTATACATACCAGAAATCAATAGGTATGTATCAACATATGATTAAATACAATGATTATCCAAGTGAGGACACTTGTCTAACCCTATTTAGAAATCAATGAACAGAATAAATATCTGAATTATACAATAATACTGTGTTGATAAATAATGATCGGATAATTTAAGAACTTGTATGAATACAAAGATTGGATACATAATCAATAACAATAGAGTTAATAATCTAGCAAAATAATATGATTCTGAAACTTTCTTACTCATGTCCATTGCATAAAGGAAATGCAAAGTTAGGATACTTGCACAATGTAAAGAATAGTTCAGATACTTGCCTGAGCTGCTGCTTATAATAACGCAACTTAGTTTTATCTTTTATAGTGAAACCTATCATTAATAAGATCATTCATTCGATTAGAATAATATATCGTATCATATAGTACTGCTAATTGCAGTAAACACATAACTTAATCACATTATCATATATGTTTAACAGTCATTGCATCACAAACCAATACATATCTAGTCAAATTATCTAAGTCCTAATCAAATTCTGAAACATTTTGCAAAATCTGAATTTACTTTATCGCAATTAACGAGTCTAAGACTCTATCCTCGTAGTTCAATATTCAGATAGATATTTTAAATATCACCATATTATTTTCATAGCCTTATAATAATTTTTAAACAATTATTATACTTTATCATGATTTTTCAAACATCTAATCATTATTAAATGATTTAAATATTAAATAATCCTATTATCATTAATATTTAATTAATATTAAAATATTAATGAAACTATTGCCAAAATATTAAAGTTATTTAAAATAACTCAAAATATTTTTAAAGTATTAATATTACCCTTAAATGATTTTAAAATATTTAAAAATTATTTTTAAATAATTACCATTAATATTAGAATGTTAATTTATTATTTATCAAAATAATAAAAGTCATTTATTATAACTTAAAATATTTTTAATTCATTTATTTCATTTTTAAATGATTTTTAAACCAATAAATCCATTTTAAACTATTTATTTAATATAATTTTAAATAAACTTAATATCATTAATATTAATTTATTAATGAAATTTACCATTAAATATTAAAGTTATATTTTATAACTTAAAATATTTTTAAGTTATTTATTTTCATTTAAAATGATTTTATAATATTAAAATAATTTTAATTAATTTATTTAATATAATTACTTAAATAAATCTAATATCATTAATATTTAATAATTAATGAAACTTATCTTAAAATATTAAAAGTTATGTTTATCTTTAACATGACTAAATTTAGCTTTCTATTTATAGATTTTTAAAGCTAAATTTGGCTAAGTACGTACATAAGAACTGTAGAGTGGATATTAAGGGTAATATCATGAACGTAGATCTTATCCCTATTCGACTTGGGGAATTTGACGTTATCTTGGGAATGGATCGCTTATTCAATTACGGTCAGAATTGATTGCCAAAGAAGTGTATTAACCTTATGACCACGCTAAAGGTTGTGTTTTATGGTAGTGAAGTCGCCTAGATAAACGAAAGTTGTCGACGATGATGCAGAGCCGTGAAGTTGTTAAGACAGTATGTAGGATATTTAGTTTACATAGTTGACAGTCGTAAAGAGAATCCGAGAGTAGAGGAGATACCGGTAGTGAGATACTTCGTCGATGTCTTTCCAAACGATTTGCCAGGACTTCCGCCAGATAGAGAAGTTGATTTCGTGATCGATTTGGCGCCAGGAACCGCTCCAATATTGAAAGCACCATACCGAATGGCACCAGTAGAGATGAAAGAATTAACGGTACAACTACAAGAATTATTGGACAAGAAGTACATTCAACTGAGCGTATCGCCATGGGGAGCGCCGGTGTTGTTTGTGAAGAAGAAGGATGGAACGTTGCGGCTCTGCATTGATTACAGAGAACTGAACAAGGTCACGATTAAGAATAGATATCCATTACCGAGGATCGATGATCTGTTTGATCAATTAAAGGGAGCAAAATACTTTTTCAAGATAGATTTGAGAAGTGGTTATCATCAATTGAAGGTGAGACCAGAGGATGTACTGAAGACAGCGTTCAGAACACGATATGGTCAGTACAAATTTTTAGTAATATCGTTTGGTCTTACGAATGCTCCTGCAACATTTATGGGACTAATGAATGGCGTGTTCAAGCCGTTTTTGGACAAGTTCGTAGTGGTATTTATAGACGACATTTTGGTTTATTCGAAAACCAAGGAAGAACATGAAGAGCATTTGAGATTAACATTGGAAGTATTGAGAAGGTAAAATTTATATGCTAGGTTTTCGAAATTCGAATTTTGGATTGAGCGAGTGCAATTTCTTGGGCACGTGATCGATAAAAAGTAATTTTGGTAGATCCATCCAAAGTCGGTTGTGATTAATTGGGATCAGCCGAGGACGCCGCTTAAGTAATGAAGTTTTCTTGGATTAGCGGTGATATTACGTAAGATTCATTCAAGACTTTTCCAAGATCGCAACTCATTAATGAATTTAACTCAAAAGTCGTGGAAATTTGTTTGGACGGAGAAGTGTGAGGAATGCTTTCAAGAATTGAAGAAGAGGTTGAGTACAACACATGTGTGTTGTCTCTTCCGGACGATATACTGTGAAATTTTGTTGTTTATAGTGATGCGTCGCATAAAGGACTTGGTACGTGTCTTTGATGCAAAATGGCAAAGTCATTGCGTATGCATCACGACAATTGAAGGATTACGAGAAGGGATATCCCACCCACGACTTAGAGTTAGGCTGCAGATAGTTTTGCCTTGAAAATTTGGAGGCACTATCTCTACGGGAGAAATGTGAAATATATACTGCACTACAAAGAGTCCAAATATATTTTTACATAGAAGGAATTGAATATCGCCAAAGAAGATGGTTGGAATTAATTAAGGACTACGACCGTGAGATTTTATACCATCCGTAAGGCAATGTCGTCGTTAACGCCTTAAGTATAAAGGGTTCGGGAGAAGTTGATGATGTTGACCGCTCAGGAGGAGCTAATTTTAGAAATGGAGAAACCGGAGTTGAAGTGAAGTATCCTATGGAAATTGATGAGAAGCTATTTCGGATGCAATCTGCACAACTCTACTAGATAAAGTAAAAGAGGCTCACCTTCGTGATTTAAGAATGTAAAAAGGTGACAAAGAAGATATCTGAAGGAACTGAACCAAGATTCAAGCTGGATAAGGAAGGAATACTGAGATTTGAGAGCAGAATTTGGGTACTGCCAGTACCAGAGATTAAGGAAGACATTTTGAGTGAGGCTCATAGCTCACGATATTCGATTCACCCTGGTAGTACCAAGATGTACCAAGATCTTTGACAACACTTATGGTGACCAAATTTGAAACGTGATGTTGCAGAATGTGTTGCCAAATGTCTAACATGTCAGAAAGTGAAAGCAGAACATCAGAGGCCGAGTGGGTTGCTACAACCGTTGGAGATCCCAGAATGGAAATGGGAACATATTACAATGGACTCTACAGAAGTTCATGGGTACAAGAGTTCATGGGTACGCAATTGCGAATAAGTACGACATTTCACCCTCAAACAGATGGACATAGTGAAAGAACGATTCAGACATTAGAAGATATGTTAAGAGCCTGTGTGATGGACTTTAAAGGAAATTGGGACGACCACCTACCACTTGTAAAGCTCGGCTACAACAACAGTTACTACGCTAGTATTGGCATGCCGCTTTATGAAGCGTTATACGGCAGAAAGTGCAGAACTCTGCTTTACTGGGATGAAGTTGGTGAAAGACAGATGCTAGGGCCAGAATTGGTACAACAGACAGCAGAAATAGTCAAAGTGATCCGAGCACGACTGGTAGCAGCTCAAGATAGGCAGAAGAAATACGTTGATCCACATCGTAAAAACGTTTAGATTGAATCGGGTAGTTTTGTGTTCTTAATGTCTTTCCATGGAAGGGAAAGATCAGGTTCGGAAAGAAAGGAAAATTAAGCCCAAGATTCATTGGACCATTTGAAGTACTTCAAAGAATCGGAGAAGTTGCGTATGAGGTAGCCCTACCTTCAGCACTCGAAAACATCTACAACGTCTTTCACGTTTCTGTTTTACGACCCTACAAACCCGATTACAAGCATGTAATTGTATACGAACCCCTACATTTTGAAAAAGACTTAACTTACGAAGAAATTCCTGTTCAAATTATCGACAGAAAAGAACAAGTTCTGAGAAATAAAGTAATACCTTCTGTTAAGGTAATTTGGAGGAACCACAACGCTGAAAAAGCTACGTGGGAACTCGAAGAGAATATGATGAAGAATTACCCTCATTTATTTGCTTAATTTTGTGTAAGAGATTCTGGGGATGTAATCTTTGTAAGGGGGGGAGAATGTAACGGGTCGAATTTATTGAGTCGTGATTCTGGGGACAGAATCCTTTTAAGGGGGAAAAGATGTGACGAACAAGATTTTTGTAATTTCATTCTTAATATTTATTGAATTAAATTAATATTTTCAATGATTTAATTATTAGATTAAATAATTAATTAATGAAGTTGTGATAGATTAATTTAATTATATGTGTTCTATTTATTAAATTAATATAGAGAATTTTATTATTCAAAAGTACGTAATTATGTGAGTTTATTAAATTAAATGAAACATTTAATAAGCCTAATATTATTTTATAATTAATAAGAAAATTAATTATATGACTATGTGAATTAATGAGAAATTATTATATTTTATTCAAATTAAATTAAATAATATATTTGAGTTATTGTATAATTGGGTGTGACACGATTTAAACTATAGTATAAGAGATTTATTAAATTAAATAACTTTGAATCAATTAAGACTTGCCAAATGAGGCCCTAGTAGTGGTTGGAAGCAGTTACCCATTATTGGGTTAACAGACCATAATGCGCGTCAGTTGCTTATTTATTATACATATTCTCCTTTTCTTTCTTATTATTTTCTGAGTCTGGAAAAACAGAGAGGGAGAGTGTTTGAGAATTCAGAGAGAAAAGTTATAATTTTGAGAGAGATTGAAGTGGTGTTTTGTAAGAGATTATTATCTTCGCTCACTCACGCTTTGGATAATTCTCTCCAACCCATTTCTCAATTTTACGTCATTTAAAGTTTCCATGAATATGACTCCTAAGTCTTCTGTAAAGTCTCTATAATTGGAAATTGTAAGGGTTATGTGCATATATGGGTTAAGATGTATCATATCGTATTTGATTATATATATTGTATAACCATATCATCAGTTTCATGAAAATACATCGTATATGGTTGCTTCAAAATTTACAGAGTATGGAATATGGCCATATGGCCCTTATATGTGATTTTAATATGTCAAACATAAATTATTTTGTAAAATTTATACTTGTATGTTATTATGCATGTTGATACGAAGAGACCAAACTTTAAATGAACGAATTCGGTGTTATAACGAATCCGTAATGTTAATTTTTATGATTTATGTTCAAAACCTTCAAGAACAGTGAAAGTTACATTTTTAATTCTGTAAATTATGTGTTTTAATTGGTTAAAATCACTCTATAAATGTTGAGTAATGATTATATACGAATTCTAGTATATGGGTATGTCAAATTACATGTAAGAAATAACAAATTGGTAGAAATTGGCATGTTCTGCGATTTTTCGCGAACTGCCATTTCTCAGGTCTGCACGCCACGCAACAAGTAGCATAAGAATCGCATCAATACATACCACTGTTACGTATACATTGACTGTGTCGCAGTACAGTCAGTCACATCCTTGTGTAAATGATAATCAAGACAATAAAGTATACCATGAATGCCACTCTCCAGAATGTTCAGAAACAAAAATTTTAAAGTGTGCAAGTCAATGAATGTAATGTTAACCTAATCTAATGAACATAAAAATATGTTAGAAGTATAATTAGATGTTAAAACCGATTCTTAACATGTCAATAACATAATTGCATGTGGATTGAATTATTGAATGCATAACTAATTTAGCATTTGTGAAGTTTTTATTATGTGTCAATAAGTGTGATAAATTGACTAAGTATAGCCATAACAAAAGTTTAGACAAAAGAATGAACTTATGATGATTAATTATATTATAATTAACTAGAGTTGTGAATGGAAATGATATGTAGGATTAAATTCAAGGAACATATTTATTTAACGTGTAATCTACGCACGAGGCAAGTTTTCCTAACCCTACTTGTTATCATTATTCAAGTTATTCTCATTATTATTAATCAAGTTCAATTGTTATAGTAATGATTAATTATCTTTTCAAAGTATGATTCTGTTATACAATAATTGTTCATTGTATACCTCTTGAGATTATTATTCAATTTAATTATCATTTATTGTTGAACCCTGTTAGACTAGTGAACCCTCATTTGATTCAACTAGTACATAGTTGATGAACGTTCTAAATTTCAGAACCCTTATTGATTTATCCAAACCAAACTTCCTTTGGTGCGGACTCTAATGTCAAACTGAGATGAACAACCCTATAAAGGGATTATTTATGCGTTAGCGTTAAGATATTGTGCACAGTATGGTACTAAGGGCTGACCCCCCTAAGTACGAGTAGAAGAGTCCATAGTCTTATGATTGTTAAAGGTTTCAAGTACAACCCTTGATAACCTAGGACATAGTTCAAGGTCCTATGACCGTCAGAAATCTTTTGATTCTTGTTATTCATTCTTGATTCAAAAGTTGAGCTTTATTTCAGAAGTCTTTGATTCACTCGCATGTTATTATATATTGTTATTTCATTTTTATACTTGTGGGCAATCATGCTCACTCTTGCATAATAATAACATTGCAGTTAAGAACGAAAGGTATGATGAGCCTTCTACTAGCAAAGGCAAGGGCAAAGCTAATAAGTGATGAAGACTTGTTATTTAATTTTAAGAATGTTATTTTAAAGACTTGATGTTGTTTAAGACTTATTTGTTTATGTTTCCGCACAGATGTTTAAGGTTAATTTGACATGGGATTGTATTTACTATTCAGATGTTGTAACCCCATAAGGGGAGGATTTTATTTCTATCTATTGCATGGTTTACATTTATTATGGGTAGATAGATAGATTATATTTGTACAGTGAACACCAAATCCCATGGAATCTGTGACAACCCGGAAATTCGGATTGTCCAGAAATTAAGAATTAAAGAATTAGTTATTAATAAAATGAATTTTTATTAATACTATTATGTGCTATGTGTTTATTAATCGTTCTATAATCTAGAATAATTATTAATTGGGAGGATTCTGGCTATGAGCTAGATTGAACAAGTAAGAATTTTCAAGACGAAAATAAAAAAATTTCGATAACAAAATATTTACGGAGAAAAAGATGAAATATGCACTATTCACTCGACGAAACCTAAGGGTTAGTGTTTGAATAACCTAAGCCTTTTCGAGAGTTCGAAATGTCAAAATGACATTCCGTCGAAAGATTTGACGATAATATATCGTGAAAAGTTAAATGTAAAAGTAGATAAAAGTTTTTTCAAAAAGCGTCTGCAAAAATCGACGAAAATAAAAATGGCGAAAAGTATTGTTGTGTACTTTTCATTCGTTTTAACTACGTTAGGGAAAATGTGAAGAAAAATGCTTGGCGTGGAAAAGTGTTTTTTACTTTTTCGAGATCCAAAGATTACGTAAATTTAATCGGTAAAGAAAGGCGAAATATCCAAAAATATTTGGATTCCGAGAATCGCGAGTTTTTAAAATTGTCGGACGAATTATGAAATGGAAGCTCTGAAACTTCCAAGGAAGCTAGGTAAGCTTGAGGTGGGGTTAACTTGGCCTTAAGTAAACTTGAATAATAAAGTTATGAATAATAAGGAGGTTAGGGGGCAAAATGACTAAAATGCCCTTAGCTTTGGTTTCTATATATAAACAAGCTTAAGCTCATTTGTTTGATTGAAAGTTTTAACCAACACTTGAGAGAGAAAGAGAGAGATTAGGATGGGGAAGAGAGGAGAAGAATGAGGAAAAGCTAGCTTGAGTGCACGCTTTGTCCGAAGCGGAAGGAGATCAAAGAAGAAAAGTGATTCAAAACCTAGTCTTCTATAAATGTTCTTTAAGTTTTTATGTTCAAAACATAACTTAATGAAGATAAGAAGTAGATTAAGTTAGAAATGATTTCATATGGTTGAAATCTTAAGAAAATGAAGAAATAAAAATAAGAAATTTAGTTTATAAATTTCTTAAGGAAATATAAGATTAAGTAAGGATTTTGAAGCGATCCGAATGAATCTTATGAATGAGTAGAGTCAAATAAGTAAGGAATGATGTTCTATAACATCAAATTCCAAGAAAAAGTGAAATCGTAATCCAAAATATTGATTAAAAATGAAGAACGCGAAGAACACAAAAGAATGTTGTTGATGGACAAATTTAAAACCATCGTAGTGTAATTGTTATTGATGGACAAGTTTAAAACCATCGTGTATAAGTTAGTTTCTTATTACTTGGTTAGGAGCGTTAGAAAGCGTTCATGAAGAATGGATTAAAACTTAGCTATAACTTGAAGTTATGGCGAAAAATTTTATAAAGAAGAACGAGAATTAGAAAGTTAGTTAATGAACCCGAACATGTAGGGTTTCATAATAATGTAAGAGAACATATAAAACGTGAGTCGTGGACTCAAGAACAAATGAGTTCTGAGTTCGGATGACCGAATTACGGACGAACGAACGAAGAGCGTTAAAAACGTTAAAATGAACGAAGAATGAAGATTAAGCAAATTGAGGGGCATGTTAATGGATTCAGAATGAAGTTCTGTCCGAGGGGTATTGAAGTACGTAAGATAAGGAAGAGAATGGATTTGGAATGACCTCGTTCTGAGTTATAACGAAGAAGTTATGAGATCGTAAAATACGCGTCTCAAACTTGATGAAAGACTTAGAAAAATTTTCTAGGGTTTTGCCTCGGCGTGCGTGACAATGATGAGACTTTGAGAAGTGGCGCCAAACTCGAGAGCCTCTCGACCATAATCGCTGGAGAGTGGCAAGTGGCATGAGAAGATAACAAAGGACTTGCGCCTTGCAGCCTTAGCCTGAGAAGAGAGAGAGTAGTAAGTCATGTATGTGACATGAGAGAGAGAAAGGAAGAGCACGGCGTCCCTTGATGCGATGCGAGCAATGCCAGAAATGAGATTTTAGTTCTCGATTCTTTGGGGATGTGCAAGAAAGAAGTATGAATATATAGTTCAGCTAATGTAACACTTAAGTAAGTGTGTTAAACCTTTAGTAAAGGTTGAGCGGAAAGATTTAGCGAGATTAAAAGATAGAGAATGTAAGAGCAAGATTACATGGCAGATATCCGGGGATCGTAGTCATAATGAAGCGAGCGTGAGGGATTACTATGATTGTGATTCCATAGACGTTGGTGATGAAGGTAATGAATAACATTTCGATGTTATGTCATGGTAAGAGAGATAATGTAAAAGCGTATAGGCGGCGTGAAGCATGCAACGTTGTTTGCGATGAGCGATCGGTCTTAGCATACAAATGACCCAAATGTAAGCTTCGACATTAAGAAAGAATAATGAATGTGGGGTTTATGGGTTGGATAACGATGAAAGCAATTGAAACTTTGATTAAAGTTTGAATAAGATAATTAAGAGACGAGTAATGTGAACGTTGAATACGTAAATAATCCTCGTGAATCGTATTCACGTTGGATGAGCGTTCTAAGTATACCTAGTTGTATGACTTAGGCGTTGATGAAGGTAGTAAGTAAGATATGAATTATCAAGAAAGCCGTAACGAGCGATAATAAGATTATTGAAAATTTGAATGTGAGTCGGATAAGAATGAGTCACGAGGTATGGCAATTACTTGTAAGAAAGCCATAAGGAATAAGAAATTGACTTAACGAACATTATATTTAATAGTTAAGTATAAGTTAAGATAAGTTTAGGTTGTGGTACAATCGTAACCTTTGATGGTTGACATATGGGAGCTGGGCTAAACAATTCCTTGGAAGGCGAAGGTATATACAAAATTGGCAACCGATCTAACTCACTTTGTGTGGGCGGTGTAGATGAGGCGGAAATTTGTTTGTTGGTTGTTTGTTGAAACCACTCGGAGAGACCATATGGACTACTAGGAGAGAAGCGATGTGTCTTTGAGTCTAGAAAGTTATAAGAAGATAAGAATGTAAATCATCAAAGATGATGAGCGTTTTAAGTAAAACATCTCCATATGTCATGAAGCCGTAAAGCAGTAATGAAAGTTAGTTAAGTAAAAACTTATATTGTAAGAACACAAACCTTAAGAAGTAAAGTTAAGTAAAACCAATCGTAATTCAAGTATATGACTAATTGGTGTATGTGTTTATTTCCTTATGTGTTATATAGGGATTGGAATGAAGCGATTCGGTAATAAAATGTAAGATGTAGTCATGCGTAAAAGCAAGTTTCTAACTTCATTCATATTTTAAATGAATGCTAGTTTCTTAAAACTTCTCGGATGTTGAACTTGAGAAGTTACGTCTGTGTGGAAATGTGTGTGATATTTGTGCAGGTGGTAGAGCGTGTATGAGGCCTTGTGCCCTGATGTGAACACTTGGTGTTTTATGAGATGAACTTTTCTATGATTGAACTTTCAATAAAAAGAATGTTACTATTTATACATGAACCGTTATTATTAAAATCATCTTATTGATTCTAGCAAGACGAATGAGTATGAAAGATAGTAGAGAATGAAAGTATTTCAAAGTGAATGTGACTAATGTTTTAAAATGATAGGAATCGAGATTATTCTATTGTTCAAAATTTGCTTCATAACCTTTGTTCGGTTATTGAAGTTCCAAAGGAATGTTAAACTCTTGAAGTTGTATGTTTAATTTGTTATGACTTGGTTTGGCAATTGAATGCTCACACTTGCTTTAAATGAAAAACATTTTCAATGAAACGATGTTAGAAGAACTTAAGGATCCGTATAGATCAAGTTGGCGGTATCCGGATGAAGTGCCATTCGAGAATGTGAATGAGCGAGAAGATCAAGTGAAGACTTGTAATGTAGAAAGATGAAAATTAAACTATAGACTAGTTTAATGAAGCGTATGTATCCTTGGTGGCGGATAAAAGTCACTCTTGTAAGATGAAAGGAATAATGTAATTATCATTATTTGTAATGAGGAAGGTTATAAGGTTTTAGAACACAGGAATTGAGAATGTATGTTATTATATTTCGGTATATAAATGATGTATGTTGGATGAATGATGTACTCTTAATGACGTCTGGAATCCAGGTGTGAAGATAGACCGGGATTTTGAGGCGTTCTTAAAGTTAGTATCGAGTTGATAGGTTATAAACCTTAGGTATGAGTACCTAAGACTATAATCGTAAAGAGAAGGATAAGAAAGATCACCACGTGATCATAGTAAATCGTAATAATGTGAGATGAAATACATTAAGCGATGAATGATTTATAGCTAATGCTATGAATGAATGATACTACTGATAATGCGGGAAGAAAAAACTCAAATTGAGTTGTAAAGGATAGTATCTGAATTAAAGAAAATTCGTATTAAGTAAAGAGAAAGTTAGAAGTTGTAAGATTTCAATTAAGGACTCATGTGATGGCTGAGTTGTATGAATCTTTGTATGGGCAGAGGTTTGTGCTTGGTGTAACAACCACTCAGTTTATTACAGTGATAATCATTGAAATTGGTCGCGTTATCAAGATGTATATGAAGAGAAGGTGAATCTTTTCTCATGTATATACTTGATAGGTAGAAAATGATAAGATAGGTGTGGGTTCTTGAAACTCATACTTATGAAAAGTTTGTGACTCATAGTTATATGCTATGTTTCTGAGCCCTAAGCATATGGATAGTCCTTGATTTGTTCTTGGATTACATATTGCGAAGATATGTTCTTAAAAACATATGGTTGTGGAAAGTTCCTAAACACATAAAGTGTGGTAAGTTGATGAACTATACTAAGGTATAGGAATGTTTAGACTAAAAGTAAGTATTTTCGATGAGACTTAGCATTGAAGGTGCTAGAGAAGATTAAGTATTGTCATGAAGTAAGACAATGAAGGAAGATGGAGAATAGGATATTCCAAGTCATCTAGCTATGTTAGATTTCAAAATTTCTTGAAATCGTGCTAATGTGCGCGTTTTGAAAATGAAAGAATTGGTTCGACTTTTGGAACCAATGGATTTTAAAAGAACTATTCTTGGTATGTCTACGCTAATTGTTTTGGTTAGACAGAAATTGGTTTGAAATATCAAAATGAATTTTATATCATCAGTGCATTTGATACAAGGATGGTAAAAGGATGGAGTTATTAATGCAATTAAACACGGTGTTGGATTTGATCTTAGGATCAACAACTTTCTATGGTATGATGTATAATGATGAAGTCATAAAGCGGCGAAGTCCTCAACGTCTTATGAAAAGTGCGGTATCAATGGCGTCGTAAAAGCGTTTTGATGTATTGCAAAAGAATTTAAAGAAGTAGTCGATGTCAGTTGAGTTGATTAGACGAATGTTTCAAGTTGATATCCAATTTATTGGTATGGTCTAAGCTATTTGATTTGGCTAAACGAATGGTATGTCATGATTAAAAAGAAAATCGAGCTGTCTTTGAAGAGTTATGCCAAACCAAATTATTTTGGTGCGGAATCTAATGAGTAAGTATGTGGTGAACATACCCTGAAATGGGGTTATACGATAGGCCGATCACATGCGTATGGAAGAAGTAGTTTACCTTCTTTGTGATTGTAAACTGACTGTGGAAAGAAAGGTTATAGCGTCATGCTATTTAACCTAGTAAGAGTTCATGGTCAATTTGACCCCTCAGCAAAAGAATGAAATGTTTTAAAGGAATCTTTATATTCCTATTTATTCCTTTCACTTCATAATTCTTGATAAGTTATGAAGGGTAGTGAATGTTTGAAAGATAATAACTTCTTTGAAGGGAAGTTGAGAAGAAGAGTAAGCTAAAATTTGAGGGGACGAAATTTTTGAAGAAGAAGGGTGAATGTGATGACCGGGTATGGGTATGGTTTGAAGAAATTCGAGGATGAAATTTTTATAAGGGGAAGGATGTGACAACCCAAAAATCCGGATTGTCGAAATTAAGATTTAAAAATTAGTTATTAATAAAATGAATTTTTATTAATAATATTCTATCTTATGTGTTTATTAATGGATTCTATAACCTAGAATGATTATTAATTGGGAGGATTACGGCTATGAGCTAGATTGAGCAAGTAAGAATTTTCAAGATGAAAATAAAAAATTTTTTCGATAACAAAATATTTTTCGGGAAAAAGCGAAATAGAACACTATTCACTTCGTGAAAACCTAAGGGTTAGGGTTTGAATAACCTAAGCCTTTTACGAGAGTTCGGTATGTCAAAATGACATTAAAATCGAAAGATTTGACGATAATATATCGTGAAAAGTTAAGTAAGCCGATAAAAGTTTTTCTCGAAAAACGTGCAAAAATAGGACAAAATAAAAATGACGAAAAGTACTGTTGTGTACTTTTCATTCGTTTAGCCACGTTAAGGGAAAACGTGAAGGAAAACGCTTAACGTGGAAAAGTGTTTTTCAGTTTTTCGGAGATCCGAAGATTACATAAATTTTAATCAATAAAGGAAAGACGAAATATCCAAAAATATTTGGATTAGAAATCATGATTTTAAACTATCGGACGAATTTCTAAATCTGGAACTATGAAGCTTCAAGGGAAGCTAGGTAAGGAGGTGGGGTGACCACTTGGCCTGAAGTAAACTTTGAATGGCTAAGTTATGAATAATAAGGAGGTTAGGGTGGCGAAATGACTAAAATACCCTTAGCCTTGGTTTCTATAAATAGGAAAGCTCATTTGTTTGATTGAAAATTTCAACCAACACTTGAGAGAGAAAGAGAGAGAGATTAGGATGGGAGAAGAAGGAGAAGAATGAGGAAAAGCTAGCTCGTGAGTAAACTTTTGTCAAACGGAAGGAGATCAAAGGAGAAAGGTGATTCAAAACCTAGTCTTCTATAAATGTTCTTTAAGTTTTTATGTTCAAAACATAACTTAATGAAGATAAGAAGTAGATTAAGTTAGAAATGATTTTATATGGTTGAAATCATAAGAAAATGAAGAAATAAAAATAAGAAATTTAGTTTATAAATTTCTTAAGGAAATATAAGATTAAGTAAGGATTTTGAAGCGATCCGAATGAATCTTATGAATGAGTAGGTCAAATAAGTAAGGAATGATGTTCTATAACATCAAATTTCAAGAAAAAGTGAAATCGTAATCAAAATATCGATTAAAATGAAAATGAGCGAAGAACGCGAAGAACACGAAGAACACGAAGAATGTTGTTGATGGACAAATTTAAAACCATCGTAGTGTAATTGTTTTTGATGGACAAGTTTAAAACCATCGCGTATAAGTTAGTTTCTTATTGCTTGGTTAGGAGCGTTAAAACGTTCATGAAGAGCGGATTAAAACTTAGCTATAACGAAAGTTATGGTGAAAATTTTAATAAAAAGAAGAATGAAATTTGAAAGTTAGTAAATGAACCCGAACATGTAGGGTTTCATATGAATGTAAGAGAACATATAAAACATGAGTCGTGGACTCAAGAAAGAATGAGTTCCGAGTTCGGATGACCGAATTATGGACGAACGAACGAAGAACGTTAAAAACGTTAAAATAAACAAAGAATGAAGATTAAGCCAATTGAATGGCATGTTAATGGATTCAGAACGAAGTTCTATTTGAAGGGTATTGAAGTACGTAAGATAAGGAAGAGAATGGCTTTGGAACAACCTCGTTCTGAGTTATAACGAAGAAGTTATGAGATTGTGAAATACGCATCTCAAACTTGATGAAAGACTTAGAAAAAGTTTCTAGGGTTTAGGCTGGACTTGCTTGCAATGGCGTGCATGGAGAAGAGGCGCCCATTTCGAGTGAACTGGCGCCTTAAGTCTTGAGATAACAAAGGACTTGGTCTTGGCGCATTACTGGCCATGGAAGAAGAGAGAGAGGGTAGTAAGTAAGTGCATGCATGACGAGAGAGAAAGGAAGAGCCGCAGTAGCCATGACCGCGTGCGAGTAAATGCCAAAAATGAGATTTTTAGTTCTCAGTTACTAGAGGATGTGCAAGAAAGAAGTATGAACAAGTAGTTCACATAATGTACCACTTAAGTAAGTGTGTTAAATCTTTAGTGAAGGTTGAACGGAAAGATTTAGCGAGATTAAAAGATAGAGAATTTAAGAGCAAGATTACGTGAACAAATGTCAGGGGACCGTAGTCACGATGAAAGCGAACGTGAGGGATTACTGTGATTGCGATTCCTTAGACGTTGGGTGATGAAGGTAATGAATAACATTCCAATGTTATGTCATGGTAAGAAAGATAAGTGTAAAGCGTATAGACGCTGTGAATGCAACGTTGTTGCGATGAACGATCGGTCTTAGCATACAAATGAACGGTATGGCTTCGACATTAAGAAAGAATAATGAACGTGGGGTTTATGGGTTGGATAACGATGAAAGCAATTGAAACTTTGATTAAAGGTTGAATAAGTGAATTAAGAGACGAGTAATGTGAACGTTGAATACGTAAACTATCCTTGTGAATCGTATTTGCGTTGGACGAACATTCTAAGTGTACCCTAGTTGTATGACTTAGACGTTGATGAAGGTAGTAAGTAAGATATGAATTATCAAGAAAGCCATAACAAACGGTAATAAGAGTATTGAAAGCCAAATGTGAGTCGGATAAGAATGAGTCCTGAGGTATGGCAATTACTTGCCAGAAAGCCATAAGGAATAAGAAATTGACTTAACAAACATTATATTTAATAGTTCGTATAAGTTAAGATAAGTTAGGTTGTGGTACAATTGTAACCTATGATGGTTGACATATGGGAGCTGAGCTAAACAATTCCTTGAGAAGCGAATGTATATACAAAAGCGGCAACCGATCTAACTCCTTTGTGTGGGCGGTGTAGATGAGACGGGAACTTGTTTGTTGGTTGTTTGTGGGAAACCACTCAGAGTACCATATGGACTACTAGTAGAGAAGCGATCTGTGCTAAGTCCTAGTGAACTTATAAGAAGAAGATAAGAATGTAAATCATCAAAGATGATGAGCGTTTTAAGTAAGAAATCTCTCATATGTGTCATGAAGCCGTAAAAAAGGTAATGAAAGTTAGTCGCGTAAAATTATATTGTAAGAACGTGAACCTTAAGAAGTAAAGTTAAAGTAAACCAATGTGTAAGTAATTGGTGTATGTGTTATTTCCTTATTATATTATGGGATTGGAATGAAGCGATTCGGTAAAAAAATGTAAGTATAGCTGCGTAAAGGCAAGTTTCCTAACTTCATTCATATTTTAAATGAATGCTAGTTTCTTAAAACTTCTCGGATGTTGAACTTGAGAAGTTACATACATGTGCAAATATGTGATATTTGTGTAAGGTGGTAGAAACGTATGAGGCCTTGTGCCACAATGTGAACACTTCGGTGTTTCTGTGAGATGAACTGTTCTATGATTAAACTATTCAATAAAAGAATGTTCTGTTTATACATGACCCGTTATTGTTAAGTCGGTACTATTGATTCTAGCCAGACAGAATGAGTATGAAAGATAGTAGACAATGAAAGTATTTCAAAGTGAATGTGACTAATGTTTTAAAATGATAGGAATCGAGATTATTCTTATTGTTCAAGCTGCTTCATAACCTTTATTCGGTTATTGAAGTTCCAAAGGAATGTTAAACTCTTGAAGTTGTATGTTTAACTGTTATGACTTGGTGGGCAATTGAATGCTCACACTTGCTTTAAATGAAAAACATTTTCAGCAAACGATGTTAGAAGAACTTAAGGATCCCGTATAGGTCAAGCTGACGGTATCCAGATGAAGTGCCATTTAGAATGTGAATGAGCGAGAAGATCAAGTGAAGACTTGTAATGTAGAAAGATGAAAATTAAACTATAGATTAGCTTAATGAACTGTATGTATCCTTGGTGGCGGATAAAAGTCACTCTTGTAAGATGAAAGGAATAATGTAATTATCATTATTTGTAATGAGGAAGGTTATAAGGTTTTAGAACCTGGGAATTCAGAATGTATGTTATTATATTTCAGTATATAATGATGTATGTTGGATGAATGATGTACTTGTGACGTACGAAATCTGGGTGTGAAGATAGACCGGATTTCGAGGCGTTACAGAATGGAAGTACCCGGATTTGGGGGTGTCACATTTTATGCATTTTATGTTTGTTTAGAATTTCTTGTAGTTGAACTCCTAAAACAAAGAAAGATGTGGACTTGCATGGTGACACGAGCTGACAAGGACTACGCATTATGGACATGAGTAGATGATGAATTAAAGCAGTGGATGAGCATTATGCAAAAAGGCAAGATGAAGGACAAACAATAGAACAATAAGCAGTAACAACAGAACATCGAGTACAGGGCACAGAAGCAGCGCGACCGCGCTGCTAAACAAGCCAATTATCGCGCACCCGCGCTATCTTCCTACAGAAAATAAAATCCCAAACACGCGCAGCCGCGCCTAAAACAGGAAGGCACATCGCGCGTCCGCGCTAGAGACTCGGCAGACAATTACATCGCGCGCCTGCGCCTGTTTTGTATTAAGATCACGCGCGGCCGCGTGAGTCATTTGATGTTTTTTGTTGACTCAATTTTGAAATTTGAAATGTGAGCACTTAGTCTTATCTAAACTATTCTGGTTGGCACCAGACATGGATAGTTGGTTTTTTTTTTTATCAATTTTCATCTAGGAAATTAGGGTTCTTAGCTTTTGGAACTAGTGCTAGAGAGATTTTTGATAAAATTGGAGATTATTCTATATCTTCTCTTGCATTTTAGTTATTGAATAATTAATCATTTTATTTTCCTAGAGATTAGTGGTTATTTGGAGTAGCACTTGGGAACAAATTTTACAATTGGGTTTAATCAATTCTCTATTCTCTCTCAATTGTGCTATTTAATTTCCATGTGTTATTACAATCCCATAATGGTTTTCGGTTCAGAAATGAACTAAACTCCATTATGGGATTCTAACAGAATTTGATATGTAGTCTATAATTATTTGCCTGATTGTTTGACTGTATGCTTATCATCGGATTCTCAATTATGATTGAGTGTATTGATTGAATGTTTGATCACCATTCACATTGTATACTTATATAGAATTGAAAAATGATATATGATTATGGTTATATTCATAATAGCATATGTTTATAAGGCTGAGATGTTTAGCTTTGTACTTCGTGAACCATATAGAAACATATTATTTCATTGTATGTAGTAATGTAAGAGCCTGCACTTTAATTCATTATTGCAACAATTTCACATAGAAATATAGTGATTTTTATAATATTGTCGATTACATGATTTCTATTACATGTGGAGGTTATGTAAATAGGTCATAATTCATTGAAAAATGGTTATGTCTACTTTTGTGCTCTTAGCTAATTTTTCATGATAAATATATAATCTTGCATGATGGTAATATTTAGATGAAGTATGAAATGAAGTTAGAATCCCATTCTTTCCAAATTTGATTCATTATCATAATATTATTCTTTTATTTATTTTTTGAGTTTAGATTAATTTAAAATTGAGAGTATTCGTTTAAGCATATGAAAATAGTGATACGATTGGTGTATGATAATTTATATTTACAACCTTTCTCCGTGGATCGATATTGTTCTCACTCTGTACTACTTGTTGACCCGTGTATACTTTCATGAGTTAGAGTCCTTTTATTTAGACTAAAAATGAGGCAACAGCAGCGCCGGTACAGGGAAAAACCCAGAAAAGAGCTTTTAACTGCTCAACTCTTGGGGGAAGTGTAAGGAAAGATAATGAACATATAGTTCACATATTGTAACACTTAAGCAAGTGATTTAAACCTTTAGTAAAGGTTGAATAGAAAGATTGAACATGATTAAAAGATAAAAAATATAAACGCAAAATACGTAACCGATATCCGGGGACCGTAGTTGCGATAAAATGAACGTGTGGGATTGCTATGATGGTGATTCCTTAGACGTTGAGCAACGAGAGTGATTTATAATTTTTTGAAGTTATGATGTCATAATAAGAGTTAGAGGTAAATTGTATAGACGCTGTAAACGCAACGTAGTTGCGATGAACATTCGGTCTTAGCGTACAACGAACCATATGGCTTCGACATTAAGAAAGAATAATGAACGTGATGTTCATGTAATGGATAACAAATGAGAGCGATTAAAACCTTAGGTAAAGGTTGAATGAGAGATTAAGAGATGAACAATTTGAAAGCAGAATACGTAAATGATCCTCGTAAATCGTATTCACGTCGTGCATACGTTCTAAGTATACATTGGTTGTATGACTTAAACGTTGACGAAGGTAGTAAGTAAGATAAAACAATTATCAAGAAAATCATAACGAACGATCATAAGATTAATGAAAGTTTGAATATGAGTCAAATAGAGAATGTTAGAATGAAACGTAAGTATTAAACACTTTAATCGACGTGAGGGTTGAGTGTACGCTAATATTAAACAGGCAAAACCTACACACCATGTATGGTTTGACCGTAAGGTAATGAAGATGAATGGTTAAACCTGTGAACGGTGAAGATACTGAATTAATGGCGTATAACGTTAAGAAGCCGAGTTAGTAATAATAACTTGGATGACATTCTGAGTCGAATGAATCGGACGTTATAAGATATGAATAAGGTAATGTAAAATGCTTAACACAATGAAAGCATAGTATTAACATTGAATGAACATTCTAGGCATATAACAGACTGTATGACTTAGACGATAAGAAATAAATCACGAGGTATAGCATTTAGTTTCCAGAAAGCCATAAGGAATGAAAAATTAACTTAATGAATATTATAGCTTTAATGGTTCGGATAAGTTAAGTTTAGGTTGTGGTACAATCGTAATCTTTAATGGTTAACATATGGGAGCTGGACTAAACAATTCCTTCAGAGAGCAGAGGTATATACCAAACTAGCAACCGATCTAACTCGTTGTAAAAGATAGTGTAGATGAGATGGGAAACTAGTTCGTTGGTTGTTTATAAGAAACCACTTAGAGTACCATATAGAATACTATTAGAGACTCGATATGTGCTAAGTCCTAGAACAGTTATAAGAAGAAGATAAGAATATAAATCATCAAAGATGATGATCATATGAGTTAAGACATCTACGTATGTAAAACGCAAAGATAAAAAATAACGAAGTTGGTAGCGTAAACTTAGATTGCAAGAACTCGAACCCTAAAAAGTAAAGTTAAGTTTAAACCAATGCATAAGTCAATTATAGGACTAATTGGTGTATGTTTTATTTCTTTATGTGTTATATAGGGATTACAATGAACAGTTCGACGTAAACTGTAAGTCGTAGCTGTGCGTAAGGTAAGTTTCCTAACTTCATTTTTATTTGGAAAGAATGCTAATTTTTTAAACTTTCTCAGATGTTGAACATGAGAAGTTTTATCTATGTGCGAATGTGTTATATTTTTACAAGGTGGTATAACGTATGAGGTCTTGTGCCATAATTTTAACACTTCGTTGTTTCTATGAGATGAACTGTTCTGTGATTGAACTATTCAAAATGAAAATGTTCTGTTTATACATGAACCGTTATTGTTAAGTATGTGCTAACTGTGACGCCCCCAAAATTAGGTATACATCACCCATCTTACTAATACGACAAACATAAACTGTGAGTTTGAATACAAATATTATCTACTAGAGATTATACAAACTCAAAAGGATTCCTCATTACAATTATTATCACACTATTTCACAGAATAGTGAGGACTACTAATGCTATCCTCTGGACAATCACTCCGTTCCCGACTCGTCCCGGCTATTCTCATTTCAAGAAGAGAATAGTGAAAGAAAGGTGAGCTCAACTAGCCCAAGAAAGAAATATTATGACTAAGATAATGCGTAATAAAATATCATTAGTCTCTAACAATGTTAAACCGATAAAATATAATAGACATCAAGTTTAAGCTGCGGTATGAACAAGCAATCCATTAAAAGAGTCAAGTAGAAAATAAAATCTACTATCTTTTATGATTTAAAGGTTTTTCATCATTTATTATCATTTGAGACTCGACAATAAATATTCCACATCATCGAATCACCCCAGCATTACGGCCAAGGATATTCTTTAGTATCACGACCACAATTATCCATGCACTACGGCCAAGAATATTTGTGTGTATTCATTAATGGTCATGATCATGCCAACAATCGTCCATCAATGCACTACGAGCCAATGAGGTCTTTTACCACATCATTTGTAACATTACGGTCATGATTACAAGAATAATCCACAGTCATAATCATACCAAGTCCATCTATGCACTACAGGCCACAGATGACTTTCAACATAATATAAACATGAGGATGATGACAATGATATAAGAATTCAATAAAACAAGTTCAAGAATTAATTTGTCTAATAACTACTAATGTCCAAATTGTCAACATGATACTGCTTTGTAGAGTAAAATTCAAGAATGATCAGAAGAATATTTCCATGAAAAGATACTGGATGAAGCGCAAATATCAAGGATATTCTACTAATTTCATGGAGTATAGAAGTCAAAACTTTAACCAACTGAGTATAATAAAGAATGGAATAACAAAAGAAATAACCATGCATGTGGTACTTCGCATAGACAGGTTATTCCAACAGAATACTAAATAACGGAACCGTGTCAAAGCGAAATTTGCAAGCGGGATGTTCCAATGTAATAATAAAGACGGAACCAGGTCCGGTGTAAAACACATAGACAGGATGTTCTAACAGAATAATAATAAGACGGAACCAGGTCCGGTGTAAAACACACAGACAAGATGTTCCAATGGAATAATAATAAAGACGGAACCAGGTCCTATGTAAAACACACAGACAAGATGTTCCAACAGAATAATAGAAGAATGTCACCAAGTATAGGGTAGACCACGTATACAGGTTATTCCAACAGAATAATAAGAAATGGAATAACAACAGTTCTCTTCATGAATAAGAAAGAATAACACCCCTTACGAGTACAACAAATAATATTCCCTACCTTAAAGAGAAGAGTACTGGATATATAAGTAGTGAAGTAGCAGAATACTTTCTTCTTTCTCTCTATAGTTTATCTCTCTAGAGTTTCAATGAATTCGTAAGAAAATAATGAATGAATGAGCTTCTATTTATAGAAAAATGGAATGCATAGTAACTAACTCATGAACAGTCGAGATTGATTTACTTTAATCTGACGGTCCATATTTAAATCAAAATAAAATATAATATATTCTATTTATAATCTAATAAAATGAATAACTTTATAAAAGATTTTACTATGCAAACACTATGCAGGCACTATGCAAACACTATGCATAATAAAATATAATATATTATAATTATTGTCTAATAAAACAGATAGCTTTATAAAAGTATTCTGTTTTATATAAAAAGATTTTACTATACAAAACACTATGTAGACACTATGCAACACTATGCATAATAGAATATAATATATTATATTTATAGAATAACTTTATAAAAGTATCCTATTTTATATAAAAAGATTTTCTGTATTATTACATTAATAATACCAACAAAATTGAGTGACTTATCACTTAAGCATCAATAATTAATACCGTGTGCTACTATGCAACCACGCGTATTACTGTACTTTAAACACCGGGTGTTTCAACAGTTAACGGTAAAACTTCCGTCGTTATTTTCATAAAGTATTTTTGTCATTTTCTCAATCCGACAATAATTTCATTGTGGGGTCCATCAATGATTGTGCCATTGTACTAATATTCCCTGTTAAAACGAATATTCCCCGACCAATCGAATATTATATAACAACTTGCGTACTTTGCAAAATTTATAAATATTACCCATAACTATTATATCAATTTCACTCCATAATATTCAAAAATAATATTTATAGAAAATTTATCTTTATTCAAAAAGTTGGGGTTTTACACTAATACTTCTAGCCAGGAAGAATGTGTATAAAAAAGGTAGAAGAATGAAAGTATTGAAAAGTGAATGTGACTAATGTTTTAAAATGATAGGAATTAGAATTTATTCCTATTATTCAAGCTGCTTCGTAACCTTTGTTCGGTTATTGAAGTCTTAAAGAAATGTTTAAATTCTTGATGGTGTTTATTCAAATGCTATGACTTGCTGAGAAATTGAATACTCACACTTGCTTTAAATAAAAATATTTTATGTGAACAATGTTAGAAAGAACATAAGGATCACGTAAAGATCAAGCTGACCGGTATCTAGATGAAGGGCCATTCAGTATACGAATGAGCGTGAATATCAAGCCAAGACTTGTAATGTAGAATAGTTAATTAAACTGTAGAATAGTTTAATGAACTGTTATGTATCCTTGGTGGCAGATGAAAGTCACTCTTGTAAGATTTAAAAAATAATGTAATTATCATTATTTGTAATGAACGAGGTTATAAGGTATTATAACCTCGGATTTGAGAATGTATGTTGTTATATTTAGCTATATATTTATGTATGTTTGGTAAGAGATGGGACCATTGTGACGCCCCCAAATTCTGACCGCCACTTGGTCACTCGAATTCGGTTCATCACGTTCTTATGTTAATACCATAATAACTAAAATCATACATTTACAACGAAAGATCTAATTTAGAATAATATACAATGTTTTATTATAATTATTCCCCCAAGTCTCGCAACCTACAGTGCTTAATAGATTACATAATAATATCGAATAAAGACTTATTACATAATTCTACTTAAGCTTAAACATACTCTGAAAATAGTCTTAATGCAACATAATAAATTTAAACATAAAAGGGACAAGCTAGTCGATAGCCTTGCCCTTGCCCTTGTCTTTCCCAGATACACTTCCTTGTTCTGCCTTAACTGAAAGGTTTTAAATAAGCAAGTATGAACACAAATTGCCCATCAAGTAATATACAACAAGGGCAAGGAGTTTTATAACACAAGTTTGAAATATCGAAGTATCATCTCTAAGATAGTTCAGAGTTTCAGAATAACATCATGAACAATGAATGTCAACAATTCTTAGAATAAGAACGATAATTCAATATAAATCAACAGATATATATATATATATATATATATATATATATATATATATATATATAATTCAAAGACTATCAAGGTACCCAACTGGATAAAAATTTATACTGAGAAGTCACTAAGGACTATTGAACATCTACTAGAATTATCAATATTAAACTGATAACCCAAAAGAATCAAGTACTATAGATGATCAGTCTACAATACTCTAAGTTATGCATAACACCACAGTAATAGTCTACTCATGTGTTGGGGTTTCCAACAACATACATTCCCCTTACCATAAGGGTTGTCCAACTCAGTTTTCAAGATTTTCGCACCAATCAATTGGTTTGGACAGTTTTATAAACATGCATATAATCTAGCCGAATCAAATGGCATAGACACTTTCACAATATTCAAGAACAATACTAAGTTCACATGAATAATAGTTTTCTCAAGAGTTTAACATACTAGCTCAATTGAACGAATAAGTAGGATAACTTGCATTCAATGAGATAAGCTTACGATATTCGTTGAATAAAGTAACGCAAGTGTTAGAATACTTGCACAATGTAAAGTAGGGTTCGGATACTTGCCTCAAGCGTAGATTATCCTCGTTAAGAAATCAATACTTTCGAATCTTATTTATAATGTATTATAAGTATAGGATGCCCATTAGTTAAATGTGCTCATGCTTGATATGTAAGTTTAAATGCATACTTAAACATTTAACTTAGTTGTATACTCTTCAAATACTTTATTCCACACCTTGCATACTTATAACACAAAATCAGTTTATAAGTCACCATGAAATCAAATAACATAGTTTTTAATCGTTTCTTTATAATTTGTAAATACTTTTTGGACTTATCACTTGAAAGTCTATAATCACATCATTAAACATTAACTCCTATCATCTAGCATACTTCTTAACACATTGGACATGTATTGGTCATGCAATACATGCTAGAGTAATAATACAAGTATGCAACTCCTACAAATTAATAGCAGAAAACCAACCCTATCATGCAGACTAAGCGCAATTAACCGATTTGTACTAAGCAGACACAGCGATTCGCTATGACTCCTAATTCAAACCATAGTTGGCTGCTCCTGCAGAAGACTAGTGGATACTCGGCTTGTACGTACATAAATAATCATACAATACACATATGTTAGTAGGTGGATAACCAAGTTTGACCTCATATCATAACATTATCATAGGTCACCATCTATTCTCATTTAATCAAGACTTTAAAGGCTCAATTCATAATTTTCTTACGTTTAATCGTTGAACCCATACTATATGATCCATAGGTCTCAACTACTCATGTTTGCATTAGATTAGTCATGTATTACGAGTTATGACATTCTAGTTCATTCATGCTTGTTCTAAGCCACATTTAACTAGTTTTACTATGCATAAGACTTACTAGGCATTCATATTAATCATATCTACATGCAGAACACCTAATCGTGATGTCTCACATGCACAAATTAAACCACATAAGCATGCTCACAATCTTAACTCAATGTACATAGTTTATCAAGTTTATATTTGAAATTATAAGTCTCTTTAGTAAACTTATTTAAGTATGCAAGATAAGCACACACTATCTAAATCCTACGTTTGTACGCATTTGTGCACATACTCAAGTTATTTAAATAAGCTAAAAATATCATAATTTGAAACATAATGCTCATCATACTTTGTTTTGTAAAACTTCAAGTTTTCCTTTAGAAATCCTTTAAAACCAAGCCAGAAAACTCTATTATACACTAAGCCCAGTTCATGCCTTATGTTATACTCATGTACGTGCATACCTAGGTTATTTACATATGCTCACCAAATCAGAATATACATTAATCCAAGTTTACCATCTCTATTTTTTCCAAATGTTCTTGAAAACTCAACTTACATCAAGCTAAAACAACGTACTATGTTAAAAATAATATTTAACCACATGATAGGGTCATTTATATGCATATTCTAACCAAAGTAACATGCTCAGAATGATACAAGACCACAAAAATAGTGCACATGGTATCGGGCGGTAGGCGCGGCGTGGTCATGTATTATATAAGTGGATGCCATGCATACTTTGAAAGCAGTAACACATAAATGAAGGCTTTGTTTATGCAGAGTTCCTACACAACAAACCTGAATGCAAACCAACTATACAGCCTCTAGACATGCGAACAAACCCAAACAACACAATGGCATGCTATTCTTCATCAATTAACAGAGAATTTCTGAAATTATAAGAATTTAGACAAGACCCAAACTAAGAACAAAATTAGGGGTTATACCTCCTTGATGCTTAAAATTTTAATTCCCTCTATATCTGATTATGCTCTCTCAATGCATTAGCAACACACACTCTCTAATGCACTTCTCAGACATTTTTTAAGCAACAGAAAATGGAATAGAAGTGGTACTATAATAGAGGATGGATTGCCCAGCTCATGGCATTGCTCCATGGTTTGATTCGAAGGAAATTGGAAGAAGATGTTGGGTATAAGGAGAGTTGGCCAACTGTTCACCTCCATAGCCATCATCACTGTCATCCTAGCTTCAGCCACCGACTTGTGTTTGCGTATTGTAAAGTGAGTTACTATTCTTGTACTTTGTGACACTCAATTAGGGACAAGAGCAAATCTCAGCAACTCTATTAACTAAGGCTTGGTTTGGTTCCTTTTAAATTCCCAAAATGTAATTTTAATGTTTTAATGCTACTACATAATGGAAAGTTAGGGATTATTTATGTGCTTACATCATATAATTCATGTACATTATTCCAGTCTAATTATTATTTATAATATGTATGGACTCCATTTATGTGACGCCCCCCAAACATGTATACATCACCCATCTTGAGTCGCCAGATACAAGGTACTGAATACAAATACAACTTAATTATACAACAGTCGTGTGAAATACGACAAAACATAGGCTGTGAGTTTTAATACAAATATTGTCATCTACACAATATCCACACTCAATGGAGTACTCATTACATTTATTATCACACTATTTCATAGAATAGTGATGACTACTAATTAATGCACCATCTAGGACCATCACTCTGTTCCCCGACTAGTCCCAGCTACGTTCTCATTTCCTGAAGAGAGCAGTGAAAGAAAGGGTGAGCTCAACTAGCCCAGTAAGAAATATTATGACTAAAATAATGCAGAATAAATTATCAATAGCCTTCAACAGTATAACAACTGATAAAATATAATAGACAACAAGTTTTAGATCAAAAAGCTGCGGCGAGAATAAGAAATCCATTAGAAGAGTCAAGTAAAGTATAAAATCTCACATCTTCTATGATTTAAAAATTTTTTCATCAACTTTATCATTTGAGACTCGACTTAATAAATAAAATCGAATCATCCTGCTCCACGGCCAAGGATATTTATATAATCATCAATGGTCATGACTATACCGAATAATCCACAGTCATAATCATACCAACAATCGTCCACCAATGAACTACACAGCCAATGAGGACTTTTACCACATCATTCGTCACATTACGGTCATGATTATCTTGAATAATCCAATTCATAATCATACCAAGTCCATCTAAGCACGTAAGCCAAAGATGACTTTCAACATAATATAATCATGAGGATGATGACAATTCAATAAAACAGGTTCAAGAATAAATTTTAAAGATTTATAAGTTAATTTATCCTATACTCAATAACGTCCAAATTGTCAACATGATACCGCTTTGTGCAGTAAAATTCAAGAATGCTCAGAAGAATATTTCCATGAAAAGATACTAGATGAAGCGCAAATATCAAGGATATTTCACTAATTTCATGGAGTATAGAAGCCAAAGCTTTTACCAACTGAGTATAATAGAATATATGAAACTGCAAATGGATTTTCGCCCGCCATGCGGTAATCCACGTAGACAGATCATTTCCACAATTTAATAAGGAATGAATACGAAGGATCATTCACCATGCATGTGGTAATCCACATAGATAGGTTATTCCAACAGAATAATAAAGAATGGAATAATAGAAGGATTCACCATGCGTGCGATAGACTCATATACAAGTTATTCCCAATGAATAATAAATAATGGAACCGGTCCCACGTAAGCGCCTTGCAGACATGATATTACTACGAGAATAATAAATAATGGAACCAGTCCGCCGTAAATGCATGCAGACGGGATATTAAAGCGAGTAATAAATAATGGAACCAGGTCCGGCGTAAAAGCACAGACAGGATATTCCGACAGGATAATAAAGAACGGAATATTAGAAGAATTTCACCATGTATGCGATACTTCGCATAAACAGGTTATTCCAACATAATAATAAGAATGCAATAACAGAAGAATTTTACCAGGTATAGGGTATCCCGCGTATACAGGTTATTCCAACAGAATAATAAAGAATGGAATAATAGAAGTTCTTTTCATGAATAAGAAAGAAAGAATACCCCTTACGAGTACAACAAATAATATCCCCTACCTTAGAAGAAACTGGAAATTGGAGTAGTGAAGTAGTAGAATACTTTTCTTCTTTCTCTCTATAGTTTCTCTCTCTAGAGTTTCAGTGAATTCGTAAGAAATAATGAAGGAATGAGCTTCTATTTATAGGAGAATTGACTGAATAATAACTAATTCATGAACGGTCCAGATTGATTTACTTTTAAACGGACGGTCCATATTGGTTTACTATTAAAACTTAAAGCAACGGTCCATACTGATTTACTATTAAAACTTTAAACCAGCGATCCATATTGATTCACTATTATAACTTTCCACCAAATGGTCCATATTGATTTACTATTATATCTTCAACCAACTGATCAAAAAAATTAGCACATCTCCTCATGGAATAATATTTTACCCAAAAATAATTTGGACCGAAAAGAAATATATCTTACGGGTGAATAGTACCCCGTGAATAGTAACTCATAAATAGTAACTTATGAATAGTAACTCATGAATAGTAGCTCGTGAATAGTAACTCATGAATAGTAACTCGTGAATAGTACTCCAACATGAAAAGTGCCCCGAATACCCAATTGAACAATATAACCTCCAGACATCAATTATTATCGAAATAAATATCGATTTCCACTAACACTAATAATCCCAACACTATGGAACTATCAATTTCATCTTTAATCAACATGAACTTATTCATCATTAATATTTTAATTCATAATATTTAACAACCAAGTCGTTCACAGAAAAGAGGGGGCTTTCTGATAAGGATTTCTCCTTATTAGCGCGCAATTAGGTGACCAAACCTCTTCTTGACAGAACTTCTAGACATTGTCAATATTGCAAATAATAATATGAATAACTTTGTCGTCTCAATTATTGATTTAATAATATATCATATTATCACGAGATGATCTTTGTAACAATAATTGAATTAATAATATGAGAGATATGATGCAAGAAATTCTTGTAGTAATAATTGAGTATAACCGAGTGACTTCTCACGTAAGCATCAATAATCAATACCGCAGTGTGCTACTATGCAACCACGCGCGTATTCTTGTTTTTTACTACAGGGTAGTTCAACGGTTTTAACGGTAACACCTCCGTAGTTATTTTTATAGAAAGATAATTTTGTCGCTTTCTAACTACGACAATACTTGAATTAATAGAGGTCCACCAATGATTATGTCGTCGTCATATATTCCTTGTTAAAATGAATATTCCCAGACCAATCGAATATTATATAACCACTTGCTTACTTTGCAAAATTTATAAATACTATCCACAACTATAACATTATATCAAATCCACACCATAATATTAAAAAAATTTATTTGAGAAAATTAAATATTTATTCATAAAATCTGGGGTCTCACAATCTCCCCTCCTTATGAAATTTCGCCCTCGAAATTTACGTACGTACCTGGTATGCTGAAGAGGTGAGGGTATCTTGACTTCATTTCAGATTCTAACTCTTGAGGTATAACCTTTGAGTGTCTAATATAATCCTTCTTATCCAAGATTTTAACACGTATCTCTTCATACGTTAAATCTTCTGCTATCTCGTCTAGTTTTAAATTAATAATGTGATTCGGGTCGTCCCCATATTTATGTAACATCGATACGTGAAAAAAGTTATGAACACGGGACATACTTGGCGGTAAAATGAGTTTATAGGCCACAGTTCCTACTCGATCCAGGATTTCAAATGGGCTAATAAAATCGAGGGTTGCAATTTTCTCTCTTCGTCGATTCTTGCTTCTAGAATAACGCCCTCTTGAACCTTCTTAATTCTTCACATTCATCAGCTCCGGGTGTGTAGCTTGAGCGGCTTTAACTTTATCGATTAAAGTCGATTCTACTTGTATATTCGTTATCTTCATGGGGATTCGTATATTCGCACTTGTAAACGCATACGATCTTCTACTCAACGCGTCAGCTACCACGTTCGTTTTCCACTATGGTATTGAATGATATGATCGTACTCTTCAACAGCTCGAGCCAACGTCTTTGGCACATTACACATTCGTTTTGGGTGAAGAAAATATTTGAGGGTTTTAGAAATGAGTTTTGTACTGGGGTCAATACTAAATTCGATTTCACGCTCTAGGGGTAGGCTAAGAAGTCTTCAAGAATACGTCAGAAAATTTATTAATAATAGAAATATCATTCAAAACTATGACCCTCATCCAAGACTTGGATGGTACGTCACATTGACACCTATCAACTTGACATCGTCATTCACGACGTTGCCTACAGAAAGTCTGGCTTCGGTGCATTTCACACAAGGAAGTCAACAACGAAAGGACTGGGGCTCTTTACTTATAACTTGATATGATAATGATTGACTTTAGTGGTTTAGTTACTTGGATTCGCATAACAGGTTGGTTAGGAATATGAAAGCTAACAACCTTACGAAAAGCATGATGAGTAGTTAACCAATCGATTCCTAAAATCGCATCAAGAGCAAGTATTTTCAAAGAGGTAAGATCGACAGGTAACGTGAAAGTGTCGATTTGAATCAAACACGATTTATAAACAGTGGAGGTAACGAAGGTTTCTACTATCGAAGTTTCAACCAATAAGTCAAAGTCTAATTTCTCCGAAGTCAAATTTAAACGTTGAGCGCAAGCAAGAGAGATAAAAGAATGTGTAGAACCAGTATCTAGACTTCGCAAGAATTTATAATTAACTAACCTGTGCTAACTTTGTTCGGGTCACTCACTTTTTGAGAAGTCACGAAAAACGTTCTTCCTGAAACCACCAACTTTGTTTTGTCCGTATCCGCCTTTGGTGCCACCGTCCCAGCTGGACTTGACTTCACTATACGATAAAATCTAGCTAAATGACATTCTCTTCTTGAAATTTCCACTTCTATTATCTTGGCCATGATTACCACCGAAGTGGTTACCATTCTTGGCATGATAATTTCCCCCACAATGGTTATCATTGTTCCGATGGTCGCCACTTATAGAGATGATTATTATCGTGTTGTTGGTCGTTACCTTTTGGTTGAGCTGACTCAACGGTCTCATGTGCTTCATTTCTTATCTCAGCATTTTTATATGCCATTTTCAAACACTGTCACAAACAAGGGTTAATTAACATATCACATATTATCCCTATATTATGACCGACCAATTAAATACCAAATAAACTTAGGTACGTCATACAAGCGAAGGAATTCCCCGTGTCTTCCCTCCTAGTTCTTGTCTCACATCTCAGCCAGGGATCATATCCCTAAGCTTTGATACCAACTGTGACGCCCCCAAAACAGGTATACATCACACATCTTGAGTTGCCAGATACAAGGTAATCGAATACAAATACAACTTAATTATACAACGATGTGTGAAATACGACAAAACATAGGTCGTGAGTTTTAATACAAATATTGTCATCTAGACAATATCCACACTCAATGGAGTCCTCATTACATTTATTATCACACTATTTCATAGAATAGTGATGACTACTAATTAATGCACCATCTAGGACCATCACTCTGTTCCCCGACTAGTCCCAGCTATGTTCTCATTTCCTGAAGAGAGCAGTGAAAGAAAGGGTGAGCTCAACTAGCCCAGTAAGAAATATTATGACTAAAATAATGCAGAATAAATTATTAATAGCCTTCAACAGTATAACAACTGATAAAATATAATAGACAACAAGTTTTAGATCAAAAACTGCAGCAGAATAAGAAATCCATTAGAAGAGTCAAGTAAAGTATAAAATCTACTGTCTTCTATGATTTAAAAAGTTTTTCATCAACTTTATCGCTGAGACTCAGCTTATTAAATAAAATCGAATCATCCCTGCTCCACGACCTAGGATATTCATATAATCATCAATGGTCATGACTATACCGAATAATCCCTGGTCATAATCATACCAACAACTGTCCATCAATGAACTACAGGCCAATGAGGACTTTTACCACATCATTAAATCACATTACTTACCATGATTATACCGAATAATTCCTGGTCATAATCATACCAAGTCCATCTAAGCACGTAAGCCAAAGATGACTTTCAACATAATATAAGCATGAGGATGATGACAATTCAATAAAATAGGTTCAAGAATAAATTTTAAAGATTTATAAGTTAATTTATCCTGAACTCAATAACGTCCAAATTGTCAACATGATACCGCTTTGTGCAATAAAATTCAAGAATGCTTAGAAGAATATTTCCATGAAAAGATACTGGATGAAGCACAAATATCAAAGATATTCCACTAATTTCATGGAGTATAGAAGCCAAAGTTTTAACCAACTGAGTATAATAGAATATATGAAACTGCAAATGGATTTTCGCCCGACATGCGGTAATCCACGTAGACAGATCATTTTCACAATTTAATAAGGAATGAATATGAAGGATCATTCACCATGCATGTGGTAATCTACTTAGACAAAAGTATTCCAATGTAATAATAAAGAATGGAATAATGTAAGATTCACCATGCGTGCGATAGATCGCAAAGACAAATATTCCCAAAATAATAAATAATAATGAACTGAGTCCCACAGAACGTTACGTACATGATATATTCCAAATGTAATAATAAATAATGGGACCAGTCTCAGCGTAAATGCACGTATAAGATATTCCAACGAATAATAAATAATGGAACCAGGTCCGGCGTAAACGCACGGACATGATATTTTGACAGAATAATAAAGAACGAAATATTAGAAGAATTTCACCATGTATGCGGCAGATTAATAAAACAAAGTTATTCAACGTAATAATAAGAATGGAATAACATAAGAATTTCACCAAGTATAGGGTATCCACAGATACTGAAGTTATTCCAATGAATAATAAAGAATGGAATAACAGAAGTTCTCTTAATGAATAAGAAAGAAAGAATATCCCTTACGAGTACAACAAATAATATTCCCTACCTTAGAAGAAACTGGATATTGGAGTAGTGAAGTAGCAGAATACTTTTATTCTTTTTCTCTATAGTTTCTCTCTCTAGAGTTTCAGTGAATTCGTAAGAAATAATGAAGGAATGAGCTTCTATTTATAGGAGAATGGACTGAATAATAACTAATTCATGAACGGTCCAGATTGATTTACTTTTAAACGGACGGTCCATATTGGTTTACTATTAAAACTTAAAGCAACGGTCCATACTGATTTACTATGAAAACTTTAAATCAGCGATCCATATTGATTCACTATTATAACTTTCCACCAGCGGTCCATATTGATTTACTATTATATCTTCAACCAACGGTCTGAAAAATTAGCACATCTCCTCATGGAATAATACTTTACCCAAAAATGATTTGGACCGAAAAGAAATATATCTTACGGGTGAATAGTACCCCGTGAATAGTAACTTATGAATAGTAACTCATGAATACCCGATTGAACAATATAACCTCCAGACATCAATTATTATCGAAATAAATATCGATTTCCACTAACACTAATAATTCCAACACAATGGAACTATCAATTTCATCTTTAATCAACACGAATTTATTCATCATTAATATTATAATTCACAATATTTAACACCCAAGTCGTTCCCAGGAAAGAGGAGGTTTTTTGATAAGGATTTCTCCTTATTGGCGCGTAATTTGGTGACCAAACCTCTCCTTGACAGAACTTCTAGACATTGTCAATATTGCAAATAATAATATGAATAACTTTGCCGTCTCAATTATTGATTTAATAATATATCATATTATACAGATGATACTGTAACAATAATTGAATCAATAATATGAGAGATATGATGCAAAGAATTCTTTGTAGTAATAATTGAGTATAACCGAGTGACTTCTCACGTAAGCATCAATAATCAATACCATGTGCTACTATGCAACCACGCCAGACATCGTATTTTTTTACTACCGGGGTAGTTCAACGGTTTTAACGGTAACACCTCCGTAAGTATTTTTTATAGAAAGATAATTTTGTCATTTTCTAACTACGACAATACTTCCGTTGTGGGGTCCACCAATGATTGTGTCGTCCTACAATATTCCCTGTTAAAACGAATATTCCCCGACCAATCGAATATTATATAACCACTTGCTTGCTTTGCAAAATTTATAAATACTATCAACAACTATAACATTATATCAAATCCACACCATAATATTAAAAAAATTATTTCAAGAAAATTAAATATTTATTCATAAAATCTGGGGTCTCACAATTTAATTACCCACTAGTAATTAATATCCCCGAAAAACTTTATTATACCAGTTATACTCACTTATTGGAATAATATGAAATTCTTTGACAGTGTACCTCTTTTAATGCTTCCACACATACTTAATGTCACATAAACAATTATTTATGTAACTTATAATTCTCAAATCCTTTAGTATATAGTTTTCTATATAACACATAGTCATTTTAATGTGTCACACCCCATTTTCTTTTTAATGTAAGAACTATATAACATCACATGTCTTGCATACATAATTTAAGTAAATAATATCATTCTAATTATGCAACTCACAAGAACAATTAATAATCACATATCATTAATTAATCACTATTAATATTCTACAATATCAATTAACAATTAATATTAATTAATCATTTACTTGATAATTCCTCCGTCGATTAATATTACTATTAATATCTGACCGAAATTCTTTAATAACAAATAAAAATTAATATAGATTAATTGTTTGCTTAACAATTCTTTCGTTAATTAATATATTCATTAATATTTCTCATCATCGTGCCACACAAGGCTTTTAACGAGTTCATCGTAACTCCATACATTTCCAATTATTCAATTATTTAATATAATTGAGTTAACTCATCTCGTAACACAAAACCATTTATATCCAAATAATATTCATTTTCATTAATATATTCATTTAATAAGACGTGGAAATTCTCGGGTATTACATCCTCCCCCCCGCCTTATAAAAATTCCGTCCCGGAATTGCTACAAGGTTACACAAACTGTTGGGGATAATCCCTCATCATCCTATCTTCTAACTCCCACGTAGCCTCCTCGATATCGTGGTTACGCCAAAGTACTTTTACCGAGGAGATAACTTTATTTCTCAAGGTTTGCTCTTTCCTTTCAAGAATTTGGACAGGAATCTCTTCGTACGCTAAGTTCTTCTCCACTTTAATAGGTTCATAAGAAATCACGTGCTTGTAGTCAGGCTTGTACGGACGTAACATGGATATGTGAAACACGTTATGGATGTGCTCCAACTCAGGTGGTAGTTGTGAAGACCCCAAACTCAGGTACTTGAAACCCGAACTCGGTTCTTCACGATACCATTTCTATAAGCGAAATAATACTAATAAAAATAATAATATAAATATCAAACTTAACTTACATTTATCAGAGTCTAATCCCAAGTACGTAACCTTTACTATAATTCTTTACATGATATATAATACATATCATTATCTTAATACAGTATAACTATTACAAAAGATACCATTAAACATGTTCTGTTTGCTTTCCTTTTCACTTGTTCTTGTCTGAACCTTCAAGTTGTTCATGCCTAGCTGAAAACATTTAAATTTAAGTAAAGGTGAGCATTTGGGTGCCCAGCAAGTAATAACAATTAGAAAAATAAGTAGCTGAAAGAAATAAATGTTTTCTTTGTACATCACTTCTACAACGAATTTATAGTTGTGAAGTAAACTGAACCGATAATAACAACATAACAATTCTATCTCAAATTTTTGAAACTACGTATAGACTATATATATAGGGTAGTCGACATACTATGAACATTGTTTTTAGTTTTCAATAAGGTTTAGCAGAACTTCATCTGCAAACCATCATAACTTACGGGCTTTAGGTTGTACTTCTCATGGGCCCTTTATTGATCAATACTACATTGCTAGAACGATATTATCGTTCATCCTTTGTCCGCCTAAGCGCATAAAAATTTTCCCGTGATCGGGATGTTCATACTTAGACTGGAATCCGAACCAAAACAATTTGATTGGATACAAAAAGGTTTTATCTTATTCAATGACATTTCAAAATTTGTGTCTAGCTGATCAAGTAGCTTAGACGACTTATATATATATATATATATATATATATATATATATATCAACATGTGTTTAAATACAATGATTATCCAAGTGGGGACACTTGTATAACCATATATAGAAATTAACGAAAAAAATATATATATGAATTACTATATACTAACATGTTGATAAACAATGATCGGATATAAAATATATCACAATAGGGTTAATAATATAGCATAATAATAATATAATTTGAAACTTCTTACTCATGTCCATTGTATAAAGGAACTGCAAAGGTAAGATACTTGCCTGATGCGTTGTTTACAGTTCGTAACTTAGTTCTATCTTTTATACCGAAACCTATCGCATTTGATCGATTAGAATAACATATTATAACACATAGAACTGCTTATTGCAGTCAGCACATAACCTAATCACATTGTCACATATGATTAACAACCATTGAATCACAAATAAACACATATCTAATTAAATTATCTAAGTCCAGATCAATTTCTGAAACATGTTGGTGTACCGACGGCTTTATCGGGTAATTATCGAGTCTATGACTCTATCCTGTAATTCCACATCTGTAAATATCAGTCGTATTATTTTTAAATGACTTATAATAATTTTAAAAATATTTATTATCTTATATCACGCATTTTCAAACATCGGAATCATAATTAAATGATTTAAATATTAAATAATTCTATTATCATTAATTTAAATAATATTAATCTATTAATGAAACCATTATCCAACTATTAAAGTTATTTATAATAACTCAAAATACTTTTAAAAGTATTTATTCTTTAAATGATTTTTAAAGAATTAAAATCATTTTTATTTAATTATCATTAATATTAATGTATTAATGTATTATTTATCAAAATATTAAAAGTCCTTAATCATAACTTAAAATATTTTAATTCATTTATATCCTTTTTAAATGATTTTAAATATATAAAACCATTTTAAAACTATTTATTTAATATAATTATTAAATAAACTTAATATCATTTATTATTAAATTAATATCATTAATATTAAATTATTAATAAAATTATCCTTTAAATATTAAAAGTTATATTTTATAACTTAAAATATCTTTAAACACTTTATTTTCATTTAAAATGATTTTCCTAATATTAAAATAATTTTTAAACTAATGTATTTAATATAATTATTAAATAACTTTAATATCATTAATAATAATTAATTAATGAAATTTACCTTTAAATATTAAAAGTTATATTTAATAACTTAAAATATTTTTAAACTATTTATTTTATTTAAAATGATTTTTCTAAAATTAAAATCATTTTTAAACTAATTTATTTAATATAATTATTAAATAAACTTAATATCATTTAATATTAAAATATTAATATTTTTCATGACAAAATATCAAAAGTTATATTTATAACTTAAAATACTTTTATAACCTTTAAATCATTTTTCTATAATTTGTAAATCATTATTTCTATTTTTCATCATTTATTTAATATATTCAATAAATAACTTAGTTATAATTAATATTAATTAATTAATGAAATTCATCACAAAATATTAAAAGTTATCAAAAAATAACTTAAATTATTTTCTTATACCATAATATAATTTTAAATGATTTTTCATGTATTAAAATCATTTTTAAATAATTTATTTAATATTATAATTAACTAAATTAAATACTTTTAATATTTCAAAAATATTAAATATTTATGAAATATATTCAAAATAATTAAAAACTAATTTTCGGATTTTAAAATAATTTTTAATAATTTATTTTGTATTTTTCATAATTAATACTAATTATTTAATATAATTTTTATATAGAAACTGTCACTAAAGACCACCTATAGCCACAAAACCGTCGCTATAGGTGTTCTTCAGCAAAACCCAGAACACCATGTCAGTTTCGAGGATGCTAGGTTTGACCATACGTAAATCTCAATCATGATGTTTCACGACATCTTTGTGATCGGATATTATAGTTCTAGTGCAGGACTTCATTATCAAACAACAAACATAATTATAACATCAAATATCAGCAAGATCTAGCCCTCCAAAAATCATGTCAGAACTGTTCTTCAATTTCTGGGTTTTCCAGAAATGAAGAACAGTCGAGGTACTTACCTTCCAAGCCTTGATTCAACCGTTCCGGGCTTGATATGTTCATTCTAATGGTTCATACATATAGAGTACATGACATGGAACAATACCATATCATCAGATCATTAAAACATCAATACAAACAAAAGATATGAGCCGGTCAAACCATACTGGAAAAATTGCTCATGAAGGTTCTGGGTTTCCGTAAACCTTCATAAAAAAAACGGCCAACGATTTCACTTTGAAGGTTAAATTCGATCCTGTACATGATATGGGTAATATAAAGGTATTACTATGTAGTTCTAATGTCACATTATAACACCAAAACCAAATCCTAGACTAACTATCAAAGATAAGCAAGATCAAAGGCTTTAAAAGGGCTGTCAGAAATTCTGGGAATCTAGGAATTTTTCTGGGTTGCCCAAATTTTCGCTGTGGCTCAATAACCGACTTTGACCACGATTATCTTACAACCTATGCATGATCTGGTCCTACTTAAACTTCCAGAACATAGATCTTACAGCATACAACAAGATCAAACATTAAAACAACAAAAACACTTAACAACCAAAGATCTATGGGGTCTGACATTTGACTGTCAGACACAAAATAAACTTTTTCCAAAATTTTGAAATCTTCAAATTCGTCCACTTAGATGTTATGGATCTACAAGATACCAACCCAGATCACTTATTTAGACTCCATAATACATATATAACACAAAAAACTTAACATCTAACACAAGATTAAATGTCAGATTTTGGTTTTTAAGTTATACCTTTCTTGATCAAATCCTTGAATCTAAGCCTCTGATTTGTTGTGGGTGTTAGTGGGGCTTTGTTTGGGAGCTCATATACTACAAGAATTCGTATCTTAGAGAGAGAGAGAGGGTCTTAGATGAGCATGGTGAATAAATGAGGCAAAAATAATGCACTTTCTCTCTCCAACCTATATATAATGTAAATACAATGCATGAATCTGAGGTTGCTGCTGATTTGCTGTGAATTATTGTGCACATGGGGTTGTTGGGTTTGGTCACCAACTTCCCCTAATTGTCAAAACCTATATAAGCTTCAATAATACAAGAGGGGCAAAAAGGTCATTTGGCTTTTAAAATTAAGGGCAATCTTGTAATCCTTGCAAATCCTTAGGGTTTAGGGTTTGGGTTAGGGTTTAGGGTTTAGACCATTTTAGAGTTTAAAAATAATTTCTAGAATTTCCAAAATTAGGATTTAAAAATAAATAACAATTTAGTTTTCCAAAAAAATATAAATTAGAGTTTACTAAATATAATTAGTTTTCTAATTCGATTACTTAAACATTTGTGTTTAAAATTTACTAATCATAATTAACCTTGCTAATTTAGCAATTAGGGCACCAATTAGCAAATTAGGGTTTATAACATAATAGAAATTAGTTTCCTTAAATTCGAAATTAGGGTTTCTAATTAGCTTAGGTTTACTAATTACCTTGAACTTGGAAATTTGTTTTACTAAATCACTAATTAACATTAAGCTTGCTTAATTAGTGATTAGGGTTAATAATTTACAATTTAGGGTTTATAACATAAATAATACGGTTTCTAGAAATTAATATTTCAAATTATTAATTAGGGTTTACCTAATCAATATAAAATTATATAATACATAACATACATCATATATCACAGTTATATACAGTGTCGAACTCAACTTGAGTTTTAAATTAGGTTTTTCCATTTAGCAATTAACTAATTATTATTTAGGGTTTACAATTTAAATAAATTAGGGTTTATAAAATAAATATTAGGGTTTCTAGAAATTAATATTTCTAAATATTAATTAGGGTATACCTAATTAATCATAAAGTCATATAATACTTAACCTTAATCGTAATCACACCGTTACATAGCAGTCTCGAACTCAAATCGAGTTTTAAATTAGGGTTTCCAAAATATTAATTAGGGTTATAAATTTGTAATAGGGTGTTTAATTAATTAGGTTTCCTAAATAGTAATTAGGGTTTCAAAAATTAGGGTTCTCCCTAATTAGGGTTAATATCTATAACATCGGTCGTTACCCACATCAACATGATTACATAACAGTCTTAAGCTGGCATCCGACTTTTGAATTAGGGTGTAACAGCTTAAACTAGGGTTTTAACATTATACACATAATTTAACCAACATTATCAGTCCACACATATACAGTACATATTTACGACACTGAAATAAAATAATATTATTATTCTTATACATTGATAAAAATCCAAAATTAGGGTTTGGATTCCATATCTAATTTATTCTTCATACATAACATTATTAATTAAGTTAAAATAATTAACTTAATTAATCTTGCATACCTTCATATAATAAAATAAATAATTATTATAATAATTTAAAAATCATTTCATATATTATTTAAATAATATATAATCATATTTTCATAGAAAATAATTAATAAAAATATTTCACGCTATAAAATTAATTATTATAAGAATAAACTTTATAATAGTCAATAATTCTAAAATAAAATTATTTGTAAACATTCATGTAATAAATATATTTTTATTTATTGCATAATTACATACATACATTATCTTGTACAAATCCTCATCCTTAAAATAAAATTAAAAAAAAAATTATATGCAAAATTTCTGATTTATTTATACAGAAAATAGCGGGTTGTTACAGTAGTGCAACTTTGTATGCTACTTCACCCACTCGCTTGAGTATCTCGAACGGACCTATGAATCTTGGACTCAGTTTCCCTTTCTTGCCGAAACGGATCTTTCCCTTCCATGGAGATACCTTTAGGAATACAAAACTGCCGACTTCAAAATCTCGGTCTTGTAGATGCAAATCCGCATACTTTTTCTGGCGATCTTGAGCTACCACTAGTCTAGCATTTATTACTGTCACCACATCCGCGGTTTGTTGTACTAACTCTGGTCCGAGTATTCGTCGTTCTCCGACTTTGTCTTAACATAATGGCGTTCTGCACTTCTTCCCGTAAAGAGCTTTGTACGGTGGCATGCCGATACTCGCATGGTAACTATTATTATACGCAAACTCGACTAAGGGTAGGTGGTCATCCCAATTTCCCTTGAAGTCCATCACGCAAGTTCTAAGCATGTCCTCTAGTGTTTGTATTATCCTCTCACTTTGTCTGTCTGTCTGAGGATGATAAGCAGTACTTAACCTTAATTGTGTTCCCATTCTCTCATTCATGCTTTTCCAAAATTTTAACGTGAAACGCGGGTCTCGGTCAGAAACAATCGATACTGGAACTCCATGTCATGAAACACTCTCCTTTACGTACATGCTTGCTAACTGATTCAAATTGTAACAGATCTTGATCGGTAGAAAATGTGCGGTCTTTGTAAGTCAATCCAGAATAAACCAAATGGCATCCAAACCTTTCTGCGTGACTGGAAGTCCTACCACGAAATCCATCGTAATATGCTCCCATTACCACTTCGGTATTTCCAACGGTTGTAGCAACCCACTCGGCCGCTGGTGCTCTACTTTTATACGTTGACAAGTCAAACATCTACTAACACACCCTGCGACTTCCCGTTTTAAATTGGGCCACCATAAATGTTGTCGTAAATCTCGGTACATCTTCGTGCCTCCCGGATGAACAGAATATGTCGTATTATGTGCCTCGTGCAAAATCTCTTCTCTCAACTCGGTTACCGCCGATACCCACACTCTCCCTTCGAATCTTAAGATACCGTCTTTATCCCTTCGAAATTTTTCTTCCTCATTTTCTGTGATCCTTCTCCTGATCTTCTCACATTCTTCATTTTCCCCCTGTGCTTCTTTTACTCTATCCAGCAATGTTGGACAAGCTTCCATTATAAATAATTTCTCTTCAGACCTCCCGGGTCCCTTCACTTCTATTTCCAACTTCTCCATATCTCTTATTAACTCCTCCTGAGTTGTCAGTTGAAACAATTTCTCCCTCCCTTACCTGCTCAGAGCATTGGCAACTACGTTTGCCTTCCCCGGGTGATAAAGAATCTCACAATCATAATCTTTGATCAATTTTAACCGCCTTCTCTAACGCATATTCAACTCCTTCTGTATGAAGATATATTTCAGACTTTTGTGGTCCATGTATATCTCACATTTCTCTCCGTACAAATAATGCCTCCATATTTATAACGCAAAAACTACTGCTGCTAACTCTAAGTCATGAGTAGGGTATCATTTTTCATAATCCTTTAATTATCGTGATGCATACGTGATAACTTTGCCATGCTACATCAGCACACAGCCCAGTCCTCTATGGGATGCATCACTATACAACACAAATCCTCCTGTATCATCTGGAAAGGATAATACAGGCGCCTCGCTTAATCTCTTCTTTAACTCTTGAAAACTCTCCTCGCATTTTTTGGTCCATACAAATTTTACCGTTTTCCTCGTCAGATTAGTCAACGGGGTCGCTATCTTAGAAAAATATTGGATGAGTCTTCGATAGTACCCAGCTAACCCTAAGAAACTTCTTACCTCTGTCGATGTTCTCGGTTGTTCCCAACTACTTACCACTTTGACCTTTTCGGGGTCTATTGAGATTCCATTCTCATCCACCACATGGCCTAATAATTGAACCTTCTTCATCCAAAATTCGCATTTTGAAAACTTTACATACATCTTCTCTTTTCGTAGTGCCTCCAAAATAATCTCCAGATGTTCGGTGTGTTCTTCCTCTATCTTCGAGTAGATCAAAATGTCTTCGATGAAAACTACTACGAATTTATCCAAGTATGGCTTGAAAACTCGATTCATCAAGTCCATGAATGTTGTTGGAACATTAGTTAAACCTAATGACATTACCAAAAACTCGTAATGTCCATAACGGGTTCGACACGCAGTCTTTGGTATATCTTCATCCCGCACTTTCAGTTGATGATATCATGTTCGTAAGTCGATCTTTGAGAACCATTTCGCTCCCTTCAGTTGATCAAACAAGTCGCCTATCCTCGGTAATGGATATTTGTTCTTGATTGTTACTCTGTTCAATTCTCGATAATCGATACAGAGCCTCATCGATCCATCCTTTTTCTTCACGACTAACAATGGTCCCCCCACCCCAAGGAGACACACTCAGTCGAATGTAACCCTTACCTAATAGCTCTTGAACTTGTACCATTAATTCCTTTATTTCTACTGGCGCCATACCATATGGAGCTTTCGAAATTGGTGTCGTTCCCGGTGCTAAGTCTATTACGAATTCTATTTCTCTGTCTGGCGGAAGTCCAGGCAGATCGTTCGAAAACACGTCTTGAAATTTGTTTACCATGAGTATATCTTTAATCTCTACTCCCTTTTTTTGAGTATCTATAATGTAAGCTAAATAACCTATACATCATTTCCTTAACAATTTCTTGGCATGCATCATCGTAACGCAACACGATTGCTTAAGCGGTGAACTACCATGAAACACTACCTTAGACTTGTTCAGAGTCTAAAGGTTCACACACTTGTTCTGACAGTCAATTACTGCCGCATGGTTATATAACCAATCCATTCCCAGTATTACGTCAAATTCTCCCAGTCTAATATGAATCAAGTCTATGCTCAGTTCATGTTCTCTAATGTTTGCGCGACAATTTTGATAGACGTATTCTACAGGGATTATTTCCTTATTCGCAACTTCTATGTTCAAGGGATCTTTTAAACGTTCTCGGGGTGTACTAAGTTTACTAGCAAATTCTCCGGATACAAACGAATAGGTGGCACCCGAATCAAATAATATATAAGCATTTATATTATTGATTGGGACTATACCTGACACCACGTCCTTTGCAGCCACTGCGTCCTAGACGATCATGTTAAAGGTTCAGGTGGTTGATCGGTTGGGTTGTGCAGGTCCACCAATCATTAACTTGCTCTCTGGTCTCCGCCAGCTCCACTGCTTCCTTTCTTTGGGAAATCCTTTATCTGGTGCTCTGTCGATCCACAAGCAAAACATCCTCTGATCTTCTTTGGCTTTGGGCAATTTGGCGAGATGTGCCCCTCTTGGCCGTAATTATAACAAGTGGTCTTCCCCTTCCAGCATTCCCCCCTGATGGTTCCTTCCACACTTGTTGCAAGCTTCGGTCCTCTTCTTAAAGTTCCCCTGGTGACTTCCACCTTGGTTACTGTTTCTATTGTTGTTGTTATTATTTTCCCATTTTCTCTTTCCAGAATTACTCCCTCCACTGCTGCTTCCTCCACGATGCTCACTACCAGTGTTCTTGTTCTTCTTCTCCTTATGATATAGATTTAAGGCCTCACTGCCACCTTCCACAATGACTGCCTTCTCTAACAAGGTCGTAAAGGAATCAATCTGGAAGACTTATACATTATTATACAACCACGGCTTCAATCATTGCTCGAAGCGTCTCGCCTTCCTTTCCTCATCCACAACTTGGTGCTCTGCGAACCGCGCTAGTTCATTAAACTTAGCAACTTATTGCGCCACCGTCATATCTCCTTGTTTTAACTCTAGAAACTTCACTTCCATCCTACTCTTCATACTCTTCGGGAAATATTTCTCGAAAAACAGCGTCGTAAACCTCTCCCATGTTATCGTTCCTTCCCCCGCTCTCTACTGATTAGTTTCCCACCAATAGTTCGCTTCGCCCCTCATCATGTATGTTGTAAATATTGTCTTCTGGTCTTCACCCACGCGAGCTATAGTGAAGGCCTTCTCGATATCTTTGATCTAGGTTTACGCAATTATCGGGTCAGTAGTTCCTGTGAACTCTGGGGGTGCTACACTCTTAAATTCTTTGAAGGTTGTTACTGGGACAGCTTGGGGAACGGGCGGTACAGTTTCATTTCCTCCCCTCAGAGCTTCTCCCAATAAATCTACCAGTCACTGTATCGGATCTACTGGTCCTCTCATCATTAACTGACTCTTCTTGGACGGTTATTCTATGTCTGGGCGGCATTTTCTGTATCACAAATTTTTTTTCATCTTATTATCTAACTATCATATTTAGACAGTTCTCAAATGAGAAGAACTAAAAGTTTATAACACATTTCTGAAATAAGGTCATTTATATTCATATGTCAAATTGTTACAATACACGTCATTTTCTAGCATACTGCTATAAATGAAAACACATATCCCCTAATATCACATAAGACGAGGACAACACTAGCTTACTACCCCTTTAACAATTTTCAAAAGTTGGGGTTACCACCATCTCGCATCTTACACAAAAGATTGAGATTACAACAACATATTAACAACACATAAATAAAACTACTACACTACTGAGCTTTTCCCCCTAGACTCAATCTAACATCCCACGCTCCATGGCGCTCTGATACTCCTTCTGTTTAATGTGTGCCACCATATCCTGACTTATGGTATGCCTGGTCTGTCCTTGCTCAGCTGGGTAGTGATTTACCCCATCGATCAACCTCTCCATGTCCGTGCGTAGATCATAGCCCATCTTGTTCATCTTCCTCCTCTTGCACCGCACCTAATCCTCTAGATCACCCACTCTGTCATTAGAATCCTGCCACTTCTCCTCGAAGTGGATCCTATCCATCACTTCCATTTCTAACTGAGTGCGGAGAGCCTCCTTCTCTGTCCTCTCACTCAACACCCTCTGTTCCATTTCTTCTAACTTTCCTGCCCCTCAACATTCCTTGCCACCGATAGGTGAAACAAGGCCCCCATCTGGATCCCTGACTCCTTACGGTGAGCAATTTCCACCTCCATCTCCTGCATCACTAGTTGCCTCTCAAGGGTCTCAGTTTCTAGCTCTTCGACTCTACATCCTAATTCCAAAATATGTTCTTCATACTCTCCTAACATCTGATCCTTGAAAGTAGACTCGTCGGAGTTCTCCATGGGCTCGGGTTCCTCCTCCACGGGTTCCTCCTCCATAGGCTCCTCCTCCGGATCAGACTCCTCAGGTAGAGGCTCCATCTCCTCCTCTTCGTCATCATCATCAATAGGGACAACTACCGATATAGGCTCCGCTATCAAAGGTGCCTCATAAACTACGTGGATATCACGCGGCTCCTCCTCTACTACTCGACTAGGTCCTCCTATGTCAGTCATCCTACAATCACCAACATAAGACAAGGCAAACAACAACTCCATCAGAATGTTAAATAAACATAAGTTCATTGTACAGAATGAAGTTACATTTCATAACACACTAAGTCTCCCAAGGAAAACTCTACATGAGTTTTATCCCCTTCCTAACTTCTAAGTTTTCTTAAGTTATAATCTAAGGATTCTCATTCCTAAGGTCTATATAACAGGGCTTTGATAACAACCTGTGACGCCCCCAAATTCTGACCGCCACTTGGTCACTCGAATTTGGTTCATCACGTTCTCATGGCAATACCATAATAACTAAAATCATATAGTTACAACGAAAGATCTAATTTAGAATAATATACAATGTTTTATTATAATTATTCCTCCAAGTCTCGCAACCTACCGTGATTAATAGATTACATAATAATATCGAATAAAGACTTATTACATAATTCTACTTAAGCTTAAACATAGTCTGAAAATAGTCTTAATGCAACATAATAAATTTAAACATAAAAGGGACAAGCTAGTCGGTAGCCTTGCCCTTGTCTTTCCCAGATACACTTCCCTATTCCGCCTTAACTGAAAGGTTTTAAATAAGCAAGAATGAGCACAAATTGCCCAGCAAGTAATATACAATAAGGGTAAGGAGTTTTATAACACCAGTTTGAAATATCGAAGTATCATCTCTAAGATAGTTCAGAGTTTCAGAATAATATCATGAACAATGAATGTCAACAATTCTTGGAATAAGAACGATAATTCAATATAAATCAATGTATATATATATATATATATATATATATATATATATATATATATATATATATATATATATATTTCAAAGACTATCAAGGTGCCCAATCGATAACAATTTATACTGAGCAGTCACTAAGGACTATTGAACATCTACTAGAATTATCAATATTAAACTTATAACCCAAAAGAATTAAGTACTATAGATGATCAGTCTACAATACTCTAAGTTATGCATAACACCACAGTAATAGTCTACTCATGTGTTGGGGTTTCCAACAACATACATTCCCCTTACCATAAGGGTTGTCCAACTCAGTTTTCAAGATTTTCGCATCAATCAATTGGTTTGGACAGTTTTATAAACATGCATATAATCTAGCCGAATCAAATGGCATAGACACTTTCATAATATTCAAGAACAATACTAAGTTCACATGAATAATAGTTTTCTCAAGAGTTTAACATACTAGCTCAATTGAACAAATAAGTAGGATAACTTGCATTCAATGAGATAAGCTTACGATATTCATTGAATAAAGTAACACAATAGTTAGAATACTTGCACAATGTAAAGTAGGGTTCGGATACTTGCCTTAAGCGTAGATTATCCTCATTAAGAAATCAATACTTTCGAATCCTATTTATAATGTATTATAAGTATAGGATGCCCATTAGTTAAATGTTCTCATGCTTGATATGTAAGTTTAAATGCATACTTAAACATTTAACTTAGTTGTATACTCTTCCCATACTTCATTCCACACCTTGCATACTTATAACACAAAATAAGTTTATAAGTCACCATGAAATCAAATAACATAGTTTTTAATTGTTTCTTTATAGTTTGTAAATACTTTTTGGACTTATCACTTGAAAGTCTATAATCACATCATTAAACATTCACTCCTATCATCTAGCATGCTTCTTAACACATTGGACATATACTGGTCATGCAATACATGCTAGAGTAATAATAAAAGTATGCAACTCCTACAAATTAATAGCAGAAAACCGATCCCATCAAGGCAGATCGGCACTACCAAGACCGATTTGTACTAAGGAGACGCGATACGTTATGACAACTCCCAAATTCAAACCAGTAGTCAACGCTCCCCGCGAAGACCGCTCATACTCTACTTGTGCGTACATAAATAATCATACAATACACATATATTAGTAAGTGGATAACCAAGTTTGACCTCATATCATAGAATTATCATAGGTCACCATCTATTCTCATTTAATCAAGACTTTAAAGGCTCAATTCATAGTTTTCTTTCGTTTAATCATTGAACCCATACTATATGATCCATAGGTCTCAACTACTCATGTTTGCATTAGATTAGTCATGTATTACAAGTTATAATGTTCTAGTTCATTCATGCTTGTTCTAAGCCACATTTAACTAGTTTTACTAAACATAAGACTTACTAGGCATTCATATTAATCATATCTACATGCATAACACCTAATCGTGATGTCTCATATGCACAAATTAAACCACATAAGCATGCTCACAATCTTAACTCAATGTACATGGTTTATCAAGTTTATATTTGAAATTATAAGTCTCTTTAGTAAACTTATTTAAGTATCCAAGATAAGCACACACTGTCTAAATCCTAATTTCGTACGCAATTATGCACATACTCAAGTTATTTACATAAGCTAGAAATATCAGAATTTGAAACATAATGCTCATCATACTTTGTTTTGCAAAACTTCAAGTTTTCCTTTAGAAATCCTTTAAAACCAAGCTAGGAAACTCTATTATACACCAAGCCAGTTCATGCCTTATGTTATACTCATGTACGTGCATACCTAGGTTATTTCCATATGCTCACCAAATCAGAATATACATTAATCCAAGTTTACCATCTCTAGTTTTTCCAAATATTGAAGTTTTCTTGAAAACTCAACTTACATCAAGCTAAAACAACGTACTATGTTCAAAAAATATCTAACCACATGCTAGGGTCATTTATATGCATATTCTAACCAAAGTAACATGCTCAGAATGATACAAGACCACAAAAGAAGTGCACATGACTGGCAGCAGGCGCGGTCGCGTGGTCATATACTATAGAAGTGGTGCGGCCATGCCACTTCGAGCAGAACACAAAAATGAAGGCTCTGTTTATGCAGAGTTCCTACACAACTAACATCAAACCTGAATCCAAACAAACTATACAGCCTCTAGACATGCAAACAAACCCAAACAACACAATGGCATGCTATTCTTCATCAATTAACAGAGAATTTTTGAAATTATAAGAATTTAGACAAAACCCAAACTAAGAACAAAATTAGGGATTATACATCCTTTATGCTTAAAATTTGAATTTCCTCTATATCTGATTATGCTCTCTCAATGCATTAGCAACACACACTCTCTAATGCACTTCTCAGATAATTTTTAAGCAACATAAAATGGAATAGAAATTGTGCTATATATAGAGGATGGATTGCCCAGTTCATGGCATTGCTCCATGGTTTGATTCAAAGGAAATTGGAAGAAGATGTTGGGTATAAGGAGAGTTGGCCAACTGCTCACCTCCATAGCCATTATCACTGCCATCCTAGCTTCAACCACCAACTTGTGTTTGCGTATTATAGAGTGAGTTACTGTTGTTGTACTTTGTGACACTCAATTAGGGATAAGAGCAAATCTCAGCAACTCTATTAACTAAGGCTTGGTTTGGTTCCTTTTAAATTCCCAAAATATAATTTTAATGTTTTAATGCTACTACATAATGGAAAGTTGGGGATTATTTATGTGCTTACATCATATAATTCATGTACATTATTCCAGTCTAATTATTATTTATAATATGTATGGACTCCATTTAATTACCCACTAGTAATTAATATCCCCGAAAAACTTTATTATACCAGTTATACTCACTTATTGGAATAATATGAAATTCTTTGACAGAGTACCTCTTTTAATGCTTCCACACATACTTAATGTCACATAAACAATTATTTATGTAACTTATAATTCCCAAATCCTTTATTATATAGTTTTCTATATAACACATAGTCATTTTAATGCGTCACACCCCATTTTCTTTTTAATGTAAGAACTATATAACATCACATGTCTTGCACATATAATTTAAGTGAATAGTACCATTCTAATTATTCAACTCACAAGAACAATTAATAATCACATATCATTAATTAATCACTATTAATATTCTACAATATAAATTAACAATTAATATTAATTAATCGTTTACTTGATAATTCCTTCGTTGATTAATATTACTATTAATATTTAACCGAAATTCTTTAATAACAAATAACAATTAATATAGATTAATTGTTTGCTTAACAATTCTTTCGTTAATTAATATATTCATTAATATTTCCCATCACCGTGCCACACAAGGCTTTCAACGAGTTCATCGCAACTCCATACATTTCCAATTATTCAATTGTTTAATATAATTGAGTTAACTCATCTCGTAACACAAAATCATTTATATCCAAATAAATATTCATTTTCATTAATATATTCATTTAATAAGACGTGGAAATTCTTGGGTATTACAACCATGATGTATGAAATCTGGGTGTGAAAATAGATCGGATTTCGAGGCATCATAGTTAGAGCCAGTCTAAATATCTGAGTAATGACCAATGATTGGATAAATGTTTTCCTATTAATAGAGACCCTTATTCATCTCATAAGGCTTGCTAAAATCGTAAACTCTACATTAGAAAGAGAGATATAATGAGTTGAGAGATAAAAAGGAGGGCCCACGAAGAACTCTGTAGTTCGGTAACTCAGAGGAGTCTAGGAAGGAAGAAGGCGACAAGAAGCTTGCATCATTTCCTCACTTCAAGAATGTACACAGACCCCTTAACCTTAAAATCCTTAAAGTAAAGTCTGTTATTATGCCTGACATGTGTCTAAAAGAGTAATAACTTGAATCAAATTTAGAAATAATGAACTTATTCACCTTGCTCAGATGGTATCAAGAATCAGACCTATAAACTAAAAGAGCCCAGAGTGTTGTGTTTATATCATGTGCAGGTCATTAGTATTGGTAGAGGAAAGATTATACTTAAAAATTGAATAAGACCAACGTAATGTGTAGCTGCATCTTCCACAGTGATTCCTTGTCAAAAATAGTTCTAGACATCTGTCAAAATGACCAATAACTTGTTAAAAGAACTAATGTTAAGCCACACTCCAACCCTCGAATGTATTAGACTCAATCTAGGTGGTAGATTAGTTTGAATATAAAAGTATAGCCTCAGCTCAGTCAGCCAAAGATAATCTTGAATTGGAATGCCAAAGTATACCTTAGCCTTAAATCTAGATCTATGCCTTTAAATCACTCAAACAATCAACAAATTGTAAGTAGTGGATGGTAAAAGTAGCCTACTAGGGATTGACTTTTAAATTCTGGGTAACCCAGAATTGGTTTTTCAGTATTTGACAAGATGTTCAAGGTCCCAGATCTTGTATGTATACTACATATTCATGCTCCTATATAACTTAGTTAATCAACAGAATGAAAAGTATGTAAGGTCAAACTAGCTAACTCGATCACGATGGCAGTTTTCTGGAAAACCCGGAAAACTCAAGAACTTTATTTCTGTAGGGTTTGACCGTATGATATCTTACGCTTTTGATGTAGTTAGGTTGACCGGATGATTGATAATTGTACCTTGACATGTGGAGTATAAGACTGAACCCTTAGAACACCATAATATCACACAGAACGTGATTAATTGAAGGCACAAAGTAGATATCGAGCACTGCCTGGTTTTTTGGGTAACCCAGAAAACCCATGAAGGGCCTGACAGCCACTTTGGACCTCTAGATTTTGCATGTATGTTGCTTTATGACCCTGTTAGTTGATGATTTGTGTAGTATTACAACCATACTACATGACCATTACAAGACCTTGCCTAAAACAACTCGACCAACAAGTTACAAGCACAAAAAGTAGGCACCATGAACATCGATCGTCCGTGGTTCTTGAGCCTCAAGAACACCTATCATGATAAAAAACGTAAAGCTAAATCCTTTAGCGACGGTTTAATTATTTTTGTTTTCTAATTTCCTAAAAATACATTAAAAATAGAAATAAATTCCTAAAAATTACAAAATCGGGCTTTTAAAAATTATTTTAAGTTATAAAATTAACTTTTGATAAAGTGACATATTTTTCATTAATATTCCTATTTATTTTAATATTAATGGTATTAAATTTATTTAATAAATGTATTAAATAAATGGAATAAAATGATTTTATATTATAAAAAAAAAAATTTAAATGATAATAAGGTGTTTAAAAATATTTTCAATTATAAATTCCGATTTTTAATATTTTAAGGTAATTTTCATTAATAATTTAATATTAATGATAATAAGTTTATTTAATATTTATATTAAATAAATGGTTTAAAAATGGTTTTAATGATTTAAAATGATATAATGGATTTTAAAATATTTTAAGTTATAATAAATGACTTTTAATATTTTCATGAATAATACATTATTATTTAAATATTGATGGTAAAATAAATGTTTTAAAAATATTTTGAGTTGTTATTAATAACTTAGATATTTTGTCAAGTATTTTATTAATATTTTATATTAATGATAATGGAATTATTCTCAGATTTAAATCATTTAAAAATGATTCCAGTGTTTGTAAAAATATGATAAATTATAATAATTATTTAAAAATTGTTATAATACCTTTAAAATAATAGGATCAATAATTAATAGTATTTAACTGACACAATTGAGTTTAAGTAAATATAAACTTGATTATTATCCGATAAAGCCGTCGGTACACCGAAATGTTACCGAAATTGACCCAGACTCATATAGATTGACTAATAAGTAATTATTTATGTTCGAATGACTACTATAACTATGTGACAACGTGTTTAAGCTATATGATGACTGCGAATAGCAGTGTTATGTGTTATGGTATATTATTCTGATCAAAAGAATAATCTTATGAATGATAGGTTTCAGTATAAAAGATAGCAACAGTACTACGATCGTAGTCTACCTCCGACGATCGTAAATCTTCTTTGAGTAAACCATGGAATGAACTCTACAATCATAGACTGACTCTGTTGATCGTGGAGCTATGTCCCAGACCAAGACTTTATTGTTGAACTAGTTTCAAGAATCGCGGAGCGCACCCCACAGTCGTAGTGTGGCTTCACTTCAATCGTTGAACGCTCTCACAGATCGTAGAGTAAACTAAACCAGTCATAATCACATTATGGAATAGCTCTACTGATCGCAGAGCTTCACCCAGTCAATTCGTAGGGCCACTCCACAAATTGTAGAGTGACTCCATCAATCGTAGAGTAACCTCTTCGACCATATTATAGCATATGCAATTCGTAGAGTGATTGTGAATCGTAGGTCATTTTTGCAGAATGACTAAACACTGAAATTCCTATAACAAACTTGTTAATCACTTTCAAATCCTTACAAAAACTTATTAAAGTCTGTCCATAGTATGATTGATCCATGGAAATGTTAATAATGAATTGAGAGAACTAAAGAAAATAATCATGGTAGGATCCAACGACTATCATACACTTCTAGGTACTAGCATGGCGTAAGTAATTCAAGTGTATTAAGCGAACCAAGACAAAAGAGTCATCTTAACAATAATAGATAATTACATAAATAATTCAAGTATGATGGACTGTTATAAATTCTAAATAGGGGAGTATTTAAGTTAGGCCTACAATGATTATTATGTAAATTCAACAGGGACTAATTATTAGGATGGTATATGGATAATGTAGGTTATCCAAAAAGCAAAATCATAGAGTTAAGTAGGCATCAGATCAGGTAAGTTCCCTAACTCTCCTAACTTACATATTGTGTAAATCTGAATTGTTGCAATATCGGCCATATTTATATCGAACAAATACCTATTACTATTTGAAAGTCAATTTTATATCTTAATTTTGTTGCAAGTATTGAACTAATTGCTCCTAAATGTATTTGATTAGTGAGTTTTATACCTACGAATCGGCTTCTGATTTGGACTTAAACAGTGTTGATTTTGTCTATTTTTATTCATTTTTACTTGTTTTGTGTTTGTTTTATGTTTAGGATTGTATTACGTGGCATGGTAGTATAATGGCGTTATTATGGTGAGACATGGCATGAAAAAGGCAAGAAATCAGCACTTCAGAAATACTCCCCGCCGGGGCGGGCCCTCACCAGTACAAAAACCCCCGCCGAGGCGAGAATACAGGGAGAGAGAAAGTGTTTTGCTTTGATTAGAATTCTGCAGCTGCGTAGACGAAATAATTTGGCATGAACTGGGACTATGTTGGGCGTCGTGTTATCAGTGTTATACATGACTTATGCTCAGACAACACATCACAATAGAGATCAATTACACCAATCAATCAATTCAACTTTGAGCCCTAATTTTCAGTGAAGAACATTGGAGGAGAGCAAAGAAGGTCAAGATCAAGAAGATTACATATTTGAAGGCGAACAAGGGTGGTTTTGTAATTATTTTTTTTCTTTAATTCAAATTTTGTAATTGGGATGATGAATTCTCTACTTATTTCAGTTTTTAATTCATTGATGATGAACTAAATTACTTATTAGGCTTGTAATGAATCTTTATTATTGAATAATGATTGTTATGCATTAATTTAAGTTTAATAAATTATCAATTTAGTTTATCTATTGTGGTTTGCACTTTAATTTATGAATTGCTTGATCACCAATTCTGTGTGTATTTATATGGATTCGAGAGATGATGTATGAATTTAGACCTAATCACTTTAGCATGTGTTCTTGAATTCTGTGATTTAATAGAATCTTGAAGAATGTTTAGGATAGAGATATATCTAACATCGCATGTAATCGTGTAAGGAACTTGGGATTTAAACCGTATTTAATTTTAATTCACATAGAGATATTGTGAATTAGTTAATTAGAGTGTTTGGCTTAATTCTATCAAATTGTGGATTTAAGTTAATACGGTGTTAGTGCATCGAGAGATGGCTAATTCTACTTGAGTGTTCTTGATTAATAAACTGAGATAGTAAATTGAACTGGAATAAGGTGTCATAATCAGAGTGAAACTTAAAGTGAAGTTGTAAGCCTAATTCTCCATTATATGCTTGAAATTTATGGTTATTTAGTGTGGTGGTTGGTTTGGATTTTTAGTTTCTTAGTTTTATTCATTATAATCATTAATTTGAATAGTTTAATAAAATTGGGTTAATATAAAACTGGTAATTGTTAGATTTAATTTCATACTAGTCTCTGTGGGAATAATACTTTTCTCATCATTATATTACTTGTTGACCACGTGCACTTGCGTTTATAACGTATATAGATTTACACCAACAAGTTTTTGGCGTCGTTGCCAGGGACTAGCTTTGATTTAAGTATTTTTCAATGTCAGCTTAATTAGTTCAGTTTTAATTAAACAATTTTTCTTTTTGTTTTGTTCTTTCTTATTTCAGGTTTTCTGACATAGTGTATGCAAACTCGGTCTAAGAAGCCATACTTGCTTCCTTTCAAGGACGATGTCGAGAAAAGGTTTCAAAGGCTGAGTAAGTGGATTAAGGACACTAAGGAGAATCTTGATAAGGAAGAAATAATGGCTACAGAAGATCAGAAAGCATTAAGGGATTATGTTACTCCTAGGGTGACTGTGAGAGCCCCAAATCCGGGTACTAATCACCAAGGATCTGGTATACTATTTCAATAACTATTGCGGAAGATATAAACATAAATTATTTATACATTAAACATTACACACTATTCGCCAAGGTCGAGAACCTTCACATAAGTCTTGAATCAATATCCTATCTAACATATAATGTTATTGTCATACAATATTATTATAATTTAGCTGCACATATAATCCCAAAGTTGGACTGTCTTTGTCTTGTCTTGTATTTTACGTATTCGTCTTAATCTGCAATGTTTATCATGATATAGTAAGGCTGAGCAACAGGTTTGCCTAGCAAGTTTAAATTTATTTGAGGATATATCATGATTGAAAGAATTTGAATAATAGTTGGCTAACATTCAACAATATAGTTGTGAACTAGCATGAACAAATGTTTATAACTGAACGACCAAGTCAATAGGAATTGAATGGTCAAGAAAGAACATGAACAATTTATAACTGGACTAGATGGTAATGAAGGTGATCAGCCTTTCATACCTGATGAACACATGCATTATTTGCACAGAAAGCTATTCAATAATTCATAGACATGGTAATCAGCAATGATTAGCCATAAACATAATTAAAAGAACAACTCAAGGTCGAGTTAGAGAAAACTTGCACAATAATTAGAAGTTCAAGATTAGAAACTTGCCTGTATCACCGACTACTGCTACACAGTTTATATTGCTTTATTCGAAGACCTAATATTAGTAATATAGATCTCCAATATTATAATAATATCATCATAGTGTAATATTGTTAAATATATATTTATAAAATAATCCTAAACACACAACACATAATCCTATCAGTCCACAAACTACCTAAGACTCAGTATCAAGTCAAATTATTTCAGTCTGAGTTGAACCCGACACAATTCTAACATCCCGACGGTCTATTGGAAAATTCTCGAGCCTAATATCACTAAGACTCAGTCTAAACACTTAACAATTAACTTAGATAATTTTATTATCAGTCAAAATATTTTTCATAGGCTCGTAATAATTTTTAAGTAATTATTACCATTTATCATAATTTTTCAATCACTTATATCGTATTTATATAATATAAATACCACATTATTCCCTTATCGTTAATATTTATTTATTATCAAATATTAATGAAATTCTCAACATAATATTAAAAAATAGTTATAATATTATAAAGTATTTTAATACCTTAATTTCTCATTTAAATGAATTTTAAACATTTAAATCCATTATCTAATAATTGACATTAACATTAAAATATTAATTTTTTCATAAACAAAATATCAAAAATTATATTTTATAACTCAAAATATTTTTCATAGGCTCGTAATAATTTTTAAGTAATTATTACCATTTATCATAATTTTTCAACTACTTATATCGTATTTATATAATATAAATACTACATTATTCCCTTATCATTAATATTTATTTGTTATCAAATATTAATGAAATTCTCAACATAATATTAAAAATAGTTATAATATTACAAAGTATTTTTAATACATTAACTTCTCATTTAAATGAATTTTAAACACTTAAATCTATTATCTAATAATTGACATTAACATTAAAATATTAATTTTTTTCATAACAAAATATCAAAATTATATTTTATAACTCAAAATATTTTTCCTAATTCTTAAATTTATTTTTATATGATTTTTAAATCATAAATTCAATTTTTCCATAATTTATTTAATATATTCATTAAATAAATCAATTACCATTAATATTAATTAATTAATGAAATTCATCATAAAATATCAAAAGATATTAAAAATAACTTAAAATATTTTCTAACACCATAATATATTTTTAAATGCTTTTTCAAGTATTAAAACCATTTTTAAGTAATTTATTTAATATTATAATTAAATAAATTAAATACCATTAATATTCCAAAAATATTAATTATTTATGAAATATACTCAAAATCATCAAAACCCATTTTTAGGTTTTAAAATAATTTTTAGGAATTTATTTTGTATTTTTAATAATTAAAAACTATTTTTTTATTTAATAAAATAATTAATTTTCGAAAATTAAGTGTCACTAGTAGGGCTATATAGCGATTCTAACTGCATTATAGGTGTTCTTGAGCCTACCTTGCAAATTCAAACTCGATTAGCATAGGTGGTATGTTTGACCATCATTAAATCTATGTTCTTGTTGCTTTCTGGGCTAGAATTCATGTTAAAGTTGTAGTACTTATGTAATACTATAACTACATACCAAGTTCATGGCCATACAACATCAGAGCAGAGAGATCTAAGCCTCCAAAAAGTCTGACAAAGTTGTTCTTCATTTTTGGGTTTTCCAAAAATGAATAACAGTTGCACTACCTACTTTGGATCCTTATAACTTTCATTATGGGTCTGTTGTGTGTAATTTAAAAGTTCCATTGTGTAGTCCTCATGTCAGGTTATAATAACATATCACTAAATCCATCTAACAACATCACACAAACAAGATCTGGCATGGTCAAACCATGTCAGAAAACTTGTTCTTCAATTTTCTTGGTTTTCCAGAAATTGAACAAAACAGATGGTCAACTCAAGTTTGACCTTGATTATCTTTCACTCTGGTTATTATCTAAGTGATCTAATGACATGTATGTGTAGCCTACATGTCAGCAAACAACCTAAAAACAACAACCTAGCCAAACTATCAAACAACAGCAAGATCAGAGGCTTGCAAAACATTGTCAGAGGCTTCCTGGGTTTCTAAGTTGCCCAGAATTCCAGAACTTGTGATCGGTCAACTAGGTTTGACCACTTATAACATGAAATGTATACATGATCTGACCCTTTTTCCAATTCTAGATAATAGTCCACATGGCATAGAACATATTTATAACATAAAACATCCTAAACATCTAACACAGATAGATTTGGAGGCCCTGACATTAGACTGTCAGGCCTTAAAATTAGGGTTCTAAGTCAGTTTGAAAAACTTGATTTTCTGGCTTCTAGATGTTATGGATCTATGATGTAACATCATAGATCACTAAATAACACCTTCTAACACAACTCTAAACATCTAACAACAACATCTAACACAAAATACATGGATTTGCAAGGTTAGGGTTTTTATACCTTTTATACTTTGATCTTTGATTTCTGATATTTGATCATGTTCTTGGAGAGCTAAGTGATGTTCTTGGCTTTGTTTCTCAACCTCTGTCACTCTAAGTTTCAAAAATATAGAGAGAGAAAAGGCTTGGCAAGCATAAGAAGTAAAGTAAGTATTTTACTTAAGTTATAAACTTTGATTTTGATTCAATGAATCCAACCTTTGCAAGGTGGCAAGAATCTGATCTTGGAAAGATTTAAGGCACATGGGATAAACCTTAGGCTTGATGACTAACAAGATTTACAAATCTTTTACTTAAGTTTTCAGAAAAGGGAAATTCGGTCATTTCGCACCTACTAAGGGTAATTTGGTCTTTTCCCCTATAATTTGAAGGGTATTTTGGACATTTACCATTTATCCCATAACTTATTACACTTAAGATTTTATACTTGGCTTTTGAATTCCCAAATTAGGGTTTTGAATATCCGAATTAGGGTTTCAGATTCTCGAAACTAAAATTAGGGTTTTCGGACGTATCGTTAGGGTTTCCACACAATCTTTAGTGTTTTCTAACATAATCACCATATTCTTATCATAAATTTAGAGTTTATCGCCTATGTAACTTATCTGATCAAGATTTGATCCTTATCCACAAACTATACACATAAAAATTTATTGTACCCATATAAGATCTCATACACATCTTCTTATGAACTCATACAACAAACATATACCTCCTTATCAGATTATCATTTACAATCTATCAAATTATTCCAGTCCTTCTCCAAACATTTTGAAATCCTTAAAATTTCTTCACATAAATGTCAAATTCATACACTTATTTTTAGTCTTGGTCTATCATATAACCTTTAATCCATCATTTTAGGATTTTATAAATTATCTAAATTCTCGGGTTGTCACAATGACTGATCTTCAGTCAAGTATTACCAGGCCTGCAATAGCTGCGTAATTTTGAGATCAAGCCTGGGACCATACAAATGATTCAGAACTCAGTGCAATTTGGGGGATTAGCCAACGACGATCCGAAGGAGCATTTAGTCAGCTTTTAGGAAATCTGTAACACCTTCAGATATAACGGGGTGTCGGATGATGCAGTCAGACTTCGATTGTTTTCATTCATATTGTGGGACAAGGCAAAAAGTTGGTTGCACTCTCTACCGCCAGGGTCGATTACTATATGGGACGACCTTGCTCAGAAGTTCTTGGCCAAGTTTTTTCCACCAGCAAAGACTGCGAAGATGAGAAACAAGATTGCTATGTTTGAGCAGCTGCATAGGGAGTCATTGTATGAAGCATGGGAAATTTATAAGGAACTACTGAGGAAATGCCCACATCATGGGCTACCCAAATGGCTATAAATGAACACGTTCTACAATGGGTTGAGTGTAATCTCAGGACCAGTATTGATGCAGCTTCGGGTGGAGCGTTCATGGCTAAGAGTTATGAGGAGGCATATCTGAGACCCCAAATTTTATGAAATGAAAGTATTCAATTTTCTTATAATTATTCTATTTAGTAAATGGTTAAATTGATAAAAGGTTAAAGTTAAGGGTGATATGTGAAAATTTTTCAAAGTAAACAAGTTGTCATAAAATAATCGATGATAAAAGTATAGTAATACGTGTGGTTGCATAGTAGCACACGGTATTGATTATTGATGCTTACGTGAGAAGTAACTCAGTTATACTCAATTATTGCTACAGTAATTGATGCATCATATCTCTCATATTATTGACTCAATTATTGTTACAGTATTATCTGCATAATATTTTATATTATTAAATCAATAATTAAGACGAAAAAGTTATTCATATTATTATTTGCAATATTGACGATGTCTAGAAAGTTCTATCGAGGAGAGGTTTGGTCACCTAATTGCGCGCCAATAGGGAGAAATCCTTATTAGAAAGCCCCCTATTTCCTGGGAATGATCTGGTTGTTAAATATTGAAAGTTATAATATTAATGATGAATCAATTCGTATTGATTAAAGATGAAATTAATATTTCCATTGTGTTGGAATTATTAGTGTTAAAGGAAATCGACTTTTATTTCGATAATAATTGATGTCTGGAGGTTATATTGACCAATCGGGTAATTAATCGAATAAATGAGCAATTAATTGCTATTAATTCAAATGCTTATAACTATTTGTTCACATGTGTGTACTATTAACTCACATGCATGTACTATTAGGGGAGGTGGTGCAAGATTGATAATACTTGCATGACTAAATTGAAAATGGAGGTATAGATGAAGGTACTATACTATAATTATTTTTTTTCAAATGTATAGAACTATTGATTCACATGAATGTACTATTGATTCACATGATGTACTATTAGGGGAGGTGGTGCAAGTTTGATAATACTTGCAGGACTAAATTAAAAATGAATAAAAAGATGAAGGTATTATACTATAATATTTCGAGCCCAAAAACGTGCTGTGAGACCCCAAATTTTATGAATAAATATTTAATTTTCTCGAAATAATTTTTAATATTATGGTGTGTGTTATAGTTGTGGGTAGTAATTATAAATTTTGCAAAGTACGCAAGTTGTTATATAATATTCGATTGGTGGGGAATATTCGCATAACGGCACAATCATTGGTAGACCCTACAATGTAATTATTGCCTGGATTGAGAAAACGACAAAAATACTTTATGAAAATAACTACGGAAGTTTTACCGTTAACTGCTGAAACACCTGTTAAAAAGTATAGTAGTAATACTGTGGTTGCATAGTAGTACCAGTATTAATTATTGATGCTTACGTGATAAGTCACTCGCTTTTGTTGGTATTATTAATGTAATAATACGTAAAATCTTTTTATATAAAAAACAAAATACTTTTATAAAGTTATTCTATAAATAGAATATATTATATTCTATTATACATAGTGTTGCATAGTGTTTGCATAGTGTTTTGCATAGTAAAATCTTTTTATATAAAATGTAATACTTTTATAAAGTTATCTGCTTTATTAGACAATAATTAGAATATATTATATTTTATTACGCATAGTGTTTGATAATGGTTCATATAGTGTTTGCATAGTAAAATCTTTTATAAAGTTATTTGTTTTATTAGATTATAAATAGAATATATTATATTTTATTTAAAAGATTTTGCTTTAAATATGGCCCGTCAGATTAAAGTAAATCAATCTGGACCGTTCATGAGTTAGTTACTATGCAGTCCATTTTTCTATAAATAGAAACTCATTCCTTCATTTTTTTTTCTTACGAATTCACTGAAACTCTAAAGAGATAAACTAGAGAGAGAAAGAAGAAAGTATTCTGCTACTTCACTACTTATATATCCAGTACTCTTCTTCTTAAGGTAGGGAATATTATTTGTTGTACTCTTAAGGAGTATTATTTTTTTTGTATTCATGAAGAGAACTTTGTTATTCCATTCTTTATTATTCCGTTGGAATAACCTATATACGCGGGCTACACTATACTTGGTGACATTCTTCTATTATTCCGTCTTTATTATTTTGTTGAAATATCATGTCCGTGCTGCTTACGCCTAACTCGATTCTCGCCTCTTTATTATTCATTGGAATATCCCGTCACATGCTTTACGCTTGGACTGATTCCGCCTCTTTATTATTATTACATTTGAATATCCTCATGCATGCATTTTACGCTGATTCTGATTCCGCCCCTTATTAGTATTATGTTGAATAACTCCGCTGCCTAAGGCACCGCATTCATGGTGATTTCTGTTGTTATTCCATTCTTTATTATTCTCGTTGGAACATCCCGCGATGCTTAATTTCACCGACACCGTTCCGTTATTTAGTATTCTGTTGGAATAACCTTTCTATGCGAAGTACAACATGCATGGTGATTTCTTTTGTTATTCCATTCTTTATTATACTCAGTTGGTTAATGTTTTAACTTCTATACTCCATGAAATTAGTGGAATATCCTTGATAATTGCGCTTCATCTAGTATCTTTTCATAGAAATATTCTTCTGAGCATTCTTGAATTTTACTCTACAAAGCAATATCATGTTGATAATTTGGACGTTATTGGTTCTTGGACAAATTAATTCTTGAAATTGTTTTATTGAATTCTTATATCATTGTCATCATCCTCATATTTATATTTTTTTTTGAAAGTCATCTGTGGCTTGTAGTGTATAGATGGACTTGGTATGATTATGACCAGGGATTATTCGGTGTAATCATGACCGTAATGTTACAAATGATGTGGTAAAAGTCCTCATTGGTCCGTAGTGCTTTGATGGACAGTTTTTGGCATGATCATGACCATTAATGAATACACAAATATTCTTGGCCCGTAGTGCATGGATAATTGTGGTCGGATACTAAAGAATATCCTTGGGTCAGAGTCTGAGGGTGATTCGATGATGTGGATTATTTATTGTCGAGTCTCAAATAAAAAGTGATGAAAACCTTTTAAATCATAAAAGATAGTAGATTTTATTCTCTACTTGACTCTTTTAATGGATTGCTTGTTCATTGCAGCTTAAACTTGATGTTTGTTATATTGTATCGCTTTAACACTGCTTAAGGCTAATGATAATTTATTCTCGCATTATCTTAGTCATAATATTTCTTATTGGGCTAGTTGAGCTCACCCTTTCTTTCACTATTCTCTTCAGGAAATGAGAGTATAGCTGGGACGAGTCGAGGAACGGAGTGATGGTCCTAGATGGTGCATTAGTAGTCCTCACTATTCTGTGAAATAGTGTGATAATAATTGTAATAAGGACTCTTTTTGAGTTTGTATACTCTCTAGTAGACAATATTTGTATTCAAACTCACAGTTTATGTTGTCTCGTATTGTACATGACAGTTGTATTACCAAGTTGTATTTGAATTTTGTACCATGTATCTGGCGACTCAAGATGGGTGATGTATACTTAATTTTGGGGGCGTCACAGTTGGTATCAAAGCTTAAGGATATGATCCCTGGCTAGGATGTGAGAATAGAACTAGGACGGGAGAGACGGGGAATTCCTTCGATAGTATGACCTACCTAAGTTTATTTGGTATTTAATTGGTCGGTCAGAGTATAGAGATAATATGTGATATGTTAATTAACCCTTGTTTTGTGGCGATGTTGAAAATGTCATCTAAAATGTTGAGATAAGCAATGGAGCACGTGAGACCTGTTGAGTCTCCACGGATCAATAATCGGGACAATGTGCAATGATGGCGATAATCCTCCTGTAAACAATAACACTGATCAATTGACGAACGAAAGTATGTTTAAGAGCTTTTTAGAATTCATGCAACATCAGGCGAAGGCGGCTCCTATTCATAATGCAGGAAGAAACAATGGCAACCCACGGTTGGTCACCGCTAAGCAATTCAAGGAGCTGGGACCACCGGAGTTTTTGGGAAAGCCAGAACCACTTAAGGCGGAGACGTGGTTAAAGAAGATCACCAAGATATTTGATGTCTTGGGATGCTCCGAGGAGCAAAAGGTTCCCTTTGCCACCTTTATGTTGCGTGAAGAAGAGAGATCACCGGTGGGAATCAGAAACGTACCTGACTGACGACTCAAGATGTCTTGGGAGAAGTTCCAAGAGCTGATCAATGACAAGTACTTTCCTGAAAGCATTCGTCACATGAAGGAGGTGAAATTTATCAAGTTGGAGCAAAACAACATGACCGTGTCGTAGTACGAATCCAAGTTTACCGAGTTGTCCCGATTTGCGTCCCACTTGGTTGATAATGAAGAGAGAATAATGCGGATGTTTTTAAGAGGTTTGAAACCTGAGATACGTCAATATCTTATTTCTCATAAACTGTGTTTATATTCAGATGTTATAAATAGGGCTCAGTTAGTGGAGCGCGATAACGAGTTAACGCAACCAAAAGAGAGCAGCCAGAAAAATGATAATACCGGTGATAACAGTCATCAAAGCGGTGACAATAAGCATGTAGGGAATCAACATGCCAGAAATGGTAATCACTTAGGTAGTAATCATGGCCAAAACAATAAGAATGGATATTTCAAGAAGAGAAGGTTCAACAATGACGTAAAGACGCGTCGACAAAGACCGCTTTCAAAGGAAGAAGAATCGACCACCGGTCGTATGTTTCAAATGTGGGACGGAGGGACACATCCGTCCAAACTGTAAGCATCAATCCAAAACGTATTTTAATTGCGGAAGAGAAGGTCACCTAGCTCGATTTTGTCGTATGGTGAAGTCAAGTCCAGCTGGGATAGTGATGCCAAAGGATGTCCCAGACAAGCTAAAGCCTAGTAGTTTAAGAAAGAGCATTTTTTTCGTGACCAGGAACCCGAATAAAATTTTCCAGGGTATGGTAGTCATAAACTCTTGCGAAGTCTATACCGTGTTAGATACCGGTTCTACTCACTCTTTTATTTCACCTAGTTGTGTTCAATGTTTGAAGTTAACTCCAGAGAAGTTAGACTTTGATATATCTGTTTAAACTCACTTCGGAGAAACCTTCGTTACCTCCACTATTTAAAAATCTTGTTCAAATCAACACTTTCACGTTACGTGTTGATCTTGTCTCTTTGAAAATACTTGCCTTTAATGAAATTTTAGGAATCGATTGGTTAAATACTCATCATGCTTTTCGTAAGGTTGTTAGCTTTCATATTCCTAACCAACTTGTTATGCGAATTCAAGAAACCAAACAACTAAAGTCAATCATTGTCATATCAAGCCATAAGTAAAGAGCCCCGGTCCTTTCGTTGTTGACTTTCTTGTGTGGAATACAATCGCCGGACTTTACAGAGGCGATGTCGTGAATGACGATGGCAAGTTGATAGGTATCAATGTGACGTACTATCCAAGTCTTGGATGAGGGTCACAGTTTGAATGATATTTCTATTGTTAATAAATTTCCTGACGTATTTTTGAAGACTTCTTAGTCTACCCCTAGAGAATGAAATCGAATTTTGTATTGACCCTGGTACAAAACCCATTTCTTAAACCCTCAAATATTTCTTCAACTAAAATGAACGTAACATGCACTAAAGACGTTGGCTCGAGCTGTTGAAGATTACGATCGTACCATGCAATACCATCGTAGGAAAATCGAACACGGTAGCTAACGTGTTGAGTAGAAGATCGTATGTGGTTACAAGTGCGAATATACGAACCCACGTGAAGATAACGAATATACGAGTAGAATCGACTTTAATCGATAAAGTTAAACCCGCTCAAGCTACACACCCAGAGATGATGAATGTGAAGAAGAAGGTTCAAGAGGGCGTTATTCTAGAAGCAAGATTCGACGAAGAGAGGAAATCTCAACCCTCGATTTAATTGGCCCATTTGAAATCCTCGATGAAGTATGAACTGTGGCCTATAGACTCGTTTTACCGCCAAATATGTTGCGTGTTCAGAACATTTTTTTTTCGTATCGATGTTACGTAAATATGTGGATGACCTGAACCACATTATTAAATTAGAACTAAACGATATAGCAGAAGATTTAACGTATGAGGAGATACATGTTAAAATCTTGGATAAGAAGGATCGTATTCAACACTCAAAGGTTATACCTCAAGAGTTAGAATTTGAAGTGAAGTCAAGGTATCCTCACCTGTTTGGCATACCAGGTACGTACGTAACTTTCGAGGGCGAAATTCCATAAGGAGGGGAGATTGTGAGACCCCAAATTTTATGAATAAATATTTAATTTTCTCGAAATAATTTTTTAATATTATGGTGTGTGTTATAGTTGTGGGTAGTAATTATAAATTTTGCAAAGTACGCAAGTTGTTATATAATATTCGATTGGTCGGGGAATATTCATTTTAACAGGGACTATTCGTACAACGGCACAATCATTGGTGCACCCCACAACGGAATTATTGTCGGATTGAGAAAACGACAAAATACTTTTATGAAAATAACGGCGAAGTTTTACCATTAACTTGTTGAAATACCCAGTGTTAAAAGTACAGTAATACGCGTGGTTGCATAGTAGCACACACAAGTATTAATTATTGATGCTTACGTGATAAGTCACCAATTTTGTTGGTATTATTAATGTGACAACCCGATATTTTCTATATAAATAAATCTTAAATTTTAAGCGTATAAATTTTTTTTTTTTAAGGATGAGGATTTGTACAAGATTATGTGTATATGTATTTATGTGGTAAATAAAAATATAATTATTACGTGAATATTTATAAGTAAATTTATTTTTGAATTATTGATTATTATAAAGTATATTTTTATAATAATTAATTTTAAGATAGAAATGTTTTTATTAATTATTTTCCATGAATATATAATCATATATTATTTAAATAATATATGAAGTGATTTTTTTAAATAAATATAATAATTATTTTATTATATGAATTTTTATATGATTATTAAGTTAATTATTTTACCTCAATTATTAAGGTTAAATATGAAAGAATAATCGGATATGGAATCCAAACCCTAATTTTGGATTATTATCAAGGTATGAGAATAATAATATAATATTACATATATTTTGATTTTTTCGATTACTATGAATATATACGGTATGTCCAGTATTGATAATGGTTGGTCAATTACGATTGTATTTTGACCCCAAACCCTAGTAATAATGTTAAACCCTAATTTGAGATCCAAATTAGAGTGTGAGATTGTTTTATAAGCATGTAATACCATTTATATAGTGTATTAAATGTATTAATTAGGTAAACCCTAATTAAAATTTGGAAACCCTAATAATGTTAAACCCTAATTTCCAATATTAGAAACCTAATCCGGAAAACCTAAACCGGAGGTTTGATCAGTCAAGAATTGTGTTACAGTGATTAATAACACATGTGATAGACTTTAATTGCTAATTAAAATAAACGTAATTAGTAAATTAAAACCCTAAAACCTAGAATCCTAATTTAATTTCTAGAAACCCTAATTGTATTTCTAGAAACCGTAATTATCGATATTTTAAACCCTAATTGCTTTATTAGCAAAGTTCATTATGATTAAGGGTAATAAACCCTAATGTTCATGTAATTACAAACTTAATTTAATTAACAAATTTATTTTGTAAAATTTTAGAAACTAAAAATTATTTAATTTTAATTATTTAATTAATTTTATTTATTTAATTTTTGTGTGCAAACCCTAAATTGGAAATTCTAGATTTTTGTTTACCCAAATTGGCTCAAACCCTAAACCCTAAATCAAACCCTAACCCTAAGGGTTTGGTAAGTTACCATTTTGCCATAAAATGAATTATCAAAGGACCAAAATGCCCCTAAGTGCATTAAAGAAGCTACTTGTAGGCTTTGACAATAGGAGAAAGTTGTTCACCAAATCAACAACTCCCAACAACTCAATATGCACGAATTTGACAGCAAATCAGCTTGCTAGATCAATCCATACATGCATCAAGTTGCCTATAAATAGATTTAAGGAGGAGAAAGTGGAGTTGGTTACTAAAAATTGCACAACATTCATACTAACACTCTCAAGCCCCAAACCTCCAAAAAATATAGTATATCGGACCCATTATCAAGCCCCACGAAATCCAACAACAAATCAATAGCTTGAAAATCAAGAATTGAGCATAAAAGGTATGAAACCCTAATTCAAAATCATCCAATTTTCGGTTGTTAGATGTTATGTTTGGGTGTTAGAATATGTTGTTTATAAGATATTATGATGATGCAGGTTGGTATTTATCAAGTCCATAACATTAAAAGTGCTCGAATTAAAGATTTTCAAAATCTGGAAATTTTTAAAGGAGGCGTCGACAGACGAAATCGGTCGTGTAGATCTCTGTGGGTGTTTGATTTTTGTGTTATAAGTGTTGAATATGGTAGTCGGTTATGAGATCTTTGCTCTGGATCAAGAATCGGACCTAGATCAGGTTGTAGATTATAAGTTATAATCGAATTCGAAGGTCGTTGACCAACATTGGTGGGCCATTTCTGGTAACCCGAGAATGAGCCCGAAAGCTCGACAAGTTTTTAAATAGCTTGGATCTGACAGTGGTTTGATGTATTGTTATGGTTCTTGCATCTAAGTTGTAGTATGTTTGTTAGAATACATCATCATGCCTTAATATCACTTATTCAGTAAACGGGTTGGATTTGATGAACGGTCAAACTAGCAAGGTCGAGCATGTTCTCTGTTTTCTGGGTAACCCAGAAAACATATGAACATGTCGTGACATAATTTAATAGAGTCGTAACTTTTGGATTCTGTTCATGTTAGTTGTACTTTATGTAATAGATCTACTCTCTTGCATGCTAGCTACAACCTGAACCCTTTATATCACAATAACAGTTCATGTGTTGCACGTTTTAGTCGATCAAAAGTGGTCAGTCGGTCTGTTCTTCAATTCTGGGAAACCCAGAAATGAAGAACAGCCTCTGACAGTAAGTTTAGGCGATTATATCTGTTTGATGTTATGTGATTTGTCCATGTTGATTGTTGTATCTTGTAGTCTTGAACTTTGTCTACAAAACCTAGCTTTTGTAATTCCAAGAAACAAAATACACAGAGAATTAAAGTGGGTCAAACATGGCCACTCGGCAACTGCCTATGAAGATCTGGGTTTAAGTATGAACATGAAGAACACCTATAGCGGCGATTACATAGCATTTATAGGTAACCTTTTGACGACATGAATGATTATTATTTTAGGAAATTAATTAATAAATAGAAAAAATAGTTTTTAATTATTAAAAATACAAAATAAATTATTAAAAATTATTTTAATATCCGAAAATTATATTTTAATTATTTTAAATATATTTCATAAATATTTAATATTTTTGGAATATTAAAAGTAATTAATTTATTTAATGATAATATTAAATAAATTATTTAAAAATGATTTTAATTCATGAAAAATCATTTAAAATTATCTTATGATATAAGAAAATATTTTTGAGATATTTTGATAACTTTTAATATTATTTGATAATTTTCATTAATAAATGAATATTAATGATAATTAAGTTATTTATTAAATGAATTAAATAAATGAATTAAAAATGATTTTATTATATTAAAAATCATTTTAAATAATAAAAAGGTATTTAAAAATATTTTAAGTTATAAAATATAACTTTTAATATTTAAAGATAAATTTCATTAATTAATTATGATTAATGATAATAAAGTTATTTAATACTTATATTAAATAATTTAGTTTAAAAATGATTTTATTATTATAATAATCATTTTAAATAAAAATAAAGTGTTTAGAGATATTTTAAGTTATAAAATATAACTTTTAATATTTAAAGAATAATTTCATTAATAATTTAATATTAATGATATTTATTTAATGATTAATGATATTAAATTTATTTAATAATTATATTAAATAAATAGTTTAAAAATGGTTTTATTTATTTAAAAATCATTTAAAAAAAGATATTAATGATTTAAAAATATTTTAAGTTATAATTATTGACTTTTAATATTTGGATAAATAGTTCATTAATATTTAAATATTAATGGTAATTATTTAAAAATGATTTTAAATGTTTTAAAAATCATTTAAGGGTAATAATTAATACTTTGAGTTATTATACATACTTTAATATTTTGGCAATGGTTTCATTAATAATTTAATATTGATTAAATGCTAATGATAATAGAATTATGTAATACTTAAATCATTTAATAATGATTACGATATTTCAAAAATTATGATAAATGATAATAATTATTTAATAATTATTATAAGGCCATGAAAAATAGTGTGACTAATATTTAAGTTATCTAATCGGATATTGTGATACGAATATAGAGTCTTAGACTCGATTATTACGAAAAAAGTTTGTCGGTGAAGCATGACATATTTGAAAATTGATCTGGACTTAGATAATTGGCTAGATAAATGTTTATTTGTGATTCAATGGTTGTTAAAGATTGTGTGGCAATGTGATTAGGAATGTCTTTGGCTGCAATAGGCGGTGTTATGTATTACGTTATGATATACTAATCGATAAAATGATCCGATTAATGATAGGTGATTTCATAAAAGATAAAACTAAGTTGAGAATAGTAAGCGGTAGCATCGATGATATCCTAACTTTGCATTTTCTTTATCTGAATGGATGAGTGTGAGAAGTTCGAAATTATTGTTATTATTATGCAGTTATTATTAAGCCTATATTATATATGCCCATTGATTATCAACATGCTAGTATATGATAATTCGGATAAATATATTACATTTACGTTAATTTCTATAAATGATTATACAAGTGTCCCCACTTGGACAATCATTATTTTTCATCGCATGTTGATACCCTTTTGATATACATATATGTTGAATTATATAAGACCTTTGTTATAAAAACCGATGATATGAACATCCAGAAAATTTTAAATTTTATCTTGCGTGAATGAGAATGAATGACGATAACATCGTTCATGTAAATGTAGTATTGATCAATCTGAGGGTACAATGGTAGATCACCCTCCGTGCTAAGTAAGTCATGACGGTTCTGAGATGAATTTCTGTTTAAACCTTTTCGAAAATGAAAAACAATGTTCATGGTATGTCACGAAACCCCATATCTCAGATCGATCGTAGTTTTCAAAAGTTTGAAAGAGGGTTGTTATGAATTATTATTGAGTGCAGATTACTTCACAACTACTAACTAGTTGTAGAAGATATTATAAAAAAACATTTAAATTCTTTGACATATATATATATATATACTTCTTTGGGCACTCAAATGCTCATCCTTGCTTAATTTAAATGTTTTCGACTAAGTGTGAAGGACCGAAAAATTTCAAGCCGAGACAAAGGAAAGGAAAGCTAACCAAATAAAATTGTGGCGATATTTGTAATAGTTTTATTAGATTATGAAGACTATGATATATATATATATATATATATATATTATGACATGTAATGAATGTTTAAAGGTTACGTACTTGGGAGAATGACTACGATGTATATGTAAACTTAAGTTAAGTTTTATATTATTGTTATTATTATTAGTATTATTCCGCTCATAGAAATGGTATAAGTGAAGTCACAGGAGTTCGGGTTTCAAGTATCTGGATTCGGGGACCTCACGAGAATGGTATCGAGCTATAGGGTTTGAAACCTTAGGTGGGTTAGACCTTGAGGCTATAACTTTAGAACAGAGGAAACGTTGAAAATATAAATAACTCATATAGAGTTTAAAAGAGATGAATTGAATAAATTCATCGTCAAACAAAATAAAAGATAATTCATACAAAACTATTATTTGACTATGTGTATATAATATATGCTAATCAGGATAATTGATGTGTGTAGATGTCAGGTGAAAAAGGATTAGGATACCCCCAGATCATAAAGAAGGAGCTACTATCGAAGCCAATAGCGAAATAGAAGCTCACAATGAAACAAACTTCGAGACGAGGTGGTTATCGTGGAAAACATAGTACCGGATCCGGAAATAGTGGATTTGACGGATAATGATTAGAGACCACAAAAGTTGAAGTGATCAAGCATCATTGGAGATGCAAGAATTGAGGAACAAGGTTTCTTCTCTAGAAGGGTTGTGGAAGACGAAAAAAGCTTAATGATCCAATTCGTCAAGCGTTATTAGAAACAATGGAAGAGCGAGGATAAGCTTAAACTCAAAATCAATCGGATGGGAGCCTCAAGCAACACTTAGTATGCGACTCAGGAGATAAGGAAAAAGGAAGGTAGAAGACCATGATTTAGGAAAACAAGGAAGAAGAAATGGAAAAGAATATGTTATCTTTGCGGTTATGAAGGGCATACCACTCTGTATTTATCCACGACTATAAGCGGGGAGCATGTTTTGTTTGTGGAAAAAAAAGATCATCGGTGAAAAAGTCATCCCAAGGAAGAAGGCGTAGTGAATAGGTAGTATAGGTTAGGTTGTGTAAGCGTGTTTAATATAATATGTGTGTTTAGTTTATGCATGTAATGCATTATTATAAAACTTTTGTACAAGCGGTGAAGTAAATCCAGGCTTTTGTAGTCACAATGGGATGGTGATGTTTAAAAGCACTATGTCTTTGTGATATGTAAAAAGTATTTTGAAAGCAATGAATGAATATGAATCAAAGTTTGAGTTATGAAACAAGTTTAATAAGTTTAAACTTATATGATAAGGTTTAGAATGTAAGTTAATGTATGGTTTTACTTAACGGATAATGCCGCCAAGAGCGTCAAACTCGAAATCGAGGCGGAAGAATCATCGACAACGTTGAAGGACAACAACAAGCGGACCCAATGACGATTCATGAATATGGTAGCTCGAGCCATGCAACAAGGAACCAAATTAGGATAATTATTTGGCGAATTTCAAAGACTTTAAAATTTGTAGAACCGCATGAATTCAAAATACAATGACCTGTAGAAGCCCAAACTTGGGTTAAAGAAATTGAGAAGGCGTTTGTAATAGCTAGGGTAGGTGAGGGCAAAGACCTCTTTTGCCACCTACATGATGAAGGTGAGAGGCAAATTTACGGTGGGAAGCCGAATCGATGATGAGGCGGGGAGCGGGTGTGGTAACATGGGATAGATTTAAGACCTTATTTTTGAGAATTATTTTTTCAATTTAGTCTGCAGGCTAGAATGGAGGTAAAATTTACGGAGTTGAAGCAAGGGATATGTCGGTGGCGGAATATGCTTGCGAAATTTAATGAGTTAGCTAGGTTTGCTCGCATCAAGTCGTCTGAGGCTAGGAAGGCTAGGAGATTTGGTAGCCGGGATTAAAACCTTGGCTCTATAATAAGGTGGCGATGTTGCAGATCCCAACATTTGCGGCACTCATCATGGAGAAGCGCGATAATTGCGGAGGAGGGAAGTGAGGCTATGAGCCTCTACAATAAGGAGAAGAAAAACAAGGGCAAGGTCGAGGGAGGCGAGAAGGTGAGAATTAATAGTGGAAGCGAGTCTTGATGGAAAAAGAAAAGGAAACTACTTTGGTAATGTTCGGGTGAAGCAAAGGAGTTAAGAAGCAAGCGGTTCGGTCTGAAGACATGTGGAAAGAACCACTCAGGAGAATGTTTGAAAGGAAAATTTGTGTGTTATAAGTGCAGGCGGGGAGGTCACATCTCTCCCAACCGCCCCAATCCTAGAATGAACGAGTGGTTGTTTTATTTGTGGATCATTGGAGCATGGGGTTAAGGATTGTCCAAACGGGAGGGTAGAGGCTTGGTAGTGTGAATATTGGTAAGGGTAGTGGAACATTAGCAATCACGAGGCCCGACATCATCGAACAAACCAACAAAGTCAACATCAAGGGTCTTCAACATGGCCAGTCCAAAGACACGGTGGCGGTGGCAATCACGATTCGGGTAATATTCGAATAACTTTTATTTGCGTAATTAGAATTTTTCTATTTATAGTAAATTGTTTTATAAAGAAATTTTGAGGAGAAATTTGTGTCCTTTTAGAAATCAGATGTCCGTTTAATCAGAAAGACAAGCTTAATGTGATTAATTAAAGATCGGTTCGATTAGAGTTAATCGAGATCTATTTGCGAAGATTGTGTATGCTATGAACCCAGTTATGTGTAGGTTTTTAAGTGGTGATTCCGGGGACGGAATCCTTATAAGGGAGGGTGAATGTGACAACCCGATATTTTCTATATAAATAAATCTTAAATTTTACGTATAATTTTTTTTTTTTTTTTTAAGGATGAGGATTTGTACAAGATTATGTGTATATGTATTTATGTGGTAAATAAAAATATAATTATTACGTGAATATTTATAAGTAAATTTATTTTAGAATTATTGATTATTATAAAGTATATTTTTATAATAATTAATTTTAAGATAGAAATGTTTTATTAATTATTTTCCATGAATATATAATCATATATTATTTAAATAATATATGAAGTGATTTTTTTTAAATAAATATAATAATTATTTTATTATATGAATTTTTATGCAGATTATTAAGTTAATTATTTTACCTTAATTATTAAGGTTAAATATGAAAGAATAATCGAGATATGGAATCAAACCCTAATTTTGGATTATTATCAAGGTATGAGAATAATAATATAATATTACATATATTTTGATTTTTTGATCTTTATGAATATATACGGTATGTAAAAGTATTGATAATGGTTGGTCAATTACGGTTGTATTTTGACCCAAACCCTAGTAATAATGTTAAACCCTAATTTGAGATCCAAATTAGAGTGTGAGATTGTTTTATAAGCATGTAATACCATTTATGTAGTGTATTAAATGTATTAATTAGGTAAACCCTAATTAAAATTCGGAAACCTAATAATGTTAAACCTAATTTCCAATATTAGAAACCTAATCCTGAAAACCTAAACCGGAGGTTTGATTTGTCGAGAATTGTTATTACGATGATTAATAACACGTGTGATAGACTTTAATTGCTAATTAAAATAAACGTAATTAGTAAATTAAAACCCTAAAACCTAGAATCCTAATTTAATTTCTAGAAACCCTAATTGTATTTCTAGAAACCTAATTATATCGATATTTTAAACCCTAATTGCTTTATTAGCAAAGTTCATTATGATTAAGGGTAATAAACCTAATGTTCATGTAATTACAAACTTAATTTAATTAACAAATTTATTTTGCAAAATTTTAGAAACTAAAAATTATTTAATTTTAATTATTTAATTAATTTTATTTATTTAATTTTTGTGTGCAAACCCTAAATTGGAAATTCTAGATTTTTGTTTACCCAAATTGGCTCAAACCTAAACCCTAAATCAAACCCTAACCCTAAGGGTTTGGTAAGTTACCATTTTGCCATAAAATAAATTATCAAAGGACCAAAATGCCCCTAAGTGCATTAAAGAAGCTACTTGTAGGTTTTGACAATAGGAGAAAGTTGTTCACCAAATCAACAACTCCCAACAACTCAATATGCACGAATTTGACAATGAATCAAATATTTTAGATCAATCCATACATGCATCAAGTTGCCTATATAAATAGATTTAAGGAGAGAAAAGTGGAGTTGGTTACTAAAATTTGCACAACATTCATACTAACACTCTCAAGCCCCAACCTCCAAAAATATATAGTATATCGGACCCATTATCAAGCCCCACGAAATCCAACAACAAATCAATAGCAGAAATCAAAATTGAGCATAAAAGGTATGAAACCCTAATTCAAAATCATCCAATTTTAGGTTTGTTAGATGTTATGTTTGGGTGTTAGAATATGTTGTTTATAAGATATTATGATGATCTGGGTTGGTATTTATCAAGTCCATAACATTAAAGTGCTCGAAATTAAAGATTTTCAAAATCTGGAAATTTTTAAAGGAGGCGTCTGACAACGAATGTCAGGTCGTGTAGATCTCTGTAGGTGTTTGATTTTTGTGTTATAAGTGTTGAATATGGTAGTCGGTTATGAGATCTTTGCTCTGGATCAAGAATCAGACCTAGATCAGTTGTAGATTATAAGTTATAATTGCAAATTGAAAGGTCGTTGACCAACATTGGCTGGGCCATTTCTAGGTAACCCAGAATGAGCCCAGAAAGCTCTGACAAGTTTTTTAAATAGCTTGGATCTGACAGTGGTTTGATGTATTGTTATGGTTCTTGCATCTAAGTTGTAGTATGTTTGTTAGAATACATCATCATGCCTTAATATCACTTATTCAGTAAACGGGTTGGATTTGATGAACGGTCAAACTAGCAAGGTCGAGCATGTTCTCTGTTTTCTGGGTAACCCGGAAAACATATGAACATGTCGTGACGATAGTGGTTAATGAGTCGTATTTTGGATTCTGTTCATATTTAGTTGTACTTTATGTAATAGATCTACTCTCTTGCATGCTAGCTACAACTGAACCCTTTATATCACAATAAAACATTCATGTGTTGCGTTTTAGTCGATCAAAGTGGTCGGTCGATTACATTCTTCAATTACGGGAAACCGAAAATGAAGAAACGACCTCTGACGATAAGTTTAAGCGATTATATCTGTTTGATGTTATGTGATTTGTCATGTTGATTGTTGTATCTTGTAGTCTTGAACTTTGTCTACAAAACCTAGCTTTTGTAATTCCAAGAAACAAAATACACAGAGAGAATTAAAATAAAATCAAATGGCCATTGGCCACTCTTGAAGTTACTTTATGAAGATCAGGGTTTAAGTATGAACATGAAGAACACCTATAGCGGCGGTTACATGTCGCTATAGGTAACCTTAACGACAGAATGATTATTATTTTAGGAAATTAATTAATAAATAGAAAAAATAGTTTTAATTATTAAAAATACAAAATAAATTATTAAAAATTATTTTAATATCCAAAAAATTATATTTTAATTATTTTAAATATATTTCATAAATATTTAATATTTTTGGAATATTAAAAGTAATTAATTTATTTAATGATAATATTAAATAAATTATTTAAAAATGATTTTAATTCATGAAAAATCATTTAAAATTATCTTATGATATAAGAAAATATTTTTGAGATATTTTGATAACTTTTAATATTATTTGATAATTTTCATTAATAAATGAATATTAATGATAATTAAGTTATTTATTAAATGAATTAAATAAATGAATTAAAAATGATTTTATTATATTAAAAATCATTTTAAATAATAAAAAGGTATTTAAAAATATTTTAAGTTATAAAATATAACTTTTAATATTTAAAGATAAATTTCATTAATTAATTATGATTAATGATAATAAAGTTATTTAATACTTATATTAAATAATTTAGTTTAAAAATGATTTTATTATTATAATAATCATTTTAAATAAAAATAAAGTGTTTAGAGATATTTTAAGTTATAAAATATAACTTTTAATATTTAAAGAATAATTTCATTAATAATTTAATATTAATGATATTTATTTAATGATTAATGATATTAAATTTATTTAATAATTATATTAAATAAATAGTTTAAAAATGGTTTTATTTATTTAAAAATCATTTAAAAAAAAGAGATATTAATGATTTAAAAATATTTTAAGTTATAATTATTGACTTTTAATATTTGGATAAATAGTTCATTAATATTTAAATATTAATGGTAATTATTTAAAATGAATTTTAAATGTCTTAAAAATCATTTAAGGGTAATAATTAATACTTTGAGTTATTATACATACTTTAATATTTTGTGATGGTTTCATTAATAATTTAATATTGATTAAATGCTAATGATAATAGAATTATGTAATACTTAAATCATTTAATAATGATTACGATATTTCAAAAATTATGATAAATGATAATAATTATTTAATAATTATTATAAGGCCATGAAAAATAGTGTGACTAATATTTAAGTTATCTAATCAGATATTGTGATACAGAATAGAGTCTTAGACTCGATTATTACCCGAAAAAAAAGGCATCGGTGAACCGACATATTTTGAAAATTGATCTGGACTTAGATAATTGGCTAGATAAATGTTTATTTGTGATTGATGGTTGTTAAAGATTGTGTGGCAATGTGATTAGGAATGTGTTTGGCTGCAATAAAGCGGTGTTATATATTACGTTATGATATACTAATCGGTAAAATGATCGATTAATGATAGGTGATTTCATAAAAGATAAAACTAAGTTGAGAATAATGTAAGCGGTAGCATCGATGATATCCTAACTTTGCATTTTCTTTATGAATGGATGAAGTGAAGAAGTTCGAAATTATTGTTATTATTATGCAGTTATTAAGCTTATATTATATATGCCCATTGATTATCAACATGCTAGTATATGATAATTCGGATAAATATATTACATTTCGTTAATTTCTATAAATGATTATACAAGTGTCCCCACTTGGACAATCATTATTTTTCATCGCATGTTGATACCCTTTTGATATACATATATGTTGAATTATATAAGACCTTTGTTATAAAAACCCGCGAGATATGAACATCCAGAAGGAAAATTTTATCTACCAAGTGCGACGAAGATGACGATAACATCGTTCATGTAAATGTAGTATTGATCGTCACAGGTACAACAATGAGTAGATCACCCTCCGTGCTAGTAAAAATCATGACAGTTCTGAGATGAATTTCATTTTAAACCTTTTGAAAATGAAAAACAATGTTCATGGTATGTCACGAAACCCCATATACAATCGATACGTAGTTTCAAAAGTTTGAAAGAGGTTGTTATGAATTATTATTGAGTACAGTTACTTCACAACTACTAACTAGTTGTAGAAGATATTATAAAGAAAACATTTAAATTCTTTCAATATATATATATATATAATACTTCTTTGGGCACTCAAATGCTAATCCTTGCTTAATTTAAATGTTTTCGACTAAGTGTGAAGGACCGAGAAATTTCAAAGTAGAGACAAAGGAAAAGGAAAGCTAACCAAATAAGAATTGTGGCGATGTTTGTAATAGTTTTATTAGATTATGAAGACTATGATATATATATATATATATATATATATATATATATATATATATATATACATGTAATGAATGTTTAAAGGTTACGTGCTTGGGAGAATGACTACGATGTATATGTAAACTTAAGTTAAGTTTTATATTATTGTTATTATTATTAGTATTATTCCGCTCATAGAAATGGTATCGTGAAGTACCGAGTTCGGGTTTCAAGTATCTGGATTCGGGGACCTCACAATTAATGTAATAATACAGAAAATCTTTTTATATAAAACAGAATACTTTTATAAAGTTATTCTATAAATAAAATATATTATATTCTATTATGCATAGTGTTGCATAGTGTCTGCATAGTAAAATCTTTTTATATAAAACAGAATACTTTTATAAAGTTATCTGTTTTATTAGACAATAATTAGAATATATTATATTTTATTATGCATAGTATTTACATAGTGCCTGCAGAGTGTTTGCATAGTAAAATCTTGTATAAAGTTATTCGTTTTATTAGATTGTAAATAGAATATATTATATTTTATTTAAAAGATTTTGCTTTAAATATGGACCGTCAAATTAAAGTAAATCAATCTGGACCGTTCATGAGTTAGTTACTATGCAGTCCATTTTTCTTTAAATAGAAGCTCATTCCTTCATTATTTTCTTACAAATTCACTGAAACTCTAAAGAGATAAACTAGAGAGAGAAAGAAGAAAGTATTCTGCTACTTCACTACTTATATATCCAGTACTCTTCTTTTTAAGGTAGGGAATATTATTTGTTGTACTAGTAAGGAGTATTATTTCTTTTGTATTCATGAAGAGAACTTCTGTTATTCCATTCTTTATTATTCTGTTGGAATAACCTGTATACGCGGGCTACCCTATACTTGGTGATATTCTTCTATTATTCCGTCTTTATTATTCTATTGGAATATCATGTCTGTGCGTTTTATGCCGGACCTGATTCTGTCTTTATTATTCTGTTGGAATATCATGTTTGTGCGTTTTATGCCGGACCTGGTTCCGTCTTTATTATTATTCTGTTGGAATATCTTGTCGGTGGCGTTTCTGTGGACCGATTCTCCCCTATTAGTAGTACTCGTTGGAATAACTTTTGTCTATCTGAAGTACCGCATGCATGGTGATTTCTTTTGGAACATCCACGTCGGTGCAATTTACTTTGACTCGGTTCCGTTATTTAGTATTCTGTTGGAATAACTTTTGTCTGTCTGCAATCGCATACATGGTGATTTCTTTTGTTATTCCATTCTTTATTATACTCGGTTGGTTAAAGTTTTGACTTCTATACTCCATGAAATTAGTGGAATATCCTTGATAATTGCGCTTCATCCAAAGATCTTTTCATGGAAATATTCTTACGAACATTCTTGAATTTTACTCTACAGCAAGGTATCATGTTGAAAATTTGGGCGTTATTGGTTCTTGGACAAATTAATTCTTGAACTTGTTTTATTGAATTCTTATATCATTGTCATCATCCTCATATTTATAATTTTTTTTTGAAAGTCATCTGGCACAGAAGTGCATAGATGGACTTGGTATGATTATGACCAGAGGATTATTCGATTGTAATCATGACCGTAATGTTACAAATGATGTGGTAAAAGTCCTCATTGGCCCGTGGTGCATTGATGGACGATTGTTGGCATGACCATGACCATTAATGAATACACAAATATTCTTAGCTTGCGTGAGTGCATGGATAATTGTGGTCGTGATACTAAAGAATATCCTTGGTAGTAGTGCGGGGGTGATTCGATGATGTGGATTATTTATTAAAATTTGAGTCCCAATGATAAAAGTGATGAAAAACCTTTTAAATCATAAAAGATAGTAGATTTTATTCTCTACTTGACTCTTTTAATGGATTGCTTGTTACTGCTAGCAGCTTAAACTTGATGTTTGTTATATTGTATCGGTTTAACATTTGTTTAAGGCTAATGATAATTTATTACGCATTATCTTAGTCATAATATTTCTTCTTGGGCTAGTTGAGCTCACTCTTTCTTTCACCGTTTTCTCTTGAAAATGAGAGTATAGGCCAGGCCGAGTCGGGAGCGGAGTGATGGTCCTAGATGGTGTATTAGTAGTCCTCACTATTACATTAAATAGTGTGATAATAATTGTAATAAGGACTCCTTTTGAGTTTGTATACTCTCTAGTAGACAATATTTGTATTCAAACTCACGCTTTATGTTTTGTCGTATTGTACCGCGGCGGTTGTATTATCAAGTTGTATTTGAATTCTGTACCATGTATCTGGCGACTAAAGATGGGTGATGTATACCTAATTTTAGGGGCGTCACACGTTCAATTATCGAAACTATGTTTTCCTATAAATAGAAGCTCATTCTTCTTTCATTCTCACAAATTCACTAAGACTCACAAGAGCAATTATAGAGAGAGAAACTATATAGAGAAAGAAGAAGAGAAGTCTGCTACCTCGCTATTTTAGTATCTAGTCTTCTTCTGAGGTAAGGGGTATTATTTATTTCATATTTAGAAGAGATATTATTTTTCGTATTCGTATGAATATTATTTTCGTTCAATATTCATAAAGAATATTATTTTTGTTCAATATTCGTAAGGAATATTATCTTCGTTCAATATTCGTTGGAATATTATTTTCGTTCAACAGTTGTAAGGGATATTATTTTTTTTAGTACTCATAGGAATAATATTTTCTTTCATACTCTGTAGTATGTGAGTAATATTATTTCGTCTTGTATTCCTGATTATACCCTCATTTTGTTAAGGTATAGCTTCTATACTCTGTGAAATTAGTAGAATATCCTTGAAATTTGCGCTTCATCTAGTATCGTTTCACAAGGATATTTTCTGCACATTCTTGTTAAATTTTAAGCTTTTCATGTCGGAGTACTGTCCATGAGTACTATTCATTTATACGGTACTATTCACAAAAATACTATTTACGGGTACTATTCACAAAGTACTATTCATAAAGTACTATTCACGAAGTACTATTCCCGAAGTACTATTCACGGGGTACTATTTACCCGGAAGATATATTTCTTTTCTGTCCAAATTATTTTTGATACATGAATATTATTCTTGAATTTTACTCCACAAAGCAATATCATGTTGACAATTTGGATATTTTTGAACTCTAGATAAATTTAAAATCTTTAATATTTATCCTTGATTTCGTTTGATTAATGCTTATATCATTGTCATCATCCTCATGCTTATATTGTGATGAAAGTCATCTGTGGCTTACGTGCATAGATGGACTATTGATTGGTATGATTATGAAAAGGCATTATTTGGTATAATCATGACTGTAATGTTGCAAATGATGTGGTCAAAGTCCTCATTGGCCCGTAGTGCATTGATGGACAATTGTTGGTATGATTATGACCAGGGATTATTCGGTATAATCATGACCATTGATGATTACATAAATATCATTGGCCCGTAGTGCAGGGATGATTCGATGATGTGGTTTATTTATTAAGCTGAGTCTCAGCGATAAATTTGTTGAAAAACTTTTTAAATCGTAGAAGATAGTAGATATCATGCTCTACTTGACTCTTCTAATGGATTGTTTGTTCCGCTACAATTGTTGATCTAAAACTTGTTGTCTATTATATTCTATCAGTTGTTATACTGTTGAAGGCTAAGGATAATTTATTCTGCATTATCTTAATCATAATATTTCTTACTGGGGTAGTTGAGCTCACCCTTTTCTTTCATTGTTCTCTTCAGGAAATGAGAATATAGTTGGGACGAGTCGAGGAATGGAGTGATGGTCCAGGATAAGTGGTTTTAGTAGTCCTCACTATTCTATGAAATAGTGTGATAATAAATGTAATGAGGACTTCATTTGAGTTTGAATACTGTCTATGAGACAATATTCGGGTAAAAACTCTAAGCTACGTCGTTGTCGTATTGTATAAAGAAGTTTGTATTTAATTTATATACCATGTATTTGGCGACTCAGAATGGGTCGTGTGGACCTATTTTGGGGGCGTCACAGTTGGTATCAAAGCTTAGGGATATGATCCCTGGCTGAGATTTGACACAAGAACTATGAGGGGAGAGACGGGGAATTCCTTCGCTAGTATGACCTACCTAAGTTTATTTGGTATTTAATTGGTTGATTTGAGTATAGGGATAATATGTGGCATATCAATTAACTCTTATTTTAAAACTATATTCTAGAATGATATCTAAAATACAGGAGATGAGAAATGTGAAATCATGATAGAAAGGAAATAACCGGGAAGGTACAATCCGAAAAGAAAACAAGGTATTCTCATCTTTTTGAACTACCAAGTACGTAAATTTCGAGGGCAAAATTTCATAAGGAGGGGACATTGTGAGACCCCAAATTTTATGAAATGAAAGTATTCAATTTTCTTATAATTATTCTATTTAGTAAATGGTTAAATTGATAAAAGGTTAAAGTTAAGGGTGATATGTGAAAATTTTTCAAAGTAAACAAGTTGTCATAAAATAATCGGTGATAAAAGTATAGTAATACGTGTGGTTGCATAGTAGCACACGGTATTGATTATTGATGCTTACGTGAGAAGTCACTCGCTTATACTCAATTATTGCTACGATAATTCTTTGATCATATCTCTCATATTATTGATTCAATTATTGTTACAGTATCATCTGCATAATATTTTATATTATTAAATCAATAATTAAGATGACAAATTTATTCATATTATTATTTGCAATATTGACGATGTCTAGAAAGTTCTGTCCAGGAGAGGTTTGGTCACCTAATTGCGCGCCAATAGAGAGAAATCCTTATCAGAAAACCCCCTCTTTCCTGGGAATGATCTGGTTATTAAATATTGTAAGTTATAATATTAATGATGAATAAGTTCGTGTTGATTAAAGATGAAATTGATATTTCCATTGTGTTGGGATTATTAGTGTTAGAGGAAATCAACTTTTATTTTGATAATAATTGATGTCTGGAGGTTATATTGACCAATCGGTAATTAATCGGATAAATGAGAAATTAATTGCTATTAATTCACATGTTTATAACTATTTGTTCACATGTGTGTACTATTAACTCACATGCATGTACTATTAGGAGAGGTGGTGCAAGATTGATAATACTTGCATGACTAAATTGAAAATAGAGGTATAGATGATGGTACTATACTGTAATTTTTTTTTCCACATGTATAGAACTATTGATTCACATTAATGTACTATTGATTCACATGATGTATTATTAGGGGAGGTGGTGCAAGTTTGATAATACTTACAAGACTAAATTAAAAATGAAGGAAAAGATGAAGGTATTATACTGTAATATTTCGAGCCCCAAAACGTGCAATTATTGAAACTATATTTTCTTATAAATAGAAGCTCATTCTTCTTTCATTCTCACCAATTCACTAAGACTCACAAGAGCAATTATAGAGAGAGAAGCTATAGAGAGAAAGAAGAAGAAAAGTATGCTACCTCACTATTCTAGTATCCAGTCTTCTTCCGAGGTAAGGGGTATTATTTATTTCATATTCAGAAGAGATATTATTTTTTGTATTCGTATGAATATTATTTTTGTTCATTAGTCATAAAGAATATTATTTTTGTTCAATATTCGTAAGGAATATTATCTTCGTTCAATATTCGTTGGAATATTATTTTTGTTCAACAGTTGTAAGGGATATTATTTTGTTCAGTACTCATAGGAATAATATTTTCTTCCATATTTTGTAGTATGTGAGTAATATTATTTCGTCTCGTATTCAAGATTATACACTCATTTTGTTAAAGTATTGCTTCTATGCTCTGTAAAATTAGTACAATATCCTTGAAATTTGCGCTACATCTAGTATCGTTTCACAAGGATATTTTCTGCACATTCTTGCTAAATTTTAAGCTTTTCATGCCAGAGTACTGTCCATGAGTACTATTCATTTATACGGTACTATTCACAAAAGTACTATTCACGAGTACTATTTATAAAGTACTATTCATGAAGTATTATTCACAAGTACTATTCACAAGGTACTATTCCCGAAGTACTATTCATAGGGTACTACTATTCACGGGGTACTATTTACCCGGAAGATATATTTCTTTTCTGTCCAAATTATTTTTGATACATGAATATTATTCTTGAATTTTACTCCACAAAGAAGTATCATGTTAACAATTTGGATATTTTTGAACTCTAGATAAATTTAAAGTCTTTAATATTTATCCTTGATTTCGTTTGATTAATGTTTATATCATTGTCATCATCCTCATGCTTATATTGTGATGAAAGTCATCTGTAGCTTACGTGCATAGATGGACTATTGATTGGTATGATTATGACCTAGGATTATTCGGTATAATCATGATCGTAATGTTGCAAATGATGTGGTCAAAGTCATCATTGGCCCGTAGTGCATTGATGGACAATTGTTGGTATGATTATGACCAGGGATTATTCGGTATAATCATGACCATTGATGATTACATGAATATCCTTAGCCCGTAGTGCAGGGATGATTCGATGATGTGGTTTATTTATTAAGCTGAGTCTCAGCGATAAAGTTGATGAAAAACTTTTTAAATCATAGAAGATAGTAGATATCATGCTCTACTTGACTCTTCTAATGGATTGCTTATTACGCTACAGTTGTTGATCTAAAACTTGTTGTCTACTATATTCTATCAGTTGTTATACTGTTGAAGGCTAAGGATAATTTATTCTGCATTATCTTAGTCATAATATTTCTTACTGGGCTAGTTGAGCTCACCCTTTTCTTTCATTGTTCTCTTCAAGAAATGAGAATATAGCTGGGACGAGTAGGAGAATGGAGTGATGGTCCAGGATAAGTGGTTTTAGTAGTCCTCACTATTCTGTGAAATAGTGTGATAATAAATGTAATGAGGACTTCATTTGAGTTTGAATATTGTCTATAAGACAATATTCGTGTAAAAACTATAAGTTACGTTGTTGTCGTATTGTATAAAGAAGTTTGTATTTGATTTATGTACCATGTATTTGGCGACTCAGAATGGGTGATGTATACCTATTTTGGGGGCGTCACAGCATATGATCTGATAGAGGCGATGGTGGCTAACAATTACCAGTGGCCCACAATGAGAATAACACAGCCTAAGGCAGCTGGGATGTTAGAGGTATATGGGGTAACAGTGTTAGCGACACAAATTTCAACTTTGTCGAAGAAGATGGATGCTCTGACAGGTGCACAAACACATCAGGCTGCTTATGTTTGCGAATTGTGTGCGGGGGAACATCCTACAGAACAGTGTGCCATTAACCCAACGACGGTGCAGTTTGTAGGCAGATAACAGGATTCCGCAAAATTTGTATTAGAATGCCTACAATCCAGGGAATAAGAATCATCCTAATTTTTTGTGGGGTAATAATCAAAATTAGCCAGCTCCAAGACCATCTTATCCCATGGGGTTTCAAAATCAGCAACAACAAGCGGCTCCACAGCAAGAGAAAAAGGAAAATTTAGATGAGTTATTGTTGAAGTATATATTTGGAAACGAGGCGGCAATGAAATCACAAGCAGTGGCCATCAAGAACTTAGAAAATTAGATGGGACAGCTTGCCTTAACATTAAATAATAGACCTCAAGGGACTCTGCCTAGCGACACAGAAGAATCCGAAGGGAAATCATGAACAGTGTCAAGCAATCACTTTGAGGAGTGGAAAGCATCTTGAGGGGTAGAAGGAAGAAAATTCAGCTAAGAAAGATGTCAAAGAAGGTGAAGAAAAAGTGGTTGAAGAGAAACAGTTTGAGGAAAAGCAAGTGGACAAGAGTAAGAAAGATGTGGAGCCAGTTGTTTATCATCCACCACCGTTTCAGCAGAGGGTCTAAAAACAGAAATTGGATAAGCAATTATAAAAGTTTTTGGAAGTTTTCAGGAAATTTCATATCAACATTCCTTTCACAGAAGCCCTATAGCAAATGTCAAATTATACCAAATTTATAAAGGGTATTCTGTCAAGGAAGAAGAAATTAGAGGTTTATGAGACTGTGGCATTGATGGAGAAATGCAATGCAGTTCTACAGAGAAAGTTACCTCTGAAGTTGAAGGATCTGGGTAGTTTCACCATTCCTTGCACAATCGGTAACATGGCCTTCAACAAGTGTTTGTGTGATTTGGGGGCAAGTGTGAACCTCATGCCGTTGTCAGTTTAAACTCAGTTAGGTTTGCCAGCTCCGAAGCCTACAAACATGTCATTGTAGCTAGAAAACAGATCGGTGACATATCCAAGAGGAATCGTGGAAGACATCTTAGTTAAGGTGGATAAGTTTATTTTTTCGGCAGATTTTATAATTTTGGATTATTAAGAGGACAAAAATATCCTAATCATCTTAGGGAGACCATTTTTTGCTACGGGTAGGACTCTCATCGATATTCAGAAAGGAGAATTAAACATGAGGGTTCAAGACCAAGAAATCAAATTCAATGTGTTTAAAGCCATGAAGTTCCCTACAGATGAGAATGAGTGCTTCCGCTTGGATGTGATCAACATAATTGTAAATAAAGATTTGGTTAAAAGTTTGGTCAGAGATCCGTTGGAAAATACTCTACTAAGGGATGAGGACTTGGATGATCCAGAGTTTATAGACTACTTACATATGCTGGAATCTTTGCCTAGAGTTAGTAGGTTCAAGGTACCATTCGAGCCAATACACACGGAAGAAAAAGCTTCGGCACGAAAGAAACCTTCATTGGAGGAGCCACTCACTCTTTAGCTTAAGCCCCTTCCTAAACACCTCAGGTATGCTTATTTGGGTAATTTAAATACTTTACATGTTATTATTGCATGTGCGTTTAACAAATTGTAGGAAAGTCAGTTGCAGAGGGTGTGATAACCCGGAATTTCGAATAATCAAAATTTTACGAATAATTTTTTTATATTTAATATTGATATTGACTGTTAATATTGTACTGAGCATATGTGATATGAGTCTCGAGAATTAGTCAATTTGTGTATTGACTGAGAAATTAGAGTAGAATTGTGCTTAACAACTTTAGAAACCCTAACCCTAATTTTTGGATAGGGATTCGATAGAAAATATAATTAATATAATTATATTGATGAGTATGTGTTTGTACTGTATAGAGATTTTTATCAAATGATTGATCGGATAATGTTTAAAATTAATAAACCCTAATAAGAGATTAGAAACCCTAATCTCAGAATTAGAAACCCTAACGCGCCGTTGGAAACCCTAATTGAAAGTTGAGAAACCCTAATTTCATATTCGAGAATCCTAAAACCCTAATTAGGAAACTCTAATCCTAATTAGTAAGCTAAATGTGTTTAGTAAATGTTAATATGATTAGGAAATCTTAATTTAATTAGGAAACCCTAATTTTAGTTTTAAACTTTTAATTTTCTAATTTAAAAAACCTAATAAAAAATCCTAGAAAACTAAAGTTTTAAAACCTAAGGGTTAAACCCTAAGGGTTTGTGCAATTGTCTAGTATGCCATTAAAATCATTTTGCTAATGACTAAAATGCCCTTTTCACTTTCTTTAATTTGTAACTTGTAGAAAATTACAAAACCTTTAGTTGGTGACCAACTATGTTGACTTAGTGACTTTAAATCTCAACATTTCAGCCCTATATGATAGCTATATAAGATTTTATATTGCATTCAAGAGATTATAAAGGATTGAGAGAGAGAAAGTATATACATTTGCTTATTTTGCACTTTAGCTCTCAACAACTTTTCCTCTCTTCAAACCTCCGAATTCTTCAAGTCTCTTAGTCATATAATCAATTAATAGAACACCAAAAATAGTTAAGGAAAGCATAGATCAAAGATCGGAATCAAGAAGATATAAAAGCCCTAACCTATTTTGATCTTGTATGCTAAGAAAAAATTTTGGTCTGACAAGCAAATGTCAGAAGCCATAGATTCTTGTTCGTTTATGGTTTTTTATGTTTTAAAGTCTTAATCTATACTCTGTCATGTTGTCTTTGATCTAGAAAGGGATTTACAGTCGTTAGATGTCTAGATTATAAGATATATACGGTCAAAACCCGTTGACCGAGGTTGACCGGGTGAAATCTGGGTAACCCAGAAAGTATTTTTCAGCGTCTGACAGGATATTTTAACCAATAGATCTGACATTTGTTATGTGATATGGTAATGTTATGATAACGAGTGTGTAGTCTGATATGTGGACTTGAAATCTATACCTTTAGATTTCTTAAATATCAAACATGTGGGAATTTATGGATGGTCAAACTAAGTCACCCGATCACGAAGTTGTTTTCTGGAAATTCTAGAAATGGTTAGATCAAGCCTTCTGACAGGGTTTGACCGAATCATAACTTATGATTCTGTTATACTTGGATTGAAAACATGTTATGCCGTTGTTCATTGTCATGTGTAGAACAGGTATGGACCATAATAACACTATTCTAATGATCAGAGCACTAACTTAATCGAGCTTGAAAGTGTCAACTCGACATTGTCTGGGTTTCTGGGTTACCCAGAAAACCCAGATGTGATCTGATAGTGACTTTGAGAGGCTGGATCTACTTGTTTGGATGTGATGTGACTTGGATGTTAGTTGATGAGTGTAGTGTTACATAAATACTACACGATCACAGTTCGAGCTAGCCCATAACCTAATTACACTGTGAATTAAAGTCGGTCAAGGATGACCCCTTGATAAAGCCGGCTGTCAGTGGTCTTGAACCAAGAACACCTAAAACGACAGACAAGTGTCGCTATAGCCTATAGCGACGGTTTTTAATAATTTTATTTTCCTAATTTCTGGAAAATACTTAAAAATAGAAAATAAATTATAAAAATTACAAAAATGGTTTTAAAAATCATTTTAATTTCTGAAATATAACTTTTAATTATTTGGGACATTTTTCGTTAATATTTAGAATTATTTAGATATTAATTATATTTAATTTATTTAATTAGTGTATTAAATAAATTAGAAAAATGATTTAATATTATAAAAATCATTTTAAATAAGAATAAAGTATTTAAAAATATTTTGAGTTATAAAATGTGACTTTTAATATTTTTGAGAATTTTTTATTAATAATTTAATATTAATGATATTAGATTTATTTAATTATTAAATTAAATAAATAAGTTAAAAATGATTTTATTGATTTAAAAATTATTTTAAATGAGAATAAAGTGTTAAAAAATATTTTAAATTATAAAATATATTTTTCAATATTTTTGGAGAATTCTCATTAATAAATTAATATTAATGATATTAGATTTATTTAATTATTATATTAAATAAATGAATTAAAAATGGTTTTATTGATTTAAAATCATTTAAAATGAGAAAAATGATTTAAAAATATTTTAACTTATAATAAATGACTTTTAATATTTTGATAATAATTTCATTAATATTTAAATATTAATGATGATGATTTAAAAATAATTTTAAAATTTTTAAAAATCATTTAAGTAGAATATTAATGATTTAAAAATATTTTAAGTTATTAATAATAACTTTAATATTTTGATAAGTATATTATTAATATTATTATATTATTAAATATTAATGATAATAAGATTGTTTGATAATTAAATCATTTAAATATGATTCTATGTTTGAAAAATTATTATAAATTATAATAATTGTTTAAATATTATTAAAAGCTTCCGAAAAATATTATAAACGATATTTGACTTATCTAAAATAATATTGAAGCTTAGAGACCAAGTTTAATTGACAATAAATGTGTTAGTTGTCGGATAGGGTGACCACAAAATCGAGAATAGACTAAATTCCCATCAGACCGAACTAGTTAGACTTGATAAGTGTTTATATAGGTTATAAACACTGATGTGGCTATGTGGTAATGTGTCTAGGAGAAGATTGACTATAAATTACAATAGTACGTGTTGTGAATTATCGTGCTAATTATGAGACCGATATTATTGGTTATAGGTCTTTCAAAGCGGAATAAGTATATTGTGTAGTTGTAAAATGGAAGAGGAAAGTTTCTAACTCGACCTTGAGTTATATTCATTCAATTATTATAGTGGTTAGTTAATTAATTATACCCACGTCCGATTTATTGTTGATTATTAGCGGTTAGTGCATGTTTAATAATTCAAATTGAATTCTTGATTCGAAAATATATATTCATAGAATTACATTTGTTGGATATTTATATCTCAGAGAAGCTAATATTGACAATCTGATAATTCATGTTTATTGTCGAATTATGTTGAGAAATGTCTTAGCTAATTATTACGATCGAGCGAACATTTGTTAGAACTTGATAGGTTCGAGAAGAGAAGAGATTAATTATTATTGATAGATCAATGCAAGTTGTATATTTAGATCAAAAAAGAAAACTTGATAGGCTTGAGAAGAGAGAAGAAAATGATTAAATATTGAAATCATTGAATTTAGTTGTTAAATCAAATCTTGATTACGAGGCCGAGAAAAAACAACATTTTATATAAAGGGAACATTTTATTGGTCGTAAATTCGATCATTGCGCGTGACTTAAGTATTATGCATAATATAGGGTACAAGGAGTTGGCCGGCTCTAAGTACTTGCAAAGGGGTATGATTTAATATTTATGGTTATCTGATACACCTGCGTATATGTCAAAGTAAAACTTTAATATATACCTGAGAAGGGAAGTTTAAGATCCAATGGATCACTCAGCATAAATTTGGAAAACATTCCACTTTGTAATTGCCTAGAATTGATTCTTGATTATTCATTAGAATATCATAGAAACTTTGAAAGTGTTGTACTCTTTCATTATTAGATTATCGTGTTGCATAGAATGCGAGAAGACTTGTTAGTTATTAAAGCTTTATTCAGCTAATTCAAAGTTCCCCGAACTTTGGCATTATTCTATCAAAATAGATAGTACATTTCTTAATGATTAGTATACATTTATTGTATGTCTTAACTTGGGGGCAAATTTGTTGCTTTCCTTGCTAAATAAAATATTTGATTAGGAGCGAAGAGGCCCAATGGATCGAAGAAAAAAGAAAAGGCAAAGGCAAAATCTTTGGATTAGTTATAATAAACATTATTATTATGTTGTATTTGTAAACCATTTTTGTATATCTAAAGGGTATGTTTGTAATGTTAAGGTTAGATGACCTGGGACTAATGTATTAAAAATCTCTATTAATGACTTATGTATTACTATTTCTATATGAATGGGTAGTTAGATGTTATTATATTGTGGATCGTGAGCACCAAACTCGGGGGTCAGGTAACCCGAATTGGGGGTTTCACAGGTTGGTATCAAAGTTGTAGGTTATAAACCTTAAGTGGGGTGGGGGAAAACCCTAGGATTATAACCATATGCGAGATAGAGAAAAATCATTTAGAGTTTTAAGTGAATGATTGCTGAAGTGCATCAATAGTGAGATAAGTGGACACATAGTGTGAGAATTTTATACTGGTGAAGTACTAATCAAGTTGTTTAAACTGATTGTAGGATGTCTGGAGAAGATCAAATGAGTGCGGAGATGCTAGCGGTTGTTGCACCAATGCCAGAAGGCGAGGTGCCAGCGTAAAGCGAATCAGTTGAGAAGGTGTGAGAAGATGAACCTATGATTAATCTGGGGAGCGATCATGACGATTATCCCGAGATGTATCTGAGTGGAGATGAGGAGGTAGAGTCTGAGCAAGCTAGGGTGGAGAAAAAGAATTAGACCAAAGTTGGAGAACAAGATCAACTATCTGCAGAAGTTCAAGAACTCTAGAGTAAGGTATTTCTCTTGGAGGAGTTGTGGAAGGCGAAGCGGCGTTACGAAAATGAAGAAGAAGCGGAGCGAGCTCAAGGCACAGGTGGAAAGGATGAAGACTGAAGGTGGTGGATCGTCTGAAGGAACAATCAAGCATCAGAAAGATAAGAAAAAGAGGAAGAGGGACAACGGCAGCCCTAATTCTAAAAAGTCAAACCCGAAGAAGAAGCAATCCTGTAGTAAGTGTGGAAAGACTCACGCAGGAGAATGCATGATGTGGAAGAACGTGTGCTTCAATTGCAAGCAGGAAGGACATATTTCCCTACATTGTCCTAAGTCGAATATGAGGAAGTGTTATTCATGTGGGAGAACGGGTCATGGATTCAACAAGTGTCCCATCAAGAAGAAGACTAGTGAAGGGAGTGGGCGATAGACAACTTAGAAATAAGTGCTAGTATCTTTTGGTAGTAGGTTATGATATTAAGTGTTGTAATATCGAAAATGATGTGTGAACATATGTAAATATAAATTTGTTTGTATGAATGAGATCTTTATTTTCTATATGAATATAAGATTAAGATTAATTTGAGTGTTCTTAAAACTCATACTTATGGTAAGTTAATGACTCATAATTATATGAAATATTTTGAACCCCTCAGCGAATGGACACCAAAGGTCTGACTAGGATAAGTTCATACAGTCATATAATTGTGGCAAGTTCATGAACTCACAAGTGTGGTAAGTTTGACAAACTGGGAATAACTGTGTGTGAATGGAGAATTGCAACTTTTTGTGTAAAGTTGTGTTGTTAATCCTGATATGATTTAAAAAGGGATAGTAATATGTGTTAAGTACTAAATGTGATATGAACTATTTGAATAAATATTCGTTTATATATAAGAATTATGTGTTGAATTATTATTGTGTTAAGAATTTGTGTAGAGAAAGAGAATTAATGTAAGATTTTTATTTAAATCAGATAATGCCGCCTAGACGACAGAATCAAAATCAAAGGGAAGAGCAATCAGTGAATAATGATGGAGGTCAAGCTGACCCGATGCAGAATTTTGTAAATATGATAGCCGAAGTTATGGGGAATAGAGCTTCAGCAGCAAGAGGAAGAGCGAGAGAACTAGCTGATAGACTGGCTAATTTCAAAGACTTTAAAGCGGTAGGACCATCCAGAATTCAAGGGAACCACAGATCCGATTGAAGCCCAAACTTGGGTGAAAGAAATGGAGAAAGCATTCATCATTGCGTGTGTGGTAGAAGAGCAGAAGACAGCTTTTGTAACATATCTGATGAAGGGAGAAGCTAATTACTGGTGGGAGACTAACCAAGCGAGAGCGGGTATAGCTGTGGTAATTTGGGCAAGATTCAAGGAGTTGTTCTTTGAGAACTACTTTTCACCGAGTATGAAGTCCAGGATGGAAGTCAAATTTTTAGAACTGAAGCAGGAGAATATGTCAGTTTTAGAATATGCTACCAAATTCAACGAGTTGGCAAGATTTGCACCTCATCAGGTGGACACAGAGGCGAGAAAAGCGAGAAGATTTGAGAATGGACTGAAGCCGGGGATATTCAACAAGGTAGCGGTATTACAGATCAATATGTTCGCGACTTTGATGGAGAAAGCGTTAATTGCTGAAGGAGGGAGCGAAGCTGCGTCTCGATTTTATCAGGAGAAGAAGAAGAAGAAGACAAGTGATGGAGGAAGCAGTGGTGGTAGTAACCCTAACAAGAGAAAGTCGAGTGAGAATACCCAATCGGGTAATAAAACAGAGGAGAATAGGAAAGGGAGGGAACCATGTGAAACTTGTGGAAAGAATCATGCAGGAGTTTGTCTGAAAAAGAAAGGAGTCTGTTATAACTGTGGGTAAGAGGGGCACATGTCGCCCAGTTTCCCCAATCCAAAGAAGATACAAGGTTGCTTTGCGTGCGAATCTAATGATCATATGGTTCGAAACTGTCCAAAGAGGAATATGGAGAAGGAAAGTGGCAACAAGGGACCAGGTAGCGGAACCTTGGCAATTCGAGGACCTACAAAGCCAAGAAGACCAACGGCCCGTATGTTCAACATGACGGTGCAAGATGCAGGGGTTGTCCAGGAGGTGGCGACAGGTAACGATTTTGCTTAATACTTCAATTACGCGAGTAATATTGAGTTAGATAATTACGGTGAATTATTTTCTTTAATAGACCCAAGTCACAGGTCAGAAAATGAGACACAAAATTAATATTGTGTTGATAAAAATGAATTGATGAGACAACTTTAAAAGATTGTAGAGAATAAGAAAGTGGTGATTCCGAAGACGGAATCCTTTTAAGGAGGGGTGAATGTGATAACCCGGGATTTTGAATAATCAAAATTTAACAAAAACTTTTTTTTATTATTTAATATTGACTGTTTATATTATACTGAGTATCTGTGATACGAGTCTCGAGAATTAGTCAATTTGTGTATTGACTAAGAAATTAGAGTAGAGTTGTGCTTAACAGCTTTAGAAACCCTAACCCAAATTTTTGGATAGGAATTCGATAGAAAATATAATTAAAATAATTATATTGATGAGTATGTGTTTGTACTGTATAGAGATTTTGATCAAATGATTGATCGGATAAGGTTTAAAATTAATAAACCCTAATAAGAGATTAGAAACCCTAATCTCAGGATTAGAAACCCTAAGTGCAGTTGAAAACCCTAATTGAAACCCGGGAAACCCTAATTTCATATTCGAGAATCCTAAAACCCTAATTAGGAAACCCTAATCCTAATTAGTAAGTTAAATGTGTTTAGTAAATGCTAATATGATTAGGAAACCTTAATTTAATTAGGAAACCCTAATTTTAGTTTTAAACTTTTAATTTTCTAATTTAAAAACCCTAATTAGAAAATCCTAGAAAACTAAAGTTTTAAAACCTAAGGGTTAGAACCTTAGGGTTAAACTCTAAGGGTTTGTGCAATTGTCTAGTATGCCATTAAAATAATTTTTTTAATGACTAAAATGCCCTTTTCACTTTCTTTAATTTGTAACTTGTAGAAAATTACAAAACCTTTAGTTGGTGACCAACTATGTTGACTTGGTGACTTTAAATCTCAAAGATTTCATTTCTATATGACAATGACTATATCGATTTTATATATTGCATTCAAGAGATTATAAAGGATTGAGAGAGAGAAAGTATATACATTTACTTATTTTGCACTTTAGCTCTCAACAAATTTTCCTCTCTTCAAACCTCCGAATTCTTCATGTCTCTCAGTCATATAATCAGTTACTAGAACACCAAAAATAGTTTAGGAAAGCATAGATTAAAGATCGGAATCAAGAAGGTATAAAAGCCCTAACCTATTTTGATCTTGTATACTAAGAAAAATTTTGTATTTTAGTGTTTAATCATGTGTTAAAAGATGTTTTTAGATGATCTATGTTGATCCATCATGGATCCATGGCATCAAAATGCTTTAAAAGTAAAGATTTTCAAAATTGTCCAAGAACAAATTTTTGGTCTGACAAGCAAATGTCAGGAGCCATAGATTCTTGTTCGTTTATGGTTTTTTATGTTTTAAAGTCTTAATCTATACTCTGTCATGTTGTCTTTGATCTGGAAGTGGATTTACAGTCGTTAGATGTCAAGATTATAAGATATATACGGTTAAAACCCGTTGATCGAGGTTGACCATGTGAAATATGGGTAACCCATAAAGTGTTTTTCAGCGTCTGACATGATATTTTAAGCAATAGATCTAACATTTGTTATGTGATATGGTAATGTTATGATAACCAGTGTGTAGTCTAATATGTGGACTTGAAATCTATACATTTAGATCTCTTAAATAACAAACATGTGGGAATTTATGGATGGTCAAACTAAGTTACTCGATCACGAAGCTGTTTTCTGGAAATTCCAGAAATGGTTAGATCAAGCCCTCTGACAGGGTTTGACTGAATCATAACTTATGATTCTGTTATACTTAGACTGAAAACATGTTATGTCGTTGTTCCTTGTCATGTGTAGAACAGGTATGGACCATGATAACACTATTGTAATGATCAGAGCAATAACTTAATCGAGCCAGAAAACCCAGATGTGATCTGACAGTGACTTTGAGAGGCTGGATATACTTGTTTGGATGTGATATGACTTGGACGTTAGTTGATTATTGTAGTATTACATAAATACTACACGATCACAGTTCGAGCTAGCCCAGAACCTAATTACATTGAGAATTAAAGTCGGTCAAAGATGACCCCTTGATAAAGTCGGCTATCAGTATTCATGAGCCAAGAACACCTAAAACGACAGACAAGTGTCACAATAGCCTATAGCGACGGTTTTTAATAATTTTATTCTCCTAATTTCCGGAAAATACTTAAAAATAGAAAATAAATTATAAAAATTACAAAAATAGTTTTAAAAATCATTTTAATTTCTGAAAATTAACTTTTAATTATTAGGGACATTTTCATTAATATATAGAATTATTTGGATATTAATAATATTTAATTTATTTAATTAGGGTGTTAAATAAATTAGAGAAAAATGATTTAATATTATGAAAAATCATTTTAAATAAGAATAAAGTATTTAAAAATATTTTGAGTTATAAAATGTGACTTTTAATATTAATAATATTAGATTTATTTAATTATTAAACTAAATAAATAATTTAAAAATGATTGTATTGATTTAAAAATCATTTTAAATGAGAATAAAGTGTTAAAAATATTTTAAATTATAAAACATAATTTTCAATATTTTTGGAGAATTCTCATTAATAAATTAATATTAATGATATTAGATTATTTAATTATTATATTAAATAAATGAATTAAAAATGGTTTTATTAATTTAAAAATGAGAAAATAATTTAAAAATATTTAAAGTTATAATAAATGACTTTTAATATTTTGATAATAATTTCATTAATATTTAAATATTAATGATAATGATTTAAAAATGATTTTAATTATTTTAAAAATTATTTAAGTAGAATATTAATGATTTAAAAATATTTTAAGTTATTAATAATAACTTTAATATCTTGACAAGTATGTTATTAATATTTTATATTATTAAATATTAATGATAATAAGATTGTTTGATAATTAAATCATTTAAAAATGATTCCGATGTTTGAAAAATTATTATGAATTATAATAATTGTTTAAATATTATTAAAAGCTTCAAAAAAATATTATAAACGATATTTGACTTATCTAAAATAATATTGAAGCTTAGAGACTAAGTTTAATTGACAATAACTCTGTTAGTTATCGAATAGGGTGACCAGAACATCGAGAATAGACTAAAGTCCCTCCAGACCGAGCTAGTTATACTTGATAAGTGTTTATATAGGTTATAAACACTGATGTGGCTATGTGGTAATGTATCTAGGAGAAGATTGACTGTAAATTATAGTGATACGTGTTGTGAATTATTGTGCTAATTGTGAGACCGATATTATTGGTTATATGTCTTTCGAAAGCAGATAAATATATTGTGTAGCTGTAAATAGCGGAAGACGAAAGTTTCCTAACTCAACCTCGAGTTATATTCATTCAATTATTATAGTGGTTAATTATTGTTAATTATACAACATCTAAGAATTTATTGTTGATTATTCGCAGTTAGTGCATGTTTAATAATTCAAATTGAATTACTAATTCAGAAAATATATATTCGTAGAATTACTATTGTTGGATATTCATATCTGTAGAAGCTAATATTGACAGTACAGATAATTCCTGTTTATTGTCGAATTATGTTGAGAAATGTCTTAGCTAATTATTCTGGATAGATGAACATTTGTTAGAACTTGATAGGTTCGAGAAGAGAAGAGAATTTAATTATTATTGATAGATCATTGCCAATTGTATCGGCTAGATCGAAAAAGAAAACTTGATAGGTTTGAGAAGAGAAGAGAAGAGAAATGATTAGATATTGAAATCATTGCATTTCTTTGTTAAATCAAATCTTGATTCTGAGACTGACAATAACAACCTTTTATATAAAGGGAACATTTTATTGGTCTTAAATTCGATTATTACGCGCGACTTAAGTATTATGCATAATATAGGGGACAAGAAGTTGGCCGGCTCTAAGTACTTGCAAAGGGGTATGATTTTATATTTATGGTTATCTGATACACCTGCGTGTATGCAAACTAAAACTTTAATATATACCCAAGAAGAGAAGTTCAAGATCCAATGGATCACTTAGCATAAATCTAGAAAACATTCCACTTTGTAATTGCATAGAATTGATTTTTAATTATTCATTAGATTATCGTAGAAACTTTGAAAGCGTTGTACTCTTTCATTATTAGATTATCGTGTTGCATAGAATGCGAGAAGACTTGTTAGTTATTAAAGCTTTGTTCAGTTAATTCAAAGTTCCTCGAACTTTGGCATTATTCTATCAAAATAGATAGTATGTTCTTAATGATTCTTATACATTTATTGTATGTCTTAACTTGCAGGGCAAATTTGTTGCTCACCCTTGCTAAATAAAATATTTCAGCTAGGAACGAAGAGGCCAGCGGATCGAAGAAGAACAAAAGCAAAGGCAAAATGCTAGAGTAGTTATAATGAACTTATTATTATGTTGTATTTGTAAACCCTTTTTATATATCTAAAGGGTATGTTTGTAATGTTAAGGTTAGATGACCTAGGACTAATGTATTAACAATCTCTGTTAATGACTTATGTATTACTATTTCTATATGAATGCGTAGTTAGATGTTATTATATTATGGATCGTGAGCACCAAACTCGGGGGTCAGGTAACCCAAATTTGGGGGTGTCACAGAGGGTGCTTAGAGAGTACAAGTCGGCTATAGGATGGACGATAGTTGATACAAAGGGGATCAGCCCCTCCTTTTGCATTCATAAGATTTTTTTAGAAGAGGTCGCAAAGCCAACAGTGGAATAGTAGAGACGACTAAATTCGATCATGAAAAAAGTGGTAAAGAAGGAAATTTTGAAGTAGTTGGATGCGGAAATAATTTACCCGATTTCGAACGAAGACATGGGTCGATCCGATTTCAAAGGTGTTCGAAAAGGGTGGAATGACGGTAGTGACAAACGACGACAATGAACTTATTCCGACGAGTATAGTCACCGGATGGAGGGTTTTCATGGATTACATAAAGATAAATAAGGCAACCCAGAAGGACCACTTTCCTCTACCCTTTATCGATCAGATGTTGGACCGGTTAGCTGGGCATGAATACTACTGTTTGCTGGATGGATATTCGGGGTATAACCAAATAGTCATAGCTCATGAGGATCAAGAAAATACAACCTTCACGTTCCCATACGACACCTTTGCATTCAGGAGGATGTCCTTTGGTTTGTGTAACGCACCGGCGACTTTCCAAAGATGTATGATGGCTATTTTTTTAGACATGGTGCAGAAGAATGTGGAAGTTTTCATGGATGACTTCTTAGTCTATGGAAACACTTTTGATATCTTTCTAGAGAATTTGTGACGCCCCCAAATCCGGGTCCCTTCGAACCTATGATCCAATCCTCCACGATACTACTATCGTCAAACTATTTATATCTTTTATTCATAACTTAATGAATATAACTTGCTTATTACAATTTAGAATATAAATTCTTTCCATTTCCAGGATCTGTATAATGACCCCAAACTTTTATAAGTTTCAAATTTTGGTCATTTACCATTCCTGTTTTACATCATATTCGATGTTATAAAAATATGCGGAATAATTTAAACTTTTTCAATCTCCTTTGAAAAATCTTTTATTGATTTCTTAACTTGAATCAATTACATATCCTTGAATCAAATTATGTTATGATTCATTCTATTCGAATTATTGTATAAATTTTTACATCTCGATTCGAATTCCTCTATGCATCACATAGTACAATTTTACAACTCAACATGTATTACACATCGTAAACTACTATCAAGTACATCTCCTAGAACCGAAACATGGTTTAAGAGCATATATTTAAATAAATCAATCAATCTCCTTTGATACTATTGAACTCTATCAATCAAGTAGCACTTAATCTTTACCATGAGTCCTTAACCTGCAAAAATGGTTATTTGCAAGAGTGAGCTCGACAGCTCAGCAATTCTAATAGTTTTCATACATCACATAGCATATAATAACATACTTAGTTCATGCATTTATAATCAATTAATATTTACTACGCATGTTACTTCTCACATAACAGGCATAGAGATTTACTTCACAAGCATATCATCAAAGATCAACTTTCAAATTTCATACATGTAATAACCTGATATTTCTTATATAAATAAATAAGAAATTTTGTATATTAATTTTTTTTATTATTATTAAAGATGGGAATATGTGCCAAGTAATGTGTATGTATATATGTGATAAATAAAATTTATTTATTTCATGAATAATTTCAAATAATTTTATTTTAGGATTATTGTTCATTATAAGGTATATACTTATAATAATTAATTTTATAGTAGAAATGTCTTTATTATTTATTTTCTTTGAAAATATGATTTTATATTATTTAAATAATATATGAGATGATTATTGAAATTATTATAATTATTATTTTATTATATGAATTTTAGTTCAGATTATTAAGTTAATTATTTTAACTTAATTAATAATGCTATATATGACAGAGAAATCAGATATGGAATCCAAACCCTAATTTTAGATTTTGAGCTATGAATGAGAATAATAATATTATATTCAATATAATATTATTTTTCAGTGTTATAAATATATACAGTATATGTGTAGACTGATATTGGTTAGTCAATTATGGTGTATGACAACAAACCCTAGTATTACTGTCATAAACCATAATTGGAAACTCAAAACTGGAATTTAAGATCGGTCAGGAATTGAGTTATATGAATTATGTTACATATAATAGAATTTCTGTTAATTAGGAAAAACCTAATTAATATTTGAAAACCCTAATTTAAAATTAGGAACCCTAATTGCTAAAATTAGAAACCCTAATTATTATTTTAGTAAATTGAATTGTTAATTTAGGAACCCTAATTATTTAAACCCTAAATTTTTATTAAAACCCTAATTTTAATTAGTATGTTTTAATTAAAATTTTACTAAACTTTAATTTTTAATTATCCAAACCCTAAAAATTATTTGGGAAACTTTAAGATTTAAAATCTAGTGATTAAACCCTAGATTCAAGTACTATGGACAAGAATACAATTAAATTGACAATCAAATTACCATTTTACCCCTTTTGTCCCATTTGGTGAATTATTGATAACAAAATCTTATCAAATCTTGACAAAGCCACCCTATAGTCTAGCTATGAGCTATAGCACTCCTAATCTCAGCCATGTGATCAGCCACATTCATTGTATACAAGTTTTATATAAGATTAAGAGAGAGAAAGTGCATTATTTTCCCCCATTTGTACACTTACACTTAGCCAAATTCTCTCAAGCTCAAACCCACGAAATTGCCTTGCTAGATCAGTCACAAATCAAGCCCCAAGAAATCCACAAACAGATCAGAAGCTAAGAATCAAGATTTTTAAAGAGAGGTACAAAACCCTAATTTACAATCTGATCTTGAAGGCCATGTTAGATGTTATGATTTAATGTTAAAACATGTTGTTTATAGTGTACATAGATAATCTGGGTTGCTAGATGTTAGATCCATAACATCTAGAGGCTTGGATTTGATGTTTTACAAAAATTGGAAAATTTTGTTTTTAAGGTCTGACAATGAATGTCAGACCATCTAGATCTCATACTGTGTATGTAATTTATTGTTTAAAGGTTTGATCATGTAGTGTGATATGAGGTCTGTAATCTAGAACTTGTATCAGGACCAGATCATTGATCGACCATGACTTTTCAAATCTAGGTAACCCAGAAACTTACCCAGAACGTTCTGACAGTAAGTTCTTGAGTACACATCTCTCATGTGTTTGTCGATTTGTTTCTGTTCTTGTTTACATGTTATAGTATGGTATATGTACTACATATTCAAGCTTTTATATAACCTAGATGACTAACATGATGGATTTAATAGACGGTCAAACCAGGTAGCTCGATCACGTTTCTATTTTCTGGGCAACCCAGAAAACGTATGACCACCATCTCTGACATGGTTTGACCAGCATGGATCTATAGATTTTGTTGTTGTTATTATGTTTTTATGTAATAGATCTCTTCACCTACATGTTGGCTACAATCTGGAAACCTTATATCACAAAAACAATGCAAGTACAACAAGTAGAGGAAGACCAAAAAATAGCATGTCGAACTGTTCTTCATTTCTAGGTAACCAAGAAAAGGAAGAACAGCTCTGACAGCTTTTTCAAAGCCTTAGATCTTGTTCCTTGCTGATGTTTAGGCTTGACTAGTGCTCGACTCATGTTCTATGTTAGTTTGTCTACACAGCCCGACGTCTAGACCACCCATATCAGCAACAGATTTGTTTATATAAGGCCATTAATAGCGTTGACCGGCCATGACTGAAAATTCTGGGCGGCCCAGAAATATGATGAACGCGCCTGACAGTGATTTCAAAGATTTTTAACTTTCAATTGTGATGTTGTATGACCTTGTTAATTGTTGTTTCATGTAGAGTTACATTAACACTACAAGATCTGACCATTAGTTAGCCCAGAAACATAGTAGACATTGAATTAAGCTTGGTCAAAGTAGGTTGTACGAAACTGACTTTGAAGATTTTGGGTTTCTCAAGAACACAATAGGCGACACTTTCTGTCGCCAAAGGACTTTAGAAATAAACTTATTATAATTAATTAATTTAAATTCTAATAATCATTTAAAAATAGTAAATAAATTCTAAAAATTACAAAAATAGTTTTAAAAATTATTTTAAGTTATAAAAATTAACTTTTAATAATTTGACATATTTTTCATAAATATTATTATTTATTTGGATATTATTGGTATTTAATTTATCTAAGAAATGCAATAAATAAATTAATTAAAAATGATTTTATTGTATTAAAAATCATTTTAAATGATAATAAGGTATTTAATAATATTTTAAGTTATAAAAATAGCTTTTAATATTTTAAGATAAGTTTCATTAATTATTAAATATTAATGATATTAGATTTATTTGGTAATTATATTAAATAAATTAATTAAAAATGATTTTAATATTATAAAATCATTTTTAATGGAAATAAATAACTTAAAAATATTTTAAGTTATAAAATAAAACTTTGATATTTAATGGCAAATTTCATTAATAAATTAATATTAAGAATATTAAGTTTATTTAATAATTATATTAAATAAATAGTTTAAAATGGTTTTATTGAATTAAAAATCATTTAAAAAAGGAAATAAATGAATTAAAAATATTTTAAGTTATAATAAATGACTTTTAATATTTTGATAAATAATAAATTAATATTCTAATAATAAGGGTAAATATTTAAAATGATTTTAAATATTTTAAAAAATCATTTAAGGGTAATATTAATACTTTAAAAATATTTTGAGTTATTATAAATAACTTTAATATTTTGGCAATAGTTTCATTAATAGTTTAATATTAATTAAATATTAATGATAATAGAATTATTTAATATTTAAATTATTTAATAATGATTTGATGTTTGAAAAATCATGAAAAATTATAATAATTATTTAAAAATTATAAGGCTATGAAAAATAGTTCGACTGATATTTAAAATATCTAAATGGATATTGAATTACACGATAGAGTCTTAGACTCGATAATTACCAGATAAAGCCATTTAATTTATTGCAAAAATATTTCAGAAATTGATTTGGACTTAGATAATTTGATTAGATACGTATTTGTTTGTGATGCAATGACTGTTAAACATAAGTGACAATGTGATTAGGTTATGTGCTAACTGCAATTAGCAGTACTATATGATATGATATATTATTCTAATCGAACGAATGATCTTATTAATGATAGGTTTCGGTATAAAAGATAAAACTAAGTTGTGTTATTGTAAGCAGCACCTCAGGCAAGTATCTGAACTATTCTTTATATTGTGCAAGTATCCTAACTTTGTATTTTCTTTATGCAATGGACATGAGTAAGAAAGTTTTAGAATCATATTATTGTGCCAAATTATTAACTCTATTGTTATTGATTATGTATCAAATATTTGTATTCATACAAGTTCTTACATTATCCGATCATTGTATTATTGTATATCTCAGATATTTATTCTGTTCGTTAATTCCTATATAGGGTTAGACAAGTGTCCCCACTTGGATAACCATTTTATTTAATCACATGTTGATACATACTTATTAATTTTGAGTATGTATACGTTGACTTAAAAGCCGTCTAAGCTATTTGATTCGGCTAGACATAAACTTAAAAATATTATTAAGCAAAATAGAACTTTATTGTATCCAACCAGATTGTTTTGGTTTGGATTCTCGACTAAGTATGAACATCCCGAACATGGGAAAACTTTTGTGCACCTAAGGTGGATAGAGTGAACGATAATATCGTTCTTGCATGTAGTATTGATCAATACAGGGCGCATTGGGATGATCACCCTCATGCCCGTAAGTTATGACGGTTTGCGGATGAAGTTCTGCTAAACATTAGCAAAAATTAAAAACAATGTTCATAGTATGTCGAATGCTCTCCAGTTATAGTCAGTACGTAGTTTCAAAAATTTGAGATAGATTTGGTATGTTGTTATTATTGGTTTAGCTTACTTCACAACTGTTGATTTGTTGAAGAAGTGTTATTCAAAGAAAACATTTAATTCTTTCAGCTTATATTTATTGTTTCTATTACTTGCTCGGCAATCAAATGCTCATCCTTGCTTTAAATTTAAATGTTTTCAGCTAAGCATGATCAACTGGAATGTTAATGACAGAACAAGGAAAAATGAAAGCAATCAAAATAATCTTATGTTATCTTTTGTAATAGTTAGACATTATTAAGACAATGGTATCTATTATTATCATGTAATGAATGTAGTAAAGGTCGCGTACCTGGGATTAGACTTTGACATATGTAAATTGAGTTTGATATTTATATTATTGTTATTATTATTGGTATTATTCCGCTTAGAGAAATGGTATCGAGCACCGAGTTCGGGTTTCAAGTACCCGAGTTTGGGGGCGTTACAAGTTGGTATCAAAGCTTTAGGGTTAGAAACCTTAGGTGGGACAGAACAAAGGCTATAACCTTTAGGACATAGGGAAACGTTGAAAATATAAATAACTCATTTAGAGTTTAAAAGGAGATGAATTGAATAAATTCATCGTTAAACAAAATAAAAGATAACTTGTACAAAATTATTAATTGTTCTGTGTATATACTACGTGCTAATCAGGACAATGTATATGTATAGATGTCAGATGGAAAAGAATTAGGATACCCTCAGAATGAGTCAACCTCTATAATCGAGCCAAAATCAAAGTAAATAACTGAAATAAAGGCTCACTTTGAAAGCAACCCTAATGAGGTGATTATGTTGGAAAAGGAATTGCCAGACCCAGAAATGATAGTATAACTGATAGGTAGAGTTTAGTTACAGAATATAAAGTTAAGCTCGAGTTCTTAAACTCATATATTTGTGGTGAGTTCTTAAACTCATAATGTGTGGAAGGTTTGACGAACATGGTACAGTTATGTGTGAATGGATTATTGAGGATAATAGGAATATATAGAATGCTAAGAAATTGATCCTTAGTGAGGGTGTATGAAATAAGTATTATTAGTGTTACTTGAATATGTATGATTTTATGATGCGTATACGATAAGTATAGGGGTGTAATGTAATATTCTCAACTTTTGTATAAGTTGTGGCAGCGATTCTCGACTTTTGTGTCACAAAGGGATATCGGATGTTTAAAGCAGTATGTGATATGCTATAAAAAGTACTATGAATTAGTTAGCTGAACATGATTTTATTTAATCAGATAATGCCGCCAAGACAAAAATGAAACCAAAAGGCAGACGAACTTGTCAACAAAGCTGGAGGACAACCTGACCTGATACAGAATTTGGCGAATATGAAAGTTCCAGCTATGCATAATGGATTACCAGCCATGGGAAATTAGCCAGATAATCGATCGACAAACCTCAAAGACTTCAAGACAATCGAATCGCCAGGATTTAGAGGATCAACTGACCCTGTAGAGGTGTTTTTGACAGCTAGGGTAACGGAGGGGCAAAAGACAGCTTTTATCACCTATACAATGCAAGGGGAGGTGAATTTTTGGTGGGAAGCAAATCAAGCTAGAGCCGGAGAAGAAAATAGTGGCAGTAAGACTGGGAAAAGAAAAGGAGATAATTTCGGGATAACCATAAGTAGGCTAGGAGGTGGAAAGAAACAGGTTTCGCAGTGTGGGAATTGCGGAAAGAATCACTTAGGAGAGTGTCTAAAGGGTAATTCTGTGTGTTACAAGTGTGGGCAGGAGAGACATATCTCTCCTAACTGCCCCAATCCAAGGATGAACATAGGGTGTTTTATGGATCAGCAAAGCATTAGGCGAAGGACTGTCCAAAAAAGAGAGGGGATACAGGGAGCGCAAATAAAGGAAAAGGCAGCGGGACTCTGGTGACAACAGAGCCTACTTCAACAAACAAACAAACACAATCAACCGCAAGAGTCTTCAATATGACGGTCCAATATACGGTGGCAATGCAACTTCAGGTATTATTCGTATAACTTGTATATTTTGATATACATGATTTTCCAATATATAATAAATTATTTTATAAAGAAATTTTGAAGGAGGAATTTGAGTTCTTTTAGTAATCGAACTTCCGTTTAATCAGATAGACAAGATGTATGTTGAATAGTTAAAGATTGGTTCAATCGAATCTGATCAAGATCTATTTGAAATGACTGTGTGTATGCTATGTACCCTTGTATGTATGAGTTTTAAAACGGTGATTCCGGGGACGGAATCCTTATAAGGGAGGGTGAATGTAATAACTTGATATTTCCTATATAAATAAATAAGAAATTTTGCATATTAATTTTTTTTATTATTATTAAAGATAGGAATATGTGCCAAATAATGTGTATGTATATATGTGATAAATAAAATTTATTTATTTCATGAATAATTTCAAATAATTTTATTTTAGGATTATTGTTCATTATAAGGTATATACTTATAATAATTAATTTTATAGTAGAAATGTCTTTATTATTTATTTTCTATGAAAATATAATTTTTATATTATTTAAATAATATATGAGATGATTATTGGAATTATTATAATTACTATTTTCCTATATGAATTTTAGTTTAGATTATTAAGTTAATTATTTTAACTTAATTAATAATGCTATATATGAAAGAAAAATCAGATATGGAATCCAAACCCTACTTTTAGATTTTGAGCTATGAATGAGAATAATAATATTATATTAAATATAATATTATTTTTCAGTGTTATAAATACAGTATATGTGTAGACTGATATTGGTTAGTCAATTATGGTGTATGACAACAAACCCTAGTATTACTGTCATAAACTATAATTGGAAACTCAAAACTGGAATTTAAGATCGGTCAGGAATTGAGTTATATGAATTATGTTACATATTATAGAATTTCTGTTAATTAGTAAAAACCTAATTAATATTTGAAAACCCTAATTTAAAATTATGAACCCTAATTGCTTAAATTAGAAACCCTAATTATTATTTTAGTAAATTGAATTGTTAATTTAGGAACCCTAATGATAATTAAGGAACCCTATTTATTTAAACCCTAAATTTTTATTAAAACCCCTAATTTTAATTAGTATGTTTTAATTAAAATTTTACTACACTTTAATTTTTAATTGTCCAAACCCTAAAATTATTTGGGAAACTTTAAGATTTAAAATCTAGTGATTAAACCTTAGATTCAAGTACCATGAACAAGAATACCAGTAAATTCATAACCAAATTACCATTTCCCCTTTTGTCCCATTTGGTGAATTATTGATAACAAAATCTTATCAAATCTTGACAAAGCCACCCTATAGTCTAGCTATGAGCTATAGCACTCCTAATCTCAGCCATGTGATCAGCCACATTCATTGTATACAAGTTTTATATAAGATCAAGAGAGAGAAAATGCATTATTTTCCCCCATTTGTACACTTACACTTAGCCAAACTCCCTCAAGCTCAAACCCACAAAATTGCCTTGCTACATCAGTCATAAATAAAGCCCCACAAAATCCACAAACAGATCAGAAGCTAAGAATCAAGATTTTTAAAGAGAGGTACAAAACCCTAGTTTATAATCTGATCTTGAAGGCCTTGTTAGATGTTACGATTTAATGTTAAAACATGTTGTTTATAGTGTACATTGTTGCCTCTTTTTCAGTTCTAATAAAAGAGCTCTAACTCATGCAAGCATATGTGTGTCAACAAGTAATACAGAGTAAGTAAAGTATCGATCCCACATAGAAAGTTGTCTAATTTAAATCATTATTCATCAATTAAATCACTATATTTATATGATCAAACTAATGAATATGATTGGTGATTTACTCTACTCGCAAATAACGACTAAAACAAGAATAAAAATGTAATAAATCAAATCTGAAAGTAATGGGATCCTAACTTCATTTAATACTTCATTTAATCACCAATATCAATGCATACTTGTCCACATATCACAGGAAAGTAGCCAAAAGAACTAATAGAGTCATAGCCATTTTTCAATGTACTATGACCTACTTACACAGCATCCACAAGCGATAGACTCCATGTAATCATCAATATAACCAAAATCACTATATGTCTATGTGAAATTGCAATCATATTGAATTTAAGCACAAGCCCTTATTCTAACTCATACGGTGAAACCGTATATGTCTATCTGGTTCACGAAATACACAAGCCATACAAAACAGCCCCATATATGTACGCTATCATGATTACAATCCATACTTGCATGTTCATTGTCAATTCCATACGAGTACTGAAAACGAATGGTGATCAAGCATTCATACATGCAAAACAATCATGATAGAAATCCCATGCAACTAAACTACATATTAAAATCCGTTAGAATCCCATAATGGAGTTTAGTTCATGACTAAACCAAAAGCCATTATGGGATCAAAGCTAAACATGGCTAATAAGTAAACAATTGAAAGATGAAGGATAGAAACGATCAAACCCAATTGCTGATTAAAATCCACCAGCAAAATACTAATAATTATCACAATGATAGAAAATCCCAAGAAGAATTAGAAAAGTTGGAGTTTAGGCCCCGTTCTACGTTGGAATCTCTCTCAAAGTGTAAACCCTAGTTACGATATTAAAATATGTAAAAAAAAAGTAATGAATGATACGTCTGACACTAGTCAGGAATCATTTTTAATTAATTAAAACCCTTAAAATTAGAAATTAAAATAAATTTCGGAAGCATCGGGATCATCGCATCAAGGCTTCCCTCCTTGCAATCCTCGCGTAACTTGCGATTGTAATGCGATATACATCGACCCAAAGCTTTGACGCGGTAGCGTGTCCTCAAGCTTATTCATTGCTATGCGGCCAGCTAGCAGCAACTCACTTACGTTTACAGTTACTGCTGCGATCTGTTTCTACTGCTCATTCTTTTGTCCATCCATGCTTAGCTTCCTGCTCCAATTGATCCTCATGCCATGCATCCAACAGCCTCATGTCATTTATATCACCAACTTATGCCATATCCTGCACTTTTACACCAAAGGAGTTTTAAGTAAATACAATGCAAAATAACATGAAATGCACTAAAAACACACTAAAATATACTTGAGATGGGCCTAGTTCGCGTGAGTTAATATCCAATAAGTAGGTGTAAAACCCACTTATCAAATACCCCCAAACTTGAACTATTGCTTGCCCTCAAGCAATGCATACTAATGAACAATGAAAATGTAGTTATATTACTATGCAACTAAATTATGATGCAACTAGTCTCACATTGTTCCAGCTATCATAGAAATTCAATCCAAAATGCCTCAGCAAATTTTTCCAGATTCAAGAATACAGATTCAAACCAAACTGTAGGTATAATGTCGTACACTCAGATAATTCATAAGTGCTATAGATATGTTGTGTGTGTGTTTTATGTTCACCAAAACTTGATTTCAGCAAAGAATACACATACTAAATTGCTAAAAACAGAAAATTATAGTTTAAATCAAGACTCATGTATACATATGCAACGAAAACTATTCCAACATATCAAAACAAACTAAGGTTCAACAATGGATTTTCGCACTTTTTCGCGGTGTTTATTGCTATTTTTCTTTTCTTTTTCTTTTTCTTTTTTTTTCCACATGACTGTGCAATGTCTTACTCCATTAGCCAACACTGCTACCCCTTAGCGAGCTTTCAACCAACGACTCCCAGACCATGAAAGACCTTAGGGCGCTAGGTGTAGAGACAATCCCCTCGGGCGTACTTACTCAAGTAGCCAAGGCCCCGAACTAAGACTACCACGTTATTGCTATATTTTATTTTATTATTTTTTTTATACATAGCATACCCATGTTTTCCCAAAGTTTGAATGTCAATGTTTTGCAAGTCTACATCCATGTTTCACATATTTCTCTTTTTGACACTATATTTTCTATCGAGCAATACAACACATACTTCTTATACCTACAAGTGATCCGAGGCCACTCTAGCGTGTTCCTTGTCAGAAAAGCCTTGGACCCTCGATTTAGTAAAATCTTAAATGATTGATTTCAAGGTCAAATAATGACCTACCTCATCTGGGAAAATAAGTGTATAGTAATTTGATGTTATTAAATTTTGATGGAATTTATGAGGATTTCAAAATTTGATAACGTTTAGAAGGCTTGATTAAGGTGAATTAATAGACCTAGATTAAAATATTTATGTGATTAAGTTATTAGGATGAATATGAGGATTTCATTTCGTGAAGGCTTATAGGTGAATTAATTAAGGGTTAAGAATATGGTTATGTCATGCGTATGTACGTTGACCGAGGTTGATAATAAATTATATCCATATCAAACCCTAAGAATATGTTAAGAACGTCAATGTTCTGTTAGAAAACCCTAACGTTTGATAAGAAATCCTAGAAATCGGTTCGAAACCCTAGTTTCGATTAAGAATCAAAACCTTAATTCGGTGCTTGAAACCCTAAATCGGGAACTTAATGGCATAAGTGTAAATAATTATAAGATTATTTAGGGTTAATCTTAACAAATTGATTACAAAACCCTAATTCCAAATCAGAAACCCTAATACTTGATCTGAAAACCCTAGTTTCAGATTCTGATAAATTGAAGTCCTAATCAGGGAAATTATGGAGAATTATAATGCTCTCATCGCTATTATTATAATATTAATTAGGGTAACGCTTTAATTAATTAGCAAACCCTAATTTCAAATTATCGAACTTAAACTTTTCCGTCAGGAACCCTAATGATGGATTTGAAACCCTAATTTGTAAATGGGGAAAATGAAAGTGTTAATTGAATATTTTAATGTTAATTAGGATATATTAATTCTAATTTAATGTTAAGTAATTAGAAAACCCTAATCTAATTACGAATATTTAAACTCTATATTAGAAAATTAATTTTCTATTAGAAACCCTAATTTTGGGTTATAAACCCTAATCCGTGATTTTTATCCTAATTGTTTAATTAGCAATTTTAATTAGGATAAATTAGTCCTAATTAGTAAAGGTTGATTTATGATTAGGAAATTATGATATAATTAGGAAGCCCTAATTATAATTAGAAATCAAAAATTTTCTATTTTAAAATTTAATTAGAAAATTTTTGAAATCCAAGTTGCTAAATTTTTAAGGGTTAAAACCTAAACCCTAAATTTGTCCAAACCCTAAACCCTAGATTTCTCAAACCCTAAACCCTAAGGGTTTTATCATTTTGCAAATTCTAGAAAATTAAGGAAATGACAAAAATGCCCTTTTTATCTATTTTAATGAGTTGATGTTATAGGTTTTGACTTTAGGGGAGAGTTGCTCACCAAAAACATAGCCTAGCAGGTGCAAAAATCTCAAAAATCAAATTTCTTGTGACAAAGAAGACCGGATGCAACATACATATCATAATATATATAGGATCTAAGAGAGAGAAAGTTCATAAAAATTCTCATTTGGACAATTTGCTCTCACCAACTCTCTCTCTCTCACTTAAAGCTCCGAAAATCACAACTAGATCAGTCCTATAAACACCTCTTAGATCAACCATAAACAATTGGAGAGCATAGATCAAGAATCAAAAGCTAGAAAGGTATAAACCTTAAATTTTAGAAATTATATGATCTGATGTTATATGTTGTAATTGATTGTTGAAAGTTGTGTTTTAGGGTGTTAATAATTGATCTGGGTTGTTATATCAAGAATCTATAACATCTAGATGCAAGAATTTGAAGATTTCTCAAATCTGGAAATCTGGAAAAATGTTGGCTGACAAGCAAATGTCAGGTCTCCTAGATCTGTCTCTGTTAGTATATTTTGGTGTTTTAGGTTATGCATCTATAGTATGCCATGTGGTCTTTGATATCCAAATTAAATCAAGTCCATATCATGTGTAGATCGAACGGAATAAGCAATTGAAAACCCGTTGACCGCTCACGGAAAAATCGAATCTGGGTAACCCGTAATGTGTATCTGATGGTCCGACAACTTTGTTCAAGCCTCGATCTTAAGTCGACATACGTGTTTTGGCTAAGTTGTTGATTGTTTATTGTAGTCCGCATATCTGATTATATGTTAAAGTAATTAGAACACTTAGATCATAAGCGTAATGGCGAGGAAATAAAGGTCAAACTAGGGTTGACTGTCTTTTGAAAAAGAATTCAGGAAAACCCGAATTCTTAACCAAGAACAGCTTCTTGGACCATAGTTTATTGGCTAGAATCATCTTGTGTAATGTTGTTGTTATGATTTAGTGTTATGAAGTTGTACACTGCCATTAATACTACATTAATGAATCAATTAAGCACCCTAAACAAGCTGGGGATGTGGATATTAAAATGATCAAAGTAGGTACCTAAGGCTGTTCTTCAAATCTGGAAAACCCAGAAATTGAAGAACAGGTCTGACAGTAAGTTGGATGGCTTAGATCTCTCTGTGATTATATGTTTTGGACATGAACGTTGCTTAAGATTGTATTACTACATCAGTACTATAACATTAGAACAGTTAAACACTCAGAAACGTATGGATCAAAGTAATACAATCGGTCAAACTAAGCCCCTCAACCTCTGACATGCGTTTCTGGAAATTGCCCAAGAACACCAAGAACACCTATAGCGACGGTTCTGTCGCTATAGGGCCCCTTTAGCGACAGTTTATTATTATTATTTCCGAAAATTAATTAAAATTAGAAAAAAATGGTTTTTAATTATTAAAAATATATAATAAATTCCGAAAAATTATTTTAAATTCTGAAAAATAGTTTTTAACTATTTTGAGTATATTTTGAAAATATTTAATATTTTTGGGAATATAAAAGGTATTTATTTATTTAATTATAATATTAAATAAATTATGAAAAATAATTTTAATTCATGAAAAATCATGAAAAATTATTTTATGGTGTTAGAAAATATTTGAAGGTATTTTGATGACTTTAAATATTTTATGATAAATTTCATTAATATTTTAATATTAATGGTAATTAGTTTATTTAATAAATATATTAAATAAATTATGGAAAAATAGAATTAATGATTTAAAAATCATATAAAAATGATTTAAGTGTTATAAAAATATTTTAAGTTATAAAATATAACTTTTGATATTTTGGCATGAAAATATTAATATTTTAATATTAATAGCAATTATCGATAATGGATTTAAGTGTTTAAAAATCAAATAATTATTATTTTAAGGTATTAAAATATTTTGAAATATTATAATTACATTATAATATTATGTATGGATTTTCATTAATATTTTATATTAATGATTAAGGAATTATGTGGTATTTAATTCATTTAAATACGGTTTTAATGATTGAAAAATCATGATAAATGGTAATAAGTATCCCAAAATTATTACGAGCTAGGAAAATGTTTTGATCTGCTAAGAAAATTATCTGTGATAATTGTTAAGGTTTAAGCGAGTTTAAGCGAACTTAAACTCGAGTATTGTCCGACTAGATCGTCGGGATGATAGAATTAATGTCGATTTTAAGTCGATCAAATAGTTTGACACGATATTAAGTCTTATGTCTTTGTATATCGATAGGGTTATGTTTTATGTGTTTAGGTTATTACGTGTATATAAATATAACAAGATTATATCTTGATGATATTATTCTAATATTGGAGATCTATATTATTAATATTAGGTCTTCGGGTAAAGCGTTATAAATTGTGTTGCGGTAATCAACGGTTCAGGCAAGTTTGTTCTTACTTAACTCTAATAAGAGTGTTTTATTCAAGCTTATGGTTAATCATTGCTGATTGCCATGAAAATTGTACTCTGTACATCTTGCATGTATAAGTCAGGTATGAAAGGCTGATCACCTTCATTACCAGTTGGTTTAGAAATGTTTGTTCATGTTTAAAACTTGTTCAGTCAAAAGTTTGTTCCTGCTAGTTCTCAATTATATTGATGAATTATAGCCAGCTTATTATTCATACTCTTCAATCATGATATATCGTTATATTGTTGTATTTAAACTTGTTTGGGGAACTTTCATGCTCACCCTTGCTATATATCATGATAAAACATTGCGAGATAAAATAAAAGCGTTAGGATCTGAGGAAACGATTAAAGCCAAGTTCAGCTTGGGTTATAAAGTGCAGCTAGTTTGTAATAGCGTATTGTGATAAATATTGTTATGTAATAAATAGTTTATGAAATGTGTATATGTTAAGGTTACTCGACCTTGGGGAATAGTGTGTAATGTAATGTATAAACAATTTATGTTTATATCTTCCGCAAAAAGTTATAGAAAAATTAGCGAACCGAATCCGCGGCGATTTGGGGGCCCGGGTTCGGGGGACGCTACAATTGGTATCAGAGCTGTTGGTTATGAAGCTTAGATAGGAATACCTGAGACCAATAACCGCAGTGATTAGGATAAGATCTAACTCACATAGAGTTAGTTGGTTGGTAAGATTCAAAGATGAATCTCGGTAAGTTGTTAAGATACAGAGTTCCCTAACTCTGGTAATAAGGTTGAACAGAAGTGGTGAATAGATAAAGTCTAAAAGACTAAAAGTTCAGTGATAGGAGATCGTAAAACAAAACGATCATAGTCATAGAATTGAATCGTAATATATACGATGAGATCACCTCGTGATCTGTTAAGGTTATGACTGCCAAAAAGAATGAATCGATGATTGAAAAGTTTAAAGCATGATTGTTTGTGTGTGAATGGTATGATTCGAAAAAGGATTATGAATACTGATTAAATGAAATTACGTATTGAGAAGGGGGTTAAGTATTAGGTGGGGATTTCAATGAGGACTCGTGTTGGCAAATCGAGTTGTATGATTTCTTGTATGGGCGGGAATCGTACTTGGTGTAAAAACTACTTAGTTGGTGGCATTGGTAATAATTGAAATGTTGTGTCACGCTTAGTTGTTATATACGAGATAAATAGGTCATAGGTAGAGAATATAGGATTAAGTACGAGTTCTTAGAACTCATACTTATGTGACATTCTTGACTCATAGTTATATGAAATGTTTATGAGCCCCTCAGCAAACGGACGCCAAAGGTCAGACTAGGGTAAGTTCGTAAACTCATATAATTGTGACCAGGTTATGAACTCATAAGTGTGGTTTTATGAACTGGGTATAGTGGTGTGTGAATGGAGTGTTAAGGATTATAGGAACAAATAGATTGTTAAGCATATGATCATTAGTGGAGATTTAGGTTTTCCTAAACCCCTAGCTTTGCTAAACTTCAATTTTTGACATCAAGCTAAATACTCACTATGTGCCTTTTAAAAAAAAAATCTTGTTTTTATTTATCACTTATGTACCATGTGACCTGGTGCAGAGATGATAAAAAAATGATGGAGTTATCAATGCAGAATTACTTGGTGTTGGATGTGATCTAAGGATCGTCAGCCCACTACAGTATGATGTAGTATAACAAAGTCACAAAATGACGAAATCCTCAACGGACTGTTAAATACAGTGCGGCATCATGACGTCATTCTAAAAAATATTTTTATTGAAAGAAATTTCCCAAACCAAATTGTTTTGTTGTGGAATCAAATAAGACTGAAGTAAAATTTTGTGCGCCTAAGGCGGATAAGAGGAACAAAATTGTTCCGACCAGCAGTACTTGGCCAGTATAGGGCATATCGGGCTAATCACCCTTTGTGTCCGTAAGTAATGACGGTTTGTGGATGAATTTCCATAAAACCTTTGCGAAAATGAAAAACTAACGATCTACGATTCCTCAAAGACAGCTTTTAAATTTTTACTCTTGTGAGTGGTGAATTGGGTAATATGTGATATGTGTGAATGGTATAAGCTATTTGGTATACTGATTGTAAGGTGTAAGGTGAATTTCTACGAAATTCTTAGAAGGAGGGGTGAATGTGATAACTTAGAGAATTTGGACGATTTAGTAAAATCTTAAATGATTGATTTAAGGTCAAATAATAGACCTGAGCGTAAAAATAAGTGTATGCATTTGATGTTATTAGGATGGAATTTTGAGGATTTCAAAATTTAAGTGAAGGCTTATAGGTGAATTATTCGAGATTAAGGATTTATGTGATTAAGTTCTGTGAATATGGTTATGTACGTGTACAGAATGTGGTTAAGGGTCAAGGGTTGACCAGATAAATTATATCTGTATCAAACCCTAAGAATATGTTAAGAACGTCAATGTTCGGTTAGAAAACCCTAACGTTTGATAAGAAATCCTAGAAATCGGTTCTGGAAACCCTAGTTTCAGTTCCGGGAATCCGAAACCTTAATTCGGTGCTTGAAACCCTAAATCGGGAACTTAATGGCATAAGTGTAAATAATTATAAGATTATTTAGGGTTAATCTTAACAAATTGATTACAAAACCCTAATTCCAAATCTGAAACCCTAATACTTGATCTGAAAACCCTAGTTTCAGATTCTGATAAATTGAAGTCCTAATCTGGGAAATTATGGAGAATTATAATGCTCTACTGCTATTATTATAATATTAATTAGGGTAACGCTTAATTAATTAGCAAACCCTAATTTCAAATTATCGAACTTAAACTTTTCCGTCAGGAACCCTAATGATGGATTTGAAACCCTAATTTGTAAATGGGGAAAATGAAAGTGTTAATTGAATATTTTAATGTTAATTAGGATATATTAATTCTAATTTAATGTTAAGTAATTAGAAAACCCTAATCTAATTACGAATATTTAAATTCTATATTAGAAAATTAATTTTCTATTAGAAACCCTAATTTTGGGTTATAAACCCTAATCCGTGATTTTTATCCTAATTATTTAATTAGCAATTTTAATTAGGATAAATTAGTCCTAATTAGTAAAGGTTGATTTATGATTAGGAAATTATGATATAATTAGGAAGCCCTAATTATAATTAGAAATCAAAAATTTTCTATTTTAAAATTTAATTAGAAAATTTTTGAAATCCAAGTTGCTAAATTTTTAAGGGTTAAAACCTAAACCCTAAATTTGTCCAAATCCTAAACCCTAGATTTCTCAAACCCTAAACCCTAAGGGTTTTATCATTTGGCAAATTCTAGAAAATTAAGGAAATGACAAAAATGCCCTTTTTATCTATTTTAATGAGTTGATGTTATAGGTTTTGACTTTAGGGGAGAGTTGCTCACCAAAAACATAGCTAGCAGTGTGAAAATCTCAAAATCATCAAATTGTGATGAAAGAAGACCGGATCTAGCAACATATCATAATATATATAGGATCTAAGAGAGAAAAGTTCATAAAAATTCTCATTTGGACAATTTGCTCTCACCAACTCTCTCTCTCTCACTTAAAGCTCCAAAAATCACAACTAGATCAGTCCTATAAACACCTCTTAGATCAACCATAAACAATTGGAGAGCATAGATCAAGAATCAAAAGCTAGAAAGGTATAAACCTTAAATTTTAGAAATTATATGATCTGATGTTATATGTTGTAATTGATTGTTGAAAGTTGTGTTTTAGGGTGTTAATAATTGATCTGGGTTGTTATATCAAGAATCTATTACATCTAGATGCAAGAATTTGAAGATTTCTCAAATCTGGAAATCTGGAAAAATGTTGACTGACAAGCAAATGTCGTCTCCTCCTAGATCTGTCTCTGTTAGTATATTTTGGTGTTTTAGGTTATGCATCTATAGTATGCCATGTGGTCTTTGATATCCAAATTAAATCAAGTCCATATCATGTGTAGATCGAACGGAATAAACGGTCAAAACTTGGTTGATGGCTCACGGAAAAATCGAATCTGGGTAACCCGTAATGTGTATACAAATGGTCCGACAACTTTGTTCAAGCCTCTGATCTTGCGTCTGACATGTGTTTTGGCTAAGTTGTTGATTGTTTATTGTAGTCTGGTATACAGATTATATGTTAAAGTAATTAGAACACTTAGATCATAACTGTAATGGCCGGAAATTAAGGTCAAACTAGGGTTGACCGTCTGTTTTGAAGAATTCTGGGAAAACCCAGAATTCGGCCAAGAACAGTTCTTGGACCATAGTTTGACCGGCTAGAATCTGTCTTGTGTAATGTTGTTGTTATGATTTAGTGTTATGAAGTTGTACACTGCCATTAATACTACATTAATGAATCAATTAAGCACCCTAAACAAGCTGGGGATGTGGATATTAAAATGATCAAAGTAGGTACCTAAGGCTGTTCTTCAAATCTGGAAAACCCAGAAATTGAAGAACAGGTCTGACAGTAAGTTGGATGGCTTAGATCTCTCTGTGATTATATGTTTTGGACATGAACGTTGCTTAAGATTGTATTACTACATCGATCTTATAACATTAGAAACAGCTTAAACACTCGAAGCGTATGGATCAAAGTCTACATCGGTTGAACTAAGCCCTCAACCTCGACATGCGTTTACGAAATTGCCCAAGAACACCAAGAACACCTATAGCGACGGTTACTATCGCTATAGGGCCCTTTAGCGACAGCTTTATTATTATTATTTCAAAAATTAATTAAAATTAGAAAAAAATGGTTTTAATTATTAAAATATATAATAAATTCAAAAATTATTTTAAATTACGAAAAATAGTTTTAACTATTTTGAGTATATTTTGAAAATATTTAATATTTTTGGGAATATAAAAGGTATTTATTTATTTAATTATAATATTAAATAAATTATGAAAAATAGTTTTAATTAATTCATGAAAAATTATTTTATGGTGTTAGAAAATATTTGAAGGTATTTTTGATGACTTTAAATATTTTATGATAAATTTCATTAATATTTTAATATTAATGGTAATTAGTTTATTTAATAAATATATTAAATAAATTATGGAAAAATAGAATTAATGATTTAAAAATCATATAAAAATGATTTAAGTGTTATAAAAATATTTTAAGTTATAAAATATAACTTTTGATATTTTGGCATGAAAATATTAATATTTTAATATTAATAGCAATTATCGATAATGGATTTAAGTGTTTAAAATCAAATAATTATTATTTTAAGGTATTAAAATATTTTGAAATATTATAATTACATTATAATATTATGTATGGATTTTCATTAATATTTTATATTAATGATTAAGGAATTGTGTGGTATTTAATTCATTTAAATACGGTTTTAATGATTGAAAAATCATGATAAATGGTAATAAGTATCCAAAAATTATTACGAGCTGGGAAAAATGTTTTGATCGCTAAGAAAATTATCTGTGATAATTGTTAAGGGTTAAGCGAGTTTAACCGAACTTAAACTTCGAGTATTGTCCACTAGATCGTCGGGATGATAGAATTGTGTCAGTTTTAAGTCAGACTGAAATAGTTTGACCTGATATTAAGTCTTATGTGTTGTATAGACCGATAGGGTTATGTTTTATGTGTTTAGGTTATTACGTGTATATAAATATAACAAGATATTATCTTTGTGATGATATTATTCTAATATTGGAGATCTATATTATTAATATTAGGTCTTGGGTAAAGCGTTATAAATTGTGTTGCGGTAATCAATCTGTTCGAGCAAGTTTGTTCTTACTTAACTCTAATAAGAGTGTTTTATTCAAGCTTATGGTTAATCATTCTTTGATTGCCATGAAAATTGTACTCTGTACATCTTGCATGTATAAGTCGGTATGAAAGGTGATCACCTTCATTACCAGTTGGTTTAGAAATGTTTGTTCATGTTTAAAACTTGTTCACCAAAAGTTTGTTCTCGCTTAGTTCTCAATTATATTGATGAATTATAGCCACTTTATTATTCATACTCTTCAATCATGATATATCGTTATATTGTTGTATTTAAACTTGTTTGAGCAACTTTCATGCTCACCTTTGCTATATCATGATAAAACATTGCGAGATAAGGCAAAAGCGTTAGGATACGAGGAAAACGATTAAAGCCAAGTTCACTTGGGTTATAAAGTCTGACTAGTTTGTAATAATAGTATTGTGATAAATATTGTTATGTAATAAATAGTTTATGAAATGTGTATAAGTTAAGGTTACTCGACCTTGGGGAATAGTGTGTAATGTAATGTATAAACAATTTATGTTTATATCTTCCGCAAAAAGTTATAGAAAAATTAGCGAACCGAATCATGGCGATTTGGGGGCGGGACGCTAGGACGACTATGCTCATCGGAATGGGCGTAGGAGTTGTAGTCAGTCCACCCCAGTCTCTCTCATGAATCATGGCACACAGTTGACCATCTTGCCCCTCCGGTTTGAAACCGCGCTCCTTGACAAATGTCTTCACCACAATTTTGTAATACTCCTGCTGAGCTTCCAAGTTTAGAAACTTGGTGTGATCAACAATATCCTCCCCTTGATTTCCCAAGGAGGATGAAGAAGAAGATGAAATAGAACGTGCTCGCTTAGGCCCCATTTGCAATTGATAAAGATAACACAGATGATCTAACTTAGAATGAAGAAGAACCAATGATGATATTAGCCCCAAGTTCATTTTTGCCCAACCAAATCAGAAGCCCTAGTTTTATACTGCAATTGGAGAAGTTGAGTAGATATGGAACGTGGAAGAAATCGTGGATGATTACGTGGTGGAGAGATTTATGGCTTCGATATTGTAACTGATAGAGAGGAAGAGACGTGCGTTATGGAGATTGAGATGATTGCACTTCTTTTATGATTTCAAATGAGAGTCCAAATGGTCCCTAACTCATTTTTAAAATTTTAAAAATGTCTCACTGTGGTGTCATGCACAACAAGACTCTTCAATAGCTTTCAGCGCAGCGCCGAGTGGCATTTCTCTGTCCGGTATGTGTAGCGTCTTGGTAGCACGGTCTTGTGTTGTATTCATTGCGCGGCCGGGCGATCATGCTTCCTGCACTACTGAGTTTACTTCTAAACTGCCTATCAGTGATGACTTCAGTTGCATATACCTACATAGGCATTAATGCACTCTATTAAAACATGAATCCTGAACAAATAAACTCTAACCTGTTTCAATCATTCTTAATGCAAATCTTGCTACACACTCAATTATGCAAGTCCGACAAACTATCAATAATGAAATAAAGATGAACCAACTAAAACAATCTAAACTAAATAAATAAAAATGAAATAGAGATAGAAATAATGGGTTGCCTCCCATCAAGCGCTAAGTTATAGTCAATTAGCTTGACTGTCTCTGAATCTCAAGTTGAAGAAAGAGTTGAGGTGCTTTCCTGTCTGTCCACTTCACCCATTGCTTTAATATCTCTTACTTTCGACAATGGCTTGACCTCCAAATCTAAATTTTTACCAGTTACACACCTCAACGATTCATAGTTCACCAAATTATGTTCCTCATCATTTAAGACCTGATCCAGCGAATCAACCCAAAAACATTCTTCTTCATCTGTTGGGAACTTCATTGTCTTAAAGACGTTAAAGGTCACCTCCTGATCATGTACACGCATCGTGAGTTCCCCTTTTTGCACATCTATCGAAGTCCAGCCTATGGCTAAGAATGGTCTCCCAAATATGATTAGTATATTTTTATCTTCCTCGTAATCCAAAATGATGAAATCAACCGGAAAGATAAATTTGTCCACCTTCACCAAGACATCTTCAACAAATCCCCGTGGATACGTGATGGATCTGTCAGCTAACTGCAATGAAATGTTTGTCGGCCTTGGAGCCGGTAATCCCAACTGATTGAATACTGACAAGGGCATCAAATTTATGTTTGCCCCAAGATCACATAAACACTTAATGAAGCTCATTTTTCTGATTATGCACGGAATTGTGAAACTGCCCGGATCCTTCAGCTTCGTAGGTAACTTCTACTGAAGCACTACACTGCATTCTTCTGTCAAGGCTACTGTCTCAAATTCGTCTAATCTTCTCTTCCTTGATAGTATACCCTTCATGAACTTTGCATAGCTTGGCATTTGCTCCAATGCCTCCGCAAATGGTATATTAATCTGCAGTTTCTTAAAAACCTCCAAGAACTTGTTGAACTGTTTATCTTCCCTCTACTTATTCAATCTTTGTGGATACGGAAGTCGACGATGAACTGGTGGTACTGAAATTATAGGTTTCTCAACTGTCTCTGCTTTATCTTTCTCTTCCTTTGAACTTCGCATTTCCACGATTTTCTTTCTCAAGCCACTGCTTTTTCACATCGCTTGCCGGCAGATCCCTTTGTAAACCAGCGTGCTGCGACTTGACAAATGTCTGTAATATTCTTCCCAGATCTTAATGTGATTACTTGACAATCGTTTTTTCTCGCCTCTTCTAGGATTTGATTACAGACATTTCGCAAAGAACCTTGGGGCCTGTTGTTAAGCATGTTCGCCATTTGCCCCATCTGAGTTTCCAGATTCTTAATAGCCACTGCTTGGCTTTTAATCACAACCTCTGTATTTGCCATGTATTTCATCATCATCTCTTCCATTTCTAATTTCTTTTATTGCTGAGGTGCAGCTGGAGTGTGATGTTGTTGTTATTGAGAAAATCTGGCGGAAAAGGTGGTCTAGGAGTAAACTATAGCTGCGCTGGTTGTGACTGAAATTGATTATTTGGTTGAAACTGATTCTGCTGATTCCCTTGGTTATTTGACCAACTGAAGTTTGGATGATTACGGTTGTTGGGGTTGTATGTGTTCTGAAACTAACCTTGGTCTTTTCTCAGAATTGCTCAAATCATCGCATCGACTACGGTGATAAAGACACCGATCCGTCGAGTGTGACCCCGCACAAATCTCACATACAAATGCAACCGTATTCATTTTACCTTCTGTTAATGTATCTATTTTCTTCGCCATGTCTACCATCTGTGCTAACAACTGCGTGATAGTATCCACTTCCAACAAACCTGTAACCTTGGACTGTGGCATTCTAGATGTAGGATTCTGAAAATCGTTTGATGTCATTGTCTCGATAAGGTTATAGGCTTCCTCGTAGCTTTTTGCCCATAATGCCCCTCCTGCAGCTGCATCTACAATCGGTCAAGACTGCCATCCCAATCCATTATAAAATGTGTTGATCACCATCCAATCTGGCATACCGTGATGTGGACACTTTCTCAGCATCTCTTTATATCTCTCACATGTTTTATATAAGGACTCGCCCTATTGTTGCTCAAACTAAGAGATAGTTGTCCTCATCTTTGCAGTCTTAGCCATTGGAAAGAACTTGGCTAAGAATTTCTGTGCTAAGTCCTTCCATGTAGTTATAGATCCTGCTGGCAAAGAATGAAGCCAACTTCTTGCTTTATCCCTCAATGAGAATGGAAACAGCCTAAGTCTGATAGCATCCTCCGTCACCCCGTTATATTTGAACGTGTCACATATCTCAATGAAACTCAACAGGTGTTCATTCGGATCATCTGTAGCGGCACCCCCAAACTGTATCGAATTTTGTACCATCTGAATAGTGCCCATTTTTATCTCGAATGTATTGGCTGCTATCGCTGGTCTGACTATGCTAGACTGTAATCCATTAATATTGGGCATGGAATATTCTTTCAGAGCCCTATGATCCTCTCTTTGCTCTTCTTCTTGTGCCTCTACCGCCATAATAGTCAGAGTACTTTAGCTAATCGTGCTTGTAAATTTCTACGAACACTCGCTTTCCAACCTCTCCGCTTATGTTGTCCCTAACAGTGTTAATTCGGGGTTGGATGATCAGCGTCTTGTAAAAAATTTATACAAGTTCCTGAAACAAAAGCAAAAAATGAAAATGAGATAAGATTAGATTTGTCTAAGTCATACAATATAGCTTAAAACTAATGATAATAATAATAATTTAAACACCTTTCCCCGGCAACGGTGCCAAAAACTTGTTGCCTCTTTTTCAGTTCTAATAAAAGAGCTCTAACTCATGCAAGCATACATGTGTCAACAAGTAATACAGAGTAAGTAAAGTATCAATCCCACAGAGAAAGTTGTCTAATTTAAATCATTATGCATCAATTAAATCACTATATTTATATGCTCAAACAAATGAATATGATTGGTGATTTACTCTAATAGCAAATAACGACTAAAACAAGAATAAAAATGAAATAAATCAAATCTGAAAGTAATGGGATCCTAACTTCATTTAATACTTAAATTAATCACCACTATCATGCAAGACTTGTCCACATATCACAGGAAAGTAGCCAAAAGCACTAATAGAGTCATAGCCATTTTTCAATGTACTATGACCTACTTACACAGCATCCACAAGCGATAGACTCCATGTAATCATCAATATAACCAAAATCATTATATGTCTATGTGAAATTGCAATCATATTGAATTTAAGCACAAGCCCTTATTCTAACTAATACGGTGAAACAGTATATGTCTATCTGGTTCACGAAATACACAAGCCATACAAAATAGCCCCATATACGTACGCTATCATGATTACAATCCATACTTGAATGTTCATTGTCAATTCCATACAAGTACTAAAAATGAATTGTGATCAAGCATTCATACATGCAAAAAAATCATGATAGAAATCCCATATGATATGTAAAACAATCCAGCATTTAAGCATATAACTAAACTACATATTAAAATCCGTTAGAATCCCATAATGGAGTTTAGTTCATGACAGAACCAAAAGCCATTATGGGATCAAAGCTAAACATGGCTAATAAGCAAACAATTGAAAGATGAAGGATAGAAACGATCAAACCCAATTACTGATTAAAATCCACTAGTAACTTTCAAATCCTCATATAAATCCAGCAAAATACTAATAATTATCACAATGATAGAAAATCCCAAAAAGAATTAGAAAAGTTAGAGTTTAGGCCTCATTCTACGTTGGAATCTCTCTCAAAGTGTAAACCCTGGTTACGATATGAAAATACGTAAAAAAAAGTAATGAATGATACGTCTGACACCAATCAGAAATCTTTTTAAATTAATTACAACCCTTAAAATTAGAAATTAAAATAAATGACTTCAATGAAGATCGAGGCATCGCTCATGGCGGCCGCCCTCTTTTGTAATCTCACATCAAGGCGCCAAGAACTTGCGATGTGCAATGTCCGTCCATTGGGTGCTTTACACAGCGCCAAGTCCTCTCGCTTATTCATTTAGCACAGCGGCCGCTGGCTTCTACAACTCTTAATTCTAGTTCTGTTGTTGCAACTGATTTGTTCTGCCGTTCATTCTTTTGTCCATCCATGCTTAGCTTCCTGCTCCAATTGATCCTCATGCCATGCATCCAACAGCCTCATGTCATTTATATCACCAAATCATGCCATATCCTGCACTTTTTACACCAAAGGAGTTTTAAGTAAATGCAATGCGAAATAACATGAAATGCACTAAAAACACACTAAAATATACTTGAGATGGGCCTAGTTCGCGTGAATTAATATCCAATAAGTAGGTGTAAAACCCACTTATCATACATAGATGATCTAGGTTGCTAGATGTTAGATCCATAACATCTAGAGGCTCGGATTTGATGTTTTACAAAAACTGGAAAATTTTGGTTCTAAGGTCTGACAATGAATATCAGACCATCTAGATCTCATACTGTGTATGTAATTTGTTGTTTAAAGGTTTGATCATGTAGTGTGATATGAGGTCTGTAATCTATAACTTGTATCAGGACCAGATCATGCTTAGAATGTCAGATAATGACAGTCAAAGGTCGTTGACCGACCATGACTTTTCAAATCTGGGTAACCCAGAAACTTACCCAGAACGTTCTGACAGTAAGTTCTTGAATACAGATCTCTCGTATGTTTGTCGATTTGTTTCTGTTGTTGTTTACATGTTATAGTATGGTATATGTAATACATATTCAAGCTTTTATATAACCTAGATGACTAACAGGATGGATTTAATAGACGGTCAAACCATGTAGCTCGATCACGTTTATGTTTTCTAAGTAACCCAGAAAACGTATGACCACCATCTCTGACATCGTTTGATCGGCATGGATCTATAGATTTTGTTGTTGTTATGATGTTTTTATGTAATAGATCTCTTCACCTATATGTTGGCTACAATCTGGAAACTTTATATCACAAAAAAAATGCAAGTACAACAAGTAGTGGAAGCCCAAAAATAGATATCGAATCGTTTCTTCATTTACGGGTAACCTGAAAATGAAGAATGACTCAACATGCTTTTCCAAAGCCTTAGATCTCCTTGATGATGTTTAGGCTTGATTAGTGCTCGACTCATGTTATATGTTAGTTTGTCTACACAGCCCGACGTCTAGACCACCCATATCAAACAGATTTGTTTATATAAGGCCATTAATAGTGTTGACCGGCCATGATTGAAAATTATGGGCAGCCCAGAAATATGATGAACACGCCTGACAGTGATTTCAAAGATTTTTAACTTTCAATTGTGATGTTGTATGACCTTGTTAATTGTTGTTTCATGTAGAGTTACATTAACACTACAAAATCTGACCATTAGTTAGCCCAGAAATATAATAGACACTGAATTAAGCTTGGTCAAAGTAGGTTGTGCGAAACTGACTTTGAAGATTCTAGGCTTCTCAAGAACACAATAGGCGACACTTTTTGTCGCCAAAGGGCTTTAGCGACAAACTTATTATAATTAATTAATTTAAATTCTAAAAATCATTTAAAAATAGTAAATAAATTCTGAAAATTACAAAAATAGTTTTAAAAATTATTTTAAATTATAAAAATTAACTTTTAATAATTTGAAATATTTTTATAAATATTATTATTTATTTGGATATTATTGGTATTTAATTTATCTAATAAATGCAATAACTAAATTAATTAAAATTATTTTATTGTATTAAAATCATTTTAAATGATAATAAGGTATTTAATAATATTTTAAGTTATAAAACATAACTTTTAATATTGTAAGATAAGTTTCATTAATTATTAAATATTAATGATATTAGATTTATTTGGTAATTATATTAAATAAATAAATTAAAAATAATTTTAATATTATAAAATCATTTTAAATGGAAATAAATAACTTAAAAATATTTTAAGTTATAAAATAAAACTTTTGATATTTAATGGCAAATTTCATTAATAAATTAATATTAATGATATTAAGTTTATTTAATAATTATATTAAATAAATAGTTTTAAAATGGATGTATTGAATTAAAATCATTTAAAAGGAAATAAATGAATTAAAAATAATTGAAGTTATAATAAATGACTTTTAATATTTTGATAAATATTAAATTAATATTCTAATATTAATGGTAATTAGTTAAAAATAATTTTAACTTGTTTTAAAAATCATTTAAGTGTAATATTAATACTTTAAAATATTTTGAGTTATTATAAATAACTTTAATATTTTGGCAATAGTTTCATTAATAGTTTAATATTAATTAAATATAAATGATAATAGAATTATTTAATATTTAAATCATTTAATAATGATTTCTGTGTTTGAAAAATCATAAAAAATTATAATAATTATTTAAAAATTATTATAAGGCTATGAAAAATAATTCGACTGATATTTAAAATATCTAAACAGATATTGAATTACACGATAGAGTCTTAGACTCGATAGTTACCCGATAAAGCCGTCGGTACACCGAAATGTTTCAGAAATTGATTTGGACTTAGATAATTTGATTAGATACGTATTTGTTTGTGATGCAATGACTGTTAAACATATGTGACAATGTGATTAGGTTATGTGCTGACTGCAATTACCAGTACTATGTGATATGATATATTATTCTAATCGAACGAATGATCTTATTAATGATAGGTTTCGCTATAAAAGATAAAACTAAGTTGTGTTATTGTAAGCAGCAGCTCAGGCAAGTATCTGAACTATTCTTTATATTGGGCAAGTATCCTAACTTTGCATTTCCTTTATGCAATGGACATGAGTAAGAAAGTTTCAGAATCATATTATTGTGCCAAATTATTAACTCTATTGTTATTGATTATGTATCAAATCTTTGTATTCATACAAGTTCTTACATTATCCGATCATTGTATTATTGTATATCTCAGATATTTATTCTGTTCGTTAATTCCTATATAGGGTTAGACAAGTGTCCCCACTTGGATAACCATTGTATTTAATCACATGTTGATACATACTTATTGATTTCGAGTATGTATACGTTGACTTAAAAGTTGTCTAAGCTATTTGATTTGGTTAGACATAAACTTAAAAATATTGTTGAGCAAGATAGAACTTTATTGTATCCAATCAGATTGTTTTGGTTTGGATTCCCGACTAAATATGAACATCCCGAACATGGAAAAACTTTTGTGCACCTAAGGTGGATAGAGTGAACGATAATATCGTTCTTACATGTAGTATTGATCAATACAGGGCGCATTGGGATGATCACCCTCGTGCCCGTACGTTATGATAGTTTGCGGATGAAGTTCTGCTAAACCTTAGCAAAAATTAAAAACAATGGTCATAGTATGTCGAATGCTCTCCAGTTATAGTCAGTACGTACTTTCAAAAATTTGAGATAGATTTGGTATGTTGTTATTATTGGTTCAGCTTACTTCACAACTGTTGATTTGTTGAAGAAGTGTTATTCAAAGAAAACATTTAATTCTTTTAGCTTATATTTATTATTTCTATTACTTGCTGGGAAATCAAATACTCATCATTGCTTTAAATTTAAATGTTTTCTGCTAAGCATGATCAACTGGAATGTTAATGCCAGAATAAGGAAAAAGGAAAGCAATCAGAATAATCTTATATTATATTTTGTAATAGTTAGACATTATTAAGACAATGGTATCTATTATTATCATGTAATGAATATAGTAAAGGTCGCGTACCTAGGATTAGACTTTGACATATTTAATTGAGTTTGATTTTTATATTATTGTTATTATTATTAGTATTATTCCGCTTTTAGAAATGGTATCGTAAAGCACCAAGTTCGGGTTTCAAGTACCCGAGTTTGGGGGCGTTACAAGTTGGTATCAAAGCTTTAGGGTTAGAAACCTTAGATGGGACAGACCTTAGGCTATAACCTTTAGGACAGAGGGAAACGTTGAAAATATAAATAACTCATTTAGAGTTTAAAAGGAGATGAATTGAATATATTCATCGTTAAACAAAATAAAACATAACTTGTATAAAATTATTAATTATTGTGTGTATATACTACGTGCTAATCAGGGCAATGTATATGTATAGATGTTAGATGGAAAAGAATTAGGATACCCTCAGAATGAGTCAACCTCCATAACCAAGCCAATATCAAAGTAAATAACTGAAATAAAGGCTCACTTTGAAAGCAACCCTAATGAGGTGATTATGTTGGAAAAGGAATTACCAAATCCAGAAACGATAGTATAAGTGATAGGTAGAGTATAGTTAGAGAATATAAAGTTAAGCTCGAGTTCTTAAACTCATATGTTTGTGGTGAGTTCTTAAACTCATAATGTGTGGAAGGTTTGACGAACTTGGTATAGTTATGTGTGAATGGATTATTGAGGATAATAGGAATATATAGAATGCTAAGCAATTGATCCTTAGTGAGGGTGTATGAAATAAGTAGTATTAGTGTTACTTGAATATGTATGATTTTATGATGCGTATACGATAAGTATGGGGGTGTAATGTAATATTCTCAACTTTTGTATAAGTTGTGGCAGCGATTCTCGACTTTTGTGTCACAAAGGGATATCGGATGTTTAAAGCAGTATGTGTTATGCTATGAAAAGTACTATGAATTAGTTAGATGAACATGATTTTATTTAATCAGATAATGCCACCAAGACGAAAACGAAACCAAAAGGCAGAAGATCTTGTCAACAAAGCTGGAGGACAACCTGACCCGATACAGAATTTGGTGAATATGGAAGTTCCAACTATGGATAATGGATTACCAGGCGTGGGAAATTAGCCAGATAATCGATCGATAAACCTCAAAGACTTCAAGACAATCAAATCGCCAGGATTTAGAGGATTAACTGACCTTGTAGAGGTGTTTGTGACAGATAGTGGCAGTAAGACTGAGAAAAGAAAAGGATATAATTTTGGGAAAACCATAAGTAGGCCAGGAGGTGGAAAGAACCAGGTTGCGCAGTGTAGAAATTGCGAAAAGAATCACTCAGGAGAGTGTCTAAAGGGTAAGTCTGTGTGTTACAAGTATGGACGGGAGAGACATATCTCTCCTAACTGCCCCAATCCAAGGATGAACATAGGGTGTTTCATGTGTGGATCAACGAAGCATAAGGCGAAGGACTGTCCGAAAAAGGGCGGGAATACAAGGAGCGCGAATAAAGGAAAAGGCAGCGGGACTCTAGTGACAACGGAACCTACTTCAACAAACAAATCAATAAAATGACAGTCCAGTATACGGTGGCAATACAACTTCAGGTATTATTCGTATAACTTGTATATTTTGATATACATGATTTTCCAATATATAATAAATTATTTTATAAAAAAATTTTGAAGGAGGAATTTGAGTTCTTTTAGGAATCGAACTTCCGTTTAATCAGATAGACAAGTTGTATGTTGAATAGTTAAAGATCGGTTCAATCGAATCTGATCAAGATCTAATTGAAATGACTGTGTGTATGCTATGTACCCTTGTATGTATGAGTTTTAAAATGGTGATTCCGGGGACGGAATCTTTATAAGGGAGGGTGAATGTAATAACCTGATATTTCCTATATATATAAATAAGAAATTTTGTATATTAATTTTTTTATTATTATTAAATATGGGAATATGGGCCAAGTAATGTGTATGTATATATGTGATAAATAAAATTTATTTATTTCATGAATAATTTCAAATAATTTTATTTTAGGATTATTGTTCATTATAAGGTATATACTTATAATAATTAATTGTATAGTAGAAATGTCTTTATTATTTATTTTCTATGAAAATATGATTTTTATATTATTTAAATAATATATGAGATGATTATTGGAATTATTATAATTACAATTTTATTATATGAATTTTAGTTCGATTATTAAGTTAATTATTTTAACTTAATTAATAATGCTATATATGAAAGAAAAATCGGATATGGAATCCAAACCCTAATTTTGGATTTTGAGCTATGAATGAGAATAATAATATTATATGAAATATAATATTATTTTTCAGTGTTATAAATACAGTATATGTGTAGACTTATATTGGTTAGTCAATTATGGTGTATGACAACAAACCCTAGTATTACTGTCATAAACCATAATTGGAAACTCAAAACTGAAATTTAAGATCGGTCAGGAATTGAGTTATATGAATTATGTTGCATATTATAGAATTTCTGTTAATTAGGAAAAACCTAATTAATATTTGAAAACCCTAATTTAAAATTAGGAACCCTAATTACTAAAATTAGAAACCCTAATTATTATTTTAGTAAATTGAATTGTTAATTTAGGAACCCTAATGATAATTAAGGAACCCTAATTATTTAAACCCTAAATTTTTATTAAAACCCCTAATTTTAATTAGTATGTTTTAATTAAAATTTTACTACACTTTAATTTTTAATTATCCAAACCCTAGAAATTATTTGGAAAACTTTAAGATTTAAAATCTAGTGATTAAACCCTAGATTCAAGTATCATGAAGAATACCATTAAATTCATAACGAAATTACCATTTTATCCCTTTTGTCCCATTTGTTGAATTATTGATAACAAAATCTTATCAAATCTTGACAAAGCCACCCTATAGTCTAGCTATGAGCTATAGCACTCCTAATCTCAGCCATATGATCAGCCACATTCATTGTATACAAGTTTTATATAAGATCAAGAGAGAGAAAGTGCATTATTTTCCCCCATTTGTACAGTTACACTTAGCCAAACTCTCTCAAGCTCAAACCCACGAAATTGCCTTGCTAGATCAGTCATAAATCAACCCCCACGAAATCCACAAACAGTTTAGAAGCTAAGAATCAAGATTTTTAAAGAGAGGTACAAAACCCTAATTTACAATTTGATCTTGAAGGCCATGTTAGATGTTATGATTTAATGTTAAAACATGTGTTTATAGTGTACATTGATGATCTGGGTTGCTAGATGTTAGATCCATAACATCTAGAGGCTCGGATTTGATGTTTTACAAAAATTGGAAAATTTTGTTTTTACGGTCTTACAATGAATGTCAAACCATCTAGATTTCATATTGTGTATGTAATTTGTTGTTTAAAGGTTTGATCATGTAGTGTGATATGAGGTCTGTAATCTTGAACTTGTATCAGGACCAGATCATGCTTAGAATGTCAGATAATCACAGTCAAAGATCGTTGACCGACCATGACTTTTCAAATCTGGGTAACCCAGAAACTTACCCAGAATGTTCTGACAGTAAGTTCTAAAGTACAGATCTCTCGTGTGTTTGTCGATTTGATTATGTTGTTGTTTATATGTTATAGTATGGTATATGTACTACATATTCAAGCTTTTATATAACATAGATGACTAACAGGGTGGATTTAATAGACGGTCAAACCAGGTAGCTCGATCACGTTTATGTTTTTTGGGGAACCCAAAAAACGTATGACCACCATCTCTGACATGGTTTGACCGGCATGGATCTATAAATTTTGTTGTTGTTATGATGTTTTTATGTAATAGATCTCTTCACCTACATGTTGGCTACAATCTGGAAACCTTATATCACAAAAACAATGCAAGTACAACAAGTAGTGGAAGCCCAAAAAATAGCATGTCGAACTGTTCTTCATTTCTAGGTAACCCAGAAAATGAAGAACAGCTCTGACAGCTTTTTCAAAGCCTTAGATCTTGTTCCTTGATGATGTTTAGGCTTGACTAGTGCTCGACTCATGTTCTGCGTTAGTTTGTCTACACAGCCCGATGTCTAGACCACCCATATCAGCAACAGATTTGTTTATATAAGGCCATTAATAGCGTTGATCGGCCATGACTGAAAATTCTGGGCAGCCCATAAATATGATGAACACGCCTGACAGTGATTTCAAAGATTTTTAAATTTCAATTGTGATGTTGTATGACCTTGTTAATTGTTGTTTCATGTAGAGTTACATTAACACTACAAGATCTGACCATTAGTTAGCCCAGAAACATAGTAGACACTGAATTTAGCTTGGTCAAAGTAGGTTGTGCAAAACTGACTTTGAAGATTCTGGGTTTCTCAAGAACACCATAGGCGACACTTTCTGTCGCCAAAGGGCTTTAGCGACAAACTTATTATAATTAATTAATTTAAATTCTAAAAATCATTTAAAAATAGTAAATAAATTTTGAAAATTATAACAATAGTTTTAAAAATTATTTTAAGTTATAAAAATTAACTTTTAATAATTTAAAATATTTTTCATAAATATTATTATTTATTTGGATATTATTGGTATTTAATTTTTCTAATAAATGCAAATAAATAAATTAATTGAAAAGGATTTTATTGTATTAAAAATCATTTTAAATGATAATAAGGTATTTAATAACATTTTAAGTTATAAAACATAACTTTTAATATTTTAAGATAAGTTTCATTAATTATTAAATATTAATGATATTTGATTTATTTGGTAATTATATTAAATAAATTTATTAAAAATGATTTTAATATTATAAAATCATTTTAAATGGAAATAAATAACTTAAAAATATTTTAAGTTATAAAATAAAACATTTGATATTTAATGGCAAATTTCATTAATAAATTAATATTAATGATATTAAGTTTATTTAATAATTATATTAAATAAATAGTTTTAAAATGGTTTTATTGAATTAAAATTATTTAAAAAGGAAATAAATGAATTAAAAATATTTTAAGTTATAATAAATGACTTTTAATATTTTGATAAATAATAAATTAATATTCTAATATTAATGGTAATTATTTAAAAATGATTTTAACTGTTTTAAAAATCATTTAAGGGTAATATTAATACATCTCATCATCGACGGTGTACCGTGGTAACTCCTCTTCTTCTTCTTCTTCTTCCTAAAAAAATTACTCCTCAAGATCAGTCTCGGGCTCATGCTCCTGACCAACAATGGTGATCAATGGAGATGACTCCCTCAGTACCAGCTGTTCCCTATTGACATGAATGTCTCGGGGTTCCTCCTCTGTCGGTACTATAGGTACTCGGGGTTCTTTCTCCCCAGCTTGACAAGCTTCTCCAACATTCGACATCCTGACAATAAAATTTTATGTTTTAGTTACTAAGTCGCATCATCTAATGCATATTTTAACACATAAACACATAAGGTCTTTTATTATCTTCAATGAATTATAGAAATTCATTTCTTATAACTCGATAAGAGTTTTCCATCACTATCTTCTTTCTATAAGACTACTACCTAAGGTTGTTCCCCCACCTAAGGTTCATAACCTACAGCTCTGATACCAACTTGTGACACCCCCAAAACTCGATCTTGGGTCTCATTCATTGCCTTGTTAAGTGTAGAGTATGTATCTCCAATCTTCGCCTTCTTTGCACGGCCATCATCTTCTGCATGATCAGCTCGACGTGATTCTCTTACCCATCCTTCCTCGGCTATTTTATTCTTTCGAAGGTTTCCTTCAGCCCTTCTTCGCTCTATCTCCTCGCCTTATCTTCTGGCTTGACCTTCTCATGGACCAAATCCCATTCTACATTTTCCAATGTGGAGTGAAGAATCGAAATCTCCTCTCCTTCCCTCTGAGTAATCTCTCGAATAACCGCTTTCGCTCAACAAATCGGACCTCGTCTCGTAACTTTCTACGTTACTACCATATAACGTGTCATACATCTCAGCATCGACGGTGTACCGTGGTAACTCTTCTTCTTCTTCTTCTTCCTCAACAAATTCCTCCTCAGGATCCTCCTCAGGAATAGTCTCGGGCTCATGCTCCTGACCAACAACGGTGATCAATGGAGATGACTCCCTCAATACCAGCTGTTCCCTATCGACATGAATGTCTTGGGGTTCCTCCTCTGTCGGTACTATAGGTACTCGGGGTTCTTCCTCCCCAGCTTGACTAGCTTCTCCAATATTCGACATCTTGACAACAAAATTTTAAGTTTTAGTTACTAAGTCGCATCATCTAACGCATATTTTAACACATAAACACATAAGGTCTTTTATTATCTTCAATGAATTACAGAAATTCATTTCTTATAACTCGATAAGTGTTTTCCATCAGTATCTTCTTTCTATAAGGCTACTACCTAAGGTTGTTCCCCCACCTAAGGTTCATAACCTATAGCTCTTATACCAACTTGTGACACCCCCAAATCTGGGTACTTCGATTCCACTGGATTTGGTGTTCACTGTACAAATATCATCTATTTATTTACCCATAATAAATGCAAGTCATGCAATAGATAGAATAAAAATCTTCCCCTTAAGGGTTACAACATCCAAATAATAATAATACAATCTCAGGTTAAACTAACCTTAAATATCTTTGCGGAATCATAAATAAATAAGTCTTAAACAACATTATTAACTCAAGTCTTAAGCATAAATACATCATCTAATAAAAATAACAAGTCTTCATCACTTGATAACTTTGCCCTTGCCTTTACTAGTGGAAGGTTCATCAGTTCTTTCGTTCTTAACTGTAATGTTATTATTAAGCAAGAGTGAGCACTATTGCCCACATGTATAATAATGAAATAACAGTATAATAACATGCGAGTAAATCAAAGGCATCTGAATAAAAGCTCAACTTTTAAATCAAGAATGAATAACAAGAATCAAAAGAATTCTGAGGGTCATAAGACCTTGAACTATGTCCTAGGTTATCAAGGGTTATACTTGAAACCTTTAACAGTCATAAGACTATGGACCTTTCTTCTCGTACTTAGGGGAATCAGCCCTTAGTACCATACTGTGCACAATATCTTAACGCTAACGCATAAGTAAATCCCTTTACAGGGTTGTTCATCTCAGTTTGACATTCGAGTTCGCACCAAAGGAAGTTTGGTTTGGATAATTCAATAAGGGTTCTGAAATTTAGAACGTTCATCAACTAAGGACTAATTGAATTAATAAAGTTCACTAGTCTAATAAGGTTCAACAATAATGATATTCAAATTGAATAATAATCTTAAGAGGTATTTAATAGAACAATTATTGTATAACTGAATCATGCTTTGAAAAGATAATAAATCTTTAATATAACAATTGAACTTGAATAATAGTAACGATAATGACAAGTAGGGTTAGGAAACTTGCCTCGTGCGTAGGCTAAACGATTACTACTTCCGTTCACCACAAATCCTACACACATACCATACGTATTCACGACATTCATTAGTTACATTTTCACTTACTTATTTAATATAAACTCCACTTTATTTAACAAATCATTACCCTTCTAAGTTAATTACTTAATTAAATTAGAATATTTTCATTCTCTTACTATTATTACACTCGAATAAATTATTTCATAATAATTTCCATCGAATATTTATTTTATTCCATAAATATCTCAATTAAAATATTTAATTTATTTTATAAATATTTTAATAATAATTTTCATCGAATATTTATTTCATTCCATAAATATCTCAATTAAAATATTTAATTTATTTTATAAATATTTTTAATAATAATTTTCATCAAATATTTATTTTTTTATTATTTTTTATTTTTTTATTTATTAATATTTTTTTATTATTTTATTATTTTTTTTTTAACTGTTTCGAGTGGGTAATTTAGTTTATAACGTCACGGGAAGTGAGTTATCCAGTGCTCATTTTTTGCAATTTATAGCTTCATAGATTCATGAACATAAAAAGGCCAAATTAGGCCAAAAATCAATCACATGTAAAATTATACATGAATATGGCCATAACTTTCAATTAGTTATTTTTACACAATTTAGACTTATCCAATCATTGTAATACATATATAATCATTACTTAACCCATCTGGCATGATTTTTAACAAGTTACAACACATAATTTGCAAAATCAACACATTTACGTCCACTGTTCTTGATGTTCTTGAAGGTTTTGAACATAAAACATAATTTCAACACTACTGGATTCGTTATAACAATCAATCCGCTTTCAATTAAAGTTTGGTCTCTTCATATTAACATGCATAACAATATACTTAGTATAAATTTTAGGGATAATATATGATCAACACATGAAATATCACGTATAAGGCCATATGGCCAAAACCCAAACTCAGAAATTTTGAAATAACAATTCATCGATATTATAAACGGATGATATGGTTTTGTGAAATATATATAATTAAATACAATATGGTAACATTTAACACATATACAATACATAATCCATACCCTTTATAAATACGAGAGACTTTCTGACGAAAACTTGAAAGCCATTTTCATAAAACTTAAACAACGTAACTTTAAAAATTTGGGAAGGAGGAGATTACCCTGAGTGTAAGGTATAGATTAGAAGACTCAGATGTTTTCTTAAATTCTCCTATTTCAATCTCTTTCACAATATCTTAATTCTCTCTGACAGTTCTCAAACTCTTTCTCTGAATTTCTCTCTGTGATGTTTTATCAGACTTGGTAAAATAAGAAATAATGAGAAGACGCATATAAGAAAGGAACTGACGCAATGAGTGGTCAGTTAACCCAATAATGGGCAACTGCTTCCAACTCCCCATAGAGCCTTGTTTGGCTTAGCAAGAATATTTTACAAAACCACTTAATTTAATAAAACCTCTACAATATAGTTTAATTCATGTCACACCCAATTATACAATAGCTCAATTATATTATTTAATTTAATATAAACTAATTATAATAATTTCTCATAAATTCACATAGTCACATAATTAATTTTCTCATTAATTATATCCAATTACTAAATCTCCAATTAATTATTACATTAATTAAATAACATTAGGCTTATTAAATATTTCATTTAATTCAATAAGCTCACATAATTACATAATAAGCTCACATAATTACATACTTGAATAATAAAATTTCTTCACATTAATTTAATAAATGTAACACATATAATTAAATTAATCTACTACAATTTCATCAATTAATATTTAATCTAATAATAAATTCATCGAAAAATATTTATTCAATTCAATAAATATTAAATTAAATTACAAAAATCTCGTTATCACATCTTTCCCTTAAAAGGATTATGTCCCGTAATCACGACTCAATCAATTCAACTCATTACATTCTCCCCCCACAAAGATTCATGTCTCGTAATCGCTTACACATAAATTAAGTAAATAAATGAGGGTAATTCTTCATCATATTCTCTTTGAGTTCCCACGTAGCTTCTTCAGCGTTGTGGTTCCTCCAAATTACCTTAACAGAAGGTATTACTTTATTTCTGAGAACTTATTCTTTTTTGTCGACAATTTGAACAGGGATTTCTTCATAAGATAAGTCTTTTTCAAAATGCAGGGGTTCGTATTCAATTACATGCTTGTAATCGGGTTTGTAAGGTTGTAAAACAGAAACATGGAAGACGTTGTGGACATTCTCGAGTGATGGAGGTAGGGCTACCTCGTATGCAACTTCTCCGATTCTTCTTAGTACTTCAAATGGTCCAATGAATCTTGGGCTCAATTTTCCTTTCTTTCCGAACCTGATCTTCCCCTTCCAGGAAGAGACCTTCAAGAAAACGTAACTGCCTGATTCAAACTCGATATTTTTACGATGTGGATCAGCGTATTTCTTATGTCTATCTTGAGCTGCTACCAGTCGTGCTCGGATAACTTTGACTATTTCTGCATCATGCATGTACCAATTACGCCCTAGCAATTGCCTTTCACCAACTTCATCCCAAGAAAGCGTAGTTATGCATTTTCAACAGATAACGCTTCATAGGCGGCATGCTTATACTAGCGTGGTAATCTGTTGTTGTAGCCGAACTCTACTAACGGTAGTGATCATCCCAATTTCCTTTAAAGTCAATCACACGTGCTCTTAGCATATCTTCTAATGTTTGAATCGTTCTCGCTTCTCGCCTGATACATTTGAGGGTGATAAGTCATACTCATTCGCAATTGCGCACCCATGCAATCCTGAAGGCGTTTCCAGAAATTTGACGTGAAGCGCGGATCCCTATCTGAAACAATTGATACCGGAACTCTGTGCCTCGAAACAATCTCTTTTACGTAAAGTCTCGCTAACTGATCTAAGTTGAATCTTATTTTTATTGGAAGGAAGTGTGCGGATTTCGTCAGTGGGTCAACGATAACCCATACTGTGTCGTAGCCCTTCTGAGTCGTCGGAAGGCCAACCACGAAGTTTATTGTAATATGTTCCCATTTCCATTCTGGGATCTCTAACGGTTGTAGCAATCCACTTGGTCTCTGATGTTCTGCTTTCACTTTCTGACAGGTAAGACACTTGGCAACACATTCTACAACATCATGTTTCAAATTCGGCCACCAGAAATGTTGTCTAAGATCTTGGTACATCTTGGTACTACCACGGTGAATCGAATATCGTGAATTATGAGCCTCGCTCAAAATGTCTTCCTTAATTTTTTGTATTGGTGGTACCCAAATTCTACTCTCAAATCTCAGTATTCCTTCCTTATCCATCTTAATTCTCGGTTCAGTTCCTTCAGATATCTTCTTTGTCACCTTTTTACATTCTTCGTCTGGTCGAGCCTCCTTAACTTTATCCAAGAGGGTTGTACCGTATTGCATCCGAAATAGCTTCTCATTAATTTCCATAGGATACTTCACCTCTAACTCCAGTTTCTCCATTTCTGCAATTAGCTCGTCCTGAGCAGTCAACATCATCAACTTCTCCTGACCCTTTCTACTTAAGTCATTGGCAACGACATTCACCTTACCCGGATGGTATAAAATCTCACAGTCGTAGTCCTTAATTAACTCTAACCACCTTCTTTGACGCATATTCAAGTCCTTCTGCGTGAAAATATATTTCAGACTCTTGTGGTCCGTATATATTTCACACTTCTCCCCGTAGAGGTAGTGCCTCCAAATTTTCAAAGCAAAAACAACTGCAGCTAACTCCAAATCGTGGGTCGGCTATCCCTTCTCGTAATCCTTCAACTGTCGTGATGCATACGCAATGACTGCCATTTTGCATAAGCACATAGCCAAGTCCTTTATGCGACGCATCGCTAAAAAAAACAAAATTTCATGTATCTTCCGGAAGGGATAACACAGGTGTTGTATTCAATCTCTTCTTCAATTCTTGAAAGCTCTCCTCACACTTCTCCGTCCAAACAAATTTCACAGCTTTACGAGTTAAATTCGTTAACGGAGTTGCGATCTTGGAAAAGTCTTGTATGAACCTTCTATAATATCCTGCTAATCCAAGAAAACTTCTTACTTCCGACGGCGTTCTCGGCTGATCCCAGTTAATCACGGCTTTGACTTTTGATGGATCTACCAAAATTCCATTTTTATCGATCACGTGCCCAAGAAATTGCACTCGTTCAATCCAAAATTCGCATTTCGAAAACTTAGCATACAACTTTTCCCTTCTCAATACTTCCAATGTTAATCTCAAATGCTCTTCATGTTCTTCCTTGGTTTTCGAATAGACCAAAATATCATCTATAAATACCACTACGAACTTGTCCAAAAACGGCTTGAACACACCATTCATTAGTCCCATAAATGTTGCAGGAGCATTCGCAAGACCAAACCACATTACTAAAAATTCGTAATGACCATATCGCGTCCTGAATGTTGTCTTCGGTACATCCTCTGGCCTCACCTTCAGTTGATGATAACCATTTCTCAAGTCTATCATGGAAAAGTATCTCGCTCCCTTCAATTGATCAAACAGATCGTCGATCCTCGGTAATGGATATCTGTTCTTAATCGTGACCTCATTCAGTTCTCTGTAGTCAATGCAGAGCCGCATCGATCCATCCTTCTTTTTCACAAACAACATCGGCGCTCCCCACGGTGATACGCTCGGTTGAATATACTTCTTTTCCAGCAATTCTTGTAATTATACCATTAATTCTCCCATCTCTACTGGAGCCATTCGGTATGGTGCCTTCGATATTGGAGCAGTTCCGGGCGCCAAATCGATCACAAAATCTACTTCTCTATCTGGTGGAAGTCCTGGCAAATCGTCTGGAATTACGTCGACGAAATCCCTCACAATCGGTATCTCTTCTACCTTAGGATTCTCTTTTCGACTGTCGACTATGTAAGCTAAGTATCCTACACAGCCTTGTCTTAATAACTTCGGCTCAAGGTCATCATCGACAACGCGCATTGTCTAGGCGACTTGCTTACCATAAAATACAACCTTTGGATTTGAGTCATAAGGTTAATACGCTTTTTTGGCAATCAATTACGTTTCGTAATTGAATAACCAGTCCATTCCCAAGATAACGTCAAATTCCTCAAGTCGAATAGGGATAAAATCTACATTCATGATATTACCCTTAATATCCTCTCTATAGTTCTTATACACGTACTTAACAAGAATTATCTCTCTATTTGCAATTTCTATATTCATGGGATATTCCAACTCATCCATAAGCAAATCTAAACTATTAGCGAAGTCTTCGGATATAAAGGAACAAGTAGCACCCGAATCAAATAAAACATAAGCATTAATTTCATTGATCGGAATGATACCTGACACCACATCATGAGACTGGATTGCATCCTGCACCGTCATATTGAAAGTCCGGGCGGTCGGTCGTTTTGTTGCGGTTGGTCCGGTGATGGTTAAGGCATTTCCACTGTTATTTTTCCGGTTTCCTCCTGATCCTGACCCTCCCGATCCCCTCTTAGGACAATCTCTTGCCAGATGGTCCTTCGAACCACAAGTAAAACAAGCACCCTTCTTTGGGTTTGGACAATTTTGTGCTATGTGGCCTTCCTGACCACAATTGTAGCACACTCTTTTTCCTTTCATACAAACTCCCAGATGGGCTTTCCCGCAAGTCGGGCATGCTTCGATTCTTTTCTTCTGATTACTTTACTGATTTCTCGATGATGAGCTGTCGTTCCACCTTTTCTTCTGATTGAAATTTCCACCTCCTGTGCCACTTCCACTGGCCTTGTTATTTCCTTCAACTTCACTCTTCTTCTTCTTCTTTTGATCTTGATTGTACTTGGTCACCGCATCGCTTCCTCCTTCAGCGAGGATGGCCTTTTCCAGTACTCCTGGCAAACGTGTTTAGCTGAAACATTGATACTTTATTGTATACCCAAGGCTTTAGTCCTTGTTCGAATCTTCTGGCCTTTCTTTCGTCCGTGTGTACTTGATACGGGGTGAACCTCGCTAACTCGTTGAATTTTGCCGCATAGTCAGGTACGCTCATATTTCCCTGCTTCAGTTCCAGAAATTAAACTTCCATCTGATTCTGCGAACTAGTTGGGAAATACATTTCGAAAAACATTTCTTTAAATCTCTCCCACGTAATCACGCCTTCACCTCCTCGCACTTTGTTTGCTTGCCACTAGTAGCTAGCCTCAAACTTCAGCATAAACGTTGCAAAAGCGGTCTTCTGGTCTTCTCTAACCCTAGCAACGTCGAAAACCTTCTCCATTTCCATAACCCACGTTTGAGCCTCGATTGAGTTCATGGAACCTTTGAACTATGGCGGTCCCATCGCCTTGAAGTCTTTAAACGTTGTGTTTGGTAGAGCTTGCGGTTGATTATTCATGGCTCCAGTCAGTAAGTTCACCAACTGTTGAACGGGATTAGCGTTGGCATTATTATTATTATTGGTTTACTCTTCCTGAGCTGGGTGACGTTGTTGTCTTCTCCTTGGCGGCATTTTTTTGTTAAATAAACGCTTATTAGAACTTTATTTATTTCTCTAAATAGTTAAGGCATTACTTAACAATTTAACATATTCATTTAACACATCATCTCAAACAACTTGATATATTTTCATTCAAATCAAAAGTTTTAACATTAAACAATAGCATAACTACTATTTACATCAACTATCCTGGAATAAAGAATCCACAGGATTAAAACATTCAAATATTCTTTCGTTCATAAACACATCAGAATTTACATCTAAAAACTAATTAAGTTCTTTACATAATTAAGCAAATCATATCACTGCCGGTTAAGGTGCTGAATAGCCTTGCTACGCTCCTCTTCTAAGATGCGATACATCGTTTTGCGATCCATCATGTACAATGGTAGTCCTTCGAACTGGATTAGGTACCTCAAAACTCGATCTTGGGTCTCATTCATTGCGTTGTTAAGTGTAGAATATGTCTCTCTAATCTTCGCCTTCTTTGCATGACCATCATCTTCTGCACGATCAGCTCGACGTGATTCTCTTACCCATCATTCCTCTACTATTTTTAGTCTTTCGGAGGTTTCCTTCAATTCCTTCTTCAGTTTCTCTATCTCCTCGGTCTTATCTTCGGTTTGACCCTTCTCATGGACCAAATCCCATTCTACATTTCCCAGTCGTGAGTGAAGAGTCGAAATCTCCCTCTCCTTCCCCTCTAGAGTAATCTGCTGAATAACCGCTCGCTCAGTCAAATCCTGGACCTCGTCTCGTAACTCTACGTTACGGTCATATAACGTATCATACATCTCAGCATCGACGGTGTACCGTGGTAACTTCTCTTCTTCTTCTTCTTCTTCTTCTTCTTCCTCAACAAATTCCTCCTCAGGATCCTCCTCAGGATCAATCTCGGGCTCATGCTCCTGACCAACAACGGTGATCAATGGAGATGACTCCCTCTGTACCAGTTGTTCCCTATCGACATGAATGTCTCGGGGTTCCTCCTCTGTCGGTACTATAGGTACTCGGGGTTTTTCCTCCCCAGCTTGACTAGCTTCTCCAACATTCGACATCCTGACAACAAAATTTTAAGTTTTAGTTACTAGGTCGCATCATCTAACGCATATTTTAACACATAAACACATAAGGTCTTTTATTATCTTCAATGAATTACAGAAATTCATTTCTTATAACTCGATAAGAGTTTTCCATCACTATCTTCTTTCTATAAGGATACTACCTAAGGCTGTTCCCCCACCTAAGGTTCATAACCTACAGCTCTGATACCAACTTGTGACACCCCCAAAACTCGATCTTGGGTCTCATTCATTGCCTTGTTAAGTGTAGAGTATGTCTCTCCAATCTTCGACTTCTTTGCACGACCATCATCTTCTGCACGATCAGCTCGACGTGATTCTCTTACCCATCCTTCCTCTGCTATTTTTAGTCTTTCAGAGGTTTCCTTCAGTTCCTTCTTCAGTTTCTCTATCTCCTCGGTCTTATTTCGGTTTGACCCTTCTCATGGACCAAATCCCATTCTACATTTCCCAGTCGTGAGTGAAGAGTCAAAATCTCCCTCTCCTTCCCCTCTAGAGTAATCATCAAATAACCGCTTCGCTCACCAAATCTGGACCACGTCTCGTAACTCTACGTTATGGTCATATAACATGTCATACATCTCAGCATCGACGGTGTACCGTGGTAACTCCTCTTCTTCTTCTTCTTCTTCTTCTTCCTCAACAAATTCCTCCTCAGGATCAGTCTCGGGCTTATGCTCCTGACCAACAACGGTGATCAATGGAGATGACTCCCTCTGTACCAGTTGTTCCCTATCGACATGAATGTCTCGGGGTTCCTCCTTTGTCGGTACTATAGGTACTCGGGGTTCTTCCTCCCCAGCTTGACTAGCTTCTCTAACATTCGACATCCTGACAACAAAATTTTATGTTTTAGTTACTAAGTCGCATCATCTAACGCATATTTTAACACAAACACATAAGGTCTTTTATTATCTTCAATGAATTACAGAAATTCATTTCTTATAACTCGATAAGAGTTTTCCATCACTATCTTCTTTCTATAAGGCTACTACCTAAGGTTGTTCCCCCACCTAAGGTTCATAACCTACAGCTCTAATACCAACTTGTGACACCCCCAAAACTCGATCATGGGTCTCATTCATTGCCTTGTTAAGTGTAGAGTATGTCTCTCCAATCTTCGCCTTCTTTGCACGACCATCATCTTATGCACGATCAGCTCGACGTGATTCTCTTACCCATCCTTCCTCTGCTATTTTTAGTCTTTCGGAGGTTTCCTTCAGTTCCTTCTTCAGTTTCTCTATCTCCTCGGTCTTATCTTCGATTTAACCCTTCTCATGGACCAAATCCCATTCTATATTTCCCAGTCGTGAGTGAAGAGTCGAAATCTCCCTCTCCTTCCCCTCTAGAGTAATCTGCTGAATAACCTCTCGCTCAGTCAAATCCTGGACCACGTCTCATAACTCTACGTTACGGTCATATAACGTGTCATACATCTCAGCATCGACGGTGTACCGTGGTAACTCCTCTTCTTCTTCTTCTTCTTCCTCAACAAATTCCTCCTCAGATCCTCCTCGAGATCGCCTCGACTCATGCTCCCGACCAACAATTGTGATCAATGGAGATGACTCCTCTGTACCAAATTTCTCCTATCGACATGAATGTCTCTGGTTCCTCCTCCGCTTGCATTAATAGGTACTCGGGGTTCTTCCTCCCAAGCTTGACTAGCTTCTCCAATATTCGACATCCTGACAACAAATTTTAAGGTTTAGTTACTAAGTCGCATCATCTAATGCATATTTTAACATATAAACACATAAGGTCTTTTATTATCTTCAATGAATTACAGAAATTCATTTCTTATAACTCGATAAACGTTTTCCATCACTATCTTCTTTCTATAAGGCTACTACCAAAGGTTGTTCCCCCACCTAAGGTTCATAACCTACAGCTCTGATACCAACTTGTGACACCCCCAAATCTGGGTACTTCGATTCCACGGAATTTGGTGTTCACTGTACAAATATCATCTATTTATCTACCCATAATAAATGCAAGATATCCAATAGATAGAATAAAAATCTTCCCCTTAAGGGTTACAACATCCAAATAATAATAATACAATCCCAGGTTAAACTAACCTTAAACATCTGTGCGGAATCATAAACAAATAAGTCTTAAACAACATTATTAACTCAAGTCTTAAGCATAAATACATCATCTAATAAAAATAACAAGTCTTCATCACTTGCTAACTTTGCCTTTGCCTTTACTAGTGGAAGGTTCATCAGTTCTTTCGTTCTTAACTGCAATTTTATTATTAAGCAAGAGTGAGCACTATTGCCCACAAATATAATAATGAAATAACAGTATAATAACATGCGAGTAAATCAAAGACATCTGAATAAAAGCTCAACTTTTGAATCAAGAATGAATAACAAGAATCAAAAGAATTCTGAGGGTCATAAGACCTTGAACTATGTCCTAGGTTATCAAGGGTTATACTTGAAACCTTTAACTATCGTAAGACTATGGACCTTTCTTCTCGCATTTTTAGGGGATCACCCTTAGTACCATCTCATGCACAATATCTTAACGCTAACGATAAGTAAATCCCTTTGCGGGGTTGTTCATCTCAGTTTGACATTCGAGTCCGCACCAAAGGAAGTTTGGTTTGGATAATTCAATAAGGGTTCTAAAATTTAGAACGTTCATCAACTAAGGACTAATTGAATTAATAAAGCTCACTAGTCTAATAAGGTTCAACAATAATGATATTCGATTTGAATAATAATCTCAAGAAGTATACAATAGAACAATTATTGTATAACCTGAATCATGCTTTGAAAAGATAATAAATCTTTAATATAACAATTGAACTTGAATAATAGTAACGATAATTTAGTCGAGGTAACTAATAACTTGAACAATAATGACAAGTAGGTTAGAAACTTGCCTGCGTCGTATGAAAGCTAAACGATTACTACTTAGCTCACCATAAATCCTACACACATACCATATGTATTCACGACATTCATTAGTTACATTTTTACTTAATTATTTAATATAAACTCCACTTTATTTAACAAATCATTACCCTTCTAATTTAATTACTTAATTAAATTAGAATATTTTCATTCTCTTTACTATTATTACACTCGAATAAATTATTTCATAATAATTTCCATCGAATATTTATTTTATTCCATAAATATCTCAATTAAAATATTAACTTTATTTTATAAATATTTTAATAATAATTTTCATCGAATATTTATTTTATTCCATAAATATCTCAATTAAAATATTTAATTTATTTTATAAATATTTTAATAATAATTTTCATCAAATATTTATTTTATTCCATAATATCTCAATTAAAATATTTAATTTATTTTATAAATATTTTAATAATAATTTTCATCGAATATTTATTTTATTCCATAAATATCTCAATTAAAATATTTACTTTATTTTATAAATATTTTAATAATAATTTTCATCGAATATTTATTTTATTCCATAAATATCTCAATTAAAATATTTAATTTATTTTATAAATATTTTAATAATAATTTTCATCGAATATTTATTTTATTCCATAATATCTCAATAAAATATTTAATTTATTTTATAAATATTTTAATAATAATTTTATCGAATATTTATTTTATTCTATAAATATCTCAATTAAAATATTTAATTTATTTTATAAATATTTTAATAATAATTTTCATCAAATATTTATTTTATTCCATAAATATCTCAATTAAAATATTTAATTTATTTTATAAATATTTTTAATAATAATTTTCATCAAATATTTATTTTTATTTTTATTTTATTTTATTTTATTTTGACCGATAATCGGTAATTGTAATTTAGTTTAGTAACGCCACAGGGGCTGGTTACCTGTGCTCATTTTCTCGCATTCATGAACATAACAAAGGCCAAATTAGGCCAAAAATCAATCACGTAAATTTATACATGAATATGGCCATAACTTCTAATTAATTATTTTTACACCTAATTTAGACTTACCCAATCAATGTAATACATATATAATCATTACTTAACCCATCTAGCATGATTTTTAACAAGTTACAACACATAATTTGCAAAATCAACACATTTACTTCCACTGTTCTTGATGTTCTTGAAGGTTTTGAACATAAAACATAATTTCAACACTACTGGATTCGTTATAACACCAATCCGCTTCAATTAAAGTTTGGTCTCTTCATATTAACATGCATAATAATATACGAGTATAAATTTTAGGGATAATATATGATCAACGCATGAAATATCACGTATAAAGGCCATATGGCCAAAACCCAAACTCAGTAAATTTTTGAAATAACAATTCATCGATATTATGAACAGATGATATGGTTTGTGAAATATATATAATTAAATATAATATGGTAACATTTAACACATATACAACACATAATCCATACCCTTTATAAATATAGAGACTTTCTGAGAAAAGCTGGAAAGCCATTTTCATAAAACTTAAATAACGTAACTTTAAAAAATTTGGGAAGGAGGAGATTACCACGAGTGTAAGGTATAGATTAGAACTCTAGGATGTTTTCTTAAATTCTCCTCTTTCAATCTCTTTCACAATATCTTAATTCTCTCTCGGCAGCCTCTCAAACTCTCTCTCAATTTCTCTCTGTGATGTTTTATCGACTTGATAAAATAAGAAATAATGAGAAGACATATATAAGAAAGGGAACTGACGCATGAAAGTGGTCGATTAACCCAATAATGGGCAACTGCTTCCAACTCCCCATAGAGCCTTGTTTGGCTTAGCAAGAATATTTTACAAAACCACTTAATTTAATAAAACCTCTACAATATAGTTTAATTCATGTCACACCCAATTATACAATAGCTCAATTATATTATTTAATTTAATATAAACTAATTATAATAATTTCTCATAAATTCACATAGTCACATAATTAATTTTCTCATTAATTAATTATATCCAATTACTAAATCTCCAATTAATTATTACACTAATTAAATAACATTAGGCTTATTAAATATTTCATTTAATTCAATAAGCTCACATAATTACATAATAAGCTCACATAATTACATACTTGAATAATAAAAATTCTCCACATTAATTTAATAAATGTAACACATATAATTAAATTAATCTACCACAATTTCATCAATTAATATTTAATCTAATAATTAATTCATCGAAAAATATTTATTCAATTCAATAAATATTAAATTAAATTACAAAAATCTCGTTCGTCACAGTATATCTCAGATATTTATTCTGTTCGTTAATTCCTATATAGGGTTAGACAAGTGTCCCCACTTGGATAATCATTGTATTTAATCACATGTTGATACATACTTATTAATTTTGAGTATGTATACGTTGACTTAAAAGCTGTCTAAGCTATTTGATTTGGTTAGACATAAACTTAAAAATATTGTTGAGCAAGATAGAACTTTATTGTTTCCAACCAGATTGTTTTGGTTTGGATTCCCGACTAAGTATGAACATCCCGAACATGGAAAAACTTTTCTGCACCTAAGGTGGATAGAGTGAACGATAATAACGTTCTTGCATGTAGTATTGATCAATACAGGGCGCATTGGGATGATTACCCTCGTGCCCATAAGTTATGACAGTTTGCGGATGAAGTTCTACTAAACCTTAGCGAAAATTAAAAATAATATTCATAGTATGTCGAATGCTCTCCAGTTATAGTCAGTACGTAGTTTCAAAATTTTGCAATAGATTTGGTATGTTGTTATTATTGGTTCAACTTACTTCGCAACTGTTGATTTGTTGAAGAAGTGTTATTCAAAGAAAATATTTAATTCTTTCAGCTTATATTTATTGTGACGCCCCCAAAATAGGTATACAACACCCATTCTGAGTCGCCAAATACATGGTACAGAAATAACTACAACTTTATTAATACAACATAAAAACTGTGAGTTTAAAATACAAATATTGTCATCTAGACAATATCCACACTCAAATAAGTCCTCATTATAATTATTGATATATTATTTTACAAAATAGTGAGGACTACTAAAACAACTTCTAGAACCATAATTCCACATCCCGACTAGTACTCGCTACATTCTCGCCTCCTGAGAAAAGAAATGGAACAAAAAGGAAAAGGGTGAGCTCAACTAGCCCAGTAAAGAACATTATGACTATGATAACATAGAAAAAATTATCGTTAGTCTTCAACAGGAAAAAATCTAATAGAATACAATAGACAACCAGTTTTAAATCAATATTCGCAGCGGAAATAATAATTCATTAGAAGAGTTAAGTAGAGAATGAAATCTACTATCTTCTATATATGAATTTAAAAGTTCATCATCGATATTTTATCCTCAGAACATCAATCAATATATATCCGAATCAAATATGCATCTTTTACTACAGAGCCAAAGATATTCATCGATTGGTCATGTTCATCTAAACACTGCTCATCTTTGCACTACGGCCAAAGATATTCATCGAAATCATTCATCTTTGCACTACAGCCAAAGATATTCATAATATCATCATTTAGGACCGAGGATGATGAAAATATTTTAAAGGAAACGAATCCATGAAACAAAATAACAAATATTAAGGATTCGTATTTCGGTTTATCCATGTCCAAAAATACCTCATAAATAATCATAGTGGAGTAAAATTCAAGAATGATCAAAACATGGATACAATCAAAGCTAGTATCCATAATACATATTTTGGAGGAAAATCAAAAATGTAATTTTTCTGTGAATAGTGCCGTATATATGAATAGTGCCATATACGTGAATAGTGCCGTATACGTGAATAGTAACCCCAACACAAAAAGTTCCAAATTTGATAAAAAAAATCATACCAATATTTCGGCATAATGATATTGAAAGAAATAATATCATTTATGAAGAAAATAACATCTCTTACCTCGAAAAGACAGTACTTTTGACTAGAATACTGAATATAGTGCTGATGGGAACTCGCACCGTATAGCAACACTTAAAGTATCAAAATACTCACAAGAATACACTCGATAATATAGAGAGAGAAAGAGAGAGAAAACTTTAGTTTCTGGTGTGATTTTCAATTCTAACCTAAGCACCCTATTTATAGGAAAATGCTTAGAACACCAAAGCAGAAAATTGAATATAATAATATAATTTATAAAACAAATTCCTATGCCCACTTTGAAATCTGAATTCTAGAAACATAGCACATTTATCACATGTGGGACACTCACCAAAAATGTTTTTTTTAAAAAAAATAATTAAAACTTCCAAAAATCAATTATTTCGGAACTTCAATAATTCATAATAAATAGCCCTTTTATCAGAAAAATTCGAACCTCATGTTTTTTCTATAGGAAATTCCATTATCTACAACTTTACAGAAGAAAGTTTTTCCAAATTCCAAACAGAAATTGACCGAAATCCACAAACGGGCGATTTTACAAGCTATAATCAAATTTCAGTCAAGAAATGGGGTCCACCGACATGTTTAACATGTTTTTAACATTTATTGCAACAAAAATACTCTTCCTCCTCATATACTCATATATCCCACATTCATTGTAAAAATATCATCATTATTATATTATAATAATATAATAAAATATTATTTTATCAGAAAATATAAAGTATCGATTTTCAACAATTGTCACTTTAAAAATTTTCTCCATCTATATCCACATAAAATGAATATTTTCCTCATCATATAAATCAATAATTAATTATTCACAAATAATATTACAGAATCACAATATCGACAACCGTGCGCTTCCTCGAGAAAATAGGGGCTTTCGAATAAGGATTTCTCCTCTTCTTCGCGCGCAATTAGGTGACCAAACCTCTCCTTAGACAGAACTTTCTAGACATTGCCAATAATGTTATCTAATAATATTATTCAAATAATATGAATTATTGCTTCGATAATGGAAAATACTGTGTAGTGACAATTATTGAAACAACAAGAATATAAAATATCAACGTATTAATTATTGAATAAAATAAAATATCGAATGCAATAATTCTTCGTAATAATAATTGAGTAAAGCCTTCTTACGTAAGAATCAATAATTGGTGCAATACTGCAGCTACTATGCAACAACGCGTATTCATCGTGTTTTAACCAACGGGTATTCCAACAAGATAATCTGTAATAACTACGTTTGTTATTTATAAACAACTTATATTTGTCGCTTTCTTCATCCAATCGCTTTTCAGTTATGGGGCCCACACAAAATCGCTACTAGGCATGCATTTAATATTCCCAAGACAAAGAAGAATATTCCACGACCAAATGAATATTCTCCGATAAAAATGAATATTTTATAACCACTTGCTTATTTAAAATATTTGCGCATTTTACCCATAACTAACCACATTAATCAAATCAACCCTTACTATTTTAAAATAATAAATAGAGGAAATTTAATTTCATTAATAAGAAGTTGGGGTCTTACATTTATTATTGCTATTACTTGCCAGGCAATCAAATGCTCATCTTTGCTTTAAATTTAAATGTTTTCAGCTAAGCATGATCAACTGGAATGTTCAGGCCAGAACAAGGAAAAAGGAAAGCAATCAGAATAATCTTATGTTATCTTTTGTAATAGGTAGACAGTATTAAGATAATGGTATCTATTATTATCATGTAATGAATGTAGTAAAGGTCGCATACCTAGGATTAGACTTTAACATATGTAAATTAAGTTTGATATTTATATTATTGTTATTATTATTAGTATTATTCCGCTTATAGAAATGATATCGTAAAGCACTGAGTTCGGGTTTCAAGTACCCGAGTTTGGGGGCGTTACAATACATATCTCATATGCATTTCATATATATACATCAACATTCTCATAGCATAATATAGCTCAACTAATAGTTATCGAATTCATATATCAAATAGGAAATAAAAGACTTGTCTGGCTCATAGATTATCAACTACAACTTAACTGCTTATAGTTATCTCCACTTCGTTTACTCCTACACAATTGTATAATCATGGATTCATACCCATCAGTCATACATTTCCTTACATTCTCAATGTAATAACAATTGTTAAATTATTTTCTAACTTGGTTCTTAAAACCTTCGTTTCACTTTCTTATCATACTCTTAGAATAGCTAGGTATGTATAGGTATACCTTAACCACCCATACCTGACATCAACATTCATATACATTTATCACACACTTGACTCGCTATGGGTTCGTTACTCAAAGATGCATGATTCTCATTATTCTTGCACTTTGCAAACCTTAATAAAACTTAACAAATATGGGTTTTATATAACCATTACATGCTCATATACTTAAAACATCAATTATTTCAAGTATTATAACTTAAGACATTCATACACACATGTTTTAAGGTTCAGGTTACAATTTAAATAGTCGAGTAACATCGCTCTAAATAAGATGGCTATAATCTGATTTAACTTTAGGATGGTAGCAGCATTGCTTGCGTCCCCTAGCCAAACCAGATTTAAAAAAAAATCTTTGTTTACACCTCATTTCTTAGCATGCAACACATAACACATATGATCATACTCAGTTTATACAATCATAAGCATTTAAACACATCTGCATGCTCACATGTATTCAAATTATCTAAATATGACTAGCATAGTTTATCACTTGTAAACTTACTTTTAAAACATGCTTGAATGACTTTTATTGTGTCAAACTAAATAAGTGCACTTATAGGCCATGTTTAATGACATAACATAATATTAGCATGCCATCCTACAGGTTCAGAGGGTAGGCAACACAATGCTCATAGGTATTAGTTTGTAAGGCATTTAAGTTCACTTTTAAAAGTTCTTCTAGGCCAAGTTAAAGTAACTAGGTGCAACTTTAAATCTCACTTCGTAGCTAACTAAGCCATTTACGTATGTTATCACATTTAGAAATTTAAGTAAACAAGTTCCTTTAAGTTCATTCTCAAAGTTTCAAGTTTTCCTTAGAAATATACACTAAGGCGACGAAAAGGTTCATGGTACTCGAAGGGCTTGAAACCACATGTCATACCTATTTTCATGCATAGCTAGGTCAAACTAATTATGCAAGGCAACTTTAAACCACATGTCATACTCATTTGTACATGTTTCCACACATGCTTACAAGGTTAAAATATAAGCACTCCATGTTTATAAAACTTAGTTTGTAAAAATATATGTGTTTGCCTTTGAAATCGTTTTAAACCAAATCAAAGAAATCTAACACATACGATACAAGTTTGAATCTTATATCATGCATAATTAAACTTCGTATACATGTTATCAAGGTCAGAACTTAGATAACTCAACGTTCGTCAAGCTTTGTTTTCAAAATCTTTAAGTCTCTTTCTGAAACATATATTAATGTAAACCAACGCAACTCATATATGTAAAGGAACTTTAGACCACATGATAAACCTATTTTCATGCATAACTAAGCTCTACCAACATGCTAAAGCTTGTCAGATTATAGCGGAAAACAAAATCAGTGCTCGGTGCATGTAGCAGTACTGGCAAGGCTAGGCTAGGTGGGGAGAAGACACACAATGCTACCGCCATCCAGATATTTGAGACAACAACAAAAGAAAGTTGCACTGGCTTGTGTTGCAGAAGGGGCTCAGCTGCGCCTTTCCTGGACAGTTCCATGAACGGCTCTACTTTTGCAGAACTCAAAAACCATACATGAATTCTTCATGCAACATGCTTAAGCTAACCCATAATACTTCAATATGTACGTATAAGCTCTATTAACATCTCAATATCAATTCATAGTTCAATTAACAAATTATTCATACTAATTTTTAAGAATTTATCAAACTTACAATATCACCAAAATTATCCATTATTTCATCAAAATCGCATAATTAACCGTACATTGCTATTCTAAACTGATTCCAACTTATAGGAACATAGAGAAGAAAAGGTTAGTACCTTTGAGGAAATCTCCTATATTACAGAATATTTCTTCTCCTTACTATAAAATCATAATGCAAGAGCTTTCTTGGAATTTCTCTAAAATCTTTATCCCTCTTGTTATCAGAAATTTAGCAGAATATTAAAAAGATTTGGAATATGAATTGGGGTCTCTATTTATAGAAAAATCATTACCCAACAACCTAGTCATTAACCAAAGGAAAAGGGAGGTTGGTGGAAAGAATTACCAACTCCCTACCTAACCATGTACTCCTTCATCATATGCCCACATGGGTTTGCTTGCTAGCCAAAAAGGAAGAAAAGATCAGCACTTTGGTAAGGAAAAATGCTGGAACGTTTGGGGAGGGAGTATTACTCTTAGTCAAATTTATTTTGCTATTAAACCTTATGCTAAATTATGGCACCTATACACATATATATGTATATACTCACATATATGAAGTATACTTATATTTGAAGTATACACCAATATATATTCTTATATCCCATGTACATTGGGCTAGTCCAATTAATATTTAAATTGGGCTAAATATAATTTAATTGGGTATTCTCAACCCATTATTTTTCATAAAATTTATTATCTCAAATACACTCAATTATTATAATGATAATTATTATCAAGTATCTATTAACTTTCTTTGATACTTTTTAAAATACATGTTTAATTGATTCACCAGGAATCATTGTCACATAAGTCTCATTTATACTTGCTTAATAATTTACACCATTCAAGCTTATAGCCTTATATTATAACTATTCATATCACATTATGTTATTCTTAACATCTCATCTTATTTTTATACATGAAGCAAAATTTATTGCATTACTTTGTATGCTCTTACAACACATGTAATTGCACATAATAACTAATAATAATAATCATTAGTCCATCACATTACTTCATCATTTCCCCACTAATGTAATTGAACAAATCCTTAGTCTATCATTATGCCACACTAGGCATATCCCACAAGCTTACTTTAAGCTCATTACCACATTTTAATATTCCTTTAATATAAAGTTTGTGTGACACACTTTACCTTAATGCTAAATTATTTAGCTTACTTAAATAATTATACACTTATAATATGTATAACATTTACACTTAGAATAATTAATATCTACTCTATTAATTATTTAATTTATACACTATATGTATAATTATTCGATTGTCCCAAGACAATTTCTTTTATCTTTACATTTAGCCATATCTTAAGTGCTAAAATAATCCCTCCATCTCTAACCAATATTCATTTATAATTATATTGGTTCTCTTCTTTTATTAATCACTTATCTTTCAAAATTAACCCTATAATATATTAAAAATATCAAATATTAATTAACATATTCTTTCATCCTCTTATGCTAAACACATATATTAATTCACCGTCTTATGTAACTGAATCAACTCTTTCTCATTCCACACTACTGCCACACAAGGCTATATAATATTCTATAATATAACTTGAATATTCTATAATATAACTTGATTAACCAATCTTCATTCTAGGTTAACAAACTAACTCTTATTCAAATCATGTTTTCGCTAACTTAATCCATTTATGGACAACTTAATCACCAATTATGACTTTTATTAACCATATACATGCATTGAAATTGAAATTTCACAAGCTTGCTCAGAACCTTCTGTAGACCGACGCAGTTGCGCTAGTCATAAGCGTAGAAGTTGCGCAGCTACGCCACCTCAAGTTCAGACGCAGACAAGTTCTGCTTTAGCAGAAACAGAATCTACACTCCTAAATACTTTACATATACCTCATAAATGATAACTCATCTAAAATCACCCCTTCTTTGATTCCACATCATCGATTACTATTTTCTATAATAATTTAAATATCAAACTTCGAGTTTTACATCTCTACTTTTTCTTAAAAGTTTAACCAACTATAAAATCTCATTTATGGTATTTCTTTCCACCAATAACACATAATTCAAAATATAACACACACAAACACAAACACACACACACACACACACACACACACACACACACACACACACATATATATATATATATATATATATATATATATATATATATTCTTATTCAATCCCGACACATTCTATAATAAGAATTATATCTATTAAATTCTTATTTTAATTATTTCTAAAAATTTGGGTTATCACAGAATTTGGTCATGGTTCTAAAACGATGTGTGGAAACCAACTTAGTGCTAAAGTGGGAGAAGTGCCACTTTATGGTTGAAGAAATAATTATGGGGCACAAGGTCTCTGCAAAGGGTTTAGAGGTTGATAGGGCAAAGCTGGACACAATCGAGAATCTTCCACTACCAATTACAGTCAAATGAATCCGTAGTTTTCTTGGACACGCCGGATTCTACCGCAGGTTTATAAAGGATTTCTCTAAGATTGCTAAACCATTATGCAGTCTCTTAGAGAAAGATGCAGTTTTTAGTTTTAATGAAGAGTGTAAAGCAGCGTTTGAACAGTTGAAAAAGAAATTGACTACAGCTCCAGTGATCGTAGCACCAGATTGGACGATACCGTTTGAAATAATGTACGATGCTAGTGACTAAGCAGTAGGGGCCGTTTTGGGTCAACGTCGAGAGAAATATTACATGCCATATACTGTACAAGTAAAACCCTCATAGATGCCCAATTGAACTATACAACCACTGAGAAGGAATTACTTGCAATAGTATACGCCTTTGACAAATTCAGAGCTTATTTGATAGGAATAAACGTGGTGGTATACATGGATCACTCGGTGATTCGTTATCTGATTTCGAAGAAGGATGCTAAGCTGTGACTTATCAGATAGATTCTACTCCTTTAGAAATTTGACTTAGAAATAAAGGACGGGAAGGGGATAGAGAATCAAGTGGCGGATCATCTTTTAAGACTGGAAAATATGGATAAGGACGGGGCAGATAAATGTGTAATCAATGAATCATTTCTGGATGAGCATGTTTTTGGAGTAAACTCTGAGTTTCCATGGTATGCAGATTTTGCCAATTACTTGGTGAGAAAAATCCTTCCCCTGATCTGACACGTCAACAGAAAAAGAAATTCATGCATGACGTCAAGTGGTACATGAGGGACGAGCCCTATTTATTCAGACAGTGTACAGACAAAATGATTTGTAGATGTGTGCCTTACAGCGAAGTGAAGAATATTTTGCATGAATGTCATTCATCTGCGTATGGGGGACATTATGGTAGTGAGCAGACATCGACCAAGGTACTTCAAGCAGGATTCTATTGGCCTATTGTTTTCAAGGATGCCCACCAGTTCGTGAAAAACTGTGACAGATGCCAAAGGGTGGGTAATATCTCGAAAAGGAATGAGATGCCGCTCAACACGATCATGGAAGTCAAGGTTTTTTATGTGTGGGGAATGGACTTCATGGGAACTTTTCCTCCGTCATTTAATAACTTGTACATCTTGCTAGCTGTGGATTACGTGTCAAAGTGGGTTGAAGCCGTAGCACTCCCTAAAATTGATGCCAAGGTGGTTCTAAAATTTCTATATAAGAATATCTTCACAAGGTTTGGCACACCAAGAGCAATCATAAGTGACGAGGGAAGTCACTTCTGCAATAGATCATTTATAGCTCTCTTGGTGGAGTACGGGGTCAATCATAAGGTTACAACATCATATCACCCCCAAACGAGGGGTCAAGCTGAGGTTTCCAACAGAGAGGTGAAGAAAATTTTAGAGAAGGTAGTGAATCAAAGCAGAAAAGATTGGTCCCTAAAGTTAGATGGTGCGTTATGGGCTTACAAGACAGCATGCAAGACACCAATTGGGATGTCTCCGTATCAGTTGGTCTATAGGAAAGTGTGTCACCTCCTTGTGGAATTACAACATAAGGCATACTGGACCATTCAAAAACTCAACTTTGATCAAACAGCTGCAGGAGAGAAGAGATTACTCTAATTGAATGAACTTGACAAATTTCGACTTCAAGCGTATGAGAACTCAAAAATGTACAAAGAAAAAGTAAAGAAGTGGTACGACCAAAAGATTATGTAGCGAAAGTTCAAACCGGGACAATCGGTATTACTGTTTAATTTCATATTGAGGTTGTTTCCCAAAAAGCTCATATCCCGATGGTCAGGGCCATTCATGATCAAGACTGTTTTCTCACATGGCATCGTTGAATTGTATAGCAGAAATCCACTTGAGACATTCAAATTCAACGGGCAGCGGTTAAAGCATTACTGGGGTGGCAACATCGACAACGAAGCCACCGCGATCACACTCGCCGACGCGCTATGAACAAGGAGTACTCAAGCTGAAAGACTAAAAAACAAGTGCTCATTGGGAGGCAACCCAATTTTCTTTCAATTAACAGTATTTTTGTGTTAAGTTATTCATGTCATAGCTTAGTTCATAATTCTATTAGTGCGTAGATCATTCGTGTATAATTCTTAGTTAGTTAGTTTCTTTTTTTTTTGTAAATTCGATCATACTTGCTCAATCTTCATGATGTTATCTCATATTTAGTGTTCTAATGGATTTCAGGTACTTAGGATGTTATTGGACAGGCGTACGAAGTGGAGAAACTGAAAAATCAAAGTCCTATGCAGAATAGATCCCCACCCCCACCCAAGGTCAATTCCAAGTTCGGCACCCCTTTACTTTGCCCGGGGGGTCTTCTTCATCCATGCACTACTACGGCCTATATAGTTCAAATACCCCTACCCAAATGAGGTACGGAAGTTAAAAAATTACACTGCAGAATCAGTCTTCTCCACTTCTTCCCTTTTTTTCTATCATAACCGACTCCTATAACTTTCCATATACCCACGAATTCCCCACTTCTCATCTCTATCAACCCACAAATTCTCACACAACATCACCCTCTATATAAACCCACTCCCTAATTCCTTCAAAACCATACCATTACACACCAAATTGTGAAAATCAATCACCCAAAACCTAGGGTATGTAACAATTTGTGGCTGCAGAAAGAAAGCAAAAGGGAGAAATTTTGAATTGGCATCACCTACTGCAAATACATCTCTCAATTGAGGCAAATCAATGTGGGTAAGTTGTTATTCTCAGTTATTCATCACAGTTTGGATTCCAGTGTTCATATTTGGGGTTTTGTGAATGGGCGCACAACAAGTGCTTGAATTATTGTCAAAATAAAGTTTGGGGGAGTTGTAGACTAAAATTGACTGACATGGCACCTAAGACACCATCAAAGCGATAAAGGGGTGAGGGTTCAAGTTTTGTACCACCTACACGTGCCTTTGACAAACATAAATTCACAAGTGCCAACATTGTTGATAAGTACGATTACTTAGTGACCAAAGCTCTAACACTAAAGTGGGGTTTGGCACTAGACTCATTTGACGGGTAGATGCGCAGACATATATATATGAGCAAGGCTGGGAGATGCTCACTGATGATCCTGACCCAGCTATAGTGAATGTGGTGAAGGAGTTTTACACGAATGTGGAGGAGAGGGCACCATACATGGCATTTGTGAGGGGTAAGCAGATTCCCTTCAGTCCAGAGGCAATCTACGAGTATTACAGCCCGTGAGCCCCTACCACGTGCCAGTATGCTCAGCTACATAACAGCAATTCCAATTATGACCAAATTTTAACTGAGATATCTATACTAGGCACAGTTTGGGTTAAGGGAAGAAAGGGTGGCACTATCTTCTTAAGCAAGGACTTGAACCGCTATGGCAAGATCTAGTATGTGTTTCTATGCACAAAGCTTTTTCCTTCGACGCATAACAGTGAAGTGACAAGGGAGAAAGTGCGACTGCTTTATGCCATCATCAAAGACTTCGACATCAACATCGGCGTTATTATCGCCTTTCTCTATTCGGCCATCAGTTCGAGAGGCCATTAGAACGACCCCAAAATTCATACAATTTAATTCTCGACTTCGGTCGTTAATAATACATTCAACCTCTAATTTTACATCATTAAACGATAATATAACCATTGAAATTTACGGAATAATTAAAATTTTCTATTACAAACTATCCTCATTCCCAAAACCTTCAACCTTTACATCTAAATATCTCAGAATCATTTTTAATACTACAATAGTTTACATCGCAAAACGATATTACATTTTAATATTAATACATTATTCGGAACCTTAAACATGGTTCAAATAATAATAACACAACCAAAGTGTGTAAATCTTCAAGTATTACATCTGATTCATGTCTTTCAAGTAACGCATAACTTTACCTTGAATCTTGAACCTTCAAAAGTGGTTATTTGCAAGGTTGAGCTCGACAGCCCAGCAAAATTTAACCTTTTTCACGCATCACGTAACACATAATAACATGCTCAACATATATCCCATAATCATTGGACTAACGTAACATACACGTTGCAGTTCACATTACAAGTATAAAGATTGAGTTCCTTACTCAATCAGCATTCATCATCATAGTCATACATTGACTTTAACGTTTCATACTTTCAACATATATATAAAACATCATGCTATTTGCAATAAAGATTTAAAACATTTCATCATCAAGTTCACATAACAAATAGGAACTAAAAGACTTGCCTTGATCGTTGTTTACCAATAACAGTTTAACACCTTACAGATATCTGCACTTCACGTGCCCTGCACAATTATATAATCATTCACATTAACTATTAGTCACATAGCAACGCATAGTAGTTATAATGTAAACTTTACTCTATGTCTCATAACCCTTCCTATCATAAATACACAATGTTCAATTTAATTGTGTTAACTTTCAACTTATATCTCACTATATTTCATATTTGAAGTTCATTCAAATGTTTAAGTCTTGCTAGGACTACTTATTGGTTTTATATTAACACTATTAAATATCTTATAATATTCATTTTATTTGATTTAAAACACTTTTTACGTTCATTATCACTTATCACGGTGTTTCGACGTTTATTCGTCACACGCCCAATTTGTCTCTCTTATTTGTGCTTAGTATGCGTATACAACTTATCTAATATATCTTTTATTAATGTTAAGCATCATTATACTTCATAATATTCATGTTCTATAACTTAGAACAACATTTTTTATCGTCAAGAGCACTTCACTTGCATACGTGTATGCCCGACGCCCTCCGATTGCCTCCGAAAACACAACAATCCTAAAGATGACCATTTTGACCCCCCATGTTACAGACCTCAAATTGAAAACATTAAAGAATAAAAGTTGTAGGTATATTCGTCCTCGTTCCGTATCATCTTGAATCACCTCAATCAGAGTTCGTATTAAAACGTTATGATCGTTTTACCAAACTAGGTTAAAGCAGTCACACTTAACACACATTGGACGCGGCCGCGTCCAAATCCTTCATAGTCCCAGCACGCCCGCTCCATTTGGCAGTGTTGGGCAGCGCACCCGCACTCTTGGGCGGCGCGCCCATGCTAGACCTCGCCCAGATTACAGTGTTTTGCGATTTTTGACCCTTTTCTCCTACTAATCTTCATAACTTGAGTTATACACATCCAAATTAGTCCATTTTCAATTCTATGGATTCGTAATTCATAGAAATACAACATACTAGAATTATAATAATTTATAAAAACATTAACTAGCCTAAAATTTGACCCAAAACACATGTTTATACTCTATTTTCTTGTTTTAAACATATTTAGCGAATTCAATCGCCTCGACTTTGTTTCTTAACCAATTGACATGATTCAAACTACGTCGTTTTCGCTTCTTCACATATTAACATAATCCAATACCAATTTACAGATTATAACACATATTAGACATATAATTTTTTACTTGCTAAAGCCATTTCCTATAAACATAAACACTATTTTTTACAATTTCTTCCTACAATCCCAATTCTCACGAATTTGACAAACAAGTATCAATCATATATGATGGTTAACAGATTATACATACCCAATAATCTTTATAAACCAATTCTTTACTCAAATCATGCACCACAACCAATTAAAGAGAAGAAGTTTTGATAAAACATAACTAAAAACTAGGGCTATAATATTACCTTTTAATTTCTCCTTAAGCTTAATTAGATGATGAGAATGGCTTGATTATCCTTCCTCTCCATTCATTGATTCTCATAATCACCTCTTTTCTTCAATTTATAAAGAACCTCTTCTCTTTCTCTCTTCTTCTCTTCTTTGTTCTTCCTCCCCTCTATTCTTAGGCTTAGGCCAAAACTTCTTACGTTAAAAAAAACAGACGCAAGAATACAAATAAAATGTATAAAACTATCATACTAATAAATATACTAATTATGTTTTGCTTTGATTAGAATTCTACAGCTGCGTGGATGGAACAATTTGGCATGGACTGGGACTATATTGGGCGTCGTGTTATCAGTGTTATACATAACTTATGCTCAGACAACACATCACAACAGAGATCAATTACACCAATCAATCAATTCAACTTTGAGCCCTAATTTTCAGTGAAGAACATTGGAGGAGAGCAAGGAAGGTCAAGATCACGAAGATTATAAATTTGAAGGTGAACAAGGGTGGTTTTGTAATTATTCTATTTCTTTAATTCAAATTTTATAATTGGGATGATGAATTCTCTATTTATTTCAATTTTTAATTCATCGATGATGAACTAAATTACTTATTAGGCTTGCAATGAACCTTTATTGTTGAATAATGATTGTTATGCATTAATTTTAGTTTAATAAACTATCTATTGTGATTTGCACTTTAATTTATGAATTGCTTGATCACCAATTCTGTGTGGATTTATATGGATTCGAGAGATGATGTATGAATTTAGACCTAATCACTTTAGCATGTGTTCTTGAATTCTGTGATTTAATGGAATCTTGATGAATGTTTAGGATAGAGATATACCTAACATCGCTTGTAATCGTGTAAAAAACTTGGGATTTAAACCTTATTTGATTTTAATTCATATAGAGATATAGTGAATTAGTTAATTAGGGTGTTTGGCTTAATTCTATCAAATTGTGGATTTAAGTTAATACGGTGTTAGTGCATCGAGAGATGGCTAATTCTACTTGAGTGTTCTTGATTAATAAACTGAGATAGCAAATTGAACTAGAATAAGGTGTGATAATTAGAGTGAAACTAAAAGTGAATTTATAAGCCTAGTTCTCCATTATCTGCGTGAAATTTACGGTTATTTAGTGTGTTGATTGGTTTGGATTTTTAGTTTCTTAGTTTTCATTCATTATAATTATTAATTTGAATAGTTTAATAAAATTGGGTTAATATAAAACTGGTAATTGTTAGATTTAATTTCATACTAGTCTATGTGGGAACGATACGTTTCTCATCATTATATTACTTGTTGACCACGTGTACTTGTGTGTATAGCATATATAGATTTACACCAACAGTATTATAAAAGTTGTCTAAGTCATTTGATTCGGCTAGATTAATATTATGTGTTAGAAAGCTATCCAAACCAATTGTCTTGGTTCAGACTCTTATAAATCTACTAAGATGAACAACCTTCATTGAAGAGGAAATTATATAACTATCGGGGAACCTACGTGCGCATATACAAGCTTGATTAAATATTATGCATAACGTAGGGTACTTTAGGCTGATCACCTATTGTATTTGTTTATATTGGAATTTCAGTATAATACTATTAGTTTTAGCCGGAGTTATCAGTCCATAGTGACTACTGATGCTTTGCTACTGATGCTTCAATATAATTTTGTACAACTGTCTCTTGTAGCATGCAATATTCCAAATACTTGAATCGAAGATCACGTATTTATCACAAAGAAAAAAGATACTCTGATATTGTCACAAGGTAGCGTAAAAGTTTAAACAGTTCAGGTGAACAATAAAACTGGTATTGGTTTGTTTCTAGATCTTGTCCTGAAAGTCTATTATTTATTAATTTCTAATTAAGTTAATAGACTTGTTCATGGATTATAAATAATATAATAGCAATCAATACGAATTCATGTGTAATTAAATCTATGATGTCTGTGATTATAGCTAGCTTCTTTGGGGCATATACTGTATGGAAATTTGTCGTCTCAAGAAAAGTTTGTCTACATTGACTAATAACCTCAACTTTTTCATAATTGTTGTCCTTTCTATATAGAAATCTAAACATTGTTATTTAAGATTGTGTGATGGTATTTAAGTTTGTGTGATGCTTGTGGTTGTTGAATGTGACTGAATTTTGACTTGAGGTCAACATATAATAATAATCTACAAGTCTTGTAATAAAAAATATGTTTACCACTATGCTTACTGAAATTAATTCATGAAATGGCCGATTAAGGTTCCAATTTTTTTCTTGTAACAGAGCAATCATATAGTCGCACTGAAGGTTCTTTTTCTATTTGGATTTATAGTAAAAGATATTGTGATTGTCTATTTCTCTTTTTCTGCTTATGAGCAATATGGTGTACATTAGTGCCACGTAGCAACTCTATTGTCTTTGTGTATTGATTTTGGCATTAAGTGCCTCTGGTGACTTATTTGCTTCATTTTTCTGACTTGCTATTATTTTTAAATGTGCAGGAAGACTACTTTTACGACCTGCCGTACACTACTGGGTATCAAATTTTTGTGCTACGTTTACGGAAGACAAGGGACGAAATTATGAAGTGTACTCTCTATATATGTAGATATATACTTTGATTGAAGAACTGTGGTAGCTTTAGATGGTTAATTGTAAAGATAATGAATGATTATGTAGTGGATGATTTTATTAAGTTAATAATATTTTAGTTTTTTGTATTTTTGCCATTATTTGCTATGGGGACATTGAGCCAATCAGGTACACAAAAAGAATGTTAAATTTTGATTTGGCAACAATATAATTCGTTACCAAAGCATTGAATAAGTTTTAATATAGTAATAATTTTTTATACATTTAGCAACAAATTTTTGTTGCTAATCACATTAAAAATATAATATTTGGCAACGAAAAATTAACTTAATAACAACGCAGAGGATATTGTTGCTAATACTAAAATAAAAGTAAACATTTTTTATCGTTGCAAATCATATCAACTTTCGTTGCACATATAAAGAAACGACAACATATAATGTCGTTGCTAATCGACGACTTTCGTTGCTTTTGAAAAATATCCAGCAACAAACATTTTCGTTGCTGATTCAGCATAATGTCATTGCAAAATAATATAATCAGCAACAAAAATTGTTGCTAAAAAGTTCACATTTTGCAACGAAAGCAAGCTTAGGCAACAATTTTCATAATTTACTGCAACGAAAAATGTCGTTGCAAAATGGTGTCAATTGCAACGAAAATGCATGGTCGTTGCAAAAAAAAAGAGTTCATTTTGTTGCCAATTACCAGGCTTTTGCAACGAAATGGGGTTTTTAGCAACGAAATTTTAATTATTCTGTAACAATACATTTTGTTGCTAAAGGATCGATGTCTCTGTACGAAAGCCAAATTTTGTTGCAAAATGTATTACTTTTAGCAACGAAAAAAATATGTCCGTTGCGGAACAATTAGCAACTCTCATTGCGCAACGAAAGACGCAACGACAGTAAAGTCGTTGCCAAAAACCTTTAGCAACGAAATTTTGCACCTTTAGCAATGAAAATCGGTTGTTGCTAAAGCCCCATTTTTTTGTAGTGAACTTTGAAAGGATTAAACTTTTGAATCTTGATAATATCTTTCAGTCCATAGTGACTCTTATTTAGAACAATTGATATTTCTTGTTATTATTGAACTATCATTTACTGTTATACCCTTGAAATTCAAACTTTATACTTGTTCACCCTTATTGCTATATTACTTGTTGGGCGAATTTGTTGCTCGTTTTTTCTTTCTTTATACCTTTCAGTAAAGACAGAACGTGGTGAAATATCGAGTAAGGGAAAGGCTATGGAGTAGCTTTGTTCCTTTAAGTTAGAAGTTTATTATTATCTGATTGTAATAAGACTTATTTAATATTATGTATTAAGTTATGTTTGAACTTAAGTTATGTAATATTACTAGTAATTGTTGCGAAACCTTGGGATAAGAATAATTATAATAAATCAATGTAAGTTATTCTATTATTCCGATGTATGAGTTATTAATACATTATTAGAATTAGATCGTGAAGCACTGAATTCGAGATATTAGTGTTTAAATTTGGGGGCGTCATAGGTTGGTATCAGAGCGTTAGGTTATAAACCTTAGGAGCGAGAATCCTTAGACTATAACTTTAGAAGAATTTAGAGGATAGAAGGAGATAAAACTCATATAGAGTTTTCCTAGAGAGTTAGTGGCGTTATGAAATATATTTTCATTCCATACAATGAATTTATGTTTTATTCTAATCGAGTTCGTTGTTGTTGTCTTGTGTTGGTGGTTGTAGGATGTCAAACTTAGGAGGCCCTAGTCGGATCTTAGAGGAGGAGCCACATGATATACACATGGTGTACGAGACACCTCTTATAGCGGAGCCCATTTCGGCAGTAGGCCCTATCGATGATGAGGATGAGGAAGAAGTGGAGCCAGATCCCGTAGAGTCAGATCCCAAGGAGGAACCCATTGACGATGAGCCCGCGAAAGATTCCGATGAGACCACGTTCGAGGATCGGATGTTGGGAGAATATGAAGAGCAGATTCTGGAGTTAGAGTGCTGAGTTGAGGAGCTAGAGACGGAAGCTCATGAGAGGCAAATAGAGATGCAGAAACTGAAGCATGAGGATCATGTAAGAAAACTTAAGATGCAGGAGCAAGAGGTCGAACTTGAATATCGCAAGGAAGCAAGGACCCAACTAGGAGCTCTATTACACCATTAGATATCCCCGAATGTTGAGCTAGGAAGGCAACTAGGATAGTCCAAGGAGAGGGAACCAAGTGAGAAGACCGAGAAAGAGGCTCTTCGAACACAACTTGAGCTAGAGGTCATGGAGAGGATTCACTTCGAGGAGAAGTGGGATGAAGCCAATGATAGGGCCGAAGATTTAGAAGATGAGGTCAGATTCAAAAAGAGGAAGATGAATAAGATGGGCTACGCTTTTCGTACGGCCATAGAGAGATGGATCGATGGTGTGTACCATTATCTAGCGGAGCAGGGACAGACCCATTACACCATGAGTAGAGATATGATGGCACATATGGGACGGGTCGAGTATAAGAGCGATATGGAGTGCAGAATGTTAAGTTGAGGTATATGTGTTAGTAGTCTAGTAGCAATAATTGGTATTTATGTATGTTCTATAGTGGTAATCCCAATCTTTTGTATGAGATGTAGGATAGATACGTAAACCCCATGTATGTTTATAGGGATAGTATGATAGTATTTCCCCATCTTTTGTAATATTAGGGGATAGATGTTAACATTTATAGAAGTATGCTAGGAAATGGTCATATTGATATAATGATTTTGGCATATGAATATTAATGTTCTTATTTCAAAAATGTGTTATAAAATTTTCTTTTGCATTAAAGAAGCATTTAAAGAATATAATTAGATAATATGAACGAAATTTTTTGATGAAGAAAATGCTACCCAGCGTAGACTAACAGCACCGGAAGAGTCGGTTAATAACGAGAGGGAACAAGTAGACCCAATACAACGGTTAATAGACTTGTTAGGAGAGGCCCTTCAAGAAAGAAATAATGAACCAGTACGCAATAACCCGCAAGCAGTTCTGATAACCAACTTTAAAGACTTTAGAAGCGTAGGACCTCCAGAATTTAGGGGTACTACCAATCCTATTGAGGCGCAGACTTGGATCAAAGAGATGGAGAAAGAATTCACCATTGCTCGTGTGGGTGAAGATTAGAAGATTGTGTTCGTTACGTATATGATGAACGGTGAAGTAAACAATTGGTGGGAGGCTAATCAGCAGAGAGTGGGAGAAGGAGTTATAACCTTGGAAAGGTTTAAGACATTGTTCTTCGAGAATTATTTCCCAAAGAGCATGAAGAATCAGATGGAGGTGAAGTTTTTAGAATTAAAACAAGGGGATATGACAGTAGCGCAGTACGCGGATAAGTTCAATGAGCTCGCTAGATTTTCCACGCATCAAGTGGACACCGAAGAGAAAAAAGCAAGACGCTTTGAACTAGGACTAAAAACTTGATTGTTTAATAAGATGTCAGTTCTCCAAATTGACTCGTTCACCACTCTGTTGGAAAAGGCCATCATTGCGGAAGGAGGTAGTGAGGCCTTGAGTCAGTATAACAAGTAGAAGAAGAGTAAGAACACTAGAGGAAGCAGTAGTGGAGGAAGTAATCTAGGGAAGAGAAAGTGGGATAACAATAACAACATAAACAACCATCAAGCGAGAAGTTTTCAATGAGGGTTTAAGAAGAGAGCGGAGGGATGCTCGAAGTGTGGGAAGAACCACCAAGGGGAGTGCTAGAAAGTACGCAGTGTTTGCTACAACTGCGGCCAGGAGGGGCACATTTCACCAAACTGCCCAAAGTCAAAGAAGATCAAGGGATGTTTTGCTTGTAGCTCGACTGATCACTAGATCAAAGACTATCCAAAGAAAGGGAGCAGTGGAGGAAGTGGCCATCAGGGAGGAGGTAGCAAGATGATGATTGGTGGATCTGCGCAATCCAACCAACCAAGGGGATCAATGAATTCGGATAGATTGGTACATGTGTTGCTTGCTCATTGAATGAGGATGATTGATCTCATGATCATTTGTGTGGAGACACTAAAGCAAGTATGTAAGTGCTTATTGGAGAATAAGTTAACTGAACGTAACTCGCTAAGAAATTCCTAATGGAGTTTTACTAGTCTGTCAATAGAAATTTATGTAGTGATAGTAGTACAAGTGATCCTTAGACTTGAGATCATCATAGTATCTTGTGTTTGTTGAGTTATACATTGACGTGTCCCTTAAGACCCTTAGGGTATATCAAAGGGTATGCTTGGGTGTAATAAGTTGTACATGGAGATAATGAATGATCAACAAAAAATCAAATGTTTCTAATAAAAGAAGGGAATGTCCTAGATCTAGTCGCATCTAGCTTCCGAGAGGTTATTGAGCTTCGAAGTTTGAACCCCCATGCTAGACCGAAACATAGATCTAGGTTAGATCTAGTCATTTCAAATATTGCAAATCGATGTCGAGTTCCGTAAAGCCTTAGATCTATATCTAACGGTGAAGAGTATCTGATTCATTCGTACAAGGGATTCAAATTGATAGATCACCTTATAGCGAATATCGAGTATTATAAATGCTTTTAAGTTTATAAATGTGAGCCTAGGAATCCTGTGGTTGAGATCTTACTATCGAATTTCGACTAGATTCCCACGATGGACATTTTTGCTCTTAAATGTAATATTAACTACATAAACCAATGTATATGTAAATATTGGATCTTAAAACGATTTCTTGGAGTTCGTCCCGAAAGATTGGATTTAAGACCTTGTGATAGTGAAAACCTTTAATTGCAGGGTTTCGGATTTATCTATACGGATTTCATGCCCAGATATGATCCGACCTATTTAATGCTTTTTACATGCATCACCACCAAAACAACTTTCCAAAATAAATAGCAAAGAGATTTTATAATTAAATTGCAAAGCAATACGAGGTTAGATCAATTTAAATAATAAAATTGAAGTATCAAAGGAACTTGATTCCTGTTTGACGAAGGATTTGAAAACCTTGTTAACTAAAACATCATTTCAAAATACTTTGTTTAAAATTAGATTTTTCAATAAATTAAATCCTTCGTTCATAGGTCCAAAGAGGTACAACACTACTTTCAAAAGCGAAAGTCGTTCATATATGCAAATCAAACTCAAAACAACTAATATAATCAAAAGCGCACACACACAAACTCTCTCACAAATTCACACTTTATCCTTAGGAAAATTAACAAGACGCGGTAATTGGGTTTTTCACGGAAGTCGGGGGGTGCCTAACACCCCCCCCCCCACCCCCGCTTAATAAAGCCCCCGAATTTCTCAATCTCGGGTTTCAAAGTTAGTCTTATCTTACAGAGTCATATATTGGGCCATATTTTGAAAACCTTCCAAACTCGGATGTGTTGGTACATCCATTGTAAATACATACCAACTCGCGACTCTGTCATTCGACCTAAAATTAAAATCAATATTTTCAAGTCATCCTCATCTTTGTCAGTCTCTTCCTAAAATTCACCCTTTAAAATAAAACAATCAAGCAAAATACCAAAGGGTAAATAATAAAGGAAAAGTGTTAATCAAATGAAGGAATAAGCGAACTAAAATAAAGAGAAATGCCTATTTGCACCTTCACACCTCATCATTTTCCATCCTGGCATCGACAGCCACGCTGCATGCCAAAAATGTAAAAGTGTTCTCTACCAGTTGAGCACGGTCGCGCCCAACTACCGTTCATTTCCAACACGGCCGCGCCGCATAGGAAATTTAGTTGACGCGTTTTTTGACTTATTTGAATGAGGGATTACCATATAAATTTGATATTTTCAATTTATTTATGGATTTCTATTGTAACTAGGATACTTTTTGTTTAGGGTTTGTTTCTAAATCAAATTGTTGATTCCTTTTATGGATTTAGGGTTTATTCTTAGTATAAATAGGTTATATGAATGTAATTCCATTAACATTCAAATTTTATCAATACATGTGAGATTATTCTCTACTTTTGGTTCTTTGAAGAATTCTTATGCTAATTTCTTAGTTGTTCTTCGATATTCAATTTGACTTATCATACAACAATATATAGTTGTGTGTGGTGTCTTCTACTGCATCAATCGTCAATTGTACCAAGATTACCGCTTTAATATAAGCGTGGGGTCAAGGTGTCGTTGATGTCCGTTCAACGCAGATTTCTGAACGCGAGCAATCGTGCCAAGATTACCGTCTACATATAAGCAAGGGGTTAACGTGTTGCAAGAAATCCACCATACAACTTTTGTAGAAACGATCGGGGCAACGACCACCTCACGCAAGCGTGCCATGGAGTCTATCAAATAGTCCCAAGTCTAAATTTGAAAATAAACAAATTTAATTGGATTTAAGACCCCGTGATAGTGAAAACCTTTAATTACAGGGTTTAGGATCTATCTATACGGATTTCATGCCCGAAGATGATCCGACCCTATTTAATGCTTTTTACATGCATCACCACCACAAAAACTTTCCAAAATAAATAGCAAAGAGCTTTTATAATTAAATTGCAAAACAATACGAGGTTAGATCAATTTAAATAATAAAATGGAAGTATCAAAGGTGTGACACCCCCAAATTCGGGTACTTCATTCCCACGGGATTTGGTGCTCACTATGCAAAACAATCACATCCAACTACCCGTGGTAAAGACATAAACTAAATAACTTAAACAATAATCCTCCACATTAAAGGGTTACATCAACTTAAAACAAATCACAGGTAATCTAACCTTAAATTATTACATAAGTTTGCAGAATACATCATATAAACAAATAAGTCTCATAAAATAAATTCTTTCAAATAAAATAAACCAAGTCTTCATCACTTGGTTGCTTTGCCTTTGCCCTTACTAGTGCACGACTCGTCTAATCTTTCAACCTTAGCTGCAATGTTTTATATGCAAGAGTGAGCAAACAATTGCTCATAAATATATGATGACAATAATAACATCATAAGAGTAGACAATGAATACAAAATAAGGAAGAACTCGACCTTTGAATCAAGATTAGAAAGTTAGATCGAAATATATATATGAGGGTCTCAAGACCATGAACTATAGACCTTTCTTCTCATACTTAGGGGGATTAGCCCTTTGTACCATGTATTGTGCACAAACATCTTAACGCTAATGCGTAAATAATCCCCTATAATAGGGTTGTTCATCTCAGTTTGACTTAGGAATCCGCACTAAAGAAAGTTTAGTTTGGATTAGCTTTAACAATGGTTCTAGAATTTTAGAACGCTCAACAACTATGGACTAGTCGAATGAATCAAGGTCCACTAGCCATTCAAAGTTCGATACAATAACTAGGTATTGAATAACGATATTTTAATCAAAAATGGAATCACAGTAATATACAATTGAATAAATCATTGTATATTCAATATACTACATTCAAAGGAATTAGAAAGTTTTGTTCGAAATAATGAACATTTTAAGCTTTGAATTAATAAGAAACGATGATTAGAAACTCGCTCAATATGAATAGACAACTTAAGTCATCATAATCAAACAATATCAAGTAGATTAGGAAACTTGCTTAGCAAAAAGTAGGGTTTAGACACTTGCGTAATAATAATAAACAAGAGATAGGATAAAGAACTTGCTTTATGTAAAGAAATAAGGTTTAGGAACTTGCCTCGTGCGTAAGTTACACAATTATAACACACGTTGGCCAAATACCCTACATATACCATTAAAATTGCAATACCGATTAGTTAAACTAACATTAACCCTATAGGTTTAATTCCCATTCAAGTTCATCTTGTCATCCTAATTCATATTCTGATTACTGACATCATTTACAAGTCTGAAATCATAACAACATCACGCTTAAACAACATCTCAAGACTTTATAAACAACAAGTTAAAGTTTTCACAAGTTATTATCTTTTCAACCTAGGATCATCAAATACATGTTTACAATCTGTTATAGAACTTTATTACATGCTTAACACAATATTAAGAACATTAGACTAGGTTAAACCAACACATCATGGATTGAAAAAAAATAAATTGTTACTGCTCAAGGGAGGGCGCATCTGCGTTACCCCAAGCCTTGGCACCAAATAAGTAGCTATTCGTTGTTCTCATCCTCGACACCGTACAAGAATTGCCACTAAAAGACGCAAACAAGAACAACTCGCAATTGCTTTTCAAAGACTTTGTGAGCCAAAACTACAATTCCACAGCAACATGGATAAACCCATACACTATAAACCTTATCAAAACCACATAACATATACACTTAATCATTATAACACCTAAAACAACATAAACAACCAAATTTAAAGGATTAAATTCATGTTTTTGTTGTTTTTTCTATTTTCATCACTTTTAGCATAATTCAATCACCAAATCTTCATTTCTTAACCAAAATAAACCATACGAATTGCATTCTTTTCGTAATTCAACATATTAACACAATCAATAACCAATTTACCGCTTACCATATAATTCAAGCATAAATTTTAACTCTAAAATCAGCCTTTTTGTAAGACCCCAAATTTTATGAAATAAAATTATTCAATTTTTCTATTTAGTAAATAGTTAAATTGATAAAAGTTAAAAGTTATGGATGAAAATTTTTTGCAAAATGAACAAGTGGTTATAAAACAACATAAACAACCAAATTTAAAAGATTAAAATCATGTTTTTGTTGTTTTTTCTATTTTCATCACATTTAGCGTAATTCGATCACCAAATCTTCATTTCTTAACCAAAATAAACCATACGAATTGCATTCTTTTCGTAATTCAACATATTAACACAATCAATAACCAATTTACAGCTAACCATATAATTCAAGCATAAATTTTAACTCCAAAATCAGCCTTTTTGTAAGACCCCAAATTTTATGAAATAAAATTATTCAATTTTTCTATTTAGTAAATAGTTAAATTGATAAAAGTTTAAAGTTATAGGTGAAACAATTTTGCAAAATGAGTAAGTGGTTATAAAATATTCATTGTTATCGAAGAATATTCGTTTGGTCGTGGAATATTCTTGTTGTCGGGGAATATTCGTACGACGGCACAACCATTTGTGGGCCCCATAACAGAATAAATGTCGAATGAAGAAAACGACAAATGTGAGTTTTTATAAATAACGACGTAGTTGTTACCGTTAACACTGTTGGAATACCCGGTGGTTAAAATACAGTAATACGCGTGGTTGCACAGTAGCACACGATATTGCACAATATTTTTTTGAATTATTAATTCTTACGTAAGAAGACACTACTCAATAATTGTTATAGTAATTACTGTTCAATATTTTATTTTATTGATTCAATAATTGCCACGTTGATATTTTATATTATTTTTGTTTCAATAATTGGCACTGCACAGTATTTTCCATTATCAGATCAATAATTCATATTATTTGAATAATATTATTAGATAGCATTATTAGCAATGTCTAAGGAAGTTATGTCTAGGAAAGGGGTTTGGTCACCTAATTGCGCGCCAGTAAGGAGAAATCCTTATCGGAAAGCCACCTCCTTCCTGGGAACGACCTGGTTATCATAATTGTGATTCTGTAATATTATTTATGAATAATTAATTATCGATTTATATGATAAGGAAATATTTATTTTATGTGGATACAAATGATAGATATGGAAATATTTATTTTATAAGGATATAAATGGAGGAATTTTTAGAAAAGTGATAATTGTTGAAATTCACAACTCTTTGTGTATAATGAGTTAGGAGATGAGCCATATATCAAAAGAAAGCCTTGGAAGTAAGCTAAACGCAGAAATTTAAATCACCCAAAAAATTCTTTGTGGATTTTTTGTGGCGATTGTTTGAGTGAAACTGATACGAGAGACTCATAGTCTGGAAAGAAAAAAATCACTGTTCTTAAGCTCTATTGCGTGAGTTATAATTTTTAATCTGACCGTTGGATTATTGTGATTTTTGGATATGTTATACATATATAAGTTGAGTATATGTCCACAAATTTTGAACCGTTAAAAATTAACGTATGATTTGTAATGAATTTTAAGAGGTGACTGATTCAGAAATTGTTGAAGTTTCTAAATTTATAAATAATTTTGGTGGAGATTTTTAGAAGGTGGGACCCACTTGTCCTTTTATCTCTTGATTTCGCTAAATTCAAATGTGGTGTGCGTGAATGGGGTGGGTGGAAAGCCACCGATAACCAGTTTGTCAACTTTGGTGTTCTAGCATTTTTTTATAAATATGGTGCTTAGTTAGAATTGAAAATCACACCAGAAACATAAGTTTTCTCTCTCTATATTATCGAGCATATTTTATGAGTATTTAGATACTTTGAGAGTTGCTAATCAGTGCAAGTTTCCTTCAGCGTTATATCCGATATTCCAGTCAGAAGTACCGTTCTTTTGAGGTAAGAGATGGTAAGGGATGTTATTTTCTTCGTAAATAATATTATTTTTTTCAATATCATTATACAGAAATATTGATATGAATTTTATTGTGGAATTTCTACCTTTTCGTGTCAGAGTTACTATTCACGTATACGGCACTATTCACGTATATGACACTATTCACGTATACAACAATATTCATGTATATGGCACTATTTACGTATACGACATTATTTACATATACGGTACTATGTATGAATATGGGTTAATATTCATGAGTTACTATTCGTGAATTACTATTCACGAATTACTATTCACGGGGTACTATTCACGACAAAATTGGTTTCTTTTTCTGACCAAATTATCGTTGATTTATGAATCTTACTCTTGAAATTAAATTCATATTTTGATCTTTTTGTTTTTATTATCATTTATAACATTTTTATAATCTTGGTGATGAAATTTCTCTTTCACTTGAGTGTAAAGGTGGGTAGATTATTGGTATGATCGTGACTATGGGTTCTCTTTGGCCAATAATGCAAAGTTGAATTGTTGACTGGTATGATCATGACCATTGAATTTACAATTGAATATCTTTAGCTTAAGTACAAAGGTGAATTGATCAACATGGTTATAATTATTGTTAATATAAATTCTGAAATGATTATATATTTCTTTGGGATATTAATATCTTTGGTATGTAACGCAAAGATGAAATGTTGTTGAATATCTTTGGTCCGTAGTGCAAAGATGACATGTTGTTGAATATATTTGGCATATAGAGCAAAGATGACCTGTTGTTGAATATCTTTGGCCTGTAGTGCAAAGATGACCTGTTTTTGAATATATTTGGCCTATAGTGCAAAGATGAACTGTTGATGAATATCTTTAGCCCGTAGTGCAAAGATGAATTTATTAGTATAATTATGAACAAGAACTGTGATTTGGTATAACCATGATCTTTGATGTTTCAGGTGAAGACATGTGATGAAAATTATCTCCGTCCTGGGTGCGAAGAGGAATTTAGAACCACAATTATGATTATGAGTTATTCACATGATTATGGACAGGAACTGTTGATTGATGTTACAGGGATAAAATATTTTTGGTGGACTTTTAACATGGAGAAGATAATAGACTTTATGGTCTATTTGACTCTTCTAATGGATTGCTCGTTCCGCTGCAACTATGGTTGAAATGTTTTATCATCTACCATATGTTCTAAATTTATGATTTATTACTGACGAATGCTATTGATAATTTAATTATCTTTAGTCATGATATTCTTTACTAGGCTATTTGTGCTCAACTTTTTGCTTCACAATTCCTTTCAAGTAATAAGAGTGTAGCTAGGTCGAGCGGGGGTAACATGGGAATAGAACGGTAGTCTATAGTTGTTGAGGTTTTTCCTAAAACAGTATGAAAATAATTTTATTGAGAATTTGATATAAGTGTATCGTATTTTATACGTCATTTAACCATTGATTTGTGTGAACCGAATAGGGTGAGGTGCAACTTTGGAATGGTGTTTTGCCACTATCATACAAGATGTCTAATGACCTACAACTTCATGTTATCATAAGACAGGGTTGTGCATATCCACTTGCTGAGTATATCTACGAGCACTACCTATATAATCTTGAAGTTTGGTTGAAATATAATTCTCAATTAGAGACAATGAAAATAATTATATGACAAGAGAAGACTCACCATTGGAAAGAACATGATACACTATTAGAAATTTGACCTATAACGACGAGTTATAGTGACGGTCGGGACAGAACTGTCGCTATAGAGTATTTATAGTGACGGTCATGGGCTGACCGTCGGTATATGGCTTCAAAGGTAGTTTATTTTGAGAGTCATAATCTGGCCATCACTGTACAGCTTTTTTTTTTGGCACGCACAAATCCCTCCCAGTTTTCCCGCAAATTAATATCAACATTTTCCCCGAAATCAAATCAACTCTCCTCACTCACTCGATCAGCCTTCTCTCTCCTGGTTCTCGTTGCCCTCCTTGCCGCTCGTTACCCTTTCTCACTCGATCGCTTTTTATCTCTGCCCTTTGATTATTCACCCATCAGATTGGCCATCATGTGGGCGCACATCACATTTAGGGTTTCAGAGGATCTGTTTTTGGACGATCAAGAGTCAGGCAACGCCAAATTTCTCTCATTCCTCGGCGGCGCTGCCTCCTCTATCTCCGCAGCTGCTGCCTCAGTTGTTATCAGGCATGTGTGAGGCAGGTATACTTTAAATGTAACTGATCTTCAATGATTTAAACCAAACATGGAATTTTTAGAGTGAAGCCTATTAGATTGTACCGTTTAGTGATAGAAAGATGATTTATTGCCTCATATTTTTCTACAGAATTTGGTTATGGTTTTATAATAGATTAATCTGTATCCGACAAGTGTAGTTCTATCCTTTTTTAGAATGTAATAATTTCATAGTGATTCTCTTATTGATTTTTATTTTCTTAAAGTTGTGTTCTATCTTTTTTCTTAAAGTTATGTTCTATCCTTTTACAACGTGCTGGAGAATTTCTTCGGAATACAGGACAAGATATTGATTCAATTGCAAAGGAATATTCATCACTCTTTGAAGGGTTCATTTTGTAATTGCCTGTGCAGCAACATGTTGATTTGAAGTTCCTCATGTTTCGGCTTGACTTCACAGAATTCTACAGCCGTGCATCTTAGAGTAGGAAGAAAGCTGTCGAGTGGAGGACTTGGGTTCAAGTATTGATATTCTAACTGCTGATATGTGTCCCAATTCATCAAATGCAGCCTGACAATCATGTCATGGCTATCTGACTCACGGACCCAAGTTGGAGCAATGAAGAAAAAAAGAACAAGTCCGACGATGAGGACCTAACGGTGATTTGGAGAGGTATACAAGAAGACACTGAGATTGGTAGAGTGTTTGATGTTCGCTGCACTTGGTGGGTTAGCTTATATCCTCAGCAGTTCTCTTGCAATTGAGGTAATAGTATTACTACTAATCTGCTTCATTGTCGGATTTTCTCAAATAGTTGGTGTGCTTGTTTGAATGTTGGTTCAAGACATAATATTTGTGTGATGAAATGTTGATTATATATTGATATCCATCATTTTTGAAATGGTTGATTACTTGATTTTGATTTAATTTCAAATGTTGATATTACTGCTCCAGTATAATTGTGTCTAGGAGCCTTAGCTTTTACATTTTTTTTAGAATTGATTCCAATAGGAGCCTTAGCTTTTACATTTTTTTTAGAATTGATTCCAAAAAGTAAATTTTGATACTTATAACAAAAAAAGTGTTCAAAATAAAAAAACGAGACTTTTTTTATTTTCGTTTTCTCCCCCTCCTTTTCATATTTGAGTGTCACTTTGAATATTGTGCTATGCTAAGATGTTAAAATTTGAAACCACATGCCCAGGGGAAATATTTTAAATTTGTTTATTTTTTTCATATCATTCTTTAGCAAGTAAAGTGCAATTTTGGAGGGGAAAAAGAAGTAATGAAAAATAATATCTAATTGACCTGTCAGCACCTCTTTATGCAATAACTATCATTTTGAAAATGATATTCCTTGGAAGATCAGAATATATATACCTACTATTTGGGGGACGTGGTGTTGCAAGTTGATAACCACTGAAGTTTTTATCAGCTTTCCATATTTCTAGTCTTTTCTTCCTTTCGTAGGCTGACGTTCAAGTAGAGCTTTGATACGGTTGTTGTGAAGTGGTATTGAACCTAGCTTTAGTTCATAGATTTGTCAATGCATTGATATGGCTGTTACGGTATTTTCATATTCTAAGATATGAGAAAGTTGTTTCAAATGAAATACTTACACTATGAATATTTGACAGAATTACTTTGGCTGTTTCTTTGCCTTGCCAATAGTATTCTCCTCTATGAGATGGGATATAGCAGCTGGCAGAAAAACTATGGTTTGTTAATATCCATACCCAGTCATCAAAAAAACATTAACGTTCTTGGTGTGTTACATGTATGTTTCCTAAGCATCGTATATTCTTCACATACTTGCAGGTGGCAACTGCTACACTATTATTTGTCTTGTCTGGTCCATTAAAAGCTTCAACTTATCTGGTAAGCATGCACTTTGGTCACACTAGCTATTACATATTATCTGGTAAGCATGTTCTTTGGTCACACTAGCTATTACATATTCCATTGATAAATCTCTGATTTACTCTCCCGAGTGTTCCTCCTCAATCAATTTGAGGCTTTGAAAAGGTTTCATAATTCCTGTAATGTCTAAACTATCCCCATTAATTCCTGTAATGTTCAAGGTATATGTCTAAACTATCCTCATTAACCTTTTCTTTTCCATTGTGCATTTAATTCATTGTTGATTTAGCCTCTCTTTTTTAGTTGTTTATATGACTTAGTTTATTGACTCTGACAAATGCATGAAACCAAATAAGTGAAAAATGCAAAGATTCTTGTGAAACAAAGTGACAACCATTACATTTCTAAACATGTGGAATACAATATAGGGGAAAACAGTGTCAAACAATTTCTTGTTCACACGCATATATATATATATATATATATATATATATATATATATATATATATATATATATATATATATATACATGCGTCATTTTCTTTTCGTGTTTGATGATATTTTCAATTGCATTTTCTTTGACTTTCTTCCCCTCATGTTTTACCTTATGTTCAAGTTTTATAAGCGTCGACCATGACTAAAAGAAGAAATCTACAACTTTTTTAGTATCATTTTTTTCATATGTTTTGAATTAGTCAAGGTAGCAAGTGCAGCATCTAAATTTAATTTAATGCAGAATTGAATATGTTACATCTCATAAGATTTTTCCCTATGTTTTAATGTGATACTACTTGTCAAGATTTCATATAATATCGATCAACTGAATTTTACAGACAATTTGCTACTTATAAATAATCGATACTTATATTATTAGTGTATTATAACTATCGGGATAATATGAAATTTCATCAAACAAACAATTAAAACATGCTGAGATAGTTAGATGCAAGTCGTAAAGGAAATTGATTAGATGTTTAATTAAAAAATTAAAACAATTTCGTAAAAGGCCTTTTCTACGGAGTACATGCTATTGGCCTTTTCTAAAACAGCAGTTATATCATTATGTACGCTATAAATATGTATATGCATTTTATTCTTAATTTTTTCCAACATGGAGTTATACTCAGCTGGCTAATTGAACCCTTCTTCTTTGTCTCACTCAAACAGAGTTGAGATTATTGGAAAATATGGCTGCCTCAGTTTCTACCCAACCGCAGTTCATGACCAGCATGGGAAATGGGGATTCTTCTTCGAATGCACCGCTCATCGAGAATACTGATTCTAACCAGATTGTTGTACCTGATGTGAGTATCTTATATCGAAGAGTAGTGTAAATTGTAATATTGAATTGATGTCTATTTACTAAAATTTGTGTTTGGAATTTTTGGATAAGTAATGGTAATATCATTGTTTTTGGGTGTAGCCACATGGGTTCTTTAACTGCTCTCCTGCAGTAATATGGTTTTTGGGTGCAGCCAAAGTTTTTTGGAATACTCTCTGAAGCTTATGTGTTGTATGTCCGTGCAAAAGGACATGGAATTTGGAAGGGTAGCTTTTTAACACACCAGATAAGGAAAATGCTTGTGGCTCTTGTGTGATCGAGACCGGTAAAATTCTTTCGGTTTGAGAATGCAAATTTGCAGCAGCAGAGAAGGCTTCGCTTATTGATTTTAACAACATAGAAGTTGCAATGTTGTTTGAATAATGTGAAATTGGTATCTCGAGGCGTTCCTGTAAAAAAGATCTATTCAAAGGGTGAAATTTCACCGAGGCATGTTGTGCTTATGGTGAAGGTCTTAAATATGATTTGTGCAACTCTATACTCTATTGCAATAGGGCGCTTTGTTGGTTCTAAACTTGGTTTGTGGGAGCAATCTGTGGAGGATCGCAATCATGCCCTCAAGCAAAATTTGTGACAATAAATTTGCTCTAAATTTGATTAAGCAATTGTTAAGTCTTGAGTTGTAATGTGAATGATTTTAAATGATGTATATAATATTTTTTATGTTTTACTTTATAGTGTACTTGTGTTTGTTGAATAAATGTGCATTATTAATTAATTTTTTTTTTTGAAATCTAAAAAGTCTATAGCAACGGTCGTCGACCGTCGCTATAGTCCTAAAGACCGTCGCTATAGAGTTTACCGACGGTTTCTATGGCGACAATCGTGCCGACCGTCGCTAAATCCTATAATGACGGTCTTTAGGCCTATAATACGACGATTACGCGACCATATAGCTATAGTCGATTTTCTAAGTAGTGATAGTAATCTTCTCGCTTTTTCTTTGGGGTCTATCGGGTGAACCAAGGATAATTCTCGAGTCATATAATATCTATTATAACTTAAATGTATAGCCTCTCATGTACGAAGGTTTCCTTGAGCATTATCCAAAAATTTTAATTTCTAAAACAGTTATTGACTTTACCTTTATGTAAGGTATCAATGTGATATGCTATCCAGGTAAAGGGATGAGAGCCACAGTTGGTATCTATTTGTGTTAAAACTCACAGCAATGAAGTTTGTTTTTGGAAATTGCATTGAGTGTATTTCGTTGCGACTCAGAATAGGTTGTGTGGATTGGACCTGTTTTGGGGGCGTAACATTTGGTATCAAAGCTTAGGGATATGGTTGCTGGCGAAGATCTGAGTCTAGAACTAGGAGGGGAGAGATGAGTAATATACTTCGCTAGTGTGTGACTTACCTAAGCTAAAAGTTCTTACTTGATAAATTGACAAATTGTGATATGTCAATTAACATTTATTTTGAAGCTGTATTCTAGAATAAGCAATGGAGAAATCATGATGACAAGGAAGATGGAATCTGAAAGCAAGGTATTCTCAATTCTTTGAAATACAGGTACGTAAATTTCGGGGATAAAATTTTATAAGGAGGGGAGATTGTAAGACCCCGAATTTTATGGAATAAAATTATTCAATTTTTCTATTTAGTAAATAGTTAAATTGATAAAAGTTTAAAGTTATGGGTGAAATAATTTTGCAAAATAAGCAAGTGGTTATAAAATATTCATTTTTGTCGGGGAATATTCGTTTGGTCGTGGAATATTCTTGTTGTCGAGGAATATTCGTATTGGCCAAGAACAATTTGTGGGCCCCATAATGTAATAATAATGCATTGGATGAAGAAAATGACAAATATAAGTTTTTATAAATAATGGCGTAGTTATTACTCATTAATCTTCGCTTTGAATACTCCGTTGGTTAAAATACGAATACGCTGCGGTCAGTTACCTGAAATATACCAGATTGCATATAGTATTTTTTAAATTATTGATTCTTACGTAAGAAGACACTACTCAATAGTTGTTACAGTAATTACTGTTCAATATTTTATTTTATTGATATCTATTATAACTTAGATGCATGGCCTCTCATGTACGAAGGTTTCCTTAAGCATTATCAAAAAAATTTAATTTATAAAATAGTTATTGACTGTACCTTTATGTAAGGTATCAATGTGATATGTTATCCAGGTAAAGGGATGAGAGTCACAGTTGGTATCTATTTGTATTAAAACTCACAGCATATGTGTTGTCGTATTTTGCACAACAATTGTAATAATGAAATTTGTATTTGGAAATTGCATTGAGTGTATTTCGTGGTGACTCAGAATAGGTTGTGTGGATTGGACCTATTTTGGAGGCGTAACACTTTTAGTACATATTCAACCAAAAACCAATTTCTTCTTCTTAAACATGACTACACATAAATTTGATACTCTAAAATCGTTTGTAAACAATATACAACAGATTATAACCCATCTAAAACACACATAACAACCATATTAACAAATCATCAACCAAATTTTCATTTTTCTAAAAGAAAACTCAAGAACACAAAAATCCCCATTCTAAAACATGATTTCATGAATTTTCTTACTAAAAATCATTTCTAGATGATAACCAATGTATTACATAAACTAATTAACACATATAATCCAAATTCTCACAAATTAGCCATAGAAACCCAAGAACATGAGAAATAAAGATTATAACTTGGATTCTTACCCTTTAATTCTTGTTTAGACTTGTTAGAAGATGATAGAGAATTGCTATTTCTTTCTTGTTTTCAAAGATTTCTCTTCCAATTCCCTCTCAATTCCTTTCTAGAGCTCTCTCTCTTTCTCTGTGTTTTCCCCTCTTCTCTACACTCTCTATTCTTAGCCTTAAGAATAAAACACGTAAACATAATAAACCTATTATATCATTATGCGCAAACTTAAGTCATCAGGTAAAAAAAAACCCAAAAGCTTTATCAGTTATATTATGCCAAAGGTCACAAGACCATGTTTGGCAAAACCCTCTCAACCCTCCTATTAATTTATTTTTATATTACTTATATAATATGGTTCAATTGTCACACTCCTTAATTAAATTATAATATTAATTCAATTAAATCTTAATGCAATGTCCATTATAAATTATTATTAAATCTCTATATTAATCACTAAGTTAAATTAGAAATATCACCACTACACAATTTGGTAATTATTTAACAACTCATTTAATTTTTAATTATCTCATTAAATCAAAACTTCAAACTATAAAATTATTTAACATTAATTAAATAATTCCACAATAAATTCCATCAAATATTTATTTAACTCAATAAATAAATCAACTAATTAAATATTTATTAAATTCCATAAATATTTAAAATTAAACACAAAATTCTCGTTCGTTACAAAAGGAACTTGATTCCTATTTGACGAAGGATTTGAAAACCTTGTTAACTAAAACATCATTTCAAAATACTTTGTTTAAAATTGGATTTTTCAATAAATCAAATTCTTCGTTCATAGGTCCAAAGAGGTACAACACTACTTTCAAAAGCAAAAGTCATTCATATACACAAATCAAACTCATAACAACTAATATAATCAAAAGCACACACACACACACACACTCACAAACTCACACTTTATGCTTAGGAAAAAATTAACAAGATCACGGTGAATCGTGTTTTTCACGGTGAGTCTGGTGTGCTTACCCCCCTCAAGGCTTAATCAAGCCCCCAAATTTCTCAAATCACGAGTTTCAAAACCAATCTTAACTTATAGAGTCATATATTGGGCCATATTTTGAAAACCTTCCAAACCCGGATGTGTTGGTACATCCATTGTAAATACATACCAAATGGCGACTCTGTCATTCGACCCAAACATTAAAATCAATCTTTTCAAGTCGTCGTCATCTTTATCGGTCCCTTCCTAAAATTCACCCTTTAAAATAAAACAATCAAGCAAACTAGCAAAGGGTAAATAATAAAGGAAAAACGTTAATCAAATGAAGGAATAAGCGAACTAAAATGACGAGAAATGCCTATTTGCACATTCACACCTCATCATTTTCTATCCCAGCGTCGACAGACGCGTTGCATGCCAGAAACATAAAACTGCTCTCTGTCAGTTGAGCACGGTCACGCCCAACTACAGTTCATTTCCAACGCGGCCGTGCCGCAAGGGAAATCTAGTTGACGCATTTTTGACTTATTTGGATGCAGGATTTGAAACGCCCGAGAAAAATCGAATTTTTAGAAGAATTAAAATTTTATTTAATTATAAGGATTAAATGAATTTAATTGATTATTTATGGGAGCAAGCTAATTGAAGGTCATTCTATGACCTAATCATGTCAGAACATCGTAGGATTTTGGCTACGTGATAGAATTAAAGTGTTTGAATTTCCAAGATGAAAATAAAAGCTTTCCGACAAATTTTCCAAAAAATACTATTCATGCATTTCTGCTCGGAAATTATTTTTGAGCTTCTGAGAAATACGTAACGATAGAATATCGAGGTGAGATGGAATATCCAATAATATTTCAGTTATGAAAAACGTAATATTTCGCCTGTGGACTTAATTTGAGAAAGTTAGGAAAATCAAGCGTTAAGAAGTTAATGTAATTAATTAAGCGATGATAGTATTATACGTAGGTATTGTACGAAGTAATGAATACGATTATGATGCGAAGTATTATACGTATATGTATGAATGATAGTATATCGTATATGATGAATAAGTATACGAGTTAGAATACGAGATTAATACGTAAAGTATTCGTTAAGAGGCTTTAAGCCAAATGTATTGAATTTGTAGGATTGTGTAAGAAATATTAAAGTCCAATGGGATTTGATAAGGCCCAAATATAAGGGCGATTAAGTCCAATGATCCTATGGGTAAAGTTTGATCCATGGGGAAACCCATGGGTGAAGTGGTGGGAAAGAACTTTGTGTGGTGGGCAAGAATTAAGTTTGATGGCCAAGTTTACTTAAGCCTTAAGTTAGGAATAGTAAGGAGGTTTATTAAGGAGGTGGGATGACTAATGACTCTTTTACCCTCACTTTAGAAATCCTATAAATAGAGGAGGAGATGGATCATTATTTGGTTGTTAGTTTTCATTCATTTCAAAATAACTTAAGTGTTAGAGAGGATAAGCACTTTGAAGCTTAACTTCTATTATTAGATTTTTCCACCAACAACTTATAGCTTATTTGCTTGAGAGAAAAAGCTAGAAAAATAAGAAAGCTAGTCTTTCATATTTCAAAGAATCAATAAGGAGATTAAAGATTAAGCAAAGGTTTTTCAAGAGTAAGTAATCTTATACCATTATTCTCTTTCTCTTCCATTGTTAGAGAAGTGGGTGGTGGTAGAACATGTATGCTAAGAAGGGGTTGGAATGATAAATCAAAGGGCTTAAGTCTTAATAAGCCGTATAAGTCATGAATAAGCTATTCGTAATCATATAAGTTAAGAACTTGTGAAGGTCAATAATGAACGTATAATAACTTGTAAGTACTTGTAACATGTTTACATTAATAAAGTTAGTATGATAATAAAGAGCAAGAATAATGGTTAGAAGTCATTAACCATAATAAGTCATATGGAAAGAAGACATAAGTCATGAGAAATGGAAATATAAGAAATTTATATTTTCATAAGTTACAAATTTACAAAGAACGAGTAATAACTTATCATGTTTATAAGTTAATGAAGCATTTTTGTCAAGATGTTAGTATAATGGATTGAATCCAATTGAAACGGTTTAAAAATCGCAAGTAACAAAGTTTTGCCGGAATTAACACGATTGGACGATAATCGTCGAATTCGTGAAATTCTCGGAATGGAAGTCGAATTTTGATATTGAGCTTGGAGACGTTGGTTTCCAATGGAGACAAGTCTTATTTGGCATTATAGAGTTGCGGACTCGGAAATGGCCGGATTCCGACTTAGAATGAAGAAACGAGCGTTGAACGTTCACGAACGTTTATCGTTTTCGTTAAAAATGGACTTATAGGTGAAATTTTAGCAAACGAAGTTGAATAGATAAAATTCTTGCATAAACACGTAGAGTATGTGATTTATGAATCGTAAGCTCTTGAACAATCCAATTCGGACTTATAATGAAGAAGTTACGAGGCTGGGAATCTCATAAAGTTAAAAATCTGTCAAATTTATCTTTGGCACAGAGTCCGCGTCGCGACTCCAAGCCTAAATGACCGTGCACTTGAGCCACCAAAGTGGCTATAGTCCCTAAACTTCATACTGCAAAGATGACAAGTAACAAAGAGACTTAGCTTGCCAATACCGAAGTTCGGCTTTTCAAGCCCTATCGGGCGACCATGCAGGCTTGACATAACAAAGCAACAATTGAAATACAGCACTACTACTTTAAAATCTAGACAGAAAAGAATGGTTTCAAGTATAGGATGAAGGGAAATTATTTAGAAATGAACTAAAGGACTAAATAAAACATTGTTAAGTCATAACTAAACTTCAAGTGTGATCACTTAGAGTTAAAGAAAGTTGATTGAATGTGAACGCAAATGGTATGCAATAAATATACTTAACCTATGACGATCGAATTTCGAATAATAATGTAAGAATATTAATAAGCCGTGAGGAAGGATGTTTAACTTAAACCGAGTTGTATTAATGAAATAATTTCAGTTAATTTATAGAAAGGAAATAAGTTGGTAAGAACGATGTAAAAGAACGACGGAAAGCCGGAACCAATAAATAACAAATCTAATATATGATTAGATTGAGAAGAAGGGTAAGATTCTTTAGGAACTATGTATGTTTATTCATGACCTAATGTGGTATGTTATGTGGTTATGTGTTGTAGAGACCGTAAAGACTCAAAGGAAACGTAATTTTCTTCAGAAGCATGACGGCAAGGCAAGTTTTTCTTAAACGCTTGTCTAACCTTCGTGTTAGTCAAGTTTTCAAATGATTCAAGTTATGAGATGCATGAATGGTTTTATGAAAGAGTTGATTGATTTCTTTACAAGTTTTCCATATAGAATTGATAACGCTATCCTACGCCAATTGTTTGGTACGGATTCAAGGTAAGCCTGAATATGAATAAACAAATATATTTTCATCGAGTATTCGATGGGCACGTGAGGTTGCCACAACTTAAACGTATACACGTTTAATGAATGTAGTATTGATCAATATAGAGTACTATAGGCTGATCACCTAGAAGTGCTCGTAAGATATGCCGGACTTACGGACTTCGTGTCGGGTTGTCCTTTTCAAAGAAATTGTGAAACGCTCATGGTCTTGGACCAGAATTGATGTTTTACTGAATATTGTTATTATAAAACATTTTGAAGGGAAAAGGAATGCTATTTTGAGTTATTGATAGTACTTCGTAACTACTATCCAGTTATTGAAGATATACGATTCCTATGTTTCAAGCATTCTTTTAAGATGAAATTGTTGTACTTGTTGAGCTTGTTATGCTCACTCTTGCTTGAACCATATGAATGCAGCTTAAACCGAATGGACCGAAGGATTCGTCAAGGATAAAGAGAAGGCTAAAGTGAACTTGTAGATTACCTATGTAATAGTATAGGTTTGTAATGATAATATTTAATATTATGACAAGAACAAATGTAACGGTTATAAAGAACCTGGGGAATGGTAGTATTGTTTTGGAATATATATAAGACATATTCATTCTTTTGAGGCATTTCAATTGAATGTTTGTGTGAACTGTAGCACCGTGGAGCACCATATGTCGGGTTGGAAGAGACCCAGATTTGGGGGCGTCACAGGATTACCATATAAGCTTGATATTTTCAATTTATTTATGGATTTCTATTGTAACTAGGATACTTTTAGTTTAGAGTTTGTTTCTAAATCAAATTGTTGATTCCTTTTATGGATTTAGGGTTTAATGTTAGTATAAATAGGCTATATGAATGTAATTTCATTAAACATTCAATAATATTCAAATTTTATCAATACTTGGGAGATTATTTTATACTTTTGGTTCTTTGAAGAATTCCTAAGCTAATTTCTTAGTTCTTCTTTGAGATTCAATTTGAATTATCATACAACAATACATAGTTGTGTGTAGCGTCTTCTACTGCATCTATCATCGATTGTACCAAGATTACCGCTTTATAAGCGAGAGGTCAAGGTGTCGTTGATGTCCATTCTGTTAGTTCCCGAAGGAACAATAGTTATCTAGAAGGGGGGGGGGTTGAATAGATATTTAAAAATCTTTACGTTTTAAACTTGTTAGTTGATACAGATTAAAACTTAGCGGAATTAGTATTTGTTTTAATCTCCCTTAAGATATAGTAAAGTTATGAAAGTGAGGCAATTATGGCAGTTATAATAGATATAGCAGTTATGGTAAGAATGTAAGAGACACAGTCGTTTTTAAGTGGTTCATAGCACTTAAAGCTCCTAGTCCACTCTTCTACTCCTCGAGTAGGAAATCCACTAAGGATATCTTTTACAACTTGTGAATCACACAGATTCCTTCTAGACCAGCAGTCTAGGAACTTCTTAGTTCACTCTTGAACTCTTCAAGTCCAACAGACTTGGCTCTCTTACAGTTCACTTAGAACTCTTCAAGTCCTTCTGACTTGGAACTTTTTCTTCAGTTGATTGGTAGATGTTGAGTTCTTGATGGTTGCTACTCAGTTGCTGTTTAAGCACTTGTTCGAAAGAACTGAGTAGCTGAGCAAGCTTTCCTTTTTCTCAAATCGTAGAGTTGAGCTTTGAGAGTTCTTGTACGTTTTTGTTCAATTCTTGCTTACCTCTCTCATTTGCTTGATTTGCATATATGTGATCTTGAAAACTATTCGCTGGATCCATCCGTTGAAGCATTAAATGCGTTTGACCTTTCTGTTCTTTGATGGAGACTTTTCTGCACATCTTCTAATTGCATTCTCGCCCACCCGACACAAAGTTAGATCGCTTTCTCACCTAACACCCGAAAAGGTGTTTTCCCCCTTACCAATGGTACTTTCCTTAGCTTCTTCAATACGCTTCTTTGTTGCATACTAAGGATATCTCTTATGACTTTGGAACTGGTGAGTACTACAACGTTTAGAATCCATTCCTTATATGTTGGATTTTGTCTCCACACGAAGCGTGAGGCTTGATGCTTCTGACACAAGACAGATGATACTCTAAGATTTAGATCATGGTACTCTATGATTCAGATCGTGGAGACTTGTCGCCTTGGTGCTTAGTCTGATGTTATCAGCCGAGAGCACTACGATTTCTCTTAACTATTTGCACACTACGATCTTCGCTTGCTTGAGTTGTAACCTCTACGTTTCTGAGAGCACATTACGATCTCTGAGTTGGCTCGACAAACGTTGGGACCACTCTACGATTTTTGAAGAGACCCTTCAAGGCAGGCACACTACGATCCTTGAAGCTCTACGTTTCTGCCTCGACTTCTGTAATGTTGATCAGATTGATACACTACGAATTCTTCGAAGCCTATCTATTACATCTCAAGATCAACCTAATAGCTTTGATCTTTCTATCTATACATTCATTTCCATAATGATACACATTAATTGCTTAGATTAACCTAACAAATTTGATCTATCACTAAGTCCTTGTACATATATTCCTTGAAGGACTTTACAAATAATCATGAGCATTTATATTTAAACATCAAATTAACATATGCATTCTCTCAACAATATCCCCCTATTTGATGTTGACATAACCAAGGAGATTTTGTTTTCATGATTATTAGTATCTAGATGCAATTTCAGGAAATTTAAACATGACTTAGTATTTCAGTGAGCAGCTAAAATTTCTAGAGAATAAGCATGAATTTATTGATGATTGAAGAGTATTACAATTTAACTTTACATCAATAAGAATTTAAACTTTCACTTATCTCTATTTCTTTGGTCTTTTACATGGAGGATTGACATACTCATCAGCCCTTCTTTTCCTGCTTGTTTCATCCCTTCTGGCTATCTCTTCCAGCTCACTTGGGCTTATCCTTGGGTTGTGATCATGCCTATTCATGAATGCAGGATCTCCGATTGGCATTCTTAGGCCTGTGGTGGTCACATTTTGTGAGTTGGTAGCTGGCCCTTGACTCCTTATTGGCTGAGCCATCAAGACTTCCTGCTGATCAGATCGTTGAGTCTGATTACTTGATCGTGGAGTCTATTGGTGGAATTATCTTGCAGGAGGGCTTCTTAATGCTTGAGTGTGAAATTATCCTCTGCCTCTTCCCTGGCTTCCTTGAACTCCTCTGCCTCTGCCCTGGTGAAACAACCCGGGTCAAATCCCGAGTCTGGAGTAAATCTCAGGTCAAATCCCAAGTCCAAATCGAATCAAATCCATCAAAATAAGGCCTCATACTACTGGCGCAATAGTATCTTCTTGGGTCATCTTAGCCCACCACAGGCTCCCAAAAGGTCATGACTTTGAAGGTACTATTGGTAGTAACTTATTTCCTTATATGAAGACAAATTTTCCCCCTATCTTTCGATGTGGGACTGGGGTGTTACACCTGGCCTCCTTGAACTCCTTTACCTTTATTCTCCCCCTTTATGTCAGCATCAAGGGTTCGAATGTCTTCAGATAGTCAAGTCACTCCTTGGACAAGCTCGTTGAGTTGGCTTCGTGTTTGAGCAATGTCCTCTCGATTTTCCTTGATCAGAGCTTCAGAGCGAGCTTCTTTGTTCGAGAGGCGCTAGAAACGATGTCGTCGGTTTGTTGTTCTTGGTTTACATAGGCTTTCTGAAATTCTTTGACTGAAGCTTTCAGGTTGATGATATTCTCCGTCATAAGGTTATTTTGGGCTTCTTGAGATTTCTGTAATTCAAGAACAACCTCTCTTTGTTTGGTGGCTATCCGGAAGTGAATATCATCTTTGTCCTTCATGCTTTGAATCATTTCCTTAATAATTTCCCTCAGCTTCTTTGTAAGCTCAGTGTTCAGATTTCCTGGGAGATTATTTGCAGCAGTGATCATTTGAGTCAGCCTGAGATGAATGTGTTCTGAGTGAGTTTCCAGGCTCTCATCGATGTCCTTGACCATGTTCTTGGACACTTCATTCAAGTCATCTTTCGTGGGCAAATTTGTGAGTGGGTCACTGGGTTGAGGAGTGGTTAAAGGAGGGGATGTTTTCTGGAATTGATCTTGCACGGAGTAGAGGGAAAGATCTAGATTGAAGTATTCGTTGTTGGATGAGGAGGGAATATCCGATTGAGGGGCCTGGGTTGGGATGTTTGAGTTTGGTGACTCTACGATTTGAGGTGGAGACTCTGCAATGAGGCTAGAGTCCGTGATCGTAGAGATGATGGGTTGTGGGAGCATTATGAAGTTGACTGCATTTGGTTCCTCAGTTATAGAATTGTGGGATTCTGCAACTGGAAATTGATTTAGTGGATGAAGAATCACTTCCAACCATCGTGGTAATTCATAAAATTGACTAAATGAGGATGATGGCAAGTGATTAACTCGGAAGAGGGTCGGGATAGATAGTACCTCAGGTTTATACTTTGAGGAAGAGAAGTTTGTGAGTAACTTCTTGGCGAAGTTGAATCTTCCTGGGAATCCATTGGCTAGTACTTAGATGGCCAGATACTCTTTGAAGCTCCAAAACATGTGATTCTAGGAATTTAGAATCTGAGCTTGATGGAAAGGTATCATGGGTAGATATAAAAATAGTTGCTCATAGTTAGCTCTTCTGTACCCATTTATGCTCACAGCTGTGATCTCGACCTCATCATCTTCTTCCTCTTCTCTGTTCTCGTTTGAGGATTCCATTATCTCAATGGCCTCTTAATGTTCTTGCACTGGTTCTTCTTCATTTCGTGCAGGGACCTCTTCTTCTGCCATGGAGATGTCATGAGCCTCCCCCTCAACTTGATCATCTTCTTGTACGATCAATAGCCCCCCCTCAACTGGAGCATCTTCTAGGATGGGAGCTTCAGACATCTCCTCCTCAGCTGGTGTATTCTCTATCATAAGAACTTCAGGGATCTCCCCCTCAACTGGAGCATTGTCCTCTTGACTTGCTTTGGACAGTTCCTTTTTTTTGACCCATACTCTTATCTTCCATCTTGGCGCTTTTTTTATTTTCAAGGATATATTTCTTGACCGCTTTTCTTCTTGATTTTCTAGTCGAGCCTCGGCCTCGGGACTTTCTTGAACTTCGGTTTTGTCATGTTGATCACCCGCACTATCGTGTGTGGCGGCTTCTTTGCTCGAGGTGTTTGGTCTGGTCTCTACGATCAGTAGAGACTCTACAATTGAAGAGAGAGATGGCCTTTTGGGTTTGTGGCTGATCTTATCTTTCTTCAGCAGCTGAGATATGGTAGCTCTATCTTTTTCTGCCTCAGCCTTCTGTTGCTTCTTTCTCAGGATCCTTAGAGTCTCAATGTCAGAGGACTCTACTTGTTTATCAATTTTGGATTCCTGGGGTTCTTCTTCCATCCTAGCCTTAAGCTTCCTCTTGCCCTTGCTTTTTCTGATAAGGGCAGAGGGTTCTCCCATGTTTGTTTCTTCTTCTTCTCCTTCAATTTCTCTGACAACTGACAAATTTTCTGGTACTCCTGATTCCCTTATTTCACCAGTTCTTCCACTGGATTTAGACATCATTCGCACATTTTCAGCTGGATTCCTTTTCCAGTTCACGAATAGTTGTTGGGTCATTCGCCTATTTGGATTAATGGCTTCTCCTTCGTCTTCCTTAATCTTGTCACCCAAAGCAGCTTGTAGGATAATGCTTATGAATCGTCCGTAGAGCATCTTTTGAGAGCTCTTTGTCTTCTTTGAGCTGATTAACCACTTCCCAATCCATTCAAGCAATAGAGCCCCATAGTTAAGTTGTATTTCATAACTTATGGCAGTCATGAGTTTGAGTTGCACCTCAATTATAGAGTCATGACCAGAGCTCTTGCAACATATACATTTTCCAACAATATCAGCTAGAAATTCATACCTTGGTGGAAACTCCTTCTTCTTATATCCTTTGACAGAGGGTGATTTCTTGTGATGCATCTTTTTGAGTCCCTTATGGAAGTCTATGTCATCTATGGACGGATACCCTTCAGTTTTGAGACCTAGGGCTATATTGATGTCCATAGCCTTTAGTCTGATCTCTATGTTTCTGACTTTTGCAGTGATGGTGTTGTTTTCAAATACACCATTATTGTAAAATTCTTTTACCAGCTTTGGGTAGATCAATGTGTCTGTGCCCAAAGCTTCTTTGAGACCCGCCTTCTTCAGTAATGACAGAGTTTTGTGAAACTTGGATTCAGCTATTTTGAATTCGTCAAAGCAGAGTCTGTAGCCGGAGATAACACTGGAAGCCGCCATTGGTTTTCTTGCAAGAAGTGTGATTGACTAAGCTTTCTTCTGATTTAGGGTTTTTTTTCGAGAGAGGATGAGAAAGATAATCTTTTGAACTTTTGATTTCAAAAAGACGCTTTCAAATAGTACATGTAACTTCCCTCTCTCTATTTCGCTTAGTGGGACAGGTGTCAAATTCTGCTTGGCTCTACGCATTTGACTGAGAAGGATTGTACTGATTTTCCCTTAGCTCCTGCAGAGCTGATGTGTCCTACGATCGTTGAGGTAGTTTTTGTGATCATTGAGTCTGCTTCGCATTCGTTGAGTCTGAACTAAGATCCTTGATTCTGTCCAGCAATCATCGTGTCTGAGCTACGATCGTCGAGTCTGTCCAGCATTCGTCGTGTCTGAGCTACGATCGTCGAGTCTATCCAGCATTCATCGTGTCTAAGCTACGATCGTCGAGTCTGTCCGGATCCTTGTGATGATTTTTTGACTTGGCATTCTGTTAAGGTAGCTCAGGAAGGGCCAACCTCTTATAGTGAGTCAAGGGTTAGGTTTGTTCCTGAGGTGCTATCAGAGAGATTGCTTTGTTTTAAAACTTATCATTACAGGATGCTCCTCTTGATGATGGGGTTCTGCTATCGTTGAGTCTGCACTACGATGGTTGAGTCTATGCTACGATCGTTTTCTTTTATGTCACTTTATCTCTACGATCGTGGACTTCCCTTGATCATGTCTATGATTTCAACCATAACCTTTATATCTGTACAGTTAGCACATACTAGAGCATATATCTCATGGTTGTAAATTAAGCATTCCTAGCTCACTTATTAACTTGTTAAATCTGGATTCATCTAGAGGTTTTGTAAAAATATTAGCAAGTTGATTTTCAATAGGGATATATTGTAAAGATATAGTTTTATTTTTGTACATAATCCCTAATGAAGTGATACCTTATTTCTATATGCTTAGTCCTAGAATGCATAACAGGATTATGAGTTATTGCTATGGCACTTGTGTTATCACAGTGAATGGGAATGGATTTGAATTCAAACCCATAGTCAGCTAGCTGATTTTTCATTCATAGGATCTGAGCATAGCAGCTGCCAGCAGCAATATATTCAGCTTCTGCAGTTGAAGTAGATACTGAGTTTTGCTTCTTGCTAAACCAGAACACAAGTCTGTTTCCTAGCAATTGACAAAAGCCATCGGGTACTCTTTTCTATCTATTTTGCGACTGCGCAAAATCGACAGATCTCTGTCGTATCCTGTTAGTTCAAATGAGGATTCCTTGGGGTACCATAGCCCCAAGTAAGGTGTACCCTTGAGATACCTGAAAATCCTCTTTACAGCAGATAAATGTGATTCTTTAGGATTAGCCTGAAATCTAGCACATGTGCTTGTTACAAACATTATGTCTGGTCTACTGGCAGTTAGATATAGAAGAGAGCCTATCATACCTCTGTATTAAGTTATATCAATACTTTTACCTTTTTCATCTTTGTCAAGCTTGGTTGCAGGAGCAATTGGGGTTTTCATGGGAGAGGCTGATTCCATGCCATACTTCTTGAGTAGATCTTTGATGTACTTGGCTTGGTTTATAAAGATTCCTTAATCATATTGCTTTACTTCCAGTCCAAGGAAGAAATTCAGCTCACCCATCATGCTCATTTCAAACTTGCTCTGCATTAGCTTGGAGAATCTCTTGCATAACTTTTCGTCAGTAGAACCAAAAATAATATCATCAACATATATTTGAACCAATAAGACTTTGTCTTTATGCTTTCTAAGAAATAATATGGTATCTACTTTACCTCTAGTGAACCCATTTTCAATCAGGAAGTTAGTTAGAGTTTCATACCATGCTCTAGGTGCTTGTTTAAGACCATATAAGGCTTTGTCTAATCTATAGACATAATTGGAAAGAGATGGATTGATGAAACCTGGAGGTTACTCTACATAGACTTCTTCTTGGTGTTCTCCATTTAGGAATTCACTCTTGACATCCATCTGGAAGACTTGAACTTCATGTGAGCGGCAAAGGCAAGGAATATTCTGATAGCTTCTAGTCTGGCAACTGGTGCAAATGTCTAATCATAATCAATGCCTTCTTCTTGAGAATAACCCTTGGCCAGCAGTCTTGCCTTATTTCTGGTTATAACTCCATCTTCATCCATCTTATTTCTGAAGACCCACTTGGTTCCAATGACAGGATGACTCTTTGGTCTTGGTACCAATCTCCATACTTTGCTTCATTCAAATTGGTTGAGTTCTTCCTGCATGCCTTCTATCCAGCTGGAGTCTTCCATAGCATCCTCTATCTTCTTTGGCTCCACTTGTGACAGGAAGCTTAGATAAAAGCATTCATTTTATGTGGCAGCTCTTGTTTTGACTCTTGCACTCGGATCTCCAATGATTAGATCTTGAGTGTGATCTCTAGCCCATCTATTTTCGATTGGAACATCTGTCCTGATACCATCTTGTCTTGAATCTTCAAGATCTATTTCTTCTTCTTGATGTGGAGGTTCGTTGTCTTGCATAGACCTCTCTACGATCTCATTTTTTTGCTCAGCGATTTCACTATTTGGCACTACGATCGTAGTGTTGAGCTCGACGACTTCATTTGTAGTGTCTGCACTATCGGTCGTAGTGTCTTGAAGCACTGATTTGTCTAAGTCTGTTTCATCAAAGACGATGTGAATCGAGACTTCAACACTCAGTGTCTTCTTGTTGAACACTCTGTAGGCCTTACTATTTGTGGCATATCCAAGAAAGATTCCTTCATCTTACTTGGGTTGAAATTTTGTCAGGTATTGTTTTCCATTGCTGAGAATGTAGCATGCCATGTAATTAATACACATAAGTAGGCGACACTTGGCTTTCTTCCTTTCCACAGTTCGTAGGGTGTCTTCTTGATCCTAGAGTGTATCAGTGATCTATTCTGTGTGTAACATGCAGTGTTGACGGCTTCTGCCCAAAAGTATTCAGGTAGATGAGCTGTTGCTAGTAGAGTTCTTCCAGCCTCTATCAAAGTTCTGTTCTTTCTTTCAAATTACACCATTTTGTTGAGGAGTTCATGGAGTCGAGAAGTTATGGTGATGCCATTTTCACGTGAAGCGGGTCCATTTCTGAGAAGTCGAATTCTCTTCCATGATCACTCCTTATAGCCTTGATTTTCTCTCCTTTCACGTTCATCACCAGTTTGAACATTTTGATCAATTGGGAGCTCGTTTCATCCTGTGAGGTTAGGAGGAATACCCATGTGAATCTGGTGTAGTCGTCGACTATAACTAGAGAGTATCTTTTTCCTCCAAGACTAGTTGTTGGAATTGGCCCAAATAGATCCATGTGGAGTAACTGTAGGGGCTTGTCGATAGAGTTGGCGCTTTGCTCTTGAATGAGCTTCGGTTTGCTTTCTGGCGCGCATTGCATGGCCTTTCTTTTACGAATTTGAACTTAGGTAGGCCAGCAACGAGATCTTTTGATGTCAGTTTGGACATGCTTTTGAAGTTTAAGTGGGACAACCGTCTATGCCATAGCCAACTCATTTCTTCAGATGCTTTTGCCAGAAAGCACATTGTCTCATCTGAGCTTAGTTGACCAAGATTCACTGTGTAGACATTTCCTTCTCTTGTCCCAGTTAGCTTTACAACAGATGTCTTCAGATATCTGACTTGACACTGGTTGTTGAGGAATGTTACTTGATGACCCTTGTTGCAGAGTTGGCTGATGCTTAGAAGGTTGTGTTGGAGACCTTCCACATATGCTACTTTGCTAAAGGATACTGCACCATTACCAGCAGAGCCGTATCCTCTTGTCTTGCCCGAGCCGTTGTCTCCAAAGATGACCGAGGGACCCTCCTTTTTATATAGTTAGATAGAAGGGCTTTGTTCCTGTCATGTGTCTTGAGCATCCACCGTCCGGTTAGTTCCTAGTAGGCACAAGTTATCTAGAAGGGGGGGTTAGATTGAATAGATATTTGAAAATCTTTCCTTTTTAAACTTGTTCTTAGATAATGATTAAAACTTAGCATTAATTAGTATTTGTTTTAATCTTCTTTACCAAGCAATGGAGTTATGAGCGAGTAAGGCAGTTATAGCAGATATAGCATGAATGTAAACGACACAATTGTTTTTAAGTGGTTCATAGCACTCAAAGCTCCTAGTCCACTCTTCTACTCAACGAGTAGGATATCCACTAAGGATGTCTTTTACAATCTTCTAATCATCACATAGATTCCTTCTAGACCAAAGAAGCCTAGAACTTCTAGTTCACTTTGAACTCTTCAAGTCCAAAGCAGACTTGGCTTTCTTTACAGCTTCACTATTTAACTCTTCAAGTCCAAAGCAGACTTGGTACTCTTCTTCAGCTTGATTGATAGTTGTTGAGTTCTTGATGGTTGCTACTCAGTTGTCGTAAAGCACTTGTTCTAAAGAACTCGAGTAGTGAGCAAGCTTTGCAATATCTCGATCGTAGAGTTGAGCTTGAGAGAGATGTTCACGCTTGTTTGATTAATGCTTGCTTATTTTCTCTCTCATCCGTCTGATCCAGATATATGTGATGTTGAAAACTATCCGTTGATCCATCCGCTGTGGCATTAAATGCATCTCAACTTTCTCAGACCGTGATGGAGACATTTCGCACATCTTCCCGAATTTCGCATTCGCGCCCATCGACACCGCAGTCGCTTTCTCACCTACCACCGAAAAAGGTGTTTTGTCCTCTTACCCATGGTACTATCCTTAGCTTCTTCAATACGCTTTTTTGTTGCATACTAAGGATATTTCATATATTCTCGACCGATGAGTACCGCAAAGATCTCGGGATCCATTCCTCACTTGTTGAAAACACGATCATGAGGCTCGACGCTTTCGACATGAGACAGATGATACTCTACGATTTGGATCGTGGTGTTCTACGATTTTCTAAGATTTAAATCGTAGTGTCTTTGACATCTTTGCACACTACGATGCTATCAATGAGAGCACTACGATTTCCTTAAACCTTCGCACACTACGATCTTCTCTTGCTCGTCGTGTTGTTGACTTCTACGCTCCCGAGAGCAGCACACTACGATCGCTGACTTGTAAACTTCATGTTTCCTTCAAAGATACTACGATCGTGGAGTTAACTCTTGCAATCGCTGGGACCACTCTACGATATCCGAAGAGTCTCCTTCAAGGCACACTACGATCTTCGTGCTCTACGCTTTTCACCTTAACTCGCAATGTTGATCGATGGATGTACTACGATTTTCTTCAAGACTAATCTATTACATCTTAAGATCAACCTAATGCTTTTGATCTTTCTATCTATACATTCTTTATCGTAATGGTACACGCTGAAAGCTTAGATCAACCTAATAATTTTGATCTATCACTAAGTCCTCAGACATATATTCATTTAAGGACCTTACAAATAATCATGAATATATACATTAAAACATCAAATCATAATATGCATTCTCCCAACAATCTCCCCTATTTGATGTTGACATAACCAAGGAGATTTGTTGTCATGATTATTAGTGACTAGATGCATTTGCAGTGAAATTTAAATACATGACTTAGTATTTCAAAGAGTAGCCTTTGAAATTTCTAGAGAATAAGTATGAATTTATTGATGATCGTAAGATATTACAATTCAAAGATTACATCAATGGGAAATTTAAGTTTCAACTTATCTCTCGCTTTCCTCGACCTCTTTAGTGGAGGTGGGTTGGCATACCCTCAAATTTCTTTTTTCCTTTTTGCTTCCTCATTTCTTGCTAACTCTTCCAAATTTCCGCTTAGACTTAGAGAGTCGGATTCTCCTCATGTCTCAAGCATGAATGTGCAGGATCTCCAATTGGCATTCTTATGCGATAAGAGTCACGCCTTGTGAGCTAGGAGTTGGCTCCTCGATGACTCGTAGGAATAGTCATTAAATTGCCTCACGACTGATCATCGAGTCTCGATGATGTGATAGTCTTGCAGGAGGGCTTCGTGATGTCTCGAGCATGAAATTGTCTTCTTCCCTTTCTTGAGTTTCATGACCTCTTCTCTCCCTTTTGCCTCCTTGATCTCCTTTCCTTTCTTATTCTCCCCTTTATGTCAAAGATCAAGGGTTCAAATATCCGTAGACAAAGCGATTAACTCCTCGACAAGCTCGCTTCACTTGCTTTTGGGTTCGAGCGATGTCCTCCCTATTTTCCTCGATCTGCTTTTTCATCTTGCTTTTTATTTTGGAGGGTCGATGTAATCATATCATTATGTTTCTCCCGATTTGCATAAGATTTCCGGAAGTCGCATACGTAAGCTTTCAAGTTGAGGATATTGTCCAAATAAATTTTATGTTGAAGGTCTTGTGTTTCGCATTTCGAGTATGTACTCTCTCTTTGCTTGGCAAAGAATGAAGTGGATCTCATCTCTCGTCCGACATACTCTTCAGATCTTTTGATAATTTCCCTTAGCCTCTTTGTAAGCTCAGTATTCATAGTGCCAGGGAAATTATTTGCAGCTGCGATCATTTGATTCAGATATTGATGAGATCAGAGTGAGTTTCCAAGCTTGTTGCTATAGACTTGACCATTTTTTCAGAGGTGTCATTCAAGTCATCCTTGGTAGGCAGGCTTGGGAGAGTATCATTTGCTTGAGGATTGTTCATTGGAGGGGTTCTTGGTTGAGATTGATCTTGCAGATTGTAAAGAGCGAGATCAAGACCGAAGTAGTCATGTGATGAGGAGGATGGTATATCACCGAGGGGCTTGAGTTTGATGTCCGAGATAGAGACTCTACGATTTCAATGTTGGACTCTACGATGTGGGTGGAGTCTTGAATCGTAGAGTTGGTGATTTGAGGAGGCAGGTAATGTTGACTTCTTTTGTTCTTCGCCATGTAATTTTGAGATTCTCAAACTGAAACCGATTTATCGGATTTAGAGTCACTTCCAACCATCGAGGGAATTCATAAAAATAGCTAAATGAAGATGATGGTAAGTGATTAGCTCAAATTTGATAGGAATAGACAATACCTCGATTTATCTTTTGATGAGGAATGGTTGGTTAGCGCCTTCTTGGCAAAGATGACTTTCCCTCGAAATCCATTAGCCGTAATCGAGATTGCCGGATATTCCTCAAGCTCCGTAACATGTGATCCCATGAGTTCAGATTTGAGCTTGATGGTATGCCATCATGGGTAGGTAGGAAACAAGTTGAGTGTACATATAGCTCCTAAATCCATCTTTCCCTACACCAAAGATTTCAAGCTCATCATTATCATTTTCTTCCTCTTCTTTGACTCTTCTCAAGATTCCATTATCTCAATGGTCTCTCGAAAGTTTGGCATTGATTCAACTTTATCTTGGGGTGAACCTCTCCTATCGCTTATTGGGATATCATGAGGCTCCCCTCAAAGATGGTCATCCTCTTGTAGATTCGTAAACTCCCTCACCGAACCTCTTCTTGAGTCAGAGACTTCTCCCCAAATTAAATTGGGTATATACTCAATCATGAGAATTTCAGGATCTCCCTCACCGGAGCATTGTTCTCTTTATTTGCTTGGGGTTGTTCTCTTTTCACCACTCTTGGCTTCTTGTTTCAAAGACTTTTCTTTTCATTCTCAAGAATATACTTCTCGACCAAATTTTCTTTTTTGCTTTGTTGGGTTTAGCCACAGCTTCTGGACTCTCTTGAGTCTTAGCTTTGTCATGTTGAACAACCACTCTTCTTGAAGCAGCTTCTTCCATTTCTGCCACACTTGGCCTCGGTTTCGTAGAATGTTAGAGACTCTACGATCAAAGAAACTGTTGGTCTTTTGGACTTATGACCAGTTTTGTTCTTCTTTAGGATCTGTGATATGGTGGCTTGATCCTCTTCAGCTTCTTCTTGTCAGCTGCATTTCTTTCTTAGCCTCCTTAGAGTCTCTATATCGAGGACTCTCACAGAATGTCAACAGAGATCCTCGAGGCTCTTCGATTTGTCTTGCCCTTAGCTTTCTCTTGCCCTTGCTTTTTCCGCAAAGAGCAGCAGGGGTTCTCCTTTGTCTCGCTTCTCCTTCTTCTTCAACTTCCCTTACAATGTATATGTTTCCCCGAATGCCTCGCATTCTTCCAGGATCCCCAGCTTTTCCAATCGACTCACCATCATTCTTACATACTCAAGCAGGTTCCTTTCCCAGCCTAAACAACTCACCGGTCATTCTTCGATTTTGGGTTGATGGCTTCTCCTTCATCATCCCCAATTTTGTCACCCAAAGGCAGATTGCAGAATGATGCTTATGAATCTCCCATACAAAGATCTTCTGAGTGCTTTTTGATTTCTTCGAGTCGACGATCCACTTGCCGATCCACTCGAGCAACATGTAAATTTCATAGTTGAGTTGTGTACCATGAACCATGGCCATCATGAGCTTAAGTCGAGTCTCATTTATCGAGTCATGACCGAGCTCTTGCAGCAGATGCATTTCCCAATAATGTCACCAAAAATTCAGACCTTTGAGGGAACTCCTTCTTTTGTAGCCTTTCACAGAGGGATTCTTCTTGTGGTGCATTTTCTTCAATCCTCTCGGAAGCTTATGTCAGTTTGTAGAAATGGGTGCCCTACATTCTTGAAACCTAGGGCCGATTGAAGTCTTCTTCCTTAGTCTCATTTCAACTCCTCTTACTCAGTAGTGATGGTGTTGTGTTCAGACACACCATTCTTGTAGAACTCCTTCACTAGCTTGGGATAGATGAGGGTGTCATGTGCTCAAATTTCTTCGAGACCCCGCCTTCTTCAAGAAGCGCTAAGGTCTTGTGAAATTTTGGTGGAGCATCCTTGAACTCACAAAAACAGTAGTCTCAGAGTCTCAAATTACATTTGAAGCAAATGCATTGATTCTCAGAGTTGAGAAGGGATACGACCGAGCTTTCTACCGATTTAGGGTTTTGCTTTGAGAGAGAGAGAGAGAATGGGAGAGATAATCTTTTAAACTTCGATTTCAAAAACACTAGCTTCAATTTGTACTTGTAACTTCCTCTCTTTTGACTTAGTGGGACAGTGTCGCCTTTTGCTTGGCTCTCCGATTTTGACTCGCAAGAGAATGTACCGATTTGCCCTTGGCCTTTTCAGAGCCGAGGTGTCCTTAGGAAGACTACGATCATTGAGGTAGTCTTATGTTCATCGAGTCTATCCCATGATCGCCGAGTCCGTCTGGCAAATATTGAGTCCGATCAAGATTCGCCGAGTCCGCCCCACGATCGTCGAGTCCGCTCTAGCGCCGCAGCTCGACAAGCTTCTGAGTCCGATCAAGATTCGCTGAGTCTGGCCTACGATTCATCGAGTCCGTCTCCCACGATCGTCGAGTCTCCGTCCTGTCCGAATCCTTGTGATGAGTTTTTGATAAAGCATTCTTTTAAGGTAGCTCAGAAGGGCCAACCTCTTGGTGTGATCCAAGGGTTAGGTTTGTCCCCGAGGCACCTCTTAGAGATTGATTGCTTTGTTATGCTTTTGTCATCACAGGGCTGATGCACTTTGATAGTTGAGTCTTTGCTACGATCGCTTGAGGTATTTGTCCTTTCAAATTTCACGATCGTGGACTTTCCTTGTTCATGTCTCACGATTTTGAGTTCACCCTTTATATCCTGCTATGGTTAGCACAATCTAGAGCATACATTTCATGGTCAAGGTTTAGCATTCCTAGCTCACTTATTAACTTATTAAATCTGATTCATCTAGTGGTTTTGTAAAAACATCAAAAGTTGATTTTCAAGAGGGATATATTGTAAAGATATAGTTCCATTTTGCACATGATCCCTAATGAAGTGATACCTTATTTCTATATGCTTGGTCCTAGAATGCATGATGTGATTATGAGTTATTGCTATGGCACTTGTGTTATCACAAAGGTATGGGAATAGATTTGAAATCGAACCCATAATCACTAGTTGATTTCTCATCCATAGATCTCGAGCACAAAGAAATGCCAAAGAATAATATATTCAAATTTTCCGCAGCTTGAAGTAGACACCGAGTTTTGCTTTTTGCTAAACCAGACACAAGTCTGCTTCCCAAGAAGTCGACAAAAAGCCATCGGTACTTTTTTTTCTATCTATTTTGCATCCTCGCAAAATCAAAGATCTCAGATATCCTATTAGTTCAAATGAGGATTCCTCGGGATACCATAAATTTCAAGTAGGTGTACCTTGAGATACCAAGATCCTCTTTACAAAGCAGTAAAATGTGACTCTTTAGGGTTAGCCTAAAATCTAGCACATATGCATGTTGCAAACATTATATCCGGTTCATCGCGCTTAGGTATAAAAGAGAACCTATCATACCTCTGTATTGAGTTATATCAATACATTTACCATTCTCATCCTTGTCAAGCTTGGTTGCAGGAGCAATTGGTGTTTTCATAGGAGAGGCTGATTCCATGCCATACTTCTTTAGTAAGTCTTTGATGTATTTGGCTTGGTTGATGAATATTCCTTCATCACCGCTTTTCACTGCGCAATCAAGGAAGAAATTCAAATTTCACCCATCATGCTCATTTCAAACTTGCTCGCATTAGCTTAGAGAATCTCTTACATAACTTTTCGTCAGTAGAACCAAAAATGATATCATCAACATATATTTGAACTAGTAAGACTTTGTCTTTATGCTTTCTAAGAAATAGTGTGGTATCTACTCTACCTCTAGTGAACCCATTTTCTATTAAGAAGTTAGTCAGTGTTTCATACCATGCTCTAGGTGCTTGTTTAAGACCATATAAAGCTTTATCTAATCTATAGACATAATTGGAAAGAGATGGATTGATGAAACCTGAGGTTGTTCTACGAGACTTCTTCTCAAGCTTCCATTTAGAAATGCACTCTCGACATCCATCCGAAGACTTTGAACTTCATGTGGGCAAAGAAAGGCAAGAAAGATTCTGATGGCTTTAGTCCGCAACAGTGCAAATGTCTCATCATAGTCAATACCTTCTTCTTGAGAATAGCCCTTTGCCACTAATCTTGCCTTGTTTCTGGTGATGACCCCATCTTCATCCATTTTGTTCCTGAAGACCCACTTGGTTCCTATGACAGATGACTTTTGGTCTTGGTACCAATCTCCAAACTTTGCTTCATTCAAATTGGTTGAGTTCTTCCCCGCATGGCTTCTATCCAACCGAGTCTTCCATAGCATCCTCTATCTTCTTTGGCTCTATCTCTGTGATGTGAAGCTTAGATAAAAGCATTCATTCCGAAGTAGCAGCTTTTTGTTTTGACTCTCGCACTTGGATCTCCAATGATTAGATCCTCGAGTATGATCTCTTGCCCATCTCGTTCCCTGCTGGGGACATCCGTCCCCGATGCCTTCCTCGCCTTAGGGTCTTCAAGGTCTATCTCTTCTTCTTGGAGTGGAGGCTCATTGCCTTCTTGATGGACCTTTCTACGATTTCATTATCATGCTTCACGATTTCATTATCCGCACTACGATCGTAGTGTTGAGCTCGACGATTTCATTCAGTAGTGTCTCATACTATCTATCGGCCGTAGTGTCTTGAGGTACCGCTTTGTCTAAGCCGGGCCATCAAAGATGATGTGTATTGAGACTTCGACATTCAAAGTCTTCTTGTTAAACACCCCGTAAGCTTTGTCGTCTGTGGGCATATCCAAGAAAGATCCTTCGTCTCGACTTGGGCTGGAATTTTGTCGACATCGCTTTCCATTGTTGAGAATATAGCATGCACAAACCAAAGACATGGAAATAGTCGACACTCACCTTCCTTCCTTTCCACAGCTCAGAGGGTGTCTTCTTGATCGTAGAGTGAATTAATGATCTGCTCGTGTAGCATGCAAGTTGTTGATAAATTTCCGCCTGTATATTCAGCAGCATTTTAGTCATCGCTAGTAGAGTCCTTCCACCTTCTATCGTGGTTCTGTTTTTTCTTTCAAAGAACTCCATTTTGTTGAGGAGTTCGTGGAGTCGAGAAGTTATGATCGATGCCATTGTTCGAAAGGTAACTTGTCTATTTCTCGAGAAATCAAATTCTCTTCCATGATCACTCCTTATTGCCTTGATTTTCTCCTTTCGCTCATCACCAAATCAACATCTTGATTAATTCGAGCTTGTCTCATCCTTTGAGGTTAAGAAAATACCCATGTGAATCGTGAAGTCGCCGACTATGACTAGAGAGTATCTTTTTGCCTCCAAGACTAGTTGTTGGATTGGCCCAAAGAGATCCATGTGGAGCAACCGTGCAGGGGTTTGTCAATGGAGTCAAGCGCCTTGCTTTTGAATGAGCTTCGTTTGCTTTCCAAGTCAAGCATATCGTATGGCCTTTCCTTCACAAAGTTGAACTTGGGTAGACCAAATTTACGAGGTCTTTTTTGATGCCGCTTTGACATGCTTTTAAAGTTTAAGTGAGATGTTCCTTCTATGCCATAGCCACTCATTTCTTCTGACGCTTTTTCCGTAAAACATATTGTCTCATCGTAACTTAGTCGACCAAGATCTACCGTGTAGACATTTCCTTCTCTTGTTCCGGCCACCTTTATGGCGATGTCTTCAAATCTCCGACTAGACATTGTTGTTGAGAAATGTTACTTGGTGACCCTTTGTCGCAGAGTCATTGGCCGACACTTAGAAGGTTGTGTTGAGTCCTTCCACATAAGCTACTTTGGTCGAAAGATATCGCACCATTGCCAAAGAGAGCCAAATCCTCTTGTCTTCGCCTTTTGCCATTATCTCCAAAGATGACCGAGGGACCTCCCTTTTCACATAGTTAGATAAGAGAGCTTTGTTCCCTCGTTATATGCCTTGAGCATCCACCGCCCGTGATACCATGTTGAGGTCGTGGAGCTCTTTTCCCTATCAAAACATTTGAACCTTCATTTTGGTACCCATATTTGCATGGGTCCTTCATTGTTAGTGCCTTTGGGGACCCAAATTTGTTTAATCTTGGGTCTCACATGCATGGAGTTATAATAACACTTTGTAGCCCTATGACCATTTTTATCAGATATGAAACATCTATTATGATGCATGCCTCGCCAAGTGCAGTGTGGTGATTCATCTTCCACTTGGACTTGTGTGGTTCCTTAGTTAACCTTCTCGTTAAACCGATTCTTTTTTCTTCCACGTGTCCTTAGGTTTCATAAATGGTGATGAGTGTGCCTTACCTCTACTGCATTTTCCCAGCTTGATTCAGAGAGTTGGTTTTGCTTGACTTCACGATTCTTCGAGGTTGGTAAAGAGAGGTCACATTTACTCTTCTCCTCTATGAAACCTGCATCAAATGAGAGATCCTTTACTTCTCTCGAGTATAACTAGAAACAAGAGAACAAGGTTGAACTGCTCTCTCCAACTGTGAGGATTTTAAAAGACAATGCCTCTACCAAAGCATGAGGCACTACTAGTGCTAGTTTCCATTGTCTTTTCCACACAAGGTTCTCGAGGTGAATTCCCAAAACCTAGACATGTTCTCATCAATATGCTTCTCCCGACTAGAGAGCAGCAAACCCATGGATGATGAGGATTTGTTCCATGCAGAGATAGTCTTCTAGATCCTCAATTTTAGAGGTTAGCTTAGACTCTCTTTCAGCATCGAGTGTGTTTGTCTGCTTTTAAAGTTTCATTCTCAAATTTCAAGTTTGGAAAGAAGATTGGTACTTAGAAGGGTCAAGCTTTCAGCTCTTCTTGAACTTTCTTCTTCTCTCTTGAAGAAGTGAATGATCTTTAGACAAGACTCAAAACCACTTCATGTATTGATGTAGGTCGCTGGTTATGCCATGCAAAGCGCTTCTAAGTCACTTATATCTACATCAGAGAATTAAAATCAAATACCTCATCGAGACTTACATCATGTATGTTTAGGCTTTGTTTGTCCTTTCAGCATGTTTGGCCATTAAGCATGATTGGCCATATGTGGTTCTTCCTCATCTCCTGAGTCTCAGATTTGAGTCATTATCCAAATCACTCCACGATCCTCCCAAGAAACTGTGCCTTTGTCTCTTTTCTCTCGAGGCCTCTTGTTCCTTTTGTATTCTTTCTTTGCATGAGATTTCTTCTTTAGTTCTTCTTTGATAGGCTTGTTGCAAGCTGGCAATGAAATGACCAGTGTTTCTTGCAGCTTGTAGCATAAATCATTCATTTGTTCCTCGGCCGACGAAGTTGTCGATTTCTTTTGGCTTGCTTGCTCGCTTTTTGTCGCATGAACCTTCTTAGTCTCTTTACCAAAGATAGCAAAGTCATCGCCATCGCCTTCATCATCATCGAGTCAATCTCAAAGTATGACTTTTGATACACCTTCATTTGCCTTTGAGAGCAACACCCTTTATCCTTTCTTCTTCCTTCCGATAAGGTTTCGCTGCTGGGTCAACTCCAGCTCAGACGTCAGAGATTTCCATACAATTGTTGAACCGCATCTCATTAAGATTCTTTTCGATTCTCTTTATTGTTGTGGTCTTTGCATCCCACCGCTTTTGTGAGGGCTCTCATGAACTTTATGGTTAGATCCTTGTTAGATAGATCTTCCCATACGCCGTAGAGAGTCGAAAGCGTAACGTTGAATCTTTCATAGGTTGCATAGCACTTTTTTCCCCCCGCATACGAGCGTAACATTTCATACCGCCGTGTCGAGAGACCGCTTGTTCTCTCCGACTTCTTCTGCCTTTCGTCGCATAATCGCAAGCTTCCCAAAACTTCCTTAGTTGTTTTGTTGCTTACAACATTTTCAAACAGATCGTCCCTCAAGGATTGGAACAGATGTTCTTCGCTTTTTTATCAAGTTGACAACTCTTCTCTGTGGTTCCGCCCATTCTTCTTTAACTTTGATTTGTACTGCTTGGATCACCAATGGTTGGTGCAAGCTTTGTTGGTATATAGGGCCCATTAAGAATGTAATCAAATAGATCTTCATCTATTGAGTCCATGTAAGCTTGCATCCCCGACTTTCCAGCTTAGCAAATTTATCCTTGTTGCACATCGGTGGCTTCACGCTTCCCCCCATCCCCGGATTCACTTGGTACGAAAAGCCATTTGATCTACTAAAGCGTGTAAGTCAGAAATAGAACCCGCTTTTGATACCAATTGTTAGTTCCTAGTAGGCACAAGTTATCTGTAAGGGGGTGAATAGATATTTGAAAATCTTTCCTTTTTAAACTTGTTCTTAGATAATGATTAAAACTTAGCTAATTAGTATTTGTTTTAATCTTCTTTACCAAGCAATGGAGTTATGAGCGAGTAAGGCGCTTATAGCAGAGACATATAGATAGAGATATAGCATGAATGTAAACGACATAGCTTGTTTTAAGTGGTTCAGAGCACTCAAAGCTCCTAGTCCACTCTTCTACTCAACGAGTAGGATATCCACTAAGGATGTCTTTTACAATCTTCCTAATCACACAGATTCCTTCTAGACCAAAGCAGCCTAGAACTTCTCTAGTTCACTCTTGAACTCTTCAAGTCCAAAGAGACTTGGCTTTCTTACAGCTCACTATTTAACTCTTCAAGTCCAAAGCAGACTTGGTACTCTTCTTCAATTGATTGATAGTTGTTGAGTTCTTGATGGTTGCTACTCGCCATCGTGTAAGCACTTGTTCTAAAGAACTCGAGTAAATGAGCAAGCTTTGCAATATCTCGATCGTAGAGTCGAGCTTCGAGAGAGATGTTCACGCTGTTTGATTAATGCTTGCTTATTTCTCTCTCATCCGTCTGATCCAGATATATGTGATGTTGAAAACTATCCGTTGATCCATCCGCTGTGGCATTAAATGCATCTCAACTTTCTCAGACCGTGATGGAGACATTTCGCACATCTTCCTCAATTCTGCATTCGCCCATCGACACCGCAGTCGCTTTCACCTACCACCGAAAAGGTGTTTTGTCCCTCTTACCCATGGTACTATCCTTAGCTTCTTCAATACGCTTTTTGTTGTATACTAAGGATATTTCATATATTCTCGGGACCGATGAGTACCGCAAAGATCTCGGGATCCATTCCTCACTTGTTGAAAAACACGTATCATGAGGCTCGACGCTTTTCGACATACGAGATGATGATACTCTACGATTTGATCGTGGTGTTCTACGATTTAAATCGTAGTGTCTTTGACATCTTTGCACACTACGATGCTATCAATGAGAGCACTACGATTTCCCTTAAACCTTCGTGACACACTACGATCTTCTCTCTGCTCGTGTTGTTGACTCTACGCTCCCGAGAGCACACTACGATCGCTGACTTGTAAACTTCATGTTTCCTTCAAAGATACTACGATCGTGGAGTTAACTCTAAAATCGCTGGGACCACTCTACGATATCCGAAGAGTCTCCTTCAAGGCGTGCACACTACGCATCTTCGTGCTCTACGCTTTCTCGCCTTCGACTTCTCGCAATGTTGATCGATGGATGTACTACGATTTCTTCAAGACTAATCTATTACATCTTAAGATCAACCTAATAGCTTTTGATCTTTCTATCTATACATTCTTTATCGTATGGTGGTACACGCTTGAAAGCTTAGATCAACCTAACAATTTTGATCTATCACTAAGTCCTCAGTATATATATTCATTTAAGGACCTTACAAATAATCATGAACATATACATTAAAAACATCAAATCATAATATGCATTCTCCCAACAGTTTGGCCATTAGGCATGATTAGCCATTTGTGGTTCTTCATCATCTCGAATCGAGATTGGAGTCATTGTCATGCGAATCACTCAACGATCCTCCAACTACCAGGCCTTTGTCTCTCTTATGAGGCCTTTTGTTGCCTTTGTATTTTTTCTTTGCATGTGATTTCTTCTTTAGTTCTTGTCTGAGAGGTTTGTTGCAGTTGGCAATGAAGTGGCCAGCTTCTTCAGCGATTGTAGCATAGATCATTCATTTGCTCCCCTCAGTCATTGTGATTCTTTTTTCTTCTTTGGCTTGCTGGTTTTGCCTTGACGCATGAACCTTCTTAGTCTTTTTACAAGCATAGCAAAGTCTTCATCATCGTCTTCATCATAATCAGAGTCAATCTCAGTGTTAACCTTAGATGCACCTTCAGATGCTTTGAGAGCAACACCCTTATCCTTCTTTCTTCCTTCTGATAGGGTTTCACGTTGAGTCAGCTCCAGTTCGTATGTCAGAAGATTGCATTATAGTTGTTGAACTGTCATCTAATATAGATTCTTTGACTCTCTAATAGAAGTGGTTTTGGCATCCCATCTGCTCGGTAGGGCTCTCATGAATTTTATGATCAGATCTTTGTTTGGATAGATCTTTCCGTATGCTCGTAGAGAGTTGAGCAGAACGTTGAATCTTTCATAGGTTGCAGTTACGTTTTCTCCTTGAACATGAGCAAACATTTCATACTGCTGTGTCAGGAGTGATTGTTTGTTTTCTCTTACTTCTTCCGTTCCTTCGTGCATGATGAGCAGTGCTTCCCAAACCTCCTTCGCTGTTTTACTGTTGACAACGTTTTCGAACAAATTGTCTTCTAAGGATTGAAACAAGATATTCTTGGCCTTTTTGTCAAGTTGGACAACTCTTTTCTCATTGTCTGTCCACTCCTCTTTGACTTTGATTTGTGTTTTGTTTGGATCGTCTGTGGTTGGTGCAACCTTTGTTGGAACATAGGGCCCATTCTAAACAGTCAAAAATAGATCTTCATCTATTGAGTCCAAATATGTTTGCATCCTGACTTTCAAGTTTGCAAATTTATCCTTGTTGCACATTGGTTGCTTGCTGCCTCCTCCAGTCCTTGATTCGCTTGGTACATGTGCCATTTGATCTACTAAAGCTTGTAAGCTGTAAAATAGAACATACTCTGATACCAATTATTAGTTCTCGAAGGCACAATAGTTATCTAGAAGAGGGGGGGGGGGGGTTTGAATAGATATTTAAAAATCTTTATGTTTTAAACTTGTTAGTTGATACAGATTAAAACTTAGCGGAATTAATATTTGTTTTAATCTCCCTTAAGATATAGTGAAGTTATGAAAGTGAGGCAGTTATGACAGTTATAGCAGATATGGCAGTTATGGTAAGAATGTAAGAGACACAGTCATTTTTAAATGGTTCAGAGCACTTAAAGCTCCTAGTCCACTCTTCTACTCCTCGAGTAGGAAATCCACTAAGGATATCTTTTACAACTTGTTAATCACACAGATTCCTTATAGACCAGCAGTCTAGGAACTTCTTAGTTCATTCTTGAACTCTTCAAGTCTAGCATGTGACAACCCCAAAATAGGTCCATTCCATCCAACCCATTTTGAGTTGCAAAATACATGGTACAAAAAACAACTACAACTTTATTACAACAATTGTCGTGCAAAATATACCAACACGTATGCTGTGAGTTTGGATACAAATATATACCAACTGTGACTCTCATCCCAACCTTGGATAACACGTCACAATGACACCTTACATAAAGGTATAGTAAAAAACTGTTTTAAAAATTAGAATCTTTGGGAAGTGCTCAAGGAAACCTTCGTACATGGGAGGCCATGCGTCTAGGTTATGATAGATATCATATGGCCACAGAATTATTCTTGGTTGACCAAATAGACCCCAAAGAAAAATGAGAAGATTACTATCATATTCTTCCCAATGGTGAGTCTTCTCTTGACATATCATTATCTCCACTGTCTCTAATTGAGAATTATACTTCAAACAAACACCAAGATCATATAGGTAGTGCGCTTAGATATTGTAGCGCCCCCAAATCCGGGTATCTTCCAACCCGACAGATGGTGCTATATTGTACAACATTCATACATTCATTCAATTGAAAAGTCTCAAAGAACGAACATAACTTCTATATATTTAAAGTAATATTTACATTTTCCAAGTTCTAAACCCGTTACAAAAGGTTCTTTGTCATAATATCAGTTAAATTACAACAATAGACCTATACTATTACAAGACATCTTAGTAATCTGCCTTAGCTTTTCCTTTATCCTTTTTCGATCCTTCGGGACGTTCAGTCTTAGCTGGATTCATATGGTTCAACCAAGAGTGAGCATAACTAGCTCAGCAAGTATAACAATATAATAACAACATGCTTGACACATACAAATCATATATCTTCGATAACTGAACAATAGTTATGAAGTACTACTGATAATTCAAAATAGCACTTCATCTTTTCTTTCAAAATGTTTTACAATAACAACAGTATTTAGTAAAACATTCACTCTGGTCAAAGACCTCGAGTATTCATTCGTTATTGGAAAAGGACAACGCGGAAGCAAGTCCGTAAGCCCGATATCCCTTACGAGCACTTCTAGGTGATCAGCCTATTGTACTCTATGTTGATCAACACTACATCCATTAAACGTATGTACGTTTAAGCATTTGGCAACCTCACGTGCCTGTCATTTTACCGACAAAACATTTGTTTAACATTTCAGTCTTCTTTTGAAAACCCTATCAAGTAGTTGACAAAAGATAACCACATTTGTTTAACTATCTTCGCTCTAAGATCGGCGTCATGGCAATGACTTTTTATACTACATCTCGTGTTGCACATGAAAGCTTAATGTATAATCGCCCGGACTTGGTCTCAGCAGCGCGCGAGTCCTTACTTAATGGGTCAGTGTATACGCGCCATCACACTCGAAGAGGATTTTGTCACCGTTTCATGGCATCACGACGCCACTTATTGAACTAAGGTTCACGCCATGATTTAACTCTTACAAAGAGGCTCTTCTACATCGTCTGTGTCATGGCCAAGCAGTCTCTTTGCCTTGGGGTTGGCGCCATGGCACCAACTCAGTGGCACCGAGATATCAATTTTAGTTTTGAAATTTTGTGAACTTCCTGACGCATAACTTCTTCGTTATAAAGTCCGAATTGGCCTGCTCAAAAGCCTCACAGCTCACAAATTACGACTCTACATGACCATTCAAGAATTTTATCTATTTGACTTCGTTTGCTAAAAATTCACCTATTGGTTCATTTTTAATGTAAACGATAAACGTTCGTGAACGTTCAACGCTCGTTTCTTCGTTCTAAGTCGGAATCCGGTCATTTTCGAGTCCATAACCCTTAAATGCCAACTATGACTTGTCTTTATTGGAAAACAATGGTTTCATGATCAATCATAAAATTTGACTTCCATTCCGAGAATTTTACGTATTCGACGTTTATCGTCCAATCGTGCAAATTCTGGCAATTCTTCATTCTTATGATTTGTTCAACATTACAAATGAACTTCATTCATCATGTGAACATTTTAACATCCTTAATACAACAACTTATATTCATGGTTGGATTTTTGGACTTATTCTTCAAGAGCTTATAACTTGTCATTTATAAACTACTTAAGATTTCATCGTTAATGACTTATGACAAGTTAAAGTTTCTTAAACATCATTTCTTATATGTTCTTAACATATAACTTAACTTGGGTATACATGATACATATGATCATATAAATTCTTTTACCTTCATATCATTTCTCTTAATAAACTTTTTACAAGTTCATATTATTTTAACATAAGTTTATAACTTATGCTAGCTTAAATGACTTATTACCAACTTAATTGGCTTAAGTTCATTACTTACTCATTCATGTTTCTTAATCCAACTTTTCTTATCATCCTATCATGAATAGAGATAGAAGATAATTGGAGAAGAAGTCTTACTCTTTTGTTGTCTTGGTAAGTAGCTTGCTTTCTTCTTCTTAGCTTATGGAAATGACTTATCATAGCTTATTCTCTAACACTTAAGCACTTTAGAAGTGTTGGATTATTTGACCAACCAACAAATGACTAGCAAAGCTCTTCTATTTATAGACTTTCCAAGGTTAGGGTAGTTTGGTCTTTAAAACATCCCACCTCCTTAAGCCACCTCCTTACTATTCATTACTTGCTAGCCACTCTCTTATCTCTTACTTGGCCATTAATTCAAAGTCTTGTTCAATACTCCTAACTTGGTCACCACATCACTTGGTCACCACATATCTTGGTCATCACATTACTTGGTCATTACATTACTTGGTCACCACATTCAACCATATTAATATGGTTTGCCCCATGGATCATACCACTCATGGATTCCATCTTGGGCTTACATTAATTAATCCTTGGGCTTTACTTTAACAAACACTAATTGGTTCATTAATTCATTAGTTGGGTTTCTCTCTCTAATTCATTTGGACTTGTATATAATTGTTTACCAATCATCCAAGTCCATTAACATTTCTTAATACATATTGTTGATGTATTATTTTCGTATTCTAATTCTTATAGAATTTATATACGGTATTTCATCCTTCATACAAACTTGTATAATACTTCATATTATACTCATTTTCATTACTTCGTACAATACCAAGTATCATACAATTATTACTTATTCTTTAACACTTCGCTTTACTTAACGTTTATAATTTAAGTCTACAAACGAATTATTACTTTTTCCATAACTAGATTTTTATTACATAATCCATCTTACCTTGTTATTCCATCATTGCGTATTTCTTGGAATCTCAAAATTATATCCCGAGCAAATACCGATGAATAATGTTTTTTCGTAAAATTTCTCGAAAACTTTTATTTTCGCCTTGAAATCCAAACACTTTAATTCATCCACGTGAGCCCAAATACTACGATATTCTAACATCAATAGGTTATACAATGACAACCATCTTGATAACACATGGAATATGATTTTATTATTATTTAATTTAATAAAATCATTTTACAATAAGATTCAATTTCTCGGTCCGTTACATTCTTCCCCCCTTATAAAGATTTTGTCCCCGTAATCTCGCCTTACTTTAATCAAATAGGTGAGAAATTTTTTTTCATCTTTTCTTCTAGTTCTCACGCTGCTTCTTCAAATCCATGGTTCTTCCATAATACTTTTTACCGATGGTATTACCTTGTTCCTCGTAACTTGTTCCTTTTATCAATGATCCGCATCGGCGACTCTTCATATGATAAGTCTTTTCGGATATGAATCGGCTCATACTCGATTACATGCTTATAGTCCGCTTATATGGACGTAATATGATACGTGAAACACGTTATGTATTCGTTTCTAGGTCCGGAGGTAATGCTATCATATACGCTTACCTCTCCCACCCGTTTAATACTTCAAAAGGTCCTATAAACCTTGGACTTAACTTTTCCTTCTTTCCAAAGCGTATCTTTCCTTTCAAGGAGATACCTTTAAAACACATCTGAGCCCACCTCAAACTCTCGACTTAGTCTATGTGAGTCCGCATACTTCTTTTATGCATCTCCCGAAATGTGATGAGGCGATACTGAATTAACTTTACCACATCCGATGTCATTTGCACACAATTACGGTCCTAGCATCCAGCCGTTTTCCCCCTCATCCCAACACAAAGGTGTTCTGCACTTCCTTCTATACAAAGCTTCGTACGGCGGCATCCCTATGCTTGCATGATAACTGTTGTTATATGCAAACTCTACTAGTGGTAGGTGATCATCCCAACTACCCTTGAAATCCATGACGCAAGACCTCAACATGTCTTCTAACGTCTGAATTGTCCTTTTGCTCTTCCCATCAGTTTGTGGATGATAAGCTGTGCTTAACCTCAGCTGTGTTCCCAACTGCTCTTGCAAACTCCTCCAAAAGTTCGATGTGAATCGTGGAACACGATCCGATTTAATCGATCACGTACTCCATGTCCGAAATGATTTCCTTGACATAAAGTTTAGTTAACTGGTCTAAGTTATACTTGACCCTAATTGGAAAAAAGTGAGCCGAATTCGTCAACCGGTCCACTATTACCCAAATCGAATCGTACCCTTTCTGCGTCGTCGGAAGTCCTACCACGAAATCCATCGTGATATGCTCTCATTTCCATTCTGGAATGTCCAATGACTGTATTAAACCACTGATTCGTTGATGTTCGGCCTTAACCTTGTGACAAGTTAAGCACCTACTGACATACTCTGCTATTTCTCTGTTCATGTTTGGCCACCAAAAACTCTGTCGAAGGTCTTGATACATCTTAGTGCTACCAGGATGTATCGAGTACCTCGAACTATGAGCTTCTTATAACACTTTCTCCTTTAATTCCGTCTCATTTGGAATCCAAATTCTTCCCTCAAATCTTAATAATCCCTCATTATCAAGACTATACTTAACCTCTTCCTTCTCGGATAACCGCTTCTTCATTTGGTTACACTCATCCGCCTTGAGTTGTACCTCCTTGACTCTTTCTACGATGGTAGATTGCATCTCCGTCGCAAAGAGTAATTTCCCCGAATCACTCAGCATCTTCACTTCTATTTCCATCCTAGCCATCTTTCTTATTTACTCATTTCGAGCTGTTAACATAGACAACTTTTCCTTTACCCTTCCTTTCTTAAGGCATCGGCTGATCATTGGCCTTTCCAGGGTGATACATGATTTCACAATCATAATCCTTTATCAACTCCAGCCATCTTCTCTGTCTCATATTCAAATCCTTCTGAGTGAAGATATACTTTAGACTTTTATGGTCCGTATATATCTCATATTTTTCCCCATAAAGATAATGTCTCCATATCTTTAGAGCAAACACTACCGCGGCCAATTCCAGATCATGAGTAGGGTAAACTTTCTTATAATCCTTCAACTGCCGAGATACATACGCAATGACTTTCCCATGCTGCATTAATCACACAACCAAGTTCTCTATGCGAAACATCACTATACACTACAAAATTTCCTGTGTCATCTGGCAATGACAAAACAGGAGCTTCACTTAATCTCTTCTTCAGTTCTTGAAAACTGTCTTCACATTTATCAGTCCATACGTATTTCATCGTCTTCCTTGTTAAGTTAGTCAACGAGGTAGCTATCTTCGAAAAATCTTGGATAAATCTTCGATAGTACCCTGCTAACCCTAGGAAACTCCGCACCTCAGTCGGCGTTTTCGGTTGTTCCCAATTCATTACTGCTTCCACCTTCACTTGGATCCATCGAATCCCTCTTGTCAATGACATGACCTAAAAACTGCACCTTTTCCAGCCAAAATTCACATTTGGTGAATTTCGCATATAACTTCTCCTTTCTTAGTGTCTCCAACACTAATCTTAAGTGTTCGGCATGATCTTCTGGCATCTTAGAATAGACTAGAATATCATCGATAAACACCACGACGAGACTTGTCCAAATATAGTTTGAACACTGCTCATCATATCCATAAATGCAAATTGGTGCATTCAATCAACCCAAATGACATCACCGTAAACTCGTAATAACCATAACGAGTCCCGAATGCGCCTTTGGTACATCTTCCTTCCTAACCTTCAACCGATGATACCCCATCAAGAAATCTATTATAGAAAATACTTTGCCCCTTTCAATTGATCAAAGAGATCATCGATCCTGGGCAATGGGTATTTATTCTTTATCCTTAACTTGTTCAAACTCCCGATAGTCGATACAAAGCCTTAACGATCCGTCTTTCTTCTTGACAAACAACACCGTGCTCCCCACGGAGAAACACTTGGTTGAATGTACTTCTTGTCCAATAGTTCCTGTAGCTGAACCATTAGTTATTTCATTTCCATCGGCGCCATAAGGTACGGTGCCCTTGAGACTGGTGCCATTCACCGCACAAAGGTGTCTATCACAAATTCGATCTCCCTATCCGACGCAGAACCCCTAAAACTCACTTGGAAATACCTCCAGGAATTCGTTTACTATATGTATTTGTTCCATGGTTGCTCCCACTCTCTGGGTATCAACAACATGGCATAGGTAGCCTACACAACCCTTTCTTAAAATTTTTCTAGTTTGTGTCATCATAAAACACTTGACGGACGTCCCGTAATTTACTACCATAAAATACTACAGGAGGTTGCTTCAACGTCCTGATGCTCACACATTTCTTTTGGCAATCTATAATTGCCCCATGGTTAATCAACCAATCCATCCCGAGAATTACGTCGAATTCTCTTAACTTTATCGGTATTAAATCTACCGATAACTTACAACCACGTACTTCTACGCAACAACTCCTATGAATATCTTCAACAGGAATTATCTCTTCGTTTGCTACCTTAAGTTCAAAGGTACAGGCAATTTTTTGGGAAATAATTCTAATTGTCTAGCAAAATCACATGCTATAAACGAACAAGTAGCACCCGAATCAAATAGCACGTATGTATTCATATTGTTGATGGGAATAATACCTGCAACTACATCCCCTGATGCCAGCGCATCTTGGACCGTCATATTAAAAGTGCGGGCCATTGATTTCCCCGGCTGAGCTAGACCACTAATAGCTAACTTCTCGCTATTAGGTCCCTTATTTCCTTCTATCCCCTTCTTCGGGCAATTCTTTGCTATGTGGTCAGTTGATCCACATACAAAGCATCCGTGATTCTTCTTCGGATTGGGATAGTTAGGAGAAATGTGCCCTTCCTGTCCACAATTATAACATACCGCCTTACCTTTGAGACAGACTCCTAAGTGAGTCTTTCCGCAGGTTTTACAGGCCTCCATCCTCCTCTTTTACCCATGTCTGGGTTTCTATAGGGTCCGTAGTTCCCTTGAACTTCGGCGGACCTACACTTTTAAAATCCTTAAAAGTAGTAGCTCGTACTACTCCAGGAATTACGGGTACATTAGCCCCTGTTCTATTAAATGCAGTCGTTAAAAGATTAACGAACTCCTGCATTGGATTAACTGGACCACCCTCCAGTTGGTTAACATTAGCAGCCTGATTTCGTTGTCTCCTTCTTGGCGGCATTTCGCTGTTAAGAAAACAACACATCATTATTACTTTATTCTTGTTGGTCTGTTATTGTTTGTAATAAAACAACAACTCATACTCATTACTCAACATATTCTATAAAAAGATTTATATTGATTCATAACTTGTAGTATAACACTACATTGTTTACATTACTCAGCCTTAGCTGATTACATTTCCATCTCGCAATTACTTCCAAAAATTGGGATTTACAAAAGACTACCCTTTGTTATACAAAAGAGGGTTTTACGTCACTACTAGATACATAATATTTACATATCTATTCTACTCTAGCTATTGCTTGATTACATCTGTCGTAAGGCATTCTCAAAATCTGTTCTTGCCAAACCAGCAATAACATCAATATTGATGGTATGATTTGTCCATCCTCCTTCTACACGATATCCACCTACTGTCATTGAAATCTACATGAGAACTCCTATGAATATAGGACATTCTCTCCAACTTCCGCTTCTTAGTCTTTAGCTTCTGTTTGAGCTCAAAGACTTCTCCTCTCAAATCTCGGACTTTGTCCATAGCTAGGACTCTATCATCGTGCTCCTCTTCCCACATTCCTTCCATACTAGTCTTGTCCTCACGGACAGCTCGGATTTCCTCCTTTAACTCCTTAACCTCTTGGCAGTAATGGACATTCCTATCCAATACCGACATAAACAATGCCTTCATTGATTCCCCCATAGCCATCTCCTCTATAGGTGGAACCTGGGTCTCTGTAGGTGGAACCTGGTCAAAGGACATCACGTCCACCTCCTCCTCTAGCATGCCATCAAATATGGACATGTAGTCTAAGTCGTCTGAGTCTCCCGACTCGATGGTCACCAACTCTGGTTCTACGGCTACGGGATTTGGTAGTATCTCTACCTGATTAACTGAATCCTCGCTTACTACATGTATATCTCTATACATATCATTTTCTCCTGACATCTACAATAAAACAATATAGTTTGATTAGTACACGTCAGTAAAATAATAAAAATACATAACATAATATAATGAATTTTTATAAGGTTACTTTCCATCTTTTACTTCTTTATTCTTTCATAAGGTTATGACTTAAGGTTCTACTTTCCCCCCTTAAGTTTTATAACCTAGGCTTTGATACCAACTTGTAGCGCCCCAAATGCAGGTATCTTCCAACCCTACAGATGGTGCTATATCTTGTATAAACATTCATACATTCATTCAATTGAAAAGTCTCAAAGAATCTAACATAACTTCTATATATTTAAAGTAATATTTACATTTCCAGTTCTAAACCTGCATAAAAGGTTCTTTGTCATAATATCGCTTAAATTACAACAATAGACCTATACTATTACAAGATAGCTTAGTAATCTGCCTTAGCTTTTCCTTTATCCTTTTTCGATCCTTCGGGATGTTCAGTCTTAGCTGTATTCATATGGTTCAAGCAAGAGTGAGCATAACTAGCTTAGCAAGTATAACAATATAATAACAACATGCTTGACACATATAAATCGTATATCTTCGATAACTGAACAATAGTTATGAAGTACTATTGATAATTCAAAATAGCACTTCATCTTTTCTTTCAAAATGTTTTACAATAACAACAAAGATTTAGTAAAACATTCACTTTGATCGAGACCCTCGAGTATTCATTCGTTATTGGAAAAGGATAACCCTAAGCAAGTCCGTAAGTCTCGATATCACTTACGAGCACTTTCTAGGTGATCACCCTATTGTACTTCTATGTTGATCAACACTACATCCATTAAACGTATGTATCGCTTAAGCATTTGGCAACCTCACGTGCTCGCTCATTTTACCGACAAAACATTTGTTTAACATTTCAGTTTCTTTTGAAAACCCTATCAAGTAGTTGATAAAAGATAACAACATTTGATAATACATGAATAGATTATCAATACATCAAGTCTAGCCAAAGGAATTGGCTTCAACTTCAACATACTTCAATTCATGCGAAAGAATACATGAAACTCAAAAACTTGTTCGATTGAATCGAGACAACAGCTTAGAATACTTGCCTTTAAATATTCTGCGGTAAATTAACTTTATGTTCAAGTCGTTCAAGTCTCTACAATACATGATCACATAATGCCTTACATTAGGTCACATATAATCAAGTATGTATATGACTATATCATACTCTTTATTTCAATCTAATTGTGTATTAGATTCATTTAATATTCGTTCCGGTTTATCATTATGCTTGCATTATACTTGACTAGGTTATCTCAACCCTTATACATCATCCTTAAGGTTTAACAATGTTTAATCAATGTTACATTACCTTCTTTAAGTTATGTTTACTTCCATTTCCTTTATTTATACTTAGAAAATTTCATTACTATCTTCGCTCGAGATCGGCGCCAGGCGCAAATTTATACCTACATCTCGTATTTGTGGCCCCGAGCTTAATGTATAACCCGTCTCTGACTTGGTCTTTGCCAGCGTGAGTCCTTATTTAATGGGCAAATAACTGCCTACACACTCAGTGAGGATTTTGTCATCGTTTCATGAAATGCATTTCACTTATTGAACTAAGGTTTGCGCGGCTGCGACGAACTCTTGCAGTAGGCTTTCTTCATCGTTCAGCAACATGTGGCATGTCTTTTGCTTAGGGTTGGCCATGGCTTTCCAACTCTATGCACCGATATCAATTTCGGCTTTGAAATTTTGTGAACTTCCTGACGATAACTTCTTCGTTATAAGTCTAAATTGGCTCGCTCAAAAGCCTCACGGTTCACAAATTACGTGACTCTACATGACCATTCAAGAATTTTATCTATTTGACTTCGTTTGCTAAAAATTCACCTATTGGTTCATTTTTAACGTAAACGATAAACGTTCGTGAACGTTCAACGCTCGTTTCTTCGTTCTAAGTCGGAATCCGGTCATTTTTGAGTCCGCAACTCTTAAATGCCAATTATGACTTGTCTTTATTGGAAAACAATGGTTTCATGATCAATCATAAAATTTGACTTCCATTCCGAGAATTTTACGTATTTGACGTTTATCGTCCAATCGTGCAAATTCTGGAAATTCTTCATTCTTATGATTTTTTCAACATTACAAATGAACTTCATTCATCATGTGAACATTTTAACATCCTTAATACAACAACTTATATTCATGGTTGGATTTTTGGACTTATTCTTCAAGAGCTTATAACTTGTCATTTATAAACTACTTAAGATTTCATCGTTAATGACTTATGACAAGTTAAAGTTTCTTAAACATCATTTCTTATATGTTCTTAACATATAACTTAACTTGGGTATACATGATACATATGATCATATAAATTCTTTTACCTTCATATCATTTCTCTTAATAAACTTTTTACAAGTTCATATTATTTTCACATAAGTTTATAACTTATGCTAGCTTAAATGACTTATTACCAACTTAATTGGCTTAAGTTCATTACTTACTCATTCATGTTTCTTAATCCAACTTTTCTTATCATCCTATCATGAATAGAGATAGAAGATAATTGGAGAAGAAGTCTTACTCTTTTGTTGTCTTGGTAAGTAGCTTGCTTCTTCTTCTTAGCTTATGGAAATGACTTATTGCTAGCTTATTCTCTCTAACACTTAAGCACTTTAGAAGTGTTAGATTATTTGATCAACCAACAAATGACTAGCAAAGCTCTTCTATTTATAGACTTTCCAAGGTTAGGGTAGTTTGGTCTTTAAAACATCCCACCTCCTTAAGCCACCTCCTTACTATTCATTACTTGCTAGCCACTCTCTTATCTCTTACTTGGCCATTAATTCAAAGTCTTGGTCAATACTCCTAACTTGGTCACCACATATCTTGGTCATCACATTACTTGGTCATTACATTACTTGGTCACCAAATTCAACCATATTAATATGGTTTGCCCCATGGATCATACCACTCATGGATTCCATCTTGGGCTTACATTAATTAATCCTTGGGCTTTACTTTAACAAACACTAATTGGTTCATTAATTCATTAGTTGGGCTTCTCTCTCTAATTCACTTGGACTTGTATATAATTGTTTACCAATCATCCAAGTCCATTAACATTTCTTAGTACATATTGTTGATGTATTATTTTTTATTCTAATTCTTATAGAATTTATATACGGTATTTCATCCTTCATATAAACTCAGTATAATACTTTTATATTATACTGCTTTTCATTACTTCATAAATACCAAGTATCATACAATTATTACTTATTCTTTAACACTTCGCTTTTACTTAACGCTTATAATTTAAGTCCATGTTTAATTATTACTTTTTCTATAACTAGATTTTTATTACATAATCCATCTTACCTTGTTATTCCATCATTGCGTTTTTCTCGGAATCTCAAAATTATATCCCGAGCAAAAACCGATGAATAGTATTTTTTGAAAAATTTCTCGAAAAACTTTTATTTTCGTCTTGGAAATCCAAACACTTTAATTCATCCACGTAGCCCAAATACTACGATATTCTAACATCAATAGGTTATACAATGACAATCATCTTGATAACACATGGAATATGATTTATTATTATTTAATTTAACAAAATCATTTTACAATAAGATCCGAATTTCTCGGTCATTACAGATATACTCAGTAAGTGGATGTGCACAACCCTGTCTTATGATAACACGAGGTTGTATGTCATTAGACATCTTGTATGATAGTGGCAAAACACCCTTCCAACGTTGGGTTCGCCTCACCCTAGTTGATTCACCAAATATAACTACTAAATGATGACCACCGTTTCTACTCCTTCCTGTTACCTCGCCAACCCCGGGCCTACACTCTTATTTCCTAAAAGGAATTATGAAGCAAAAGGGTGAAAGACAACTAGCTCAAGAAAGAATATCATGACTAAAGATAATTAAATTATCAATAGCCTTCATCAATAATAAATAAGAGATTTAGAACATATGGTAGATGATAAAATTTCAACCATAGTTGCAGCGGAACGAGCAATCCATTAGAAGAGTCAAATAGACTATAAAGTCTATTATCTTCTACATGTTAAAAATCCACCAACAATATTTTATCCTCAGAACATCAATCAACAATTTCGGTCCACAATCATATGAATAACTCATAATCATAATTATAGTTCTAAATTCCTCTTCTCATCCGGTGATTTAAGATAATTTTCATCACCTATCTTTACCCGAAACATCAAAGATCATGGTTACACCAAATCACATTTCTGCTCATAATCATACTAATAACTTCATCTTTGCACTCACGCCCAAAGATATTCATTTGAATCACCAGGTTGGTCATGTTCATCTCAACACCTATTCATCTTTGCACTCACCGCCAAAGATATTCAACAACATGTCATCTTTGCACTACGGCCACGAGATATTCATCAACAATTCATCTTTTACTACAGCCAAAGATATTCCTCAACAGCTCATATTTGCACTACAGGCCAAATATATTCATCAACAGCTTCATATTTCAGACTACATGCCAAATATATTATTATCTCAAAGAAATATATAATCATTTCGTAATTTATATAAACAATAATTATAACCATGTTGATCATTTCACCTTTGCACTTAAGCTAAAGATATTCAATTATAAATTCAATGGTCACGATCATACCAAATAAACAATTCAACTTTGCACCATCGCCAAAGAGAACTCATAGTCATGATCATACCAATAATCTACCCATCTTTACACTCGTGTCAAAGAGAAATTAATATCATCATTAGGGTTATAAAAATGTTATATATGATAATAAAATAATATAATCAACATATAGATTTAATCTCAAGAGTAATATTCATAACTCAACTATAATTTGGTCGTAAAAGAAACCAATTTTATCGTGAATAGTACCCATAAATAGTAACTTCGTGAATAGTAACTCATGAATAGTAACTCATGTTCACGATACCATTTCTATAAGTTTAATAATACTAATAATAATAATAATAATATAAAATTCAAACTTAATTTATATATGCATCAAAGTTTACTCCTGTGTACGAGACCTTTAAACATTCATTACATCATAGATAATAAGTATCATTGTCTTAATAAACTTTAACTATTACACAACATATTATAAATCTCATTCAAATGCCTTTCCTTTCCCTTGTTCTCGCCTCAACCTTCGTCGATCATACTTAATCGAAAAACATTTAAATTTAAAGCAAGAATGAGCATTGATTGCCCAAAGAAGTAATAACAACAATATATATTAGTCGAAAGAATTAAATGTTTTCTTTTGAAAGACACTTCTACAACGAATCAACAAATAGAAGTAAGTTTAAAACCAATAATAACAACATATCACTTTCAATATGAAATTTTTGAAACTACGATAGACTATAACCGAGATCACCAACATACTACTATGAACATTGTTTTCTATTTTCAAAAGGTTAAATGTAAATTCATCTCAGAAACCGTCATAACTAACTTACTTGCACGGGGTGATCAAATCTGCTATGCCCTCAGATTGATCAATACTACATGCAAGAACGATATTATCGCTCACTCTATCCACCTTAGGTGCACAAAAGTTTTCCCATATTCGGATGTTCATACTTAGTTTGAATCCAAACCAAAACAATCTGTTGGATACAATAACGTTCTATCTTGTTCAACAATATTTTTATGTCTAGTCAATCAAATAGCTTAGACGGCTTTTAAGTCAACGATACATACTTGAAATCAATAAGTATGTATCAACATATGATTAAATACAATGGTTATCCAAGTGGGGACACTTGTCTAACCCTATATACTAATTAATCTAATGTAATAAATATCCTAATTATACAATAATACAATGATCGGATAATGTAAGAACTTGTATGAATACAAAGATTGATACATAATCAATAATAATAGAGTTAATAATCCGCACAATAATAATATAATTCTCAAACTTTCTTACTCATGTCCATCAGATAAAGTAAATGCAAAAGTAGGATACTTGCACAATATAAAGAATAGTTCGATACTTGCTCAATAATAATTGGAGTAAGTTTAGAAACTTGCATAACATGATATACCGTTTGCATCTAAATAAAAGTAGTGTATAAGGTTTAGATATCATTTCGAGTCATTGCCATAATAACGCAACTTAGATTAATCTTTTATACAAATACCTATCAAGAATAAGATCATTCGCTCAATTAGAATAATATATCATATCACATAAGATCGCTAATTTTAAAATCAAAGACATAACCTAATCACATTGTCACATATGTTTAACAATTATCGATTCACTAACAAACACATATCTAAATCAATTTATCTAAGTCCGCATCAATTTCTCAAATATTTCTATATCCGACCGACTTTTTTTATCGTAAATTATCGAGTCTAAGACTCTATCGTAGTTCAATATTCGCTTAGATATTTTAAATATCACCATATTATTTTTCATAGCCTTATAATAATTTTTAAATAATTATTATACTTTATCATGAATTTTCAAACACCAAATCATTATTAAATGATTTAAATATTAACTAATTCTATTATCATTAATATTTAATTAATATTAAACTATTAATGAAACTATTGCTAAAATATTAAAGTTATTTATAATAACTCAAAATATTTTTAAAGTATTAATATTACCCTTAAATGATTTTTAAAACATTTAAAATCATTTTTAAATAATTACCATTAATATTAGAATATTAATTTATTATTTATCAAAATATTAAAAGTCATTAATTATAACTTAAAATATTTTTAATTCATTTATTTCCTTTTAAATGATTTTTAAATCAATAAAACCATTTTAAACTATTTATTTAATATAATTATTAAATAAACTTAATATCATTAATATTAAATTATTAATGAAATTTACCTTTAAATATCAAAAGTTATATTTTATAACTTAAAATATTTTTAAACTATTTATTTTCATTTAAAATGATTTTTATAATATTAAAATCATTTTTAATTAATTTATTTAATATAATTACTAAATAAATCTAATATCATTAATATTTAATAATTAATGAAATTTATCTTAAAATATTAAAAGTTATGTTTTATAACTTAAAATATTATTAAATACCTTATTATTATTTAAAATGATTTTTAATACAATAAAATCATTTTTAATTAATTTATTTAATGCATTTATTAAATAATTTAAATACCAATAATATCCAAATAAATATTAATATTTATGAAAAATATGTCAAATTATTAAAAGTTAATTTTTATAACTTAAAATAATTTTTAAAACTGATTTTATAATTTTTAGAATTTATTTCTATTTTTAATGTATTTTTCTAAATTATAAAACAAAATAATTAAATCCGTCATAAAGGCTTTAGCGATAATTTATCATGATAGGTGTTCTTGAGGCTCAAGAACACACCGATAACAAAGTCGCTCAAGGGTACCTACTTTCACCATCTTTAATTCTTAATCTAAAATTTTCTCGACATTATAACTTGATTAAATATCAGTAGTATGATGTAATACTACATGTTCATAACCACATCCGACCAAATCATAAACATGAGGGATATCTAAGATCGTAAATGTTTCGAATCGTTTCATCATATTCATCATCACCTAAAATTTCTAGTCATGGCTTGGCATTAACGCCTTTGTGGCCTTAAATCATGAAATCTGCTCAAGGTAAATATTTTCCGCTTTCGACGCCATATGTAGACAAACTATCGTAGAACATGTTTCAATACATGGTCAAGTCTAACAATAAATAATCAAACCGATCTAAGCTAGCAAACATGTCAGTCAGAGTGTTTCGGTTTTTTCCTGTAAACCTCAATAGCTTCGACCTATCACTTTCATGCTCAATTACTTTATGTTCTAGTCATGGTTTATATCGCTTAATGGGTCAAATCTTTAGTATACACTACAAGGAACAATAACATATCCTCAATCATCATAACATCAACACAAACAAGATATATATAACTTTTCAAAGTACTTCTCCTGAATCCGTTTTGAACATTTCGGGTTTCCCAAATGTTCTTGAAAGCGCTTTGGCCACCAAGTTCGACCATCTCTATATTTGATTCTCATAATGATATATGTGATATAAAGGCTTTAACATGTAGTATTCATGTCATTCTACAACTACAAAACAACAACATGGCAAAACAAACTTAAACATAGCAAGATCCAAGCCCCTCAAAAACACCGCCGAGAGGTTTCTCGGCATGATTCTGGTTTTCAAGAATAATGGCCAATGCCGGCCAACCCACTTTTGACCTTAAATAACTTTTAATCTACAAATGTGATATGAACCATGATTCAAGTTCCATATTCAAGATCTCCCATCATACTACAAGATCCAAAGTTTAAAACACAAAACTCATAACACCATCGAGAGATCTACAAGGACCCGACATTCACGTCCGACATCAAAAAAAAAAAATTTTTCAGATTTTTTAAAATCATCAAATCCGAGCCTCTAGATGTTATGGATTTAACATCTAGCAACCCGCATCATCATTAACACCCCATACAACATATTTAACACAAAAAAATAACATCTAACATAAGATCAAAAGATTTTCAATTTTAGGGTTTGCACCTTTTATGCTCAAATTTTCGATTTCTATGCTTCCGATTTGATATTGTGTTCGTGGGGCTTGATTTGGGACCGATCTAACAAGGAAATTTCGTGGGTTTTAGCTTGAGAGAGAATGGCTAGAGTTTGTGAAATAATTTAGGCCAAAAATGTGCACTTTCTCTCTCTAAATTTATATAAAAATCATGCAATGCATGTATGGTATGGATGAATCGATCATGTGATGTGTTATATCATAGGCTCATAGGTAGGTCTAGGGGGTGGTGGCCGAGATTTGCAAGATTTGTCTAACAATAATTCAACATAATGGGAAAAAGGGCATTTTGGTAATTATTTTTAATTTCAAGGGTATTCTTGTCCAAGGTTATTAAATCTAGGGTTTAATCACTAGATTTTACATCTTAAAGTTTCCCAAATAATTACTAGGATTTGGACAATTAAAATTAAAGTGTAATAAAATTTTAATTTAAAACACACTAATTAAATTAGGTTTTTAATAGAAATTAGGGTTTTTAAATTAGGTGGTTCCTTAATATCATTAGGGTTCCCAAATTAACAATTAGGGTTTCCTAATTATCATTATAATTTACTAAAATAATAATTAGGGTTTCTAATTTTAGCAAATTAGGGTTTCAAAATAATAATTAGGGTTTCTCCTAATTACGTAAATTATATAATACACAAAGAAAATTCATATAACACAATTACTACATACGCCTCTAACTCATAACCGAGTTTAACAATTAGGGTTTAATAACACGATATATGGGTTATGATATAATTTACCATATTTGGCCACCATTATCGGCTACATGCATTTACAAAGACATATTTATAAAGATCGAAAAATCATTAAAATATAATTAATATTATATTATTATTCTCATCCATCGATCAATACCCAAATTTAGGGTTTGATTCCATATCCGATTTATTTTTCATATACTAACATTAATAATTAAGCTTAAAATAATTAACTTAATAATATTCTAAAAATTCATATATAATAAAATATTTATTATTATAATTCCAATAATCATTTCATATATTATTTAAATAATATAAAATCATATTTTCATGAAAATAAATAATAAAAACATTTCTACTATAAAATTAATTATTATAAGTATATATAATTTATAATGATCAATAATTCTAAAATAAAATTATTTGAAATTATTCATGTAATAAATAAATTTTATTTATCACATATATACATACATTATTACTTGCATATATTCCTCATCTTAAAAATAAAAAAAAAAAAATTATATGCAAAATTTCTTATTTATTTACATAGAAAATATCCAAGTTATTACATTCACCTCTCCCTTATAAGGATTCCGCCCCTAATCACCGCTTTAAAACTCATACATATAAGGGTACATAGCCTATACAATCATCATCGCTAATAGATCTCGATCATATTTGATCGAACAAATCTTTAACTATTCATATAAAGCTTATCTTTCTCGATTAAACTAAATTTTATTTCTAAAAGAACTCAAATTCCTCCTCAAAATTTATTTATAAAATAATTTGCTATATAAAGGAAAATCATATATATACAAAAAAATAAAAGTTATTCAAATAATACCTGAGTTCCATTCCCAAATGCCACAAGATCCTCGGACCGCCATATCAAGACTCGTATATTTGGTTTGTTGGTCAAGCTCAGGTCCCCGATTGCCATAGTCCCGCTTCCTTTTCCCGGTTACACTCCCCGCCCCATTTTCCTCTTTGACAATCCTCACCTTATGTTCAATGATCCACATAGAAAACACCCATTGTTCATCTCTTGGGTCGGGCAATGGGAGATATGACCTCCCGCCTGCACTTGTAACATACAAACTTACCTTCGTACACTCACCAGAGTGATTCTTCCCACATTTCCCACACCGCACTATCTCGCTTCTTCACACCTTCCCCGCTTCACCCTAACATTCCCAAAATAATTCCCTTTCTTTTCTCACCCCTATTCCCACTATTAGTTTCCACCTTCACAACTCCTACAACTTTTGCTTTTGTTCCTCTTCTCCTTGTTGTAGAGGCTTATGGCCTCACTCCCTCCTCACCTATGATAGCCTTTTTCCATGAGTGTCGCAAAAGTATTGATTTGCAACATCGCCACCTTGTTGTTGTAGCTGTGGTTTTAATCCCAAATTTCAAACTTTCTTGCTTCCTAGCCTCCAGATCAACTTGATGCGAGCTAACCTAGCTAACTCATTAAACTTTATGCATACTCCGCAATACCATGTTCTCCTCGCTTAACTCCAGTAAATTTTACCTCCATCCTAGCCTCAGCATGCTAGCCGAGAGGTAGTTTTCAAAAACAAAGTCTTAAACCTAGCCCAAGTAACTACTCCTCTCCCCGCCTCGCTTGATTTGCTTCCCACCAAAAGTTCGCCTCCCTTTCATCATATAGGTGGCAAAAGAGGTCTTTTGCCCTCATCTACCCTAGCAACTACGAACGCCTTTTTCTATCTCGTTAACCCATGTCTGGCTTCTATAGGTCACTGTTCTCTCAATTCGTGGTCCTACCGCCTTGAAGTCTTTGAAGTTTGCTGTTTATTGTCTCTGTTTGCCTCCCTCAATACCGGTATTCCCTCACCAGATAGCCTCGAGCTACCATGTTCGCAAAGTTTTGCATCGGGTCTTCATGTTGTCCCTCAAATATTGTCGATGATTCTTTCCGCCTTTTTGATTTCGTGTTTTGACGCCTCAAGCATTATCTCGATTACATAAAATCATAAATTTAACTTACATTCTAAACCTTATTGTATAAGTTTAATATGTAACACAAAGTTTTATACAAAACTTATTCCATTAATGAAACATTGATTCGTATTCATCAATTCAAAGTACTTTACATAACGTAACACATACCGCTATCCCTTTCAGACCACAAAAGTTCTGGAATTACCGTAATAACTTATACAAAAGTTTGAGAATATTACATTACACCCGCATATTATCAAACATACATAATCAACTACTAATCCTACTAATTTCCTAAGTCACTATTCTTTCCTCTTTCTTTTCCCTTTCTTGCTCGTGAGTCGCATTACGATTTGTTGATTCCTATTCCCATTTGATCAATTTGATTTTAAGCTTATCTTGTTCTTCCATAGTTTCTATTAACGCCTTTCGCAATTGGTTATTTAGTAGCTTTTCTATTTCCCACAACTTTTCTAGAGAAGAAACCTTGTTCTTCGATTCTCAGATTTCCGCTGATGCTTGATCACCCAACTTTAGTGTCTCAATCACTATCCGCCGGGCCCCACCATTTCCTGGATCCGTACTACGCTTTCCAATACCACCACCTCATCAAGGTTGTTCGCACACTATGAGCCTCTATTTCAGCTTTTTGGCTTTGATATCGCCTCTTTCTTTACGATCGTAGAGTATCCTAATTCTTTTCAACCGACATCTACACACAACTTATCTTGATTAGTAAATAGTATATACACACAAAAAAAAATAGTTTTATAAGAGTTATCTTTTATTTTGTTTAACGATGAATTTATTCAATTCATCTCCTTTAAACTCTATATGAGTTATCCGTATTTTCAACGCTTCCTCTCGTTTCTAAGGTTATAGCCTAAGGTCGATCCCACCTAAGGTTTCTAACCCTAAAGCTTTGATACCAACCTCGCGACGCCTCAAATCCGGTACTTGAAACCCTAACTCTAAGGTTTCACGATACCATTTCTATAAGTTTAATAATACTAATAATAATAATAATAATATAAAATTCAAACTTAATTTATATATGCATCAAAGTTTACTCCGTGTGTACGAGACCTTTAAACATTCATTACATCATAGATAATAAGTATCATTGTCTTAATAAACTTTAACTATTACACGTATATTATAAATCTCATTCAATGCCTTTTCTTTCCCTTGTTCTCGCCTCGAACCTTCCGTTGATCATACTTAATCGAAAACATTTAAATTTAAAGCAAGAATGAGCATTGATTGCCCAAAGAAGTAATAACAACAATATATATTAGTCAAAGAATTAAATGTTTTCTTTGAAAGACACTTCTACAACGAATCAACAAATAGTGAAGTAAGTCAACCAATAATAACAACATATCACTTCCATATGAATTTTTGAAACTACGATAGACTATAACCGAGATCACCAACATACTATGAACATTGTTTTCTATTTTCAAAAGGTTAAATGTAATTCATCTCAGAACCGTCATAACTTACTTTGGCACGGGGTGATCACCATGCTTATGCCCTCAGATTGATCAATACTACATGCAAGAACGATATTATCGCTCACTCTATCCACCTTAGGTGCACAAAAGTTTTCCCATATTCGGATGTTCATACTTAGTCGAATCCAACCAAAACAATCTGTTGGATACAATAACGCTTCTATCTTGTTCAACAATATTTTTATGTCTAGTCAATCAAATAGCTTAGACGGCTTTTTAAGTCAACGATACATACTTGAAAATCAATAAGTATGTATCAACATATGATTAAATACAATGGTTATCCAAGTGGGGACACTTGTCTAACCCTATATACTAATTAATCTAATGTAATAAATATCCTAATTATACAATAATACAATGATCGATAATGTAAGAACTTGTATGAATACAAAGATTGATACATAATCAATAATAATAGAGTTAATAATCCGCACAATAATAATATAATTCTCAAACTTTCTTACTCATGTCCATCAGATAAAGTAAATGCAAAAGTAGGATACTTGCACAATATAAAGAATAGTTCTGATACTTGCTCAATAATAATTGGAGTAAGTTTAGGAAACTTGCATAACATGATATACCCGCTTGCATCTAAATAAAAGTAGTGTATAAGGTTTAGATATTTGCCTCGAGTCATTACTACAATAACGCAACTTAGATTAATCTTTTATACAAATACCTATCAAGAATAAGATCATTCGCTCAATTAGAATAATATATCATATCACATAAGATCGCTAATTGCAATCAACACATAACCTAATCACATTGTCACATATGTTTAATAAATTATCGATTCACTAACAAACACATATCTAGTCAATTTATCTAAGTCCGATCAATTTCAAATATTTCTATATATCGACCATTTTATCGGGTAAATATCGAGTCTAAAACTCTAATCAGTAGTTCAATATTCGCTTAGATATTTTAAATATCACCATATTATTTTTTTTCATAGCCTTATAATAATTTTTTTAAAATAATTATTATACTTTATCATGAATTTTCAAACACCAAATCATTATTAAATGATTTAAATATTAACTAATTCTATTATCATTAATATTTAATTAATATTAAACTATTAATGAAACTATTGCTAAAATATTAAAGTTATTTATAATAACTCAAAATATTTTTAAAGTATTAATATTACCCTTAAATGATTTTTAAAAACATTTAAAATCATTTTTAAATAATTACCATTAATATTAGAATATTAATTTATTATTTATCAAAATATTAAAAGTCATTAATTATAACTTAAAATATTTTTAATTCATTTATTTCCTTTTAAATGATTTTTAATTCAATAAAACCATTTTTAAACTATTTATTTAATATAATTATTAAATAAACTTAATATCATTAATATTAAATTATTAATGAAATTTACCTTTAAATATCAAAAGTTATATTTTATAACTTAAAATATTTTTAAACTATTTATTTTCATTTAAAATGATTTTTATAATATTAAAATCATTTTTAATTAATTTATTTAATATAATTACTAAATAAATCTAATATCATTAATATTTAATAATTAATGAAATTTATCTTAAAATATTAAAAGTTATGTTTTATAACTTAAAATATTATTAAATACCTTATTATTATTTAAAAATGATTTTTAATACAATAAAATCATTTTTAATTAATTTATTTAATGCATTTATTAAATAATTTAAATACCAATAATATCCAAATAAATATTAATATTTATGAAAATATGTCAAATTATTAAAAGTTAATTTTTATAACTTAAAATAATTTTTAAAACCGATTTTATAATTTTTAGGAATTTATTTCTATTTTTAATGTATTTTTCTAAATTATAAACAAAAATAATTAAATCCGTCAAGAAAGGCTTTAGCGACAGCTTTTTGTCATAGGGTGTTCTTGAGGCTCAAGAACACCGATAACATCAAAGGCAAGGGGTACCTTTTCACCATCAATTAATTTTTAATCTAACTCTTTCTTCGACATTCTATCGATTAAATATTGTAGTAGATGATGTAGAAGTACATGTGTATAACAATTTCGACCAAATCATACAACATGAGGGATATCTAAGCATCGTAAATCACCGTCGAACGTGTTCATCATATTCGGGTCGCCTGCAAAATTATAGTCATGGCTTGGCCAATAACGCCTTTTCAGGGCCTTAAATCATGAAATCTGCTCAAGGTAAATATTTTCTCGCTTCGCTTGCCATGTAGACAAACTATCGAGAGAACATGTTTCAATACATGGTCAAGTCTAAAATACTTAATCAAACCGAGCTAAGCTAGCAAACATGTCATGTCGTAGTGTTTCGGGTTTTTCCTGTAAACTCAACAATGATTCGAATCTATCACTTTCATGTTCAATTACTTTATGTTCTCGTCATGGTTTATATCGCTTAATGGGTCAAATCTTTAGTATACACTACAAGGAACAATAACATATCCTCATATCATCATAACATCAACACAAATAAGATATATGGGCCATTGGCCAAAGTATTCTCCTGAACCGTTTTTTGAACATTTCGGGTTTCCCAAAAATGTTCTTGAAAGCGCTTTTGCTACCAAGTTCGACCATCTCTATATTTATTCTCATATATATATGTGATACAAAGGCTTTAACATGTAGTAGTATTCATGTCATTCTACAACTACAAAACAACAACATGGCAAAACAAACTTAAACATAGCAAGATCCAAGCCCTCAAAAACACCGCCGAGGTTTCTCACCGATTCTGGGGCTTCAAGAATGCCAATAAATGCCAACAACCCACTTTGACCTTAAATAACTTTTTAATCTACAATGATATGAACCTCGATTCAAGTTCCAGATTCAAGATCTTACATCATACTACAAGATCCAACACTTAAAACACAAAACTCAAACACCTACAGAGATCTACAAGGCCCCGACATTCACCGCCGCATCTTCATCAAAAAAATGTTTTTCCAGATTTTTAAAAACTTCAAATCGAGCCTCTAGATGTTATGGATCTAACATCTAGCAACCCAGATCATTGATTATATACCCCATACAACATATTTAATACAAAAAAACTAACATCTAACACTTCGATCAAGGTCGATTTCTTTTGGGTTTGCACCTCTTTATGCTCAAAATTTTGATTTCTATGCTTCGATTTGATAAGTGTGTTCGTGGGGCTTGATTGGGGACCCATCTAGCAAGTAAATTTCGTGGGTTTGAGCTTGAGAGAGAATGGATAAGAGTTGTGAATAATTTAGGCAAAAAATGTGCACTTTCTCTCTCTCTAATTCTATATAAATCATGTATGCATGTATGGGATGGTATCATGTGATGTGTTGTATCATGTACAGGGTGTGATCATGTGATGTGTTGTAGATTGTAGCTCATAGGTAGGTCTAGGGGTGGTCGCCGCATTTTTTCTAGATTTGTCTAGCAATAATTCAACTAATGGGACAAAAGGGTATTTTGGTAATTATTTTTTAATTTCAAGGGTATTCTTGTCCAATGTTATTAAATCTAGGGTTTAATCACTAGATTTTACATCTTAAAGTTTCCCAAATAATTTCTAGGATTTGGACAATTAAAATTAAAGTGTAATAAAATTTTAATTTAAACACACTAATTAAATTTAGGTTTTTAATAGAAATTAGGTTTTAAATAATTAGGTTTTTAAATCATTGGTTCCTCAATATCCTTAGGGTTCCTAAAATTAACAATTAGGGTTTCCTAATTATCATTATAATTTACTAAAACAATAATTAGGGTTTCTAATTTTAGCAAATTAGGGTTTTCAAATAATAATTAGGGTTTCTCCTAATTACGTAAATTATATAATACACAAAGAAAAATTCATATAACACAATTACTACACAGTCTTAAACTCATAACCGAGTTTAACAATTAGGGTTTAATAACACGATATATGGGTTATGACATAATTTACTATATTTCGCCTACCATTATCACCTATGCATTTACAAAGACATATTTATAAAGATCAAAAATTAAAATATAATTAATATTATATTATTATTCTCATCCCTCGATCAATACCCAAATTTAGGGTTTGATTCCATATCCATTTATTTTCATATACTAAAATATTACATTATTAATTAAGTTAAAATAATTAACTTAAATATTCTCTAAAAAATTCATATAATAAAATATTAATAATTATTATATATTCCAATAATCATTTCATATATTATTTAAATAATATAAAAATCATATTTTCATAGAAAATAAATAATAAAATTCATTTCTACTATAAAATTAATTATTATAAGTATATACGTTATAATGATCAATAATTCTAAAATAAAATATATTGAAATTATTCATGTAATAAATAAATTTTATTTATCACATATACTACATTACATTACTTAAATATTCCCATCTTAAATAAAAAATATTATATGCAAAATTTCTTATTTATTTATATAGAAAATATCTCAAAAAAATATGTTAATATCCATCATTTATATCCACATAAAATAAATATTTCCTTATCATATAAATCAATAATTAATTATTCACAAATAATATTACAGAATCACAATAATGACAACCACGCAGTTCCTAGGAAAGAGGGGGCTTTCCAATAAGAATTTATCCTTACTGGCACGCAATTAGGTGACCAAACCTCTCCTTGACAGAACTTTCTAGACATTGTCAATAATGCTATCTAATAATATTATTCAATTAATATGAATTATTGATCTGATAATGGAAAATACTATGCAGTGACAATTATTGAAACAACAATAATATAAAATATCAACGAAGCAATTATTGAACCAATAAAAATAAAATATTGAACAGTAATTACTGTAACAATTATTGAGTAGTGCCTTCTTACGTAAGAATCAATAATTTCAAAATCATTATGCAATCTGGTAATAATCTTTGTGCGATAATGTGTATTCTCGTATTTTAACCACCGGGTATTCCAAATGTGTTAACTGAGAACGATTACGCCGTTATTTATAAAAACTCAAATTTGTCGTTTTCTTTGTCCGCCAGCTTATCCGTTATGGGGCCCAAATGGTTTAACGCCTTAAATTTAATATTCCCTAGCGGAAAAGAATATTCCACGACCAAACGAATATTCCCAAACAACAATGAATATTTTATAACCACTTGTGTATTTTGAAAAAATTCATATATCACCCTTAACTTTAACCTTTTTATCAATTTAACCATTTACTGAATAGTTATTATAAGAAAAATTGAATACTTTTATTTCATAAAATTCGGGGTCTTACAATATCCCCTCCTTATGAATTTTCATCCCCGAAATTTACGTACTTGGTATTTCGAAAAGTTGAGAATACCTTGGTTTCATTTCAGATTTTATCTCCCGGGTCATCATGATTTCTCCGTTGCTCATCTCTCGTGATAACTTCATTTGGGTTCCTCATTTGTTGGGAAGTCATGACAACCGCTATCCCTCGAACTACTCGGCTTTGACTTGTCTGGGGCAGCATTTGGTGTCATCACTACCGTTGGAATATACTTTTCTATAGGGCATATTCCACCCTCAACTACCTCGTCAGTACTCTCGCTTCATGATCTCAATCATCAATCTTGATCCATATCGAATTCAAATTGACCGCTATATGCAGTGGTAATTCAAAACTTCGATGTTGGGTTCTCCCAATTGCTTTCCGAAAAGAGAAATTCATATCATCTATTTTAGCCTTCTTAGTTCGGACATCTCTTTCCCAATATCCACGTGTCGTGCGCTTTTGCCAATGCATCACTTATTCTCACTCGTTCGGTTTTTCTTCTTTCAAATTTCAGATTCCATCTTTATCATCTTATACTCGCCAAAGAATGCTTCATTCAAGCATCACATATCGGGTAACACTGAAGCTTGAATTGTTGCATCCTTTTGCTCCACGCATCACTTTGTCGTTCTTGATTTCTACTCTTTCTAACTCATGTATACGATTTTGCAATTCTACATTTTGATCATATAATACCTCTAATAAATTCTCCTCGGTACCTCTTCTTCCTCTTCTTCCTCACTCTCACTTTGTTACCTCTGCGACCATCTCAAAAAATTATCAATTCTTCACTCACCACATGGATTTCTCTAATTCCTTCTTCACTTTGACATCACATTATCCTGGTTGGTGATTAGAGGTATCACCACAGTCTCATTTACTCCATTGTTAACATTCTCAGCAGCCATTCTCAAATACTGCCATAAAACAAGGGTTAATTAAACAAATTAACATATCACGTAATATCCCGATATTATGACTGACCAACAAATAAGCTTAGGTAGAACACACTAGCGAAGGATTTACTCATCTCTCCCCTCCTAGTTATATTTTTCGATCTCCGCCAGAGACCATATCCCTAAGCTCTGATACCAAATGTGATAACCCCAAAATAGGTCTATTCCATCCAACCCATTCTGAGTTGCCAAATACATGGTACAGAAAACAACTACAACTTTATTACAACAATTGTCGTGCAAAATACAACAACACATATGCTGTGAGTTTGGATACAAATATATACCAACTGTGACTCTCATCCCAACCTTGGATAGCACGTCACAATGACACCTTACATAAAGGTATAGTCAAAAAGCTGCTTTTAGAAATTAGAATCTTTGGGAAGTGCTCAAGAAACCTTCGTACATGGGAGGCCATGCGTCTAGGTTATGATAGATATCATATGGCCACAGAATTATCCTTGGTTGACCCAATAGACCCCAAAGAAAAACGAGAAGATTACTATCATATTCTTCCCAATGGTGAGTCTTCTCTTAACATATCATTATCTCCACTGTCTCTAATTGAGAATTATACTTCAAACAAACACCAAGATCATATAGGTAGTGCGCATAGATATACTCAGTAAATGGATGTGCATAACCCTGTCTTATGATGACACGAGGTTGTGTGCCATTAGACATCTTGTATGATAGTGGCAAAACACCCTTCCAACGTTGGGTTCGCCTCACCCTAGTTGATTCACCAAATATAACTACTAAATGATGACCACCGTTCTATTCCCTCACTACCCTCTAAACAAACCCAATACACTCTTATTTTACGAAAGGAATTGTGAAGCAAAAGGGTGAGCACAACTAGCTTTCAAAGAAAGAATATCATGACTAAAGATAATTAAATTATCAATAGCATTCATCAATAATAAATCAGAGATTTAGAACATATGGTAGATGATAAAAATTTCAACCATAGTTGCAAATGAACGAGCAATCCATTAGAAGAGTCAAATAGACTATAAAGTCTATTATCTTCTCCATGTTAAAATCCACCAACAATATTTTATCCTCGTAACATCAATCAACAATTACGTCCACAATCATATGAATAACTCATAATCATAATTTTAGTTCTAAATTCCTCTTCTCATCCAGGAAGAAGATAATTTTCATCACCTATCTTTACCTGAAACATCAAAGATCATGGTTACACCAAATCACATTTCCTGTTCATAATCATACTAATAACTTCATCTTTGCACTACGGCCAAAGATATTCATTTGTATCACCAGTTGGTTATGTTCATCTCAACACCTGTTCATCTTTGCACTACTAGCCAAAGATATTCAACAACATGTCATCTTTGCACTACGGGCCAAAGATATTCATCAACAATTCATCTTTGCACTACAGGCCAAAGATATTCCTCAACAGTTTATATTTGCACTACAGGCCAAATATATAATTATCTCAAAGAAATATATAATCATTTCAGAATTTATATAAACAATAATTATAACCATGTTGATCATTTCACCTTTTCACTTAAGCTAAAGATATTCAATTATAAATTCAATGGTCACGATCATACCAGTCTACAATTCAACTATGCACTACTGGCCAAAGAGAACCCATAGTCATGATCATACCAATAATCTACCCATCTTTACACTCAAGTCAAAGAGAAATTAATATCATCATTTGGGTTATAAAAATGTTATATATGATAATAAAAATAATATAATCAATATATAGATTTAATCTCAAGAGTAATATTCATAACTCAACTATAATTTGGTCGGGAAAAAACCAATTTTGTCGTTGAATAGTACCCGTAAATAGTAACTCGTGAATAGTAACTCATGAATAGTAACTCATGAATAGTAAACCAGACTCAAAAAGGTAGAAATTCCACAATAAAATCCATACCAATATTTCGGTACAATGATATTGAAATAACATTTCTTAAACTTATAAACAATTTATTTTAATTGTTTACACTTTACTAAATAATGCATTTAATCATCCTAAAATTCCAAACTCATAAGATTTCATCACCAATAACCAAAACCCTCATCAAAAATCTGTATATACCTCATATATGATTCTCGAGCCATAAAATCATATTTTTCAATTTTCTTACTTCACATAACATATTTAATTCTTTTACTCATAACTAGACTATTTTCATAAAAAATACCAAATCAGTTCCAAAAATATTTTTTTTCTGGGATTTAGCAGAATATAGTCCCATATTGAACATATATTTTTCTCGAATTTTTTAAAATTCATTTACTATTTTTCATATGGCCAAAACCGCTTTGAATATTTAGACATTTATCATAAATTGTACTCTTGTCCAAAAATTCCGAAATTTACAGAGTACACTGATATTATATAGATGTACTCCCAAAAAAAATTTCATCAATTTTGGAGTTAACCACAAGGAATTATAAGCGGTTACTTTTAAAATAGTCTTTTCCCGTAAAATTCATAACTCTTAATCTATACATCCAAAAATCACCATTTTTGGACACAATCAATAAAACTCATCAAAATATCATTTCCAATTTTTTCAGAATTTTCTGAAGGTCGAAAGAAGTACGAACTGAAAAACATAATAACCCTTAAAATCCCTTACCTCAAAAGAGTAGTATTTCTGACTTGAATATCGGATATAACGCTGAAAGAACTTGCGTCGTATAGTAACACTCAAGATATCTAAATACTAACAAAAATATGCTTGATAATATAGAGAGAGAAAACTTATGTTTCTGGTGTGATTTTCAATTCTAACCTATTTATAGGAAAATACTAGAATGCCAAAGGAGACTAAAATAATAAAATATTATTATTTATTCTCATTCTTTCTACGCATGCTTTGAAAGCCATCACCCCCTCAATTCTGAAAATTTCAGCAGCCCACATGTTATTGACACCAACCAAAGTGGGTCCCACCCATAAATTTAATAAAAATTATTTTATTTTCCGAAACTTCAATAATTCATAGAAAATAGCCCAGTTATCAGAAAAATACGAATTTTATGTCCATTCGATTGAAATCAATTCTCTACAACTTTGTAGCTTTGAGTTTTTCAAGTTCCAAACCAAAATATCCAAAAATCCAAACGGTTAATTTTAATACCTCCACACCGATAAAATACCCATAAAATACCTCAAAGATTAATTCCTTCATTTTATCCACATAAAAATAAATATATCCATCATTTATATCCACATAAAATAAATATTTCCTTATCATATAAATCAATAAATAATTATTCACAAATAATATTACGAATCACAATAATAACAACAACCAGGCTTCAGAGGAAGGGGGCTTTCAATAAGGATTTATCCTTCTTCGGTAGCAATTAGGTGACTAAACCTCTCTTTGACAGAACTTTCTAGGCATTGCCAATAATGCTATCTAATAATATTATTCAATTAATATGAATTATTGATCTGATAATGGAAAATAATGTGCAGTGACAATTATTGAAATAACAATAATATAAAATATCAACGCAGCAATTATTGAACCAATAAAAATAAAATATTGAACAGTAATTACTGTAACAATTATTGAGTAGTGCATTCTTACGTAAGAATCAATAATTTCAAAAATATTGTGCAATACCGTGTCTTTCTCATCGCAATAACGCCAGACATCGTATTTTAACCAACCGGGTATTCCAACGAAGTAATTAACTTGAGTAACGATTACGCCGTTATTTATAAAAACTCAAATTTATCGTTTTCTTTATCCGACAGTTATCCGTTATGAGACCCACAAATGGTCACATAGCGGCAGGTAAATAATAATATTCTCAAGCCGGAAAGAATATTTCACGACCAAACGAATATTTCCCGACAATAATGAATATTTTATAACCACTTGTGTATTTTGAAAAAAATTCATATATCACCCTTAACTTTAACCTTTTATCAATTTAACCATTTACTGAATAGTTATTATATGAAAAATTGAATACTTTTATTTCATAAAATTCGGAGTCTTACATTAAGAGCTTAGATCAACCTAACAAATTTGATCTATCATTAAGTCCTTGTACATATATTCCTTGAAGGACTTTACAAATAATCATGAGCATTTATATTTAAACATCAAATTAACATATGCATTCTCCCAACACATTCAATGTAGATTTCTGAACGTGAGTAATCGTGTCAAGATTACCGTCTACATACAAGCAAAAGATTAAGGTGTTGCAAACAATTCACCATACAACTTTTCTAGAAACGATCGGGGCGACGACCACCTCACGCAAGCGTGCCGTGGAGTCTATCAAATAGTCCCAAGTCTAACTTTGAAAACAAACAAGAAATTTGGGATTAATATTCTTATATTAAAAAAACTCCTTGCAAACAAACATAGTCTTAGACAACATAAAGGGTATATTAGTAAAAGTGTTAATTTTATTTTATTTTATTTTTTTTCTTTCTAAACCTCGGACAGACCAACAGCCATGTTCCTCTCTCACTGATTATAAACACTTGCTCCATTTATAAAGGTTGAGGTCACTTTTTCTGTTGAATTTTTTTAAGCAAAAATTTCATTTTTTTTTTCTCAATATTTACCAGTTGAAACCCCTCTTTGTTATACGTTGCATCGCAGAGATTACACATGCATGGAGGGAGGAGAAAGTTTTCATTTGAAACACGAAAACTTTTCTTTTGCAAAGAAGAAGGGAGGAAAGTTGCAAGAGCTTTCTGCTAAACTTGCTGAAGTTCGTAAGTCCTTTTTTGAAATTTGTTTAATTACACGTAATACAATTCAATTCCCATTATTAGTTTTATTCATGTTTAGGCTTGATATTTTTGTTTTATTTTATTTTTGACAAAAGGGTTGATTTTTTCCAGGCGAATTATTTTGCACTCCATATTATTTTAAAATAATAGAAAATAACGTTTTATTACTTGCACAATGCCCTTTTTCACATGCATTGAGTGTGCTTCTGTGGCTAGTATATATAATACACGAGCTTATGATATTATGCTTATCATTTGAAAAGTACATCTGTTTGTTAGTTGGCTTAGTTCAGTTCATTCTGTATTGTAATTAGAAAATATCACCCATTGTAATGCATGTAAACTGTTTGATGAAAGACCCATTAGAAATAAACTTATCTTGTTTTATTATAAACCTGGGTTTGGTTCTGGTAGGCCGTGGGAAAAATGCTTTGCTGAAATTGTAATAAATTCATTCATAAAAGTGTTACAAGATTGAAAAGATATACTGATAATGATTGGTGTTGCAACAATGATACTCAATGAGCTCTGGACTTGCTCTTCTACACTTGAAGAATGCTAATTTTATGATAAACAAACTATGTACCTAATAACGTAGAACCCAACACAAAAAAGTCCCATGATGTACACGTGTTGCTGGTGCACCCTCTCTCGGGAAGCGAAAAGCAGTCGTTGCAGCCAATGCTTTTACCATTTTTGCATATTGTGGTTGCACAGGTAATGGGAGGGTAGGTTGGTAAATTTTAGTCATCGCAGTTGAACCATGTGTGATGAGCGCCGAGATCTTGCACTAGGCTAACGAGGCTGTCGACGCCGGGAATTTCGATTCGTAAATGTCGTTTATATCCTTTGTATTTCGCTATGTCAATTAATTTATTTAAAGGGTGAGATTTTAAGAAAAGACTGACATGAATGCCGACGAATTTGAAAAAATTGATTTTAATGATTGAGCTGATTTAGACAGTGCCGCCGGTTAGTATAAGTTTAAATGGATGTACCAACTCATCCGGATTTTTAAGGTTTTCGCAATATGGCCCAATATGTGAATCCGTTTAATTTGGTCTGGAACTTGTGATTCAAAGAATTTGGAGGCTTGATTAAGCGAGGGGAAGGTGTTAGGCACCCCCGACTTCTGTGAAAACACGGTTACCACATCTTATTGATTTCCTAAGCATAAAGTGTGTGTGTGATTTTGAGAAAGCTTTTATTTGATTCGTGTTTAGGTGCCTTTATTTTAAAGTCTATTCTAAGCCTCATTTTTGAGTTATTGGAAAATAGTGTTGTACCTTTTTGGACCTATGCACGAAGGATTTGATTTGAAGAAAATTTAGTTTTAGACAAAAGTATATTGAAATGACTTTTTATAAAACAAAGTTTTCAAATCATTCGTCAAATAGGAATCGAGATCCTATAATACTTCCGATTATTAACTTAAGTCTATGAAATTATTCCGAAAGTAGTGTTGTATCTCTTTGGACCTATGCACAAAGTATTTGATTTAGGTAAAAGTTCATTTTTAGAACAAATATATAGAAGTGACGTTTTTGGAAAACAAGGTTTTCGAATCCTTCGTCAAATAGGAATCGAGGTCCTTTGATACTTCCATTTATTCATCCTAAGTAAATCTATCTCAACCCGCTTTATTTTTGATGAAAACTCTTTGCGGTTTTGATATGAAAATCGTTTTAGGTGATAATGCATACAAGAAAGCGCTAAAGTCGGATCATCATCGGGCATGAAATCCATCTTGATACATCCGAACAACCACAATCACAAATTTCAATTATCACGGGATCTTAAATCCGACTTCTCGGGATGAACCCCTCAAACTCGTTTTAAGATCCATTATTACATGTCTGGCGATTTTACATTATTTAAACATTACATTGAAACTAAAAGTTCATCAGCGGGAATCTAGTCGAGATCCGGTTGTTAGATCTCAACCTTGGGATTCTAGGCTCACATTAGTGTACTTAAATATATATACAATAAATCCTAAACTTCGGTGTTAGGAGATTCATCGGTTGAAAATCCTATCACGAGCCATTCACGACCTCCTCACCTCTAGATATAGATCTAGGGCTCTACTGGAGTGAATAGTAGTGACGAAAACCATTTAAATGATCGGATCTACCATAGATCTAAGTCGATCTAGCATATGGGTTAGAGCTTCAAGCTTCATAACCGGTTAAAGTGCTAGATTCGTCTAGATCTAGGTAGATCTAGTCAAAGGACTTGGTTTCTAACAATATATACACAATATAATCAGTAAAATCTCTAGATCTACTAAATAATACACAATATAAATTCAAAACAACAAGCCTAACTATATAAAAACAATATATATGATAGATCTAGTATATTGAACAATATTTACAAAGGAAATAGCTAAAGATTCGCTTTTTTTTACCTTGGGGAGCAAAGAAACACGCTTCTTTTGGCTTGGGATCAACTTATATCACTCTAAACACTCAATATGTATGATATAGAAGATTGAACAACTCAAATTTGGTATAAAAATGCCAAACCCGAGCCTTCCTCACTCTAAAATCGGAACTCTCTCTAGAATGCTCTAACCTCTTCAAATGAGTTACTGATCCGCATATTTGTGGAGCAATTAGGGCAGCCGCAGGTACAATGTAGGCAACCTGATGGGGACTCCAAGTTAAGGACAACGAAGAGATTTTTTATATTTATTATTTAGAGTTTTTATTATGTTTAGTACAAAAGTAGTTGATGTGATTTATGTATTTTATTTATTGTGGGGATTTAGGGATATTAATTAGTAATTAGGAATTTTTAATGTTTAGTAAGGTTATCTTAGTCTTTTAGTACTTTTATTATTCTCCAAGTAACATTAGGGTTTTGAGTCTCTTTAAATAGTGATGTAATCCCCACAAGTCATTTAGACTACATAATATTCATATTGAAATTGATTATTTCATTCATACTGTAGAGGTATCCTATTGTAGAGGTATTTTATCCATTTTGGTGTTGATACGTGGAGTGGATACACTTGAGAGGTCCTAGTGGTTTAAACTTGGAGTTTAAATCCTAGTTTATTTTCCGTTAATTCTTCATCCCAAATCTATCCTTCATCATTTTGGCATCAAAGCTTAAGGTTTCTTTATTAATTTTTCAGTTTTTGGGAGATCTTCGGTTTAAAAAAAAAGAAAAAGGTCGAAAGTACTGTTCATGGGTCGGAGTATTGTTCATCATCGGAGCACTGTTCATCGTTGGAGTTACTATTCATTGCCGGAGTTACTGTTCATTGCTGGAATTAGTTCATCGTGGTTGTTCACTGAAAAAAAAGGGAAGAGGAGAAGAGGAAGGCTGCTCTGCCTTGTTACTACTACTGCTGCTATTCTCTAGGGAACAAGATTAACCGTAATCTCTAACTTATAAATATTTTGTCAAAATTACAATTTACACCCCATGGTTTTCATAACTTTTTAATTTTAACCCCGTAGTTTGCACAGTTTCACTTATACCCTTTCATCCTTTTTAAATCAACCCTACACTTTCTAAATTCCTACTTTATCCCCTATTATTTTATTTTATTTTCAGTTAGGCCCTTGAGTTATAAAAAAAAGTTTTACTTTATTTATTATTTTATAACCCATTGTCTCAAACATCCAATGCATCAAGCTACTAAAGAATTGATTGCCGAAGCAAAAGAGTACATTTAGTTTCTTGCCAGTGAAAGTAACCGAATATACTACCTTATTAATACATGTGGTCATAGATATTTGAAACACAAGGAGGAAGACCTTAGATGGGACATGATTGATGCACAAAATTACCTTAGAAAATTGGAACGTCGATATCAAGATGAACAAAGGAAAGTTGAAGTAAGGAAACATCAACAAGCTGAAGTAAGGAAACGTCAACAAGTTAAAGCAAGAGAACTTGAAAAGGCTACACAAAGAGTGATTTCTATATATTCTTCTATAAAAGATGACATATCTTCTATAAAAGAAGACCTTATTGATTTGCGGGCACATCTTCAAGCAAAGCAAGAGAAAGAAAAAGCGGATGTTTTAAATTTTTGGGATACAAACAATTGTGACGTGTCCATGGAAATTCTTGAAGTTCCAAAAGTTGAACCAGAGATTATGTATGAGGAACAAATTGAGGAAACATTTAACGTTGCTTTGGTGTTGTTCGTTACCGAGGAAATGACGATTCGAGAAGTTGATCCAATCCAAGTTGACATTGTGGACTTCGTTGTTCTAGAAAGCTTATTTTCAGCACCTTTGAATACGAAAACGATGCTCTCATCAATTCTCTTTCCAAATTTTTTTGAGCCTTACCTCGTGATGATGTTGTCAAAGGTGTTTCAAAATGTTCTTCTGTTGCAGAGGAATTCATTGCTTATTCTTTCATATTATAGAACTCGAGGTCGAGTTTTCTCAATAAGAGGAGAGTGATGAGGATTCCAAGTCAAGGACAACGAAGAGATTTTTAATATTTATTATTTGGATTTTTTATTATGTTTAATACAAAAGTAGCTAATGTGATTTATGTATTTTATTTATTAGTGGGGATTTAGGGATATTAATTAGTAATTTGTAATTTTTATTGTTTAGTAAGAGTATCTTAGTCTTTTAGTATTTTTATTATTCTCCAAGTAACAATAGGGTTTTGAGTCTCTTTAAATAGTGATGTAATCCCTACAAGTCATTTAGACTACATAATATTGATATTGAAATTGATTATTTCATTCAAACCGTAGAGGTATTTTATCCATCTTGGTGTTGATACGTGGAGTGGATACACTTGAGAGATTCTAGTGGTTTAAACATGGAGTTTAAATTCTAGTTTATTTTCCGTTAATTCTTTATCCCAAATATGTCCTACATCGAAGCCGTAGGTACACCTGTGGCAGGCTTGGGGTGGGCCCACTTGCTCGGTTTTCTTGCCGCGAAGTCAGCTTTTTAGCTATTCACTGAAACGTCCATAACTTTCAATCCGGAAGGAGGTAGTAGACGTGCCATACCAATCTGGAAAGCTTTCTCTGATAGCTTCGCAATGGTATATTATTTGCCCAATTCCAAGTTCGGGAAGATCGGTTAAAAGGGGAAAAATCATCCATAGGTAGATGTCAGCTAGTCATTCTCCTTGCTTTGTAGTCGGTAATAGTTGGGAGACATGTCATACCAATCCGAAAAGTTCTTTCCGAGGGCTATGCAGTGCCATCAAGTTTGACCATTTCCGGATCCGAGAATGAGGGATTTGCGTTCCTAATTCTAAAGATTTGGGTTTTTTAGTCAATTAAGATTTGCGTTCCTAATTCTAAAGATTTGGGTTTTCTAGTCAATACTAACCGAGGCTCTCGTCTGAACGTTGTCTCACCTGCATGAGAGAAGCGGTGATCTTTCCCCTTCGTTTGTTGCACCCGAACCTTGCATGGAATTTCTCCCGAAGATCATTCCACGAATTGATCGACCCTGCTGCCAGAGTCCCCATCCATTCTCTGACACTCTTCTTTAAAGTTGTCGCGAACATGTGACATTTGGCGGCGTTCGAATGCCCATAATAGGTCATCAACCTGTCATACCCGTCGAATGATCATAAGGATCCCCTAATCCATCATACGTCTCCATCGGGGGCATCTTTTTCTTCGGGTCGGCTATGACCTGATTGATCTCTGGCGAGAATGGTGAACTGGGGCAGCTCGAGGGGGTTCCCATCTGGCTCTTTGCTGCAAGCAGCTTTTCCAACTCTGCTACCCTCATGGCGAGGGGATCGAACTCCTCTTTACGAGGGGACGACTTAGGCCTATCCCTCTCGTATTCAGGAGACGCGACCCTCCTCCTCTGCCCCGATCTTCCCTGGTACTCAGACTTTCGGTCCTGGGAGCGACTCCTCCTTCGGCTTCTGCCTTCTCTAGAGCGACTACTGGGTCTGCTCCTGTCCCTTCCAGCCTCCTCCTGTCGAGGCGTCTGAGATCGGCTCCGATGCCTGTGTCTCTTTGATAAAGCCTCCTGTTCTCCGGCCATTTTGGCCATCTGCTCTTCGAGCTCTTCCTACTGAAGGCGTAGGGCCATCATGGCATCCTTGTTCTGCTGCATCTTCTTCTGCAGAATAAACTGACGCTGGTCTTGGCTCTGCCCGATCTTTCCCTCGCCTATCGTATGCTCGAGACTAGTTGTCGTCGGCATGACTGATGGGGATAGGAGTGTCTTGTTGGCGAAAAACGTCGTCATGGGATGAGACGGGTGTGTGTTGACATTGTCTCCCTGATTCTTAGAACTCAGTCTATCTTTTACTGACCCCCACACCTGGGTGGTCTGGTGAGTTTTAGCTTTTTCCTGGTTAGAAGCACTGCTATCTCTGCTTGCCATAGCCTTCAACCGGAAAATAACACAGTGATTGTTAAAGCACTAAAGAGCCCTCGTTCTAGCACCAATGTTAACGCCAAGTTTCGCCGGCGCGTCCAATCACTGAATCCACGCGCTTAAACCTGCACAATAACAGATCACACAAGAAGCTTCATGGCTTGTGCCGCCGGGTGATAGCTCCGGTGTGCGAATGAGTACAGGCTGGTACAAGGTTTAGCAATGGGGGTTTTAGTGTTTAGTGCTCAAAAAGGGTATTACCTGCTCATTGAAGTCTAGCCTTGTATTTATAGCCATTCTCGTCACCTCAGAGTCCACTTCCGAATCGGATTAGGACTCCTAAACATGACAGTTACCATTGTTTGGGTCCAAGACAATCTCCTTAAAAGGTGCAAGTTGGATACGATCCAATTACTGCCTTTGAGTTAGTTATTCAAATATGGTTAGGACTAGAATCCTTAACCATTTAAACCCCTTATCCCTCCGGACTCCATACAAGGGCCAACCCACTGTATGGGCCCAATCCAACCGAACCCATGTAAACTGGTCTGGGCTCCGGCACAAAGGACTCGGATGCCCGACCCCGAATATCACCAACTAGAATAGGACTCCGGTCCAGAGGACTTTGGATGCCCAACCCCTCAACATCCAGACTTTCAACCCACCCAAAGGGTCGGTAAATTACTCCCGAACATTATTATTATTATTATTTGTTTTGTTTTGTTTGTGCGTGTTTCAACTATCAATGTTTTTTGAAGAAGTTTATTTACCTTGCAAATGTGTTTTTTTTTCAGTGTTCTTAGAGTTCATGGGGTGACAGGATCCAACCGAAGGTACTTGTAGATGTTCCACTGGCCCCCAAACTATTGACTCTTGACAAGGTGGAAAGCAATCCAACTTTTTGTCTCTATATATACTTGTAAAACCCAAAAAATAAAAGAAGTTACAAAGAAAAGGACATCTAGAAACTTGTTCTGTGCCATTTGGCCCCTTTCACAGATATCACTTTCATGTGCTCCTACATTATTTAGTTTTCTGATGAATGTTCTTGTTTCTTGTTATGAATTCTCAGAAACCTATTTGATTGAAGTATATTTAGTCTCCAAAATGTCCCACATTGATCCGGAATTCATTCTGTAAAGGCTTAGAGGTCTGTTGTCTTTCCTTTCCTTGTAATCCAAATGGAAATATCTTTGTTTCCTCCTATGATTATGCAAATGCAGTCCGATCCTCATGTCATGATTTAGAGCAAAAATTAAACTTTTCGAATTAGTATTATGTGAACCATCGCCAGAAGGGTAGTACATCTACGTTTCATAGGGTAATTCTCAAAATCTGGCAACACGTTTTCATCTAAATCATTATTCTCAATTGTAGAAATAGTAAACTCTTCAAATGCTTTATTTGACAAAATGGGTCCTCTGCTAAATCTACTTCAGCTGACCCTCTGCAATGCTAGATATGCAACCAGCCGATAACCGATCAACATCAGGGCCATAATAGCCACATCTATGGCTAAATGGTCTAGACCCACGGATTTCACAGCAGGAAATTCTGCAACCCGGCAATAGGCTCCTTTTGAGCACTCATAGAAGTCATCTTCATTGTACTGGACACCGAGAAGAAGCTTGTAACAATAGTAGCTGTAACTCAAGAACTTTAACCAGACTATGAAAGGAGGAATTTGTCGAATATAATATCCTCCAGCAATGAGAAAAACAAGGGTTGTGACTGAGGCTAAAGTAGTGGCTTGTTTAACATCCATGAGTATGGCACCAATTGCTAAGCCAAGACTTTGGGCAACAAGGACATTATAAATAACAACAAGAAGGGAGAGGATGAATGTGATAGGATCAGGTTTGAGCCCACCCATCCAATAGATTATGAATGTAAAGGCAGTTGGAAGTGCAAGCTCAAGCGGAAGGTCTCCAATTGTTCTTGCCAGGAAGTATGATGATAGGCGGTACATTCCAGATGATCTTTCCTTTATAAGCATAGTTCTTTCTTGGGGGAAAGTGAAAACAGCATTGTAAAGAGGGTAGAATCCCCAAAATACTGAGAAGAAGAAAAGCATGGCAATCTGCATTAAAAAAGCAAGCCAAGTTATCATCCATAAGAAATTTAGGTCTTGAATTTGATGGCTTAGGAAATCTAGCCAGTTTAAATAAAAAAGCAGTTCTAAAATATAAGCCAGTGGGCCCGTGGTCCCCACCTTCGGTTGTTAGATAATGGCATGTACAAAATTTGAAGTGGTGTCTAGTAATATGAAACTTTGCATCTGTCACAGTTTTGGGGCACTGTAAAATGGCCCGGTATTGAAGTTAACTGAATTTTATTTTCATGAGTATTGTAATGCTTTTATATAGATATAATGACTTTGCTTTGAAATTCTTACACGATCTTCAATGTGGGATGTCGGGGTGTTCCACCAGAGCAGTCCGCCAAGTACAGCAACACTTATGACTTGGAAGATTCTAAGCCTATTGAAAGCTTCATACCTTCTCTCTCTCAATCCCCTCAAGAGCAACACCTTGAACTGAAGGCACCAGCTTGTGCACCACTGCTCTGACTTGGCATGGCTTTCTGCATCATTTTGATCCAGGCAACAGTTGTGATTACTCATAAAAGACACTAGTCGCTACTGATAGCCTTTGCTACCAGGATTTTTGAGATAATATAAGTTGCTTTGAGAAATAGTTATAGTGCACTAAATCAGTTGGAATAGAATTGAGGAAACTTACTTGTGGAAGCATTTTTTGTGTAATTATAGTTATTAAAATCCATGCTGCATAGTTCAGCTCTCAACATCGTAGAAATTTTATTTTCATATGCTGACCTGAGAATTTGTCTTACAGACTTCTGCTCTTGTTCTGTTTTATCACCTTGCTCTGTAGCTTGCATTGAATCAGGTCCAATTCCTGCAGTTTGAGTTTTCACTAGTTTCCATGAGTATTCAAGAACTACTTTTATTTGCATTTTCCGAAATTGAATATGCAACATGTTTATAATTTGGCAGGCCCCTACGATATATGTTAGCACGTTTTAATATTCACTAAAACAGTATGCTCAGTGCGATGAGCTTAGTGCGATGAAGGTGACTCTTAAGTTAATCGTTGCACTGAACTGAAAATGGGGCAATCTGATAGTGGAATCCCGAATTTCACACTTTCACATACTGGATTTATACAAATTTGCAACTATAACCATTATTTTCAGCAAGACAAGTGATAAACTTCTATTATTTGAGTTAAAAAGGAGTGGATAAATGGTGGACTAAGACACGGCTTGGATAAATGATGGACTAAGAGACGGCTTGAATAACTGATGGAATAAGAGACAGCTTCCCCTCCCCTCAAATGGACTCTTTTCAGGTATATTTCTTAAATATAAAAAATTAAGTGAAAATATGATAAGTGAGAAAATTACTATAAGAATAGAAACTACCATTAGCAAGATCAAGTAAGAGATCAGCTGGGTTAATAGAGATGGATGTGGAAAAACCAATGGATGAGAAGTACTCCAATGCAGTTGATGCAGGGCCATAGTAGATTGGGCATCCCCCAGAGAGCAACACTACCTTGTCAAACATATGGTAAAGCCGGCTTGAGGGCTGGTGAATTGTGGTGACTACAGTTCTACCCCCACTAGCTAATCTTTTTACTGTGGTTAGGATTTGCAGAGCTGTGGTTGAGTCCAGACCTGAGGTTGGCTCGTCTAACAACAATAAGCTTGGGTTTATGAGCATCTCTTGACCTATGCTCACCCTCTTCTTCTCCCCGCCTGATATACCTCTAAATAGTGGCCCACCAATCATGCTGTTCTTGCACCGAGTGAGCCCCAACTCTGTAATAATGCACTCCACATGCTGGACTTTCTCATCACGGGTTAGTGTTCTGGGAAGTCTTAGTAGTGCAGTGAACACGAGGGTTTCCGTTACCGTGAGATGAGGATATAAAACATCATCTTGTGCAACAAATCCTGTACGCCGTTTGATGGGGCCGGAGAACGGCTGACTATTGTATGTGATCTTTCCTGATAGTTTACCTGTAAGGCGGCCGCCAAGGGCTGTAAGCAGGGTGGTTTTCCCACTGCCAGATGGGCCTAACATTGCTAGTATCTCTCCTGGGCATACCATTCCCGTTACTCCATTTAGTATTGTCTTCTCTATTGTACTCGTTCCGCCGCAGCACATTCCTTTTTGCTGGTTGCTAATTTTGTACACCACCTCTTCAAACTGCAGAGTACAAGGAAATCAATGAAATAAATTACTCTTCAAATTTCTAGAAACGTATAAATTACATTAAAAAACCCTATTACCTAGGAAACTTAGAAGATCTTTTGGTGCGTGTGTGTGTGTGAGAGAGAGAGAGAGAGAGAGAGACCTACCTTCAAATTTATGGTGTATAAGGCCGCTTGTAGATGGGACTGTGAATTGGTCTGAACAGGGTAAGCAAGATATGTTGTGTCGTGAGGCTCTGACATATTTGGTGTACCTTCCATGGGTTCACTACCACTATTTTCAGGTTTTGGCACAACGCTATGGAGAGACATGACCTAATTGAACTGATGTGGATGCTGTTTTGCTGAAAGACAGTATGCACTGATTAAGGAAGGAGGAGGAGAAATTCACAACTTGGTTTCTACTTGGTCTCTCAAAGTGAACTGGACAACATACAAATATATAAACATAGGGACGAGGATATCTAATGTGTTAAAAGACTCTGATGTAAGCCTAGCCTCCATGGTGGGTTCCCACCTATTTTATTTGAAATATTCTAACACTAACTTAGTTCATTATTTATTATAATCACTTTTTTGAGTTCCTCTTCCCTTTTATAGTTTGACACCTTCCCCCATCTCATCATATGATGCTTGCTCTTTCTATAGTTTTCCTTGCAATCCCTTCCAGTGAGCAAGGCTGCATGAATGGTCATGCAGCTTACATCCAAAAACAAAAAAAGTGGGGAATGAGAAACAGTCCACTGAACAAAATTTTAGAGACTTCCCATATGATGACTGTGCTTGCAATCCCACTTGTTTAGTTGATGACACATGAAGCAAGTGGGAGCACGCTGAAACCAGAAATAGCAATATCCTAAGATTTTCCAGGATCATAAACTTTCTTTGTTAGGTTTATGTAATTATTATTTTTAGTTATCATTTTGTGACCTTTATTCTGTATGCTTATGTTGTTTACATTTGAAAATGAACAGGAACGTATATGTACTTCGAAATAGACAATTATAGTGCTTTCCACTTCAATTCAATCATCTTTTCTTTGAAAAGTCTTTCACTTCAATCATTTTACTTGAACTGCATTTATATTATATTCTTGTTGTGCTTTAATTTATTATATGTTTTTATATAAGTTCTCTCTCTCTCTCTCTCACTCACTCACTCTCACTCACTCACTCAGTTATATCATGTTATATATATATTCTTTTTGCTGTAATAAAGACATTATTTGAAATCTCACTGCAGCACTATCCGATGGTTGGACCTTAATTCGTATGATTGTATTATTGAGTATTCAAATTTAATAATTTTAACTACTTTGGTTTTCTATGTGAAAATTATAAAGTATGCTATAATATAGTGAAAGTGCGCAATTAAAAAAGTTAGAAGGAAAAATTTATGAACATTCTGAAAATCGAAATATCTATCTCAAGCGTATTGAATTTTATTGGAATGGGTATTTAACAAAATAATTACAAATAATTAGAAAAGCTATATTACAATTCTTTATCAGATTAAATGTTCTGGATTTTAAAAAAAAGAAAGAAAAAAAAAAGATGCTTTTCCTAGATCTTATGCAAATACAATTAAACCAACTATATTACAGTACTCGCTTCTGTGCAAGTAAACATTCAAGTCAATTGTAAGAGTCATACAAAGTTCAAAGTAAAAACTCAATTAACTACCGGATGTCCGGATTCAAGTCTTGTTTATTGAGCTGTGTATATGTTTGTTATTCTGTCATAGCTAAACCAAGAAACATATTAGTAGTATACATATAGGTCAATATATCTGATTCCAAATATATTTCCTCTAAAGGTGTGAGGAATCATGTTATTCTCTCTATTAGCAGAAGAGGGATACTCTTTGTGTACATGGGGTTGCCCTTGCTTTAGGCGCCTCAATTATTTACTTGTCAAAAAGCAAAAATGATTACTAAAAAGTATTTTCTGATTAAAGAGCAGTATTACTACGTTTTAAGATGCTTACAGTGCATGAAGATTCTGCATCTGTTGATTTTGAGTAATTTTTACATGATTTATTTCCAGATGGAATAAGCTAGCCCTAAGAAGATGGTATGTTGAATTTCCTACCGACAGATTGAAGGGCAAGACAGCAATCAATCAATGTAAGATTAACTTGTTGCTGCACATGTGAGTTTTGAATTGAAGAGGATTAGGATACTCATTCCCTTGGTGGAGCATTTATGCTTGTCTATAAGCTATGGAAGAAGAAGAATATGTTGAAAAAAAGGAAAAAGCCGCAAGCTTGTGGAAGAAAGGTAAGGTGAATTTAATAGTCTAAACATCGAGTAAATATAAGGAATGGTGCTTTTCCTTGTAAAGCCAACTGATTCTTATATTCCTTTTTAATTGTTGAAGTTTTTATTTTTAACTGTAGTTTTCAACATTCGTATCGCCGAAAAATTCGATATGACCATATTATCATTGCAAGTTATTAAATCCCTAATATTCATTAGAAAGGTGGTTAGATGCTAAGTAGAGTATTCTCCTTTTTATTATCTCTCTTTCTAGCTGTTGCTTTAATCTAATTAATATATTTAGGGTGCATAGGAGGAAAATGATTAAAGGGAGAACCCATCAATTGGATTCCGATTTGTGTCCATGAAAATAAATATTTTTTTGCAGAGCACTAAGACTGAAAGTATGGGTCCAGGTGTAGCCAGTATTTTCTGTTGGAGGTTAGGCTACTTGAAGCTGGGTGCGCATTATATATATATGATGTGCCATCACAATTTTATCTTTTTTGCTAATCCTGGTTATCCCAACTTGTGTATTTTTTTTATGGACCTAAAAACAACTTTCTTTTTTCTAGTGTCCATCGCTTTTTAAAATTATTATTTTTCTTCAAAATATTCCAACTTGCTTTAAATCTTTTTATCTATATCCTCATGTTGTACAGATTCTCTGTATATATATATATATATATATATATATAGTAAGTGATCCATAACAAATGTTTACTTCGCACCATTTGCTTAAACTTATCTCCAGCCGTTCATAGGAGAAACATACGAATTAGATTTAAATTTTATAACTCTTCTATCACTATTAGTAGTGGATATCACTTTTTTCCTTTTTAAAATCCGGCCTTTCGTTTTTTCTATAGATAACCAGATATGGATTTATAGTGTCATATAGCAAACATTTGCTACAAGTCATTCTCTCTTATATATATATATATATATATATATATATATATATATATAATAGCACCATGGAATCCATTCCCACCCTCATGTTTAAATTAGAGACAAAATTTGTGATCATATTCCTGGGCTGTTGGGTCAAGCTAAAGGTGCATATCATCTTACATGTACACTATAATATTGACATGTTCATGCATAATTTACCAGATGCTTGTAGACTGAAGTAAAATATATATTCCCTCCGTCCCAGTTTAGTTGTCTTCGTTAGGAATACCTGTTTCTAGACCGAATTCTTGTTCATATTCTGGTGCTGCTAGGTCAAGTTAAAGGTGCATATTGACATGTTCTATGCATAATTTACCCGATGCTTGTAGACTAAACTTAAATATACTTTCCCACCGTCCCAGTTTAGTTGCCTTCATTAGGAATTCCCTTTTCCCAAGAAATAATGAGACTGCTGGAAAAGCTATGTGGAGTCCCGTAGTTACCTTTGTTGAACTTTACTCAGAATTTCACTTTTTCAAAACAGGAGTGGAGGGGTAATGTTTGAATAAAATAAAAGTTAAAGTGACAAGATTTTAGGACAACAACAAAAGGAGGTAGAGAAATCTTAGTTGCTTCAGATGGAAGGGAGTACAAAATTTGGCCATTGTTACCGGGAAATTTTAAGGATCGAGAAATCGAACTTAATTATGTAATTAGGGTTTTGTGAACATTATTTAATAAAATAAAGTTTTATGAATATTATTTTGTGTTATATATTTAAAGGTCGTTCTACAACTAGGATGATTATTTAATTTTAGGATTTTGGTTGTGCAAGAATAAACGAGTACGTATTTCGAAGACGAAAATAAAAAATTTCAGAGAAAATTTGCGTAAAAACACAATTCATCCTAAAATGCTTTTGCGCTTTTTTGATTTTCCGGAAAACGCATAATTGTTAAAATTTTGAAGAAAGATGGAATATCCAATAAAATTCAGAAACGAAAAACACAGTTTTTCAATCTACATGACAAAATGGAAAAGTCAAAAAAGTCAACAAAAGTATTGGTCAACAAAAGTCAAAGTTGACTTTGTAAACCATTGGGCTTTAATATTGGGAGCCCAAGATGAACTGTTAGGAGGCCCAAGTGAAATAAATTCAACGTCCAAAGAAATAAAAATTCAAGCCCAAAAGGAAGTCCAAATTGAATTTAAATCAAGCTCATGAGTTCAAGCCCAAAAGGAAGTCCAAATTGAATTTAAATCAAGCTCATGAGTTGAATCATGGATTTTGTGGTGTGTGTGTGTGTGTGTGTGTGTGTGTGTGTGTGTGTGTGTGTGTGTGTGTGTGTGTGTGTGGGGAATCAGTCCACTTCCTTTCCAAGGGAGGTTTGCTCCCAAAAATATCTTCACTTGCAACCTTTCATTTAATATTTTGGTACAAAAGTCTTATGTAATTATTTTAATTCAACTATGGTTTAGTTAAAGAGGAGGTGGATGATGGATGATTAGTATGTAGGGATTTCGGCACATAAAAGCAGCGGAATATAAAATTTATCAAAGCAATTTTCGAAACTCTAAAACAGGATCCATGCGAAAACAGATTAATTCAGTGGTTCATATATTATACCGATTGTAGAAAATTCTGATACGCTTCGAATCTCCAACGCAATTCCTCACGAAAATATCTTCTCTATGGTATCCACACGAGCGCTCGCGAATCGTAGCATGATCTGCAGTAAAAGGAGCCGCAGTACTAGCCACCAAGGATTAAGATTTTTGAATTTTTTTCTCTCTAAGAGCGGCTAGGGTTTTTAGGTTAATGATAATCCCTACGGAATGGCTAATGTGACAACCCGAGAATTTAGAAAATTTTTAAAATTTTAATTAATTAATTTAAGGTTCGATATTAGAACCTAGACAAAAAATAAGTGTATGCGTTTGATATTTTTAAGATGGAATTTTGAGGATTTCAAAATTCTGTGAAGGATTTAAGTGAATTATTTAGGATTAAGGGAATAAGCGTTTATGTTATGTGATATGTGTACAGTATGTGACTAAGGGTCAATGGTTGACCAGATAAACGATATTTGTAACAAACCCTAATTATATATTAAGAATGTCAACGTTCGGTTAGAAAACCCTAACGATTAACAAGAAACCCCAAAACTAATTCTGAAACCCTAATTTTAGTTCCGGGAATTCGAAACCCTAATTCGGTGAATGAAACCCTAGTTTGGGAATATGAATGCTATGTATAAGGTTTAACGTTATAATCTAATTAGGAAAAATCCTAAAGATTTACTGAAAACCCTAATTTATTTAGAAAACCCTAACTTCGGGATACAAAACTCTAATTTTATAATTAGGGAAAACCTAAGTATTAATTTAATATTTATAATGATAATTAGAAAACCCTAATCCTAATTTTCAAGTTAAGTAATTAGGAAACCCTAATCTAATTAGGAAACCTAATTTCTAAATTAGAAATATTATTTTTTTATTTAAAACCCTAATTCGTGTGTTATAAACCCTAATGACCATTTGGACCCTAATTGCTTAATTAGCAATTTTAATTAGGAATTATTAATCCTAATTAGCAAGATTTAAATTATGATTAAGAAATTTTAATATATAATTAGAAAATCCTAATTATAATGTAGAATTATTAATTTTCTATTTTGAAAATCGAAATTCGAAAATCTTGAAAATTAATTTGCTAAACCCTAATTCAAACCCTAAACCCTAAGGGTTTGCTCAATTGTCTAAAATGCCATTAAAATTAATTGCTAAATGATTATTTTGCCCCTTTATGCATTATTGGATGTTGCTTGTAGATATAGACCTAAGGTGAGTGGTTGAGCAACCCTAGCTTTATACATGTGACTTATATCTAGCAATCCCAAATTAAAAATCGTGACCATAACATTGCATACAAGTTATTTAAATAGATTAAGAGAGAAAAAAGGGTTACTTACATTTTCATTTTTCACCAGGCCACTCTCTCTCTATATTTCGGGTTTAAAAGTGAGAGGAGGGTGATAAACAAAACCAAGTTCAGTTTATAGCTTTCCAATAACAGATCAAAGATCAGAAATCAAAAATCAAAGCATAAGAGGGTAAGAACCCTAATTTTTAAAATCTTACGATTTGATGTTACATGTTGTTAGTGATTGCTTAAAGATATGTAATAGGGTGTCGTTTAGTGATCTAGGTTGATAGATCATGGATCTATAACCTCTAGATGCAAGAAATCAAGTTTTAAGCAAATGAAAAAGCCAGAAAATTATGGCTTTGACGATTCCGAATGTCAGAGGCCTTAAATCTTTATGCGGTAGATGTTTATGGTGTTTTATGTTATGAATCTGTAGTATGCCATGTGGTCTTTGTTCTGCAACTTGAGTCAGGGTCATAGCATGTCTAGATTGTAAGTTACAAGTGGTCAAAAGGCGTTAACTGACCACGAAACTGTGAATCTGGGTAACCCAGATTTCCCCAACAATGTCTGACAAGATGTTCTATCCTTCTGATCTTGCTTCTCGTTGATGTTTAGTCTATGATGTTGTAATAGATCTGTAGTTTGACATGAATACTACTAATTGGTAAACCTTTAGGTCATCCGGATCCATAACGAAAGCGATATTATAGTTTGGTCGAACAAGCGTTGACCATCACGTTGTATGAAAGATTACGGGTAACCCGGAATCTTCAAAAGCGCGCTTCGACAACTAGTTTGACCACTCCATTTCTCTACGATTAGGTGTTGTTATGATGATCTGAAGTTATTTAGTTATATCTTGTCATGTGTTCTACAAGACCGAACCACTAGATTACACAAAACAAGTCCAGGAGGTTAGGAGTTAAAGCTGCAAAGTAGGTACCTTGGCCGTTCTTCATTTCTGGGTAACCCAGAAAATGAAGAAACGAACTTTAATAAGCTTTTTTGAATGCCCAGATCTTCATGATATGTTCTGTTATGACTAAGATAATGATTACAACTGTGATAACCCGGGATTTCGAATAATCAAAATTTTACGAATAATTTTTTTTTAATTAATATTAATATTAATTATCAATTTTGTGACAAGTATCTGTGATACGAGTCTCGAGAAGGTCAATTTATGTATTGACTAATAAATTTAGAGTAGAGTTGTGCTTAACAAGCTTTAGAAACCCTAGCCCTAATTTCTGGATAGGGATTCGGTAGAAAATATAATTAAAATAATTATATTGATGAGAATGTGTTTGTACTATATGTTGATAAGGATCAATGATTGATCGAATAAGGTTTAAAATTAATAAACCCTAATAAGAGATTAGAAACCCTAATCTCAGGATTAAAAACCCTAACGTACCGTTAGAAACCCTAATTTCATATTCGGGATTTCTAAACCCTAATTAGGAAACCCTAATCCTAATTAAAAAGCCTAAAGTGATTAGTATGTGTTATTATAATTAGGAAACCCTAATTATACTTTAGAAATATTAATTTCTATTTAAAACTCTAATTTTATTTTTGAAACTTTTATTTTATTTTTTTTAAACCCTAATTAGAAAATTCTAGAATTCGGGGTTTGTAAAACCTAAGGGTTAGAACCTAAGGGTTAAACCCTAAGGGTTGGGACATTTGACCATATTACCATTAAAATTATTTTACAAAAGACTAAAATGCCCTTTTTGAATATTTTAGTAAGTTAGCTTGCAAAAATGGCCAATGCCTTTAGTGGTTCACCAACTATTGACTTTGTGACACAAGAATCTCAGCAAATCAGCCTAACTCAGCCGAAATCTAAGCAACATCCATGTATCTAAGTAATATAAATAGATTGGAGAAAGAGAAAGTTATTAAACTTGACTCATTTTTCACCCAAGCTCTCACCAACTCCTTTTCTCTCTAAGCCTCCGAATTTGTTAAGTATTTCAGTCACTAGATCATCTCCTAGAACACCAAGAACAGATTTGGAGAGTAAGGATCAAATATTTAGCAAGAGAGGTATAATCCTAAACTCAACCTAGATCATGTATGCTAAGGTAAAGTTTGTGTTTATGTATTTATAAAAGTGTTAAAAGATGTTTTAAGATGATCTATGATGATCCATCATGGATCCATAGAATCAAAGTTGGTAAAAATCAAAGTTTTTCAAAACTGTTCTTGAGCTCTAAAGGTCGTCTGAGAACGTAATGTCAGGGGCTGTAAATCCTTGTCTATTAGTGTTTTGTGTTGTTTTATGTTTTGGATCTGTACCCTATCATGAGGTTTATGATCTGGAAGTGGAATTCAAGCTATTCGATTTCTAGATTACAAGATATAGCCAGTCAAAGTCGGTTGACCGACCATGACCGTGTACATTCTGTGTAACCCAGAAGTACGTTATCAACGTTTGACAGCTATTTGTAACGCTTGGATCTGACAGGTTGTATGTGTATTGTTGATTTGGTTGTAATCAGGTTGTAGTGTGTTAAACGTACTATAGACCCATGCCTTAAAATCACTTAAACAACAAATATGTTGTATGTATGAGATGGTCAAAGTAGCCATCCGAGCCTAACTTAGTATTTCTGGGAATTCCCAGAAACGTCATGAACACCTTTTCTGTCAGAGTTTGACCAAGTGATATATCGTGATTATGTTGTAGTTGGACTGGGATCTTGGTATATACCTGTTCCCTGACATGCTTAATATAGTTCTGAACCTTCATAACACCCATAAAATGACTGGAACATAAACTTAATTGAGCATTAAAGTGACGATCGAAGTTACGGGTTTCGGGAAACCAGTGCAGTCGACAATATGTTTGAGAGTCTAGATCGCTTTGGTGTGTTGTTGTTTGGAGATAAGAATTTACAATTGTATTACTACATGTATACTACAATATCGATTGCACAAAAGATCCCGTAAACACACCGGATTAAACAAATATGAGCAATCGACGTTGACCCTTATATCTGCATTATCGGTGTTCTTGAGCTCAAGAACACCAACAATGACGCTTTAATCGCTAAAGGCCTATAACGACGGTTTTGAATTATTTTATTTTCGAAATTTCGGTAATTAATTAAAAATAGAAAATAAATTATAAAAATTATTAAAAATGGTTTTAAAAATTATTTTAAATTATGAAAAATAATTTTTGACCAATTAGAATATTTTTCTTTAATATTTATAATTATTTAAATATTAAAGGTATTTAATTTATTTACTTAGTGTATTAAATAAATTAGAAGAAAATGATTTAATATTATGAAAAATCATTTTAAATAAGAATAAGGTATTTAAAAATATTCGAATTATAAAATATAATTTTTAATATTTTTGGAGAATTTTCATTAATAATTTAATATTAATGATATTAGATTTATTTAATTATTAAATTAAATAAATAAGATAAAAATGATTTTATGGATTTAAAAATTATTTTAAATAAGATTAAAGTGTTAGAAAATATTTTGAATTATAAAATATAATTTTAAATATTTTTGGAGAATTCTAATTAATAAATTAATATTAATGATATTAAATTATTTATTTATTTAATTAAATAAATGAATTAAAAATGGTTTTATTGATTTAAAAATCATTTAAAAATGAGAAAAATATTTTAAGTTATAATAAATGATTTTTAATATTTTGGTAATAGTTTAATTAATATTTATATATTAATGGTGATGATTTAAAATGATTTTAATTACTTTAAAAATCATTTAAGTAGAATATTAATGATTTAAAAATATTTGAAGTTATTAACAATAACTTTAATATTTTGACAAGTATAACATTAATATTTTTATATTATTAAATATTAATGATAATAAGATTATTTGATAATTAAATCATTTAAAAATGATTTAAGTGTTTGAAAAATTATTATAAATTATAATGATTGTTTATATATTATTAAAAGCTTCCGAAAAATATTATTAATGATATTTAACTTATCTAAAATAATATTGAAGCTTAGAGACCAAGATTAATTGCCAATAAATGTGTTAATTGTTGGATAAACTGACCAGAACACCAAAATGAGACCGAAGTCCAACCAGACCGAAATAGTTAGACTTGATAAGTGTTTATATAGGTTATAAACACTAATGTGGCTATGTAGTAATGTGCCTAGGAGAAGTTTGACTGTAAATTACAGTATTGTGTGTTGTGAATAATTGTGCTAATTGTGAGACCGATATTATTGGTTATAGGTCTTACGAATGCAGATAAGTTTATTGTGTAGCAGTAATCAACGCGGAAGGCAAGTTTCCTAACTCAACCTTGAGTTATATTCATTCAATTATTAAAGTGGTTAATTATTGCTAATTATACCATGTCCAGGGATTTATTGTTGATTAAATCACAGTTAGTGCATGTTTAATAATTCAAATTGAATTACTGATTCGGAAAATATATATTCGTAGAATTATTGTTGTTGGATATTCATATTCGTAGAAGATAGAATTAGACAGATGAGATAATTCTGCATTTATTGTCAAATTATGTTGAGAAATGTCTTAGCTAATTATTCTGGCTAGACGAACATTTGTTAGAACTTAATAAATTCGAAAAGAGAATTCAATTGTTATTGCTATATCGATGCCAATTATTTCGGCTAGATCGATAAATAAATAAAAATTGAAATCATTAAATTTCGTTGTTAAATCAAATCTTGATTCTGAGACTGAGAAGAGCAACCTTTTATATAAAGGGAACATTTTAGGTCGTATATTCGGCCATTGCGCACTGTTAAGTATTATGCATAATATCGGGTATAATAGAACTGATCACTTGCTATACTTGCAGAGGGGTATGATTTAATCTTTATGGTTATCTAATACTCCTGCGTATGTATCAAAGTATATCTTTGATAGATACCCGAGAAAGTAGAAGTTTTAGATCCAATGGATCGCTCAGCATAAATCTGGAAAATATTCCACTTTGTTATTACGTAGAATTGATTCTTGTTTATTCATTTGAATATCATAGAACTTTGAAAGCGTTGTACTCTTTCATTATCAAATTATTGTGTTGCATAAAAAGGGAGAAGCCTTATTATTGATTAACGCATTGTTCAGCTAATTCAAAGTTCCCCGAACTTTGGTGTCATTCTATCAAAATAGATAGTCTATTATTCTGATACTTATACATTCATTGTATATCTTAACTTGCGGGGCAAATTTGTTGCTCACCCTTGCTAAATAAAACTTTTCAGCTAAGGACGAAGTGGCAGGAGGTGCTGTGAAGAACAAAGGCAAAGACATAGTGATTAATTAGTTATGAATAACATTATAATTATGTCGTATTTGTAAACCCTTTTTGTAAAACTAAAGGGTATGTTTGTAATGTTAAGGCTAGAGAACCTGGGGTAATGTATTAACTATATCAGTTAATGAAGTGTATGTTCCTATTTATAAATAAATGGGTAGTTAAATGTTATTTATATTGTGGATCGTGAACACCAAACTAAAATTCGGGTAACTTTGAATTTGGGGCGTCATGAGTTGGTATCAAAAGTCAGAGTGACCAAAGGCGTCGAAGTTGGTAGTAGAGTCATGGTTATAAACATTAAGTGGGGTGGGGAAAACCCTAGGATTATAACCATAAGCGAAATCTAGAATACTCATTTAGAGTACTAAGTGAGGGATTGCCGAAATATATCGATAGTGAGATATGTGGACACATAGTGTGAGAAGTTCGTACTGGAGAAGTATTAATCAAGTCGATTAGACTGATGGTAGGATGTCTGGAGAGGATGAAATGAGGGCGGAGATGCTAGCGACTGTTGCACCAAAGCAAGCCAGAGTGCCAGTATGCAGTTAATCGATTGAGAAGGTGGGAGAAGATAAACCTATGGTAAATCTGGGGAGTGATCATGAAGATTATCTCGAGATGTATCGGAGTGGTGATGAGAAGGCGAAGTCCGAAGAAGCTAAGGTGGAGAAAGAGAATAAGATCAAAGTTGGAGAATAAGATCAACTATCTGCAGAAGTTCAAGAACTCCGGAGTAAAGTGTTTCCCTTGGAGGAGTTGTAAAAGACAGAGCGAGCGTTACGCGAAATGACTAAAGAATGGAACGAGCTGAAGGTACATGTGGAAAGGATGAAGACTGAAGGTGGTGGATCGTCTGAAGAAACAATCAAGCAGCAGAAAGACAAAAATAATAGAAAGAGGGACAACGACAACAATGATTCTGAAAATTCAAACCCGAAGAAGAAGCAAGTCTGCAGCAAGTGTGGAAAGACTCACGTGGGAGAATGTTTGATGAAGAAGAACGTGTGCTTCAATTTTAAGTAGGAAAGACATATTTTCCTATATTGTCCTAAGCCGAATGCAACAAGTGTCCCAGTAAGAAGAAGACTGGTGAAGGGAGTGGACGGTAGATAGCTTAAAGTTTAAGCGATAGTATCTTTTGATAGTGTATGATATTAACGGTTGTAATATCAAGAATGATGTGTGACCATATGTATAAATATATATGTGTGTATGAGTGAAATCTTTATTTTTTATATGAATATAAGATTAAGATTAATTTTTGAGTTCTTAAAACTCATACTTATGGTAAGTTCATGACTCATAATTATATGAAATGTTTTGAACCCCTCAGTGAATGGACGCCAAAGGTCTGACTAGGATAAGTTCATACACTCATATAATTGTGGCAAGTTCCTGAACCCCTAGGTGTGGTGTAGACACTTGAAATTTTCTGTACTACTGTTACTAACATTGCAGGAGGACATATTCGTCTTTTAAGAGAGAACCCTGAAAGACGATCCAAATCCATGCCGGATACTATCGAAAGTTTAGCATCAACCCTGGATTGCAATCTGGAAGTAGCAATTCCAACCTCGGATGTAACCCCGAGGCCTGCAGATCCAATACCGGAACACACACCGGAGAAGATCGATTAATCTCAGAGATAACCCCGAGGTATCCAAATCCTCAGATCCCAACTATGGAATAGCCACCAACCTTGGTGATAACCCCAAGGAATGCGCTTTTGGCGATAACCACCGGAAATGCTTGTTTCAAATGCAACCAACTTCAATCTAAAGGCTTACATAACGAGATACATCTTTACCAACCCGAGCAATAACATCGGGAAGACGTACACACCTCAAAGGTGACAATGAGGACCTTCAACAATTGCGGCGAATCAATCTCGGTAAAGTCCGAGCAACGCGTCTGCTATCGCATTAATCCAGCGATAACACCGGTGAGGGGCAACATCGTCATCTCGTTAACACGATGCCATGTCACGTCTCTACGCAACAATGTCCCACAAGACTAAACCAATCCCGAGTGACTATTGTGCGGGGTAATGGATGAAAGTTGAAGCTTGAAGACCGGAGGGCATCGTCCCATCTTCAATGACTTCGTACAAACTCTAATCCCATGCCATCGTACAACTCTCGACAACGGCGATCCGAAATAGGTCCTGTATACCTCAAATGGATGCCCGGATTGGACTTCTGAAAATTCGAGTGGACATTACAGTTCTTGAGTGCACGTACTTCGAGACGACCCGACAAACCCGGTCCCACCCGGGTTGCCTCTGGTACACTTGCGGCTCAGCCACAGGTACACCTGCGGCTAAATTGCCTATAAATAGAGGGCTTGGGCAGCCCATTTTGGAAGAGAAAAAGGCGAGGAAGCCCTGCCCAATTTGCTCTGCACTCACCCCATGCAGTGTACTTTCCCCTTCTAAACACCTGTGAGCTCATATATAGCCCTTTTGTACCTACAAAAGTCAGTGTTTACCCACTCTAACGTTATAGAAGCCTTCTTTATCAGTCAGCTGTAAGCCTTTTCACACACTTTAGAGTCTTTCTCTTCATCTTTGCACACCCTTCTACACGTTGAGAGTTGTGTTGCTTACTTTTGCGGGACTTGATTCGTGGTTTCATTTCGATCTATATATATATATATATTTACATATATATTGACTAACATTATCGAGTTATGCCTCGATTGAGCTTGAACTTACATGCGAGCGTTTATTTGCTTTAATATATATATATATATATATATTTACATTTATATATATTAATCGTATGTCGAACTTTGTTCGATGAGCCTGAACTTGATGCAGCATGCGTTATCTTGCTTTATTATATATATATACTTATATATATTAACGTATCCGGACTTTTTTTGATGAGCCTAGATTTTGATTCAGTGCGTTTACTTTCGCTTATATATATATATATATATATATATATTTATATATATGAACGTGGTGTAGACTCTGCTCGATGAGCACGGATATTATATCCGGTATTTATTAAGCTTATATATATATATATATATATATATATATATACACACACATATATATATGAACTGTGGTTGAACTCGTTCGATGAGCTCGATTTTACATCCGGTGCGTTTATTATTATATATATATATATATATATATATATATATATTATCCCACTTGGAGTTTACTTACGTGGTGGTTGATTGCTTTTCTGACTTTCTTTACGTTTAAGTCTTGCAGAGTTTATTTCTCGTGGTAGTTGATCGTATTTACTGACTTTATTTACATTCATCCCGCTGGAGTTTCCTTCGTGGTGGTTGGTAGTATTCTGACTTTATTTACGTTTAAATCCTACTTTGAAGTTTCCTTCGTGGCGGTTGATAGCTTTTAACAGCTTTATTTACACTTCTGATCCCCCATGGAGGTGCTTCGTGGTTGGTGATCCTGTGAGGGCCCCGAATCCGTTGTCCCAAATCAATTCAGATTCGGTTCGATCATTCTATACAACTATTACTATATTTGCGGAAGATATAAACATAAATTGTTTATACATTACATTACACACTATTCCCCAAGGTCGAGTAACCTTAACTTATACATAATTCGTAAATATCTAACACAACTTTATTATCAAACTACACTATTACATTCTTAATCACATACATAAACTAAAATTTGGAACTTTCTTTAATCTTTTCACATGTATCCGAAACGCGTTAAATTTAATCTGCAATGTTTATCATGATATAGCAAGGGTGAGCATAAAATTTGCCCATCAAGTTTATATTCAACAATATAACGATATATCATTATTGAAATGATTTGAATAATTGGCTGGCTATAATTCAACAATATAATTGTGAACTAAGCAGAAACAAATTTATGATGAACAAGTATTATACATGAATGTATATATCTCGAACCAACCGGTAATGAAGGTGATCAACCTTTCATACCGACTTATACATGCAATATGTACAGAGTACAATTCATGGCAACCAAAGAATGATTAACCATAAGCTTATCCGAATAAAACACTCTTAATAGAGTTAAGTAAAAAACAAACTTGCACAACTGCATTTGATTCTTAGAATACGCAATTTATATCGGTTTATCTGAAGACCTAATATTAGTAATATAGATCTCCAATATTAGAATAATATCATCACAATATAATACTATTATATATATATATAGAATAACCTAAACACATAACACATAATCTTATCAGTCTACAACACATAGGACTCAGTATCAAGTCAAACTATTGTAGTCTGAGTTGAACCCGACACAAATCTAACATCCCGAATGTCTAGTCGGACTTTTATCGAGTCTAAGTTCAATTAAACTCTGACTTAATACTTAACAATTAACTTAAATAATTTTAATGACAGTCGAAATATTTTTCAAAGTCTCGTAATAATTTTTAAGTAATTATTACTATTTATCTTAAATTTTCAATCATTAAAATTGTATTTAAATGAATTAAATACCACATAATTCTTTTATCATTAATATTTATTTATTATCAAATATTAATGAAATACATCATATATTATTATAATATATTTATGATATCATAAAGTATTTTAATACTTTAAAATCATATTTATATGATTTTTAATCACTTAAATTCATTATTCGATAATTGTTATTAATATTAAAATATTAATATTTTCATGACAAAATATCAAAAGTTATATTTTATAACTTAAAATAATTTTATAATACTTAAATCATTTTTATATGATTTATAAATCATTAGTTCCATTTTTCTTAATTTATTTAATATATTTATTAAATCAACTAATTATCATCAATATTGATTAATTAATGAAATTTAGCCCAAAATATTAAAAGTCACTTAAAATAACTTAAAATATTTTCTTTTACCATAATATTATTTTCATGATTTTTCATGTATTTAAATCATTTTTAAATAATTTATTTAATATTATACTTAAATAAATTAAATACCATTTATATTCCAAAAATATTAAATATTTATGAAATATACTTAAAATAATTAAAAACTATTTTTTAGAATTTAAAATAATTTTTCAGAATTTATTTTGTATTTTTAATAATTAAAAACTATTTTTTCTATTTTTAATTAATTTTTGGAAATTAATAATTAATTTCTTAATTAAACTGTCGCTAAAAGGGCCCTATAGCGACAAACTCATCGCTATAGGTGTTCTTTAGTGTTCTTGAGCCTTGCCCAGAAACTCATAGGCAGTTTCAAGGTGGTTACTTTGACCAACTTTTGATCCTTGTTCTCGTTATGTTCTGTGATAGATAAAGTTCTTAGATTGTAGTATAAGTGTAATACTACCATTATCAATACATTTCATGGCCATCGAATAACCTACCACAGAGATCTAAGTCCCAAAAAGTCATGTCAGGCCTGTTCTTCATTTTCTGGGTTTCCCAGAAATGAAGAATAGCCAAGGTATCAAGTTTGCAAGCCTTGAATCTATCATTCTGAAATTTTTCAGTGTAATATTAAGGTTCCATAGTGTATTAGTCATGCCAGGGTACGATAATACATCATCAAACGTGTCTAACAACAAAATATTTACGAGATCATGGTTGGTCAAAGTAATGGCCAGGAATTGCTTATGAAGATTTCTGGGTTACCCAGATTCTTCATCCGGCAGTTCCATGTACCCTACTTTGACCATCCTTATTCTCAATCCTAAACATGATATGGGTAATCTAATGGTATGAAGGTGTAGTACATACATCAGACTACAACTCCCAAGCAACATCATAATCACAATATCCCAAGAAAGCCAGATCAGAAGCCATGAACATGTTGTCAGACCCCTCCTAGGTTTCGGGTCGCCTGAAATCGGATGGTTATGGCTCATCAACGACCTTTGATCGCTTGTAACCTTGATTTACACATGATCCGGACTTGATTCAAGTCTCGGATCCAAGAGTTAACAACAAAGAATGAACGGACCTACAACATTAAACACACCTAAACATTAACAGATAAAGATCTATGAGGTCTGACATATGGATGTCAGACGACTTTTTCTAGCTTTTCCAGATTTGATAAATCTTTAGATTCGAGCATCAAGATGATATGGATCTGAGTTTGAACAACCCAGATCATCAACCGATACTCTAATACACAACTCTAACCAACAACTAACATCAAAACACAAGATTACATGATTTTCGAAATTTTAGGGTTCTTTACCTTTCTAGCTTGATCCTTGATTCTGATCCATTGTGATCTGTTCTTACTAAGCTAAGAAGTATTCTTGACTTATCTTAACACTATCTCTCATCCCCCATTCCCGAATTTTTAGAGAGAAAAAGAGTTGGAGATTATGAGGATTGAAGTGAGACTTTTCTCTCTCCGTTTAATTTATATTTTGATATAATGCAATGTATTGGCTGATATTATGGGCTGATTTGCTGATATATTCAGTCACAGGCTAGGCTAGGGTGGTTCACCAACCCAATATAAGCTAAGATTTGCAAGTTTCCTCCAATAATGCACAAGGGCATTTTAGTCATTTTAATTTTTTTTTAATGGTATTTTGGACAATTGCCAAACCTTTAGGTTTTAGGGTTTGGTTAGGGTTTAGGGTTTGGAGCATTTAGGGTTTAGGGTTTAACAAATTAATTTCCAAGATTTTTTAAAATTTCCAATTTAGGTTTTAAAAATAGAAAATTAATATTTCTAACTTATAATTAGGATTTTCTAATTATATTAAAATTTCTTAATCATAATTTAAATATTGCTAATTAGGATTAATAATTTCTAATTAAAATCGCTAAATTAGCAATTAGGGTTAAAATGGTCATTAGGGTTTATAAACCTCTAATTAGGGTTTCTAATATAAAAATAATTTTGATAAATTAGAAATTTAATTTCGTAATTAGATTAGGGTTTTCTAATTACTTAACTTGAAAATTAGAATTAATATATCCTAATTAACATTAAAAGTATTAAATTAACACTTAGGTTTTCCCGAATTACAAATTAGGGTTTTAAATCCGTAATTAGGGTTTCAAATTTGGAATTAGGGTTTTGTAACCAATTTGTTAAGATGAACCCTAATTAATCCTATAATTATTTACACTTACGCCATTAAGTTCCCGATTTAGGGTTTCATGCACCGAATTAGAGTGTCGGATTCCCGAAACTGAAATTAGGGTTTCCAGAACCGGTTTCTATGGTTTTTTATTAATCGCTAGAATTTTCTAACCGAGCGTTGACGTTCTTAATATATACTTAGGGTTTGTTACAGATATCGTTTATCTGGTCAACCCTTGACCCTTAACCACATACTGTACACATATACATAGAATATTTTCACGTTTTTCCTTAATCCTGAACAATTTACCTAAATCCTTCACAGAATTTTGAAATCCTCAAAATTCTATCTTAAAAATATCAAACGCATACACTTATTTTCTATTTAGGTTCAAATTTTGAACCTTAAATCAATTAATAATAATTTTAAAAAAATTCAAAATTCTCGTGTTGTCACATTCACCCCTTCTTCTAAAAATTTCGTCCCCGAAATTTAACTTACACCTTACACCATATTGCTTACACCATACATACACAGCATCACATGCTACCCAATACATTCTTCACAAGAATAAAAATTTTGAAATTGTGCTGAGGTGTTTTACAAACTATTGTTTGTCATTTTCGCAAAGGTTATAGAAAATTCGTCCGTAAACCACCATAACTTACGGACATAGTGGGTAATTAATCCAGTATGTCCTGTACTTATTAAGTACTGCTGGTCGACTCTGTTTCTCTTCACTGCCATAGGCACAAAATTCTACCCAGTCTTATTGGATTTCGCACCAAAACAATTTGGTTCGAGAAATTTCTTTCAATGAACACTTAGAGTTTTCATAAATGTTTGTCTAGTTGAATCGAATAGCATAGACTCATACCAATAATTCAATTCTATCAAATTATTTAAGTGTAGCCAAACCCCGTTGGCAAATTAAAATTTTATTGAAAATATTTTTGAGAATGACGTCATGATGCCGCATCAGACAATGAAATTCGTTTGAGGATGCCGTCCATTGTATGACTTTGTCATAACACATCATACCATAGTGGAACAACGATTTTAGATCAAATTCACACTAAGTATTCCTGTATTTACAACTCCATCAAATTTTTATCATCTCTACACCAGGTTGCATGGTACATGAGTGATAAATAAAATTTATTTTGATATTTCAAATCGTTTGCGTGTAGCTGAAATATGTAGCATAGACTATACTTTAAACCGTTTCAAAAATGATTACGAGTCTACATTTTTTTTAAAGGCACATAGTGCGTATTTAGCTTGATGTTAATCATTTCAAAATCTAGCATAGCTAGGAGTTTCAGAAAACTTATGTCTCCACTAATAATCATCTGCTTAACCATCTATCTGTTCCTATTATCCTCGATATTCCGTTTACACAACTATACCCAGTTCGTAAAACCACACTTATGAGTCCATAAATTGCCACAATCATATGAGTTTAAGAACTTTCCTAGTCTGACATTTGGCGTCCTGCTATTTGAGGGGTTCATAAACATTTCATATAACTATGAATCAAGTATGTCACATAAGTATGAGTTTTAAGAACTCGTACTTAACCTTATATCCTCTACCTATGACCTATTTATCTGTTATACACATGAGAAAGGAATCACCCTCTTAATATGCATATAGCAAATAGCGCGACGCAAACATTTCATAATCCCCACTTAATCCTAATCCCCTTCTCAATACGAATTTTATTTAATCCGTATTCATAATCCTTTCCTGAATCTGTACCAATTCATAGTACAACTGACACCCAGCAATCTTGCTGTAAACTTTTCAATCATTCGCTTGATCCTCCTTCATACTATAACCTTATCAGATCACGGGGTGATCTCATCGTATATATTACGATTCATTTTTATATCTTGATCGTTTTATTTTACGATCTCCTATCCCTGTTCTTTTATCCCTTTAGACTCGATCTATTCACCACTACTGTTCAACTTTATTATCAGAGTTAGGGAACTCTGTATCTTATAACTCATCGAGATTCGTCTTTGAATCTTACCGACTGACTAACTCTATTTGAGTTAGTACTTATCCTAATCACTGCGGTTATTAGTCTCAGGTATTCTTACCTAAGGTTCATAACCTACAGCTCTGATACCAACTGTGAGGGCCCCGAATTCGTGGTCCCGAATCACCTCAGATCCGGTTCGACCATTCTATACAACTATTACTATATTTACAAAAGATATAAACATAAATTGTTTATACATTACATTACACACTATTCCCCAAGATCGAGTAACCTTAACTTATACATAATTCGTAAATATCTAACACATAACTTTATTATCAAACTACACTATTACATTCTTAATCACATACATAAACTAAAGCTAGAACTTTCTTTAATCTTTTCACCAGATTCGATACGTTCGGTCTTTAATCGCAATGTTTATCATGATATAGCAAGGGTGAGCATAAAAGTTGCGCATCAAATTTAAATTCAACAATATAACGATATATCATGATTGAAATGATTTGAATAATTGGTTGGCTATAATTCAATAATATAATTGTGAACTAGCAAGAACAAATTTATGACTGAACAAGTATTATACATGAACAAATATATCTCGAACTAATCGGTAATGAAGGTGATCAAATTTTCATACCGACTTATACATGCAATATAATATGCAGTACAATTCATGGCAACCAACAATGATTAACCATAAACTTATCCGAATAAAACACACTTAATAGAGTTAAGTAAAACAAACTTGCCTGAACCGTTGATTACCGCTATGCAATTTATATCTCTTTATCCGAAGACCTAATATTAGTAATATAGATCTCTAATATTAGAATAATATCATCACAATATAAATAATATATATATATATATATATATATATATATATATATATATATATATATAGAGAATAATCTAAACACATATCACATAATCCTATCATTCTACAAATAACACGATAGGACCTTAGATCAAGTCAAACTATTGTAGTCTTAGTTGAACCCGACACAAATCTAACATCCCAATGGTCTAGTCGGACTTTTATCGAGTCTAAGTTTAATTAAACTATGACTTAATACTTAACAATTAACTTAAATAATTTTAATAACACTCGAAATATTTTTCAAAGTCTCGTAATAATTTTTAAGTAATTATTACTATTTATCTTAAATTTTGAATCATTAAAATTGTATTTAAATAAATTAAATACCACATAATTCTTTTATCATTAATATTTATTTATTATCAAATATTACCCAAATAAATACATCATATATTATTATAGTATATTTATAATATCATAAAGTATTTTTAATACTTTAAAATCATATTTATATAATTTTTAATCACTTAAATTCATTATCCGATAATTGCTATTAATATTAAAATATTAATATTTTCATGACAAAATATCAAAAGTTATATTTTATAACTTTAAATATTTTTATAATACTTAAATCATTTTGTATGATTTATAAATCATTAATTCCATTTTTCCTTAATTTATTTAATATATTTATTAAATAAACTAATTATCATTAATATTGATTAATTAATGAAATTTAGCCCAAAATATTAAAAGTCACTTAAAATAACTTAAAATATTTTCTTTTACCATAATAATATTATTTTTCATGATTTTTATGTATTTAAATCATTTTTAAATAATTTATTTAATATTATACTTAAATAAATTAAATACCATTTATATTCCAAAAATATTAAATATTTATGAAATATACTTAAAATAATTAAAAATTATTTTTAATTTAAAATAATTTTCCGAATTTATTTTGTATTTTTAATAATTAAAACCATTTTTTCTATTTTTAATTAATTTTTAGAAATTAATAATTAATTTCTTAATTAAATCGTCAAGCTAAAAGGGCCTATAGCGACAAAAACCCGTCATATATAGGTGTTCTTGAGTGTTCTTGCCGTAAAACTCATAAAGCGGAGTTTAAGGTGGTTACTTTGACCAACTTTTGATCCTTGTTCTCGCTATGTTCTGTGATAGATAAAGTTCTTAGATTGTAGTATAAGTGTAATACTACCATTATCAATACATAGTGTATTAGTCAGTGTAATATTAAGGTTCCATAGTGTATTAGTCATGCTAGGGTATGATAATACATCATCAAACGTGTCTAACAACAAAATATTTACGAGATCATGGTAAATTGAGTAATGGCGAGAATCGCTTATGAAGATTTCAGGTTACCTGTAATCTTCATCCGAACGATTCCATGTACCCTACTTTGACCATCCTTATTCTCAATCCTAAACATGATATGGGTAATCTAATGGTATGAAGGTGTAGTACATACATCAGACTACAACTCCCAAGCAACATCATAATCACAATATCACAAGAAAGCCAGATCAGAAGCCATGAACATGTTGTCAGACCCCTCCTGGGTTTCTGGGCTGCCCAGAAACCGGATGGTTATGGTGGTCAATCCACCTTTAATCGCTTGTAACCTTCGATTTACACATGATCTGGACTTGATTCAAGTCTCAGATCCAAGAGCTAACAACAAAGAACAGACCTACAACATTAAACACACCTAAACATTAATAGATAAAGATCTCGAGGTCTGACATATGGATGTCAGACAACTTTTTCCAGCTTTTCCAGATTTGATAAATCTTTAGATTCGAGCATCAAGATGATATGGATCTGAGTTTTAACAACCCAGATCATCAACCGACACTCTAACCAACAACTAACATCAAAATACAAGATTACGTGATTTTCAAAATTTTAGGGTTCTTTACCTTTCTAGCTTGATCCTTGATTCTGATCCATTGTGATCTGTTCTTGCTAAGCTAAGAAGTGTTCTTGGCTTATCTTAACACTTTCTCTCATCCCCCATTCCCAAATTTTTAGAGAGAAAAAGAGTTGGAGAGAATGAGGATTGAAGTGAGACTTTTCTCTCTCCCTTTAATTTATATTTTGATATAATGCAATGTATTGGCTGATATTATGGGCTGATCTGCTGATATATTCAATCACAAGCTAGGCTAGGGTGGTTCACCAACCCAATATAGGCTAAGATTTGCAAGTTTCCTCTAATAATGCACAAGGGCATTTTAGTCATTTTGATTTTATTTTTAATGGTATTCTGGACAATTGCCAAACCCTTAGGATTTAGGGTTTGGAGCATTTAGGGTTTAGGGTTTAACAAATTAATTTCCAAGATTTTCTAAAATTTCCAATTTAGGTTTTAAAAATAGAAAATTAATATTTCTAACTTATAATTAGGATTTTCTAATTATATTAAAATTTCTTAATCATAATTTAAATATTGCTAATTAGGATTAATAATTCCTAATTAAAATCGCTAATTTAGCAATTAGGGTTAAAATGGTCATTAGGGTTTATAAACCTCTAATTAGGGTTTCTAATAGAAAAATAATTTTTCTAAATTAGAAATTTAATTTCATAATTAGATTAGGGTTTTCTATTTAATTAACTTAAAAATTAGAATTAATATATCCTAATTAACATTAAAAGTATTAAATTAACACTTAAGTTTTCTCGAATTATAAATTAGGGTTTTAAATCCGTAATTAGGGTTTCAAATTTGGAATTAGGATTTTGTAACCAATTTGTTAAGATTAACCCTAATTAATCCTATAATTATTTACACTTACGCCATTAAGTTCCCGATTTAGGGTTTCATGCACTGAATTAGAGTTTCGGATTCCCGGAATTGAAATTAGGGTTTCCAGAACCGATTTCTAGGGTTTCTTATTAATCGCTAGGATTTTCTAACCGAACGTTGCCGTTCTTAATATATACTTAGGGTTTGTTACAGATATCGTTTATCTGGTCAACCCTTGACCCTTAACCACACTGTACACATATACACAGAATATTTTCACGTATTTCTTTAATCCTGAATAATTCACCTAAATCCTTCACAGAATTTTGAAATCCTCAAAATTCTATCTTAAAAATATCAAACGCATACACTTATTTTCTATCTACGTTCAAATTTTGAACCTTAAATCAATTAATAAAAATTTTAAAAAAATTCAAAATTCTCGGGTTGTCACAGATCCTGTCTGTATATATATATATTTACATCTTTTATATATATACCTGCTTACTGCTTTCATATAAACTGCAATATTTTGTGCGCCTAGGAATCATGTGATCACAGATTCAGCCTATTGAATCTAGATTCGGTTCCTCATGATGGACATTTTCAAATTTATGGCGACTTGTAAATTATTCTGCAGGTGTCCTAATTTCCTCGGATGGTTTCCATACCCACGAGGAGGTCGACATCATTTTGTATATTATTTTCATACGGATGCCTCGCATTCGTAAAATAAAATCAACCAAGCCGCACACTTAATAAAATGGGAGTGTAAAAGGTCTCAATTACTATTGAGCATCGTGGTTTGAAAAACCTCTTTATAAAAACATCATTGCCATATCTTGCTAAAAATTGAATTTTTACATAAATTCAAACCATGTGTATATAGGTGCGAACGAGGCCTCACACTACTTCCAAATAACAGCACATTGACCCACACACACAAATATTCAGGTAATAGTTTCTTGAAAAGAGGCGGTCACCGTGGTCACACGGATGTCGGGGGGTGCCTAACACATTCCCCCCGCATAATCAAGTCCCCGGACCCTAATGAATCTCAGTTTTACCGACCCGTTTAGCAGTGTCATATCACTGAGTTAATGTGCAAACCTTTTCTCAGTTGTGTTGGTACAACCATTTAAAAGACCAACTGGCGACTCTTAACAGTCCATCGTCGACATTATACATGTCGGACCATTTTCACTTATTTTTTCAAACAAATCTCACCTAAAATGAGAACACCAAAGAACAAGTAACGGAAAGGGACATCCAAAAATCCCGATGTCGACATGTGGCGACTCTGCTAGGGACTCCAGTAAGAGGACTTAAGCCGCTATTACAATCTTTTCAAAATAATTATCTGCTTGTGTGTGGATGTTGCATTTACATTTTGATGAATGTGTACGAATGCATTTCCTTATTGCACTTAGTGCTTCGCACCAAAACTGCTTGTGATGCTAGTGCTTCGCACCATAATTTCTTGTGATATTAGTGCTTCACATTATATCTGCCTGTGATATTAGTGCTTCGCACATGTCATCATTTTCATACAGTGAGACGCGATGTATGTGAATGTATGTTGTGTGGTCCCTCCACCGGAGGCTATCCGTCGGTATTTGATTACTTGGACTCGTGGGAAGACTAATTCTTGAGGCTCGGAAAGGCACCACCCAATTTCGCTCCAGCTTGAAAGACCTGGATTAACTTCCCCGCCTAGTAGATTGCGATGATTTGGGAACCTTCATGCCAAAAAGCCATGAGAGTAACCTAAGATAGGTCAGCCTCTGATAAACCCAAAGCGGAGGAAAGTCTCTTCATGCTCTCATTTCAATTACTTGTAAACACAATTACTTGTAATTTCATTCCATATCTATCTCCATGTAATGAGAAATATGAAGAAATGTGTACATATACATATTAACATGCTATAAACAGCTGACACCCGTTGTGCAGGATAAAAATTCCTAAAATGGACACATCACATAGCATGTTATTATATATATCCCCTAAAGACTAAACTATGCAAGTCTTTCGCAGGGAATCGGACCTACTACCCGTTCAAAGTCCAGAAAGGCAACAGGCCTACAGTCAATCATGTCGTCATCCGACCAGACTGAACTTAATCCAATTTCTCGCAAAGAATTCGACGGATTAAGCAAACAAATTACAGATTTGGCTATTCTACTCAAAGAATTACACCATCACAGGGTCGAAAATACCAGACATGCCAATCCTCCACACAAGGAGGATCCAGGTCATTACCATATACTCGAACCACAGCTTGGATACGACCAACAAAACTCATGTTGCTACCCATCCCAATCGAGATCCGAGACCTTCGGTGACATCAAAAAGAAAGTCCTCCAAATGGAAGAGACCCTTCGTCTTTATCAAAGGAATTGGAACACACGGAGTGTTTCATATCTTGATCCGTATTTTTTCTTGGGGTTCATTATCCAAAAAATTTAAAACTCCCGACTTTGAAAAATATGGACGGGTTAAGAGATCCTTATACACATCTAAAAGTGTTTATTGAGAACTTGGATCTTATGCAGAGGACGAAAAGCTCGTAATGCAATTATTCCAAAAGAGTCTAACCTGAGAAGCCTGCCTGTGGTACACAAGATTAGACAACTCAAAATCCATAGTTGGGAAAGAGCTAGCACATGCCTTCCTCACTCAATACAGCTTTTCAAACTCAGATGGCTCTGATCGGTATCAAATTACCAAGATCAAGAAACAAATTAATGAGTCTTTCAAAGAGTATGCTCAGAGGTGGAGACGCCTTGGTCAGCTTAAGTTAGTCCCCGCCATGACAAAATCGAAAATGGTCATGACTTTCATAGACATACAAGAAGCTCCTTCTATGAGAGAGTTTTAGCAAGATCGGCAAACCATTTTCTTAAATGGTCAAACATGGGGAGATGGTGAGATGGGATTGAAGTCGAAAGATTCAAGACCTAAATTTGCACTCAAAGTCATTCTCGATCACATCCAACTGGAAATTATCACGAACAACTTCCGAGGGTCCATAAAAAGAAAGAAAAGATTTTTCCCCGATACTACAGGTCAAAAAGGCAATTAGAACATGCCTATTCAAAGGAGAAACTACACTCCATTTTCAAAGACAAATCAGAAAACCCTCCAATACCAAAAGGTGGAGAAGTCAAACGCCTCGAGTGTTTACACCCTTAGGGGATCCCTCGAGAACATCTTAAATCTTCCTGACAACACACGTAAGAAAATTACACATCTTCTTCCACCACCAAATTTTAAATGGACGGGGTTTCAATGTCATTTAAATGCGCTTATCATGCCGGTCACCCGACATGATACTCAGATTGTTGGGCCTTGAAATACAAGATCCAGACCTAATAGACAACGGAGAGATCGTGGTCACCAAACCGGATCAACCTCACGCACAAGACAACCCTCTTCCTCAACACAAAAGAAGAAGATGTCAACATGATTAATTGGAGTAGTGGATGAGTTCCAATTTCAAATTGTGATTCTTCCTGCACCATCAAAGACGGTGATGACAGATGGATTATGCTAAGTTCCAGTTCACAATGGAACGAAAGATGAAAGCTCTCTGCAAACAAATTGAACAATTGGCGGAACTGGTGACTTATCAGCATCAAATGACACGTCAGTTAATTAGCCAGGAGCATGCCAGTCTCCTACCTCTTGTCATGAATATTCCCTCGCCACTTTCAGAAAATGAAATGCTGGAAGACAAAGTTACGAAGAGAGCAATTGCTAAAGCCCGTCAGGATTTCGCCAACAAAAGGGAATTCACCTATCTGGGCCAACCTATGGAGGAAATCCTTCATATGCTAATCAATGAAGGAAGGATCAGTTCCCTTCTACCTCCAATCAACCCTCGTCAGATTCAAGACAACTTTGATGGAGTGTGCCAATATCACCCGATCTTGTGGTAATAGCATGAAGAATGTCGGCACTCATACCTTATTCAAAATCTAATCGACAAGTGGTGTCCTGCGCTGCGCATTTACGATCTTGTGTTACGTGCAAGTGAGGATGAAGGCCCTACTAAGTGGAAGAGTGTGGTAGCAGCCATATCCACTCAAAACCGATGGGATTAATACATTACTCACAACGCCAATAATTCAACTCAAGGGAGGCAACAATCCTTTGAAAGTGGCCGCTCTGAGCTAATCAACTGCCGCAGCAAGAGCACAATATCCTATTGTTAGCTTGCACAATTTCGGAACTATGGAGAAGGTGAAGGATCCACCTCACATACAATCGCTATAAATACGTCAAGGAAAATCCATCATATCTTCCCCAACGGGTGATGAAGCCTACCACCAAATCAAAGGGGAAAATACCCCTGGAGAAGATTGAAGAATTCCTCCGCGCTGTGGGTCATAATGAAGCTACGATGGTTTTAAGCTTGAAAGAAGCTCCACAACAAATATCAATTTTGGACTTGGTCCTAATTTCTGAGAATCATCGGAAGGTCTTGCTAAAGGTTTTAGAAGAAGACTATCTCCCGACATCAGTGGATACTGAAAAGTTTCAACATCTGGTTGATCACATTTTCAACAACAATGTGATATCCTTCACTGATGATGACATACTGCTCAAGGGGACCGGCCATCGCAAGCCGTTGCACATTACGGTCTTGTCCTCCGGATATATGGTAGCGGGAGTCTTAATAGATGGAGGTTCCTCTCTGAATATCTGCCCATATGCTACCTTGGTGAAGATGAATATCAATCTCAACCAAATTCGGAGTAGCCATACTATCATAAAAGCTTTTGATGGAGCCCCATGAAATTCTATTTCGAGTAATTGAGTCGGCAAACGAAATTGGTCCTCACACATTCTGCGTATCTTTCCACGTGCTCAAGATGGATTCGGGATACAACCTGCTCTTGGGACGACCATGGATTCATATGGCTGGGGCAGTCCCCTCCACTCTTCACCAATAGTTGAAATACATTATCAACAATAGCCAGTTGGTCATAGTCAACGCCGAATCGAGATTCCTCAAAGACGAGACATGCCATTCATCGCTGCAATGCCGATGTGGAACCAGTCAGTTTTCATGCTTTGGAAATAAGCAACACCCAATAGCATGCTATTGGAGTACCATTACCCGAACCCAAGATTTCTGCCGAGGTAATGTCGGCCATTCAAGAAATGATGTCCTTGGGTCATAAGCCGGGACAAGGGTTGGGTAAAGATTGCCAGGGTATCAAGTACCCAATTCGCTTAACCAGACAAGCTGGAACAGCTGGGCTAGGCTATTCTGCCGGTTCTAGTCACGGGAATCCTCATAAACATCAGCAGATTCCTTCAGCTTCAACCATGTGGCGTTCGTCTTCGCTTTCAAACTCGAACCGCACAACCTCCTCAGAAAGGTGCCACCAATGTAATGGCTATGTTATGTCCCAAGCCGAGATGCAAGGTGAAAGGAAAAGAAATCTTTGTTCCAAATCCTGCGGGAAGAAGAGGAATGAAGAATCAAGCAAAACGTCATCCGAATGATGTCGAGCATACGCATCATCGCTCATGACGAAAGCATACCAACAAATACACCCCAACGATGATTGCCCAGACGTAATGGCCATCATTCGGATAGGAGGATGATGATGAAAATCCTCCATCATTGCAGTCCACCCAGACTTTTTGCTCTTGCCAATTGGAACAAGATTCCTTGTATTGGTCGTCGAGGGTAAAGCGAAGTAAACTCTTTCGCCTGAGATATAATAACCGCTTACTTTTCTCGCATGATTAGCGCTTTGTTTTGCCAAGATATGCTAACATTGTGTATGATCAACGATTTCATATATACTAAGTGAAAGCATATTTTGTTTCAGGACTCAATTTAGATGTGCTGTATTTGACACGACACGGCATTCTCTTCTCCACAAGGATTGTACCTTTGATGTAGAGATGAATTCAGCCTTGATGGATATACAGGATGACATTGAGGTGCCTCCAGAAATTCAAGAATGAGTCAAAGACAAACCCAAACCCAACCTTGATCAAACCACTTCTTTCAATCTCGGAACCTTAGAAAGCCCTAAGTTAATCCAGATTGGTTCAGACCTTACCCCAAACCAACGGAATGACATGGTTACACTATTAACCCAATTCCAGGATGTGTTTGCATGGTCTCATGAAGACATGGTGGGTTTGTCCACTGACATTTTCCTTCATCGCCTTCCCATTAAAGAGGGATTTAAGCCAGTCAAGCAAAAGCTCAGGCAATTGAAACCTGAATGGAGTTTAAAGGTGAAAGAAGAAATTGTGAAACAATTTCAAGCTGGCATCATAATGGTGTCTACATATCCTGAGTGGATATCCAACATTATGCCCGTGCCTAAACCTAGAGGGAAGGTGCGAGTTTGCGTGGATTACCGGGACTTGAACAAAGCTTGCTTAAAAGATAGCTTTCCCGTGCCATTTATCCACATTCTCATTGATAATATCTTTATAATACGACATGTACTCCTTTCTTTGATTGCTTTGGGGGTATCATCGATCATGGTTCTTTGGAGGATCGTGAGAAAACTACTTTCATCACGCCTTGGGGAACCTTTTGCTATGAGACGGTTGTTATTCGCCTCATCAATGTCAGTAGCCACCTATCAACGAGCTATGATGGCTCTTTTCCATGACTTAATGCACAAAGAGATCGAGATCTACGTGGATGACATCATTGTCAAGTCCCGGAAGGAGGACGACCATATAGACCATCTCAAAAAGTTGTTCAACAGGTTGCGTAAGTACAACTTGAAGTTGAATCCAGCTAAATCGCCTTTGGCGTTAAATCAGGCAAGTTGCTAGGATTTCTAGTCAGCCACAAGGGGATTGAGCTGGATCCTGCCAAAATCCAAGCCATCACGGAAATTCCTATTCCTCAGACAGAGAAGGAAATACAAGGATTTTTGGGAAGAATCAACTTCATTAGCAGGTTTATCTCCCAACTCACAACAACCTGTGAGCTGATCTTCAAGCTATTAAGGAAGAACTCCTCCATGAAATGGAATGATGAGTGTCAGAAGGCCTTCCTTACAATCAAGAAACAGCTAGTGAAAGCTCTCGTTTTGGTGCCACCCAGGGATGATATTCCCCTGTTTATGTACCTGTCCATAAGTGACAATGCCATGGGCAGTATACTGGGACAGAAGGATAATAGAGGCCAAGAACGATCTATCTATTACCTCAGCAAAAGGTTTAGCAGCAGTGAACACAAGTACACTCTGATCGAAAAGACGTGTTATGCTTTAGCATAGGCTTCCATGAGGTTACAGCATTACCTCCATGGTCACACAACCCATCTCATATCCCGTGTGGATCCTCTCAAGTACGTGTTCAACAAACCCATGTTAAATTTTCAGCTATCCAGATGGTAGTTGATCCTACAACAATTTGACATCGTATATGTGACTCAAAAGTCCATCAAAGGTCAAGGAATCGCGGATCAACTGGCTGCCGCACCTTCAAGGGATTTCAAACCCTTGGAAACATATTTCCCCGATGAAGGAGTAATGACAGTGCAACAACACCATCAGTACGATACGCGCCAATCATGGAAGATGTATTTTGATGGAGTCACATATATGGAAGGTTCCGGAGTTGGAGGCGGCTTTAGTATCCGTCACGAGGGAGCGAGATCCGTTGCCGCAAATTATAGTTTGTCAAGGCACCAACAATATGGGTCGAGTATGAAGGGTCGCTCTCATGGGGCTAAAACTTTCCGCTCAATGGGCATCGAGCGATTAACTTTCCTTGAGATTCGTGAGTCGTAATCGGACAATCCATCGTAATCTATCAAACCAAGGAACTACATTTGATGCCTTACCATCTGGTAAGTTTTGAAGATGGCTTTGAGTTCAAGAAATCTCCTTCCTACACATTCCTCGCAATAGAATGACTTTGCGACGCATTAGCAACTTTTGGCCTCCTCGATTCGCATATCGCACAAGAAGCGATTCTTGCGGCGTCGCGATCTCCCCCGCACAAGGCCCCAAATATGAGAGTTACGTTGGAGAAGTATCGGATGAGCTATCTCCCATCCAGCATCCTTGGTATCAATATATCAAGGAATATTTGCGAGATGGATCTACACCCGCTGAGGCGAGCCCGACTGAGAAAATGCGGATCCATCGACTTGCTATGAAGTTCTACCTGAGTGGAGATGCACTCTACAAAAGAGATGCAGGACTAGGTCTCCTCAGATGTCTAGACAAAGATCAAGCCCAAAGGCTTATGGATGAAATCCATGGCGGAGTCTGTGGCCCCCACATGAGTGGCCCCCTCCTTGTCAAGAAAGTCCTCAGGTCAGGACATTATTGGCTATCTCTCAAAGCTGATTACAATGACCACGTCCTGAGATGCTATTAGTGCCAGATTCATGGGAATGCTATACACGCCCCTCCACGGGAACTTCACAATATGAGTTCACCTTGGCCCTTCTCAATGTGGGGAATGGACGTTATTGGGCCCATTGAGCCTAAAGCCAATAATGGTCATCGGTTTATCTTCACCATGATCGACTACTTTACCAAGTGGGTGGAAGCAGCCTCCTTCCCCAGGGTTACTAAAGAAGTCATCATTGCTTTCATCAGAAACAATGTCGTTTGTCGATATGGACAACCGTGAGGTGATTGTGTCGACAATGCTAAGAACCTCAACAATGTAATGATGGGGAATTATGCAAGAAATTCCACATCAAACATCTCAACTCGCCATCTATCGTCCAAGATGAACGGTGTTGTTAAAGCGCTAACAAAAACATCAAGAAGATTATGCAAAGATGTCCGCCAACCACAAAGATTGGCCTCGACTTATTGCCTCTTACTCTGTTAGCCTACGTAACCTCAATCGCAAGCACTTCACCGGGGCAACCCCTACGCATTAACCTATGGGATGGAAGCAAGATTCCCCATAGAAGTTTAAATGGAATCCTCGAGTGTTGTTGATAGACGCCACCGGATGAAGACCAATGGGTACAAGACAGGTATCACCAATTGTCTCTAATAGACAAAAGGTGAACCGCGGCTATCTTCCATGTTCAGTTATATCAACAAAGAATCGCCAGATCCTACAACAAAAAAGTCCAACTACGGCAGTTTAAACAATATGACTTGGTTTTGAAGAAAATCCTTGACAACCAAGATCAGGCTAAAGGAAAATTCGCTCCTAACTGGGAAGGCCCGTTTATTGTCAAGGAAGTATTGACAGGGGGCGCTCTCAGATTGCAAGAAATGGACGGTGATGAATTTCCACAACTCATCAACTTAGACGCCGTGAAATGGTACTATGTCTGAAGTAATTCGCAAACACCCTGGTGCATAATCATCAGGTCACCAATCATTCCGGTTCTTTAACCCTTTACCACCTACAACTTTTCTACACTTTGCCCCTCAGGGAAACATACATTTCAAGCCAACAGCCTGGCTTTCTCCTCTGCGTTCCTACAACTTAGGTCATCCCACTGCGGATTGAACCTCTTGCATTTGCATTTTGGCTACCCATACATGGGATCAAACTTCTCATACCTGCAGTTTATCCTCAACCTAGGATTAAACTTTCTCCTCCCCGCACTCTGACCTGCACATGGGATTACGCTTTTCTTCTCGCCTTGAGGGGCGAACTACGTCGACCTGATCTCCTCTTCAATAGGAGTACGTAGGCAACCATGTCACATGGCCCGGTCGCAATAAAATAAAAACAACAAAAACATTTCTACCCTTACAAAAACAAAAACAACCAAAAACATTCCTACTCCATGTCACCATATATACAAATATTGAACCTCTTACACCAGGTTCGAACTACGCAGACCTGATCTCCTCTTCGATAGGAGTACGTAGGCAGCCATTCATGGTACGGTCTCACCCCCTACCAAAACACAAACTCTTGTCAGTTGGTACTGAGATCACCCTTCAATCCATTACATTTTATTCTGGCCTGCACCAAAGGGATGGAATTACCTAAACTCCTCCTAAATAGGAGATTCTACGACCATCTAAGTCATGCCATCATACCTTGAAGAGCAACACCAATCCATAAGAGGTGGAATTAACTAGGCTTCTCCTAAATAGAAATCAAGGCGACCATCCGTGGTGCGGTCAATCTCGTAGAGAGGAAAGCCACACCTCTCCACATTTTCATCCGAAACCAAATCCCAATACACCAAAGATGGTAGGGATACATAGATCGATGATCCATTCGAACTATCCGTGAGACAACTCAATGTCCATCCACCCGAGAGAATTCGTAATACATCAAGACCACAAGCCTCAAGCGGCAGTAAAATATCAAGCAAATAGCAAGGCATATCTAAAAGGGAAGTGATCCAAAATATATATTTCCTATCATATATAATGTTTGTTTGATATATATACAATGTAAATCGTACATGACAAAATGGCTAAGCTAGTCCTGGCAGAAAATACCACTCATCTACAAGTCGTGGTATATACGAGCTAACAAGCCCAACATGGCGTCCCTCTCAGAAGACGGAGGCGAAGCTGTGGTCTCCTGTATGAGAATATCCACACGACCCAAAATATCTCAGAGCTAGTGTGCATGGTGACCATATGATCATCAATTTATGTGCTCATCTCTCGCGATCATGCCAAGCAGTAAGGACCTCACCTGCAGATTATCTCGACTTGGCCACATCACGCAGATATAGCACTATCCCGCTCAACTATCATCGCATCTCTCGGTCGATATGGCCTCATCCCACTCAACAACAAATGCATCTCTACGATCTAATGCCTCGCCTCTCTCTAATAGAGTCGCGTCTCTCCCCCTCAAGGGCGGGCCAACATCATAGATCGAGCCCGATCTCTCTCAAAGGTCATCGATGAAGACTCGCTTTAAGCATCGTGTCGAAAATCTTTGAATCACAAAAGTACTCGTACTAGGAGAATCTGAAGAAATGTCGGCAACCCAAAGAAATGGGCTCCTCCTCGATGTAGGTATCAATGTCCTCCATGGGCTCGTGATCGTCGACTCACTATCCCAGATCAGAGATATCTGCGATTCGATAAAATCTCTGTCTCCATCTATGCGTAATACTCGCAGAATAACCGTGATGATTGATAGAAAAGTAGCTATCTCATCCGATCCCAACAAGCATACACACGGATCGGTCCATCTTTGAGAGATATCAAGAAGCTGAACGCTGACCTATCGCCCCATCAAAAGGATAAAAATCCTGGAACTGGTCGAACTGCAACATCACGGCCAGTGGGTGATAAGTAGTCACGCCTCAATCCAAACCCAGGGAGAAAATGCGACCAGAGAGCATGAGCATCTATACATACACGAGCCGGGTGAAAGGAGTATGACATGGCTACATCATGGGAAAAGCAATACCCATGCCGCCTATGGGTACCAACCTAGCCTCTCAAGTGTGACATAAACCACACGCATAACACGATCGAACTCCCAAAGTGAACACTCTCAGTAGGATACGTGCAACAATAGGATGCCGAATCGCAGTCTCTCGCTACGATTATAGGTACAATGGTGCGACCCTCTCTAAGAGCTCTCACACGCCATAATGACACCAATGTCTCTTTCGATCGCCTATATATCGTGGCATATAGACATACGACAAACACGCATAGCATCGCAGACATCAACCCCGACCAAACGCCAATGGTCCTCCTGCAAAGAAATCCCTTAATGTCATGAGTAGCTATCATCCGAGCCAAATCACGCCGACTAAAACGCCGGGATATCACATGGCTAGAGGTCACCGTCTCCCGCACCACTCTGCGTCGCAATCTCGTGAGAGAGCCGCGAATCGCCTACTCATGTCTCCCAAAGCTAAATGCACACAAGGTCTTTCTAAAGGCAGTATCGTCAAACGTGCATACTCCTCTAGAGTAGAGTCAACTCATGGGTGCCAAATCGAATACTGCCTATCTGTAGCCAATGCTCTAGCATCCCGCTTCACAAACCTCAGTAGAAACTCGAAAAGGCAATAAAGTCATGGTATGTTGCAGCAACTGATCTACGGTCACCCTATCTGGTGGTGACATGCTCTCATACCACGATCGCATACCCAATGCCACCAATGATGGTGGGGTATGATCTATACTGCTTAATCGTCAAGAAGACATCTGCATGCGGCCGTGTCATAAGACCATCCAGGTCAATGCCGAATATCTTTGGACATACATACATATGCATAACATGATACATGCATAACAGATAATGGATGGCATATGATATAGGAATGAAAAATGGTGCATACATTCCTAAGTATATCATCATCTAATACATCACCAGACATAACTATAAATACATAGGAAATGGGGCACAACCGCCTCTACTACTAATAGAGGCCTATCAAAAGATATAAGCGAGAATGGGGAACAACCACCCAATATCTAACAAGAGGCCTATCAAAAGATATACCGAGAATATACATCGAAGAAAACCAGGGTCTCGATGTTCACGCCCTCAATCTCGCCCACCGATGTAACTCCTCCCGAAGTCACCGGATCTCTATCAACAGGATGTCGTGCCTATAAAGAGGAGGATCTGCGCCGGCAAAACCGAATGGGTCATCTGAGGGGCCAGCGCCTGAGTTGGATGGAATAAATGACTCCGCCTCTGCTGGATCTCTGCCTAAATGCCGGATAAATATGTGTGCCTGATCTAACTGCCCGGTCAGGCTATCAATCTGGGTCATATGAGTCGGAGCTCGGACACAAGCTACCTAATCCATCATCATCAAAGATCTTGGAACCATATCCCCATGAACTGTGTGGCGCGGGACTGGGCTCCAATAGTGCGAGGGGACCACCACCGCTGGAACGTCTCCTGAGTACATGGACCCTCTGATAATGCAAAGCCATCAACCCCCAAGAATGGGATATTAGTGACGGGTGACTGTGATACGGGACAATGACGCCTGGAAGGAGGCAAGATCGGTACACGGATCTTCCCTGTAGTGCTCCTAATAGCACGCTCTCCTAAATAGAGCTCCCAGCCTCCATCAGTGAAGAGAGGAACTCTCCTGGTGGAAATCAAATACTCGACTCCGATCGGATGTCCATCCTCAAAGCCGATGGTCAAATACTCCCCTGAATAGGGAATCCATGTAATGGTACCCGCCGTCAGCAACTCCAGATGCATACGGCAGTGAGTGAATCCCTCAGCTACAGCGACCTCTAGCAAAATAGAATGGTGCCATCGTCGTCCTCGTGGATAGGTATCTAAACCTAACACACTCACAGGACGTAAACATGAGAGCCTCTCATAGGCCCAAAACTGCCAACACAATGGCAAAACATCTGCTATAAGTAAACAAACCTATGAATGGGAAAAGACAAGAGAAATACTCACCAGCAGAAATGGGTAAAATCCTAGCCAAGCCTTAGTCAAACCCTGTGAGCGCATGCGCATGCCCCGGAGGAAATAAGCGAAGGTGTAAGAGCCCGAATCATACTCTCCTATACGGTCCACATCACGTGTGGCGCTGATCAAAGCAAAGGATACCGTAGAAGAGTTATCTACTATGAAGCAGCCTCAAATGATCATCAGGAACAATCGTCACAGAACGCGATCCCTGATCCTGACATCATCAAGCATGGGCTCACTCAAAAGCCCACTCATAGCATCTACGCTCAAAGGACCTGAACGGACAGTCCTGCCTTTGAACGCCTCCGCCGGAACTCCTAATAAGGATCGGACGGCAATAGGGGTGATATTCACCATGCAAGGCACTGGCTCCCCTCCAAACTCCATACCTGTGATAAATCTCCAGTCCATAGGCGTCATAATCACCTCGTAATCTAGTAGATGGAGTGACTGAGTCTGATGAAACCATCGCTCAGACAATGCCTTGAGGTAACCCCAGGGACAACGACGGGGAAGGATGGAGAAGAATGCCCCGAATCCCCACTAATGCACTACTGCTCTGTAGTCAGGATGAAGCGCCTGGTACATGGAGTGAATGCTAAACCGCCTCGAGGTGTAAAACACGAACCTGCATGAAATGCAGATCAACATCAGAACCCTTTAATCCTCATCAATAGGAAAAAAGGAAGATCAAAGTCTAACGCCATAACTCGTTAGCATGCAAGTACATCGACGGATGTCTTCTCAAATCACCCAGCAACTCTGGGTTTGCCACCTGAATGCTCGGAAGCTCCCTACGAGGGACATATGCGGCAGGGCGGGATCCTAAATCAGAATTTCGCCTCCTCGCCCTCAACGTCCGGCACATCTACCCGGATAGATTTAATCACGCCTCCACCAACCGACGCAGGTCGCTCTAACGTAATCTGGATGAGGCACTTCAAAAGCCCTCCGCCGACGCCGGTGGTCCTATAGAACCGCTTTCTGGATCCGGATCCATAATATCCGGACAACAAGTCTCCAAATCACCTCAGAAAGGGTGTGGTATTTCCTTACCTGGAGCTTTTTAAATGCATTTATGACTATATGCATGCATGCATTTACTTTAACATATAATAGAGTTAAAATGCATGACTACCCAATGCCTACATTTGGAAAATTTTTGCCATATACCCCTTTGAAAATAGGACTATCCACATGCACATAGGCATGTCTAGGTGGCCATTCAGTAGCACACTTGCCCCAAAGTCATATACATAAGATATGCATTAAAAATCAAAATCATCATGCATAAGGCCAACCTCAATGCTAGGAGTACTTTGTCTTTCTACCTTTTGCTCATTGGACCTCAAATAGGACAAAAAATAGCAAAAAAAGGTGCCAATTTGACTGTCTCAAAAGTTAAATTTTTCACATCATTATATTCAAGATGGTTTAATACTAACATTTACTATGTTGAATATTTTTATCAAGTCATATGTGCATACATAATCACTACTATGTGTTTAGATGCATTTCGTATGATAACTCACAATCCAACGGATAAAAAACCGGAAAACAATACATACATATCGCTACTGTGGATAGTGTAGAACACTTGTACGGTGACAAAATTTGCAAAAAGCAACCTGAACTCAGCAGATCTGAAGATGGCTCACGGTTTTCTCTTTGCGAAGCAAGTTAAAAGTGACTTGTGAGACCAATCTGCTAGAATTTATCATCCACAATTTGCCGAGCCCACTCATGCACGGCGCAACAGTGCACCTGCGCAAAGACTTATGTGGGTCCCACCTTTCCTTCGGTCCGACGAATTGCAAAGGAGTTCTTACGGACTAGAAAGGTCAAATCGAGAATAAAAATGCCACGCGATTGAGCAAAACATCATACAATCCTGGTTTTCTCGGATGAGACTTTGAATCTATACATCGCCCATTGGTAGTCACCCGAACACAAGGGATACCCTGCCAATGATCTCATCTATCATAAATCACATTCGACAATACCTCGTACAGGTCCGATGCCACCAACTCCGGGTCGTTACCCTAAATGAGATCCCCGACGGGGGTTACAACGTGAGTCCCCGATGGGGGTTACAATGTAGATCCCCGATGGGGGTTACAACACGTTTAGCTATTGACACACATATCAACGAAGGTCAAGCAGCCTTGACGTTATTTCAGCCGATGACAAGTAAACCCATTGAAGCATTGAGAACTGTTCGATAGTTGCGTACGTACTCATGAGTCCCCAGTAAATCCCTGACGAGGGTTACAACGTATGTCCCCGATGGGGGTTACAACGTATATCTCCGGCAGGAGTAACAACGCATGCTCAGCCATTGACTCACATATCAACGAAGGTCAAGCAACCTTGACGTCATTTCAGCCGATAGCGTTTAAACCTATCAGAGCTCTAGAGCTATTCGAGGTTTTCATACCCAACTGCTCGTATTCCCCAGCGGATCCTCGACGGGGATCACAACGCAATTCTCCGTTGATCTACATGACAGCGAAGGTCAAGTAACCTGGACAATCTACAGATTCTCAGCCGTTGATTCACACGTCAGCGAAGGTCAAGCAGCCTTGACAGTATATCCCACATGATTTCTCAGCCGTTGATTCACACGTCAACGAAGGTCAGGCATCCCTGACAACATCTGCTGTTGGTAGTAAACCCAACAGGATCTTGACATACTCTAGCGATACTAACCGGAAAAGTCAATGTTATCAAAGAAGATAGATGATGGAATATGTTATACACATCCTCAAACAGATCAAGCTTTATCCCCACAGATCTCTTGCACATAAGAGGTACCTCTTCGGGATCAAGTCGTTATCAAGAACGCAGGAATTTGGTGATAACTCCAACATCAACATCCTAATAGATTCGGCTTACACATCGAATTTGGTCAGCATTGCCAAATCCCCAGTTGAAGCAACAGGGATCCAACAATCATCCCCAGTGTGTTGGGCTACAACCCCGTACACATGCATCATACATTTGCATCATTTTTCTACCCATAGTACCATGTTTGTCTTGTTGTGTTTCAAGTGTCTAGGATTCTTTATCCTACCCATCCATCACCATGCATGAGTATGATAAAGAGGGGCATCTGTAGACACTCAAAATTTTCTGTACTACTGTTACTAACTTTGCAGGAGGACAGATTCGTCTTTTAAGAGAGAACCCTGAAAGACGATCCAAATCCATGTCAGATACTACCTAAGTTCAAAGATCAACCCCCGATCACAATCTGGAGTAGCAATTCCAACCTCGGATGTAAACCCCGAGGCTGCGGATCCAATACCGAACACACACTTGGAAAGACCGATTAATCTCGAGAGATAACCCCGAGGTATCCGAGCCTCGCCCAACCATGGGAATAGCCACTAACCTTGGTGATGACCCCAAGGAATGCAGTTTCGACGATAACCCCAAAAATGCTTGTTTCAAATGCAACCAGCTTCAATTTCAAATACTCACAACGAGATACACCGCACCAACCCTAAGAATAACATCGGGAAGACATGCACACCTCAAAGGTGACAATGAGGACCTTCAACAATTGCGCAGTGATTCAATCTCGTGAAGTTCGCTTTATCGACCCAATCCGGCGATAACACCGGTGAGGGGCAACATCTTCATCTCATCAACACGATGCCACATCACGTCTCTACGCAACAATGTCCCACAAGACTAAACCAATCCCGAGTGACTATTGTGTGGGGTAACGGATGAAAGTTGAAGCTTGAAGACCGGAGTGCATCGTCCCATCTTCAATTACTTCGTACAAACTCTAATCCCATGCCATCGCATAAACTCTCGACAACGACGGTCCAAATAGGTCTTGTATACCTCAAACGGATGCGGATTGCACTTTCTCGAAAGTTCGAGTGGACATTACAAAGGTGTCTCGATTACGCATTTCGAGACGACCTCGACCCGACAAAACCCGCCAACCCCAAGGTTTGCCTCTCTGTACACCTAAGGGCTAAATTGCTTATATAAATAGAGGGCTTGGGCATCCCATTTGGAAGAGAAAAGGCGAGGAAGCCCTACCCAATTTGCTCGCACTCACCCCATGCATTGTACTTTCCCTTCTAAACACCTATGAGCTCATATATAGCCCTTTTGTACCTACAAAGTTAGTGTTTACCCACTCTAAAGATATAGAAGCCTTCTTTATCGATTCCATTTGTAAGCCTTCTCACACACTTTAGAGTCTTTCTTCATTTTGCACACACCCTTCTACACGTTGAGAGTCGTGTTGCTTGCTTTTGCCCTGACTTCTATCCAGTGGTTTCATTTCGCTTTATATATATATATATATATATATATATATATATATATATATTTACATATATATTGACTAACATTATTGAGTTATGCCCCATTGAGCCTGACTTGATGCGGTCTGGAGCGTTTATTTGCTTTAATATATATATATATATATATATTTACATTTATATATATTAAATGTGTGTCGAACTTTGTTCGATGAGCCTAGACTTTGGTCTGGTGCGTTTACTGCTTTATTATATATATATACTTATATATATGAACTGTGGTCGGACTTTGTTCGATGAGCCTGAACTTCTATTCAGCAAGTGCGTTTACTCGCTTTATATATATATATATATATATATATTAAATATATATTTATATATATGAACTGTTATTCGGACTCATTTCGATGAGCCTTGGATTTTATATCCGAAGTGCGTTTATTCGCTTATATATATATTTTTGTCCCACAGAGTTTACTTACGTGGTGGTTGATCGCTTATCTGACTTTCTTTCGCTTTAAGTCCTACTCGAGTTTACTTCGTGGTAGTCTCTGATGATTATAGCTTTATTTACATTCCGTCCCGCTTTGGAGTTTCCTTCGTGGCGGTTGACCATATTTACTGACTTTATTTACGTTTAGTCACTTTGGAGTTTCCTTCGTGGCGGTTGATAGCTTTTAACATTTATTTATTTACATTTCTGATCCCCCATGGAGGTGCTTCATGGTTGGTGATCCTGTCTGATATATATATATATATATATATATATATATATTTATAGCTTTTATATATATACTTCGCCATCGCTTTCATATAAACTGCAGATTTTGTGCTTTAGAATCATGTGATCACAGATTGACTATTGAATCTAGATTCGGTTCCTCGTGATGGACATTTTCAATCTATAAGCGACTTGTAAATTATTCTCATGCGGTTCCAATTTCCTCGGATGGTTTCCATACCCACGAGGAGGTCGGCATCATTTTGTATATTATTTTCATACGGATGCCTCGCATTCGTAAAATAAAATCAACCAAGCCGCACACTTAATAAAATGGGAGTGTAAAAGGTCTCAATTACTATTGAGCATCAGGGTTTGAAAAACCTCTTTTATAAAACATCATTGCCATATCATGCTAAAAATTGAATTTTTACATAAATTCAAACCATGTGTATATAGGTGCGAACGAGACCTCACACTACTTCCAAATAACAGCACATTGACCCACACACACACATACATTCAGATAATAGTTTCTTGAAAAGAGGCGGTCACCGTGGTAACACGGATGTCTGGGTGCCTAACACCTTCCCCGGCAGATATCAAGTCCCCTGACCCTAATGAATCTCGGTTTCACGAATTCGCTTAGTAGTGTCACATCACCGGGTCAATGTGCAACCTTTTCTCGGTTGTATTGGTACAACCATTTAAAAGACCAATCAATGGCGATTCTTAACAAATCCATCGTCGATATTATACATGTCGGACCTTTTTCACCTGTTTTTTCAAACAAATCTCACCTAAAATGAGAACACCAAAGAACAAGTAACGGATAGGGACATCCAAAAATCCCGACGTCAACATGTGGTATGTAACATTCTAGAATTTTAAAGTATAATATTTAAAATTTATTGATTTATATAAATATTTAATGGATATATTTATTGTTGAATAAATAATTGTTCAATTTGAGTTGATGTGATTTAGTTAATTATTTGTTGAATAAATAATTAAATATTAAATATTAAATATTTATTTGCAATATTAAATATTTATTGAATTATATAAGTATTTAATGACAATTTGAGTGGATGTGATTTAGTTAATTATTTGTTGAATAGATAATTAAGGAGCTAAGAAAATTAATTGTTATGAGGTTATATACTAATTTAATTTAATAATTAAGTTAGAGAGCTAATAATGACTAAATAAATTATAATATTTTAATTGGAATTTGTGATTTAAAATAAAGTGTTAGTTGGTTAAATAAAATTATAATTATAAAGAAATTATAGTTTTGTGATAATGATTTATGTGTTAAAGTAATTTAATAGATTAGTATTTGAATGGATTAAATTGATTAATTAATTTAATAGAAGTGTGACAAATAACCTTGCTATAAAGAAGTTATTAAAATAAATTAAAAGAGTTTAATTTAGTTTTGTTAAACATGTCTTATTGCATAATAAGTCGTTAATTTAATAATATTTTATCAAACAAGGTATAAGGATTAATCCATTTGTTTTAGTTAGACTTACCAAACAAGGTGTAAGGATTAAAGAGTTATTTTATTAAGCTTAGCCAAACAAGCCTTATGGCTTTTGATTTTCAAAATAATATAACTGATGTCAGTTAAAATCCTATACTAAATATATCTATTATTACATACGTTATATTATTATACGTAAACTAGAGAAAGACTCAGTTGAAGAAAAAGAGAAGAAGAAGAAGAAAAGAGAAAAGGAAGAGAAAACTTGAGAGAAATCCTTGACGAGGGCGAGGAGGAAAGGATTACACTTAACTTCGATAGCGGCCGATATATCGATGAGGTGTGCGTAATAGTAACGTGGAACTTGAGGATACTGATTGAGGAGTTGCGAGGAGATAGTAGTGAACAATGTGATCGCAATGACACAAAAAGACGGCGAGATCCAGGATCGTGAAGAACGACTGATAAATGTCGAGGAGAAACTAGTACAGACTGAAGGAGAGAAAGAACAACTGATCGAAGTGGTCGCTGAACTGAAGAACAAGCTGAGAGAAGAAGCTGCTAAGAGGGCAAGAGCTCAAGATGCTTACTGAGGAAGCTTTTCAACGAACCAGATTAGCGAAGAGAGACACACAAGCAAAGAGGATGAAGATGGAAGAGATGAATAAAGTATTTAACACCGCAATTAATCGAGTTCAAGATCGGGTCATGGGATATCCGATTCAGTTCGAGACGCTGCCATCATTAGTGTTAGATCGCAGAACAATGTTTCGAGTCATGGAGGAAGAATGTGATAGGACTAAGAAGTATCTTAATAGAACATCGTAGATGTTGTACGATGAGTGAAAGTTTAAATAAATTGTAAATCCCAAGTGTTATGCAACCTATGGGATATGACTATGATGTTATCCTGAAACTTTTGTAGTTCAGGAAAGTAATGTAGATAGCAGTGATGCTATTGTTTTATGTTTTCCAAAAAGGTTTTGAATAAATAAAAGTTGTTACTTTATTCAAAGTGTTATGTGGTTATTTCTTTTATGGAGGCAAGTTAATTAGAAAATACTTAAAGAAGCTGAGTAATAGTCTAATAGATGTTTTGTTTCAACAGAAAATGCCTCCCAGATGTGAACCACCCCGACAGAGAAACAATGAGAGAACTACCAATAACGACAATGTTGACGGTAACCGTTCGCTCAACAACTAGTGACACTCTTGACAGGAGCATTGCGAATCAACCACAAAACCATGGTACAACATTTAAGGATTTCAAAGGCGATTGGACCACACAATTCCAGTGGGTCTATGAATCGAATGAAGCACAAACCTCAATTATGGAGATAGAAAAAGTATTCGATGTCGCTAGGGTAGGGATGATCGGTACTCGCCATAACATTCATGTTGAAAGCGAAGCTAGTTATTGGTGGCGAGCCAATAAAACTCGTGAAGGGCCGGGAGTGATGACCTGGGATAAGTTCAAGGAGTTGTTCTTCGAGACTTATTTCCCAGAAAGTTCAAAGAGTCAGCTAGAAGTGCAGTTTCTGGAATTAAAGCAGGGAACGATGACGGTATCTGATTATGTCGCCAAATTCAACGAATTGGCGAGGTTTTCTGCCATATCGAGTCGCCTGAGATGAGCGTAAAGAAGAAGAGATTTAAACAGAGACCAAGCCTGGTACATGGAGGGTTTCCTATTCTAATTGAAGACATTTGCAGCGGTGATGGAAATATAGAGAGGAGAAGTGCCAACAAGGGACCCGGTAGCGGAACCTTTATGATTCGAGGACCTACACAACCAAGAAGACCAACAACATTCACTTTTAGCATGACAGTTCCAAATGCAGCAACTGCCCATGAAGAGGCGACAGGTAATGAGTTCGGTTAGAAATTAAATTACGCGAGAAATACGAGTTAGATATTTCTGTGAACTGTTTTCTTGTATAGATTCAAGTCACAGGTTAGAATTTAAAACACAAATTAATATTGTGTTGATAAAAATGAATTGATGATACAACTTTAAAAGATTGTAGAGAATAAGAAAGCGGTGATTCCGAGGACGAAATCCTTTTAAGGAAGGGTGAATGTGATAACCCGGGATTTCGAATAATCAAAATTTTACGAATAATTTTTTATTAATTATCAATTTTGTGACAAGTATCTGTGATACGAGTCTCGAGAAGGTCAATTTATGTATTGACTAATAAATTTAGAGTAGAGTTGTGCTTAACAAGCTTTAGAAACCCTAACCCTAATTTCTGGATAGGGATTCGGTAGAAAATATAATTAAAATAATTATATTGATGAGAATGTGTTTGTACTATATGTTGATAAGGATCAATGATTGATCGAATAAGGTTTAAAATTAATAAACCCTAATAAGAGATTAGAAACCCTAATCTCAGGATTAAAAACCCTAACGTACCGTTAGAAATCCTAATTTCATATTCGAGATTTCTAAACCCTAATTAGGAAACCCTAATCCTAATTAAAAAGCCTAAAGTGATTAGTATGTGTTATTATAGTTAGGAAACCCTAATTATACTTTAGAAATATTAATTTCTATTTAAAACCCTAATTTTATTTTTGAAACTTTTATTTTATTTTTTTTAAACCCTAATTAGAAAATTCTAGAATTCGGGGTTTGTAAAACCTAAGGGTTAAACCCTAAGGGTTGGGACATTTGACTATATTGCCATTAAAATTATTTTACAAAAGACTAAAATGCCCTTTTTGAATATTTTAGTAAGTTAGCTTGCAAAAATGGCCAATGCCTTTAGTGGTTCACCAACTATTGACTTTGTGACACAAGAATCTCAGCAAATCAGCCTAACTCAGTCGAAATCTAAGCAACATCCATGTATCTAAGTAATATAAATAGATTGGAGAGAGAGAAAGTTATTAAACTTGACTCATTTTTCACCCAAGCTCTCACCAACTCCTTTTCTCTCTAAGCCTCCGTATTTGTTAAGTATTTCAGTCACTAGATCATCTCCTAGAACACCAAGAACAGATTTGGAGAGTAAGGATCAAAGATTTAGCAAGAGAGGTATAATCCTAAACTCAACCTAGATCGTGTATGCTAAGGTAAAGTTTGTGTTTATAAAAGTGTTAAAAGATGTTTTAAGATGATCTATGATGATCCATCATGGATCTATAGCATCAAAGTTGGTAAAAATCGATGTTTTTCAAAACTGTTCTTGAGCTCTAAAGGTCGACTGACAACGTAATGTCAAGGGCTGTAAATCCTTTTCTATTACTGTTTTGTGTTGTTTTATGTTTTGGATATGTACTCTGTCATGAGGTTTATGATCTGGAAGTGGAATTCAAGCTATTCGATTTCTAGATTACAAGATATAGCTGGTCAAAGTCGGTTGACCGACCATGACCGTGTACATTCTGAGTAACCCGTAATACGTTATCGTCGTCGGCGACTATTTATAACGCTTGGATCGGCGGAGTTGTATGTGTATTGTTGATTTGGTTGTAACCAGGTTGTAGTGTGTTAAACGTACTATAGACCCATGCCTTAAAATCACTTAAACAACAAATATGTTGTATGTATGAGATGGTCAAAGTAGCCATCCGAGCCTGACTTAGTATTTCTGGGAATTCCCAGAAACGTCATGAACACCTTTTCTGTCAGAGTTTGATCAAGTGATATATTGTGATTATGTTGTAGTTGTACTGGGATCTTGGTATATACCTGTTCCCTGACATGCTTAATATAGTTCTGAACCTTTATAACACCCATAAAATGACTGGAACATAAACTTAATTGAGCATCAAAGTGACCAGTCGAAGTTCTGGGTTTCAGGGGAAACCCAGGTACGGTCTGACAATATGTTTGAGAGTCTAGATCGCTTTGGTGTGTTGTTGTTTGACTGAGATAAGAATTTACAATTGTATTACTACATGTATACTACAATATCAGTGCACAAAAGATCCTAGAAACACACCGGATTAAACAAATATGAACGGTCAAACGTTGACCCTTATATCTATCGGTACATCGTTTTTCTTGAGCTCAAGAACACCAGCAATGACGCTTTTGTCAATAAGCTAAAGGCCTATAGTAGCGGTTTTGAATTATTTTATTTTCGAATTTTTGGTAATTAATTAAAAATAGAAAATAAATTATAAAAATTATTAAAAATGGTTTTAAAAATTATTTTAAATTATGAAAAATAAATTTTGACCAATTAGAATATTTTTCTTTAATATTTATAATTATTTAAATATTAAAAAGTATTTAATTTATTTACTTAGTGTATTAAATAAATTAGAAGAAAATGATTTAATATTATGAAAAATCATTTTAAATAAGAATAAGGTATTTAAAAATATTTTGAATTATAAAATATAATTTTAATATTTTTGGAGAATTTTCATTAATAATTTAATATTAATGATATTAGATTTATTTAATTACTAAATTAAATAAATAAGATAAAAATGATTTTATGGATTTAAAAATCATTTTAAATAAGATTAAAGTGTTAGAAAATATTTTGAATTATAAAATATAATTTTAAATATTTTTGGAGAATTCTAAAAAAAAATTAATATTAATGATATTAGATTATTTATTTATTTAATTAAATAAATGAATTAAAAATGGTTTTATTGATTTAAAAATAATTTAAAATGAGAAAATATTTTAAAAATATTTTAAGTTATAATAAATGACTTTTAATATTTTGGTAATAGTTTAATTAATATTTATATATTAATGGTGATGATTTAAAAATGATTTTAATTACTTTAAAAATCATTTAAGTAGAATATTAATGATTTAAAAATATTTGAAGTTATTAACAATAACTTTAATATTTTGACAAGTATAACATTAATATTTTTATATTATTAAATATTAATGATAATAAGATTATTTGATAATTAAATCATTTAAAAATGATTTAAGTGTTTGAAAAATTATTCTAAATTATAATGATTGTTTATATATTATTAAAAGCTTACGAAAAATATTATTAATGATATTTAACTTATCAAAAATAATATTGAAGCTTAGAGACCAAGATTAATTGATAATAAATGTATTAATTGTCGGATAAATAATTGAGAACAAGAAATGAGGCCAAAGTCCAACGGGCATCAAAATAGTTAGACTTGATAAGTGTTTATATAGGTTATAAACACTAATGTGGCTATGTAGTAATGTGTCCAGGAGAAGTTTGACTGTAAGTTACAGTATTGTGTGTTGTGAATTATTGTGCTAATTGTGAGACCGATATTATTGGTTATAGGTCTTACGAACGCAGATAAGTTTATTGTGTAGCAGTAATCAACGCAGAAGACAAGTTTCCTAACTCAACCTTGAGTTATATTCATTCAATTATTATAGTGGTTAATTATTGTTAATTATACCATGTCCAGGGATTTATTGTTGATTAAATCGCAGTTAGTGCATGTTTAATAATTCAAATTGAATTATGATTCGGAAAATATATATTCGTAGAATTATTGTTGTTGGATATTCATATTCGTAGAAGATAGAATTGATAGTACAGATAATTCCTGTTTATTATCAAATTTTGTTGAGAAATGTCTTAGCTACTTATTCTGGCTAGATGAACATTTGTTAGAACTTGATAAATTCGAAAAGAGAATTCAATTGTTATTGCTAGATCGATGCCAATTATTTCGGCTAGATCGATAAGTAAATAGAAATTGAAATCATTAAATTTCGTTGTTGAATCAAATCTTGATTCTGAGACTGAGAAGAACAACCTTTTATATAAAGGGAACATTTTAGGTCGTATATTCGGCCATTGCGCACTGTTAAGTATTATGCATAATATCGGGTATAATAAAGCTGATCACTTATTATACTTGTAGAGGGGTATGATTTAATCTTTATGGTTATCTGATACTCCTGCGTATATATCAAAGCAAATCTTTGATAGATACCCGAGAAAGTAGAAGTTCTAGATCTAATGGATCGCTCAGCATAAATCTGGAAAATATTCCACTATGTTATTGCGTAGAATTGATTCTTGTTTATTCATTTGAATATCATAGAACTTTGAAAGTGTTGTACTCTTTCATTATCAAATTATTGTGTTGCATAGAAAGGGAGAAGCCTTGTTATTGATTAACGCATTGTTCAGCTAATTCAAAGTTCCCCGAACTTTGGTGTCATTCTATCAAAATAGATAGTCTATTATTCTGATACTTATACATTCATTGTATATCTTAACTTGCGGGGCACATTTGTTGCTCACCCTTGCTTAATAAAACTTTTTAGCTAAGGACGAAGTGGCAGGAGGTGCTGTGAAGAACAAAATCAAAGACATGGAAATTAATTAGTTATGAATAACATTATAATTATGTCGTATTTGTGAACCCTTTTTGTATAACTAAAGGGTATGTTTGTAATGTTAAGGTTGGAGAACCTGGGGTAATGTATTAACTATATCAGTTAATGAAGTGTATGTTCCTATTTATAAATAAATGGGTAGTTAAATGTTATTTATATTGTGGATCGTGAACACCAAACTCGGGGGTCAGGTAACCCGATTATATACCTACTACAAGATCAAGGTTTAAACAGACCCAAAAACTAATTATACTGAGAATTACGCCTGGTCAAACAAGCATCCTTGAGAACTTGTCTGACAGTGTTCTTGAGCTCAAGAACACCTAAGACGACGCATAAGTGTCGCTAAAGGCCTCAGCAACGGTTTTATTTATTTTAATTTACGAATATTTGAAATTATTAATAAATAGATAAAAATGATTTTAATTATTAAAATACACAATAAATTCTAAAAAATTATTTTAAAGTCGAAAAATAGTTTTTAATTATTTTGAGTATATTTCATAAATATTTAATATTTTTTGGAATATAAATGGTATTTAATTTATTTAATTATAATATTAAATAAATTATTTAAAAATAATTTTAATTCATGAAAAATCATAAAAATAATATTATGGTATAACAAAATATTTTAAGTTATTTTTAATGACTTTTAATATTTTGTGATGAATTTCATTAATTAATTAATATTATTGATAATTAGTTTATTTAATAACTATATTAAATAAATTATGGAAAAATAGAATTAATGATTTATAAATCATATAAAAATGATTTAAGGATTATAAAAATATTTGGAGTTATAAACTATAACTTTTGATATTTTGTCATGAAAATATTAATATTTTAATATTAATAGCAATTATCGGATAAAGAATTTAAGTGTTTAAAAATCATATTTAAATGATTTTAAGGTATTAAAATATTTGGATATATTATAAATATATTATAATATTATGACATGTATTTCATTAATATTTGATAATAAATAAATATTAATGATAAAAGAATTATGTAGTATTTAATTCATTTAAATACGTGTTTAATGATTGAAAAATTAAGATAAATAGTAATAATTATTTAAAAATTATTACGAACTTATGAAAATTATTTTGACTACTTAAAAAATTGTCTAAGATACTGTTAAGTGTTTTTCTAGAGTTTAATTGAACATAAACTCGTCAATTGTCCGACTAGACCGTCGAGATGTTAAAATTATGTCGAGTTCAACTCAGACTGTAATAGTTTGACTTGATACCGAGTCTTATGTGTGTTATAGACTGATAGGGTTATGTGTTTAGGTTATTCTGTGTATATATATATATATATAATAGTATTATATTGTGACGATATTATTCTAATATTGGAGATCTATATTACTAATATTAGGTCTTCGGATGAGGCGATATAAATTACGTAGCGATAATTAATGTTTCAGGCAAGTTTGTTTTTACTTAACTCTACTAGGAGTTTTTTTATTCGGATAAGCTTATGCTTAATCATTGCTGATTGTCATGAATTATACTCTGTACATATTGCATGTATAAGTCAGGTATGAAAGGTTAATCACCTTTGTTAGTTCCCAGAGGGCACAATAGATCTAGAAGGGGGGGGGGGGGAGGGGTTGAATAGATACTTTTTATTTCAAATACTTTTTTGGTTTATATTATATTGTTCATAATTAAAATATGGCAAATATAAGGATCTTTTCAAGCACAACATAATAAGTAAAAGATCCCCTTCATTGATATATTCATAATCATACATACATTGTTCGTAGTGTGAGTTTAGTTGTAAGCAGTTAAAACATACATAGCAGTTATAGCAGTTATATTACATAATGTAAATGACATAATGTAAAAGACACAAGGGGTTTTAAGTGGTTCAGAGACTCAAGCTCCTAATCCACTCTTCTGCTTTTAACTAGCAGGATTTCCACTAAGGAAGGACAACACCTTGAATCACTAAGATTCCTTCAAGGCCAGCAGCCTTGGAACTCCTCTAGTTCCCTAGGAACTCTTTAAGCCCAGCAGGCTTGAAACTTCGTTTAGTCCCTCAGGACAAGGACCCTTCTAGCCCTGCTTTATTTAGTCCCTTCGGACAAGGACCCCTCAGGCCCTGACTTTGTTGAGTTGTTTATTTGTTGTTGTTGGAGTCGGTCTTTGTTTGCTAAGATGTCTTCATGCTCAACATCTTCTATACTTAGCGACTTGGCTTGATCATCCACGAAATGCAATTGAGTGTTGCATGATGCTCGACTTCTTTTGGTTACTCAACCACTTGGATGACCCTTTGTTGAACGCCTTGAAGATCATTCTCCTTGGTACTTGATGACCGCATATGAGAGGCTTCCCAAGTCGACCAGAGGCTCTTACATTAGGTACTTAGAAGCTTTCTCATACTTGACACCAAGATGGCTTTTGTGATCTCCTTCGCTACTTGATGCCTTCTCATGATGGACTTGCTAAGATGACTATATGCTCTTCTCTATTATACTTAGATTCTTCCCATGATGGACATCAAGATGTCATGATGCTCTTCTTTCTCTTGGCAGTTCTGAACACTCCTCATATAGTAGAACTCTCACTTCTACCTAGTAGAACTCACACTTCTACTTCTTTCTTTATCTGACTTCTGAGTGTTCTTGGTGGATCGTAGAGTGAGCCTTCGGACTCACTGTTTCACATGGTTTAGATCAGTCCACCTTTTCTCCAAACTTGGCAACTCCAGCAACCTTTGATCTTTGAATATCTTCCTCATTTATACTCCTTCTCAATCCTTCCGTTGGAAAGTAGCCGTTGAAGGCTATTCAAATCTCTTCACAGATCTCGAGTTGATTGAGGTAGACTGCTTGATGTGACTTGTCATACTTTTTCGTAGCTGCGATCTCTTTGTTTCACCTACTACAATCGGATGTATAACTTTAATGTCTTAGGCAGGTCGAAGACTTTATTACCTCTTTATGATTTCTCGATCAGAGGTTGTCCTATTGCATCGATGCTCTCAATAAGCACTTGTCCGAATATTACCCTTCAGATTGAACCTTTGCCAATGCTTCAATCTTTAGTTATTCGGACTCTATGATTCTGATGCATGTCTTCAAGGACTTGATCGTAGTGTCTTGTTGAGTGTTGCTCATTGATTGGTAGGGTTAACACTACGATCTTGAGGAGTGTTAATTGGATCATCAATGTAAAACACCTCTTCCTTGATTGTCAAGATGCTTGATACTTACATTTACTTCATTTGTTCTCGGAATCTTGATGGCCTAATTCCTTGCTCTGGTCCCCTTACGAATATCAAGACACTTGATTTGTGGCGCGTCCAAACTTACTTTTCTCCTTGTGATCTCCGTTCACTTATCATCAATGAACCGACCACACACTTAATCACTTTGGCTTCTTGCTATTCGGAGGGTGACCAGACTTGATTCACCTTCCATCGATTCCTTATTTGTTTGGCAGACACTACGATCTTGGTTGCTTCCAAGATCGTTGTCTTCTAATCCCACTTGATAGCTCTTGCATTAGCTAACTTTCCTTAGTCGACCAAGTCTTCTTTGGATCTCCTCGTGGAAGACTTCATCATGAATGGCCTTACACTCAATCTTGATCTTCGATTGGGTTGGTGCTTATCTTCTCGCTAGCTTTGCATGCCATTAGTTGAGTGCTCTCTGGTTTCCTTGGATGTAGCTTGCAGCTTGAACCAGAGGCTTCATTCCTTTGGATATTCTGGGAGTGCTCATTTGTTGAGAACCGTATATGCTCTACGATTCATCCTTGGCATTGTGAGTACGTCTTCTTAGATGGTAGTTATGCATTCTACAATTCAGCTTCGGCTTGTGCAGACACTACGATCCTGAGATCAGATTTTGACACTACGATTTCTGCCTTGTGCTTGTTGTCTTCATCTGATCTTGCTTGACTACAATCTCTGCATGTAATCAATAGACTCTAAGAACTCAGAGTGTGATCTACGATCCTTGACTTGGCTTTGGCATCGATGAAGTCTCGACTACGAGTGTAGTCTACGTTCATCTTGGCTTCTGCAGATGATCGGTCGGCTTCAGTGGCGCGGTTTGTCTTTATGATTCTCGAACATGACTTCCTCGGACACTACGATCCCGAGGAAGCTTTACTCGATACACTCTCGATCCTTCTTCGTTTCCCTGGCGATCTACGAACTCCTAGATCTATTATCTTGCATACTCCTATTCTGCCTCGATAGCTCTCGAGTTAACCTTGACTCACCTGGCAGACTACGACTTCTGGTGCAGTGCTCGACGATCAGACTAGCCTATCTATTACATCATAAGATCAACCTAACAAGCTTGATCTTTCTATATTTATAGTCCTTGTACATCATTTCTTTTTAAGGACTTTACAAAGCTGTTTTGCTTATGTAGGATCAAATTAACATATTTGATCAATCCATTCTAAGTCCTTGTACATATATTTCTATTATCTATCAAAGGACTTTACAACTTTTCTTAATGCAAGCATACTTGCATATTATTCATTCATATATATATATATATATATATATATCATAATCAAATCATATATAAATAGGAATGGCATTCACATGCTTATTCCTGACAACCTTTATTACCAGCCGGTTCAGATATATTTGTTCATGTATAATACTTGTTTAGTCATAAATTTGTTCCTGCTAGTTCACAATTATATTGTTGAATTATAGCCAGCTTATTATTCAGATTCTTTCAATCATGATATATCGTTATATTATTGAACTTAAACTTGCTGGGAAATCTTTATGCTCACCCTTGCTATATCATGATAAACATTGCAGATTAAGACGAACGCGTCGGATACAAGGAAAGTGTCGACGTCGGGATTTTTGGATGTCCCTTTCCGTTACTTGTTCTTTGGTGTTCTTATTTTAGGTGAGATTTGTTTGAAAAAACAAGTGAAAAAGGTCTGACATATATAATGTCGACAATGGACTGTTAAGACTCGCCAGTTGGTCTTTTAAATGGTTGTACCAACACAACAGAGAAAAGGTTTGCACATTGACCCAGTGATGTGACACTGCTAAACGGGTCGGTGAAACAGAGAGTCATTAGGGTCCGGGACTTGGTTATCTTGGGGGAAGGTGTTAGGCACCCCCAACATCACAATGTTACCACGGTGACCGCCTCTTTTCAAGAAACTATTATCTGAATGTGTGTGTGTGTGTGGGTCAATGTGCTGTTATTTGGAAGTAGTGCGAGGCCTTGTTCGCACCTATATACACAGGGTTTGAATTTATGTAAAAATTCAATTTTTAGCAAGATATGGCAATGATGTTCTATAAAAAGGTTTTTCAAACCCTGATACTCAATAGTAATTGAGACCTTTTACACTCCCATTTTATTAAGTGTACAGCTTGGTTGACTTTATTTTACGAATGCGAAGCATTCGTATGAAAATAATGTACAAAATAATGCCGACTTCCTCGTGGGTATGGAAACCATTTGAGGAAATTCAGACACCACATAATAATTTACAAGCTACTTACAGTTGAAGATGTCCATCATGGGAACCGAATCTAGATTCAATGGGATGAATCTGTGATCACATGATTCATAGGCTCACAAAATACAGCAATTTATATGAAAGCAGTAAGCAGGTATATATATAAAAGCTGTAAATATATATATACAGACAGGATCACCAACCACGAAGCACCTCTATGGGGGAACAGAAATATAAATAAAGCTGTTAAAAGCTATCAACCGCCACAGAGGAAACTCGAGGCGGGATGAAATATAAATAAAAGTCATAATATGGTCAACCGCCATGAAGGAAACTTGAAGTGAGATGTAAATATAAATAAAGTCATAAATATGGTCAACTGCCACGAAGTAAACTCCATGCAGGACGAAACGTAAAGAAAGCTGTAAAAGCGATCAACCACCACGAAGTAAACTCCAGGTGGGACAATATATATATATATATATATATATATATATATATATATATATAACAATAAACGCACCGGATGTAAAATCCAGGCTCATCGAACAGAGTTCGACCACAGTTCATATATATATATATATATATATATGAGCCGATCGATATATATTCGATGAGCCTGATTTACATCCTATATATTCTACTTATATATATATATATATATATATATATATATATATATATATATAAAAGCGAATAAATGCACCGGATATAAAATCCAGGCTCATCGAACAGAGTCCGACCACAGTTCATATATATATATATATATATATATATATATATATATATATAAAAAGCAAGTAAACGCACTGCATCAAATGCAGGCTCATCGAACAAAGTTCGACACACGATTAATATATATAAGTATATATATATAAAAGCATAAACGCATCGAATAATCAAGTCTAGGCTCATCGAACAAAGTTAAACACACGATTAATATATATAAATGTAAATATATATATATATATATATATATATATTAAAAGCAAATAAGCGTTCGGGCATAGAAGTCTAGGCTCAATCGAGGCATAACTCGATAATGTTAGTCAATATATATATATATATATATATATACAGACTGAAATGAAACCATGGACCGAAGTCCGGGCAAAAACAAGCAACACGACTCTCAATGTGTAGAAGAGTGTGTGCAAAAGATGAAGAGAAAGACTCTAAAGTGTGTGAGAAGGCTTACAGCTGACTGATAAAGAAGGCTTCTATATCTTTAGAGTGGGTAAACACTGACTTTTGTAGGTATAAAAGGGCTATATATGAGCTCACATGTGTTTAGAAGGGGAAAGTACACTGCATGGGGTGAGTGCAGAGCAAATTGGGCAGGGCTTCCTCGCCTTTTTCTCTTGCAAAATGGGCTGCCCAAGCCCTCTATTTATAGGCATTTTAGCCCCAAGTGTACTGCTGGCTCGAGCAGCAGTGTACTAGAAACAACCCGGGTGGGCCCGGGTTTGTCGAATCGGGTTGTCTCGAAATCACGTGCACTCGAACCTTTGTAATGTCCACTCGAACTTTCGAAGTGCAATCGGGCATCCGTTTGAGGTATCTGAGACCTATTTGGACCGCCGTTGTCGAGAGTTGTATGATGGCATGGGATTAGAGTTTGTCTGAAGTCATTGAAGATGGGGCGATGCCCTCCGGTCTTCAAGCTTCAACTTTCATCCGTTACCCTTTACAATAGTCACTCACGGGATTGGTTAGCCTTGTGGGACATCGTTGTGTAGAGGCGTGATGTGGCATCATGTTGATGAGATGACGATGTTGCCCCTCACCGGTGTTATCGTCGGATTAAAATTTGTCATGAGACGTTACTCGGACTTATTTGAGATTGACTACTTCTGATTGTTGAAGGTCCTCATTGTCACCTTTGAGGTGTGCTGCCTTCCGATGTTATTAGCCGGGTTGGTGCGGTGTATCTTGTTGTGAGCGCCGAGATTGAAGTAGTTGCATTTGAAACAAGCATTTAAAGGTTAACGCCAAAACGCATTCCTTGGGGTTATCACCAAGGTTAGTGGCTATTCCATGGTTGGGGCGAGGCCGGATACCTCGGGGTTATCTCAAGAGATTAATCGGTCTTCTCGGTGTGTGTTCCGATATTGGATATGCATGCCTCTCGGGGTTTATCAGAGGTTTGAATTACTACTCCCAGTTTGCGATCTGGGGTTGATGCTGAACTTCCGGTAGTATCCGGCATGGATTTGGATCGTCTTTCAGGGTTCTCTGTTAAAAGACGAATCTGTCCTCCTGCAATGTTAGTAACAGTTGTACAAAAATTTTGAGTGTCTATAGATGCCCCTCTTTATCATACTCATGCATGGCGATGCATGGGTAGGATAAAGAATCCTAGACACTTGAAACGCAAGAAGACAAACATGGTACTATGGGTAGAAAAATGATGCAAATGTATGATGCATGTGTACGGGGTTGTAGCCCAACACGCTGGGAATGATTGCTGGATCCCTGTTGCTTCAACTGGGGATTTGACAATGCTGACCAGATTCGATGTGTAAGCCAAATCTATTAGGATGTTGATGTTGGAGTTATCACCAAATTCCTGCATTCTTGATAACGACTTGATCCCGAAGAGGTACCTCTTATGTGTAAGAGATCTGTGGGGATAAAGCTTGATCTGTTTGAGGATGTGTATAACATATTCCATCATCTATCCTCTTTGATAACATTGACTTTTCCGGTTAGTATTGTCAAAGTATGTCAAGATTCTGTTGGATTTACTGCCAACAACATATGCTGTCAGGGATGCCTGACCTTCGTTGACGTGTACTTCACCGACATGTGAATCAACTGCTGAGAAATCCTGTGGGATATACTATCAAGGCTGCTTGACCTTCCCTGATGTGTGGATCAACGGCTGAGATTCTGTAGATTGTCAAGGTTGCTTGACCTTTCTCTTGTTATGTAAATCAATCGAACATTTAACGTTGTGACCCCATAGGAGATCCATTTGGGAATACAAGCAGTTGGGTATGAAAACCTCGAATAGCTCTAGAGCTCTAATAGGTTTAAACGCTATCGGCTGAAATGATGTCAAGGTTGCTTGACCTTCATTGATATGTGTGTCAACGGCTAAGCATGCATTGTTACTCCTGCCATAGATATATGTTGTAACCCCCGTCGGGACATACGTTGTAACCCCCGTCGGGGATTTACTGGGAACTCATGAGTACGTATGCAACTATCGAACAGTTCTCAATGCTTCGATGGGTTTACTTGTCATCGGCTGAAATAACGTCAAGGTTTGCTTGACCTTGACCTTAAACGTGTTGATATGTGTGTCAACCCCAATTGGATGTGTTTATAACCCCGCAGGAATCTATACGTTGTAACCCCGTCGGGGATCTTATTTAGGAGTAACGACCGGAGTTGGCGGCATCGGACTGTCGAGGTATTGCGGATGTGATTTGTGACAAATGAGATCATTGGCGAAATTATACATCATGTTGGGTGACTACCAATGGGTGATGTACATATTCAAAGTCTCATCCAAGAAAACCGAGGATTGTATCTTTGTTTTGCTTTCGATCGCGTGGCATTTTATTCTCGATTTGACCTTTCTAGTCTGTAAGAACTCCTTTGCAACTCGAATCGGAGGTGGAAGCGGGGGGGTGGAACCCACATAAGCGGTGCCATAGGTGCACTGCTATGGCCAGCAGTGGGCTGCTGACAATCGTGGATGATAAATTCCGTGATTGGTCTCACAAGTCACTTTCAACTTGCTTTGCAAAGAAAACCGCGAGCCATCTTGAGATCTGCTTGAGTTCGGGTTTGCTTTCGCAAATTCATCACCGTACAAGTATTTTACACTATCACAGTAATGTATGCATGTATTTTTTCCGATTTCTATCCAGTTGGATTGTGAGTTATCGCATGCGAAATGCATCTAAACACATAGTAGTGATTATGTATGCACAAATGACTTGATAAAAAATATTCAACGTAGTAAATGTTAGTATTAAACCATCTTTGAACATAATGATGTGAAAAAAATTTGACTTTTGAGACGGTCAATTGGCACCTTTTTACTGCTATTTTTGTCTATTTGAGGTCCAATGAGCAAAAGGTAGAAAGGCAAAAGTACTCCTAGCATTGAGGTTGGCCTTATGCATGATGATTTTGATTTTTAATGCATATATTATGTATATGACTTTGGGGCAGGTGTGCTACTGAATGGCCACCTAGACATGCCTATGTGCATGTGGATAGTCCTATTTTCAAAGGGGACTATGGCAAAATTTTCCCAAATGTAGGCATTGGGTAGTCATGCATTTTACCTCTATTATATGTTAAAGTAAATGAATGCATGCATATAGTCATAAATGCATTTAAAAAGCTCCAGGTAAGGAAATACCACACCCTTTGTGAGGTGATTTGGAGACTTGTTGTCCAGATATTATGGATCCGGATCAATAGAAGCGGTTCTATAGGACCACTTACGGCGTCTGGCGGAGGACTTCCAAGTGCCTCATCCAGATTTTGTTAGAGCGACCTCGTCGGTTGGTGGAGGTAGTGATTAAATCTGTCCGGGTAGATGTGCGAGACGTTGAGGACGAGGCGGATATTAGATGGAGGATCCCGCTCGTCTTTGCACATATCCCTCGTAGGGAGCTTAGAGCATTCGGTGGCAAACCCGAGTTCTTTGGGTGATTTGAGCGAACATCCTCGATGTACTTGCATGCTAACGAGGTATGGCGTTAGACTTTGATCTTCCTTCTTTCCTATTGATGAGGATTAAAGGGTTACGATGTTGATTTGCATTTTATGCGGTTCGGTTTTACACCCTCGAGGAAGCGGTTTAGCATTCACTCCATGTACCGGTAACTTCATCTTGACTATAGAGCGGTAATGCATAAGTGGGGATTCGGGGTATTCTTCTCCATCCTTCCCCGTCGATGTCCCTGGGGTTACCTCAGGGCATTGTCTAAGCGATGGTTTCATCAGACTCAGTCACTCCATCTATTGGATTGCGAGGTGATGATGACGCCTATGGACTGGCGATTTATCACAGGTATGGAGTTTGGAGGGGAGCCAATGCCTTGCATGGCGAATATCACCCCTACTGCCGTCCGATCCTTATTAGGAGTTTCGGCGGAGGCGCTCAAAGGCAGGACTATCCGTTCAGGTCCTTTGAGCGTAGATGCTATGAGTGGGATTTTGAGTGAGCCCATGCCTGATGATGTCAAGATCAGGGATCGCGTTCTGCGGTGATTGTTCCTAATGATCATTCGAGGCTGCTTCATAGCAGATAACTCTTCTATGGTATCCTTTACTTTGATCAGTGCCACACGTGATGTGGACCGTATAAGAGAGTATGATTGGGGCTCTTACACCTTCGCCTATTTCCTCCGGCAGCATGCGCGTGCTCTCACGAGGTTTGGTGAGGCTTGGCTAGGATTTTACCCATTTCTGGCGGTGAGTATTTCTCTTGTCTTTTCCCATTCATAGGTTTGAGAGTGTTTCTTGATAGCGAGATGTTTTGCCATTGTGTTGGCGGTTTTGGCCTATGAGAGGCTCCCGTGTTTTTACATCCTGTGAGTGTTGGGTTTAGATACCTATCCACGAGGGCGACGATGGCACCATTCTATTTTGGCCGGAGGTCCACATGGTGAGGGATTCACTCCTTGCCGTATCTTTTGGAGTTCTTGTGGCGGCGGGTACCATTACATGAATTCCTATTCGAGGAGCATTTGACCATCGGCTTTGAGGATGGACATCCTACCGGTCGAGTATTTGATTTCCACTAGGAGAGTTCCTCTCTTTCTTCATGATGGAGGTGGGAGCTCTATTTAGGAGGCGTGCTATTAGGAGCACCACGGGGGATTCAGTATCTGCGATCTTGCCTCTTGCCGGCGTCGTTGGCTTCAGTATCCACGATCACCGTCACTATATCCCATTGTTGGGGTTGTGGCTTTTGCATTATCGGAGGTCCATGTACTCGAGGAGGCGTTCCGGCGGTGGTGGTCCCCTCGCACTATTGGAGCCCGATCCGCGCCACCACGATTCATGGGGATATGGTTCGGGATCTTTGATGATGACGGATTGGGTAGCTTGTGTCGAGCTCAGACTCATATGACCCAGATTGATAGCTTGACCGGCGGTTGGATCGAGCACACATATTTATCCGGCATTTGGGCGAGATCCGGCGAGGTGGAGTCATTTATTCCTTCGGCTCGGTGGGCCCTCGGATGACCCATTCGGTTTTGTGGCGCAAATCCTCCTCTTTATAGGCTGACATCCTGTTGATAGAGATCCGGTGACTCGGGAGGAGTTACATCAGGTGGACAGGACTGAGGACGTGAACATCGAGACCACGGTTTTCTTCTGATGTATATTCTCATTATATCTTTTAATAGCCCTCTATTAGATATTGGGTGGTTGTTCCCCATTCTCGCTATATCTTTTGATAGGCCTCTGTTAGTAGTAGGGGCGGTTGTGCCCCATTTCCTGTGTTGTAGGTGTCTGGAGTGATGTATTAGATGATGATATACTTAGGAATGTATGCACCATTTTCATTCCTATATCATATTGCCATCCATTATCTCATGCATGTATCATATTATGCATATGTATGTATGTCGAGAGATATTCGGCATTGACCCTGGATGGTCTTATGACACGCCCCGTCGAGATGTCTTCTTGACGAGTTAGCCAGTATAGATCATACCCCACCATCATTGGTGGCATTGGGTATCTTGATCGTGAGTGCGATAGCATGTCACCACCGAATAGGGTGACCAAGTAGATCGATTCTTTGCGATATACCATGACTTTATTACCTTTTCGAGTTCTGCGGGGTTTGTAGGCGGGATGCTAGAGCATTGGCTACCGGATAGGCGGTATTCGATTTGGCACCCATGAGTTGACTCCTACTGCGGAGGAGTATGCGTTTGACCATCTTGCCTTTAAGCGGACCTTGCGTGCATCTGGCTTTGGGAGACATGAGTAGGCGATTCATGACTCTCACGAGATTGTGGCCTTGAGTAGTGCGGAGATGGTGACATCTAGCCATGTGATATCCCATCATTTTACGTGAATGATTTGGCTCGGAGGATAGCTACTCACGATATTAGGGGATTTCACCACTTGCCGGGAGGACCATTGGCGTTTGGCGGGGTTGATGTCTTGATGCTTGCATGCGTCTTGTCGTATGTCTATATGCCACGATATATGGGCGAGATAGACATTGGTGTCATTATGGTGAGAGAGCTCTTAGAGAGGTCGCACCATTGTACCTATGATCGTAAATAGCGAGAGACCTGCGGTTGGCATCCTATTGTTGCACGTATCCTACTGGGGTGTTCACTTTGGGAGTTCGGTCATGTTATACGTGTGGTTTATGTCACACTTGAGACCGGTTGGTACCCTTAGAGCGACATGGGTATTGCTTCTCCCATGATGTGGCCATGTCATACTCCTTTTAGCCATCGGAATTGTATATAGATGCTCTGTCTTGGTCGCATTTTTGGCGGATATCGAGAGATCCATTCGACATATTGTCGCGTGCTCGGGGCTTTGCTCACCATACACTTCATTACTCACGCTCTCGGGCATGGACTTTTCCTCTCTACCTGGTTGGATTGAGGGTATGACTACTTATCACCCTTGGCCGTGATGTCGCGATTCGACCCGGTTCGAGATTTCTATCCTTTTGATGGGGCGATAGGTCGGCGTTGACTTCTCGATATCTCTCGGAAGAGGACCGATCCGTGTGTGTATGCTTGTTGGGATCGGCGTGAGATAGCTACTTTTTACATCGGTCATCCGGTTGTTACTGCGAGTATTCCGCATGGATGGAAACAGAGATTTTATCGGTACAATGATGATGTCTGCGATCTGGGATAGTGAGTCGAACGATCTGAGCCCATGGAGGACATTGATACCTACATCGAGGAGGAGCATTTCTTTGGGTTACCAACATTTCTTCCCGATTCTCCTAGTACTAGTACTTTTGTGATTGACACTCGACCACGATTACTTAGAGCGAGTCTTCATCGATGACCTTTGAGAGAGATCGGGCTCGATCTATGATGTTGGCCCGCCCTTGATGGGAGAGACCTTGACTCTATTAGAGAGAGCGAGGCATTAGATCGCGAGAGATGCCACTTGTTGTTGGCGGGATGAGGCCATATCGGCCCGAGATCGGTGATAGTTGAGCGCGGGATAGTGCTATATCTTCCGGGATGTAGCCATCACGAGATAATCTTGCGGTGAGGTCCCTTACCACTTGGCATGATCGCGAGAGATGAGCACATATATTGATGATCATATGGTCACCATGCAGATGGCTACTCTGAGATCTTTTGGGTCGTGTGGATATTCTCATCTGAGGAGACCACGACTTAGCCTCCATCTTACGAGAGGGGCGCCATGTTGGGCTTGTTAGCTCGCATATACCTGACTTGTAGATGAGCTTGTATTTACTGCATGAGACTAGCTTAGCCATTTTGTCATATACAATTTACATTGTATATATATCAAACAACATTATATATGATGCGGAAATATATTTTGGATCACTTCCCTTTTAGATATGCCTTGCTATTTGCTTGATATTTTGCTGCTTTGCTTGGGGCTTGTGGTCTTGATGTATTACGAATTCCTCCTGGGTGGATGGACATTGAGTTGTCTCTGGATAGTTCGAAATGGATCATCGATCTATGTGTATCCCTACCATCTTTGGTGTCTTGGGACTTGTTTACGAATGGAAATGTGTAGAGGTGTGGCTTTCCTCTCTGAGATTGACCACACCACGGATGGTCGCCAATACTTCTATTTAGGAGAAGCTAGTTAATTCCACCTCTTATGGATTGGTGTTGCTCTTCAAAGGTATGATGCATGACTTAGATGGTCGTGAATCTCTATTTGGGAGGAGTTCGGTAATTCCATCCCTTTAGTGCAGAAGCCAAATGAAATGTAGTGGATTGAAGGATGATCCCGATTACCAAGTTGACAAGGGTTTGTGTTTTGGTAGGGGTGAGACCGCACCATGAATGGTACTACGTACTCCTATTGAAGAGGAGATCGGTCTGCGTAGTTCTAACACAGGTGTAAGAGGTTCAACGATGTATATATGGATGATATGGTGTAGGAATGTTTTTGTTGTTTTTGTTTTTGTAAGGGTAGAAATGTTTTTGTTGTTTTTTTTTTTATTGCGATGGGCCATGTGAAATGGTTGCCCTCTCGTACTCTATTGAAGAGGAGATCGGTCGACGTAGTTAAGCCCCTCGGGCGAGAAGAAAAGCGTAATCCATGTGCGGTCGAGTGCGGGGAGGAGAAAGTTTAATCCTAGGTTGAGGATAAAGCTGCAAGTATGAAGTTTGATCCCATGTATGGGTAGCCAAACTAAAACGCAAGAGGTTCAATCCATGGTGGGATGACCTAAGTTGTAGGAGCATGAGAGGAGAAAGCCAGGTGCTTGGCTTGAAATGTATGTTTCCTGAGGCAAAGTGTAGGAAAGTTGTAGGTGGTAAAGGGTTAAAGAACTAGAATGGTGGTGACTCGATGATTATGCACCGGTGTTTTCTTTGAATTACTTGGACATAATACCGTTTCACGGTGTCTGAGTTGATGAGTTGTGGAAATTCATCGTAGTCCATTTCTTGCAATCTTAGGCGCCTCCTGTCGATACTTCCTTGACAATAAATGGGCCTTCCAGATTAGGGCGAATTTTCCTTTAGCTTGATCTTGGTTGTCGAGATTTTCTTCAAAACCAAGTCGTGTTGTTTAAAGCTATAGTAGCGGACTTTTTTGTTGTAGGATCTGGCGATCCTTTGTTGATATAATGACCATGGAAGATAGCCGCGGTTCGCCTTTTCGTCTATTAGAGACAATTGGTGATACTGTCTTGTACCCATTGGTCTTCATCCGGTGGCGTCTATCAACACTCTGAGGGATTCCATTTCAACTTCTATGGAATCTTTGCTTCCATCCCATAGGTTAATCGTGAGGGTTGCCCAGTGGAAATGCGCATTGAGGTTACGTAGGCTAACAGTCGGAGAGAATAAATCGGGGCCAATCTTTGTGGTTGGCGGACATCTTTTGCATAATCTTCTTGATGTTTTTTGTTAGCCACTTCAACAACACCGTCATCTTGGACGATAGATGACGAGTTGAGATGTTTGATGTGGAATTTCTTGCATAATTCCTCCATCATTTTGTTGTTGAGGTTCTTGGCATTGTCGACACAATCACCTCTGGTTGTCCATATCGACAAATGACATTGTTTACGATGAAAGCAATGATGACTTCTTTAGTAACCACAGGGAAGGAGGGATGCTTCTACCCACTTGGTAAAGTAGTCGATCATGGTGAAGATAAATCGATGACCATTCTTGGCTTTAGGCTCAATGGGCCCAATAACGTCCATTCCCCACATTGAGAAGGGCGAAGGTGAACTCATATTGTGGAGTTCCGTGGAGGCGTGTATAGCATTCCCATGAATCGCGCGATAGCATCTCGGGGCGTGGTCATTGCAATCGACTTTGAGAGATAGCCATAATGTCTTATCACGAGGACTTTCTTGACAAGGAGGGGCCACTCATGTGGGGAGCCCACGAGACTCATACATGGATTTCATCCATAAGCCTTTGGGCTTGATCTTTGTCTAAACATCTGAGGAGACCTAGTCCTGCATCTCTTTTGTAGAGCGCATCTCCACTCAGGTAGAACTTCATAGCAATTCGATGGATCCGCCTTTTCTCTATCGGGCTCGCCTCAGCGGTGTAGATCCATCTCGCGAGATATTCCTTGATATGTTGATACCAAGGATGTTGGATGGGAGGTAGCTCATCCGATACTTCTCAACGTAATTCCCATAAGTTTTTGGGGCCTTGTGCGGGGAGATCGCGATGCTCGGCAAGTGTTCCTTGTCGATATCTATGCGAATCGAGGAGGCCAAAGTTGCTAATGCGTCCAAAGTCATTCCTATTATGAGGAATGTGTAGAAGGAGATTTCTTGAACTCCAAAGCCATCTTCAAAACACCGAGATGGTAAAGGCGACAAATGTAGTTCCTTGGTTTGATAGATTCCGGTGGATTGTTGATTACCACTCTGAATCTCAAGGACGATTAACCACTTTGATGCCCATTGAGCGGGAAAGTTTTAGCCCCATGAGACGACCTTCATACTCGGTAGTATTGTTGGTGTGACAAACTATAATTTGATGACAACGGGATCTGCTCCCGTGTCGAGATACTAGAAGCTGCTCGAGCTCGAACCTTCCATATTAACGACTCCATCAAAATACATCTTCCATGATTGGCGCGTATATCGTCTTGATGGTGTTGTTGTCTTTATCATTACTCCTTCATCGAAAAATATGTTTCCAAGGGTTTGAAATCCCCCGAAGGTCTGCGGCGACGATTGATCCATGATTCCTTGACCTTTGATGGACTTTTGAGTCACATATCGATGTCAAATTATTGTAGGATCAAGCGCCATCTGGACGATCGACAATTTAACATGGGTTTGTTGAACACGTGCTTGAGAGGATCCACGGGATATGAGATGGGTTGTGTGACCATGGAGGTAATGTTGTAACCTCATGGAAGCCCATGCTAAAAAGCACAACACGTCTTTTTCGATCGAGAGTGTACTTGTGTTCCTTTCTTCTTTGAACCTTTTCTTTGAGGTAATAGATAGCTCGTTCTTGGCCTCTATCGTCCTTACATCCCGACATCGACCCATGGCATTGTCACTTATGGACGGTACATAAATAGGGAAAATCATCCACAGGTGGCACCAAAATGTGAGCTTTGACTAGCTGTTTCTTGATTGTAAGGAAGGCCTTCGACACTCGTCATTCCATTTCATGGAGGAGTTCTTCCTTAATAGCTTGAAGATTGGCTCCACGAGTTCTTTGTGAGTTGGGAGATAAACTTCTTTAATGAAGTTGATTCTTCCCAAAAATCCCGTATTTCCTTCTCTATGCGAGGAATGGGCATTTCGGTGATGGCTTGGATTTTGGCGGGATCCGGCTCAATCCCTTTGTGGTGACTAGAAATCCTAGCAACTTGCACGATTTAACATGCAAAGGCGCATTTAATTGGATTCAACTTCAAGTTGTACTTACGCAACTTTGTTGAACAACTTTACGAGATGGTCTATATGGTCATCCTCCTTAGGGACTTGACAATGATGTCATCCACGTAGATCTCGATCTCTTTGTGCATTAAGTCGTGGAAAAGAGCCATCATAGCTCGTTGATAGGTAGCTCAGAGCATTGATGAGGCGAATGACAACCGTCTATAGCAAAAAGTTCCCCAAGGAGTGATGAAAGCGGTTTTCTCACGATCTTCCTCGGCAACCATAATCGATGATACCCATAAAGCAATCGGCAAAGGAGTACATGTCGTATTTGCGCGATATTGTCAATGAGAATGTGGATAAATGGCGCGGAAAGCTATCTTTTAAGCAAGCTTTGTTCAAGTCCGGTAATCCATGCAAACTTCGCACCTTCCCTCGAGGTTTAGGCACGGGCACAATGTTGGATATCCACTCGGGATATGTAGACACCATTATGATGCCGACTTGAAATTGTTTCACAATTTCTTCTTTCTGCTTTAAACTCCATTCGGGTTTCAATCGCTTTGAGCTTTTGCTTGGTGGCTTAAATCCCTCTTTAATGGGAAGGCGATGAAGGACAATGTCGATGGACAAACCCACCATGTCTTCATGAGACCATGCAAACACATCCTGGAAATTGGGTTAATAAGCGTAACCATGTCATTCCATGGTTTGGGGTAAGAGTCTGAACCAATCTGGATTAACTTAGGGCTTTCTAAGGTTAGAGATTGAAAGAAGTGGTTTGATCAAGGTTGGGTTTGGGTTTGTCTTTGACCCATTCTTGAATTTACAGGAGGCACCTCAATGTCATCATGTATATCCAAAAAATTGAATTCATCTCTACATCAAAGGTACAATCCTTGTGGAGAAGAGCCTTGAAATGTCGATGAAATCTGAGGCACATCTAAATTGAGTCTGAAACAAAATATGCTTTCACTTAGTATATATGAAATGTGTTGATCATACATAGTGTTAGCATATCTTGGCAAAATAAGCTGCTATCTTGTCTGAAAAAAAAGTAGCGGTTATTATATCTCTGAGCGAAAAAGAGTTTACGCTTTACCCTTAACGACCAATGCAAGGAATGTTGTTCCATTAGCGAAAGCAAAGTCAGGGGTGGACCCTTGATGATGGAGGATTGTCATCATCCTCCTATCCCGAATGATGGCCATTACGTGCAGGCAATCATCATCGTCAGGGTGTATTTGTTGGTATGCTCATCATGAGCGATGATGCGTATGCGACATCATTCGGATGACGTCTTGCTTGATTCTTCGTTCCTCTTCTTCCTTTGCGGGATTTGGAACAAAGATTTCTTTTCCTTTCACCGTGTCGGCTTGGGACATAACATAGCCATTACATTGGTTTGGCACCTTCTGGAGAGGTTGTGCGGACTCGAGTTTGAAGGCGAAGATAAGCGCCACATGGTTGAAGTGAAGGAATCTGCTGATGTTTATGAGGATTCTGTGACTAGAAGCTGGCGAGAATAGCCTAGCCAATTTGTTCGACTTGCTTGGTTAAGCGAATTGGGTACTTGATACCACAGCAATCTTTACCAAACCCTTGTCGACTTATGACCCAATGACATCATTTCTTGAGTGGCCGACATTACCTCGGCGAAATCTTGGGTTCGAGCGATGGTGCTCCAATAGCATGGTATTGGGTGTTGCTTATTTCAAAAGCATGGCCGGCGAGGTTCCACATCGGCATTGGCATTGATGAATGGCATGTCTCGTCTTTGAGGAATCTCGGTTCGGCGTTGGCTGACGAGAGGTATTGTTGATAATGTATTTCAAGCTGTTGGTGAAGAGTGGAGGGACTACCTGACCATATGAATCCATGGTGCGTCCCAAGAGCGGGTTGTATCCGAATCTATCTTGAGCACATGGAAGATCGCGAGAATGTGTGAGGACCAATTTAGATTGGCGGCTCAATTACTCGAATAGAATTTAGCGGGCTCCATCAAAAGCTTTGATGATGGTATGGCTACTCGAATTCGGTTGAGATTGATGTTCATCTTCACCAAGGTAGCATATGGGCGGATATTGAGAGGAACCTCCATCTATTAAGACTCCGCTACCATATATCCAGGAGGACAAGGCCTGATGTGCAACGACTTGCAATGGCCGGTCCCTTGGTGGTGGTATGTCATCATCGATGAAGGATATCACATTGTTGTTGAAAATGTGATCAACCGGATGTTGAAACTTTTAGTATCCACGCGATGTGGGAGATGAAACTTCTTCTAAAACCTTTAGCAAGACCTTGGGTGATTCTCGGAAGTTAGGACCAAGTCAAAATTGATATTTGTTGTGGAGCTTCTTTCAAGCTTAAAACCACCGTAGCTTCATTATGACCCATAGTGCGGAGGAATTTTCAATCTTCTCCATGGGTATTTTCCCTTTGATTTGGTGGTAGGCTTCATCACCCGTTGGGGAAGATACGATGGATTTTCCTTCGACACTTTATGGCGATTGTATGTGAGGTGGATCCTTCACCTTCTCCATAATTCCACGAAACTGTGTGCAAGCTAACAATAGGGTATTGTGCTCTGTACGACAAGTTGATTGGCTCGGGAGCGGCCACTTTCAAAGGATTGTTGATTCCCTTGAGTTAAATTATTGGCGTTGTGAGTAATGTATTAATCCCATCGGTTTGAGTGGATATAAACTTACCACACTTTTCCACTTAGTAGGGCTGCATCCTCACTTGCACGTAACACGATATCGTCGTCGCTAAGGCGCGAGACACCACTTGTCGATTAGATTTTGAATAAGGTGGCGGAGTGCCCAACATTCTTACGTCTTTGTGACCACGAGGCCGGGAGTGATATTGACACACTCCATCGAGTTGTACCATCTGAGCGAGGGTTGATTGGAGGTAGAAGGGGCTGATCCTTCCTTCATTGATTAACATATGAAGGATTTCCTCCATAGGTTGGCCCGGATAGGTGAATTCCCTTTTGTTGGCGAAATCCCGATGGGCTTTGGCATTTGCTCTCTTAATCACTTTGTCTTCCGACATTTCATTTTTTAAAAGTGAGAGGAATATTCATGATAAGAGGTAGGAGGCGGCATGCTCTGGTGATTAATTGACGTGTCACTTGATCTTTGATAAGTCACCGATTCCTTGATTGTTCAATTTGTTTGCAAAGAGCTTTCATCTTTTGTTCCATTGTGAACTAGAACTTAGCATAATCCCATCTGTCATCACCGTCTTTTATGGTCTGGGAAGAATCACAAGTTGAAGTTGGAACTCATCCATTGCTCCAATTAATCATGTTGACCTCTTCTTCTTTGTGTTGAGGAGAGAGGGTTGTCTTGTACATGAGGTTGATCTGGTTTGGTGACCACGATCTCTCCGTTTTCTCTATCAGGTCTGGATCTTGTGTTTCAGGCCCAACAATCCACGAGTATCATGTCCGGGTGCCCCGGCATGATAAGCACATTTCTAAGCGACATTGAAACCCGTCCATTAGAAATTTGGTGGTGGAAGAAGATGTGTAATTTTCTTACGTGTTGTCGGAAAGATTTAAGATGTTCTCGAGGTATCCCCTAAGGGTGTAAACACTCGAGGCGTTTGACTTCTCCACCTTTTGGTATTGGAGGGTTTGTTTGTGCTTGAAAAAGGGAGTGTAGTTTCTCCTTTGAATAGGCATGTTTTGATTGCCTTTTTGACCTGTAGTATCGGGAAACATCTTCTTCTTTCTTTTTATGGACCCTCAGAAGTTGTTCCCATAATTTCCAGTTGGATGTGATCGATAGCGACTTTGAGTGCAACTAGGTCTTGAATCTTTCGACTTTCAATCCCATCTCGGCCATCTCCCCATGTTTGACCATTTGAAAATGGTTTGCCGATCTTCAAGCTAAAACTCTCTCATAGAAGGGAGCTTCTTGTATGTCTATGAAAGTCATGACCATTTACGATTACATCATGGCGGGGACTAACTTGGGCGACCCAGTCTCTCCACCTCTGAGCATACTCTCTGAAAGACTCGTTAGGCTGTTTTTCTTGATCTTGGTAATTTGATCTGGATCGGGAGCCATCTGAGTTTGAAAGCTATATTGAGTGAGGAAGCATGTGCTAGCTCTTCCCAACTATGGATTTTGGAGTTGTCTAATCTTGTGTACCACGAGCAGGCTTCTCGAGTTAGACTTTTTGGAATAATTGCATTACGAGCTTTTAGTCCTCTGCATAAGATCCAAGTTCTCCAATAAACACTTTTAAATGTGTGTAAGGATCTCCTAACTTGTCATATTTTTCAAAGTCGGGAGTTTTAAATTTTTTACGGATAATGAACACCGGGAAAAATACACGGATCAACATATGAAACACTCCGTGTGTTCCAATTCCTTTGATAAGCGAAGGTCTCTTCCATTTGGAGGACTTTCTTTTGATGTCACCGATGTGCGGATCTCCGATGGGATGGGCGACATCAAGAGTTTTTTGTTGGTTGTATCAAGCTATGGTTCGAGTATGGTAATGACCAGGATTCCCCCTTGTGTGGAGGATTCGGCATGTCTGGGTATTTTACGACCACAATGTGTAGGTGGTGTAATTCTTTGAGTAGAACAACCAAATCATAATCTGTTTGCTTAATCAAAATCAAATTCTTTGCGAGAAACTAGATTAAGTTCGATCTGGTCGGATGATGACATGATTATTTGTAGGCTGTTGCCTTTTGGACTTTGAGCGGGTAGTAGGTCCGATTGATTCCTACGAAAGACTTGCATAGTTTAGTCTTTAGGGAATGTATATAATAACATGCTATGTGATGTGTCCATTTTAGGAATTTTATCACCTGCTGGCGGATGTCATTTATTTTATAGCATGTTAAATATGTATGTGTACACATTTCTTCATATTTCTCATTACATGGAGATAGATATGGAATGAAAGTAATTGTGTTTAAAGTAATTGAAATGAGAGCATGAAGAGACTTTCCTCCATTTTGGGTTTATCGGTGACCTATCTTAGGTTACTCTCGCGACTTTTTGGCATGAAGGTTCCCAAATCATCATGATCTACTTGGCGGGAAGTTAATCCGGTCTTTCAAGCTGGAGGCGAATTTGGGTGGTGCCTTTCACGAGCCTCGGAGAATTAGTCTTCTCACGAGTCCGATAATCAAACACCGAGCGGGATAGCCTCCTGGTGGAGGACCCACAACATACATTCACATACATCGCGTCTCACCAGCATGAAAATGATGACATGTGCGAAGCACTAATATCCTGGCGAATATGGTGCGAAGCACTAATATCCTGGCGATTATGGTGCGAAGCACTAGCATCCTGGCGATTATGGTGCGAAGCACTAAGTGCAATAAGGAAATGCATTACGTACACATTCATTAAAATGTAAATGCAACATCCACACACAAGCGGATAATAGTTTTGAAAAGATTGTAATAGCGGCTTAAGTCCTCTTCTTTGGAGTCCCCAGCCAGTCGCCACTGTCGGCGTCGGGATTTTTTGGATGTCCTTTTCAGTTACTTGTTCTTTGGTGTTCTCATTTTAGGTGAGATTTGTTTGAAAAAAAAGTGAAAAAGGTCAACATGTATAATGTCGACGATGGACTGATTAAAATCGCTAGTTGGTTTTTAAATGGTTGTACCAACCTGGCCAGAAAAAAGGTTTGCACATTGACCCGATGATGTGACAACTTTGCTAAATGGTTCGTGAAATGAAAGCAAATTTCATTAGGGTCAGGGGACTTGGTTATCTGGGGGAAGGTGTTAGGCACCCCAGACATCCGTGTTACCACGGTGACCACCTCTTTTCAAAAACTATTATCTGAATGTGTGTGTGTGTGTGGGTCGATGTCTTTGTTATTTGGAAGTAGTCACGAGGCCTCGTTCACACCTATATACACGGGGGTTTGAATTTATGTAAAAATTCAATTTTTAGCAAGATATAGCAATGATGTTTTATAAAAAGGTTTTTCAAACCACGATGCTCAATAGTAATTGAGACCTTTTACACTCCCATTTTATTAAGTGTGCGGCTTGGTTGATTTTATTTTACGAATCTGTGAGGCATCCGTATGAAAAATAATGTACAAAATAATGTCGACTTCCTCGTGGGTATGGAAACCATATGAGGAAATTGAGACCTTATGAAATAATTTACAAAGCTACTTACGATTTGAAGATGTCCATCATGGGAACCGAATCTAGATTCAATGGGATGAATCTGTGATCACATGATTCCTAGGCTCACAAAATATTGCGCGTTTATATGAAAGCGATGGCGGTATATATATAAAAAAGCTATAAATATATATATATCTGAGCGGATCACCAACCACGAAGCACCTCCATGGGGGATCAAAAATGTAAATAAAAGCATTAAAAAGCTATCAATATACGGAGGAAACTCCAGTGGGGAATGAAATGTAAATAAAAAACATAAATACGGTCAACCGCCACGAAGGAAACTCGAGTACAAAATGTAAATAAAAACTATAAATACGGTCAACTACCACGAAGTAAACTCGAGGCGGAATGAAATGTAAAAGAAAGTTGTAAAAGCGATCAACCACCACAAGTAAACTCCGGTGGGACAATATATATATATATATATATATATATATATATATATATATAGCAATAAACGCATATGGATGTAAAATCGAGGCTCATCGAGCGAGTTAGACCACAGTTCATATATATATATATATATATATATATATATATATATATATATATATATATATATATATATATATATATATATATATATATATATATAAGCGAATAAGCATATAGGATATAAAATCGAGGCTCATCGAGCAGAGTCAGACCACGGTTCATATATATATATATATAAAAAGCGAGTAAATGCACGGATGTAAAATCCGGGCTCATCGAGCAGTCAGTCAGAGCCACAGGTTCATATATATATATATATATATATATATATATATATATATATATATATATATATATATATATATATATATATATATAAGCGAGTAAATGCACTGGGCCAAAGTTAGGCTCATCGAACAAAGTCCGACACACGATTAATATATATAAGTATATATATATATATATAAAGCGATAGGCAACGCAGGGCATCAAGTCAGGCTCATCGAACAAAGTTCGATAACGATTAATATATATATATATATATATATATATATATATATATATATATATATATATATATATATTAAAGCAAATAAACGCTCAGAATAAAATTCAGGCTCAATCGAGGCATAACTCGATAATGTTAGTCAATGAAACCACAATAAAGTCCCGGGCAAAAGCAGCGACACGACTCTCAACGTGTAGAAGGGTGTGTGCAAAGATGAAGAGAAAGACTCTAAAGTGTGTGAGAAGGCTTACAATTGGCCGATAAAGAAGGCTTCTATATCTTTAGAGTGGGTAAACACTTGACTTTTGTAGGTACAAAAGGGCTATATATGAGCTCACGGTGTTTTAGAAGGGAAAAGTACCTTTGCATGGGGTGAGTCTGCGAGCAAATTAGGCGGGGCTTCTTCGCCTTATTCTCTTGCAAAATGGGCTGCCCAAGCCCTCTATTTATAGGCATTTTAGCAGTGTACTGCGGCTCGGCCATTGCAGTGTACCAGAGAGGCAACCCGGGTGGGCCCGGGTTTGTCGGGTTGGGTCATCTCGAAGTACGTGCACTCAGGCACTGTAATGTCCACTCGAACTTTCAAAAGTATAATCCGGGCATCCGTTTGAGGTATACAGGACCTATTTTGGACCGCCGTTGTCGAGAGTTATACGATGGCATGGAATTCGAGTTTGTACGAAGTCATTGAAGATGGGACGATGCCCTCCGGTCTTCAAGCTTCAACTTTCATCCGTTACCCTACAAAATAGTCACTCGGGATTGGTTAGCCTTGTGGGATATCGTTGCATAGAGACGTGATGTGGCATCGTGTTGACGAGATAACGATGTTTCCCCTCACCGGTTTTATCGCTGGATTGAAATTTGTAATGCGAGCGTTGCTCGAGACTTATTTGAGATTGACTTCTGCAATTGTTGAAGGTCCTCATTGTCACCTTTGAGGTGTGCCTGCCTTCCCGATGTTATTGTCGGGTTGGTGCAGTGTATCTCGTTGTGAGCACCGAGATTGAAGCTAGTTGCATTTGAAGCAAGCATTTCTGGGGTTATCGCCGAAATTGCATTCCTTGGGGTTATCACCAAGGTTAGTGGCTATTTCCATGGTTGGAACTGAGACTGGATACCTCGGGGTTATCTCCGAGATTAATCGGTCTTCTCCGATGTGTGTTCCGGTATAGGATCTGCAGGCCTCGGGGTTACATCTGAGGTTGGAATTGCTACTCCCAGATTGCGATCCGGGGTTGATGCTGAACTTCCGGTAGTATCCGGCATGGATTTGGATCATCTTTCAGGGTTCTCTCTTAAAAGACGAATCTGTCCTCCTGCAATGTTAGTAACAGTAGTACATAAAATTTCGAGTGTCTATAGAAATTTTAAAGACAGTTCCAGATTAATGTTAATATGCGCGATTAGTTTTGTAATTGTATAGTTTGATAATAATGTTATGTGTTATTTAAGTTATGAATTGTGATTAAGTTAAGGTTACTCGACCTTGGGGAAAAGTGTGTAATGTATTGTATAAACAATTTATGTTTATATCTTTCGCAAATAGTAATAGTGGTATAGAATGATCGAACCGGATCCGCGGTGATTCGGGACCTCGGATTCGGGGCCCTAACAGTTGGTATCAAAGCTGTAGGTTATGAACCTTAGGTAGTAATACTTGAGACTAATAACCGCAGTGATTAGGATAAGTACTAACTCAAATAGAGTTAGTGTGTCGGTAAGATTCAAAGACGAATCTCGGCGAGTTATAAGATACAGAGTTCCCTAACTCTGATAATAAAGTTGAACAATAGTGAGAAATAGATAGAGTCTAAAAGACTAAAAGTACAGTGATAGGAGATCGTAAAACAAAACAATCAAGATATAGAAATGAATCATAATATATACGATAAGATCACCCCGTGATCTGATAAGGTGATAGCAGGGGGAAAGAATCAAGCGAATGATTGAACAGTTTACAACAAGATTGCTTGGTGTCAGTTGTACTATGAATTGGTACAAATTCAGGAAAGGATTATGAATACGAGTTGAATGAAATTCATATTGAGAAGGGAGTTAGTGTTAGGTGGGGATTCAATTGAGGATTCACGTCGGCAACTAAGTTGTATGATTCCTTGTGTGGGCAGAGAATTGTACTTGCTGTAATAACTACTTAGTTTTGGCAATGATAATCATTGAAATGTTTGTGTCGTGCTATTTGTTATATGCATGTTAAGAGGGTGATTCCTTTCTCATGTGTAGAACAGATAGATAGGTCATAGGTAGAGGATATAAGGTTAAGTACGAGTTCTTAAAACTCATACTTATGTGACATACTTGATTCATAGTTATATGAAATGTTTATGAACCCCTCGTGAATGGGCGCTTGAAAGAATGCATCTAGGAAAGTTCTTAAACTCATATGATTGTGGCAATTTATGGACTAATAGTGTGGTTTTACGAACTGGGTATAGTTGTGTGTAAATGGAGTATTGAGGATTATAGGAACGGATAAATTGTTAAGCCAATGATTTTTAGTGGAGACATAAGTTTTCCAAAACTCCTAGCTATGCTAGACTTCGAAATTTTGACATCAAGCTAAATACGCACTATGTGCTTTTTTTAAAAAAAATGTGTAGACTCGTAATCATTTTTGAAAAGGTTTAAAGTATAGTCTATGCTACTTATTTCAGCTAGACGCAAATGATTTGAAATATCCAAATATATTTTATTTATCACTCATGTACCATGTAACCTGGTACAGAGATGATAAAAAGTTGATGGAGTTGTAAATACAAGAATACTTAGTGTGAATTTGATCTAAAATCGTTTTTCCACTATTGTATGATGTGTTATGCAAAGTCATACAATGACGGCATCCTCAAACGGACTGTTAATACATTACGACATCATGGCGTCATTCTCAAAGATATTTTCAAAAATTTTAATTTGCCAACGGGGCTTGGCTACACTTAAATAATCCGATTGAATTGAATTATTGATACGAGTCTATGCTATTCGATTCAGCTAGACTAAAGTTTATGAAAACTCTAAGTGTTCATTGAAGAAATTTCCCGAACCAAATTGTTTTGGTGCGGAATCCAATAAGACTGAGGTAGAATTTTGTGCCTATGGCAGTGAAGAGAAGCAGATAAAATCAAGACATGGCGATCTGAGGACATATCGGGCTAATCACCCTTTATATTCATAAGTTATTACGGTTTTGCCATGATGAATTTCCATATAACCTTTGCGAAAATGACAGACAAATAGTCTATATGACTCCTCAGCAAAATTTGAAAATTTTTAATCTTGTGAGTGGTGTTTTGGGTAGCATGTGATGCTGTGTATGTATGGTGTATGGTGTATGGTATAAGGTGTAAGGCAAATTTCGGGGACGAAATTTTTAGAAGAAGAGGTGAATGTGACAACCCGAGAATTTAGAAAATTTTTAAAATTTTAATTAATTAATTTAAGGTTCGATATTAGAACCTAGACAAAAAATAAGTGTATGAGTTTGATATTTTTAAGATGGAATTTTGAGGATTTCAAAATTCTGTGAAGGATTTAAGTGAATTATTCAGGATTAAGGGAATAAGCGTTTATGTTCTAAGATATATGTACAGTATGTGGTTAAGGGTCAAGGGTTGACCAGATAAACGATATCTGTAACAAACCCTAATTATATATTAAGAACGTCAACGTTCGTTTAGAAAACCCTAACGATTAACAAGAAATCCTAAAACTAGTTCTGAAACCCTAATCTCAGTTCCGGGAATTCAAAACCCTAATTCGGTGAATGAAACCCTAGTTTGGGAATATGAATGCTATGTATAAGGTTTAATGTTATAATCTAATTAGGGAAAACCATAAAGATTTACTGGAAACCCTAATTTATTTAGAAAACCCTAACTTCGGGATAAGAAACCCTAATTTTATAATTAGAGAAAACCTAAGTATTAATTTAATATTTATAATGATAATTAGGAAACCCTAATCCTAATTTTCAAGTTAAGTAATTAGGAAACCCTAATCTAATTAAGAAACATAATTTCTAAATTAGAAATATTATTTTTTTATTTAAAACCCTAATTCGTGGGTTATAAACCCTAATGAGCATTTTGACCCTAATTACTTAATTAACAATTTTAATTAGGAATTATTAATACTAATTAACAAGATTTAAATTATGATTAAGAAATTTTAATATATAATTACAAAATCCTAATTATAATTTAGAATTATTAATTTTCTATTTTGAAAATCGAAAATCGAAAATCGAAAATCTTAGAAATTAATTTGCTAAACCCTAAACCCTAATTTAAACCCTAAACTCTAATTCAAACCCTAAACCCTCCCAAACCCTAAACCCTAAACCCTAAGGGTTTGATCAATTATCTAAAATGCCATTAAAATTAATTATTAAATGACTATTTTGCCCCTTTGTGCATTATTAGATGTTGCTTGTAGATATAGACCTAAGGTGAGTGGTTGAGCAACCCTAGCCTATACATGTGACTTATATCTAGCAATCCCAGCCAAAATCAGAAGCCATAACATTGCATACAAGTTATTTAAATAGATTAAGAGAGAAAAAGGGTTACTTACATTTTCATTTTTCACCAAGCCGCTCTCTCTCTATATTTCGGGTTTAAAAGTGAGAGGAGGGTGATAAACAAAACAAAGTTCAGTTTATAGCTTTCCAATAACAGATCAAAGATTAGAAATCAAAAATCAAAGCATAAGAGGGTAAGAACCCTAATTTTTAAAATCTTACGATTTGATGTTACATGTTGTTAATGATTGGTTAAAGATGTGTAATAGGGTGTCGTTTAGTGATCTGGGTTGATAGATCATGGATCTATAACCTCTAGATGCACGAAATCAAGTTTTAAGTAAATCTGGAAAAACGGAAAATTATGGCCTGACAGTCGAATGTCAGAGGCCTTAAATCTTTATGTGGTAGATGTTTATGGTGTTTTATGTTATGAATCTGTAGTATGCCATGTGGTCTTTGTTCTGCAACTTGATTCAGGGTCATAGCATGTCTAGATCGTAAGTTACAAGTGGTCAAAAGGCGTTAATCGACCATTTAAATCGTGAATCTGGGTAACCCAGATTTCCCCAACAGTGTCTGACAAGATGTTCTATCCTTCTGATCTTGCTTCTCGTTGATGTTTAGTCTATGATGTTGTAATAGATCTGTAGTTTGACATGAGTACTACACTGGTAAACCTTTAGGTCATCCAGATCCATAACAGAAACGATATTATAGCCGGTCAAACAAGCGTTGACCATCACGCAGAATCTTCAAAAGGCAGTTCCTGACAACTAGTTTGACCAGTCCATTTCTCTACGATTAGGTGATGTTATGATGATCTGAAGTTATTTAGTTACACCCTGTCATGTGTTCTACAAGACCGAACCACTAGATTACACAAAACAAGCCAGGAGGTTAGGAGTTAAAGCTGCAAAGTAGGTATCTTGGATGTTCTTCATTTATGGGTAACCCAGAAAATGAAGAACATGCCTGACAAGCTTTTTGAATGCCCAGATCTTCATGATATGTTCTGTTATGACTAAGATAATGATTACTACTTGTAGTATTATATACCTACTACAAGATCAAGGTTTAAACAGACCCAAAAACTAATTATACTGAGAATTACGCCTGGTCAAACAAGCATCCTTGAGAACTGGTCTGACAGTGTTCTTAAGCTCAAGAACACCTAAGACGGAACAAGTGTGTCGCTAAAGGCCTCTGACTGACGGTTTTATTTATTTTAATTTACGAATATTAGGAAATTATTAATAAATAGATAAAAATGATTTTAATTATTAAAAATAAACAATAAATTACGAAAAATTATTTTAAAGTCTGAAAAATAGTTTTTAATTATTTTGAGTATATTTCATAAATATTTAATATTTTTGGAATATAAATGGTATTTAATTTATTTATTTATAATATTAAATAAATTATTTAAAAATGATTTTAATTCATGAAAAATCATGAAAAATAATATTATGGTATAATAAAATATTTTAAGTTATTTTAATGACTTTTAATATTTTGTGATGAATTTCATTAATTAATTAATATTAATGATAATTAGTTTATTTAATAACTATATTAAATAAATTATGGAAAAATAAATTAATGATTTATAAATCATATAAAAATGATTTGAGGATTATAAAATATTTGAAGTTATAAACTATAACTTTTAATATTTTGTCATGAAAATATTAATATTTAATATTAATAGCAATTATCGGATAAAGAATTTAAGTGTTTAAAAATCATATTTAAATGATTTTAAGGTATTAAAAATACTTGGATATATTATAAATATATTATAATATCATGACATGTTTTTCATTAATATTTGATAATAAATAAATATTAATGATAAAAGAATTACGAACTTATGAAAATTATTTTGATTGCTTAAAAAATTGTCTAAGATACTGTTAAGTGTTTTGCCAGAGTTTAATTGAATTTAAACTCGTCAATTGTCTGACTAGACCGTCGGGATGTTAAAATTGTGTCGGGTTCAACTCAGGCTATAATAGTTTGACATGATACCGAGTCTTATGTGTGTTATAGACTGATAGGGTTATGTGTTATGTGTTTAGGTTATTCTGTATATATATATATATATATATATATATATATATATATATAAATATAATAGTATTATATTGTGATGATATTATTCTAATATTGGAGATCTATATTACTAATATTAGGTCTTCGGATGAGGCGATATAAATTGTGTAGCGGCAATCAACGGTTCAGGCAAGTTTGTTTCTACTTAACTCTACTAAGAGTTGTTTTATTCGGATAAGCTTATGGTTAATCATTGCTGATTGCCATAAATTGCACGATGTACATATTGCATGTATAAGTCAGGTATTAAAGGCTGATCACCTTCATTACCAGTTGGTTCAGATATATTTGTTCATATATAATACTTGTTCAGTCATAAATTTGTTCCTGCTAGTTCACAATTATATTGTTGAATTATAGCCAGCTTATTATTTAGATTCTTTCAATCATGATATATCGTTATATTATTGAACTTAAACTTGATGGGTAATCCTTATGCTCACCCTTGCTATATCATGATAAACATTGCAGATTAAGACGAACGCGTCGGATACAAGGAAAGATTAAAGACAGTTCTAGATTAATGTTAATATGCGCGATTAGTTTTGTAATTGTATAGTTTGATAATAATGTTATGTGTTAGTTAAGTTATGAATTATGATTAAGTTAAGGTTACTCGACCTTGGGGAAAAGTGTGTAATGTATTGTATAAACAATTTATGTTTATATCTTCCGCAAATAGTAATAGTGGTATAGAATGATCGAACCAGATCCGCGGTGATTCGGGACCTCAGATTCGGGGCCCTCACAGCTAATATATCGTATATATAGCAGTTCAAAAGAATTAATTAAAACCTAATTCAATTATAAAATTCAAATTTATATATTACATCTTAATTAAGTCTTAATTAATTAATATACATATATACAAATTATCCTATTAATTTAAATTCGTAATTTAAATACTATCCATCATATTGACATATTTAAATCCTTATAATTTCAATTAATTTCCTTTAAATTATGTTCTAAGTGTGTGACTATATAGGTTATTATTATGTTGGCAATAATTTTAAAATCATATTATAAAATTATAAACAATGAGCGACATCTAGTAATGCATCACTGCTACCCAAGTAATAATAAGATCGATGATTCGATGCAACCTTTTCGTGACCAATATTTCAATGTAATTTAATACTTTTAACCTAGACATCCTAGATTAAAATCGAGTCATGGAATGTGTCATACTCTTCATAATTTAATCTGAGTTTTCTTGATCAATGAGTAGACTATATGAAACAAATCACTATTAGAGCATGACCATGCATTTCATAGTCCTACTCAATCAAGAGGCCTATGGATATCACCCCTAATATATAGGAGGGATAAATTTCATCTAGATCACTCATATTCCTCACACGATTCATGATGTAACCAATAATCACCTTTATTGTCCACCCTATTAAAGGCGACCTTTGATGATATCAAAGTACACAAATTCTTGTGTAGTAATATAGTGATTTCAGGTCGGAGGATCATTACATCATTGTTACTATGAGAATCGCTAATGACACTTTGCATAATGCTCCACGTAGAATTCTCATGGTGGGTCTGTCCAGTACATCGTTCTCTAACATGTACCTATGCATGAACTCAATATTTCATATATTTATAACCAATGAGATTTGGTCATCAGTCAATCCACATACTAGTCTCAATGTATTAGTGTTGTCCCATCAACAATGATACTCGACTAGGGACATTTAAGAGTAATGATACTAATTATAATTATATAATTTCATGTTCAAGTCACATACTTGAAACTATATAATTTGTATCACTATTCTAAGGAATTTTATTATGTTAACATTTATATAACGCATTAAATAAAACCATAATAAAATCATTCATTTATTCAATCAAATATAATATCAAAATGTTAAGCAATTATATCAAATAATTGGCCTCTAGGGCATAAACTCTAACATAGTAAGATTGGAAACTTGAGGGAGTTGACCATAAGAGCCTCTAAACTAAGTGACCAAATGGTAACCTAATGCAAAGTTGATTTAATGTCCATATTACCCCAACTCTTGCATTTTCTATAAATAGAAGACTAAGTGTTAGTTTTCTTCACACAAAATAATCTTAACACTTGAAAAGCTCTATAATATTTGTGTGAGAGAGAGAGTTTGGATTTAGCAAGGGAGAAGGAGAAGGAGCTAGTTGATTATCATGATCATTAAGGAAACTAATAACACAAGAGGTAAGAATCAATAACCCTTCCATCTATACCTTCCTTAAATGATTTTTAGAGATGTTATGAATATCATGTTGGTGGATGGTTAGGTGATTCTTATGAATCATTAGCATACCGGTGGAATAAGGAAGATTTAGTAGACTAAATCACTAAACTATGCATGTTAAGAGAAATTGTAATCATAATAACGAACTAAATGAAGAACGTGTGAAAACAATGTTAATTGTTGTTGATGGGCAAATTAATTAAAAACCATTATTTATATGTTGTTGATGAACAAATCTAAAGCCATCATTTGTTAGTATAGGAGTTGTGGAAATGTTCCCTTTGGAACGGAGTAAAATTATGCGATAACGAAGTTATGGCGAAAATTTCAATAAAAGACGTTAATTTTCTTTTGAAGTGAACTAATTCTGGGAATTTTTTTTTCCTAAGAGTTGAGTAATTTATGAGAAAAGTGAGTCGTAGGATCGAGAATGAACTGATTCCGATTTTGGATGAGCGAATTACGAGAATTGGAATATTCGACTTATAAATGTCATTTAACTAATAAAAACAGTCCAACATAGGACTTTTGAGCCCAAATTTCGGCTTGTTAAATGATTTGAAATGATAATATGTCTAGGGGGAAGTTTTAGTGTGTGTTACAAGCTAGAATATGGCTCGAGAACGAACTAGTTTTGACAACGGAGGGTCAAGTTATGATATTGCGAAGTAGGTGCGATACACATAGAAGTTTCCTTATGACTGCTTCAGGGGACATTAGGTTTTGTACTAAAAAGGATGGGTTTTTGATGTCTGGATTAGTATGACATCACTTGCAGTATGTTTTGTACTAAAACAGACGGGTTAAACTGACTGGATTAACCGACATGAAGTTTAAAGCTAAAACATACGATTTAAGTTGTCTTCTTTATACTTGAAACATAAAATTTAAAGTAAAGCTTGGGTAAATTGGTTAAATTATAAAATGAAAACAACGTGAAATAAGAACTGAAGTAAATGTAAGCTATAAATGTCGTCTTTACTTAACTAATTGGTACATCTATGTACACTTAATGCGTAGGATTCTCAAAAGGCGATTAATGTTAAAAAGTGGTAACAAACTTAAAAGTATAACTTAAGTCTAACGAATTGAAGGGTACGGAAGTAAGAGAAGTTGATGTAAACCAATAACTTGACATTAATTGTGTAGCTAATTGGTACATAAATGTAATTTATTTATGTAGGTCGTTAAAGGGCGAATTAATGTAAACTATTTTAGAAGATGCTTATGGCAAGTCTTTCAAACTCCTTTTGATTTCGTTCTTATGAAGTTTATGTGAAATTCATGCGTATATAAATCATTTAATATTTGTGCAAGTATTCAAGACATGCTATGCAATGAATTAATTAAGAAAGTGCCGATGTCATTGTTCGGCTAGACAAAGGCTAAAATGTTTTATTGATTTATATCTAACGCCAATTACTTTGGTATTGATACAAAGGTAAGCCTGAGAATGAACAAACAAATATTTTAGTCAAATTTTTTGACTGATACGTAAGGTGTCAAAACTAAACGTAAATACGTTTAATGGATGAGTGTTGATCAACATAGAATACTATAGGCCGATCACCTAGACGTGCTTGTAAGATATATCAGATTTATGATTTTATTACTGGGAAGTCCGAAAAATGTTTTAACTAAAGGAAAAGTGTCGGATTTGTTTATTTGTAATAATTCACAACTATTTGTACAATTGTTGAATAATGATTATATGATTCTTGATTTTGTTGTTATTAAAATGTTATACTTGCTGGGCAATTAACTGTTCATCCTTCCTTGAATTATATGATTTCAGCTAAGGTTGAAAGGGTTGAAGGATCTGGCAAGGATAAAAGGAAAGCTAAGATGGAGAACTAGAAGATTATGTTATAATAATAGTAGTATTTGTGTAATAACTTATATTATGACATATGAACATGTAATGGTTATAGAAACTTGAGAGAACGAACATATATGATGTAATAGTATAGTAATTACATTTATGTTAATAACATATATAGTTGTGTGTATGCGTCTATTGTAGTACCGTGTAGCACCTTATCTAGGGTTTCAAGGTACCCGAATTTGTGCTTGTCACAAAAATGTCCCTCAAGAACGCGAGAATGGTAAAATATGAATTTGGTGTAGCCGAGCTAAACTTTGGTTTGTCAAGTTCAAGTTCGATTAAAAGTTAAACGAGCTCGAGTTGAGTTGAAATATATTGCTTGTGACGCCTCCAAATCTGGGTACCTTCAAACCCGAGTTCGGTGCTACACGATACTATAACATCCACACATATCTAGCTTAATAAGCTTAATGAAGCGAATATAATTGTTGCTCTATTTTTAGTTTAAAACATCACACAAATATACGTGGTCAACAAGTAATAAAGAGTAAGACAAGTATCGTCCCACGAAGAAAATAATTGCAATGTATACGATCAATTATCAACTTTATATTAACTCAGCTTTATTAAACTAATGATCAAGATTGTGAAATTTTCTAAAACTAAAACAAATCAATTAAATTAAAGCTAACTACCACAAGATTTACATCAAATATTTGGAGACTTAAGACTACAATTTCACTTATTGCTTCACTTAGATCAACACACTTACTGTTAAGTCACATTAATTATTCTGAATTGTTAATCGAGAACACATCAATATCTATGACCATCTCTCAATGCACCATAAATAAATAAACTTAAATTCATAGATGATAGAATTAAGATGAACACCCTAATTAACTAATTCACTATATCTCTATGTGAATTACAATTAAAGAGGGTTTAAGACACAAGTTCTTTATCAGATTACATACGGTGCATAGGTATATCTTTATCCTAAACACAAATCATGAGTTCCATCGCCATGTATAAAACACAATCATATGCTATTATGATCAGATCTAAACATATAATTTGTTTATCAGTTTTATATAGATTATCACGGTAATTACTATCCAGACAAATAATTAATTATGTTCAAATCATAATAGACAATCTGATAATAATCAACAGTAGTTAACAAGGAAGCATATCAATCACAGTTACACAATAAGATCCATTGTAGCCTTAAATAGAGAATTAGTTCATTGTCATTGAATTAAAATCCAAAATCCACAATTGATTAAGCATTCAGAATATAAAGTAAAAAGTAGGGAAATAAAATAAAAACTGTGTAGCAATCCTTCTTCTCTTCTCAGCTCTTGCCTTGAATCCTTCTTACTTGATCAAATGCTTCAATTCTCCAAAAATCCAATATAAACTAGGGTTTTTGAATAAAAGATGGAATAACTCCTAATAACTGAATAAAACAACTATTTATAAGTTCTGTTACAATTCCTAGTCAAAATATGGATTCCTATTCACGTTATAACTCAATTGAACTGCTTAAATGAAAAGTCAAACTTGGTCAACTCTAGACCTAACACGATCAAGCTTACTTTTGTATCGCTCAAGCGGCGTACGCCTTCGCTATGGTTTGAGGCACTTTTCTCGATCAAGACAGCGTGGCCTCACTACACCTTAAGTAATTTTGGGCACAATCGCGCTGCCCTTAATCTATATTTTTTTGGTCTTCGTAATGCTGCTCCATACCAATTATCGCCAGCACAGATCCAACACATAAAATCTACAAAAAGAACAAAATATACATGAAAAGCAACTACAAAACATATGAATAAACAAAAAATTCAGTCAGTTGATACCTGATTCATAGGTATGAAACCTACTTATCAAATACCCCCAAACTTGAACCGTTGTTTGCCCCCAAGCAACACATCACAATGTAATGCAACATACTAGTGAATATGCAATCTAATACTATCATGCCTACGAATCCAACCATCAGTCAGTATGAAATCCAACAAATATGCCTTAGAGGTATCAATACTAGATTCAAACAATAAATCTAACCAAGATAATTCAATAACTCACATAAATATGTAAATCAAAGCTTTATCACTGATGTAGTGTTTGTGTGCTTATCAACCATTAAAATCAAATACAGTTCATATACATCGCATAATAAATTTCTTAGAGGGAAACACATAGTTTTAACTCAAGAATCTTTGAAAATAAGCTAAGCTTCGGCTAAAACTACACAATCACCAAGTTAAGAGTAAATACAAGATTTATTTCTACTTTTATTCAATCACAAGGGCATTTTTGCTCTTTCCCGTGTGTACATTTGACTGTGCAATGTCTAGTTTTTTTAGGCTTTCCAATGTTACCCATGTAACGAGTTTTCGACCAATGACTCCCAATCCAAACGATTTTAGGGCGCTGGGTGTAGAGATACCCTTAGAGCTTACTTACCCGAATAACAAAAGTCATAGAACTAAACTAGTTAATGTTTTTATTCATACATATTTTTTTTTGCTCTGTACTTTTTTTCATTTATACTTATCCCATATTTTCCCCCAAACTTAAGTTCTTATGTCATTCTAGCCTTTATTACAAGTTTATTGATTTTCCTTCATTAACAACTAAGATAGTTATGCAACCATTTAAACCTAAGTTGACCATAATAGTTAACCTTCATGCCATCCAGTTACATCAGTATCAAAAAAAGATACTATTTGAATCGTAATATGACATTACATCTATGCCCTGTATATCAATATTGTTCAAATGTCTATGCAATCCCAATCTCATCATTCGCCAAGTCAACTTTAAACCAACTGAAATGCCCGGATTCATGTAATATGAACTAACTAAATGCAAACAGATACAATAAACTAACTACACTACAAAAATAAATATTTTTGTGATTTTTGATTTTAAAATTTTTTTTTATTAGATAAATGTAGACACTCAAAATTTTCTTTGCCTGTTACTAACCATGCAGGAGGGAAAAAGCATCTTTTTCACACTCCAGAGATAACCCTGGAGGATCACAATATCAATTTTAACCCCGGGAAAGTCAGTTTCAACCCTGAAGATAGCCCCGGGGGATCAAGTTCAAAGCCTGGAGATAAACCCAGGAGGTCAAGCTAACCTCAGAGATAACCCTGAGGACAGTCAGAGTCAATAGCTGGCCAACTTCAGAGATAACCTTGAGAAAAGACTACTACAACTGCGAGAAAACCGGAGATAACCCGGGAGGGGAAAAATGGTCATTTTGCCAACTCAACTTCAACTCACATCAAATTAACTCATTTCAACTCAAATTACTTCAATAGAAGTCCCACGAGAACCATATCTTAACTTTTGAGCGCAAACTACGCAAAACGGCTCAACGGACTACCTGACGAAAACCCGGGAATGCCATTTCGGTCATGGACCCATCTTCCTGGAATCAAAAAAGGGCAAATCCTATGTCATTGTGTAGCTCTCAGAAAGAGATTTCCGGAATGGTATGTCACGCTTCCATCGGACTCCCGGATTGAAAGTTATGAATTTAGCGAGCTAAACAACGTTGTCAGAGTGTGCGATATATCGACACCGGGACCCACATCCTGGGCATCCCGGGAAGCCGCAGATAGACTTGCGCCTCCCCCCTCTATAAATAGAGGGCTTGGGGTGGCCATAATTGAAAGAGAAATGGCGAGGAAGCCCTGTCCAATTTGTTCTGTACACACTATAAATTGAGTGCTTTCTCATTTTAAACACTTGTGAGCTTATATCCTGTCATATTTTTATCGGCGGGAGCTGAGTGTTCATCACTTTAAAGATATAGAAGTCTTCTTTGGCATCCTACTATAAGCCTTCTCACACACTTTAAAGCCTTTCCCTTCATCTTTGCACACACCCTTCTTCACGTTGAGAGTCGTGTTCGTGTGTGTTTACTGAACTTCGGTCAAGTGGTTTTATTTCATTTGTATATACATATATATATATATATATATATATATATTTATATATATATATATATATATTTATATATATGGACTAACATTATCGAGTTATGCCTCGATGAGCCTAGACTTCGGTCTGGAGCGTTTATTTGCTTTTTTTTATATTCCCTCCTATTCAGATTATATGACATTTTAGAGAGTTTAATTTTATTCTATATAAGTGTCGTTTTGGAATCTTTATGCAATATTGCACTATTTTTTCCTAATTTACCCCTCTATTTAATATGCTTACTAAATGCAATTGTGGAGAGAGAAATAATTAATTAGGGACAATTGTAGAGAATGAGAAGAGACAATTGTGGAGAAAGAAATAATTAATTAAGGACACAAAAGATATGAATGGACAAGGAATGTTTAAGATGTTAATAGAACCTATTGTTTAGTTCTATTGAGCCCCTGAATGGGCAGAGAATGTAAAAGTTATTCATTGTTATTTCAAGTGAGCCTTGTTTGCTCACTCTTGCCTGTAAAATCCTTACAACTGAAGACTTGTAATAGTTTTGATAGTTTTATTATCAGACTTTGGTTTAAAGAATGTAATGAAGTTTATTTAAATTTTCTGCATGAATGATTGTTTGTAAAGGTTAGATAACACAGGAGATTTTATTTTATGTAATTCTGTGTATGCGGTGTTTATTATTCAATTTTATTTATGATTGGGTAGTTATAAATGAATGTTTTGATTACGTGAACACCAAATCTTGGGGTAATGAAGTACCGAGATTTGGGGGTGTCACAGGTTGGTATCAAAGCTTTAGGTTATGAACCTTAGGTGGGGGGAAAGCCTTAGGAAGTAACCTTTGAAAAGATAGTGGAGATAACTCTTATCGAGTTTTAAGGAAGAAGTAATAAAACACTTATTTGGTTATGTATTTATAACTTATGTGCTCGCGAGTGTCGAGTAGAATGATTAATAACTAAAACTTTAAAATTTTGTTGTCAGGATGACTAATGTCGAAGAATCCAGTCAAGCTAGGGAGGAGGGGCCTCAAATGCCTATAGAGGAGGAGCCTCGCGACATTCAGGTTGTTTGGGAACAACTACTGCCATGGGAGTCGGTCCCGTTGGTCACAGTGGTTGAAGATGAGGATGATGATGTGGAGACGGATGAGGAGGATCCCGTGGAGTTGCCATAGAAGGATGAGGATAACGAGGACGAGGAGGAAGAGACTCCACTAACCTCGATGGCTGCTCGTATGTATGATGAAGTCTACGACCGTAACGTAGAACTTCAGGACACAGTTGAGGAGTTACAGGAGATAGTAGCTGAACAACAGACTGCAATGACACAGAAGGACGACGACATCCAGGATCAAGATGAATGTCTAACTAATCTTTGAAGAGGTAGTCGTCTGCAGTCAAGGAGAGAAGGAACAACCGATCGAGATGGTCGTGGGCCGAAAGAAAAAGTTGAATGAAGAAGCTACCAAGAGGGCGAGAGTCAAGACGCATCTGAGGAAGCTTATCAACGAATCGAAGAGAAGCGATGAGGGGACGCACAAGCAAAGAGGATGAAGATGGAAGAGATGGATAAAGTATTCAATACCGTGATCAATCGAGCTCAAGATCGGGTCATGGGTTATCCAATTCAGTTTGAGACTCTGCCATCATACGTGTTAGATCGCCGAACCATGTTCCGTGTTATGGAAGAAGAGCGTCAAAAGGCTACTGAGTATTTTAATAGATCATCGTAGGAAATGTGTCTATTTTGCAAGTAATAAGTGTTAAATAATGTGTAAATACCTAGTGTTAAGTAACCATGTGATATGAGAATGATGATGTTGTCCTGTAACTTTTGTATTTCAAGAAAGGAATGTAAATAGCAGTGATGCTGTTATTGTTATGTTTTTCAAAGTTATGATGAATAAATAAAAAGCTATTATTTTATTCAAAAGTGTTATGTGGTTAATTCTTTTATGGAGGCAAGATAATTAGAAAATACATAAAGAAGTTGGGTAATAGTTTAATAGATGTTTTTTTTAACAGAAAATGCCTCCCAGACGTGAACCACCCCGTCAGAGAACCAATGCGAGAACTAACAATAACGATGTTGAGGATAATTTCGTCCAACAATTAGTGACATTACTAACAGGAGCATTGCAGAATCAACCTGAATTCCGTGGGTCAACGAATCCGGTTGAGGCACAGACCTTGATTATGGAGATTGAGAAGATATTTGAAGTCGCTAGGGTAGTGGATGAACAGAAGACTGCTTTTGCAACATTTATGTTGAAAGCAGAAGCTAGTTATTGGTGGCAAGCCAATAAAACCCGGGAAGGACCAGGAGTGATGACTTGGGATAGGTTTAAGGAGTTATTCTTTGAGACCTACTTCCCAGAGAGTTCGAAGAGTCAGTTAGAGGTTCAGATTTTGTAACTGAAGCAGGGAGCGATGACGGTGTTTGAGTATGCCATGAAATTCAACGAATTGGCGAGGTTTGCGCCATTTCAAGTCAGCACAGACGAGCGTAAGGCAAAGAGGTTCGAACAGGGGTGAAGCCACAGGTACATCACGATGAGGGTTTCCTGTTCTAGTTGAAGACGTTTGCAGCAGTGATGGAGAAGGCTGTACTCACTGAAGGTGGAGGCAAGGTAGTGACAAAATTCAATCAAGAGTAGAAGAAGAAGAAGAATGAGATGGAAGTGAAGAGTGGTAGCTGAGGCAATGGAAATGGCAACAACAACAACAACTTGAAGAGGAAATGGAACAGAAATGGGGGTACTGGAAACCAGCAGAGTAACCAATAGTTTAGGAAGTTTGAAGCATGTGCTACATACGGGAGGTTTCATAAGGGTGTGTGCTTGATGGGGAAGCGTGCATGTTTCAACTGTGGCCAGGAGGGTCACATCGCCTCAAATTGCTCTCAACCCAAGAAGAATGTCTCTTTCACATGTGGATTCAAGGATCATTTTGCTCGTGAGTGCCCTCAGAAGAAGGTCGGAGAAATAGTAAGAAGTAAGGGAGGCAGCAGTGGAGGTACTTGGGCCATTGCTGGACCTACAATGTCAAACAAACCCACAGCCAGAACTTTTAACATGACTTTGCAAGATGCTGTGCAATCAAAAGATGTGGTGTCAGGTATTATCCCAATCAACGATATTAATGCTTATGTATTATTTGATTCGGGTGCTACTTGCTCATTTATATCTGATGAATTTGCTAAGATGTTAGAATTGCCTAGAGAAGAACTGAATTTCCCTCTGAACATAGAAATTGTGAATACGGAAGTGATCCCTGTTAGGTTCGTATATAAGAACTGTAGAGTGAACATAAAAGGGAATATCCTGATGGTAGATTTAATTGGATTAGACTAAAAAATTTGATGTAATTTTGGGAATGGATTGGTTGCTCAAATATGGAGCGATGAATTGATTATCACAAGAAGTGTGTAAACCTTATGACTCAAAATCAAAGGTAGTTTTCCATGGTAACAAATCGCTTAGACAAATGAAATGTCCGCCGATTATGCAGCCAAGAAGTTGTTAAGTAAAGGTCAGTATGGGTTATTTGGCTTACGATCGATACTCAGAAGAAGGGTGTGAAACTGGAGGAGATACCAGTGGTTAGAGAATTCGTAGATGTATTTCCGAAAGATTTGCGGGACTTCACTTTGACGAGAGAGATTGAGTTCAGTAATTGACTTAGCGCCGAGAACTCGCACCAATATCGAAGGCCTGTGCATGAATGGCTCCTAGAGAAATGAAGGAACTAATGGTGCAATTGCAAGAGCTGCTGGACAAGAAGTATATTCAACCAAGCGTATCACCGTGGGGAGCACCTGTATTATTTATGAAGAAGAAGGACGGATCAATGCGTCTTTACATTAATTATAGGGAGTTAAACAAGGTCACTATTAAGAATAGATATCTGTTGCCTAGAATAGATGACTTGTTTGATCAGCTGAAGGGTGCTAAATATTTTTCAAAAATAGATTTGAGAAGTGGGTATCACCAATTGAAGGTAAGAAAGGAGGATATACCTAGAACAACATTCAGAACTCGGTACGGACATTACGAGTTTCCGGTGATGTCTTTAGTTTAACAAATTCCCTATGCCAAGTTCGAGGATTTGATTAACAGGGTATTTAAACAATTCTTAGACAAGTTCGTAGTAGTGTTTATCGACGACATTCTGGTGTATTCCAAAACTCAAGAAGAACACGTGGAACATTTACATCTGACATTGGAGACACAAAGAAAGGAAAAGTTGTACGCGAAATTCTCTAAGTGTTAATTTTGGCTCGATCGTGTACAATTTTTGGGTCATGTGATTGACAAAGATGGGATTTCGATGAGATCCATCGAAAGTGGAAGTCAGAATCAATTGGGAACAACCAAGGACACCTTCAGAGGTGAGGAGTTTCTTGGGACTGGCCGGTTATTATAGAAGATTTATACAAGATTTTTCCAAGATAGCTACTCCATTAACAAATTTGACACGGAAAGCTGTGAAATTCGTTTGGACGGAGAAGTGTGAAGAGAGCTTCCAAGATTTGAAGAAGAAGCTAAGTATGGCACCTGTGTTAACCCTGCCGGATAATACAAGAAATTTTGTGGTGTATAGTGATGCCTCACACAAAGGATTGGGTTGTGTTCTTATGCAAAATGGCAAAGTTATTGCCTATGCATCAAGACAACTGAAGGATTATGAGAAAGGTTATCCAACTCATGATTTAGAATTGGCTGCAGTGGTATTTGCTCTCAAGATATGGAGACACTATCTGTATGGAGAGAAATATGAGATCTACACGATGACCATAAAAGTCCAAGTATATTTTCACTCGAAAGATCTGAACATCGTCGGAGAAGGTGGATGGAATTGATAAAAGATTATGATTGTGAGATCTTTTATCATCCGGGCAAAATAGAATGTGGTTGCGAGATGCTTTAGCGGGAAAGGTCGGGAGAAATTGATCTTTGATAACAACTCGGAGAGAGAGCTCATTTCAAAGAATGACAAAGTTAGAATCGGAAATCAAATTTCCACGAGAATCTGATGAACGACTATTTCGATTAGAAGCAAGTCCAACTTTCTTGTACAAGGTGAAGAACGCTCGATTACAAGATGAAGAATGTGGGAAGATAAAAGAGAATATGGTTGATGGTAGCGATCTGAAATACAAGATCGATCTGAGAAGGATTACTACTAAGATGCGAGGGAAGAATCCGTGTTCCAATGACACGTAATCGAAAGACAAAATCTTGATCGAGCTTATAGCTCAAGATATTCGATTCATCCGAGAAGCACGAAGATGTATCAAGATTTATCTTGAAGCATTTTGGTGGTAGAATCTGAAAAGGATGTTGCGAGAATCGTGGCTAAATGTTTGACATGTCAAAGAGTAAAAGTCGAACATCAAAGACCCAACGGATTACTTCAACCGTTGGAAATACCGAAATGGAAGTGGGAACACATCACGATGGATTTTGTGGTGGGTCTTCCAACTACTCAGAGAGGATGCGATGCAATTTGGGTGATAGTGGACAGACTGACAAAATCAGCGCACTTTTTTCCAATAAAGATTAGGTTCAATCTTGATCAGTTGGCAAGATTGTGCATCAAAGAGATCGTTTCGAGACATGGAGTGCCAGTGTCAATTGTGTCCGATAGAGACCCGCGATTCACGTCAAACTTCTGGAAGAGACTACAAGAATGCATGGGAACTCAATTGCGAATGAGTATGGCTTATCATCCACAAACAGATGGCCAAAGCGAATGAACGATCCAGACATTGGAAGATATGCTGAGAGCATGCATCATGGATTTCAAAAGAAGCTGGGAAAAACAATTACTGTTGGTGGAATTTGCCTACAATAATAGTTATCACGCGAGCATCGACATCTTGCCACGAAGAGCGTTATCTGGGTGAAAGTCACGAACCCCAATCTCTTTGGGATGAAGTTTGTGAACGTCAACTGCTAGGACCAGAATTAGTGCAACAAACTGCTGAGGTTATCAAACTCATCAGGACAAGATTGGTAGCAACTCAAGACCGACATAAGAAGTATGCTGATCAACACAAGCAAGATCGTGCATTTGACGTAGGAAGCTATGTATTCCTAAAAGTTTCTCCTTGGAAGGGGAAAATTCATTTCTGTAAGAAGGGAAAACTAAGCCTGAGGTTTATTGGACCCTTTGAAGTGCTGCGAAAAGTTGGAGAGGTAGCTTACGAGGTAGCTCTACCTCCAGAGTTGGAAAACATTCAAATGTTTTTCATATTTCGGTGTTACGACCATATAAACCCGATTACAATCACGTGATCGAGTATGAACCGTTGCAGTTCGAGAAAGATTTGTCTTATGAAGAGGTTCCTATCCAGATAGTCGACAAGAAATAACAAGTGCTCAGGAATAAAGTGATACCTTCTGTGAAGGTGATATAGAAAAACCACAATCTTTGAAGAAACAACGGGAACTCGAAGAAAATGATGAAAAGAGTACCACAGTTATTTGTTTAATCATGTGTCTTCGATTACGGGACCAGAATCTTTATAAGTAGGGAAGAATGTAATGAATGTGTTATTTGAGTTATGATTACGGGATGAGAATCCTTATAAGAGGGAAATGATGTAACATTCCGATTTTTAAATGTAAGTTATAAATATTTATTGATTTATATAAATATTTATTGGATGTGTTTATTATTGAATAAGTAATTGTTCAAATTGATTGAGTTGATTTAGTTAATTATTTATTTGCTAAATAATTAATGTGATTTATTAATTATTTATTTGTTAAATAGTTAATGTGTTATGAGGATTGAGTTATGTGATTAAGTGATTTATTTAATAAATTGTTATTACATAAAGTGTGACAAATAACTATGTGATAAAGAGTTATTAAAATAATTAAAGTAAATTTTAATTTAGTTTTGCCAAACAAGGTGTAAAATATATTAATCCTTTATTTTTAAATGGTTTTGCCAAACAAAGCCATATGGCTTTTAGGATTTCTTTTTGAATTTAAATTATTAATTAAATAAATAAAATATAAATAATATATATATATATATATATTTTTAATAGCGATAAACTTATTGGTATATTTAATACGATAAATCGGGTTTCAAATGTTTGAAAAAAGAGCGTCATGTTAGTTTTATTTTTAGTATCGTATATCTTTATTATGTGGATTAGCTATCGGTTTTACCTTAGAGTTGTCTGCTAAAAAAGAAAGAAAAGAATCTGAGAGATTGTTGAGAGAGAAAAGTCTTTGGGATTCTAGGAAAATCTGAGTTCTTCAAGCTTTTCTAAGGGTTTAACAAGTGTTTCTTAACAACAAAAGGTAGGTGTTTATAACCTAAATTTATGTTTATGAAGACATATATGTTTTACGTCATTAGGTTTAAAAGTCTCTACGTGTTCTTGAAAGTCATTCACTCTGTTAAGGTTTTTACCAAAATTATCTCAGTAAAACATGTTCTAGAATTGGTTATGATGTTATGTGTTTTTATTGTTATAATTGTTATAGTTAACATATATATATATATATATATATATATATATATATATATATGTGTGTGTGTTGTATGCTAAATTAAGATTTAGAAAGAGAACTTGGTTTCTGATGAAAAATATATATCTGAATATATGTTTTGTAGAAATATCAAAAGTTATGTATGCTAACTGAGGAATTGAACTATACATGTAATTTATTATATGTTGGTATACTTGTATTTCAAAGGAATCAAATTTGGTTGATAACAGTGAAAATTTTGTTCACTATACTTTAGATATCAACAATGGAGTTTTGAGTTTTAACCAAATATTATTTTAGTGATTTAAGTCTTTTAAATTTGTTGTTCAATTGTTGGAAATTGGTATATGGATAATTGTTAACAATTATGTGTAGTTTATATTAGTTATACATATTGTTTGGGGCGAATTGTTGTTACAAATTTAAGATAGTAGCTTTAGCTCTGTTCTTCGTTTTGGTTCTGTGAGTTTCGGCGCCCCAGCGTCAAAATTCACGCCCCAGCGCCAAATTTTCGTGTCTCGGGGTTAAAGTTCGCGCCCTAGCATCAAAAATGGGCCAGTAGCTCGCGCCCCGATGCTGGAACTCGCGCCCCGGCGCCGAAAAAGTTGTTTGAGTTGGGCAGTTTTGACCTCCTGTAGTAAAACGGCGATAACATTCTCATAAGAACTCCGATGGAGTTGATTCAAGATGATCCGGAACGAGGACGAATAGACCTACAACTTTCATGCTTTAAGGTTTTTAATTTGAGGTCTGTAACAGTAGTCAAAATAGCTATCTTTAGGACTATTATGTATTTGGAGCCAATCGAAGGGCGTTGGGATGCACGAATGCAAGTGCAACCCTTTGTGTATTAGTATAACTTAATGATAACATGTTGGACATGTAATAGGATGTTGTATCAAGTTGTTAATGTGCATGTGGTGCAATGACATGATCACTTAAGTAGTTGTAATAAAGCTAAAAAGTAATGTTCATGAAAAAATGTGATGTTGTTTAAACTTAAACTTAGTTAGTAGCTATACTAAGAGTAATAAAGTAAGTCATAAAGATAATGTTAGTGTAACTAATGTGTATTTTCAATACATATGGTATGTGTAGGACTTGGGGTGAACGTGAATAGTAATTGTTTAACCTACGCACGAGGCAAGTTCTCTAACTCTACTTTTATAATTGTGCAAGTTTCTAAACCTATCTTTTTACATTAAGCAAGTTCTATAACTCCATACTCTCGTTGAGTTAGTTTGTTGTGTTTAAGAAAGTTTTCTAATTCTAAAGCTTCGTTATGAAAATTTCATATGCTATACTTTATTGGGTAAAGTATTTCCATTAAGCAACTTCATTGTATCCAGTTATTCATGATGATACAAGTTTCCCATCTCCACACTTTTGTTAAGATAGTTATTATGATTATGCAAGTTTTCTTAACTCTAAACTTGTTATATTAGCATGCAAGTACCTTTAGTTTATCATTCAAGTTATTATTTGGTGTGCATGCTTGATATTAAATTCTAAGATGTAACCTTAGCTTAATGTTATTCAAAGCAAGGTATGATGTGTTATTCAATAGTTATGCTATTAGATTATCCCTAAAGCATGAACTTAGAGCGAAATATTTATTCGATTATGATTATTCAATAACATAGTGTTATTATCTTTCATTCAACTAATCCTTAGTTGATGTCCGTTGAATTCAAATTACCTTGAAGTGTATCCAAACCAAACTATCTTTGGGACGGACTTGTACTCAAAATCTTTGAGATGAACAACCCTATTTATAGGGGTTACGCTTAGTTTTGTACTTTCTTATTTGAAATATTTGTATACAATACATGTATGCGAAGGTTGATCCCCTACGTACCTTAAAGTCATTATGGTCGTATGACTGTAAAAGTTTAAGTTAAAAGATTACTTATAACTGTGAACAAGGTTCGTGGCCATTAGACCCTCAGTGAATGTTAAGATGTTAATAGGACTTATTATTTAGTTCTATTGAGCCCCTAAATGGGCAAGGAATGTTTAAGATGTTAATAGAACCTATTATTCAGTTCTATTAAGCCCCTGAATGGGCAGAGAATGTAAAAGTTATTCATTGTTATTTCAAGTGAGCCTTGTTTGCTCACTCTTGCCTCGTAAAATCCTTACATTAAAGATGGAAAGGGTGGCGTACCTAGCACCAAAGAAAAGAAAGGAAAATGAACAATCTTCAAGATTTGTAATAGTTTTGATAGTTTTATTATCAGACTTTGGTTTAAAGAATGTAATGAAGTTTATTTAAATTTTCCGCACGAATGATTGTTTATAAAGGTTAGATAACCTGGGAGATTTTAATTTATGTAATTCTTGTATGGGCAGGTTTATTATTCAATTTTATTTATGATTGGGTAGTTATAAATGAATGTTTTGATTACGTGAACACCAAATCTTGAGGTAATGAAGTACCGAGATTTGGGGGTGTCACAATGATAGAAACAATAGAGTATTGAATATTTAATATGAGTTTGTTGTGCACACACAAGGCAAGTATTAAATATTTAAGATGTTATTTTTATTACATATGATGTTTATAAAGAATTGAACATTACTGCTTTGTTGTGCACACACAAGGGCTGAAGTTTTCTCTTCATTTATATGGAAATGTTGGGTCTGACTTAACTTAAATCATTCTAGTTCGGATGTGCACACACTTGACCTTTATGATTTAAGAGGCAAAATAAAAGGAGTTGCATAGTTGATGTAATTGACAAGAGTTGTCTACCTATTTATTTATATATAGTTTGTTATACACACACAAGGCTATATACATTTGAAATGGGATCCGTATTCTCACTAACAAATCTTTAATTAGATTTTGCCAACTATATAAGTGAGGGTAATAACGCCTTAGAATTTTGAATTTTCAATGAATTAAATTTTTATTTGATTATGTGGATTAAATGAATTTAATTGATTTATTATGTGAGTAGTAAGATGTTCAAGGTCGTTCATGACCTAGAACATATGGATGTGGTTAGTATTCGCTTTGTGCTAGAATTAATTGTTGTGAATTATCAAGACGAGAATGAAGGTTTTCTCGAGATTGTTTGCGTAAAACACTATTCATCCGATGTCGTTCGAGCTAGGGTTTGAAATTCGAGAAACGCGTAATGTTAGAATATGACGATATTATGGAATATCCAATAATATTTCCGTTATGGCAAACGAAGTTTTCACCTGCGGACTTAAAACCTAAGGGTTTGTGAAAGAGGTTTCCGAAAGGGAAAATGGAATGCGTATAGTCGTTTTGATTATTATATGTATGGAATATGAGTATTATACTAGTATATATACGAGTATGATATGAAGAATAGTACGACATATAATACGATTATTATATAAATATTATACGAAGAGAATACGTGAATAATACGCGTAAAATACGAGTGGTATTATTAGAGTATGAGCTAAGGATTTTATCCAATCCAATTGGACTTGGATTAATAACAAGCCCAATGAATTAAGTATACAAGCCCAAGTCAAGGCCCAATATTAGATTTGTTAAAGCCCAATGTTTATTAATGTCAAGCCCAATCCAAAGAATTAAACCGTGGGTCGAACTGGCGGGTCAAGGGATGGGTAAAACCCATGGGGCAACCCATGGGGATGACCCATGGGCAAGGTGGGCCGACCACTTGGTGTGCAAGGCAAGTGAATCACTTGGTCACCAAGTATTTTACTTGGTGACAAAGTGGTAATTAAGTAAAGAGGTGGAAAATTGGACATTTTTGCCCTCAATTGGTTTTCTATATATATATACAAGGATTAGGTTGGATTTTTGTTGTTTTAAAAAGCTTGTCCAACATATTTGAGAGAGAAAGAGAGCTAGACTTAAACTATTCTTCTACCTTAAAGCTTTTTCATTAGAAGTTCAACAAGAACACTAAGAGTTCTTAAGGTAATACTCTTCAATTCTAATTCCATCTCTTTTGGTTTTCTTTTATCATGGAGAATCATAAATGGGTGGGGTATGGCTTGTAGGGTGGAATGAGAGTGACTTACCATAGATTCAATCTCTATAAGTCATGACCAAATAGAAATCGTAAGTGTTTACGTAAATGGAAAACGTAGAATGTGAACTTAGTTATAATTGAACGTTTTGGAAACCGTTGTAGCTAAGGTGTGTTCATCTTGATTGGTTAGGATGTAGATATGAAGTCCATGGAGTATTCAATGTGATTTGGCTTAGAGAACATTAGTAACGAAGTTATGGCGAATTCTACGGAAATAGACGTTAAACGTCAAAAACGTATAAAGTCCGGATTAAAGGTCAAAAGTTGCCGTGTGACTTGAAAACGTTGGTTTCCAATGTCAACACGTGAGATAAGGTAATTAAGAGTCGTTGGTGAAAGAATCGTCGCATTCCGACTTATAACGAAGAAAACGAGTATTGAACGGACGAAAACGTTAAACGAACGCTCAAAAATGAACTTAAAGGTGAATTCCGAGTTAACGAATTTAGCAAATAGGAAATTCTTATATGAACACGTAAAGGATGTAATTCCTGACTTGTTGGAATTCGAATGGGTCAATTCGGATATAAAATGTACAAATTAGGAAGCCAGGAGTTTCGTTAAGAAACCAAACTGTTTTGGCCAAATGGTGCATGTGTTCGAAGCCAAATAAAACCCTTTGTTATTATCTGTCACGCCGCAAAACGCCAGCTTATGGCCGAGAGAAAATAAAAAAAACTCGAGACTCACACCATGAAGGCGAGAGTTTGTACATGGACTCAGCGCCATTTGTACTCACGCCAGCCAAGTCCGCAAAACTCTCGAGAGTGGGCGTCATAATGCCACTAGAATGCATAGATGTCAGCCGCAATGACCAATAAAGAGAAAAAAGTTGGCCAAGTTAGTTTTTGTTCCATTTTGAATGAAGACTTAATGTAAGATATTGAAGGTACTTAATGTACATTATAAGACTTACCTTAACTCAATTGTAAGGTGTTAATGTAAGAAGATCTAGTAAGGTTTAATAGTAATAAAACAAAGAACATAAAGACGTAATGAGAGAACCGTGAATGATGTTCAACATTGGTAATTAACCATTTATGATCGAATGTCGGTTAAAGATGTAAGAACGTTAATGAAACGTAACGAAGTATAAAGAGTGAATCGACTTTAATAACGAAGTTAATTCAAATAAAACATAGAAGAGAAAGAAGTTGGTTAGAACCGTAAAGATAGTTTATGTGATAACTAATTATAGTGTGTTATGTGAATGTATCATGTAGATCCTGTAAAGACTGAGAATAGTTGAATTGTAAATTCGAAGACGCTTGAAGGCAAGTCTTTCTTAACGCTTGTCTGACCTTCGTGTTAGTCAAGTTTTTACGTGATGCATGTTATACAATGCATGAATGGTAAATAGAAAAGAGTCGATGCCTGTTTTATTCGGGCTAGACAAGTATTGAAGAGTTGATTGATTTGTTACAAGTTTGTTGATATAGAACTGTTAACGCTATCCTATGCCAAGTATTTGGTACGGATGAGAAGGTAAGTTTGTCTATGTACAAACAAAAGTATTTTCATCGATTATTCGATGGGCACGCGAGGTTGCCAAATGTTGAACGAAACGCTTAACGTAAGAGTGTTGATCAACATAGAGTACAATAGTCGATCACCACCTAGAAGTGCTCGTAAGTAAAGACGTGGATGGATGGCCTTAGTGTTGATATCCTTTTCAAGTATGAAAACGAAAAGAGTATGTTCATGGTCTATCGACCGGGCTCATCATTCCTAAGCTATTATATATACTTGGGAATTGTTGTATGAGAAGTATTAGTCAAGTATTTTATAATGCTTCAGATAATTGTTCGTAGATATGGATATAAAGCATGTAATTGTTGATGTGATATTCATATGATTCTGTTAAAGACTTGTTGAGCTAGTTATGCTCATTCTTGCTTGAACCATATGTTTGTAACTAAAGTCGAACGAACTGAGAGTTCTAAGAGAGATAAAGGCAAGGCTAAGATGGACAATTAACCGTCGTAAATAGACTAGTATATTGTATGTAATATACTTATGAAGAACAATTAATGTATTTGCTATGAAACTCTTGAAAGGATTTATTATTAATGTAATACAAAGATAGTAATTACAATTTTTGTTGTTGTTTCAATGGAATGATTGTATGAAATGTAGTATCGTGGAGCACCATCTCGTCGGGTTGAAGATACCCGATTTGGGGCGCATAGTGTTGGTATCAAAGCATTAGGTTATAAAACTTAAGGGGGAAGAACCTTAGGCTAATAACCTCGTAGGAAAGGAAGAGTCCAAGAAAGTTAACTCGAGTCAAATGAGTTAATAAGGTATTGAGGAAACTCAAGATCAAAAGATTTAAAAGATGGAAAGTAACCCTAAATGGATTAAATGTGATTTATGCTTATATTATTGTGTATTATGTACTAATCAATTTGTTATGTGTTATTGTAGATGTCGGTTGATAGCTTGATGTATAGGGATATACATGTGATCAGCGAGGAGTCCGTGAACCGAGTTGAGACAGTACCTGTGCCTATAGCAGACATACCTGTAGTGATTCTAGAGGAGTCAGAGCCCGAGGAATATTACTCGGAGGAGGACTATTCGGAGGAGACCATGGGGATAACATCATATTTGAATATGATGATTGATGTGGAGGATGACATGGAGGTAACATCGATTAATACGGTGATGCCTGCCCTAGAGTCTACACCTACCGAGACTATGAGGGCAATGTACCTCTCGCTGCTTGATCAGAACGCAAATCGCACAATATGGTGCAAAGACTGTAAAGAAGAGAGATCAAGGATTTCTATGGGGCAAAAAGAGTCTGCAGAGTCGACTATGAGATAGAGCACGATGAGAAAGTGCTCATGACCGACAAGGCCTGTGACTATAAGAACGAGGTCATAGAACTTCGCAAGAAACCGGTTGAAAAGACTGTAAGATAACACGAATGTCATATATAAATGACAAGAAAGACGAGGATTTCAAGCTTAAGATAGCTTGTTATTCTATTGAGTCGAGACAACTCGACATACAATAAGTCGAGATATTGTGTCGATTCTAGCGAATCGTAAGCATGAGAATGTCATTAGACAAGATTAGGAGTAGTATGGTGAATACTTTTGTGTAGTGACGAAAAACCCTCTTTGTATAATTAAAGGGTAGTCTTTTTGTAAATCCCAATTTTTGTAGAAGTCAATTGCGGGATAAATATGTAATAGCTTTTGGGCTATGGAAAGTAACTTGTAAATAGTTTTGAACTATAAAGAAGCATTTTAATATAAAGAAGTTTTTATTTTTAATTTGCTTTGTTGTGTATGAGTTATTGTCCAATTGTTGACGACTAATACAAAGTAAGTAAATAAGTAATAACGGAAATTTATTTACTTAATCAGAAATGCCGCCAAGAAGAAGACAACGTAACCAAGAAGTGAAATCGCATAATGAGAACGAGGGGGGTCCTAATAACCCAATGCAAGAGTTTGTTAATTTATTAACGGCTACATTTAACCAAGCTGGGGGTAGAGCACCACAGGACCTGTGGTAGCCCGAACGACTACCTTTAAGGAATTTAAAAGTGTAGTCCACCAATTTAAGGGAACAACTGACCTAATGGAGGCCTGCATATGGGTCAAGGAATAGAGAAGGCGCTTGTTATTACAAACTTAGATGAGGCGCAAAAAGACCTCTTTATGCACCTATATGATGAAGGGGAAGCCAACTACTGGTGGGAGGCTCACCGGGTGGGGCCGAGCGAGTCGTTATTACATGGGAACAGTTTAAGAAGGTATTCTTCGAGAACTATTTCCCTACTAGCATGCAAGGGAGAATGGAGATTAAGTTCTTAGAACTTAAGCAGGGGGACATGACTGTTCCCCAATATGCGGCCAAATTCAATGAATTGGCGAGGTTCGCTCCACACCAAGTGGACACGGAGGAGAGGAAGGCTCGTAGGTTTGAGCAGGGCCTAAAACCCTGGCTCTATAGTAGGATATCGCTTTTTCGAGTGCTTCCTACGGACCATTCTCGAGAAGGCGATAATAGCGAGGGTGGTAGCGAGGCGTCACCCAAGACCACAAGGATAGGGAAGAATAAGAGTAAGGAGAGGGAGGAAATAAGGCGCAGGTTGCCAAAGGAAGTGGCAATATGCCTAAGAGGAAGAATTTTTAACCGGGAATATCGGGCAAAACAAGGATCCTAAACGTAGGATGGAGGCATGTAAGACATGCGGTAAGACTCATCTGGAGTCTCACTCAAAGGGAAGACCGGTTGTTATAATTGTGGGCGTGAGGGTCATATATCTCCCAACCGCCCTAATCCTAAGAAAAGCCGGATGTTTTATTTTGTGGGTCAGAGACCACATGGCAAGAAATTGCCCAAAGAAAGGGGCGGAGGGTAGTAAGGGTTCCGTAGTGGTAATTTAGTCATTATCGACCAACACCATCATTGGGTAGACCTCACACCAAACGCTTAATATGATGATATTCCAAGATGCGGTTGCATCAACGGATGTAGTAGCGTGTATCATTCCAAATCAACGAAATAAATGCTTACGTGTTATTTGACTCGGTGCTACTTGTTCTTTTTATAGCATGCGATTTGCTCAACAATTGGGATTAAATCCTAAAAATTTAGAAATACCTTTAGACGTTAAGGTAGCAACGAGGAGGTAATTCCCATTGAACACATTCATAGGAATTGTTTCAGTAGATATCGGGGGTAATAGATTATCTGTAGAGATCTTTTACCGATAAGGTTAAGAGAATTTCATGTGATTCTCAGATGGATTGGTTAATTAACCATAAAGAAATAATAGATTGTCATAGAAAGAGTGTAAACCCCGAGGCTTCCTAAGAAACCCGAGGTGGTGTTTTATGGAAATAAATCACCGGACGCATTTGTTGTCTAACCATGACACAAGCTAGAAGATGTCAAGAAGGGATGTAAGGGGTATCTGTGTCACGTGGTGGATACCCAAAGAGTGGGAACATCATTGAACAGATAGTGCGGTGGTTCAAGAATTCATGATGTGTTTCCGGAGGAGTTACCCAGTATTCCACCGGATAGGGATGTAGAATTTGTGATTGATTTGTTGCCGGCTACGGCACCTGCTTTCAAAGGCACCATATAGGATGGCGCCAGTTGAGATGAGGGAGTTAATGGTTCAGTTACAGGAACTATTAGATAGAAAGTACATTCAACCAAGTGTGTCTCCGTGGGGAGCACCAGTGTTGTTTGTAAAGAAGAAGGACATATTGTTACGACTTTGTATCGACTATCGAGAGTTGAACAAGTTAACGATTAAGAAAAAATACCCGTTGCCCAGGATCGATGATCTATTTGATCAGTTGAAAGGGGCAAAGTATTTTTCGAAGATAGATTTGCGCATGAGGTATCATCAACTGAAAGTGAGCAAGGAAGATATACCTAAGATGGCGTTTAGAACTCGTTACGGGCATTACGAGTATTTGGTTATGTCGTTTGGGTTGACGAATGCACCAGCCGCGTTCATGGATATGATGAACAGAGTGTTCAAACAGTATATGGACAAATTCGTTGTAGTGTTCATTGATGATATTCTAGTCTATTCTAAGACGCCAGAAGATCATGTTGAACATCTAAGAATAGTGTTGGAAACACTACGAAGGGAGAAGTTATATGCGAAATTCATCAAGTGTGAATTTTGGCTCGAAAGAGTGCGCTTTCTAGACATGTTATAGATAAAGATGGCATATCCAGAGATCCAAATAAGGTGGAAGCGGTGAATGAGTGGGAGCAACCGAAAATGCCAACTGAGGTTAGGAGTTTTCTAGGGTTAGCGGGATACTATAGAAGGTTCATTCAGGACTTTTATAAATTAGCTACTCCGCTGACAAATCAGACAAGGAAGTCGGTGAAGTACGAGTGGACAGAAAAGTGTGAGCGTAGTTTTGAATAACTAAAAAGGAGGTTGAGTGAGGCACTTGTATTATCTTTACCAGATGATGCGGGAAATTTTGTAGTTTATAGCGATGCTTCGCATAGAGGACTAGGTTGCGTGCTTATGCAAAGATGGCAAGGTTATCACAGTATGCATCACGCCGCTTAAAGGATTATGAGAAGGTCTATCCTACTCATGACCTAGAATTGGCAGATGTAGTGTTTGCTTTAAAAATATGGAGACATTATTTATACGGGGAAAAGTGTGAGATATACACGGACCATAAAAGTCTGAAATATATCTTCACACAGAAGGAGTTGAATATGAGGCAAAGAAGGTGGTTAGAATTAATAAAAGATTATGATTGTGATATCTTATATCATCCGGGGAAGGCAATGTAGTAGCCGACGCGCTGAGTCGAGCTCAGGGTAGAGAGAAACCACAATGTTAACGACTCAGAATGAGTTAATAACAGAGATGACAAGGATGGAATTAGAAGTTAAGTTACCAAGTGAAACGTGAGAGATGTTATTTGCAATAGAAACTCGACCAACGATAGTAGAACGGGTTAAGGAAGTACAACTAAGTCACCAAGAATGCGAAGCAGATGAAGAAGATAATGAAGGATGACGCGAAGACTAAGTATAACCTTGATAAATAAGTTTTACTTCGTTTTGAAGGAAGAATTTGGGTTCCAAATAATTTCGAGTTGAAAGAAGAGATTATGTGTAAGGCCCATAGTTCGAGGTACTCGATACATCCCGGTAGTACTAAGATGTATCAAGACCTTCGTCAGAACTTTTGGTAGCCGAACATGAAGAGGAAGATTGCATAATATGTTACTAAGTGCTTAACTTGTCAGAAAGTTAAGGCTGAACACCAAAGACTGAGTGGACTGATACAACCACTGGAGATTCCAAAATGGAAATGGGAGCATATCACCATGGACTTTGTGGTGGGACTTCCAATGACAAGAAAAGGATACGATGCTATTTGGGTAATAGTGGATCGGTTAACTAAATCGTCTCATTTTCTACCAATAGGAGTTAGGTATAACCTTGAGCAGTTAGCTAAGCTTTATGTCAAAGAAATCATTTCTAGACATGGAGTACATGTTTAGATTGTGTCCGATCGTGATCCATGATTCACGTCGAACTTTTGGAGGAGTTTGCAAGAGCAAATGGGAACGCAGTTGAGATTGAGTACGCGATCATCCATGTATTTGGATGGACAAAGCGAATGAACAATTCAAACGCTAGAAGATATGTTAAGATCTCATGCTATGGATTTCAAGGGAGTTGGGACGAACATCTACCTTTGGTAGAATTCGCATAACAATAGTTTTCACGCTAGTATAGGCATGCCGCCACGGCGTGTATGGAAGGAAAGTGCGTAACACCACTTTGTTGGGATGAAGTAGTGAACGCCGAATGTTGGGACCTGAGATGGTATAACAAACGGCAGACATGGTGAAGCTAATAAGAGCTCGATTAGTAGTGGCTCAAGATAAACAATAAAAGTATGCAGATTCTCATCGAGAGAAGAGGGAGTTTGAAGTAGGGTCTTATGTCTTTCTAAAAGTATCACCTTGGAAAGGGAAAATACGTTTTGGGAAGAAAGGGAAGTTAAGTCCAAGGTTTGTAGGACCTTTTGAGATTTTAAGAAGGATAGGAGAGGTAGCTTATGAAGTAGCCTTACCTCCAGAAATGGAAAGAATACACAATGTGTTTCACGTGTTTCAGGTTAAGGCCCTTATAAACCGAACTACAAGCATGTAATAGAGTATGAGTCTATTCAAGTAGAAAAAAGACTTAACATATGAAGAACTTCCGATTCAGATTATTGATAGGAAGGAACAAGTCTTGAGAAATAAAGTGATACCTTCAAGAAAAGTAATTTGAGTAACCACGATGTCAAGAAGCAACGGGGGAGCTCGAAAAGAAAAATGAAGGAAAAGTTTCATTTGTTTATGTAAGAGTAGCGAGATTCGGGGGACATAATCCTTATAAGGAGGGAAGAATGTAACGCCTTTAGAATTTGAATTTTCAATGAATTAAATTTTTATTTGATTATGTGGATTAAATGAAATTAATTGATTTATTATGTGAGTAAGATGTTCGAAGGTCGTTCTATGACCTAGAACATGTGGATGTGGTTAGTATTCTGGCTTTGTGCTAGAATTAATTGTTGTGAATTATCAAGACGAGAACGAAGGTTTTCTCTCGAGATTGTTTGCATAAAAACACTATTCATCCGATGTCGTCGAGCTAGGGTTTGAAATTCGAGAAACGCATAATGTTAGAATATGACGATATTATGGAATATCCAATAATATTTCCGTTATGGCAAACGAAGTTTTCGCTCATGACTTAAAAACCTAAGGGTTTGTGAAAGAGGTTTCAAAGGGAAATGTAATGCGATAGTCGCTTTCGATTATTATACGTATGGAATATGAGTATTATACTAGTATGTATACGAGTATGATATGAAGAATAGTACGACGTATAATACGATTATTATATGAATATTATACGAAGAGAATACGTGAATAATACGCGTAGAATACGAGTTGTATTATTAGAGTATGAGCTAAGGATTTTATCCAATCCAATTGGACTTGGATTAATAACAAGCCCAATGAATTAAGTATACAAGCCCAAGTCAAGGCCCAATATTAGATTGGTTAAAGCCCAATGTTTATTAATGTCAAGCCCAATCCAAAGAATTAAACCGTGGGTCGAACCGGCGGGTCAAGGGATGGGTAAAACCCATGGGGCAACCCATGGGATGACCCATGGGCAAGGTGGGCCGGCCACTTGGTGTGCAAGGCAAGTGAATCACTTGGTCACCAAGTATTTTACTTGGTGACAAAGTGGTAATTAAGTAAGGAGGTGGAAAATTGGACATTTTTGCCCTCATTTGGTTTTCTATATATACAAGGCTTAGGTTGGACTTTTTGTTGTTTTAAAAGCTTGTCCAACATATTTGAGAGAGAAAGAGAGCTAGACTTAAACTATTCTTCTACCTTAAAGCTTTTTCATTAGAAGTTCAACAAGAACACTAAGAGTTCTTAAGGTAATACTCTGCAATTCTAATTCCATCTCTTCTGGTTTCCTTTTATCATGGAGAATCATAAATGGGTGGGGTATGGCTTGTAGGGTGGAATGAGAGTGACTTACCATAGATTCAATCTCTATAAGTCATGACCAAATAGAAATCGTAAGTGTTTACGTAAATGGAAAACGTAGAAAGTCTTGAACAGTGAACTTAGTTATAATTGAACGCTTTTGAAACCGTTGAGCTAAGGTATGTGCATCTTGATTGGTTAGGATGTAGATATGAAGTCCATGGAGTATTCCATGTGATTTGGCTTAGAGAACATTAGTAACGGTTATGGCGAATTATACTGAAATAGACGTTAAACGTCAAAAACGATAAAGTCCGGATTAAGGTCAAAAGTTGTCGTGTGACTTGAAAACGCTGGTTTCAAATGTCAACACGTGAGATAAAGTAATTAAGAGTCGTTGGAAAGAAGAATCGTCGATTCCGACTTATAACAAAGAAAACGAGTATCGAATTGACGAAAACGTTAAACTAACGCTCAAAATGAACTCAAAGGTGAATTCGAGTTAACGAATTAGGAAATATGAAATTTTATATGAACACGTAAAGGATGTAATTCCTGACTTGTAGGAATTTGAATGGGTCAATTCGGATGTAAAACGAACAAATTAGGAAGCCGGAGTTTCAAGAAAAACCAAACTATTTTGGCTAATCTGGTGCACAGTTTCAGGGCCAGCAGCCCAAACCCCGTGTTATCTGTCACGCCAGCAGCGCCAGCTTATGTCCGGAGAAAATAAAAGGTCTCGAGACTCGTCTCACAGTACGAGAGTTTGTACATGGACTCAGCCACAAATGCCAAGTCCTGACAAAACCTTCGAGAGTGGCAATACAGCCGCCACTAGAATGCATAGATGTCGCAACAAACAACGCCTAAAGAGAAAAAGGTTGACTAAGTTAGTTTTTGTTCCATTTTGAATGAAGACTTAATGTAAGATATTGAAGGTACTTAATGTACATTATAAGACTTACCTTAACTCAATTGTAAGGTGTTAATGTAAGAAGATCTAGTAAGGTTTAATAGTAATTAAACGAAGAACATAAAGACGTAATGAGTGAACCGTGAATGACGTTCAACGTTGGTAATTAACCATTTATGATCGAATGTCGGTTAAGGATGTAAGAACGTTAATGAAACGTAACGAAGTATAAAGAGTTGAATCGACTTTAATAACGAAGTTAATTCAAATAAAACATAGAAGAGAAAGAAGTTGGTTAGAACCGTAAAGATAGTTTATGTGATAACTAATTACAGTGTGCTATGTGAATGTATCATGTAGATCCTGTAAAGACTGAGAATAGTTGAATTGTAAATTCGAAGACGCTTGAAGGCAAGTCTTTCTTAACGCTTGTCTGACCTTCGTGTTAGTCAAGTTTTTACGTGATGCATGTTATACAATGCATGAATGGTAAATAGAAAAGAGTCGATGCCTGTTTTATTCTGGCTAGACAAGTATTGAAGAGTTGATTGATTTGTTTACAAGTCTGTTGATATAGAACTGTTAACGCTATCCTATGCCAAGTATTTGGTACGGATGAGAAGGTAAGTTTGTCTATGTACAAACAAAAGTATTTTCATCGATTATTCGATGGGAACGCGAGGTTGCCAAATGTTGAACGTAGATACGTTTAACGTAATAGTGTTGTCAACATAGAGTACAATAGGCTGATCATCTAGAAGTGCTCGTAAGTAAAGACGGGTGGATGGCCTTAGTGCCGAATATCCTTTTCAAGTATGAAAATGAAAAGAGTATGTTCATGGTCTATTGACCGGTTCATCATTCCTAAGCTATTATATATACTTGGGAATTGTTGTATGAGAAGTATTAGTCAAGTATTTTATAATGCTTCGTAGATAATTATTTAGATATGGTGATAAAGCATGTAATTGTTGATATGATATTCATATGATTCTATGTTAAGACTTGCTGAGCTAGTTATGCTCATTCTTGCTTGAACCATATGTTTGTAGCTAAAGCCAAACGAACTGAGAGTTCTAAGAGAGATAAAGGCAAGGCTAAGATGGACAATTAACCATCTTGTAATAGACTAGTGTATTGTATATAATATAGTTATGAAGAACAATGAATGTATTCGGTTATGAACCTGGGAAAGGGTTTATTACAAATGTAATACAAAGATAGAAATTACAACCATTTTGTTGTTGTTTCAATGGAATGTTTGTATGAAATGTAGTATCGTGGAGCACCATCTGTCGGGTTGTAAGATACCCGATTTGGGGGCGCCAAACTTGTTTTGTCATGGATGGAGAGTTGAGCCAAGATTTGATCTTGCACTCACTCCTGGACTCCTTTCACATTTGTTGTGAATTTTTCATATGAACATGCTAGATATTAGCCTCGCTGATTTGCTTAACATGTTGAAAAATGTTGAGAGTCACTTTCCAACCAAGAAAGACCAAGTCTTACTGGCAGGGGCCAAAGGATCTTCTGAAAAGAAGAACGATTCAAAGAAGGTAAATAGAAATGCAAAAACAAAGGATAATAAGAACAAAACTGATATGGATAACAAAGGAGTTTGCTTCTACTGTAATAAGCCTAGACACTGGAAAGAAACTGCAAGAAGCATTTTGCAGAGGCTAACCAGAAGAAGCTTAGTGAAGTTTCGGTTACAAATACAATTTTGTTCATGATTTAAAATATTTTTTCTTTAAGTCAAGTTTCTACTTGGGTATTGGATACCGATTTGGTTATCATAAATATAGATTTATGAAGGGACCAAGCAGAAGTAGAAAGCTAAACAAATATAAGTAATCCTATGTGTGGGAAATGAAGCAAATGTTGCCACATTAGTCATAGAAACTTATAGTTTAGCAATGCCTACGGGTAAATCTATTAAGTCAATAAGTTGTTATTGTATTCCAGTTCTTGTTAGAAATATTATTTCCATTTTATTGTTGGACAATGAAATCTTTGGTATTATAATTAAGAACAATTGTTGTTCTATTTATAATAATAATGTTTCGTATAGAACTGAAATATTACTTAATGGATTTTGTGTACTTGACTTACGTGTAAATATATTTTGCAAATTGAACAAACTAGTATAAGAAAAGGAGATGATCATTCAAAGAGTTGAATATGTGTATTTATTGAAATACATGTACGAATTATTTGAAAGGCTCAAAGAATTCAGAAGTGAAACAAATTGGCAAAGTATCAAGATTATTTGATTAGATCAAGGAATAAATATTTGTGCAATAAGTTTCTAGATCATCTCAAATGGTTTTTCTTGTAATGGACGCCTCCTGATACGCAATAATTGATTGATGTATCTAAAAGGAAAAATCATACCTTGTTGGACATGGTACGGTCCATAATGATTTTACCGACATTCCAGTATCCTTCTGGGGTCATGTCCTAGAAATGGATGTATATCTACGAAAAAGGTAACCTCAAAATCCAGTCCCAAGACTCCATAAAAGTTATGGACAGGAAGGATTCCTAATCTTAAGTATGTTAAGATAAAGGGTTGTCCAACTTACAAGTACAGATTTGTGGGACAACCTAAAGTAAATTTAGGTTATATGTTCTATAATCCTACTTAGCAAAAGGTGTTTGTTGCGAAACACGCTGTCTTTTAAGATAAAGATGTTTATCATTGAAGGAGCTAGTGGGAGGATAATATATCTTGAAGAGTTTAAGAACCATAAATCACTATAAGTCAAATAAGAGGAACCTGTAGATAGACCTATTGTACCACAACTGAATTGTAAATCTGGAATATTACCAAAGATACCTTTGAGGTATGGATTCATCATAGATGATGATGATGAGGTACAAATCGTAAAAGATGATTGTAACACCCCCTTTCCAAAATAGAAAGAGAGGTTACCCAAACACAACAAAACTGATGAATATATAACAAAACTCTAATCCATAAAAGAATAATCTCATACTAATTAAATGTCTTAAGACAAACCATAGTAAATATCAAACTGCCTCAAACCATAATCTAAAATAATTATTATAATTCCGAACAAACTAACGTATCACAACCTAAACATAACATATCTAAATCATTTGGATAAAAGGGAGCTCTCGTCACACTTGACCTTGATTCCCCTGATTACCTGCCGGAGAAAAAACACAGCATGAGCCAAATGCCCAGTACGAATATAGAATAAAAGAATAATGAAACGAAATAATTAATTCAATTAAATGAACTAACTGAACTGAAACGAAACGAACAAAACTAACACAACGAAATAATAGGCAGAATCAAATGGCTGGGTGTTGTTTCATACCGAGCTCAAAATAAATAATAATATACCTTGCCACACAGGCAAGTCAAATGATGCCACACAGACAATCAAATAATGCCACACAGGCAATCACACATCAGACAGCGCAATCCAGATGCATGTAAAATTGGAAGGTGTGTTTGGCACAAACATCACCAATCCATAGAACAGAATAGAACAGAAAACTAGGGTCAACCCATACGCCTCCCACAACAAAACACCAAATGGCCAACTCCCACTGGAGCACAAAACGGAGACGCCGTGGACTTATCACACCGTTACAGAAGGTGTCATGCCTCGGTGCCAAGAGGACATGCCTGTGGTACCCCCACAGGTGGTTATAGCTCAGGTATACCCTACGGTATTCTAACAAAATAAAATGTCACAACACATACGACACAACAAAGGAGTTCTAACATGTACATGTTAAACTGAAATGAAATATCAACACAAAGTCTCCAAATATATTAACATGTACTTTCTACAAAGATCGATATAAATATTAACCATGACACACTAGACCAAAGAGTACAAATACTAATGCCAAAATGAAACATTCTCACGAATTTAAGAAGGGACAATTATGAGAGACAAAACTAAATTTCGAAACAAATAACGAAACGAACAAATTAAAAATAAAAGAGTCTCGCTAAAAGAGTACGGAATCCGTACCTGAATTAAGCAATGTAATATCCAAAATTTAAATAAGATTATGTTAATCTCCTCCAAGTCGATCTAATAAAATAAAATAAAACTTTATTACAAATCTAGTCATTAATAACATGATACCGGTAAATTTATTATTAATTAACTGTTATAACTTTTAACAACAAAATGATTCAATTTGATTTAATATATATAAAAAAAATCTCAAAACAATTTATAAGTTTAATCATTAATTAATTACTAAGATATTATACATATTAATTTTTACTGACCACTGACTCTTTTTTTTTTCATCCCAGATTACTAATAACCCAAGTCTTCATGTACTTGCCTATGATTACAATTAATATAAAGTATGCATATTTTTATTAATAAATAACAATATAAATTTTAATTCATATAAAATATATAATACTTAAATGAATTCTAGCAAAGCCAATACTTGATACTTCTACTATTTGGAATCCAAACATTAACAGCAATAATAAGATTTGGTGGAAAGAGAACAAATATATTAATCAGTGCACGAACTTCAAAATCATACTCTTCCTTTAATAATATTGATCTATGTTTACATGTCTTATATAGCAACAAAAACAAAAACTATCCAACAGATCCTACTCATAACCTATATGATTCGCAAAAATTCAATAAAAGATTAATTTACCTTTGCAACAAAACTTCACTTGTCAACTCCCTTTTTCCTTTTAGTAATGTTGCCGCCGTTCTCTCTTCCTCTCTTCTTTCTTTTATCAGATGAATAAAGTAGCGCACAACGTATAGGGTTTTTATTTAATTTATTTTTTTCATATTTTAATAGGATTATATATCACCCACATATAAATTAAACCCAATCTAATTTTAAAGCCCAATTTAATGAAATCTCTTACTTATTTTAGTCCACATAAATTAAAAACAATGTTTAACCCAAACAAAAGAAAGCCCAAATAAAATATTTTAAAAAAAAGAAAGAAATTAAATGTAATTTATTTATTTATTTATTTTTCGGGTATTACAATGATGATCAAGAGTTACATACGATGATGTATGAGTTTTAGTTTGTACAAAAGGGTCAGTGGGAGCGCCGTGACATTCCTAATATTATATGTTGATATACTATGGATAAGGAATAACATACCAATGGTACAATCAGTAAAGATAAAGTTGTCTAAACATTCCTCCATGAATGATTTGGGAAGAGTATCGTAATTAGGGATGCAAATCTATATAGATAGATTTAAGAGGATGCTCAACTTAACCCAAGGAACGTATATTCATTTGATGCTAAAGTCGTTTAGCATGACAAACTCCAAGAGATGTCTCATGTTGATGAGACATAGAGTGTATCTCTCATAATAGTCCCCAAAGACTCTAAAAAGAGAGATCACATGAGTAACTATCATGTATGCAATGAAATGTATGAGACGTGATGTTGATCAATCATATTCTGGAGAGGTTCACTATGAGTCAGTGAAAAATATCATAAAGTACTTAACCGGCACTAAGGATGTAATCATATTCATGGCGGGTCTGAATTAAAACTAGAGGGCTTAACAAACTCAAGTTTTTAGGCAGACGAGAAGACGAAAAATCCACTTTAAGGTAAAGCATTACCTTGAGCGGTGGTGCAAAGGAATTGGAAAGGCTCCAAACAAAGCAAGGAGTTGTCGGTTTCTTGATAAAGACAAAGTATATAACTATAAATGAAGCTACAAGTTGATTGTTTGGATGAAAAGTTCAGTATAGAACTAGGAATAGTTCCTAAGTCTCATCTTGGATCTAAACATGTGTTGTGGCACTTTCATTTGATTATAGGAATCATTGAAAGATGAGAAATTACTATAGAGATACTGAACTCTCAAGAATAATATTACATATCCATTAACTAAAGCTTATCCAACAGCAGGATAATCGTCACTTAGAGAAGAAGGGTATGAGATACCATGGCGATTGGCTTTAGTGCAAGTGGAAGATTGAAAGTAGTATGCACACAAGCCAATCATGTTTGATGATAAAACATATACTTTGTAACAATCTTATTCATTTATTAATAAAAAGTATTAATTTATTAAATGCTTTTAATTATCTACATGATGCTGTTTTATAATATGTGATAAACCCATAGTTTTAAGCAATGCTTTTAGAATAATGATGATGATCATTCTAATGAGATCTAAATTCTTAGAAAGCTTAAAACTAAAATAGTTCTCAATCGTTGGATTACTAAATTGGGGATTAGTGAATCCGGATAGATTGGTACATACATTGCTTGCTCATTGGATGAGGATGATTAATCTCATGATCATTTGTGTGGAGACACTAAAGCAAGTATGTAGGTGCTTATTAAAGAATAAGTTCACTGAATGTGGCTCGCTAAGGAATACCTAATGGAGTTTTTGTAACAACCCGATATTTTCTATACAAATAAATTAGAAATTTTGTGTATACATTTTAAAAAAAAATAAATATGGGGAATATGTGCCAAGATAATGTGTATATGTATTTATGTGATAAATAAAAATATGAATAATTACAAATAATTTTATTTTAGAATTATTGATCATTATAAATTATATTCTTATCATAATTAATTTTATAGTAGAAATATTTTATTAATTATTTTCCATGAAAATATAATCATATATTATTTATATAATATATGAAATGATTTTAAATTATTATAATTATTATTTTATTATATGAATCTTTATACAGTTATTAAGTTAATTATTTTAACTTAATTAAATAATGTTAGGTATGATGGATAAATCAAATATGGAATCCAAACCCTAATTTTGGATTTTGATCAAGAATGAGAACAATAATATAATATCATTTATACTTTGATTTTTCAATGGGTATAATTATATCTGTATGTATATGGAATGACAATGATTGGTCAGTTATGGTGTTTTATGTCAAACCCTAGTTTACTGTGGGAAACCCTAATTTAAAACTCAATTGTGAGTTTAAGTCTATTATATAACTGTGTTGTATGATTTTGCGATTAACTAGGTTAACCCTAATTAGCATTTATATATTAAATTCTTGAAATCCTAATTATTAAGTATAAACCCTAATTATGATTTGGTAACCCTAATTACCAAAATTATAAACCCTAATTGCTAAATTAGTAAGGATAATTATAATTATTATATAATAAACCCTAATGTTCATGTATGATTAGAACCCTAATCAAATTAAGAAAACCCTAATTATAAGTTTTGCAAGCTAATTGTATTTTAATTTAAACTCTAAATAAATAATTTGGGTAACATATATTAAAATTGTTAGACTATGATTATTAAATGGCCCCCAACAATTATGGGAGAAGCCCAAAAGAAATCAAATTCAAGCCCAAACTTAGCCCACATAATTATGGGTATTTTAGACCTTTGATTTATCTAATTTATTCATTAAAATAAAAGCTAAATAAAGGAATTAGTGATATATATATATATATATAGCTAGCCACAATAGGCCTTTTAAGGTAACAAATTAGGCTAATCAAGTTTCCTTAAATAGCTAATCACCTTACTTTTCTTAATCTCTTACGCAAAGGACATTGATGTCTACACCTCATTGGTTGGGAATCTCATTAAGCATACTTAAAGATAAGATAAGGGGTTTTGTCTAATGGACAACACAAATATGGGGGATAATAGCTAAATCCCACATTCATTTGCTAAACTTTTATAAATAGATTAGAGAGAGAAACTAAGTCATTTGCTAGCTCATTTTGTATCAACTCTCAACCTAGACTCTCTCTCTCTCTTAAACGAACAAAATTTCTTAGCATATTAGTCCCAAATTCAAGCCCCACTAACACCACAATCAAATCAGAAAGCTAGAAACAAGAATTGATCAAAGAAGGTATAAAACCCTAGCTTGAAATTTGACCATAAATCTGTTGTTAGATGTTATGATTCTGTGTTTTAATATGTTGTTGGTAGTGTATAATGATGATCTGGGTTGTTAGATGTTGGATCCATAACATCTAGAGGCTCGGATTTGAGTTTTGCAAAATCTAGAAAAAAAATCAAACTGTGGTCTGACAACAAATATCAGTGGCCACAGATCTTTGGTCGTTTATGATTTTTGTTGTTGTTAAGTTATTATGTGTAGTCTGGTATGTGGTCTTTGATTTGAAACAAGAATCAAGTTCATATCTTAAACAGGTTGCAAGATAATCACGGTCAAAGGCCGTTGACCGGCCATGATCGGCGTTCACAACTAACCCGAAATTGCCCGAAACCAGTCCCGACAACGTTTTAGATCGACTAGATCTTGCTTCTGTTTGTAGTATTGTTGTTGATGTTGTATCTAAATGGTAGCTGGATATGTGTAGTATATGTTCATACCATAATAGCACTTAAATAATATACTGAATTGATACATAGCGGTAAAACAAGTTAAGCCCGAAGACGAACACATTCTCTATTTTCTGGGTAACCCAGAAAACGTATGAATGTGTTGCTTGACATGGTTTGACCGGACCTTTTCTGTTCATTGTATTGTTGTTAGATCAATGTTATGTAATAGAGTTGTAGCCTTACATGTTGTATACAACCTGGAAGTCTTAGATTCTGAAAATATTACACTATCAGCATGTATTAGAAGTCCAAAGTGAGCCCCATGATCTGTTCTTCATTTCTAGGCAACACAGAAATGAAGAATTGCCCAGAAATGAAGAACAGCCTCTGACAGCTATTTTAGGCCCATAGATCTCGTTTGTTATGCATGATATGATTTTGTTTGTTGTTGGATCTTGTAGTCTTATATTAGTACTACACGATCTGACAAAAAACAAGTCCAGAAACACAACACACACTGATTGGCACCTGGTCAAACCCACCCACCTCAGATGGTGGCTTGAAGATCTAGGTTTGTATGAAGAACACGAAGAACACCTCTACAATGACGGTTACGCTAAGCTATAGGTGGTCTTTAGCGACAGTTTAATTATAAAAATTATATTTTCATTAAATAATTACAAAAAATTAGTTTTTAATTATTAAAAATACATATTAAATTACTAAAAATTATTTTAAAGTCCGAAAATTATATTTAAATTATTTTAGATATATTTCATAAATATTTAATATTTTAGGAATATCAAAGGTATTTAATTTATTTAATTATATATTAAATAAATTATTTAAAAATAATTTTAATACTTTAAAAATCATTTAAAAATTATATTATGGAATGAGAAAATATTTTAAGTTATTTTTAATGACTTTTAATATTTTGTGATGAATTTCATTAATTTATTATTATTAATGATATTTTAGTATTTAATAAATGAATTAAATAAATAGATTAAAAATGATTTTATTATATTAAAAATCATTTTAAATAATAATAGTGGAAATCGATATTTATTTCGATAATAATTGATGTCTGGAGGTTATATTGTTCAATCGGGTATTCATGAGTTACTATTCATAAGTTACTATTCACGGGGTACTATTCACCGTAAAGATATATTTCTTTTCATTCCAAATCATTTTTGGGTACATGATTATTCCATGAGGAGATGTGCTAAATTTTCGAATAGTTGGTTGAAGATATAATAGTAAATCAATATGGATCATTTGTGGAAAGTATAATAGTAAATCAATATGGATCATTTGGTTTAAAGTTTTAATAGTAAATCAAGATGGATCGCTTTCTTTAAGTTTTAATAGTAAACCAATATGGATGAAATCGGTTTAAAAGTAAATCAATCTAGAAATGATTTCATGAATTAGTTACTATTCACCATTCTCCTATAAATAAAGCTCATTCCTTCATTATTTCTTACGAATTCACCAAACTCTAGAGAGAGAAACTATAGAGAGAAAGAAGAAAAGTATTCTGCTACTTCACTACTTCAGTATTCAGTTTTTCTAAGGTAGAGAATATTATTTGTTGTACTCATAAGGAGTATTCCTTCTTTCTTATTCATGAAGAGAACTTCATTATTCCATTCTTTATTATTACATTGGAATAACTCAGATCTGTGAGGATACCCTATACTTGGTGAAATTCTTCTTCATTATTCCATTCTTATTATTACATTGGAATAACTTTGTTTATCTGAAGTACCACATATATGGTGAAATTCTTCTAATATTACATTTTTATTATTTTGTGGAATATCTTGTGCATGCGTTTCACGCCGGACTGGTTCCATTATTTATTATTACATCCGTAATATCTTATCTGTGTGTTTACGTCGGACTGGTTCCATTATTTATTATTCATCGAATATATCTTATGCAATGCGTTCGCCGACACTGTTCCATTATTTATTATTCATTGGGAATAACTTTTGTCGATGTAGTCTATTGCACGCATGGTGAATCCTTCATTACTCCATTCTTTATTATTCTCGTTGAATAACTTTTGCATATGTGGATTACCACATGCATGGTGAATGATCCTGTGTATTCATTCCTTATTAAATTATGGAAATGATCTAAATACGTGGATTACCGCATGGCGGGTGAAAATCCATTTGTTTCATATATTATATTATACTCAGTTTGTTAAAGCTTTGGCTTCTATACTCCATGAAATTAATGGAATATTCTTGATATTTGTGCTTCATCCAGTATCTTTTTATGGAAATATTCTTCTGAGCATTCTTGAATTTTACTGCACAAAGCAGTATCATGTTGACAATTTGGACGTTATTGAGTTCATGATAAATTAACTTATAAATCTTTAAAATTTATTCTTGAACCTGTTTTATTGAATTGTCATCATCATCATGCTTATATTATGTTGAAAGTCATCTTTGGCTTACGTGCATAGATGGACTTGGTATGATTATGACCAGGGATTATTCGGTATAATCATGACCGTAATGTGACGAATGATGTGGTAAAAGTCCTCATTAGCCTGTAGTTCATTGGTGGACAGTTGTTGGTATGATTATGACCAGAGATTATTCGGTATAGTCATGACCATTGATGATTATATGAGTATCCTTGGCCGTGGAGCAGGGATGATTCGATTTTATTTATTAAGCTGAGTCTCAGCGATAAAGTTAATGAAAAACTTTTTAAATCATAAAATACAGTAAATTTTATACTTTACTTGACTCTTCTAATGGATTGCTTATTTCGCTGCAGTTTTTGATCTAAAACTTGTTGTCTATTATACTATCAGTTGTTATACTGTTGAAGGCTATTAATAATTTATTCTGCATTATCTTAGTCATAATATTTCTTACTGGGCTAGTTGAGCTCACCCTTTCTTTCACTATTCTCTTCAGGAAATGAGAACGTAGTTGGGACTAGTCGAGGAACAGAGTGATGGTCCTAGATGGTGCATTAGTAGTCCTCACTATTCTGTGAAATAGTGTGATAATAAATGTAATGAGGACTCCATTGAGTGTGGATATTGTCTAGATGACAATATTTGTATTAAAACTCATAGCCTATGTTTTGTCATATTTTACATGACTGTTGTATAATTAAGTTGTATTTATATTCAGTACCTTGTATCTGGCGACTCAAGAATAGGTGATGTATACCTATTTTGCGGGCGTCATAGTTGGTATCAAAGCTTAGGGATATGATCCCTGGCTGAGATGTGAGACAAGACTAGGAGGGCAAAGACGGGGAATTTCTTCGCTAATATGACCTACCTAAGTTTATTTGGTATTTAACTGGTCGGTCAGAGTATAGGGATAATATGTGATATATTAATTAACCCTTGTTTTGTGGTACTTTGGAAAATGGTATCCAAAAATGTTGAGATAAGCAATGAAGCACATGAGATCGTTGAGTCACCACAGATTAATACTCAGGATAATGTGCAACAGGAAGACAATAATCCTCAGGTGAACAACAACATCGACCAAATGGCGAATGACGGAATGTTTAGGAGCTTTCTGCAATTCGTACAACATCAGGCAAGAGAAACTCCTGTCCAAAATGTAGGTGGAAACACTTCGAAACTCTCGACGGCCACCGCTAAATGATTCAAGGAGGCGGGACCACGGAGTTTATTGGAGAGCCAAAACCACTTAAGGCGGATGCATGGATAAAGCAAATCACCAAGATATTTGATGTCTTGGGATGCTCCGAGGAGCAAAAGGTTCCTTTTGCCACCTTTATGTTGCGAGGGGAGGCAGATTACTGGTGGGAATCTTTAAAGCGTACCCAGCCTGACGCACTCAAGATGTCTTGGGAGAAGTTCCAAGAGCTGTTCAATGACAAATACTTTCCCGAAAGTATTCGTCACATGAAGGAGGTGGAGTTTATCAAGTTGGAACAAAATAATATGACCGTGTCGCAATACGAGACTAAATTTGTGGAGTTATCTTGGTTTGCATCCCATTTGGTTGATAATCAGGAGCGAATTACGCGAATGTTTTTAAGAGGTTTGAAACCAGAGATACGTCAATATCTTATTTCTCATAAACTGTGTTTGTATTCAGATGTTGTAAATAGGGCTCAGTTATTGGCGCGTGATAACGGGTCAATGCAAACAAGAGAAAGTAGCCGGCAGAATGAAAATACCAGTGGTAATAGTCATCGAAGCGGTGACAACAAACGTGGAGGGAATCAACATGCCAGAAATAGTAACCACTTCGATGGTAATCATGGCCAAGACAATAAAAGTGGGAGTTTCAAGAAGAGAGATTTAGTAATGATGGAAGGACGTCAAAGACCAAAGACCTATTGTTAAGGAAGGAGAATGGCCTTGGGTATATGTTACAAATACGGAGGGAGGGACATATCGATCCAAATCAGACGCATGTGCAATTCAAAACATGTTACAATTTTGGAAGAGAAGGTCACTTAGCCCGATTTTGTCGTGCACCAAATTCAAGTCCAGCTGGGATGGAGGCATCAAAGTCTGTCCCAGACAAGACAAAACTGATAGTTCAAGGGAGAGCATTTGTTGTAACCTCCCAGAAAGCAAGGAACCCGAACGAGGTCATCACGGGTAAGCTTATCATAAACTCTAGTGAAGTATATACCTTATTTGATACCGGCTCTACCCATTCTTTTATTTCTCTTACTTGCGCTCAACGTTTAAATTTGACTCCGGAGAATTTGGACTTTGACTTATCGGTTGAAACTCCGTTGGGAGAAACCTTCATTACATCCACGGTTTATAAGTCTTGTTTGATTCAAATCGGTAACCGCACATTACCTATCGATCTTATTTCTTTAAAAATACTTGCGTTTGACGTAATTCTAGGGATTGATTGGTTAACTACTCATCATGCAAAAATTGATTGTTTTCGTAAGGTTGTTAGTTTTCATATTCCTAATCAACCTATTATGCGAATTTAAGCGACCAAACCATTAAAATCAATGACGATCATTTCAAGCCATAAAGCTATTCATTTATTAAAAAACGGATGTCAAGCTTTCTTAGCTCATGTCACAGATTTAAACAAAAATACGTCAATTTTGAATGATATTTCTATTGTTAATAAATTTCCGACGTATTCCACTGAAGAACTTCCCGCCTACCCCGTAGCGTGAAATTGAATTTTGTATCGACCTTGAACTTTGGTACAAAACCCATTTCCAAAGCCTTATATCGAATGGCTCCTATTGAACTTCGTGAGTTAAAGACCCAATTACGAAATTGTTAGACATTGGTTTCATTCGTCCCCAATCGTCTCCTTGGGGTGCTCTGTTACTATTCGTGAAGAAGGAAGATGGGAGTATGCGACTTTGTATTGACTACCGAGAATTGAACCATGTCACCATCAAGAATAAGTATCCGTTACCTCGCATTGATGACCTGTTTGACCAGTTGCAAGGAGCACAATTATTTTCAAAGATCGATCTTCGTTCTAGATATCATCAGCTGAAGGTTAAAACTGAGGATATTCCAAAGACTGCCTTGTAACTCTGCATGCGGGCATTATGAATTCTTGGTCATGTCTTTTGGATTGACTAATGCTCCTACTGCCTTCATGGATATGATGAACTGAGTATTCAAGGAATATTTGGATCACTTTGTGGTTGTCCTTATTGATGACATTCTCATATATTCCAAAAGCCGTGAAGATCATGAGAAACTCTTGAGGCTGATACTCCAAAAGCTTCGTGAAAACAAGCTTTATGCCAAGTTGAAGAAATGTGATTTTTGGCTTGAGGAAGTTGCATTCCTTGGGCATGTGATATCAAATCATGGAATATCTGTTGACCCATCGAAGATTGAAGCAATTCAAAGCTGGGAGCAACCAAAGTCGATGGATCAAGTAATCGTAGCTTTCTCGGCAGTTGGGTTATTATCGGAGATTCATGGAAGGATTTTCTTGAATCGCTACTCCATTAACTCAGCTAACTCGAAAAGATATAAAGTTCGATTGGAGCGAGGAATGTGAGAAGAGTTTTCAAGAACTCAAGGGAAGACTCATTTCAGCACCTGCTCTGACAATACCATCTGGCTCAGAGGGATTTCTCATCTATAGTGATGCTTCGGGCAAAGGGCTAGGATGTGTTCTCATGCAACATTGGAAAGTCATAGCATATGCCTCTCGACAACTCAAAGAATATAAGAGGAATTATCCTACTCATGATCTAGAGTTGGAAGTTATTGTCTTCGCGCTCAAGATTTGGAAGCATTACCTATATGGAGAGAAGGTGGAGATCTATACGGATCATAAAACCCTCAAATATTTCTTCACCCAAAAGGAACTCAACATGCGGCAACGATGTTCGCTTGAACTATTGAAAGATTATGATCATACCATTCAATACCATCCGGTAAAGCGACGTAGAGGTAGCGCGATGAGTAGAAAGATCATATCTTGGTGCGAGTACAATATTGTCAACACAAAGGCCCATTTTGTATGACTTACAAAGGATGGAGATAGAGTTAAGGACTCCAGGAACCCATGTGATGATGGCGAATATACGAGTGGAACCGACTTTAGTCGATAAAGTTAAAGCTGCTCAAGCTACAGACCTGGAGCTGATACGTATGAGGAAGAAAGTGCAAGAAGGTGTTATTCCGGAAGCAAGAATCGATGAAGAAGGAATACTTCGAGTCAACTCTAAACTTTGTGTTCCTAACGACCCTGATTTAAAGCATAAAATCATGATGGAGGCGCACAACACACCGTTTGCAATCCATCTTAGGAGTACCAAAATGTATCATGATCTTCGACATACATTTTGGTGGATCAATATGAAGAGAGAAATAGCAGAGTTAATCTCAAGGTGTTTAACTTGTCAATGAGTTAAGGCGGAGCATCAAGTACCACAAGGTCCATTGCAACCACTTGAAATTCCAGAATGGAAGTGGGAGCACATTACCATGGATTTCGTTACTGGTCTTCCAAAGGTTTCTCAAGGCATAGATGCAATTTGGGTCATTGTTGATAGATTGACCAAGTCTGCTCACTTCTTACCTATACGAGAAACTTATACACTTGAACGTCTTGCTCGTATGTACATAAACTAGATTGTAAGACTGCATGGTATGCCAGTATCCATAGTTTCTGATCGAGACCCAAGATTCACTTCACGATTTTGGGTTAGTTTGCAAAAAGCTATTGGCACGGATTTACGATTTAGCTCGGCATATCATCCTCAGACAGACGGACAGTCGGAGAGGACTATTCAAACTCTTGAAGATCTATTAAGACTTTGTGTTCTTGACTTCAAAGGAATTTGGGACAAGTTCTTACCGTTGGTGGAGTTTTCCTACAACAACAGTTATCAAGTAAGTATTGGCATGGCTCCATTTGAGGCGTTGTATGGGAGAAAGTGTTGTTCTCCAGTATGCTGGGATGAGGTGGGTGAAGCAACATTGTTGGGACTGAAGTTGGTACGTATGACTACAGAAAAGATTCAAACGATCCGACAACATATAAAAACTTCACAAGATCGACAAAAGAGTTATGCTGATCTTCATCGAAAGGACGTAGAGTTCGATATTGGAGATCATGTGTTGTTACATGTTGCTCCATGGAAAGGAGTTACGAGATTTGAAAAGAGAGGAAAGCTCAATCCTCGATTCATTGGCCCATTTTAATTCTCGAGCGGTAGTAGAACTTTGGCCTATAGACTCGCCTTACTGCCAAGTATGTCTCGTGTTCATAACATTTTTCACATATCTATGTTACGTAAATATGTGAAAGACCCGAACCAAATTATTGAGCTAGAACCAGACGAGATAGAGGGGCGATTTAACGTATGAAGAGTTACCTGTTAAAATCTTGGATAAGAAGGATCATGTTCTACGCTCCAAGGTTATACCTCAAGTCAAAGTTTTGTGGAGAAACAACGATGTGGAGGAAATGACTTGGGAGTTAGAATCTGAGATGAAATCAAGGTATCCTCATCTCTTCGACATACCAGGTATGTACCCTGATTTCGAGGACGAAATTTCATAAGAAGGGGAAGTTATAAGACCCCAACTTTTATGAATAAAGAATAATTTTCTCGAAATATATTTTTGAATATTATGGTGTGGATTTGAAATAATGTTATAGTTATGGGTAATATTTACAAATTTTGCAATCAAATTTCCGTTTAATCCGATAGACAAGCTTAACGTGAATAGGTTAAAGATCAGTACGATCATTTATGATCAAGATCTACTTGTAATGATTGTATATGCTACGTATACTTGTATATGTAGGTTTTAAAACAGTGATTCCGGGGACGGAATCTTTATAAGGGAGGGTGAATGTAACAACCCGATATTTTCTATACAAATAAATTAGAAATTTTGCGTATACATTTAAAAAAAAATTAATATGGGAAATATGTGCCAAGATAATGTGTATATGTATTTATGTGATAAATAAAAATATGAATAATTACAAATAATTTTATTTTAGAATTATTGATCATTATAAATTATATTCTTATCATAATTAATTTTATAGTAGAAATATTTTATTAATTATTTTCCATGAAAATATAATCATATATTATTTATATAATATATGAAATGATTTTTAGAATTATTATAATTATTATTTTATTATATGAATCTTTGTACAGATTATTAAGTTAATTATTTTAACTTAATTAAATAATGTTAGGTATGACAGATAAATCAAATATGGAATCTAAACCCTAATTTTGGATTTTGATCAAGAAATGAGAACAATAATATAATATCATTTATACTTTGATTTTTTAGTGGTATAATTATATACTGTATGCATATGGATTGACAATGATTGGTCAGTTATGGTGTTTTATGTCAAACCCTAGTTTACTCTGGAAAACCCTAATTTGAAACTCAATTGTGAGTTTAAGTCTATTATATAAATTTGTGTTGTATGATTTTACGATTAACTAGGTTAACCCTAATTAGCATTTATATATTAAATTCTTGAAATCCTAATTATTAAGTATAAATCCTAATTGTGATTTGGTAACCCTAATTGCTAAATTAGCAAGGATAATTATAATTATTATATAATAAACCCTAATGTTCATGTATGATTAGAACCCTAATCAAATTAAGAAAACCCTAATTATAAGTTTTGCAAACTAATTGTAATTTAATTTAAACCCTAAATAAACAATTTTGGTAACATATATTAAAATTGTTAGACTATGATTATTACATGGCCAAAAACAATTATGGGAGAAGCCCAAAAGAAATCAAATTCAAGCCCATACTTAGCCCACATAATTAAGGGTATTTTAGACCTTTGATTTATCTAATTTATGCATTAAAATAAAAGCTAAATAAAGGAATTAGTGGTATATATATATATATATAGCTGGCCACAATAGGCCTTTTAAGGCAACAAATTAGGCTAATCAAGTTTCCTTAAATAGCTAATCACCTTACTTTTCCTAATCTCTTACGCAAAGGACATTGTTGTCTACTCCTCATTGGTTAGGAATCTCATTAAGCATACTTAAAGATAAGATAAGGGGTTTTGTCTAATGGACAACATAAATATGGGGGATAATAGCTAAATCCCACATTCATTTGCTTGACTTCTATAAATACATTAGAGAGAGAAACTAAGTCATTTGCTAGCTCATTTTGTATAAACTCTCAACCTAGACTCTCTCTCTCTCTCTTAAACCAACGAAATTTCTTAGCATATCAGTCCCAAATTTAAGCCCCATTAACACCACAATCAAATCAGAAAGCTAGAAACAAGAATTGATCAAAGAAGGTATAAAACCCTAGCTTGAAATCTGACCATAAATCTGTTGTTAGATGTTATGTTCCGTGTTTTAATATGTTGTTGGTAGTGTATAATGATGATCTGGGTTGCTAGATGTTGGATCCATAACATCTAGAGGCTCAGATTTGAGTTTTGCAAAAGCTAGAAAAAAAAAATCAAACTGTGGTCTGACAACAAATGTCAGTGGCCACAGATCTTTGGTCGTTTATGATTTTTGTTGTTTTTAAGTTATTATGTGTAGTCTAGTATGTGGTCTTTGATCTGAAACAAGAATCAAGTTCATATCTTAAATAGGTTGCAAGATAATCACGGTCAAAGGGACTTGGCGTTTCTGGCTAACCCAGAAATTGCCCAGAAATGGCCTGACAACGTTTTAGATCGACTAGATCTTGCTTCTGTTTGTAGTATTGTTTTTGGTGTTGTTGTTGTATCTAAATGGTAGCTGGATATGTGTAGTATATATTCATACCATAATTGTAAGACCCCGAATTTTATGAAATAAAAGTATTCAATTTTTTATAATTACTATTCATGAGTTACTATCCACGAGTTACTATTCATGAGTTACTATTCACGAGTTACTATTCACGAGTACTATTCATGAAGCATGATAATTTTTTTCGTAAGAAGGCATTACTCAATAATTGTTACACGGAATTATCGCTCAATATTTTATTTTATTGATTCAATAATTGCTACGTTGATATTTTATATTATTGTTGTTTCAATAATTGTCACGGCACAGTATTTCCCATTATCGGATCAATAATTCATATTATTTGGATAATATTATTAGATAGCATTATTGGCAATGTCTAGAAAGTTCTGTCAAAGAGAGGTTTGGTCATCTAATTACGCGCCAGTAAGTAGAAATCCTTATTGGAAAGCTCCCTCTTTCCTGGGAACGGCCTGGTTGCCAGTACTGTGATTCTGTAATATTATTTGTGAATAATTAATTATTGATTTATATGATAAAGAAAATATTCATTTTATGTGGATATAGATGGAGAGAATTTTTAATGTGACAATTGTTGAAAATTATTATTTTATCTTTTCTGATAAAATAATTCATTTAAATATATTATTATATTTTAATAATATAATAATGGTGATATTTTTACAATGAATGTGTGATATATGAGTAAATGAGGAGGAAGAGTATTTTTTTTACAAAAAATATTTAACACATGTTTTGTTTGTCGGTGGACCCCATTTCTTGACTGAAATTTGATTATAGCCTGTAAAATCACCTGTTTGTGGATTTCGATTAATTTCTGTTTGGAATTTAGAAAAACTTTCTTCTACAAAGTTGTAGATAATGGAATTTCCAATGAAAAGGACATGTGGTTCGAATTTTTTTGATAAAAGGGCTATTTATTATGAATTATTGAAGTTCCGAAGTTCCAGAATAATTGATTTTTGGAAGTTTTAATTATTTTATTTAAAAAAACATTTGGTGGGCCCCACTTGCATGTGTTAAATTGCTGAATTCAGATTCAAAGGTCTGCTAAGGAAATTTTATTATAAATAATTTTATTTTAATAAATTTTCTGCTTTGGTGTTCTAAGCAATTTCCTATAAATAGGTGCTTAGGTTAAAATTAAAATCACACCAGAAATTGAAGTTTTCTCTCTATTTCTCTCTCTATATTATCGATTGTATTCTTGTGAGTATTTTGATATCTTGAGTGTTGCTATACGGTGCAAGTTCGTTCAGCGTTATTCCAGTCAGAAGTACTGCTCTTTTGAGGTAAGGGATATTTGTCGTTAGTATGTAAGGGTTATTATGTTTTTCAATTTTGAATTTTTTCTAAACCTTCAAAGATTCTGAAAAAATTTGAAATGATATTTTGATGAGTTTTGTAGATTGTGTCCAAAAATGGCGATTTTTGGATGTATAGATTAGGAGTTATGGATTTTATGAGAAAAGACTATTTTAAAATTAACCGATTATAACTCCTTGTGATTAACTCCACAATTGATGAAATTTTTATTGGGAGTACACCTATATAATATCAGTATACTCTGTAAATTTCGGAATTTTTGGATAAAAGTACAATTTATGATAAATATCTGAATATTCGGTGGTTTTGGCCATGTAAAAAATAGTAAATGAATTTTAAAACTTTCGAGAAAAATATATATTCAATATGGGACTATATTATGCTAAATCCCAGAAAAGAAATATTTTTGGAACTGATTTGGTATTTTTTATAAAAATGTTCTAGTTATGAGTAAATGAATTAAATATGTTATGTGAAGTAAGAAAATTGGAAAATATGATTTTATGGCTTGAGAATCATATATGAGGTATATGCAGTTTTGGATGAGGCTTTTGGTTATTGGTGATGAAATCTTATGAGTTTGGCATTTTAGGATGATTAAATGCATTTATTAGTAAAGTGTAAACAATTAAAATAAATTGTTTATAAGTTTAAGAAATGATTAAAATATTGTGGTAGTATTAATAATATTAGATTATGAGATTATTAAGGGATTTATAACATTTTGATTAAGGTGTTATGAGATCATTGATTTATGAATCTTACTCTTGAGATTAAATTTATATGTTGATTATATTATTTTTATTATCATATATAACATTCTTATAACCCTAATGATGATATTTCTCTTTGACTTAAGTGTAATGATGGGTAGATTATTGGTATGATCGTGACTATGGGTTCTCTTTGGCCAGTAGTGCAAAGTTGAATTGTTGATTGGTACGATCATGACCATTGAATTTATAATTGAATATCTTTAGCTTAAGTGCAAAGGTGAATTGATCAACATATATTGTAAGACCCCAACTTTTTACAAATGAAATTTAATTTCCTCTATTTATTGTTTTGAAATAGTAAGGGTTGAATTGATTAATGTGGTTAGTTATGGGTAAAATGCGCAAATATTTCAAATAAGCAAGTGGTTATAAAATACTCATTGTTGTTGGAGAATATTCGTTTGGTCGTGGAATATTCTTGTTGTCGGGGAATATTCATACGACGGCGCAGCCTTGTGTGGGACCCATAACAAAAATCGATTGGATGAAAAAAACGACAAGTATAAGTTGTTTATAAATAACGACATAGTTGTTACCGTTAACACTATTGGAATACCCGGTGGTTAAAGCACGCGATGTCTGGCGTTGTTGCACAAGATAGCACGGTATTGCACCAATTATTGATTCTTACGTAAGAAGGCACTACTCAATAATTGTTACGATGATTCTTATCGCTCAATATTTTATTTTATTGATTCAATAATTCTTTGCATTGATATTTTATATTCTTTGTTGTTTCAATAATTGTCACTACACGATTTTTCCATTATCGAAGCAATAATTCATATTATCTGAATAATATTATTAGAAAACATTATTGGCAATGTCTAGAAAGTTACATCTAAGTAGAAGTTTGGTCACCTAATTGCGCCAAGAAGGAGAAATTCTTATTGAAAGCCCCTCTTTCTGAAAACTACCGTTGCCAGTCTTGTGATTCTGTAATATTATTTGTGAATAATTAATTATTAATTTATATGATGAGGAAAATATTCATTTTATGTGGATATAGATGGAGAAAATTTTAAAGTGACAATTGTTAAAATTGATATTTTATCTTTTTCGATAAAATAATATTTTATTATATTATTATAATATAATAATGATGATATTTTTACAATAAATGTGGGATATATGAGTATATGTGGAGGAAGAGTATTTTGTTGCAAAAGTTGTTTAAAACATGTTAAACATGTCTGCAGGGGGCCATTTCTTAACCGAAATTTGACTATAAACAGTAAAAATCGTCTGCTTTATGGATTTGGCCAATTTACATTTGGAATTTGCAAAAACTTAAACTTACAAAGGTGTAGAGAATGAAATTTCCTATGAAAAAGACATGTGGTTCGAATTTTTCTGATAAAAAGGCTATTTATTATGAATTATTAAAGTTCCAAAATTCTGGAATAATTGATTTTTGGAAGTTTTAATTGTTTTAATTAACAAAAATGTTTTTGGTGAGTTGGCACATGTGTGGCTGATGTTTTGGATTAGTGGAGGTGTGCGTAGGAAATTATAATATATATATATTAATATTATATTAAATTTTTTGCTTTGGTATTCTAAGCAATTTCCTATAAATAGGGTGCTTAGGTTAGAATTGAAAATCACACCAGAAACTGAAGTTTTCTCTCTCTTTCTCTCTCGATATATTGAGCATATTTTTGTGAGTATTTTTGTACTTTGAGTATTGTTATACGGTGCAAGTTTTTTCAGCACTATATCCGGTCAGAAATACTATCATTTTGAGGTAAGGGATGTAATTTTCTTCATAAGTGATATTATTTCTTCAATATCATTATGCCGAAATATTGGTTAGAACTTTTTATCAAATTTGGAACTTTTTCATGTCGGCGTTACTATTGAGTTACTATTCATGAGTTACTATTCACAAGTTACTATTCACGAAGCATGATGATTTTTTTTGTGAAATTTCTATCTTTTAGTGTCGGAGTCACTATTCACGTATACGACATTATTCACGTATACGACACTATTCACGAATACAGAACTATTCACAGAAAAATTAAATTTTTGTTTTTCGTCCAAAATATCTATTATGGATACTAGCTTTGATTGTATCCATGTTTTGATCATTCTTGAATTTTACTCCACTATGATTATTTATGAGGTATTTTTGGACATGGAATAACCGAAATACTTAATCCTTAATATTTATTCTTTTGTTTCAATTTGGATTCGCTTTTCTTTAAAATATTTTTCATTATCCTCGGTCCCTAAATGATGATATAATTGAATATCTTTGGCCTGTAGTGCAAAGATTAATGATTTCTGATGAATATCTTTGGCCCGTAGTACAAAGATGAACAGGTGTTTAGATGAACATGACCAACTAATGAATATCTTTGGCCTATAGTGCAAAGATGAATATTTGATTCCAAATATATATTGATTGATGTTATAGGGATAAAATATTGACGATGAACTTTTAAATTCATATATAGAAGATTGTAGATTTTATTCTCTACTTAACTCTTCTAATGAATTATTATTTCCGCTACGAATTGATTTAAAACTTGTTGTCTATTGTATTTTATTAGATTTTTCCCTGTTGAAGACTAACGATAATTTGTTCTATATTATCTTGGTCATAATGTTCTTTACTGGGCTAGTTGAGCTCACCCTTTTCCTTGTTGTTCCATTTTTCTTCTCAGGAGGCGAGAATGTAGCGAGTACTAGTCGGGGTATGAAATGATGGTTCTAGAAGTTGTTCTAGTAGTCCTCACTATTCTGTAAAATAGTGTATTAGTAATTGTAATGAGGACTTATTTGAGTGTGGATATTGTCTAGATGACAATATTTGTATTTAAACTCACAGTTTAAGTGTTGTCGTATTTTGTACGACAATTGTATTAATAAAGTTGTAGTTGTTTCTGTACCATGTATTTGGCGACTCAGAATGGGTGTTGTATACCTATTTTGGGGGCGTCACAGTTGGTATCAGAGCTTAGGGATATGGTCTCTGGCGGAGATCGGTGAATAGTACTAGGAGGGGAGAGACGAGTAATCCTTCGCTAGTGTGTCATACCTAAACTTATTTGTTGGTCGGTCATAATATAGGGGTATAATGTGATTTGTTAAATTGTTTAATTAACCCTTGTTTTATGGCAGTATTTAAGAATGGCAAATGAGAATATTAATCTGGTGGAGTTAATGAGACCGTGGAGACGCATGTACTCACCAACGAGGAGAGCGTCTACGAAGTGTGGCAATGTTCCTCCCATAAAACAACACCACCGATCGACAATGAACAGCATTTAGATGTTTAGGAGCTTTTGCAGCTCATGCAAAACCGAATGAGGAGACTCGCGTGTATGTAATACGGGTGGAAATGATAGCAATGCGCGACTTGTCACGGCCAAGTAGTTCAAAGAGTTGGGACCACTAGAATTTAAGGGAAAGCCGGATCCGATCATGGCGGAAACGTGGGTCAAGAAAATTACCAAGATATTCGATGTCTTGGGATGCACGGAGGAATAGAAGGTTCCATTCGCCACCTTTATGTTTCGTGGCGAGGTAGATTACTGGTGGGAGTCTGTGAAACGTACCCAGCCTGCCGCACTCCGCATGTCTTGGGAAACATTTCAGAAACTTTTCAACAAAAAATACTCTCCTGAAAGTATTCGCCATATGAAGGAGGTAGATTTTATTAGACTAGAACAAAACAACATGACGGTATCCCAATACGAGGCGAAGTTCGCAAAGTTATCTAGGTTTGCACCTCATTTGGTAGAGAATGAGGAACGAATGACGAGGATGTTTCTGAGAGGTTTAAAACCTGAGATTCGGCAATATCTTATCTCTCATAAATTTTTTTTATATTTAGATGTTGTCAACAGGGCTCAATTATTAGTGCGAGATAAGGAAGTACGTTCAACCAAGGGACCGCAACTGTGGTCATACCGGGTGGCGGCGATCATCTGAGCAATGAAAACCAAATGGAAGAAAACATTCGATTAAAAGCGGTAACCACTCTGGTGGTAATCGTGGCCATGAAAATAGAAGAAGCGAGTCGGGGGGAGATTTTAAAAAGAGGAGATTCAACAATGACAATGTGAAGACGTCATCACCAGCAGCAACTGGTTCCAAGGGAGGAGAACGACCACCGGTTATATGCTATAAGTGCGGAAAAGAAGGACATATCAGCTCAAACTGCCCACAACAATTTAAGGTATGTTATAACTGTGGAAAGGAAGGACATATCGTTCGAGATTGTACTGTAGCGAAACCAAGTCCAGCGGGGATGGTGACTCAAAAGGCTGTCCCAGAAAAGTCAAAGTCAATGGTTCTTGGAAGAGCATTTGTCGTGACTGGTCAACATACGAGGAACCCAAACAAGGTGATCACGGGTAAGCTAATCATAAATTCATGCGAAGTTTATACATTACTTGATACCGGTGCTACCCATTCATTTATCTCTCCTGCTTGTGCTCAACGTTTAAACTTGACTCCGGAGAAATTAGACTTTGACCTATCTGTGGAAACTCCGTTAGGAGAAATTTCATCACATCCACTGTTTATAAATCTTGTTTGATCCAAGTTGGCACCATCACATTACCTGTTGACCTTATCTCTTTAAAGATACTTGCATTTGACGTGATTTTAGGGATTGATTGGTTAACTACTCATCATGCCAAAATTGATTGTTTTCGTAAGGTTGTTAGTTTTCATATTCCTAACCAACCTGTTGTGCGAATTCAAGCAACTAAGCCATTAAAATCAATCACTGTTATATCAAGTCATAAAGTTATTCGTTTATTAAAAAATGGATGTCAAGCTTTCTTAGCTCATGTTATGGATTTTAATAAAGACACGTCAGATTTGAATAATATTCCTGTTTTTATTGACTTTCCTGACGTATTTCTTGAAGAACTTCACGGTCTACCCCCAGAACGTGAAGTTAAATTCTTTATTGATCTTGAACCTAGTACAAAGCCCATTTCTAAAACCCCATATCGAATGTCTCCTATTGAACTTCAGGAGTTAAAGGTCCAACTACAGGAGTTATTGGACATCGGTTTTATTCGTCCTAGTACATCTCCTTGGGGTGCTCCTATTTTATTTGTAAAGAAGAAAGATGGGAGTATGCGACTTTGTATCGATTACCGGGAATTAAACCATGTCACTATCAAGAATAGGTATCCGCTACCTCACATTGATGACCTGTTTGATCAGTTGCAAGGAGCACAATTCTTTTCAAAAATCGATCTTCGTTCTGGATATCATCAACTAAAGGTTAAAACTGAGGATATTCTGAAGACTGCCTTCAGAACTCAGTACATGCATTATGAATTCCTAGTTATGTCCTTTGGATTGACTAATGCTCCTGCGGATTTCATGGATATGATGAACCGATTATTCAAGGAATATTTGGATCAGTTCGTTGTTGTCTTTATTGATGACATCCTCATCTATTCCAAAAGCCGTGAAGATCATGAGCGCCATTTGAAGCTGGTACTGCAAAGGCTTCGTGATAACAAGCTATATGCCAAGCAGAAGAAATGCGAGTTTTGGCTTGAGGAAGTAACATTCCTTGGGCACGTGGTGTCAAAACATGGAGTATCTGTTGACCCGACAAAGATTGAAGCAATACAAAGTTGGGAGCAACAAAATCGGTGGATCAAGTACGTAGCTTTTGGGCTTAGTGGTTATTATCGGAGATTTATGGAAGGATTTTCTAGAATCGCTATCTCAGATTAACTCACCGACTCGTAAAGATACAAAATTAGTATGGAGCGAGGAATGTGAGAAGAATTTCCAAGATCTCAAGAGGAGACTCATTTCTAAGACTGCTTTGACAATACCATCCGGTTCGGATGGATTTGTTATCTACAATGATGCTTGAGTGCAAAGGGTTAGGATGTGTTCTCATGCAACGTGGGAAAGTCATAGCCTATGCCGCGCGACAACTTAAAGAATATGAGAGGAATTATCCTACTCATGATCTAGAGTTAGCGTGCGATCGTTGCTCGCTAAAGATCCGGAGGCACTATCTATATGGGGAAAAAGTGGAGATATATTCAGACCATAAAAGCCTCAAATATTTCTTCACTAAAAAAGAACTCAACATGCGGCAGCGATGTTGGCTCGAGCTATTGAAAGACTATGACCACACTATTCAATACCATCCTGGAAAAGCGAACGTGGTAGCTGACGCGTTGAGTAGAAGATTATATGCAGGAATGAGTGCGATGATGTCAAGTATACGCATAGAGAGGACTATTCAAACTCTTGAAGATTTATTAAGACTCTGTGTCCTAGACTTCAAGGGCAGTTGGGATAAGTATTTACCATTGGTGGAATTCTCCTACAACAACAGTTATCAGGCAAGTATAGGTGTGGCTCCATTTGAAGCATTATATGGATGAAAGTGTTAAAATAAAGGCTTATTTTGTGTGATTTACAAAAGATGAAGATAGAATTCAAGAATCCGGGGACCCATGAAATGATGTCAAGTATACGTATAGAACCAACTTTAATCGATAAAGTTAAAGTTGCTCAAGCCACGGACCCGGAGCTGATGCGTATGAAGAAGAAAGTGCAAGAAGGTGTTATTCCAGAAGCAAGAATCGATGAAGAAGGAATACTTCTAGTCCACTCCAGACTTTGTGTTCCTAATGATTCTGATTTGAAGTACAAGATCATGATGGAGGCACACAATACACCATTTGCAATCAATCCTGGATGTACCAAAATGTATCGTGATCTTCGGCATATATTTTGGTGGAATAATATGAAGAGAGAGATTGCAAAGTTTATCTCGATGTGTTTAACTTGTTAACGTGTAAAGGCGGAGCATCAAGTGCCTAAGGGTCCGTTGCAACCACTTGAGATTCCAAAATGGAAGTGGGAACATATTACCATGGATTTCGTTACGGGTCTTCCCACGGTTTCTCAAGGCATAAATGCTATTTGGGTTATTGTTGATAGATTAACCAAGTCTGCTCATTTCTTGCCGATACGGGAGACTTATTCCCTTGAACGTCTTGCTCGAATGTACGTAAATGAGATTGTGAGATTGCATGGAATGCCAGTATCCATAGTTTCGGATCGTGGCCCAAGATTCACTTCAAGATTTTGGGTTAGCTTGCAAAAAGCTATGGGCACGGATTTACGGTTCAGTTCGGCATACCATCCTCAAATGGACGGGCAATCAGAGAGGACTATTCAAAATCTTGAAGATCTATTAAGACTTTGTGTCCTCGATTTCAAAGGGAGTTGGGATAAGTACCTACCATTAGTGGAATTCTCCTACAACAACAGTTATCAGGCAAGTATAGGTGTGACTCCATTTGAAGCATTGTATGGACGAAAGTGTCGATCTCCAGTATGTTGGGATGAGGCGGGAGAAATAACGTTGTTGGGACTCGAGTTGGTACGTATGACTACATAAAAGATCCAAATGATTCGACAACGTATACAAACGGCACAGGATCGACAAAAGAGTTATGTGGATCTTCATCGAAAGGACGTGGAATTTAGTATTGGGGATCACATATTATTGCGTGTTGCTCCATGGAAAGCAGTTACAAGATTTGGGAAGAGAGGAAAGCTCAATCCACGATTTATTGGTCCATTTGATTCTTCTTGAGGTAGGAAATGTGGCCTATAGACTCGCGTTACCTCCAAGTATGTCTCGTGTTCATAATATTTTTCATATATCTGTGCTATGTAAATATGTGAAAGACCCAAACCACGTTATTGAGTTAGAACCGGACGAGATAGCCGAAGACTTAACGTACGAAGAGGTACCTGTCAAGATCTTGGATAGGAAGGAGCATGTCCTACGCACGAAGGTCATACCATAAGTTAAAGTTTTATGGAGAAACCATGCTATTGAGGAAATGACCTGGGAGTTGGAAATAGAAATGAAAGCAAGTTATCCTCATCTTTTCGAAACACCAGGTACGTACGTCAATTTTGAGGATGAAATTTCATAAGAAGGGAAGGTTGTAAGACCCCAACTTTTTATAAATGAAATTTAATTTCCTCTATAAGTTTCCCCAACGTATGACTACAGAAAAGATTCAAACGATCCGACAACATATAAAAACTTCACAAGATCGACAAAAGAGTTATGCTGATCTTCATCGAAAGGACGTAGAGTTCGATATTGGAGATCATGTGTTGTTACATGTTGCTCCATGGAAAGGAGTTACGAGATTTGAAAAGAGAGGAAAGCTCAATCCTCGATTCATTGGCCCATTTTTAATTCTCGAGCGAGTAGGAACTTTGGCCTATAGACTCGCCTTACCGCCAAGTATGTCTCGTGTTCATAACATTTTTCACATATCTATGTTACGTAAATATGTGAAAGACCCGAACCAAATTATTGAGCTAGAACCAGACGAGATAGAGGACGATTTAACGTATGAAGAGTTACCTGTTAAAATCTTGGATAAGAAGGATCATGTTCTACGCTCCAAGGTTATACCTCAAGTCAAAGTTTTGTGGAGAAACAACGATGTGGAGGAAATGACTTGGGAGTTAGAATCTGAGATGAAATCAAGGTATCCTCATCTCTTCGACATACCAGGTATGTACCCTGATTTCGAGGACGAAATTTCATAAGAAGGGGAAGTTATAAGACCCCAACTTTTATGAATAAAGAATAATTTTCTCGAAATATATTTTTGAATATTATGGTGTGGATTTGAAATAATGTTATAGTTATGGGTAATATTTACAAATTTTGCAATCAAATTTCCGTTTAATCCGATAGACAAGCTTAACGTGAATAGGTTAAAGATCAGTACGATCATTTATGATCAAGATCTACTTGTAATGATTGTATATGCTACGTATACTTGTATATGTAGGTTTTAAAACAGTGATTCCGGGGACGGAATCTTTATAAGGGAGGGTGAATGTAACAACCCGATATTTTCTATACAAATAAATTAGAAATTTTGCGTATACATTTAAAAAAAAATTAATATGGGAAATATGTGCCAAGATAATGTGTATATGTATTTATGTGATAAATAAAATATGAATAATTACAAATAATTTTATTTTAGAATTATTGATCATTATAAATTATATTCTTATCATAATTAATTTTATAGTAGAAATATTTTATTAATTATTTTCCATGAAAATATAATCATATATTATTTATATAATATATGAAATGATTTTAGAATTATTATAATTATTATTTTATTATATGAATCTTTGTATGCATTATTAAGTTAATTATTTTAACTTAATTAAATAATGTTAGGTATGATGAGATAAATCAAATATGGAATCTAAACCCTAATTTTGGATTTTGATCAAGAAATGAGAACAATAATATAATATCATTTATACTTTGATTTTTTAGTGGTATAATTATATACTGTATGCATATGGATTGACAATGATTGGTCAGTTATGGTGTTTTATGTCAAACCCTAGTTTACTCTGGAAAACCCTAATTTGAAACTCAATTGTGAGTTTAAGTCTATTATATAGCTGTGTTGTATGATTTTGCGATTAACTAGGTTAACCCTAATTAGCATTTATATATTAAATTCTTGAAATCCTAATTATTAAGTATAAATCCTAATTGTGATTTGGTAACCCTAATTGCTAAATTAGCAAGGATAATTATAATTATTATATAATAAACCCTAATGTTCATGTATGATTAGAACCCTAATCAAATTAAGAAAACCCTAATTATAAGTTTTGCAAACTAATTGTAATTTAATTTAAACCCTAAATAAACAATTTTGGTAACATATATTAAAATTGTTAGACTATGATTATTACATGGCCAAAAACAATTATGGGAGAAGCCCAAAAGAAATCAAATTCAAGCCCATACTTAGCCCACATAATTAAAGGGTATTTTAGACCTTTGATTTATCTAATTTATGCATTAAAATAAAAGCTAAATAAAGGAATTAGTGGTATATATATATATATATAATGCCACAATAGGCCTTTTTAAGGCAACAAATTAGGCTAATCAAGTTTCCTTAAATAGCTAATCACCTTACTTTTCCTAATCTCTTACGCAGAAAGGACATTGTTGTCTACTCCTCATTGGTTAGGAATCTCATTAAGCATACTTAAAGATAAGATAAGGGGTTTTGTCTAATGGACAACATAAATATGGGGGATAATAGCTAAATCCCACATTCATTTGCTTGACTTCTATAAATACATTAGAGAGAGAAACTAAGTCATTTGCTAGCTCATTTTGTATAAACTCTCAACCTAGACTCTCTCTCTCTCTTAAACCAACGAAATTTCTTAGCATATCATTCCAAATTTAAGCCCCATTAACACCACAATCAAATCAGAAAGCTAGAAACAAGAATTGATCAAAGAAGGTATAAAACCCTAGCTTGAAATCTGACCATAAATCTGTTGTTAGATGTTATGTTCCGTGTTTTAATATGTTGTTGGTAGTGTATAATGATGATCCAGGTTGCTAGATGTTGGATCCATAACATCTAGAGGCTCGATTTGAGTTTTGCAAAAGCTAGAAAAAAAAATCAAATCGTAGTCCCACAACAAATGTCAGTGGCCACAGATCTTTGGTCGTTTATGATTTTTGTTGTTTTTAAGTTATTATGTGTAGTCTAGTATGTGGTCTTTGATCCGAAACAAGAATCAAGTTCATATCTTAAATAGGTTGCAAGATAATCACGGTCAAAGGGACTCAAGCTTCGGCTAACCTGTAAATTGCCCAGAAATGGCCTGACAACGTTTTAGATCGACTAGATCTTGCTTCTGTTTGTAGTATTGTTTTTGGTGTTGTTGTTGTATCTAAATGGTAGCTGGATATGTGTAGTATATATTCATACCATAATTGTAAGACCCCGAATTTTATGAAATAAAAGTATTCAATTTTTTATAATTACTATTCATGAGTTACTATCCACGAGTTACTATTCATGAGTTACTATTCACGAGTTACTATTCACGAGTACTATTCATGAAGCATGATAATTTTTTTCGTAAGAAGGCATTACTCAATAATTGTTACAGTAATTACTGTTCAATATTTTATTTTATTGATTCAATAATTGCTACGTTGATATTTTATATTATTGTTGTTTCAATAATTGTCACGTACAAAGATTTTCCCATTATCGGATCAATAATTCATATTATTTGGATAATATTATTAGATAGCATTATTGGCAATGTCTAGAAAGTTCTGTCAAAGAGAGGTTTGGTCATCTAATTACGCGCCAGTAAGTAGAAATCCTTATTGGAAAGCTCCCTCTTTCCCGGAAACTCCACGGTTGCCGATCTTGTGATTCTGTAATATTATTTGTGAATAATTAATTATTGATTTATATGATAAAGAAAATATTCATTTTATGTGGATATAGATGGAGAGAATTTTTAATGTGACAATTGTTGAAAATTATTATTTTATCTTTTCTCGATAAAATAATTCATTTAAATATATTATTATATTTTAATAATATAATAATGGTGATATTTTTACAATGAATGTGTGATATATGAGTAAATGAGGAGGAAGAGTATTTTTGTTACAAAAAATATTTAACACATGTTTTGTTTGTCGGTGGACCCCATTTCTTGACTGAAATTTGATTATAGCCTGTAAAATCACCTGTTTGTGGATTTCGATTAATTTCATTTGGAATTTAGAAAACTTTCTTCTACAAAGTTGTAGATAATGGAATTTCAATGAAAAGGACATGTGGTTCAATTTTTTTGATAAAAGGGCTATTTATTATGAATTATTGAAGTTCAAGTTCCGTAATAATTGATTTTGGAAGTTTTAATTGTTTTATTTAAAAAAACATTTGGTGGGCCCCACTTGCATGTGTTAAATTGCTGAATTCAGATTCAAAGGTCTGCTAAGGAAATTTTATTATAAATAATTTTATTTTAATAAATTTTCTGCTTTGGTGTTCTAAGCAATTTCCTATAAATAGGTGCTTAGGTTAAAATTAAAAATCACACCAGAAATTGAAGTTTTCTCTCTATTTCTCTCTCTATATTATCGATTGTATTCTTGTGAGTATTTTGATATCTTGAGTGTTGCTATACGGTGCAAGTTCGCTCAAATAATTATTCCGAAATGTAAATCTTGCTCTTTTGAGGTAAGGGATATTGTCGTTAGTATGTAAGGGTTATTATGTTTTTCAATTTTGAATTTTTTCTAAACCTTCAAAGATTCTGAAAAAATTTGAAATGATATTTTGATGAGTTTTGTAGATTGTGTCCAAAAATGGCGATTTTTGAATGTATAGATTAGGAGTTATGGATTTTATGAGAAAAGACTATTTTAAAATTAACCGATTATAACTCCTTGTGATTAACTCCACAATTGATGAAATTTTTATTGGGAGTACACCTATATAATATCAGTATACTCTGTAAATTTCGGAATTTTTGGATAAAAGTACAATTTATGATAAATATCTGAATATTCGGTGGTTTTGGCCATGTAAAAAATAGTAAATGAATTTTAAAACTTTCGAGAAAAATATATATTCAATATGGGACTATATTATGCTAAATCCTGAAAAAGAAATATTTTGGAACTGATTTGGTATTTTTTATAAAAATGTTCTAGTTATGAGTAAATGAATTAAATATGTTATGTGAAGTAAGAAAATTGGAAAATATGATTTTATGGCTTGAGAATCATATATGAGGTATATGCAGTTTTGGATGAGGCTTTTGGTTATTGGTGATGAAATCTTATGAGTTTGGCATTTTAGGATGATTAAATGCATTTATTAGTAAAGTGTAAACAATTAAAATAAATTGTTTATAAGTTTAAGAAATGATTAAAATATTGTGGTAGTATTAATAATATTAGATTATGAGATTATTAAGGGATTTATAACATTTTGATTAAGGTGTTATGAGATCATTGATTTATGAATCTTACTCTTGAGATTAAATTTATATGTTGATTATATTATTTTATTATCATATATAACATTCTTATAACCCTAATGATGATATTTCTCTTTGACTTAAGTGTAATGATGGGTAGATTATTGGTATGATCGTGACTATGGGTTCTCTTTGGCCAGTAGTGCAAAGTTGAATTGTTGATTGGTACGATCATGACCATTGAATTTATAATTGAATATCTTTAGCTTAAGTGCAAAGGTGAATTGATCAACATATATTGTAAGACCCCAACTTTTTACAAATGAAATTTAATTTCCTCTATTTATTGTTTTGAAATAGTAAGGGTTGAATTGATTAATGTGGTTAGTTATGGGTAAAATGCTAAATATTTCAAATAAGCAAGTGGTTATAAAATACTCATTATTGTTTGAGAATATTCGTTTGGTCGTGGAATATTCTTTGCTTTGTCGAGGAATATTAAATGCGACCAGTAGCGACCTTGTGTGGGCCCCATAATGGAAAGCGATTGGATGAAGAAAACGACAAGTATAAGTTGTTTATAAATAACGGTGTAGTTGTCACCGTTAACACTGTTGGAATACCCGGTGGTTAAAACATAATAATACGCGTTGTTGCACAAGAAGACACTCAGTATTGCACCAATTATTGATTCTTACGTGAAGAAGCACTACTCAATAATTGTTACGAGAATTCTTTGTTCAATATTTTATTTTATTGATTCAATAATTGTCGCATTGATATTTTATATTCTTCGTTGTTTCAATAATTGTCACTACACAGTATTTTCCATTATCGAAGCAATAATTCATATTATCTGAATAATATTATTAGAAAACATTATTGGCAATGTCTAGAAAGTTCTGTCTAATGAGAGGTTTGGTCACCTAATTGCGCGCCAGTAAGGAGAAATTCTTATTGAAAAACTCCCTCTTTCCTGGGAACGGCCTGGTCGCCAGTGCTGTGATTCTGTAATATTATTTGTGAATAATTAATTATTGATTTATATGATGAGGAAAATATTCATTTTATGTGGATATAGATGGAGAAAATTTTTAAAGTGACAATTGTTAAAAATTGATATTTTCTCTTTTCTGATAAAATAATATTTAATTATATTATTATAATATAATAATGACGATATTTTTACAATGAATGTGGGATATATGAGTATATGAGGAGGAAGAGTATTTTTGTTGCAAACTTTGTTAAAAACATGTTAAACATGTAAGACCCCAAATTATTAATAATTAAAATTTAATTTCCTCTATTTATCATTTTGAAATAGTAAGGGTTGATTTGATTTAATGTGGTTAGTTATTGGTACAATGCGCAAATATTTCAAATAAGCAAGTGGTTATAAAATACTCATTGTTGTCGGAGAATATTCGTTTGGTCGTGGAATATTCTTCTTTGTCGGGGAAATATTAAATGCGGCCAAGCAACTTGTGTGGGCCCATAACTGAAAGCGATTGGATGAAGAAAACGACAAGTATAAGTTGTTTATAAATAACGGAGTAGTTATTCTGAATTAATCTTGTTGGAATACCCGGTGGTTAAAAACACGATGTCTACGCCGTTGTTGCCACAAGATGCATTGCAGTATTGCACCAATTATTGATTCTTACGTGAAGGCACTTTTCAATAATTATTACAAAGAGGAATTCTTATTAAATATTTTATTTTATTGATTCAATAATTGTTGCGTTGATATTTTATATTATCGTTGTTTTAATAATTATCACTACACATTTTCCATTATCGAAGAAATAATTCATATTATCCTAATAATATTATTAGAAAACATTATTGACAATGTCTAGAAAGTTACATACAGGAGGTTTGGTCACTTAATTGCAAGGCATGAGAAGGAGAAATTCTTATTGAAAGCCCCTCTTTTCCTAGGAACGACACAGTTGCCGATCTTGTGATTTTGTAATATTATTTGTGAATAATTAATTATTGATTTATATGATGAGGAAAATATTGATTTTATGTGGATATAGATGGAGAAAATTTTTAAAAGTGACAATTGTTGAAAATTGATATTTTATCTTTTCTGATAAAATAATATTTTATTATATTATTATAATATAATAATGATGATATTTTTTATAATGAATGTGGGATATATGAGTATATGAGGAGGAAGAGTATTTTTGTTCCAAAAATTGTTTAACACATGTTTTGTGTGTCGGTGGACCCCATTTCTTGACTGAAATTTGATTATAGCCTGTAAAATCGCCCGTTTATGGATTTCGCTCAACTTCTGTTTGGAATTTGGAAAAGCTTTCTTCTGTAAAGTTGTAGAGAATTGAATTTCCTATAAAAAGTCGCGAGATTCGAATTTTCTGATAAAAGGGATATTTATTATGAATTATTGAAGTTCTGAAGTTCCGAAATAATTAATTTTTGGAAGTTTTAATTATTTTTATTAAGAAAAACGTTTTTATTATTTTTGGCACATGTGTGGCTGAAGTTTGGACCAGATTTGTGTGCGTAGGAAATTTTAATATATATATATTAATATTATATTAAATTTTCTGCTTTGGCGTTCTAAGCATTTTCTTATAAATAGGGTGCTTAGGTTAGAATTGAAAATCACACCAGAAACTACAGATTTCTCTCTCTTTCTCTCTTGATATATTGAGCGTATTCTTGTGAGTATTTTAGTACTTTGAGTATTGCTATACAGTGCAAGTTCTTTCAGCACTATATCCAGTATTCCAGTCAGAAGTACTATTCTTTCTGAGGTAAGGGATGTTATTTTATTCGAAAATGATATTATTTCTTCAATATCATTATGCCGAAATATTGGTTAGAAATTTTTATCAAATTTGGAACTTTTTCATGTCGGGGTTACTATTCATGAATTACTATTCACGAGTTACTATTCATGAGTTACTATTCACGAGTACTATTCACGAAGCGTGATGATATTTTTTTATGAAATTTTTATCTTTTGAGGTCGAAGTTACTATTCACGTATACGGCACTATTCACGAATACGACACTATTCACAAAAAATTATATTTTCTTTTCTGTGTCCAAGATTGTCTGTTATGATTCCTATCTTTGATTGGATCTATGTTTTGATCTTCATTCTTGAATTTTACTCCAATCTGATTATTTATGAAGTATTTTTGAACTTGGATTATTTAAAGTATGAATCATCAATACTTGTTCTTTTGTTTCACTGGATTCGTTTTCTTTAAAATATTTTTTATCATCCGCAGTCCTAAATGATGATATTACTGAATATCTTTGGCCTGTAGTGCAAAGATGAATAATCTCTTGATGAATATCTTTGGCCCGTAGTGCAAAGATGAACAGGTGTTGAGATGAACATGATCGACTGATTAATATCTTTAGCCCGTAGTGCAAAGATGAACATGTGTTTAGATGAACATAACCAACTGATGAATATCTTTGGCATGTAGTGCAAAGATGAATATTTGATTCCAGATATATATTGATTGATGTTACAAGGATAAAATATCAACGATGAACTTTTAAATTCATATATAGAAGATAGTAGTTTGCATTCTCTACTTAACTCTTCTAATGAATTATTATTTTAGCTACAAAGATTGATTTAAAACTGGTTGTCTATTGTATTCTATTAGATTTTTCCCTGTTGAGAACTAACGATAATTAACAAAAACGTTTTTGGTGAGTTGGCACATGTGTGGCTGATGTTTTGGATCAGTGGAGGTGTGTGTAGGAAATTATAATATATATATTAATATTATATTAAATTTTCTGCTTTGGTGTTCTAAGCAATTCCCTATAAATAGGGTGCTTAGGTTAGAAATGAAAATCACACCAGAAACTGAAGTTTTCTCTCTCTTTCTCTCTCGATATATTGAGCGTATTTTTGTGAGTATTTTAGTACTTTGAGTATTGCTATACGGTGCAAGTTCTTTCAGCACTATATCTAGTCAAAAGTACTATCATTTTGAGGTAAGGGATGTTATTTTCTTCATAAGTGATATTATTTCTTCAATATCATTATGCCGAAATATTGGTTGGAACTTTTTATCAAATTTGGAACTTTTTCATGTCGGGGTTACTATTCATGAGTTACTATTTATGAGTTACTATTCATGAGTTACTATTCATGAGTTACTATTCACGAGTTACTATTCATGAATACTATTCACGAAGCATGATAATTTTTTTTGTGAAATTTCTATCTTTTAGTGTCGGAGTCACTATTCACGTATACAGCACTATTCACGAATACGGCACTATTCACAAAAAAATTAAAATTTCATTTTTCGTCCAAAATATCTATTATGAATACTAGCTTTGATTGTATCCATGTTTTAATCATTCTTGAATTTTACTCCACTATGATTATTTATGACGTATTTTTGGACATGGAATAGCTGAAATACGAATCCTTAATATTTATTCTTTTGTTTCACTGGATTCGTTTTCTTTAAAATATTTTTCATCATCCTCAGTCCTAAATGATGATATAATTGAATATCTTTGGCCTGTAGTGCAAAGATTAATGATTTCTGATGAATATCTTTGGCCCATAGTGCAAAGATGAACATGTGTTTAGATGAACATGACCAACTGATGAATATCTTTGGCCTGTAGTGCAAAGATGAATATTTGATTCCAGATATATATTGATTGATGTTACAGGGATAAAATATTGTGATAAACTTTTAAATTCATATATAGAAGATAGTAGATTTTATTCTCTACTTAACTCTTCTAATGAATTATTATTTCCGCTACGAATTTTGATTTAAAACTTGTTGTCTATTGTATTCTATTAGATTTTTCCCTGTTGAAGACTAACGATAATTTGTTCTATATTATCTTGGTCATAATGTTCTTTACTGGGCTAGTTGAGCTCACCCTTTTCCTTGTTGTTCCATTTTTCATCTCAGGAGGTGAGAATGTAGCGAGTACTAGTCGAGGTGTGGAATGATGGTTCTAGAAGTTGTTCTAGTAGTCCTCACTATTCTGTAAAATAGTGTATTAATAATTGTAATGAGGATTATTTGAGTGTGGATATTATCTAGATGACAATATTTGTATTTAAACTCACAGTTTACGTGTTGTCGTATTTTGCACGACAATTGTATTAATAAAGTTGTAGTTGTTTCTGTACCATGTATTTGGCGACTTAGAATGGGTGTTGTATACCTATTTTGGGGGCGTCACATATATGGTTATAATTATGGTTTATATAAATTTTGAAATGATTATGTATTTCTTTGAGATATGAATATCTTTGGCCCGTAATGCAAAGATGATCTGTTGTTAAAAATCTTTGGCCCGTAGTGCAAAGATGACCTGTTGTTGAATATCTTTGGCCTGTAGTACAAAGATGACTTGTTGATGAATATCTTTGGCCCGTAGTGCAAAGATGAATTTATTAGTATGATTATGAACAAGAACTGTGATTTGGTATAACCATGATCTTTGACGTTTCAGGTAAAGACATGTAATGTAAATTATCTTCGTCCTAGATGAGAAGAGAAATTTAGAATCACAATTATGATTATGAGTTATTCATATGATTGTGGAAAGGAATTGTTTATTGATGTTACAGGGATAAAATATTGTTGGTGGACTTTTAACATGAAGAAGATAATGGACTTAATGGTCTATTTGACTCTTTTAATGGATTGCTCGTTCCGCTGCAACTATGGTTGAAAAGTTTTATCATCTACCATATGTTCTACATCTCTGATTTATTACTGATGAATGCTATTGATGATTTAATTATCTTTAGTCATGATATTTCTTACTGGGCTAGTTGTGCTCACCTTTTTGTTTCACAATTCCTTTCAAGTAATAAAAGTGTAGCTAGGTCGAGCGGGGATAACAGGGGAATAGTGTAATGGTCCGAGACTATCTAAGTTTCTCAATACTTTATAAAATGGCATGACATGCAATATATAATTGTATTGAGGACCTAAGATGTATGTGTCGTATTTTATACGTCAATTAATAATTGATTTTGGTGAACAACAATAGGGTGAGGCGAACCCAACCTAGAAGCGTCAAAAGTGCACCGCATTAAAAAGAAGAGAACAGAATTCTTCTCGTGTCCCTTTGGAGACTTGAAATATTTGATGTTGCACTTTATATGGCATGTAATAATTTGAGTATGAATATTGTCGTATTATATACGTTATAATATTTGTATTAAAACTCACAATATATGTGTTGTTGTATTTTTGCACGACAATTGTAGTAATAAAGTTGTAGTTGTTTCTGTACCATGTATTTGGCGACTCAGAATGGGTTGAATGGAATAGACCTATTTTGGGGGCGTCACAATAATAACACTTACATAATATACGGATTGGACATAGCAGCCGGTCAAACAAGCCAAGACGAACACATTCTCTGTTTTCTGGGTAACCCAGAAAACTTATGAATGTGTTGCCTGACATGGTTTAACCGGACCTTTTCTGCTAATTGTATTGTTGTTAGATCGATGTTATGTAATAGAGTTGTAGCCTTACATGTTGTATACAACCTGGAAGTCTTAGATCCCGAAAATATTACACTATTAGCATGTAGTGGAAGTCCAAAGTGAGCCCCACGATCTGTTCTTCATTTCTGGGCAACCCAGAAATGAAGAACAACCTCTGACAGCTATTTTAGGCCCATAGATCTCCTTTGTTATGCATGATATGATTTTGTTTGTTGTTGGATCTTGTAGTCTTGTATTAGTACTACACGATTTGTCCAAAAACAAATCCAGAAACACAACACACACTGATTGGCAATGTCTAGAAAGTTCTGTCTAAGGAGAGGTTTGGTCACCTAATTACGTGCCAGTAAGGAGAAATCCTTATTGGAAAACTCCCTCTTTCCTGGGAACGGCCTGGTTGTCATTATTGTGATTCTGTAATATTATTTATGAATAATTAATTATTGATTTATATGATAAGGAAAATATTCATTTTATGTGGATATAGATGGAAAAAATTTTAAAGTGACAATTGTTGAAAAATTGATATTTTATCTTTTTTGATAAAATAATTCATTAAAAATATTATTATATTTTAATAATATAATAATGGTGATATTTTTTACAATGAATGTGTGATATATGAGTATATGAGGAGAAAGAGTATTTTTGTTGCATTAAATGATTAACACATGTTTTGTGTGTCGGCGGACCCCATTTCTTGACTGAAATTTGATTATAGCATGTAAAATAGCCCGTTTGTGGATTTCAGTCAATTTCTGTTAGGAATTTGAAAAACCTTTCTTCTGTAAAGTTGTAGATAATGGAATTCTCTATGAAAAAACGTGAGGTTCAAATTGTTCTGACAAAAGGGCTATTTATTATGAATTATTGACGTTCCGAAGTTCCAAAATAATTAATTTTTGAAGTTTAAAATATTTTAATTAAGAAAAACGTTTTTTTCATTTATGGAACATGTGTTAGTGGTTGAATTCAGCTGGTGGTGTGCGTAGGAAGATTTGGAAAATTTATATTAATATTATATTAAATTTTCTGCTTTGGTATTCTAAGCATTTTCCTATAAATAAGGTGTTTAGGTTAGAATTGAAAATCACACAAGAAACTAAAGTTTTCTCTCTATTTCTCTCTCTATATTATCGAGCGTATTCTTGTGAGTATTTTGATACTTTGAGTGTTGCTATACGGTACAAGTTCCCTTCAGCACTATATCCAGTATTCCTGTAAGAAGTACTGTCTTTTGAGGTAAGGGATAATAAGTGATGTTATTTTCTTCGTAAATGATATTGTTTCTTTCAATATCATTATACCGAAATATTGGTATGAATTTTATTGTGGAAGTTCTACCTTTTTGTGTCGGGGTTACTATTCACGTATACGACACTATTCACGTATATAGCACTATTCACGTATACGACACTATTCATGTATATGACATTTTTTACGTATCTTGATTTATATATGAATCTTGAATTACTATTCATAAGTTATTATTCATGAGTTATTATTCACGAGTTACTATTCATGAGTTACTATTCACGAGTTACTATTCACGAGTTATTATTCACGAGTTACTATTCACGAGTTACTATTCACGATTTACTATTCATGAGTTACTATTCACGAGTTACTATTCACGGGTACTATTCATGATAAAATTGGTTTCTTTTTCTGACCAAATTATCGTTGATTTATGAATATTTCTCTTGAAATTAAATATAGTTGTTGATCTTATTGTTTTTATTATCTTATATAACATTTTTATAACCTTGGTGATGGAATTTCTCTTTGACTTGAGTGTAAAGATGGGTAAAGTATTGGTATGATCGTGACTATAGGTTCTCTTTGGCCAGTAGTGCAAAGTTGAATTGTTGACTAGTATGATCATGGCCATTGAATTTACAATGGAATATGTTTATCTTATGTGCAAGGTGAATTGATCAACATGGTTATAATTATGGTTTATATAAATTTTGAAATGATTATGTATTTCTTTGAGATATGAATATCTTTGATCTCAGTGGTCTGAAAAGATGACTTTTTGTTGTTAAATATCTTTGGCCTGTAGTGCAAAGATGAACTGTTGATGAATATCTTTGGCCCGTAGTGCGAAGATGAATTTATTAGTATGATTATGAATAGGAACTATGATTTGGCATAACCATGATCTTTAATGTTTTAGGTAAAAACAGGTGATGAAAATTATCTTCGTCCTGAATGCGAAAAGGAATTTAGAACTACAATTATGATTATGAGTTATTCACATGATTGTGGAAAAGAACTATTGATTGATGTTACAGGGTTAAAATATTGTTGGTGGACTTTTAACATGGAGAAGATAATAGACTTTATGGTCTATTTGACTCTTCTAATGGATTGCTCGTTCCGCTGCAACTATGGTTGAAAAGTTTTATCATCTTCCATATGTTCTAAATCTCTAATTTATTATTGATGAAGGCTATTGAGAATTTAATTATCTTTAGTCATGATATTCTTTACTGGGCTATTTGTGCTCACCCTTTTGCTTCACAATTCCTTTCAGGTAATAAGAGTGTAAATTTGGTCGAAAGCCAGAGTAACAGGAGAATAGAAACGGTGGTCTCTAGTCATGGAGGTTCTCCTAGGCAAGATAGAAAAGTGTGTTATATTCTATACATCATTTAGTAGTTATATTTGGTGAATCAAATAGGGTGAGGCGAACCCAACGTTCATACAAGATGTCTAATGACATACAACCTCGTGTTATCATAAGACATGGTTGTGCACATCCACTTGCTGAGTATATCTACAAGAACTATCTATATGATCTTGGAGTTTGGTTGAAGTATAATTCTCAACTAGAGACGGTGGAGATAATGATATGTCAAGGGAAGACTCACCATTGAAAAGAATATGATAGTAATCTTCTCGTTTTTCTTTGGGATTTATTAGGTCAACCAAGGATAATTTTGTGGGCATATGATATCTATCATAACCTAGACGCATGGCCTCCCATGTACGAAGGTTTCCTTGAGCACTTCCCAAAGGTTTTAATTTTTAAAACAGTTATTAACTGTACCTTTATGTAAGGTGCCATTGTGACGTACTATCCAGGGTTGGGACATGAGTCACAGTTGGTATATATTTGTATCAAAACTCACAACATATGTGTTATTGTATTTTGCACGACAATTGTAGTAATAAAGTTGTAGTTGTTTTTTGTACCACGTTTTTGACGACTCAAAATAGGTTGGTTGGATTGGACCTATTTTGGGGGCGTTACATTTGGTATCAGAGCTTAGGGATATGATCTCTGGCGGAGATCAGGGAATAGAACTAGGAGGGTAGAGACGATTAATCCTTAGCTAGTGTGTCCTACCTAAGCTTATTTATTGGTCAATCATAATATCAGGATATTATGTGATATGTTAATTTGTTCAATTAACCCTTGTTTTGAGGTTGTATTCTAGAATGATATCTGAAATACAGGAGATGAACAATGGAGAAATCATGATGACAGGGAAGATGAAATCTGAAATGAAAGCAAGGTATTCTCAACTCTTTGAAATACCAGGTACGTAAATTTCGAGGACGATATTTCATAAGGAGGGGAGATTGTAAGACCCCGAATTTTATAAAATAAAAGTATTCAATTTTCTTATAATTACTATTCAGTAAATGGTTAAATTGATAAAAGTTTAACGTTAAAGGTGAATACTCTTTTTTTAATAAGCAAGTGGTTATAAAATACTCATTGTTGTCGGGGAATATTCGTTTGGTCGTGGAATATTCTTCCTATCGGGGAATATTATTTGCGAAGTGCACCTTTTTGTGGGTCCCATAACGAAAAAGCGATTGGATGAAGAAAAGCGACAAGTATGAGTTTTTATATAAATAATCTGCGTAGTTATTACCAAGATTATCTTTGTTGGAATACCGGTGGTTAAAACATAGTAATGTCAGCGTTGTTGCGCGATAGCACTTTGTATTGCACCAATTATTGATTCTTACGTGAAAGGCACTACTCAATAATTGTTACGATAATTCTTGTTCAATATTTTATTTTATTGATTCAATAATTACTACATTGATATTTTATATTACTGTTGTTTCAATAATTGTCACTACACAGTATTTTCCATTATCGGAGCAATAATTCATATTATCTAAATAATATTATTAGATAACATTATTTACAATGTCTAGAAAGTTCTGTCTAATGAGAGGTTTGGTCACCTAATTGCACGTCAGTAAGGAGAAATCCTTATTGGAAAGCCCCCTCTTTCCTGGAAATGGCCTGGTTGTCATTATTGTGATTCTGTAATATTATTTATGAATAATTATTTATTAATTTATATGATAAGGAAAATATTCATTTTATGTGGATATAGATGGAGAAAATTTTAAAGTGACAATTGTTGAAAAATTGATATTTTATCTTTTCTGATAAAATAATTCATTTAAATATATTATTATATTTTAATAATATAATAATGATGATATTTTTTTACAATGAATGTGAAATATATGAGTATATGAGGAGAAAGAGTATTTTTATTGCATTAAATGATTAACACATATTTTGTGTGTCGGTGGACCCCATTTCTTGACTGAAATTTGATTATAGCCTGTAAAATCGCCCGTTTGTGAATTTCAGTCAATTTCTGTTTGGAATTTGGAAAAACATTCTTCTGCAAAGTTGTAGATAATGGAATTTCCTATGAAAAAGACATTAGGTTCGAATTTTTCTGACAAAAGAGCTATTTATTATGAATTATTGAAGTTCTGAAGTTCCAAAAAAATTAATTTTTGAAGTTTAAAATATTTTAATTAAGAAAAACGCTTTTTTCATATATGGGACATGTATTAGTGGTTGAATTCAGCTGGTGCTGTGCGTAGGAAGATTTGGAAAATTTATATTATTATTATATTAAATTTTCTGCTTTGGTGTTCTAAGCATTTTCCTATAAATAGGGTGTTTAGGTAAGAATTGAAAATCACACTAGAAACTAAAGTTTTCTCTCTCTTTCTCTCTCTATATTATCGAGCGTATTCTTGTGAGTATTTTGATACTTTGAGTGTTGCTATACGGTACAAGTTCCCTTCAGCACTATATCCAGTATTCCTGTAAGAAGTACTGTCTTTTGAGGTAAGGGATAATAAGTGATGTTATTTTCTTCGTAAATGATATTGTTTCTTTCAATATCATTATACCGAAATATTAGCTGAAGTGCAAGGTGAATTGATCAACATGGTTATAATTATGGTTTATATAAATTCGGAAATGATTATGTATTTCTTTGAGATATGAATATCTTTGGCCTGTAGTGCAAAGATGACCTGTTGTTAAATATCTTTGGCCTTTAGTGCAAAGATGAACTGTTGATGAATATCTTTGGCCCGTAGTGCGAAGATGAATTTATTAGTATGATTTTGAATAGGAACTGTGATTTGGTATAACCATGATCTTTGATGTTTCAGGTAAAGACAGGTGATGAAAATTATCTTAAATCTGAATGCTAAAAAAGGAATTTAGAACTACAATTATGATTATGAGTTATTCACATGATTGTGGGCGAGGCGCTGATTGATGTTCTGAGGTTGAAACATTGTTGGTGGACTTTTAACATGGAGAAGATAATAGACTTTATGGTCTATTTGACTCTTCTAATGGATTGCTCATTCCGCTGCAACTATGGTTGAAAAGTTTTATCATCTACCATATGTTCTAAATCTCTGAATTACTATTGATGAAGGCTATTGAGAATTTAATTATCTTTGGTCATAATATTCTTTACTGGGCTATTTGTGCTCGCCCTTTTGCTTCACAATTCCTTTCAGGTAATAAGAGTGTAGCTGGGTCGAGCGGGGGTAACAGGAGAATAGAACGGTGGTCTCTAGCTGTGGAGGTTCTTCCTAGACAGTATAGAAAAGTGTGTTGTATTCTATACATCATTTAGTAGTTATATTTGGTGAATCAAATAGGGTGAGGCGAACCCAACGTTCATACAAGATGTTTAATGACATACAACCTCGTGTTATCATAAGACATGGTTGTGCACATCCACTTGCTGCGTATATCTACAAGCACTATCTATATGATCTTGGAGTTTGGTTGAAGTATAATTCTCAACTAGAGACGGTGGAGATAATGATATGTCAAGGGAAGACTCACCATTGGAAAGAATATGATAGTAATCTTCTCGTTTTTCTTTGGGGTTTATTGGGTCAACCAAAGATAATTTTGTGGGCATATGATATCTATCATAACCTAGACGCATGGCCTCCCATGTACGAAAGTTTCCTTGAGCACTTCCCAAAGATTTTAATTTCTAAAACAGTTATTAACTGTACCTTTATGTAAGGTGCCATTGTGACGTACTATCCAGGGTTGGGACATGAGTCACAGTTGGTATATATTTGTATCAAAACTCACAACATATGTGTTGTTGTATTTTGCACGACAATTGTAGCAATAAAGTTGTAGTTGTTTTTTGTACCATGTTTTTGACGACTCAAAATAGGTTGGTTGGATTTGACCTATTTTGGGGGTGTTACAATAATCATTGCATTTAATCACATGTTGATACACCTTTGTTAATTACCCGTATATATATATATATGTTGAATTATAGATTATTGTTGAACAAGATAAAACCTTATTATTATCCAACCGAATTGCTTTGGTTTGGAACCCCGACAAGTATGAACATCCCTTACACGGGAAAACTTTTATGCGCCCAAGGCGGACAGAGTGAACGATCCTATTGTTCTTGTAATGTAGTATTAATCAATACAGGGTCCATGGGATGTACACCCTACGTGCGCGTAAGTTATGACGGTTCTGAGATAAAGTTCTCGCATTTAACCTTTTCGAAAATGAAAACAATGTTCATAGTATGTCCCCTTAACCCTATTTATAGTCAGTACGTAGTTTCAAAAATTTAAAAGAGGGTTGTTATGTTATTATTATCGATTCAGATTACTTCACAACTATTGATTTGTTGTTGAAGAGTAGTATAAAGAAAACATTTAAATTCTTTCAGCTTATATATATATAATTGTTATTACTTGCTGGGCACTCAAATGCTCAACTTTGCTTAATTTAAATGTTTTTCAGCTAAGTGTGAGCAATCTGAAGGCTCTGCTAGAAACAAGGGAAAGGGAAAGGTTGCTGAATAATTTCAATGTTATCTTATGTAATAGTTTAATATTATTAAGACAATGTTATATATTTATTATCATGTACTGTAAGGAATGATTAAAGGTTACGTACTTGGGAGCTAGACTTTGATAGTTATGTAAATTAAGTTTAATATTTATATTATTGTTATTATTATTAGTATTATTTCGCTCATAGAAATGGTATCGTGAAGCACTGAATTCGGGTTTCAAGTACCTGAATTTGGGGGCTTTACAATTTTACTTGTCTGTAGTGATAGTAGTACAAGTGATCCTTGAACTTGAGATCATCATAGTATCTTGTATATGATGAGTTATACTTTGACTTATTCCTTAAGACTCTTAAGGTATATCAAAAGGTATGCTTGGGTATAATAAGTTGTACATAGAGATAATGTATGATCAATAAATAATCTACCACTTCTAGTAAAAGAAGAGAATTGTCCTATGTGATTCGATAAATGACAACTCAGTAGTCCTTGGCCAAGTCAAAATGAAATTAGAAATGAGTTTCTAATTTGCATTATTTGGAGTTGTGCATTTAAGAGTCGAAATATATATAATTAAATAAAATAAGACTTAACAGTAATTCCATATCTTTTTCAATGAGAGATAGAAAAACTAGGGTTTAGCCCCAACCACCCATCTTCTTGAATCTTTCTTCTTCCTTGGTGGATCACCTCTAGAGGCCAAACACTTGGGTGGCTAACATTGATCAAAGGAAGGAACCAAACCCGGTGGATTCAAGTTAAACGCGAAAAGGATTGGAGGTGAACTTGTAACTGAGGAAGATCGAATCTTCAAGGGTATGATTCTTGTTCTTCATATTTTTTCGTTTAATTAATAATTGTGCATAAAGGATGATCCGGGTATATGGTTTGTAAAATTTTAAACTCTAATTTTCCACGTTTCCGATTATTTTGTGCAATTTGATTGCGTTCAAGAATAATTACAAACTTAACAGTGGTATCAGAGCCAAACCTTTATGTAAATTATTAATTGTTTTAATTTGATATGTATATTAATATGTGTTTAGAACAATTTAATTGAACATAATTTTGTTGTATAAAATTTATTTTATGAAAAACAAAATCGCAAAATCCGTTTTGCGTTGTGTCCGTGGTTAATTTTATTATATATATATATATATAGCATCAGTGATCCCGCAACAGATGATTACGTTTAAGATATATATAATTTATAATTCGCATACCACATCAGGATGAATAAAGATTACATGGATATATACTAAATATATATTATAAGTAATCCTACAGGATGAATAAGGATTACATCAGGATGAATAACAGATTCATGTGATCCTTTCTTATGATTACTTATATATTATATATATAATATATATTACCGTAATATATATATATATATATATATATATATATATATATATATATATATAACCGATCGGTGAGAGTTTTCTAATTTTATTAAAATGCTAATTTTTTTTTCTTCTTTTTTTTTAAAACAACTAAAAATATATTTAATATTTTATGGGCGATATTTTTCCATAATATAATATTTTGGCGTGATTTGAATACCTATACCAAAAATGGTGATACGATCTGCATGCATCGATATAGACTGCTTTTGTTATACGTATCCAAATCACATCCAAAACTTCTTGTATTATGAAAAAAATTCGGTTCCATAAAATATTAAACTTTTTTACTTATTTAAAAAAAAAAACCAAAAAAAAAGTCCGCATTTTAACAAAAGTAAGAGAGTCCTTACGATCCCGACGACCTATATATATATATATATATATATATATATATATATATATATTTAATTATTTTATAATGAAAATAAAATTTATTTTAATCTTAAAATAAAATGTTTATTTTAATCTTAAAATAAAAAGTTTATTTTAATTCTAAAATTGAATTTCATGCTAACTAATTAGAGTTGGAATCGGATTACATGATAACTAATTGGAGTTAAAATTGGATTCCATATTTTCTAAAATAAAAGAGTTTATTTGTAAATAGGAAAGTGAATCCATGTCTCCTTAAATAAAGGAGTTTATTTAGATATGAAATAAGATTTCATATTATTCAAAATAAAGGAGTTTATTTGTGAATAGGAAAGAAAATTCGTGTTTTCTTAAATAAAAGAGTTTATTTAGATATGAAATAAGATTTCATATTATCCAAAATAAAAGAGTTTATTTTGACTTGAAATTGGATTCCATAATTAAATAAAATAAATGAGTTTATTTTGATTAAAATAAAATAGTTTATTTTATTCAAAATTGGATAAATTAAAATAAAAGAGATTTATTTTGATTTAAATTTGGATTAAAATAAAAGAGTTTCTTTTGATTCAAAATTAGATTTTATGCTAACTAAATTTGCCCATTAAATGATATCAATATATATATTAAATGTTATTTATTGATGCATATGGTGATGTGTATGATAATAAATGGAATTGATAATGGACTATTGACCAATGTGATTGGATTTTATTTTAGTTGGATGCATGAATATATGAGTTTTATTAAATGGGGTCTGCATACCTCGTCTTCTCTAATTTTTCTTAATGTAAATTCTATCTCCCTCCTATGTACTTCCTCCTGACTGCTGATTAAGGTTTCTATTTATATTAAATAGTTTTGTAATAGGAATAGTTAGAATTAATTTTGAAAATTGGAGATCAAGGATCAAGGAGCGCTTGAAGACCCATTTGAAATGGAGCCCGGGTTTAAATGTAATAGTTATATTTAAATATTAATTCTTGCACCCCTAGGGTTTGACCTTTTGATTCACTTGGTGGCTCTAGTGAACCAAACTAGCATAAAAGTCCATAATCAATCCGGGTAGAATATAGTATTCTATATGTGCATGCTTATATTATATATATTATATATTATGCAAACATGCTTCGCATGTTCATTAATATGATGCGTATTTTATATATATATGTGCATGCGCGCTAAACAATATGAGACAAATTAATAATAAATCCCTCAAATATTTTATATTAAGTTGTAACGTTCAAAGATATTTGGAATATCGAACGTCGCTTTCAAAGCATGATAAAACAATAGAGTATTGAATATTTAATATGAGTTTGTTGTGCACACACAAGGCAAGTATTAAATATTTAAGATGTTGTTTTATTACATATGATGTTTATAAAGAATTGAACATTATTGCTTTTGTTGTGCACACACAAGAAATTTGTAGATTTACTCTTCATTTATATGAAAATGTTGGAGTTCGACTTAACTTAAATCATTTTAGTTCTATGTGCACACACTTGACCATTATGATTTAAGAGGCAAAATAAAAGGAGTTGCATAGTTGATGTAATTGACAAGAGTTGTCTACCTATTTATTTATATATAGTTTGTTGTGCACACACAAGACTATATACATTTGAAATGGGATCCTTATTCTCACTAGCAAATCTTTAATTAGATTTTGTCGAACTATATAAGTGAGGGTAATATAGTTTGAAGAAAATAGTGGGAGATACCAATTTAAAACAAGACCTAATTTATTTTGATAATTAATAAAAGAATGTATGCTAAAATGTTGTTAATTACAAATTCATTTACAAAATTTTATAATGTCTAAATTACTATCACTGCAAAGCATATTAGATGCTAAATTAACCGGACCGAATTAAACGGATTGGTTAATGAATTGAGAATAGTTCTCACGGCTGAAAAGCTATCTTATGTCCTTAATACGCCTACCCCTGCAATGGTTGCAGACAATGCCTCTGAGGAAAGATTTCTACTTTTAGAAAGGGGAAAGATGATGCACAGTTGGCTCAATGCATCATGCTCGCATCCATGAGTAACGAGCTTCAGCGTCAGCATAAAACTATGGATACTCCTACTATATTCCTTCACATCAAGTAGTTGATGGTGAGGAAAGTAGGACTGATAGATATCAGATATCTAAGGAGCTCTTCCGATCTAGAATGACCGATGACACTACAGTACAGATAAAAGTCCTTAACATAATCAATTTGATTGATCAATTAGGATAACTGGTTTTGTCATGGATGGAGAGTTGAGCCAAGATTTGATCTTGCACTCACTCCCGGACTCCTTTCACAATTGTTGTGAATTTTTCATATGAACAGGCTAGATATCAGCCTCGCTGATTTGCTTAACATGTTAAAAAATGTTGAGAGTCACTTTCCAACCAAGAAAGACCAAGTCTTACTAGTAGGCGCCAAAGGATCTTCTGAAAAGAAGAACGATTCAAAGAAGGTAAATAGAAATGCAAAACAAAGGATAATAAGAACAAAACTGATATGGATAGCAAAAGAGTTTGCTTCTACTGTAATAAGCCTGGACACTAAAAAGAAACTGCAAGAAGCATTTTGCAGAGGCTAACCAGAAGAAGCTTAGTGAAGTTTTGGTTACAAATACAATTTTGTTCATGATTTAAAATAATTTTTTTTTTAAGTCAAGTTTCTACTTGGGTATTGGATACCGACTTTGGTTATTATTAATATAGATTTATGAAGGGACCAAGCAGAAGTAGAAAGCTAAACAAATATAAGTAATCCTATGTGTGGGAAATGAAGAAAAGGTTACCACATTAGCTATAGAAACTTATAGTTTAGCAATGCCTACGGGTAAATCTATTAAGTCAATAAGTTGTTATTGTATTCCAGTTCTTGTTAGAAATATTATTTCCATTTTATTGTTGGACAATGAAATCTTTGGTATTATAATTAAGAACAATTGTTGTTCTATTTATAATAATAATGTTTCGTATAGAACTGAAATATTACTTAATGGATTTTGTGTACTTGACTTACGTGTACATATATTTTGCAAATTGAAAAAACTAGTATAAGAAAAGGAGATGATCATTCAAAGAGTTGAATATGTGTATTTATTGAAATACATGTACAAATTATTTGAAAGGTTCAAAGAATTCAGAAGTGAAACAAATTGGCAAAGTATTAAGATTATTTGATTAGATCAAGGAATAAATACTTGTGCAATAAGTTTCTAGATCATCTCAAATGGTTTTCTTGTAATGGACGCCTCCTGATACGCAATAATTGATTGATGTATCTGAAAGGAAAAGTCGTACCTTGTTGGACATGGTACGGTCCATAATGATTTTACCGACATTCCAGTATCCTTCTAGGGTCATGTCTTAGAAATAGCTGTATATCTACGAAAAAGGTAACCTCAAAATCCAGTCCCAAGACTCCATAAAAGTTATGGACAGGGAGGATTCCTAATCTTAAGTATGTTAAGATAAAGGGTTGTCCAACTTACAAGTACAAATTTGTGGGACATCCTAAAGTAAGTTTAGGGTATATGTTCTATAATCCTACTTAGCAAAAGGTGTTTGTTGCGAAACACGCTGTCTTTTAAGATAAAGATGTTTATCATTGAAGGAGCTAGTGGGAGGATAATAGATCTTGAAGAGTTCCAGAACCATAAATCATTATAAGTCAAATAAGAGGAACCTGTAGATAGACCTATTGTACCACAACCGAATTGTAAATCTGGAATATTACCAAAGATACCTTTGAGGTATGGATTCATCATAGATGATGATGATGAGGTACACATCATAGAAGATGATGATCCAGAGTTACATACGATGAAGTAAGAGTTTTAGTGTGTACAAAAGGGTCAGTGGGAGCGCCGTGAAATTCCTAATATTATATGTTGATATACTATGGATAAGGAATAACATACCAATGCTACAATCAGTAAAGATAAAGTTGTCTAAACATTCCTCCATGAATGATTTGGGAAGACTATCGTAATCGGGGATGCAAATATATATATATATATATATATATATATATATAGATTTAAGAGGATGCTCGACTTAACCCAAGGAACGTATATTCATTTGATGCTAAAGTCGTTTAGCATGGCAAACTCCAAGAGATGTCTCATGTTGATGAGACATAGAGTGTATCTCTCTTAATAGTCCCCAAAGACTCCAAAAAGAGAGATCACATGAGTAACTATCATGTATGCAATGAAATGTACGAGACCTGATGTTGATCAGTCATATTCTGGAGAGGTTCACTATGAGTCAGTGAAAAATATTTTAAAGTACTTAACCGACACTAAGGATGTGATCATATTCATGGCGGGTCTGAATTAAAACTAGAGGGCTTAACAAACTCAAGTTTTTTAGACAGACCAAGACGACAGAAAATCCACTTTAAGGTAAAGCATTATCTTGAACGGTGGTGTAGTGAATTGGAAAGGTTCCAAACAGCAAGGAGTTGCTGGTTTAGTGATAAAGACAAAGTATATAACTATAAATGAAGCTACAAGTTGATTGTTTGGATGAAAAGTTCATTATAGAACTAGGAATAGTTCCTAAGTCTCATCTTGGATCTAAACATGTGTTGTGGCACTTTCATTTGATTATAGGAATCATTGAAAGATGGGAAATCACTATAGAGATAGTGAACTCTCAAAAACAACATTACATATCCATTAACTAAAGCTTATCCAACAGCAGGATAATCGTCACTTAGAGAAGAAGGGTATGAGATACCATGGCGATTGGCTTTAGTGCAAGTGGGAGATTGAAAGTAGTATGCACACAAGCCAATCATGTTTGATGATAAAGCATATACTTTGTAACAATCTTATTCATTTATTAATAAAAAATATTAATTTATTAAAGGCTTTTAATTATCTAAATGATGCTGTTTTATAATATGCGATAAACCCATAGTTTTAAGCAATGATTTTAGAATAATGATGATGATCATTCTAATGACATCTAAATTCTTAGAAAGCTTAAAACTAAAATAGTTCCCAATCGTTGGATTACTAAATTGGGGATTAGTGAATCTGGATAGATTGGTGCATACGTTGCTTGCTCATTGAATGAGGATGATTGATCTCATGATCATTTATGTGGAGACACTAAAGCAAGTATGTAGGTGCTTATTAAAGAATAAGTTCACTGAATGTGGCTAGCTAAGGAATACCTAATGGAGTTTTACTTGTCTGTCAATAGGAATTCCTGTAGTGATAGTAGTACAAGTTATCCTTGGACTTGAGATCATCATAGTATTTTGTGTATGATAAGTTATACTTTGACTTATTCCTTAAGACCCTTAGGGTATATCAAAGGGTATGCTTGGGTATAATAAGTTGTACATGGAGATAATGTATGATCAATAAAGAATCTACCACTTATAGTAAAAGAAGGGAATTGACCTATGTGATTCGATAAATGACAACCCAGTAGTCCTTTGCCAAGGCAGAATGAAATTAGAAAGGAGTTTCTAATTTGCATTATTTGAAGTTGTGCATTTAAGAGTCGAAATACATATAATTAAATAAAATAAGACTTGACAGTAATTTCATGTCTTATATTTAATTGGGACATTATATGGTGGAAGGATTGAATTGTACGGTAACTATTTACTCAAATGTTCTTTTATGATTAATGTTGAAATCTATATTATCTGGAAAGTCGTTGATCGCTAGGGAGGCTTATCCCTATTGTAGAATAAATTTTATTTATTTAAATAAATTAAAATTTTAATTTATTTATTTAAATAAGATTAGAATTGTTCTAATTGATTTATTCACAACCGATTTAATATGGAGAACGTAAAGGGTCACACCATAAAAGGAAGAATAATTATTTAAGAAGTTAATGGTATAATCGTAATAATAAGTTAAGTATATTTAATTTAATCAATGGTGATAGAATAAATTAAATAACTTAATATTCATTATTTAATATTTTGGAAATATTAAATATAAATTAATAAGAGGAGTCTTATTATTATTATTATTATTATTATTATTATTATTATTATTATTATTATTATTATTATTATTATTTATTATTATTACTATTATTATTTTTAATTCCTAAAGGAGTTTGAGAATTAATTAATAAAAGTACTCTCATATATCCTAATAAGATTAGAAGACAAATTAATTAAAAGAGTTTAATTAATTATTCCTAATAAGATTAGGAACCTAATTAATTAAAGGAGTTTAATTAAAATAAAGCCCAATTCCTTAATTGTTAAGGAGGGTTACCTACATCTATAAATAAGAGTAGTCTTATTATGGGTGCAGAGTTGTTGTTGACTGTGACACCCCCAAAATAGGTATACATCACCCATCCCTGAGTTGTCAATACATGAGTACGAAAACAACTACAACTTTATTATTACAACAATGAAAGCGCTGAGTTTGAATACAAATATTATCTTCTAGACAATATCTATACTCAAATAAATCCTCATCACATTTATTGATACATTATTTTACAAAAATGGTGAGGACTACTAAACAACTCTCTCTAGAACCTTCATTCCATACCCCAGACTAAATTCTCGCTATATTCTCGCCTCCTGAGAAGAAAAATGGAACAAAAAGGAAAAGGGTGAGCTCAACTAGCCCAGTAAAGAATATTATGACTAAGATAATATACACCAAATTATCGTTAGTCCTCAACAGGGAAAAATCTAATAGAATACAATAGACAACAAGTTTTAAATCAGTATTCGCAGCGGAAATAATAATTCATTAGAAGAGTTAAGTAGAGAATGCAAACTACTATCTTCTATGTATGAATTTAAAAGTTCATTGTCTATCTTTAATCCCTGTAACATCAATCAATATATATCTAGAATCAAATATTCATTTTTTGCACTCTGAGCCAAAGATATTTATCAGTTGGTCATGTTCATCTAAACACTGCTTCATCTTTGCACTCACGGGCCAAAGATATTCATCGAAAATCATTCATCTTTTACTTTCTGAGCCAAATATATTCAATAATATCATCATTTAAGACCGAGGATGATGAAAAATATTTTTAAAGAAACGAATCCAGTGAAACAAAATGACAAGGATTAAGGATTAAGGATTCGTACTTTGTTTTATCCATGTCCAAAAATACCTCAAAAATAATCATAGTGGTGTAAAATTCAAGAATGATCAAAACATGGATACAATCAAAGCTAGTATCCACAATAGATATTTTAGACGAAAAGGAAAATTTTCATTTTTTGATGAATAATGTCGTATTCGTGAATAGTGTCGTATACGTGAATAGTAACTCCAACACCAAAAGTTTCAAATTTGATAAAAAACTTCAGATCAATATTTCAGCATAATGATATTGAAGAAATAATATCATTACGAAAAAAATAATATCCCTTACATCGAAAGATCAGTACTTCTAGCTGAAACACCGGATATAGGCTATGACTTGAACTTGCACCGTATAGCAATACTCAAAATATACTCAAAATACTCATCAGAATACGCTCGATAATATAAAGAGAAAACTTCAGTTTCTGGTGTAATTTTCAATTCTAACCTAAGCACCCTATTTATAGGAAAATGCTTAGAACATCAAAGTAGAAAATTTAATATAATATTAATATATAAATTAAATTTTCCTACGCCAACCTTCCAAGAACTGAATTCAGCTCATTCAACACACATGTGTAACACACCATAATGAAAAAAAAACGTTTTTGTTATTTAAAATATTTTAAACTTCCAAAAATCAATTATTTCGGAACTTGAACTTCAATAATTCACAATAAATAGCCCTTTTGTCGAAAAATTCAAAACTCATGACTTTTTATAGGAAATTCAATTCTCTACAACTTTACAGAAGAAAAGAGTTTCCAAATTCCAAATGTAAAATTGAAAAATCCACAAGCAGGCGATTTTACAAAGTATAATCATATTTCGATCAAGAAATGGGGTCCAATTTACACATAAAACATGCTTTAAATATTTTTGGTAACAAAAATACTCCTCCTCCATATATACTCATATATATCCCACATTCATCGTAAAAAATATCATCATTATTATATTATTAAAATATAATAATATATTTAAATGAATTATTTTATCGTAAAAAAGATAAAATAATAATTTTCAACAATTGTCACATTAAAAATTCTCTCCATCTATATCCACATAAAATGAATATTTTCTTTATCATATAAATCAATAATTAATTATTCACAAATAATATTACAGAATCACATTATTGACAACCAGGCAGTTCCCAAGAAAGAGGGGGCTTTCCAATAAGAATTTCTCCTTACTGGCGCGCAATTAGGTGACCAAACCTTTCCTTAGACAGAAATTTCTAGACATTGCCAATAATGTTATCTAATAATATTATTCAGATAATATGAATTATTGCTTCGATAATGAAAAATATTGTGTAATGACAATTATTGAAACAACAGCAATATAAAATATCAACGCAACAATTATTAAATCAATAAAATAAAATCTTGAGCGATAATTCTCAGTAACCATTATTGTGTAGTGCCTTCTTACGTAAGAATCAATAATTGGTGCAATACCGTGTAACTTCTTGTTTTTTACCACCATTAGTATTTTAACAAGTATTACTTGGTAACAACTACGCCGTTATTTTTAAACAACTTATATTTGTCGTTTTCTTCATCCAATCGCTTTCCGTTATGGGGCCCACACATGGCTGCGCCGTCGTACGAATATTCCCCGACAGTACGAATATTCCACGACCAAACGAATATTCTCCGACACCAATGAATATTTTATAACCACTTGTTTATTTTGAAATATTTGCGTATTTTACCCATAACTATCAACATTAATCAAATCAACCCTTACTATTTCAAAATAATAAATAGAGAAAATTAAATTTCATTAATAATAAGTTGGGGTCTTACAACCTCCCCTCCTTATGAAATTTCGTCCTCGAAATTGACGTACGTACCTGGTGTTTCGAAAAGGTGAGGATACCTCGCTTTCATTTCTGTTTCCAATTCCCGTGTCATTTCCTCTATAGCATGATTCCTCCACGAAACTTTAACTTGTGGTATGACCTTTGTGCGTAGGACATGCTCCTTCCTATCCAAGATCTTGGCGGTACCTCTTAAATACGTTAAGTCTTGGCTATCTCGTCTGGTTCTAACTTCTATAACTTGGTTCGGTCTTTTCACATATTTACGAATTACAGATATGTGAAACACATTATGAACACGAGACATACTTGGAGGTAACGCGAGTCTATAGGCTACATTTCCTACTTGGTCAAGAATTTGAAATGGACCAATAAATCGTGGATTGAGCTTTTCTCTCTTCCCAAATATTGTAACTCCCTTCCATGGAGCAACTCGCAACAATACATGATCCCCTATACTAAATTCCACGTCCTTTCGATGAAGATCCGCATAACTCTTTTGTCGATCTTGTGCCGTTTGTATATGTTGTGGAATCATTTGGATCTTTTTGGTAGTCATATGTACTAACTCGGGTCCCAACAATGTTGCTTCACCCACCTCATCCCAACATATTGGAGAGCGACACTTTCGTCCATATAATGCTTTAAATGGAGCCACACCTATACTTGCCTGATAACTGTTGTTGTAGGAGAATTCCACCAATGGTAAATACTTATCCCAACTGCCCTTGAAGTCTAGGACACAGAGTCTTAATAAATCTTCAAGAGTTTGAATAGTCCTCTCTGATTGTCCGTCCATTTGAGGATGGTATGCCGAACTAAATCGTAAATCCGTGCCCATAGCTTTTTGCAAGCTAACCCAAAATCTTGAAGTGAATCTTGGGTCACGATCCAAAACTATGGATACTAGCATGCTATGCAACCTCACAATCTCATTTACATATATACTAGCAAGACGTTCAAGGGAATAAGTCTCCCGTATCGGCAAGAAATGAGCAGACTTGGTTAATCTATCAACAATAACCCAAATAACATTGATGCCTTGAGAAACCGTAGGAAGACCCATAACAAAAATCCATGGTAATGTGTTCCCACTTCCATTTAGAATCTCAAGTGGTTGCAATGGACCCTTAGGTACTAGATGCTCCGCCTTTACACACGTTGACAAGTTAAACACGTTGAGATAAATTTTGCAATCTCTCTCTTCATATTGTTCCACCAAAATGTATGTCAAGATAACGATACATTTTGGTACTTCGAGATGGATTGCAAATGGTGTATTGTGTGCCTCCATCATAATCTTGTACTTCAAATCAGAGTCGTTAGGGACACAAAGTCTGGAATGGACTCGAAGTATTCCTTCTTCATCAATTCTCGCTTCCGGAATAGCACCTTCTTGTACTTTCTTCTTCATACGCATCACTTTCTGGGTTGGTGGCTTGAGCAACCTTAACTTTTCTATTAAAGTTGGCTCTGTCGCGATTATACTTGACATCATCGCACTCATTCCTGCATATAATCTTCTGCTCAACGTGTTAGCTACCACGTTCGCTTTTCCAGGATGGTATTGAATAGTGTGGTCGTAGTCTTTCAATAGCTCGAGCCAACGTCGCTGTCGCATGTTGAGTTCTTTTTGAGTGAAGAAATATTTAAGGCTTTTATGGTCTGAATATATCTCCACTTTCTCCCCATATAGATAGTGCCTCCATATCTTTAGCGCGAAAACGACTGCTGCCAACTCTAGATCATGAGTAGGATAATTCCTCTCATATTCTTTAAGTTATCGCGAGGCATAGGCTATGACTTTCCCACGTTGCATGAGAACACATCCTAACCCTTTGCCCGAAGCATCGCTGTAGATAACAAATCCATCCGAACCAGATGGTATTGTTAGAACAGGTGCCGAAATAAGTCTCCTCTTAAGCTCTTGGAAACTCTTCTCGCATTCTTCGCTCCAAACGAATTTTGTATCCTTCCGAGTTAGCTGGGTTAATGGAGTAGCGATTCAAGAAAACCCTTCCACGAATCTCCGATAATAACCAGCTAAGCCCAAAAAACTACGTACTTCAGTCACCAACTTCGGTTGCTCCCAACTTTGTATTGCTTCAATCTTCGCCGGATCAACACATACTCCATGTTTCGATACCACGTGCCCAAGGAATGCTACTTCCTCAAGCCAGAACTCACATTTCTTCAATTTGGCATATAGTTTGTTTTCACAAAGCCTTTGGAGTACCAGCTTCAAATGGTGCTCATGATCTTCACGACTTTTGGAATATATGAGGATGTCATCAATAAAAACAACAACGAACTGATCCAAATATTCCTTGAATACTCGGTTCATCATATCCATGAAAGCCGCAGGAGCATTAGTCAATCCAAAAGACATGACTAAGAATTCATAATGCCGTCACTCGAGTTTAAGGCGCCTTTGGAATATCCTCAGTTCTAATCTTCAGCTGATGATATCCAGAATGAAGATCGATCTTTGAAAAGAATTGTGCTCCTTGCAACTGGTCAAACAGGTCATCAATACGAGGTAGAGGATACCTATTCTTGATGGTGACATGGTTCAATTCCCGATAGTCAATACAAAGTCGCATACTCCCGTCTTTCTTCTTTACGAATAAAATAGGAGCACCCCAAGGAGATGTACTAGGACGAATGAAACCGATGTCCAATAACTCCTGTAGTTGGACCTTTAACTCCTGAAGTTCAATAGGAGCCATTCGATATGGGGTTTTAGAAATGGGCTTTGTACCAGGTTCAAGATCAATAAAGAATTTAACTTCACGTTCCGGGGGTAGACCGGGAAGTTCTTCAGGAAATACGTCAGGAAAGTCAATAACAACAGGAATATTATTCAAATTTGACGTGTCTTTATTCAAATCTATAACATGGGCTAAGAAAGCTTGACATCCATTTTTCAATAAACGAATAGCTTTATGATTAGATATGACGAGGATTGATTTTAATGGTTTAGTTGCTTGAATTAAATACAACGAGTTGTTTAGGAATATGAAAGCTAACAACCTTACGAAAACAATCAATCAATTTTGGCATGATGAGTAGTTAACCAATCAATCCCTAAAATCACATCAAAAGCAAGTATCTTTAAAGAGATAAGGTCAACAGGTAAGGTGATGGTGCCAACTTGAATCAAACAAGATTTATAAGCAGTGGATGTGATGAAAGTTTCTCCTAACGGAGTTTCCACAGATATGTCAAAGTCTAATTTCTCCGGAGTCAAGTTTAAACGTTGAGCACAAGCGGGAGAGAGATAAATGAATGGGTAGCCCCAGATCAAGTAAGGTATAAACTTCGCAAGAATTTATAAATAGCTTACTCGTGATCACCTCGTTTGGGTTCCTCGCATTTTGACCAGTCACAAAAAACGCTCTTCAAGGAACCGTTAACTTTGACTTTTCTGGGATAGTCTTTTGAGTCATCGTCCCCCATTGAACTAGGTTTCGCTTTCTTTGTACAATCTCGGCGATATGTCCTTCCTTTCCACAATTATAGCATACCTTGAATTGTTGGGGCGGTTTGGGTGATATGTCCCTCTTTCCGCAATTAAAACATATGAACGGTGGTCGTTCTCCTCCCTTAGAACCCATTCTGCCGGCACTGTCGTCTTCACATGGTCGTTGTTAAATCTCCTCTTTTTAAAATCTCCTCCTGACTCGCTTCTTCTATTTTCATGGCCATGATTACCACCAGAGTGGTTACCATTTTTGTCCGTCTTTTTCTTTTTTCGCTGGTTATCGTTGTTTTGTTGACTGCTATCTCCGGTATGATCCTGATTGTGGTCCCTCAGTTGACTATACTCGTTATCTCGCTCTAATAATTGAGCCCTGTTTACAACATCTGAATAGAGAGAAAATTTATGAGAAATGAGATATTGTCGTATGCCGGGTTTCAAACCTCTCAGAAACATCCACGTCATACGTTCCTTATTCTCCACCAAATGAGGTGCAAACCTGGATAACTCTGCAAACTTTGCCTCGTCTTCGAGACACCTTGCCATGTTGTTTTGTTCTAATCGATGAACTCCACTTCCTTCATATATGATGAACACTTTCGGAAAAGTATTTGTCATTAAATAGTTTCAAACGTCTCCCAAGACATCTTTGAGTCTTGGCGAGATGGAGTACGCTTCACGAGACTCCCACCAAGAGTCCGCCTCATTACACGGAACATAAAGGTGGCGAATGGAACCTTCTGTTCCTCCGTGCATCCCAAGACATCGAATATCTTGGTAATTTGCTTGACCCATGTTTCTGCCATGATCGGATCTGGCTTTCTCTTAAATTTTGGTGGTCCCAACTCTTTGAACTGCTTAGCTGTGACAACCCGTGAATTGCTATCATTTTCTCCTGTATTTTGAACACGAGTCTCCCTCGTCTGATTTTTCATGAACTACAAAAAGCTTCTAAACATCCCTTCGTTCATCATCTGCTCAGTGGTGTTGTTCACAGGAGGAACATTGTCAGCCTGTTGCACGTTCTCCTCGTTGGTGAGTATATGCATCTCCACGGTATCATTTCCACTATTAATATTCTCAGTCGACATTCTCAAATACTGTCATATAACAAGGGTTAATTAAGGAAATCAATATATCACATAATATCCCTATATACTGACCAACTAACAAATAAGCTTAGGTAGGACACACTAGCGAAGGATTTACTCGTCTCTCCCCTCCTAGTTCTATTCCTCGATTTCCGCCAGAGATCATATCCCTAAGCTCTGATACCAACTGTGACACCCCCAAAATAGGTATACATCACCCATCCTGAGTTGTCAATACATGGTACAGAAATAACTACAACTTTATTATTACAACAGTAAAACTGTGAGTTTGAATACAAATATTATCTTCTAGACAATATCTATACTCAAATAAATCCTCATCACATTTATTGATACATTATTTTACAAAAATGGTGAGGACTACTAAACAACTCTCTCTAGAACCTTCATTCCATAACTTGACTAGTACTCGCTATATCTCGCCTCCTCAAAAAAAAAAATGGAACAAAAAAGAAAAAGGGTGAGCTCAACTAGCCCAATAAAGAATATTATGACTAAGATAATATACAACAAATTATCTTTAGTCCTCGGCGAGGAAAAATCTAATAGAATACAATAGACAACAAGTTTTAAATCAATATTCACAATGAAAAATAATAATTCATTAGAAGAGTTAAGTAGAGAATGCAAACTACTATCTTCTATGTATGAATTTAAAAGTTCATCGTCAATCTTTTATCCTGTAACATCAATCAATATATATCTAGAATCAAATATTCATTTTTTTGCACTACTGAAGCAAAGATATTCATCGATTGGTCATGTTCATCTAAACACTGTTCATCTTTTACTACGGGCCAAAGATATTCATCGAAAATCATTCATCTTTGCACTACAGGCCAAAGATATTCAATAATATCATCATTTAAGACTGAGGATGATGAAAAATATTTTTAAAGAAACGAATCCAGTGAAAAAAAATGACAAGGATTAAGGATTAAGGATTCGTACTTTGTTTTATCCATGTCCAAAAATACCTCAAAAATAATCACAGTGGTGTAAAATTCAAGAATGATCAAAACATGGATACAATCAAAGCTAGTATCCACAATAGATATTTTAGACGAAAAGGGAAAATTTTCATTTTTCAATGAATAATGCCGTATTCGTGAATAGTGTCGTATACGTGAATAGTGCCGTATACGTGAATAGTAACTCCGACACCAAAAGTTCCAAATTTGATAAAAACTTCAGATCAATATTTCAGCATAATGATATTGAAGAAATAATATCATTGTGAAAAAAAATAATATCCCTTACATCGAAAGATCAGAACTTCTAGCTGAAACACCGGATATAGGCTATGACTTGAACTTGCACCGTATAGCAATACTCAAAATATACTCAAAATACACTCGATAATATAGAGAGAGAAAACTTCAGTTTCTGGTGTAATTTTCAATTCTAACCTAAGCACCCTATTTATAGGAAAATGCTTAGAACACCAAAGCAGAAAATTTAATATAATATTAATATATAAATTAAATTTTCCTACGCCAACCTTCCAAGAACTAAATTCAGCTCATTCAACACACATGTGTAACAGACCATAATGAAAAAAACGTTTTTGTTATTTAAAATATTTTAAACTTCCAAAAATCAATTATTTCGGAGCTTTGGAACTTCAATAATTCACAATAAATAGCCCTTTTGTCAGAAAATTCAAAACTCGCGACTTTTTATAGGAAATTCAATTCTCTACAACTTTACAGAAGAAAGATTTTCCAAATTCCAAACAGAAATTGACCGAAATCCACAAACGGGCGATTTTACAGGCTATAATCAAATTTCAGTCAAGAAATGGGGTCCACCAACATATAAAACATGCTTTAAATATTTTTGGTAACAAAAATACTCCTCCTCCATATATACTCATATATCTCACATTCATCGTAAAAATATCATCATTATTATATTATTCAAATATAATAATATATTTAAATGAATTATTTTATCAGAAAAAGATAAAATTTCAATTTTCAACAATTGTCACATTAAAAACTTTCTCCATCTATATCCATATAAAATCAATATTTTCCTCATCATATAAATCAATAATTAATTATTCACAAATAATATTACAGAATCACATTATTGACAACCAGGCAGTTCCCAAGAAAGAGGGGGCTTTCCAATAAGAATTTGTCCTTACTGGCGCGCAATTAGGTGACCAAACCTCTCCTTAGACAGAACTTTCTAGACATTGCCAATAATGTTATCTAATAATATTATTCGAGATAATATGAATTATTAGCGATAATGAAAATACCGTGTAATGACAATTATTGAAACAACAACAATATAAAATATCAACGCAACAATTATTAAATCAATAAAATAAAATACTGAACAGTAATTACTGTAACCATTATTGAGTAGTGCCTTCTTACGTAAGAATCAATAATTGGTGCAATCTGGTGTCTACTCTTGTGTTTTAACCACCGAGTATTTTAACAGTATTAACGGTAACAACTACGTCGTTATTTTTAAACAACTTATATTTGTCGTTTTCTTCATCCAATCGCTTTCCGTTATGGGGCCCATACATGGCTGCGCCGTCGTACGAATATTTCCCGACAGTACGAATATTCCACGACCAAACGAATATTCCCCGACAACAATGAATATTTTATAACCACTTGTTTATTTTGAAATATTTGCGTATTTTACCCATAACTATCAACATTAATCAAATCAACCCTTACTATTTCAAAATAATAAATAGAGAAAATTAAATTTCATTAATAATAAGTTGGGGTCTTACAACCTCCCCTCCTTATGAAATTTCTTCCTCGAAATTGACGTACGTACCTGGTGTTTCGAAAAGGTGAGGATACCTCGCTTTCATTTCCGTTTCCAATTCCCAGGTCATTTCCTCTGTAGCATGATTCCTCCACAGAACTTTAACTTGTGATATGACCTTTTTGCATAGGACATGCTCCTTCCTATCCAAGATCTTGACAGGTACCTCTTCGTACGTTAAGTCTTTGGCTATCTCGTCCAGTTCTAACTCTATAACGTGGTTCGGGTCTTTCACATATTTACGAAGTACAGATATGTGAAACACATTATGAACACGAGATATACTCGGAGGTAACGCGAGTCTATAGGCTAATTTCCTACTCGGTCAAGAATTTGAAATGGACCAATAAATCGTGGATTGAGCTTTCCTCTCTTCCCAAATATTGTAACTCCCTTCCATGGAGCAACTCGCAACAATACATGATCCCCTATACTAAATTCCACGTCCTTTCGATGAAGATTCGCATAACTCTTTTGTCGATCTTGTGCCGCTTTGTATACGTTGTCCGAATCATTTGGATCTTTTCGGTGAGTCATAATACGTCTTAACTCGGGTCCCAACAATGTTGCTTCACCCACCTCATCCCAACATATTGGAGAGCGACACTTTTGTCCATATAATGCTTCAAATGGAGCCACACCTATACTTGCTCGATAACTGCATTTGTTGTTGTAGGAGAATTCCACTAATGGTAAATACTTATCCCAATTGCCCTTGAAGTCTAGGACACGAGTCTTAATAAATCTTCAAGAGTTTGAATAGTCCTCTCTATCGTATACTTGACATCATCGCACTCATTCCCCGCATATAATCTTCTACTCAACGCGTTAGCTACCACGTTAAACTTTTCGGGATGGTATTGAATAGTGTGGTCGTAGTCTTTCAATAGCTCGAGCCAACGTCATTTGCCGCATGTTGAGTTCTTTTGAGTGAAGAAATATTTAAGGCTTTTATGGTCTTAATATATCTCCACTTTCTCCCCATATAGATAGTGCCTCCATATCTTTAAGCGCCAAAAAAACAGCATTGCGCCAACTCTAGATCATGAGTAGGATAATTCCTCTCATATTCTTTAAGTTTGTCGCGAGGCATAGGCTATGACTTTCCCGTTACATGAGAACACATCCTAACCCTTTGCACGAAGCATCATTTGTAGATAACAAATCCATCCGAACCAGATGGTATTGTTAGAACAGTCTTAGAAATAAGTCTCCTCTTAAGCTCTTGGAAACTCTTCTCGCATTCTTCGCTCCAAACGAATTTTGTATCCTTCCGAGTTTGCTGGGTTAATGGAGTAGCGATTTGAGAAAACTTCCTTTACCGGTTAACGACTTCATGACATACGGAGATGTCTTACTCAATACATTCATCATCTTCTTCTTATAACTCTCCTAGGACTCAGCACACATCGTGTCTCTGCTAGTAGTCCATATGGTACTCTGAGTGGTTTCCCACAAACAACCAACAAATAAGTTCCCGTCTCATCTACACTGCCTACACAGTGAGTTAGATCGGTTGCCAGTTTTGTATATACCTTCGCTCTCTGAAGGAATTGTTTAGCCCAGCTCCCATATGTCAACCATCAAAGGTTACAATTGTACTACAATCTAACTTATCTTAACTTGTCCGAACTATTAAACTATAATGTTCGTTAAGTCAAATTCATATTCTTTATGGCTTTCTGGCAACTAAATGCGATACCTCAGGATTTATTCATCATCGTCTAAGTCATACAATCTTTTGTATACTCAGAACGATCATTTCATATTCATTCTACGCATTTATAGCGTTAAACATTTTACGTTACCTTATTCTTATCTTACTACGTCTGATTAATTTAACTCGGAGCGTCATCCAAGTTATAAACATTAACTCGGCTTCTTTTATGTTATACAACTAGGGTATACTTAGAACGTTCGTCCAACGCGAATACGATTCACAAGGATCGTTTACGTATTCAACGTTTACGTTGCTCGTCTCTCACTTTCTCATTCAACCTTTACTCAAGGTTTTAATCGCTTTTGATCGTTAACTAGCCCATGAACCCCATGTTCTTTATTCTTTCTTAATGTGGAAGCCATACCGATCATTGTATGCTAAGACCGATCGTTCGTCGCAACAGCGTTGCGTTCACAACGTCTAAACGCTTTACACTAATCTCTCATTACCATGACATAACATCGAAATGTTATTCATTAAATTCATCACTCAACGTCTAAGGAATCACAATCATAGCAATCCCTCACTTTCGTTTCATCATGACTACGGTCCTCGGATATCGGTTACGTAATCTAGTTTTTACATTCTTTTAGTCTCATTTAATCTTTCTGTTCAACCTTTACTAAAGGTTTAACTTACTTGATTAAGCGTTATTTTAGGTGAACTATATGTTCATACTTCTTTCTTGCACATCCCCCAGTAATTGAGAAATAAAAATATCATTTATGGGCATTGCTCTGCATCATTGACTGTGTACTGTTTCTTCCTTCCTCTCGTATGACTGTGGCTGACCTACTTTCTCTCTCTTCTTCCGGTGCAGCTCAAGTCCTTTGTTATCTCTCATGTTCTTTGCCAATTAACAACAAATTGAAACTTAGAGATCATGTGCTGCAGGTGCCACTTCTCAGCTTCGGTAAATGACTGCTGACACTGAAACCTAAACCCTAGAAAAAATTCTAAGTCTTGCATTAAGTTTGAGACGCGTACTTTACGATCTCATAACTTCTTCGTTATAACTCGGAACGAGGTCGTTCCAAAGCCATTCTCTTTCTTATCTTATGTACTTCGATTAGCCATGGATAGAATTTCATTCTGAATCCATTAACATGCCATTCAATTGGCTTAATCTTCGTTCTTCGTTCATGTTTACGTTATTAACGTTCTTCGTTCATTCGTTCGTCCGTAATTCGGTCATCCGAACTCGGAATTCGTTTGTTCTTGAGTCTACGACTCACATTTTCAACATTCTCTTACATTCTTATGAAACCCTACACGTTCGGGTTCATTTACTAACTTTCTAATTCTCGTTCGTCTTTTACAAAAAAATTTTCATAACTTCGTTATAGCTAAGTTTTAATCTGTTCTTCATGAACGTTTCTAACGTTCCTAACCAAACAATAAGTAACTAACTTATACACGATGGTTTTAAACTTGTCCATCAACAACAATTACACTACGATGTTTTTAAATTTGTCCATCAACAACATTCTTCACGTTCTTCACGTGTTCTTCGCGTTCTTCGTTCGTTCTTCATTTTAATCAATATTTTGAATTACGATTCTACTTTTTCTTGGAATTTGATGTTATAGAACCCAATTCCTTACTTAATTCACCTACTCGTTCTTAAGATTCATTCGGATCGCTCAAAATCCTTACGAATCTTATACTTCCTTTAGAAATTTACAAACTAAACTTCTAATTGTTATTTCTTCGTTTTCTCATGATTTCAACCATATGAAATCATTACTAATCTATTTTACTTCTTATTCTCATTAAGTTATGTTTTAACATATTAAACTTAAAGAAAATAATAGAAAAAACTAGGGTTCGGATTACCGTTCTTCTTTAAACCTCTTTAGTTAGACAAAGCCGGCGATTTGCGAGCTTTTCTATTTCTCGATCACTTTTGATCCGAGCATTCATGCTCATACTCTTCCTTATTCTTCTTCTCCAAGCTCTCAAGCACTCTCTCTAAGGTGTAGGATTTTTAAAAATCCAAAATAATGAATTTAAGCTTTCTATTTATAGAAAACCAAAGCTTAGGGCAAATCGATCATTTCGCCCCCACCTCCTTACTATTCCAAACTTAGCCACCAAGTTTACTTGGCCACCACCCTTTCTTGGTGGCCAAGTGGCCGGCCCACATGCCCATGGGCCACCCCATAGGTTGCCCCAATGGTTCTTACCCATCCGTTTATCCATCGGTTCGATCCGCGGTTTCTTTTCTTGGTTTGGGCCTTAACCCTTATTCTTATTGTGCCTAACTTGGGCTTTATTTCATAAATCATTGGGCTTGACATAATCTAAGTCCAATTGGATTCTACAAAGTCCATGAACACAAAGTCCATTAAGACTAATCGCATTCTACGCATTCCATTCTCGTATTCTCGTATTCTCTTCGTATATCGTTCGTACGATATTCGTATTATACGTCGTACTAATCTTCTTACTATACTCGTATAATAACTCGTATCATACTCGTATTTCTCATGCATAATAACCCTAATTATTATACGTGATCATAACATTCTCGGAACTCACTTTCCCTAACCCTTAGGTTTTGAGTCCGCAGGCGAAAACTTCATTTTTGCCATAACTGAAATATTATTGAATATTGCATCACGTCTCAAGATTATACGTAATCAATAACTTCTCGGAATTTCAAAATAAATCTCCGAGCAGAAATGGGTGAATAGTGCCTATTTCGTCTTTTTCCCCGAAAATATTTTTTGTTCTCGGAAAATTTTTATTTTCGTCTTGAAAATTCTTACTCGTTCAGTCTAGCTCGTAGCCAGAATTCTCCCTTTTAATAATCATTCTAGGTTATAGAATGATTAATAAACACATATCACAGAATAGTATTAATAAAAATTTATTTTATTAATAATTAATTCTTTAAACTAAATTTCTGGACAATCCGATTTTCCGGGTTGTCACAGGGTATGATTCTTGTTCTTCATATCTTTTTGTTTAATTAATAATTGTGCATAAAGGATGATCCGGCTATATGGTTTGTACAATTTTAAACTCTGATTTTCCACATTTCCGCTTATTTTGTGCAATTTGATTGCGTTCAAGAATATTACAAACTTAACATTCTTGTGTGTGGATGTTGCATTTATATTTGAATGAATGTGTACTAATGCATTTACTTACTGCACTTAGTGCTTTTCACCATATCTGCTTATGATATTAGTGCTTCGCACATGTCATCATTTCCATATAGTGAGACGTGATGTATGTGAATGTATGTTGTGTGGTTCCTCCACCAGGAGGCTATCCTGTCGGTGTTTGATTACTGGACTCATAGGAAGACTAATTCCAATGAGGATCAGGAAAGGCACCACCTAAATTCGCTCCAGTTGAAAGACCGGATTAACTTCCGGTCAAGTAAATTGCGATGATTTGGGAACCTTCATGCCGAAAAACCGCAAGAGTAACCTAAGATAGGTTAGCCTCTGATAAACCAAACGCGGAGGAAAGTCTCTTCATACTTTCACATTTCAATTACTTGTAAATTCAATTACTTGTAATTTCATTTCCATGTAAATCTCAATGTAATGGAAAATATGAAGGAATATGTGTACATGCCTTCCCTTTATATCAAAACCTGACATGCTATCTTGTCAACTGACATTCGTTTCGCAGGTCGATACTCCTAAACGGACACATTACATAATATTGCTATATTCACTAAGACTAAACTACGTAAGTCTTTTTTGTAGGGATATAATTGGTCCAGTAACCCGATCAAAATCCAAAGAGGCCACAAGCCTACAACCAATTATTTCTTCATCTGACCAGACTGATCTTAATCCAGTTTCTCGCGAAGAATGCGACGAATTAAGTAAACAAATCACAGATTCGGCTGTTTTGCTTAAAGAACTCACCAATCTACTCAGGGTACAAGGATACCTGTACATGCTAAATCCGACGCACAAGGAGGAACCCAAGGTCCGGATACTGCTAGTCCCAGTCACAGGAATCCTCATAAGCATAGACAGATTCCTTCAGCTTCAGCCACACAGTGATTATCTCCACCTATAGTTCCTGAGCCTGTATGGTCTCCGATAAAGGTGCCTGCCCATGTAATTTCTATGTTATTTCCTAAGCCGATACCGGTAAAGGAGAAGGAAGTCTTTGTTCCAGATCCCAAAGTGGAAGAAGAGGAACAAAGAATTAAACAAGATATCGTCAGAATGATGTCCAACGTACGCATCATTGTCCATGATGAACACAAAAAAAGATACACCCCAGACGATGATTACCCATACATAATGGTCATCATTCGGGAAAAGGAGGATGATGATAGCCCCTCCACCACTGCAATCCACCAGAATTATGCCCTCGACAATTGGAGCAACACTCCTTTCATTTGCCAACGAGGGTAAAAAAGGAAGAAAGTCTTTATGCCCTGTAGATAGCAATCATGGCGACTTTAACAGAGCGACATCTCTACCAGAAAGAGCTGTCAACATCAAATCCCAAATCCACCTTATGGTACAGAGGTAAAAGCTTCTTGCGATCTCGACGTCTTATCATCCCATCTGTCAAAGCAACTACCTTAGACAACAAGAAACCGGATATTGGGTCCCTTACAACAAGATTGGGGAAATCTCGGAAGCAGCGATAACTCAACACTGGGGAATTTATCAAACTATCCTAAAGTGGAAAATGCACCAGTCAGTGCCATCAGCATGGTCCATCATCATCTCAATAGCGATTTCGATATTATTCACTTGCGATTTGGTTAACAAAGAGAGTCTCTTGTATGAATCTCTGGCAACAACTTGCGGAATGACTAGGGCATTTTGCAATTCCAAGAAATGGAAGGAGCTTAAGACGGGATCAAGCTTCTCATCAAAAGAAAGGGGAGAACTCCTAAAAGAAATCATGGCGACTTTAGCGAGCCCCTACGAAAGAACGTAGTCATGCGAAGCAAATCTACACCATGTTCAAAAAGGTTCTTAACTCAGGAGCAGAAGGCCAACGATGAAAGGTCTAGCGAAGCAAATCTACACCATCAAACATGTTAACCTACGTCAAGTCCTCATTAGTTGAGGCCTCTACACCTAAGTTCCAATCTGAGCAGCGAAAGAACGAGTTACAACCCCCAGGGATGTCAGCGGAATTCAGGTCATCAGTTCAACCGGATTGCGAATCAAGCGCTCAAGAAAATGGGGCACAAGCACCCAACAACGAAAGGAAACTCCAAATCACCTCAAAAAGGGTGAGACATCTGGTGGTTGTCATCAATCAAGCGTAACATCAGGCGAAGTCTAGTGAAGTAATCCATGGAATATTACTTCAGTGAATGTATCGAAAGATGTGGTATTCTAAACTATTGGCATCCAGTGAAACATCAAGACAATTCAGCGATGAAAGCTTCGTATGCCACCATTCGAGTGGGAACCGAAATAGTTTGGCGATTAGCAGGGTAGGCACCGTTGCAAACTACCAGCGTATACATTGGGAAGGTCTGGTGATTTCAGAATGTCATCCCCATCAGAGATGTAGAAAACATCTCAACTTATCTTCATTAAACAATCATCGGCGACACTGATAAAAAGCCAAACCGTTGGAGTCAACACCAGCATAGGCATTAACAATGATTGGTAAAGGTAAAGCGATTTGCGAAAACATTTTAAACATTCATCATAACATTCATTACATTGCGATTTGCGAAATGCAAAATGCGATATGCGATTTGCGAAATGTGATATGCGAAATACGATGTGCGAGTTGCGAAGTGCGATTGGCCAAATGCGAAAAGCGAAGTGCAAAATGCGATGTGCAATTTGTGAACTGTGATTTGCGAAAACATGTTAACATTCATCATAAACATTCATTACATTGTGATTTGCATCATTAGAAATAACTTGTCATATTTTCAAGTGTCTATTAATCTTTATCATGTCCATTCCATTGCATTGCATAAACCTGATAAAGAGGGGCATCTATAGACACTAAAAAATTTCTTTGCCTGTTACTAACCATGCAGGAGGGCAAAAGCCTCTTTTTCACACTCTAGAGATAACCTTGGAGGATCACAATATCAATTTTAAGTCCGGGAAAGTCAGTTTTAACCTTGGAGATAGCCTCGGGGGATCAAGTTCAAAGCCTGGAGATAACCCCAGGAGGTCAATCCAACCTTAGAGATAACCCTGAGGACAGTCAGAGTCAATAGCAGGCCAACTTCAGAGATAACCTTGAGAAAAGACTGCTACAATTACGAGAAAACCGGTGATAACCCCAGGAGGGGCAAAATGGTCATTTTGCCAACTCAACTTCAACTCACATCAAATTAACTCATTTCAACTCAAATTACTTCAATAGAAGTCCCACGAGAACCATATCTTAACTTTCAAGCGCAAACTACGCAAAATGGCTCAACGGACTACCTGACGGAAACCCGGGAATGCCATTTTGGTCATGGACCCATCTTCTTGGAATTAAAAAGGGCAAATCCTATGTCATTATGTAGCTCTCTGAAAGAGCTTTCCAGAATGGTATGACACACTTCCATCGGACTCCCAGATTGAAAGTTATGAATAACCGAGTGAACAACGCATTGTCCGAGTGTACGTACTTTGACACGGCGGGACCCACATCCTGGGCATCCCGGGTAGCCGCAGGTAGACCTGCGGCTCCCCCCTCTACAAATAGAGGGCTTGGGGTGACCATAATTAAAAGAGAAATGGCGAGGAAGCCCTGTCCAACTTGTTCTGTACACACTATAAATTGAGTGCTTTCTCATTTTAAACACTTGTGAGCTTATATTCTGTCATATTTTTACCCGCGGGATCCGAATGTTCATCACTTTAAAGATATATAAGTCTTATTTGGCAGCCCACTGTAAGCCTTCTCACACACTTTAAAGCCTTTCCCTTCATCTTTGACTTCACGGTTTTGGGTTAGTTTGCAGAAAGCTATGGGCACGGATTTACGATTCAGTTCGGTATATCATCCTTAGATGGATGAGAAATCAGAGAAAACTATTCAAACTCTTGAGGATCTATTAAGACTCTGTGTCCTTGACTTCTAAGGAAGTTGGGACAAGTTCTTGCCATTAGTGGAATTCTTCTATAACAATAGTTATCAAGCAAGTACCGTCATGGCTCCATTCGAGGCGTTGTATGGATGCATGTGTCGTTCTCTGGTATGCTGGGAGGAGGTGGGTGAAGCAACGTTGTTGGGACCGAAATTGGTACGCATGACAATGGAAAAGATTCAAATGATCCGGCAACGTATAAAAACCTCACAAATTCGACAAAAGAGTTATGTTGATCTTCATCGAAGGGAAGTAGAATTCAATGTTGGAGGTCATGTGTTGTTACGTGTTGCTCCATGGAAGGGAGTTACAAGATTTGGAAAGAGAGGAAAGCTCAATACTCGATTCATTGGCCCATTTGAAATCCTCGATCGAGTAGGAACTGTGGCCTATAGACTCGCCTTAACTCCAAGTATGTCTCGTGTTCATAACGTTTTTCATATATCTATGTTATATAAATATATGGAAGACCCGAACCACATTATTGATTTAAAACCGGATGACATAGCGGAAGATTTAACGTATGAAGAGGTACCGATTAAAATCTTGGATAAGAAGGAACATATTCTACGCTCCAAGGTTATACCTCAAGTCAAAGTTTTATGGAGAAACCACGATGTGGAGGAAATGACTTGGGAGTAAGAATTTGAAATAAAATCAAGGTATCCTCACCTCTTCGTCATACCAGGTACGTACCCCAATTTCAAGGACGAAATTTCATAAGAAGGGGAGGTTGTAAGACCCCAACTTTTATGAATAAAGATTAATTTCTCTAAATATCATTTTGAATATTATGGTGTGGATTTGATATAATGTTATGGCTGTGGGTAATATTTACGAATTTTGCAAAGTAAGCAAATTGTCATAAAATATTCGATTGGTCGGGGAATATTCGTACGACGGTTCAATCATTGGTGGCCCCCACAACGAAATTATTGTCAGAGTTAGAAAATGAAAGAAATAACTTTTTTTTAAAAATAACGGCAAAAGTTTTACCGTTAATTATTGAAATACCTGGTGATAAAAGTACAGTAATACGCGTGGTTGCATAGTAGCACATGGTATTGTACAGTATCTGTAATTATTGATGCTTTAATGAGAAGTCACTCATTTTTATTCAATTATTGCCACAGTAATTGCTGCATAGTATATAACATTATTAATTCAATTATTGTCGCAATATTTTATATTATTAATTCAATAATTGAGACGACAAAGTTATTCATATTATTATTCTATCGAAGAAAAGGGTTTGGTCACCTAATTGCGCGCCAATAAGGAGAAATCCTTATCAAAAAGCTCCCTCTTTCCTGAGAATGATCTGGTTGTTAATATTGTGAATTATAATATTAATGATGATTGTTTTTAAAAATGTGTTTTCAGAAACCATGGTTTTTTTAATGTAAAATAGAATATATTATATTTTATTATTTGCATAGTACTGCATAGTGTTGCATAGTACTGCATAGTAAAATCAAAAAAAAAATTCAGTCGACACCCGTGAATTCGTTCAAATTTCCACTTTGCAGTCCATGATTTTCTAATTCAAATAGTATCATGCCATTCTTCTATAAATAGGATGCTTAGTTTAGAAATGAATTACACCAGAATCAGAGAATTCTTCTTCTATAATATTGAGCGTATTTCTTTAGAGTTTAAGGAAGTTTTAAGTGTAGAAAACAATATAAGTTTTCTTCAAGAATATCCCCGCCATACTAGTCAGAAATACTCTCCATTTAAGGTAAGGGATATTATTTTTGTTCAATATTCATATAAAATAATATTTTCTTCTATACTTTGTAGTATGTAAATAATATTATTTCATTTCAGATTTCGAATGCTACACTCATTTTGTTAAGTATTACTTCTATACTCCTTGAAATTAGTAGAATATCCTTGAAATTTGAGCCTCATTTAGTATCATTTCACAAGTATATTTTTTCTAGACATTCTTGTTAAATTTTAATCTTTTCATGCTGGAGTACTATTGATGAGTGGGTTTTATACCTACGATTTGGCCTCTAATTCGAGCTTAAACTGTGTTAAGATTGTATAATTATGTTCACTTTTACTTGTTTAATGTTGTTTTGTGTTTAGGTGTGGTGGCGTAACATTTGTGGCTTAAAAGATGGTTTTGAGGCAAAATTTGGCAAGAAAAGGAGCTAACAATGGACTTCTGCAGAATGGACCCCCGCCGAGGCAGACATTCTACATGAAAAACCCTCACGGGGCAAGCGCGTGATTTCGACTAAAGATAGTAGCACCCCCAAAATGGTGGCACTTAAATAAGAAAAAACCCATTTGGGAAATGAAGGAGTGGAAAAAGCCGAATCTGTTGCGATTGTGTTACTACAGTGGCGTGTAGAAATGAGGTTGGCATGGTTTGGAACTATAATTGGCATCGAGTTATGGTCAGAATATATGTCTTAAGCTGTATATTAACAAGAAACAACAAGGGAGAAGAGTTCATACAATTAATCATACAATCAATTTGCAATTAGAAGCCCTAAATTTGAGCAACAACATTGGAGGAAGGATTGAAGGTTAAAGTAACGAGAATTGCAAATTGGAGCTAAGGAAAAGGGTGGTTCTGGATTCATTCTCTTTCTTTAATTCAATAATTGTAATTGAGATGATGATTACTTTGATGAATTTAGTGTTTAATTCATTTGGGATGAACTAATTTACTTATTAGGCTTATGACGGATCTTATGGTTGAACGATGATTATGTAACCTTTAATTTTAGTTTAATAATCTATCTTTCAGTTTATCTATTGTGATTTGTGATTTAATTTATGAATTGTTTGATCACCAATTTTGTGTGGAATTGTATGGACTCGAGAGATGAAATATGAATCTAGACTTAGTCACTATAGCATGTGTTCTTGAATTCTGTGAGTGAATGGAATCTTGATGAATGTTAGGGTAGAGATATGCTTAACATCGCATGTAGTCGAATAGAGAAATTGAATTTAAACCTTCTTTGATTGTAATTCACATAGAGATATAGTGAATTAGTTGATTAAGGTGGTTAGCTTAATTCTATCTACTTTGTGGATTTAAGTTAATATGGTATTAGTGCATTGAGAGATGGCTAGTTCTACTTGAGTTTTCTTGATTAATAAACTAGGATAGTAAATTGAACTGGAATAGGGTGTAGTAATTAGAGTGATACTGAACGTGAAGTTGTAAGCCTAATTCTCCATTATTTACTTGAGATTACAATTTTTGAGTTTGTTGATTGCTTAGTATTTTTATGTTTTTACTTTTTAATAGTATAATAATTGAATTGGATAGTTTAATAAAATTGGGATTAATATAAAGCTGGTAATTGTTAGGATTCTTTTCATACTAGTCTCTGTGGGAACGATACTTGATTTATCATTATATTAATTGTTGACCACGTACACTTGGCGTGTGAGCGTATATAGATTTTATCCAACAAGTTTTTGGCGCCGTTGCCGGGGACTTAGTCAAGTATGCCACTCCCAAGGTGACTGAACTTTAGTCAAGTATCACCAGGCCGACGATTGCTGCAAATACATTTGAGATTAAGCCTAGGACTATTCAGATGATTCATAATTCATTTCAGTTTGGGGGACTAGCCAATGACGATCCGAATGAACACTTGGTCATCTTTTTGGAGATATATAACACCTTCAGTTACAATGGGGTGTCAGATGAAGCAGTCAGACTTCGCTTGTTCCAATTCATTTTTTAGGACAAGGCGAAGAGTTGGTTACATTCTCTACCATCGGGATCAATAACTACTTGGGAAGACCTTGCTCAGAAGTTCCTGGCTAAATTCTTTCCACCAGCCAAAACTGCAAAGATGAGAAACGAGATCACCATGTTTGAGCAGCAGCATGGGGGGTCTTTATATGGGGCATGGGAACGGTACAAGGAATACATTTTACAACGGGTTGAATGGGAATCTCAGGACTAGTATAGATCCAACTTCGGGTGGAGTGTTTATGGCCAAGAGTTACGAGGAGGCATATGAGTTAGTTAAAACTGTTGCAGCTAATAACTACCAGTGACCTACATCGAGGATGACATAACTTAAGGTAGCTGGGGTTTTAGAGGTAGACGAGGTAACCGCGTTGGCAGTACAGATTTCTACCTTATCAAAGAAAATGGATACTCTGATGGGTGTACAACCACAACAGGTGGCTTATGTTTGCGAGTTATGTATAGGAGAACATCCTACAGAGCAGTGTGCCATTAGCCCAGCATCGGTTCAGTTTGTGGGAAGCTACAATAGGATTCCACAGAACATGTATCAAAATGCCTACAACCCGGGGAATAAGAACCATCCTAACTTTTCATGGAGCAATAATCAATATCAGCAGGCTCCACGACCTTCTTATCCCCCGGGGTTCCAAAATCAGCATCAACAAGTAACTCCACATCAAGAAAAGAAAACAGATTTAGAAGAGCTTTTAATGAAATACATATCGGGAAACGAGGCGGCAATGAAAACACAAACAATGACCATCAAAATTTAGAAAATCAGATGGGACATCTTGCCTTAGCATTGAATAATAGGCCGCATGGGACTCTACCTAGTGACACAAAAAAGAATCCGAAGATGAATCATGACCAGTGTCAAGAAATCACGTTGAGGAGTGGTAAACATCTTGATGGGAAAAATTTCAGAAAACTCAGCACAACAGGATGTCATGGAGAATGAAAACAAAGTTGTTGCAGAGGAACAGGATGGAGAAAAACAAGGGGACAAGAACAAGTCAGATGTGGAGCCAATTGTGTATCCTCCACCACCGTTTCAGCAGAGGGTCCAAAAATAGAAATGAGATAAGCATTTCACCAAATTTTTGGAAATTTTCAGGAAACTTCAAATAAATATTCTGTTTGCAGAAGCCCTAGAACAAATGCCTAGTTATGCCAAATTCATGAAGGGTATTCTGTCTAGGAAGAAAAAGTTAGAAGATTATGAAACTGTGGCTTTGATGGAGGAATGTAGCCCAGTTTTACAGCGAAAGTTACCTCCAAAGTTGAAGGATCCAGGGAGTTTTACTATACCTTACACGATTGGTAACATGGCCTTCAAAAAGTGTTTGTGTGACTTGGGAGCAAGTGTAAACCTCATGCCATTATCCATTTACACCGAATTGGGTCTACTAGCTCTAAAGCCTATAAACATATCACTGCAGTTAACGGATAGATCGCTAACATATCCGAGAGGCATTGTGGAGTACATTTTGGTTAAAGTGGACAAATTCATATTTCCAGCTGACTTCATAATTTTGGATTTTGAGGAAGACAATAACATCCCAATCATCTTAGGGAGACCATTCTTGGCTACGGGCAAGACTCTCATCGATGTGCAAAAAGGTGAATTAACTATGAGGGTCCCAAGATCAGGAAGTCACATTCAATGTGTTCAAAGCCATGAAGTTCCCTACGGATGAAGATGAGTGCTTCCAGGTTGATGCCATCGACCGGATAGTCAAGGATGATATGGTAAAAAGTTTGGTTAGTGATCCATTGGAAACTACACTGCTGGGGGATGAGAATTTGGATGATCCAGAGTTCGTGGATTATTTACACATGCTGGATGCATTGTCGAGGGTTAGTAAATTTAAAGTTCCATTCGAACCATTACACACGGAGGAAAAAGCTTCAGCTCAGATGAAACCTTCACTAGAGGAGCCACCCACTCTTGAGCACAAACAACTTCCTAAACACCTCAGGTATGCTTATTTAGGTGATTTAAATACTTTACCTATTATTATTGAATCTGCACTTAACGAATTGCAGGAAAGTAAATTACTGAGGATTTTGAGAGAATACCGATCACGCAATAGGCTTGACCATTCACCGAGATATAAAGGGGATTTAAAGTGTAATATTAAATATTTATTAATTTATATAAGTATTTAATGGATATGTTTATTGTTGAATAAATAATTGTTCAATTTGAGTTGATGTGGTTTAGTTAATTATTTGTTGAATAAATAATTAAATATTAAATATTTATTTGCAATATTAAATATTTATTTAGAAGTTGAATTATATAAGTATTTAATTCGGATGGCAATTTGAGTCGATGTGGTTTAGTTAATTATTTGTTGAATAAATAATTAAGGAGCTAAGAAAATTAATTGTTATGAGATTATATACCAATTTAATTTAATAAGTAAGTTAGAGAGCTTATAAGGATTAAATGAATTATAATATTTTAATTGGAATTTGTGATTTAAAATAAAGTGTTAGTTGGTTAAATAAAATTATAATTATAAAGAAATTATAGTTATGTGATAATGATTTATGTGTTAAAGTAATTTAATAGATTAGTATTTGAATTGATTAAATTGATTATTTAATTTAATAGAAGTGTGACAAATAACCTTGCTATAAAGGAGTTATTAAAATAAATTAAAAGAGTTTAATTTAGTTTTTGCCAAACATGTCTTATCGCATAATAAGTCTTTAATCTAATAATGTTTTATCAAACAAGGTATAAGGATTAATCCATTTGTTTTAGTTAGACTTACCCAACAAGGTGTAAGGATTAAAGAGTTATTTTATTAAGTTTAGCCAAACAAGCCTTATGGCTTTTTGATTTTCAAAATAATATAATTGATGTCATTATATTATATACTAAATATATATATTATTATATACGTATATATTATATAGATGAGAGAAGAAAGAAATACAAATTTGAAGAAAAGAAGAAGAAGAAGAAGAAGAAGAAGAAGAGAGAAGAAGAGAAAAAACTAGAGAGAATTTGAGAGAAATCCTAATGTGGTTTTGAGAAAGGAATTGAGAAAAGAAGTTGATAATCAAAAGTAGCCATCATCTTCTTAATCAAAGGTAGAGCTTAACCTTTTCTTTAAAAGTTTAGTTTTCTTCTTCTTCCAAAAAGTTCTCTCGTGAAATTTTATAAAAGATAAATTGATGGTGTTTATGGTTATATGATAAATTATTGATTATAAGATGATTTCATGAGTTTATATATGATTTATAGAGAAACTAGTTCATGTATGTATGTGTTTTGTGGAAGAAAATATATTACAAAGTTTATATGAAAATATATATAATAATACGCTTAATTTAAAATAGAAATTAAGGTTTAATTAGTTGTTAAATTGATAAATTGATTATGGAAATTGATAGAGTATGTATAATCATAACTATGATGTTTTGAAATTTCTGCTTGATTGAAAAACAAAATCACAAAGTTGATTTTCATTAAAAATGTCAACAATGGAGTTTTTGCCAAAAACATTGAAATTGGGTGTTGTAAATTTGATGTTTATGTTATTTTATGAGTAGAAACATGTTAGAAGTCTTCACAATATGTTTATATGAAGTCTATATGTGTATTACATGTTAATCACCCTATTAGATTCGAGCTTTTAGGCCAATTTGGCTTTTTTCATGCTGCTGTCGAGCTTGGTCGCCGAGAGTTCTCGAGTCTCATACAGCGCAATATTCAAAGAAGATAAATATCAATACAGTAAAGCCATCACCATGCCACAAAGCCACCAATCAATGGCCGCCATCACTGACTCAGTCGCAAAACATTAACAACAATCACATAAAATACGAAACCACAAAGTAAATCGTAACCCATAAGCAACATGAAAGTTAGCGTAATGTTCTACAGCTTTTGTTTATTATACAAATTTTGAAAAATAAATGTTATGTGTTAATAATATGAATGTTAAATGATGATTTCAGAGTATTAAACTATGAATGAATATGTTATCAAGTGTTAATTATTATTAACATAGTTTGATTATGTGAATGGGTAATTTAACCTATATGATGTATATATTTTTGTTTATATAGATATAAAATGTTGGTAATGACTAATTATGTCATGATGATATATATAGGGTATCGATTCAAGTTGTAAGGTTTAGCTTTGCTAAAGGCAAGTTTTCTACTCTATTTTATAATCGAGCAAGTTCTCTAACTCAAAAAACTTCATCAGGCGAGTTTAATTTCATTTGGTACATTATTGTTTTCAAATTCAATTACAATTGTTGTAAGTTGCTACCTCTACACTTTCAGAGAGCTAGATTGCCTATTATTGAGTAAGTCATCAGATCTAGTTGCTCATGACGATACAAGTATCCCAAATCTTATAGTTTAATCTTGAGCAAGTTTTCTAATCTATTATCTTGTTAATTCAATTATTGCTTTTCAATTCGATTACAATATAATGATGTAAGTTATTTGGAGCAAGTTATTCTTGTATTTAACTTGTTGTTTAGCATGCACAACTATATATGCTATGCATGCTTATTATTCAATTCTAATTAACCTCGGCTTAGTGTTGTTCAAGCAAGGTATGCTATAGTTATTCAAATCAGATGCTATTAGATTATTCCTAAAGCATGACTTTAGTTTACTATGATTGATTCAATCACGATTATTCTATAGTATAGTGTTATTGGTCTTATTCAACTACTCCTTAGTTGATGTTCGTTAAATTCCAAATTACCTGAAAGCTTATCCAAACCAAACTTCCTTTTGTGCGACTTGTACTTCTAAATAATCGAGATGAACAACTCTTTTAATAGAGGTTTACGCTAGCGTTGAAATGGTTGTGCACAATACATTGTACGAAGGGTTGATCCCCTAAGTACGTGGAGTCCTTATAGTCTTATGATCAAGTAAAGTTAAAGTTGAAAGATTACTTATAATCGTGGACATGATTCGTGGTCATTAGACCCTCAAAGAATGTTATAATTTTCGTAAAGTTAATAGAATATATTGTTCATTTCTATCGAGCCTAATATTGGCAATTGATGTAAAAGTTTAAAGATTTACTTTATTGTTATTTCAAGTGGGCCTTGTTTGCTCACTCTTGCCTCAGAAAATTTCTTACAACTTAAAGTTGAAACGGGTGACGACCTAGCACCAAAGAAGTGGAAAAGGAAAGATGAATAAATATCAAGACTTGTAATAGTTTTGATAGTTTACTTTCGCATTTTGGTTTAAAGATTGTAATGAAGTTTATTTAAATTTCCGTGATTTGAATGATTGTTGTTAAAGGTTAGATAACCCGGGAGATTTTTATTTAAGTTTAATCCTCAGATGGGGTGTTTTTATTATTCAATTTTATTATAATTGGGTAGTTAGAAATGAATGTTTTGATTAAGTGAACACCAAATCTCGAGGAAATGAAGTACCGTGATTTGGGGTGTCACAAGTTGGTATCAAAGCTTTAGGTTATGAACCTTAGGTGGGGGAAAAGCCTTAGAAGTAACCTTGAAAAGATAGTGGAGATAACTCTTATCGAAGTTTTAAGAAAGAAGTAATAAAACACTTATGTGCTTATGTGTTTATAGTTTATGTACTCGTGAGTGTCGAGTAGTAATGATTAATAATTAAAACTTTAAAACTTTGTTGTCAGATGACTAATGCCTGAGAATCCAACAAAGTTAGGGAGGAGGGACCTCAAATGCCTATAGAGGAGGAGCCTCATGACATTCAGAAGTTTGGGGAACAACTATCGCCACGGAGAGTCACCTCTGCTGGTCACAAGAGTTGAAGATGAGGATGATGATGTGGAGACAGATTTGAGGAGGATCCCATTGAGTTACCACAGAGAGGATGAGGATGACGAGGACGAGGAGGAAAGGATTCCACTTAACTCGATAAAGGTCAGAGATATACGATGAGGTGCATGACCGTAACGTGGAACTTCAGATACAAATTGAGGAGTTGCAGGAGATAGTAGTCAACAACAATGCATCGCAATGACACAAAAAAGACTACGAGATCCAGATCGTGAAGAACGAATCGACAAATGTCGAGGAGAAACTAGTATGCATCAAGGAGAGAAAGAACAAATCGATCAAGTGGTCACCGAATCAAGAACAAGTCGAGAGAAGAAGCTCGCTAAGAGGGCAAGAGTCAAGATGCTTACGAGGAAGCTTTTCAACGAACCGAATTAGCAAAGAAGAGACACGCAAAGCAAAGAGGATGAAGATGGAAGAGATGGATAAAGTATTTAACACCGCAATTAATCGAGCTCAAGATCGGGTCATGGGATATCCGATTCAGCCGAGACGCCGCCATCATTCGTATTAGATCGCAGTAACAATGTTTCGAGTCATGGAGGAAGAACGTGATAGGCTAAGAAGTATCTTAATAGAACATCGAAGTTGTTGTAATGATGAGTGAAAGGTTAAATAAATTGTAAATCCCAAGTGTTATGCAACCTATGGGATATGACTATGATGTTGTCCTCAAAACTTTTGTAGTTCAGAAAGTAATGTAGATAGCAAAGTGATGCTATTGTTTTATGTTTTCCAAAAGGTTTTGAATAAATAAAAGTTGTTACTTTATTCAAAGTGTTATGTGTTATGTGGTTATTTCTTTTATGGAGGCAAGTTAATTAGAAAATACTTAAAGAAGTTTAGTAATAGTCTAATAGATGTTTTGTTTTAATATAAAATGCCTCCCAGACGTGAACCACCCCGACAGAGAAACAATGAGAGAACTACTAATAACGACAATGTCGACCAGAACCCTGCTCAACAACTAGTGACACTATCGACAGAGCGCTGCAGAATCAACCACAAAACCATGGTACAACGCTTAAGGATTTCAAGGCGCTGTTGACCACCGAATTCATGTGGGTCCATGAATCCAAATAAGCACAAACCGGATTATGGAGATAGAAAAGTGTTCGATGTCGCTAGGGTAGGGGATGATCGTAAGATCGCTTTCGCAACATTCATGTTGAAAGCGTAAGTTAGTTATTGGTGCAGCCAATAAAACTCGTGAAGGGCCAGGAGTGATGACCGATAGGTTCAAGGAGTTGTTCTTCGAGACCTATTTCCTGAGAGTTCAAGAGTCACCTAAAGTGCGCTTCGAATTAAAGCAAGGAACGATGATTTTATCTCGAGTATGCCGCAAAATTCAACGAATCAAGTAGGTTTGCATACCATATCAAGTCAAAGATGCATTTGAGCGTAAGGCGAAGAGAGATTTGAACAGGACCAAGCCCCGGTCAGACAAGAGGGTTTCCTTCCAATCCATCAAGACATTTGCAAAGTGATGGAGAAAGCAAGATTACCAAGGTGGAGGCGAGGCAAAGGACAAAGTTCAACCAGAACAAAAGAAGAAGAAGAATGAGAATGAGATTAAGAATGGAGGTGGTAGCAGGAAACAACAACAACAACAACAACAACAACAACAACAACAACAACAAAAGAACAAGAGAGGAAGTGGAATGGGAGCATGGGTGTCGGAAACCAAATAGGTAACCAAAGAAACAAAAAAGTTTGAAGCATGTGCGATATGCGGAAATTTCACAAGGGTGCGTGCTTAATGGGGAAGCGAGTATGCTTCAATTAGGGCTGTGAGGGTCACATCGCCCAAGTTGCACTCAACCAAAGAAGAATGTATGCTTCACGCATGCGATCCAAGGATCACTTTGCTCGTGAATGTCCTAAGAAGAAGGATGGAGTGACAACCGTAAGCAATGGAGGTAACAATGGAGGTACATGGGCCATCATCGTAGACTCGCAAAGATCAAACAAACCCACAACGTAACCTTCAACATGACCGCAAGCAAGATGTCAGGCAATCAAAAGATGTAGTGTCGTATTATCCCAATCAATGATATAAATGCTTATGTATTATTCGATTCGGGTGCTACTTGTTCGCTTATATCCGATGAATTTGCTAAGAGGTTAGAATTGCCTGAGAAGAACCGAATTTTCCTTTGAACATAGAAATTGCAAATAAGGAAGTAATCCCTATTAGATTCGTATACAAGAACTGTAGGGTGAACATTAAGGAGAATATCTTGTTGGTAGATTTGATTCCGATTAGACTCGGGGAATTTGATGTAATTTTGGGAATGGATTGGCTGTTCAAATACGGAGCAGTAATCGATTGTCACAAGAAGTGTGTAAACCTTATGACTCCGTCAAAGGTAGTATTTTATGGTAGCAAGTCGCCTAGACAAATGAAATGTCTGACGACTATGCAGGCCAAGAAATTGTTGAGTCAAGGTTGTGTGGGCTATTTAGCTTACATAGTCGATATACTCGTAAGAAGGGTGTGAAACTAGAAGAAATACCAAGAGTGAGAGAATTCAAGACGTGTTTCAGAGATTTGCCAGACTTCCTACCGACAGAGAAATTGAGTTCGTGATCGACTTAGCAGCCTACCGAACAACACCAATATCGAAGGCCCCGCATGTAATGGCTCCAGAGAAATGAAGGAACCGATGGTACAATTGCAAGAGTCACCGGACAAGAAATATATTCAACCAAGCGATCGCCGTGGGGAGCGCCAAAGATTATTCGTGAAGAAGAAGGATGGATCAATGCGCTTTTGCATTGATTATAGAGAGTTAAACAAAGTCACTATTAAGAATAGGTATCCGCTACCTAGAATAGATGACTTGTTTGATCAAATTGAAGGGTGCTAAATATTTCTAAAATAGATTTGAGAAGTGGGTATCACCAATTGAAGGTAAGAAAGGAGGATATACCTAGAATCCATTCGTAACTCCTGATGACATTACGAAGTTTCGGTGATGTCTTTTGTTTAACCAATGCCCCCGCGCCGCGCTCATGGATTTGATGAATGTGGTGTTTAAACCATTCTTAGACAAGTTTGTAGTGGTATTTATCGATGACATTCTAAGTGTATTCCAAAACTCAAGAAGAACACGTGGAACATTTACGCTTGACATCGGAAACACTAAGAAAGGAAAAGTTGTACGCAAAATTCTCTAAGTGCTAATTTTGGCTCGACCGTACAATTTTTTGGGTCATGTGATCGACAAAGATGGGATTTCAAAGGATCCATCAAAAGTGGAAGTCAGAATCAATTGGGAACAACCAAGAACACCTTCGTGAGGTGAGGAGTTTCTTGGGACCGGCCGGTTATTATAGAAGATTTATTCAAGATTTTTCTAAGATAGCCACTCCGCTAACAAATTTGACAAGGAAAGTCAGAAAATTCGCTTGACTTTAGAAATGTGAAGAGAGTTTCCAAGATTTGAAGAAAAAGTTAAGTGTGGCACCTGTGTTGACATTACCAGATAATACAGAAATTTTGTGGTGTATAGTGATGCCTCACACAAAGGGTCATTGTTGTGTTCTTATGCGTAATCGGCAAAGTTATTGCCTATGCATCAAGACAAATCAAGGATTATGAGAAAGGGTATCCGACTCATGATTTGGAATCGGCCAGCAGCTTGTATTTGCTCAAGATATGGAGACACTATCTTTATGGAGAGAAATGTGAGATCTACATGCACTACAAAAAGTCCAAGTATATTTTCACTCGTAAGGATTTGAACACGCGCCAAAGAAGGTGGATGGAATTGATAAAAGATTATGATTGTGAAATCTTTTATCATCCCGCAAAGCGAATGTGGTGGCAGTATGCTTTAAGCAGAAAGGTCGAGAAAAGTTGATGCCGATAACAACTCAGAGGAGCTCATTTCAAAGAATGACAAAACGGAGTTGGAAATCAAATTTCCAAAAGAATCAATTTAACAACTATTCCAGATAGAAGTCGGTCCAACTTTAGTGGACAAAGTGAAGAATGCTCAACTACAAGATGAAGAGTGTGGGAAAATCAAAGAGAATCTGATCAGAGTAGTGATGTAAAATACAAGATCGACAATCAAGGATTACTACTGGCTTGAGGGAAGAATTTGGGTTCCAAAACAACAGAGAACGAAAGAAGAAATTTTGACCAAGCTCATAACACAAAATATTCAATTCATCCAGAAGCACGAAAATGTATCAAGATTTGCGCCGACATTTTTGGTGGCCAAATATGAAAAGGGATGTTGCTGAATGCGAGCGAAATGCTTGACATGTCAAAGAGTAAAAGCCAAACATCAAAGACCCAAATGGATTACTTCAACCGCTGGAAATACCGAAATGGAAGTGGGAACACATCACGATGGATTTTGTGGTGGGTCTTCCAACTACTCGTAGAGGATGCGATGCGATTTGGGTGATAGTGGATGACCGATGAAATCAACGACTTTCTACCAATAAAGATTAGATTCAATCTTGATCACCGGGCAAGATTGTACATTAAAGAGATCGCTTTCGAGGCATGGAGTGCCAAGATCAATTGTGTCCGATAGAGATCCGCGATTCACGCCAAATTTCCGAAGAGACTACAAGAATGCATGGGGACACAATATGAATGAGTACGGCTTATCATCCCACAAACAGATGGCCAAAGCGAATCTAACAATTCGTACATTGAAGATATGCCGAGAGCATGTGTCATGGACTTTAAAGGAAGCCGAAAGAACAATTACCATTGTGGAATTTTCTTACAACAACAAGCTTATCACGCGAAAGATCGAAGATGCCACCTTACGAGGCATCAGACGGCGTAAAGTGCGTAACTCCACCGTGGCCGGGATGAAGTCTCTGTGAACGCCAAATCGTTAGGACCGTAATCTAGTACAACAAACCGCGACGTTGTCAAACTCATCAGACAAGATTAGTAGCAAATTCAAGATGTATGTAAAAAAAAGTATGCCGATCAACACGCATAAGATCGCATTCGACGTAGAACTTTTGTATTCCTAAAAGTTTCTCCTCGAAGGGGAAAATTCATTTCAAGTAAAAAGGGAAAGCTAAGCCCGAGGTTTATTGGACCCTTTGAAGTGCACGAAGAGTGGGAGAAGTGGCTTACGAGGTAGCTCTACTCCCGTAGAGTTGGAAAACATTCATAATGTTTTTCACATTTTGCAGTTACGACCATATAAACCCCGACTACAAACACGTGATCGAAAGTACGAACCATTGCCTTGAGAAAGATTTGTCTTATGAAGAGGTTCCTATCCGTATAGTCGATGAAAGAACAAGTGCTCAGAATAAAGTGATACCTTCCGTGAAGGTGATATGGAGGAACCACAACGTCAAGAAGCTACGGGGAACTCAAGAGAAAATGTTGAAAGAGTACCCGAAAGTTATTTGTTTAATCTGTCTTCGATTCTCGGGGACAAAATCTTTGTAAAGAGGGAAGAATGTAACGAATGATTTGTTTGAGTTGTGATTCTCGAGGACGTAATCTTTGTAAGGAGGGAATGATGTAACATTCCGTAATTTTAAAGTGTAATATTAAATATTTATTGATTTATATAAGTATTTAATGGATATGTTTATTGTTGAATAAATAATTGTTCAATTTGAGTTGATGTGGTTTAGTTAATTATTTGTTGAATAAATAATTAAATATTAAATATTAAATATATTTATTTGCAATATTAAATATTTATTGAATTATATAAGTATTTAATGGCAATTTGAGTTGATGTGGTTTAGTTAATTATTTGTTGAATAAATAATTAAGGAGCTAAGAAAATTAATTGTTATGAGGTTATATACTAATTTAATTTAATAAGTAAGTTAGAGAGCTTATAATGATTAAATGAATTATAATATTTTAATTGGAATTTGTGATTTAAAATAAAGTGTTAGTTAAGTTAAATAAAATTATAATTATAAAGAAATTATAGTTTTGTGATAATGATTTATGTGTTAAAGTAATTTAATAGATTAGTATTTTTTAATTGATTAATTATTATTTAATTAAATAGAAGTGTGACAAATAACCTTGCTATAAAGGAGTTATTAAAATAAATTAAAAGAGTTTAATTTAGTTTTTGCCAAACATGTCTTATCGCATATAAAGTCTTTAATCTAATAATGTTTTATCAAACAAGGTATAAGGATTAATCCATTTGTTTTAATTAGATTTACCAAACAAGGTGTAAGGATTAATGAGTTATTTTTTATTAAGTTTAGCCAAACAAGCCTTATGGCTTTTGATTTTCAAAATAATATAACCGATATCATTATTATATTATATAATTATATATATTATTATTATATATATATATATTATTTATTACGTAAAGTTAGAGTTAGTTGGAGAAAAGCTCAAGAAGAGAAAAAAAGAAGAAGAAGAAGAAGAAAAGAATAGAGAAAACTTGAGAGAGAGTGATTTCTAACAGTTTTGAGAAAAGAATTGAGAAAAGAAGTTTGATAATCAAAAGTAGCCATCATCTTCTTAATCAAAGGTAGAGCTTAATCTTTTCTTTAAAAGTTTAGTTTTCTTCTTCCCAAAAAGTTCTCTCGTGAAATTTTATAAAAGATAAATTGATGGTGTTTATAGTTATATGATAAATTATTGATTATAAGATTATTTCATGAGTTTATATATGATTATAGAGAAACTAGTTCATGTATGTATGTGTTTTGTGGAAGAAAATATATTACAAAGTGTTTATATGAAAATATATATATAATACGGCTTAATTTAAAAATAGAAATTAAGGTTTAATTAGTTGTTAAATTGATAAATTGATTATGGAAATTGATAGAGTATGTATAATCATAACTATGATGTTTTGAAATTTCGCTTTGATTGAAAACAAAATCACAAAGGTTGATTTTCATTAAAAATGTCAACAATGGAGTTTTTGCCAAAAACATTGAAATTGGGTGTTGTAAATTTGATGTTTATGTTATTTTATGAGTAGAAACATGTTAGAAGTCTTCACAATATGTTTATATGAAGTCTATATGTGTATTACATGTTAATCACCTATTAGATTCGAGCTTTTAGGCCAATTTGGCTTTTTTTTGTTCATGTCATTTGTCGAGTCACCGACACGAGTTCGAGTCAGCAGTCAGCGCGAAGAAAGAAAATAAATGCAAAATATCACGCACACAAGTATTACGCCATGCCACAGCCAGTCCAAATCAATGGCTCGTGACTCACGCCGTCAAGAACAACACTCAACTCACGCACACAGTCACGACCCACAATGTAAATCGTGGAAATAAGAAATGTCAAAAGTTAGCGTAATGTTCTACGCTTTTGTTTAAGTATACAAATTTTGAAAAATAAATGTTATGTGTTAATAATATGAATGTTAAATGATGATTTCAAAGAGTATTAAACTATGAATGAGCATGTTATCAAGTGTTAATTAGTATTAACATAGTTTGATTATGTGAATGGGTAATTTAACCTATATGATGTATATATTTTGTTTATATAGATATAAAATGTTGGTAATGACTAATTATGTCATGATGACATATGATAGGGTATTGATTCAAGTTGTAAGGTTTAGCTTGTGCTAAAGGCAAGTTTTCTAACTCTATTTTATAATCGAGCAAGTTCTCTAACTCAAAACTTCATCAGGCGAGTTTAATTTCATTTGGTACATTATTGTTTTCAAATTCAATTACAATTGTTGTAAGTTGCTACCTCTACACTTTCAGAGAGCTAGATTGCCTATTATTGAGTAAGTCATCAGTATCTAGTTGCTCATGACGATACAAGTATCCCAAATCTTATAGTTTAATCTTGAGCAAGTTTTCTAATCTATTATCTTGTTAATTCAATTATCTGCTTTTCAATTCGATTACAATATAATGATGTAAGTTATTTGGAGCAAGTTATTCTTGTATTTAACTTGTTGTTTAGCATGCACAACTATATATGCTATGCATGCTTATTATTCAATTCTAATTAACCTCGCTTAGTGTTGTTCAAGCAAGGTATGCTATAGTTATTCAAATTGTATGCTATTAGATTATTCCTAAAGCATGACTTTAGTTTACTATGATTGATTCAATCACGATTATTCTATAGTATAGTGTTATTGGTCTTATTCAACTACTCCTTAGTCGATGTTCGTTGAATTCCAAATTACCTTGAAAGCTTATCCAAACCAAACTTCCTTTGGTGCGACTTGTATTCTAAATAATCGAGATGAACAACTCTTTAATAGAGGTTTACGCTTAGCGTTGAAATGGTTGTGCACAATACATTGTACGAAGGGTTGATCCCCCCAAGTACGTGGAGTCCTTATAGTCTTATGATCATTAAAGTTAAAGTTGAAAGATTACTTATAATCGTGGATATGATTCGTGGTCATTAGACCCTCAAAAAGGAATGTTATAATTTTCGTAAAGTTAATAGAATATATTGTTCATTTCTATCGAGCCTAATATTGGCAATTGATGTAAAAGTTTAAAGATTTACTTATTGTTATTTCAAGTGGGCCTTGTTTGCTCACTCTTGCCTCAAAAATTTCTTACAATAAAGTTGAAACGGTGACGACTCTAGCACCAAAGAAGTGAAAAGGAAAGATGAATAAATATCAAGACTTGTAATAGTTTTGATAGTTTACTTTCGACTTTGGTTTAAAGATTGTAATGAAGTTTATTTAAATTTCCATTTTGAATGATTGTTGTTAAAGGTTAGATAACCCGAGATTTTTATTTAAGTTTAACTCTGTATAGGCGTGTTTTTTATTATTCAATTTTATTATAATTGGGTAGTTAAAATGAATGTTTTGATTAAGTGAAACACCAAATCTCGAGGAAATGAAGTACTAGTCACTTCTACAACAGATCATTCACATCTCTTTGGTGAAATATGGGGTCAACCATAGGGTGGCTACAACATATCACCCCCAAATGTGTGGTCAAGCTGAGGTTTCGAATAGAGAGGTCAAAGAGATTTTAGAGAAAGTAGTGAACCCAAACAGAAAAGATTGGTCTCTAAAATTGGACGACGCACTATGGGCATATAGGACAACATATAAAACACTGATTGGGATGTCTCTATACCAGTTGGTTTACAGGAAAATGTGTCACCTGCCAGTGGAATTACAACATAAAGCTTAGTGGGCCATTCAGAAACTTAATTTTGACCAAACAGCTGCAGGAGAGAAAAGATTGCTCCAATTGAACGAACTAGATGAGTTTCGACTGCAAGCATACGAAAACTCAAAGCTGTACAAGGAAAAGGTTAAGAAGTGGCACGACCAAAAGATCATGAATAAAAAGTTTCAACCGGGACAAGAAGTGTTATTGTTCAATTCACGACTACGGTTATTCCCTTGAAAGCTCAAATGTAGATGGTCAGGGCCATTCACAATCAAGAGGGTTTTCCAACATGGCGCCGTTGAGTTATACAGTAGGAATCCATTGGAGACGTTTAAAGTCAACGATCATCGCCTGAAGCATTATTAGGGTGGCGACATCGACAATGATGTCATCGCAATCACACTTGCCGACGTGCTATGAACAAGGAGTAGTCAGGCTGAAAGACTTAAAATCAAGCGCTAATTGGGAGGCAACCCAATTTTTACTTTCACTTCAATATTTTTAAGCATGTTAATTAATTGGTAGTTTAGAGTATAAATGAGTATTGAGTTAGTTTATTTTGATGTATTAGGTAGTTAGTGAGTCATGAATTTAAGTGAATTCAACCTTTAATGTTCAATGTTTATCTTGTTATCTTAAATTTATCATTTTATGGTGTTTCATGTACTTAAAAACCTCATGGATATGTGTTGGATGCAAAGAATTGGAAAAATCAAGTGCAATCAAGAAGGTACCTTACTTGACGGGGCAAACATTATATGAAGGAAACCCCATGACGGGCAGGTACTGATCCAAAACAAGAGACCCCCACCGGCGGACAATTTACCTGACAAAGATACCCAAGCCCAGGTGGGGGTCTTGAACCAAAAGCAGTGTACTCCCCCAACCGGGGTGGGCATCTATAGCTCATTACCCCCACCCCAGGCGAGAATGCTGAGAACATGTAAAGTCCATTCGCTGATTACACAGCTTTATACCATCTTCCCCACTTGCATAACTGAAACCCACGACTCCTATACCCCCGTTAACACACGATTTCGACACAAACTCCCCACTTCTACACTACATTAACCCAATAAATACATACTCTACTCCTCTTTATAAATTCAAACCCTAACTACACAATACCACCATCTCATTCCATAAAATTTCAGTCATTCAAAGAAAGGGTTCTTATAGTGCGATTTTTAACAGCAAAAAGGGAGGGGGGAATCAACAAAATTGTAATACACTTAGGGTAAGTGATAAGTGGATTTTATATCTACGAATCGTTGTCCATTTCATGCTTAATTGTTGTTATTCCCTTGTGATCATGTTCGTTTTTATTTGTTTTTGTGTACTTTTATGTGTAGGGTCGTTGTGGCATTTAACAAATTTGGGGTCAATTGAGAGAAAAAATTGAAAAAAACTTGAAATGAGCAAAATCCTTTGACAGTGGACTAGCCAAGACCGGGGCAATTTTTCTTTGTATACCCGTAAAGGAGGCTGGCTGTGAAATCGGAGTCCCGCTTGATTGAAAGACTGCTGGGACGTGGATTGTTGGAACTTGGCATGTCACTTGGACTCTAAATAATGAGGGACTTCAACTACAACAAAAGGGGAGATATATATTGCACTAAAAACAATGAATCAAGGATCACATAAGGCAATATACGAAGATCAATTCCAGTTTTTGATAACAAGCTTTGGAGGAGTATTTTGAAGAGATTTTCGTGACGATTGCAGATTAAGGCTACGTGAAGGGTGGTTTTGCATTATTCTTCATCTTAGTTCTATATTTGTAATTGAAAGAATGTTTCCTTTAAATTATTCAGTTTTTATTTCATTTGTTATGAACTAATTCGCTTTTTAGGGTTATGATGGATCCTTAAGTGAAATGATGGTTTTGTAACTTTAATTTCCAGTTTATAAAGCTATTTTCCAGTTTATCTATATTAATTTGAGCGTGAATTTATGAATTGCCTGATCAACAATTCGTTGTGGATTTGTATGGAATCGAGAGAGGATATTCGAATCTAGACTTAGTTAATATAGCACGTGTTCATGAATTTTGCGAATAGCAGAATCTTGATTAATGTTAAGGTAGAGATATGCTTGACATCGCATAGAGAACTTAATCTTAAACCTTCTTTAATTTTAATTCACATAGAAATATAGTGAGTTAGTTGATTAAGGTGTTTAACTTGTTTCTATCTAAATTGTGTATTTAAGTTAATACGATATTAGTGCATTGAGAGGTGGCTAGTACCACGTTCGTGTTCTTGATTAATAAACTGGGATAATGAGTTGAATTGGAATAAAGGTGTAGAAATCAGAGTGAAGCTTAGGGTGAAATCATAAGTCTGATTCTCCATTATTTATTTGAAATTCCAGATTTTGATATTTGTGATTGTTTTGTGATAGTTTATTTATTTATTTATTAATTTAGTTTCTATAAATTTAAATCATTGAATTGAATAGTTTAATAGAACTAGGATTAATAGGAAATTGGTATTTGTGAAGTTAGATTTCTTACTAATTTGTCTCAGTGGGAACAATACTCTATTCATTACCATATTACTTGTTGACCACGTATACTTGCGTGTTTTGCGTATATAGATTTTACCGAACAAGTTTTTGGCGCCGTTGCCGGGAACAATTTAGTCTAGATTTTAATATTTTTACAATATCAGTTTAATTAGTCCAGTTTTACTTAAACACTTTTTATTTTTTATTTTCTTATTTCAGGTTTTTGACATTTGTTTATACAAACACGATCCAAAAATCCAGACTTGCTTCCTTTTGAGGACGACATTGAAAGAAGATTTCGGAGGTTAAGTAAGTGGATCAAGGAAACAAGGAATGAATTAAAAAACTCTAACATAGAAGAAGCAATGGCAGCTGAAGATCAGAAAGCGTTAAGGGACTTCGCCACACCCAAGGTGACCGAATCGGCAATGAGCATCACCAGCCCGCATTCTTTGCGCAAATACATTCAAAATCAAGCTCGGGATGATTCGGATGATCCGTAACTTCGATTCGATTCGGAGGATTGGCTAATGACGATCCGAATGTACATCTAGTCAGTTTTCTGGAGATTTGCGACACCTTCAGGTATAATGGGGTGTCAGATGAGGCGGTCAGACATCGCTTGTTCCCATTCACCTTACGGGACAAGGCGAAGAGTTGGTTACACTCTCTACCACCGGGATCGATAACTACGTGGGAAGACTTAACTCAGAAATTCCTTGCCAAATTTTTTCCACCTGCGAATACCGCCAAAATGAGGAATGACATAACAATGTTTGAGCAACAACATGGGGAGTCGCTATATGAGGCATGGGAGAGATATAAGGAGTTACTCAGAAAGTGCCCACATCATGGATTGCCTAAGTGGTTGCAAATGAATACTTTTTATAACGGACTACATGGGAATCTCAAAACCAATATTGATGCAACGTTGGGTGGAGCGTTCATGGCTAAGAGTTATGAGGAAGCCTACAATTTGATTAAGACCATGGCGGCTAACAACTACCAGTGGCCCACAACAAGAATGACACAGGCAAAGGCAGCTGAGGTGTTAGAAGTAGATGGGGTGACATCCATATAAGCACAAATTTCTGCGTTGTCCAAGAAGTTGGATGCCATAACAGGGGCTCAGGTACAGCAGGTTGCAGTAGTATGTGAATTGTGCGCGGGTGACCATCCTACAGATCAGTTCACAATCAATCAAGTGTTCGTGCAGTTCGTAGGTTGCTACAATAGGGGTCCACAGAATTTATACCAAAACACTTATAACCAGGGGAATATGAATCACCCAAATTTCTCATGGAGCAATAATTAGCAATGAGGCTCAACATCAGGAAAGAAAATCAGATTTAGAGGAGTTGATCTCGAAATACATAACTAGCAATGAGGCATCAATGAAAAATCAAGCAATGGCCATCAAGAACTTGGAAATTTTGATGGGAAAAAATGCCTTAGCATTAAATAACAGGCCACAAGGGACCCTACTGAGTGATACAGAGAGAAATCCGAAGGGGAACCACGAACAGTGTCAGACAATTACATTGAGGAGTGAAAAACATCTCGTTGGCAAAGATGCAGATAATTCAGCGATATCAGATGAAAAAGTTGACGACGGTAAAGTGGTTGAATGAAACAAGGGTGAGGATAAGCAAGGTGAGAAAACGAAGTTAGATAACAAACCAGTTGTATATCCTCGACCACCATTTTAGCAGAGGGTCCAAAAATAGAAATTAGATAAGAAGTTCGCAAAGTTTTTGGAAGTGTTTAAGAAACTTCAAATTAACATCCCATTTACAGAAGCCTTTGAGCAGATGCCGAGTTATGCGAAGTTCATGAAAGGGGTTTTGTCAAGGAAATAGAAATGGGAAGACTTTGAAACAGTGGCACTAACAGAGGAGTGTAGTGTTGTGGTACAGCAGAAGGACCCGGGGAGTTTCATTATTCCATGCACGATCGGGAACATGTCTTTTAATAAGTGCTTATGTGATTTGGGGGCGAGTGTAAACCTTATGCCATTGTCAGTATACATAGAATTGGGTTTGCCAGTGCCAAAGCCTACGAATAATTCATTGCAGTTGGTGGATAGGTCAGTCACATATCGGAGAGGCATAGTAGAGGATATATTGGTTAGAGTGGATAAGTTTATAATCCCCGCGGACTTTATTATTCTGGATTTTGAGGAGGACAAGAATATCCCGATTATCCTAGGGAGACCTTTCTTGGCTACAGGTAGGACTCTCATCGACGTACAAAAAGGAGAACTTACTATGAGGGTCCAAGATCAGGAAATAAAATTTAACGTGTTCAAGGCCATGAAATTCCCTACGGATGAGGAAAAATGTTTCAGGATGGATATAATTGTGCAGATCATCAGTGAAGACATGGGCAATAGTCTGGTCAATGATCAATTAGAAACAACATTATTGGGGGATGAAGAGTTTGATGACCTGGAATTTGTGGAGTACTTACATATGTTTGATTCATTGCCACGAGTTAGCTGATTCAGAGCACCATTTAAACTTTTACACACGGAGGAAATAACAACGAAAAAAATTTAAATTGTCATTAGAAGAGCCACCAACTCTGGAACTCAAGCCACTCCCTAAACACCTCAGGTATGCGTATTTAGGCAATTCAAATTCTTTACCTGTGATTATTTCTGCTCCACTTAACGATTTACAGGAAGAAAAGTTGCTGAGGGTGCTTAGGGAACATAAAGCAGCGATAGGGTGGACGATCGCGGATATCAAGGGAATCAGCCCTTCGTTTTGCATGCACAAGATTCTAATGGAAGATGATGAAAAAATGGCGGTGGAGTAACAACGACGACTTAACCCAATTATAAAGGAAGTGGTAAAGAAGGAAATTCTAAAATTGTTGGATGCCGGTATCATCTACCTGATTTTCGACAGTAAGTGGGTTAGTCCGGTTCATTGTGTGCTAAAAAAGGGGAGAATGACCGTGGTATAGAATGAGGATAACGAGTTAAATCTGACCAGAACAGTGACAGGTTGGAGGGTGTGCATCGATTATAGGAAGTTGAATAAGGTAACCCAAAAAGATCATTTTCTGCTACCCTTTATTGATCAAATGTTGGATAGATTGGAGGGACATGAATTCTACTGTTTATTGGATGGATACTCGGGCTATAACAAGATCGCCATCGCTCCTGAGGATCAAGAGAAGACCACATTTACGTGCCCTTATGGCACATTCGCATTTAGGAGAATGTCATTCAGTTTGTGTAATGCACCTGCTACCTTTCAACGGTGTATGATGGCCATCTTCTCAGACATGGTGGAGAAAAACATGGAAGTCTTCATGGATGACTTTTCTGTCTATGGAGATAATTTTGATACTTGCCTAGGGAATTTGGTAATGGTGTTACAGCGATGCGAAGATACGAACCTTGTACTTAACTGGAAAAAATGCCACTTTATGGTTGAGGAGGGTATAATTTTGGGGAACACGGTATTGATTCAAAGACTGGAAGTTGACAAGGCTAAGCTGGAAACAATTGAGAAATTGCCTCCACCAAGCTAAGTAAAAGGAATTATAAGTTTTCTGGGACATGTTGGGTTCTACAGAAGACTCATAAAGGACTTCTCTAAAATGGTAAAACCTTTGTACATTCTTTTAGAGAAGGACTCTGTGTTCAATTTTGATGAGGAATGTAAGTCGGCTTTCAAGTTGTTGTAGAATAAGTTAACTACAGCCCCCGTGATTGTCGCACCGGATTGGAATATGCCTTTCGAGCTGATGTGTGAAGCAAGTGACTATACAGTTGGGGCTATTTTGGGACAACGCCAAGAGAAGGTATTTCACGCCATATATTATGCAAGTAAGACATTCACGGAGACTCAAATGAACTACACAACTACGAAAAAGGAATTGCTTGCAGTGGTGTATGCGTTTGAAAAATTCCAGGCATACTTGATCGGGACTAAGGTGATAGTCTACACGGACCATTCGGCTATTCGGTACCTAATTACGAAAAAAGGTGCTAAACCACACCTTATTCGATGGATTCTCCTGCTTTAAGAGTTTGATCTAGAAATAAAGGATAGAAAGGGGACCGAGAATCAAGTCGCCGATCACTTGTCTAGGGTGGAAAATCCAAGGAAATTGAAAGAGGACAAGTGCGAAATTAATGAATCATTCCCAGACGAGCAATTGTTTGGGATAAATGCAGAATTTCCTTGGTACGTGGATTATGCAAATTATTTAGTGAGCAACGTTCTGCCACCTGATCTCACAAGACAACAGAAAAAGAAGATTCTTCATGACATAAAATGGTACATGTGGGACGAACATTATTTGTTCAAGCAGTGCGCCGACAAAATGATTAGAAGGTACGTTCCCTATAGTGAAGTGAAGAACATTCTGCATGAGTGCCACTCATCTGCGTATGGCGGACATTATGGTAGCGAGAGGACAGAATCAAAGGTACTGCAATCTGGGTTTTATTGGCCTACACTATTCAAGGACGCCCACCATTTTGTCAAAACATGTGATAGATGTCAAAGAGTGGGCAACATTTCGAAAAGGAATGAGATGCCTCTACAAACGATTCTAGAAGTTGAAAATTTCGATATATGGGGCATCGATTTCATGGGGCCATTCCCTTCTTCATTTTCTAATTAGTACATTTTGCTTGCGGTGGACTATGTGTCATGGAGGGTTGAAGCAGTAGCACTACCTTCTAACGACGCTAAGGTAGTCCTTCAATTTCTATAGAAAAACATTTTCATGAGGTTTGGCACGCCAAGAGCCATTATAAGTGACGAATGTAATCACTTTTGCAATAAATCATTCACAGCTCTATTGGCAAGGTATGGGGTCAACCACAAGGTAGCGACGACGTATCACCCCAAACCAAAGGGACAAACGAGGTGTCGAATGGAGGAAGTCAAGAAAATATTGGAGAAAGTGGTGAATCCGAATCGTAAGGATTAGTCGCTCCGGTTGGATGATGCATTATGGGCATACCGGACTGCGTACAAGACTCCGATTGAGATGTCACCATATCAACTATTGTACGACAAGGCTTGTCACTTACCAGCCGAGCTACATCATAAGGCTTATTGGGCAATTCAAAAACTCAATTTCGATAAAGTAGTTGTAGGGGAAAAGAGATTACTTCAAATAAATGAGCTCGACGAATTTTGCCTTCAAGCTTATGAGAACTCCAAGTTATAGAAGGTAAAGGTCAAGAGATGGCACGACCATAAAATTATGCGAAGAACATTCGAGCCGAGATAATCAGTCCTTTTGTTCAACTCATGGCTGAGATTGTTCCCAGGTAAGCTTAAGTCGAGATGGTCGGGACCATTCACTATAAAGCGGGTGTTCTCTCATGGAGCCGTTGAACTTTACAGTCGAAATCCGTTAGAAACTTTCAAAGTCAACGATCAACGGTTAAAGCACTATTAGGGTGGCGAGTCCAACACCGATGTCATCGCCATCACATTGTCTGACGCACCGTGAACAGGAAGTAGTCATGCTGAACGACTTAAAATCAACCGCTAATTGGGAGGCAACCCAATCTTTCATTTATTTTTCATATTTTCATTCATAATTGTTAGAATATAGTTTTTATTAATTTATTAGGTTGGTATTATATAGTAAAAGTCTTGTTAATCTCTCAATCATACTCCAAGTGATCAATAATCTATTATCTTGCATGTTTTATGGTTGCAGAAGGTGTCAAAAATGAGTAAGAGGAGCAACATATAAGAAAAGAAGAGAAAAGAGCAAGTTGCAAGGCCAAATTCGAAATCACAAAAAATTGAAGTTAGGGGACACCCACGGGCTGCTATATTTGATCGTGTACCCCGTGAAGTGGGTGGGTCTTAAAATTAAAGCACTTATTCCAAGTAGCTTACATAATGCGATCCCCACTACTCTCCTTCTCCTACACTATAACGCCAACATCGTGACACCACTACTCCTACTTCTCACCCACGATTGTACCACCATCAAATACTCATCTCCACAACTCTAACCCACTACTCCACTACCTCACTCCATCACCCCTCTATTACTAAGGCTCTACATCACATCACCTCTATATAAACACACCCTCAAACCACAAGTTCATCAATTACTTGCAATCTGATCTTAGGAATCCATGAATTTAGGATATTATTATGGGAATTCATCTTGCAGGAGAGAGTGAGTCCCTTATTTTCAAATTCTTCATCTTCATTCACCTTAATTGCCACAAACTCATCAAAGTGGGAAAAGAACTCAGTGTGCACACCACGTGTTTGCTAAAGTGTGTGACTAAAATTTGGGGAGAGGAAGTATATTCAGACATCCTGAAATCAATGGCTTCTCAACCGACATCTAAATGACAAAGAGGAGAGAGTTCAAGGCCAACTCCACCATCCCGCATATTCGATTGCCGAAAGTTCAAAAGTGACGTCACCGCCGACCGGTACGATTATATGGTCACCAAGGCTCTTACACCGGAGCGGGGGTTGGCACCGGATACTCACGATGGTGAAATGATGCAACAAATTTATCAGAGTGGATAGGTCAAGTTCACTGAGGAGCCCGTGCCCGTCACCGTTAATGTGTTCAAGGAGTTCTATACGAACATCAAGGACAAGGCACCGTTCAATGCCTTTGTGCGGGGTCGAATGGTCCCGTTCAGTACCGATGCCATCAACACATATTATCAGTTGTGGGTGCCTCGATAGTGTCAGTATGCTTATTTGAGTGATTTCGACCTTGACTTTGAGGAGGTTATCAAGAACATGACCAAGCCGGGTATAACATGAATAAAGGGTCGGAAGGGAGGCACGGTGTTTCATAGCAAAGATCTCAGTCGGTATGGGAAAATTTGGTATGCCTTTTTATGTGCGAAACTATTACCATCCACGCACACCTTCGACGTGACCAAAGAGAAGGCACTTCTCCTTTATGCTATTGTGCAAGACTTCATCATAGACGTCAGGGCCATTAAAAGTTTTTCAATTCGCCGATGTCTACGAGGCAATTTCTCGGTTGGCTTGCCACACCCATCTCTCATTTGTGGGTTGTGTCGTCAAACCGAAGTTCGATGGTCCGATGATGAGCCCACTCAGATGCCGCTGCAGCTACTAGACAACAGAATGATAGCGCGATATTCAGTGTGGGCCGGGGGTGAATCTCATCCTAGAGGTTTAGGATTTATATTTCCATCAGCTTCGGAGGATGAAGCTGACGCTGAAGACACCTCGGATGATGAGGATGCGACTATGGGAGATCAAGGGACTGAGACGGAACCATCTTCAGACGCCATATCTAATCCTTAGTTTCTTGCATTCCAACAACAAATGGAGGAGCACAACAAGGCATCACGACGGGAGATGAGGCGGCTTGCACTGCGATAAGATCATATGTTTGAGGCCATGAATATGTCATTTGCTTCACTCAACACCGCACTCCAGAGTTTCAATCTAGCTGCGCAATTTCTATATCAGCAGCCGATGCCACTGCCGAGGTTTCCACTAAGTGACTCAGATGAGGAAGATCAACCACCACCTCCCCAGACTTAGGCGATTGAATGGAAGTCCTCATGTACTTAATTATGATTATTCATCCAATGAGGGCATTGTATTACTTAAGTTTGGGGGATTTAAATTCTTGTTTGCATGCTTATGTAGTAGTTAGGTTTAAATTTGTCATTGCATTTTAGGAATTATGATGTTGCATATAGATTATGTTATGTTATGATAACTTAAGTGCATACATAATAGCTTAGGTCATTTTTTGTTTTTACATTGTTTTTAATCCTATTATTATCGCATTTTGTTATGTTAAAAAAAATGAAAAGAAAATAATTTTTTTAGTTAAATATTGTATTTGCATATGTCCAATGGTTTTGCAGTTCATGTTATTTGTGGTCCAATGATGAGATTGAGAATAAGTTAACCAATACAGTATTGATTATTAGAACTGTGATATAATTTCTGTTATGAATCGAATCTTGCGCTTGTTTGAAAATGTTATAAAAAGGTTAGCACGCTAATAACATCTTTGTTGACTGGTCAGTTCAAATTGATACATAAATAGTTTCTAAAGGATAATGCTAGGGTAAGTGAGAAAACGACAAGGATAGGCAGTTAAGGCGAAGATTAGGCGAGATCCTAAGTTTGGGGGATTATATGTGGGGTATATAAGCTTTTTATAAAAAAAAAGAAAAAAAAAGAAAAAAAAAAAGAGATTATATATTGTGACTAGTCTTATTTCGGGGCCTTTGTTACTTGAGCAAGTACGCCCGAGGGGATTGTCTTTACACCTAGCGCCCTAAGGTCTTTTATGGTCTGGGAGTCGTTGGTCGAAAGCTCGCTAAGGGGTAGCACTGTCAGCCTAATGGGATGAGATATTGCACAATCATGTATGTATATTAATAAAATAAAATAAAATAAAATGGGAAAAGAGCAAAAAGCCCCCGTATGAAAAAATATACATAATATAAATGAAGTATAAGTACCCTGCATGAACCCTTGATTTTGGTATTGTGTAGTTCTAGTTGGAATGTGCCTATTTTTGAAAATTTTAAGTTGCACTGTATGATTCCTGCTAAGAAATTGATTATGTATTGAATTTGAGTCTGTAACAGTTATCATGGATGTTGAACACACACGCACACTATACCAGTGATGATGGTTTAAGATTTGAGAATTAATACGAATTTGTGGATTGGTTTTGGTGATTCATATTGTAGAGTTGCTTGTTTTCTCTGAGGCCTATGGGATAATTTTGATTCTGCGATACTATTGGATTTGAAAGCATATAGATTATATTCATTCCATTTCATTGCATTGCATTTCATAGCATGTAGTTTGTTTTGTGCTCGAGGACTAGCACGGTTTAAGTTTGGGGGATTTTGATAAGTGGATTTTATATCTACAAACCGTTGTCCATTTCATGCTTAATTATTGCTATTCTCTTGTGATCATGTTCATTTTTATTAGTTTTTGTGTACTTTTATATGTAGGGTGGCCGTTGTGGCATTTAACAAATTTGGGGTCAATTGGGTGAAAAAATTGGAAAAAACTTGAAATGGGCAAAATCCTTTGACAAGGACTAGCTCATTTGAAGTGACATATTTATTTATATACCACGGTAAAGGGGGGATCAGAAAACCTGGAGTCCCGCTTGATTGAAGACCGCTAGACGTGGATTGTTGGAACTTGGCATGCCACTTGGACTCTAAATAGTGAGGGACTTCGGCTAGAACAAAAGGGGAGATATATATTGCACTAAAAACAATGAATCAAGGATCACAGAAGGTAATATACGAATTTCAATTCTAGTTTTTGATAGAAAGCTTTGGAGGAGTATTTTGAAGAGATTTTTGTGACGATTGCAGATTAAGGCTACGTGAAGGGTGGTTTTGCATTATTCTTCATCTTAGTTCTATATTTGTAATTAAAAGAATGTTTCCTTTAAATTATTTAGTTTTTTATTTCATTCGTTATGAACTAATTCGCTTTTCAGGCTTATGATGGATCCTTATGTGAAACGATGGTTTTGTAACTTTGATTTCCAGATTATAAAGCAATTTTCCAGTTTATCTATATTAATTTGAGCGTAAATTTATGAATTGCCTGATCAACAATTCGATGTGGATTTGTATGGAATCGAGAGAGGATATTCGAATCTAAACTTAGTTAATATATCACGTGTTCATGAATTTTGCAAATAACAGAATCTTGATTAATGTTAAGGTAGAGATATGTTTGACATCGCATGTGATCGGATAGAGAACTTAATCTTAAACATTCTTTAATTTTAACTCACATAGAGATATAATGAGTTAGTTGATTAAGGTGTTTAACTTGTTTCTATCTAAATTGTGGATTTAAGTTAAAACGGTATTAGTGCATCGAGAGGTGGCTAGTACCACGTTCATGTTCTTGATTAATAAACTAGGATAGTGAGTTGAATTGGAATAAAGGTGTAGAAATCAGAGTGAAGCTTAGGGTGAAATCATAAGTCTGATTCTCCATTATTTGTTTAAAATTCCAGATTTTGATATTTGTGATTTTTTTGTGATAGTTTATTTATTTATTAATTTAGTTTCTATAAATTTAAATCATTGAATTGAATAGTTTAATAGAACTAGGATTAATAGGAAATTGGAAATTGTGAAGTTAGATTTCTTACTAATTTGTCTCCATGGGAACGATACTCTATTCATTACTATATTACTTGTTGACCATGTATACTTGCGTGTTTTTCGTATATAGATTTTACCCAACAGTAAGCAATTAGTTTTTACAATTTCTCATCAAATATCACCATAATTGAAGTGTTATTACAAATTTTGGGGGTCTTGGAAGTCGTGCACACCAAGTGTTCGACGATTTATTCAAGTAAATTTGGGGGGAATTTGGCTTGAGTTCATCTAATCCAGTACCATGGCACCAAAACCAGTAGTGAAACGATAGTAAGGCGAGAGTTACGGGTCTACACCATCGACTAGAGCGTTTAACAGATGAAAGTTCGTAAGTGCCAACGCCGTCGACTGTTATGACTATTTAGTGGCCAAGGCACTATCCCCAGAGCGCGGCTTGGCACCCGACAACGTAGATGGCGAAATGAAATGATAAATATATGAAAAAGGATGGGATAGGTTCACTGACGAGCCAGAGCCAGCAATCGTCAATGTAGTGAAGGAATTTTATGCCAATGCGGAGGATAAGGCCCTTTTCATAGCATTCATGAGGGGCAAGCAAATACCTTTCAGTGCTGATGTCATTAACAAGTACTACCATATGCGAGTTCTTGTGGAATGCCAGTATGCCTATTTGCAGGACCATGATCCTGACTATGAGGCCATTTCAACTAAAATAACAAAATAGGGCACCACATGGGTCAAGGGCCGAAAAGGGGGCACAATTTTCCACAGCAAGGACCTAAGCCGCCATGGTAAAATATGGTACGCGTTCATGTGCGCCAAGCTATTCTCGTCCACACATACGACATAAGTGACAAAGGAGAATACACTTCTTTTGTATGCAATCGTGCAGGACTTTCTCATCGACATAGGTGCCATCATCAGTTTATCTATATGAAGATGCCTACGCTGGCCATTTTTCGGCGGCCTACCACACCCATCCCTCATATGTGGACTGTGTAGGCAGACGGGAGTTAGGTGGTCTGCTGATGAGACTACATAAATATCGCTTCAGACCTTGGACACCAGGATGATCGCACAATATATAGGGTGGCCTGGGGGCGAGTCGTACCCAAGAGGAGTCAGGTTCATATTTCCACCAGCCTCGGAGGATGAGGTTGATGCTGACGACACCTCTGATGACGACGAGTTCCAGGTGGACGAGAGGATGGGAGAGTAGGACACTGAGGAGATGCCGCAGTCCGACAGAAATATGTTTAGCCCTCAATTTCAGAGCCTACAAAGACAAGTGGATGGGTACAACAAGGATGCCAACAGATAAATGAAGATACTCGCGGCCAGACATGATCATATGTTTGAGGCCATGAACATGTCCTTCGCCTCCTTGAACGTGACGCTTCAAAGTTTTAATCCAACTGTTCAGTTTCCATACCAGCTGCCTGCCCCAATGCCAAGGTTTCCACCTTCTGATTCAGATAATGAAGATCAACAACCACCACCACCACATTCATCTTAGTTGATTACATGGCAGTCCTCGCCCATTTAATACTTTATCTATACAATGAGGACTTTGTAATTATTTAGTTTGGGGGAGTTCATTTAATTTTTATTTTTGCATGTTTAATTTAGCATATTAGTTTGCATATGTTAGTTTCATGTTTAGTTTGGGTTCATGATAATGTTGCATTTAACTAGTGTAGTTGCACGGTAGTGTAATATGTAAATAGTTTTGAGTAGTTTTTAATTCTTTTATGTTTATTCCATATCTAAAAAAACTAAAATAATTTAGTTAAGTAATGTGTTGTTTTGCATGAGTCCAACGGTTTGATATGTTACAATCTATTTTGGCCAATGATGAGAATGACTTCGAGTAGACAAGTACAATACCGACTATTAGAACCTTGACGTGATTTTTTGTTATGAATTGGATCTTTACCTATTTGAAACTAGTATAATAAGGTTAACACAATAATAACACATATGTGGATTGATTTAGTTCAAATTGATTCATAAGAAACCTCTAAAGGATAATGCTAGTTGAATAAAGGAATGACAAAAATAGCTAGTGAAGGTGAAAATTAAGCAAAGACCTAAGCTTGGGGGAAAATCTGGGGTAAATAAGCTTAATAAAAGAATTTTTTTTTTTTATATATATATATATATATATAAACACTGTGGCATGCTTGTCTAGTTTTCTGGCCTTTGTTACTTGAGTAAATAAACTTGAGGGGATTGTCTTTACACCTAGCGCCCTATGGTCTTAATGGTCTAGGAGTCATTGGTCGAAAGATCGTTAAGGTAGCATTGAAAATCCTAAGGGAATAAGACATTGCATAGTCACGTGTATATAAAAAAAATGAATAAAATAGGAAATAAGAGCAAAAAGCCCTTGTAAAGAAAAAAATAAAAGCATAAGTACCCTATTTAGACCCTTGATATTTGTAATTGTTTGATTTTAGTTGGATCTTGACTGTTTTTGAAAATTTTGAGTTTACAATGTATGATTCCTTCAAAAAGATTTGTTATGTATTAAATTTGAATTTGCATCAGTTAGCATGGGTGTTGAGCACACACACACACACACTATATCAGTGATTACAGTTTAAGATTTGATGATTGATAGGAATTTACTAATTGTTTTTCATATAAAGTATTGTCATGTTTGCTTGATTTCTATGAGGCTGGTTGAACAGACTTGTTTTTATCACTACTGTTGGATTAATAGGCATATAGACTAATTGCATTGCATTGCATAGCATTTTTGTGTTGTTCTGTGCTCGAGGACTTGCACGGATTTATGTTTGAGGGAGTTTGATGAGTGGATTTTATACCTATGATTCGGCCTCTAATTCGAGCTTAAACTATGTTAAGTTTGTATAAGTATATTTGTTTTTACTTGTTTAATGTTGTTTTGTGTTTAGGTGTGGTGGCGTATCATTTGTGGCTTAAAAGATGGGTTCGTGGCAAAATTTGGCAAAAAAAGGAGCTAATAATTGACTTCTGCAGAATGAACCCCGTAGGGGCTGACACTCTACATGCAAAACCCTGTCTTGGCAAGGGGCACTCGTCCAAAGATGATCACCACCGGGGGTAAACGGAAAAGGCTAGAGTCCTGTTGCGATTGTGTTGCTACAGTGGCGTGAAGGAATGAGGTTGGCATGGTTTGGAACTGTAATTGGCGTCGAGTTATGGTCAGAATACGTGTCCTAAGCTAGATATTAACAAGAAACAACAAGGGAGAAGAGATCATACAATTAATCATATAATCATTTAGCAATTAGAAGCCCTAAATTTGAGCAACAACATTGGAGGAAGGATTGGAGGTTAAAGTCACGAGAATTGCATATTGGAGCTAAGGAGAAGGGTGGTTCTAGATTAATTCTCTTTCTGTAATTCAATAATTGTAATTGGGATGATGATTACTTTGATGATTTCGTGGTTTAATTCATTTGTGATGAACTAATTTACTTATTAGGCTTATGATAGATCTTATGGTTGAACGATGATTATGTAACCTTAAATTTCAGATTAATAATCTATCTTTCAGTTTATCTATTGTAATTTGTGCTTTAATTTATGAATTGTTTGATCACCAATTTTATGTGGAATTGTATGGACTCGAGAGATGAAATATGAATCTAGACTTAGTCACTATAGCATGTGTTCTTGAATTATGTGAGTGAATGGAATCTTGATGAATGTTAGGGTAGAGATATGCTTAACATCACATGTAGTCGGACAGAGAACTTGAATTTAAACCTTCTTTGATTGTAATTCACATAGAGATATAGTGAATTATTTGATTAAGGTGTTTAGCTTAATTCTATCTAATTTGTGGATTTAAGTTAATATGGTATTAGTGAATCGAGAGATGGCTAGTTCTACTTGAGTGTTCTTGATTAATAGACTGGGATAGTGAATTGAACTGAAATAGGGTGTAGTAATTAGAGTGATACTTAAAGTGAAGTCGTAAGCCTAATTCTCCAATATTTGCTTAAGATTACAGTTTTTGAGTTTGTTGATTGCTTAGTATTTTTATGTTTTTACTTTTTAATAGTATAATCATTGAATTGGATAGTTTAATAAAATTGGGATTAATATAAAGCTTGTAATTGTTAGGATTAATTTCATACTAGTCTCTGTGGGAACGATACTTGATTTATCATTATATTAATTGTTGACCATGTACACTTGTGTGTTAGCGTATATAGATTTTACTTAACAACTATTCACGGGGTACTATTCACGAAGTAATATTCACGGGGTACTATTCACCCAAAAAATTTATTTCTTTTCTGTCCAAATTATTTTTGATACATGAATATTATTCTTGAATTTTACTCCACATAGTAGTATCATGTTGTCAATTTGGACATTTTTAAACTCTAGATAAATTTAAAGTCTTTAATATTTATCCTTGATTTCGTTTGATTGATGCTTATATCATTGTCATCATCCTCATGATTATATTGTGATGAAAGTCATCTTTAGCCCGTAGTTTATAGATGAACTGTTGATTGGTACGATTATAACTATGTATATGCTATAATCATAACCTGTAATGTTACAAATGAAGTGGTAAAAGTCATCATTGGCCTGTAGTGCATTGATGGACAGTTGTTGGCATGATCATTACCATTGATGATAATACGAATATCCTTGGACCGTAGTGCATGGATGATTCGTGGATGTGTCCTTGGCCCATATTGCACGGATAATTCAGTGATGTGGATTATTTATTGAGCTGAGTCTCAGCGATAAAATTGATGATAAACTTTTAAGTCATAGAAGATAGTAGATATTATGCTCTACCTGACTCTTCTAATGGATTGCTTGTTCCGCTGCAGTTAGACTTGTTGTCTATTATATTCTATCAGTTTTACACTGTTGTAGGCTAACGATAATTTATTCTGCATTATCTTAGTAATAATATTTTTTACTGGGTTAGTTGAGCTCACCCTTTGCTTTCATTGTTCTCTTCAGGAAATGAAAATATAGCGGTGACTAGTTGGAAAATGGAGTGACGGTCCGAGATGGTGGCTATAGTAGTCCTCAGTATTCTATGAAATAGTGTGATAATAAATGTAATGACGACTCCATTTGAGTTTGGATATTGTCTACGAGACAATATTCGTGTTAAAACTCTCAACTTGTGTTTGTCATATTTTACACGACAGTTGTACAATTAAGTTTGTATTTTAATTCTGTACCATGTATTTGGAGACTCAGAATGGGTTGTGTATACCTATTTTTGGGGCGTCACAACACATGTTTAGATCCAAGATGAGACTTAGGAACTATTCCTAGTTCTGTAATGAACTTTTCATCCAAATAATCAACTTGCAGCTTCATTTACAGCTATATACTTTGTCTTTATCACTAAACCAACAACTTTTCGCTATTTAGAACCTTTACAATTCAATGCGCTACCGTTCAAAGTAACGCTTTACCCTGTAGTGGATTTATTGTCGTCTTGGTCAGTCTTGAAAAATTTTTTGAGTCTGTTAAACCCTCTAATTTTAATTCAAACCCACCATGTATATGATCACATCCTTAGTGCCGGTTAAATTACTTTAAGATGTTTTTCATTGTCTTATAGTGATCTTCTCCAAAATATGACCGATCAACATCAGGACTCGTACATTTCATTTCATACATGATAGTTACTCATACGATCTCTCTTTTAGGAGTTTATAGGGACTATTAAGAGAGATACACTCCATAACTCATCAACATGAGACATCTCTTAGATTTTGCCATGCTAAACAACTTTAGCATCAAATGAATATACATTCCTTGGGTTAAACCGAGCATCCTTTTAAATCTATCTATATAGATTTGTATCCCCAATTATGAGTGTTTCAGCCTTTTTCTGCTCAATCGCGTACAACCTTTTTTTCTGATTTTATTTTTCATTTTTAAGGACCTCTGCTATAACTCAAATTTGATCAAGTCGGATGAGGTGGGACCCACCCTATGTTTCCGTCGGTTACCACAGGTAGACTCGCGGTAGACCACATGTGGATTTATACCCCCCTGGTCCTTCAAAAGTCATTTTCAACTTGAATACCTCTGAAAAATCCAAACTTTATAGCTCAGATCTACTCAGTTCAGGCTGCTTTTAACAAAATCCGTCATCGTACATATGTTCTGCACAACTCTGGTAACGTTTACAGCCTTTCTTTTCAATTTTTGACCTCTAGAACGTTAGATTCCATACAGTAGAAGTTTAAATGCAATGTATCAAATATGTATGCACATATGACTTGAAAATTTTTTAATGGGCCTAGTAAAAGTTTGTATTTTACCACGCTGCACATTCTGATGTGAAAAAGAACTAATTTTTGAGACAGTCATTTTACACCCTTTTTGGCTACTTTATTTATCCTATTTGAGGACGAATGAGCATAGATTTTCAAATAAAATATACATGGTAATTTGGCTGTCATGGTGAGTTTAATCTTAATTTTTTTTATACATATGAAATGCTTATGATTTTAGGTTGGTGTGCTACTGAATGGCCACCTAGTCATGCCTATGTGCATCCGGATATTCCGTTTTATAAAGGGGACTATGGAAAAAAAAAATTCAAGAGTCTGGGCATTTAATATGCATGTAATTCTTAGCTCTACTAGGAAGTATGTTAAACTAATGTATGTTTTCACATAGAATATGCATGATGCCATGTTTTGAATTTAATTTATTTAATTTTGAAGTGTACCTCACCATTTCTGAGGTGATTTGGAGATTTTGTTCAACTTATTATGGACTCAGACCGATCGAGTAGTTCTCATCAGGTTTCACCAGGCTTGAGGAGGAGAGCTTCTGATGTCCATGTGCCTCGTTCGACCCGACAGCCTCATCGGTTGACTGAGTAAGTGATTCGTCCCATTCAGATGGAGACGATAGAGGCTATATATGAGGAGGATGATGTTCCTATTGAGGACCCATCTCCTTCTACTTATATTCCTCGTCGGGAGCTTCCAGCTATTATCTTGACAATTCCAGATCTTCAGGATGATTTGAGATGGTATACATAGATCTATCTTCACGTGAACGAGGTAATAGTTGTTGTCATTTTTACCTTTCTTATGTTCCCTCTATCAGGACAAGAGTTTGATTTTGATTTTGAACTTGATGCAGGTTCCCGGCTTCATTCAGCTCAGGGGGAACTGGTTTAGCATTCATTCTTTATACCAGACCCTTCTTCCAAAGTACTAGGCCATTGTACACTCTTGGGGTTTTGAGGCCTTCTTTTCCATTCATCCACATCGCTGCCTCTGGGATTATCTAAGGGCTTTATCTGAGCGCTAGTTTCACCATACTTAGTTTCTTCATTTATTAAATTATAAGGTGATGATGACACCGATGGATTGACAGTTCATCACGGGGATGAAGTTTATAAGAGAACATGTGCCTTTAGTGGCCAATATTTCCCCTACTGCAGTCTAATCCCTCTTTAGACTTCCTACTTCGGCCCTCAAGGGTCGCGCTATCTGTTCTGACCCTTTGAGAATTGATGTTGTGATTGGCGCTTTAACTGAGCCTCTGCCAGCTAATCAGAGGGATGGAGATCGCATCTTTCAGCGACTATTTTTGGTCATCATTAGGGGTTGTTTCCTAGTGGACAACTCCTCGACAGTCTCTTTTTCTTTGGTCAGTGCCACTCGTGATGTGGACTGTATCAGAGATTTTGATTGGGTCTCATACACCTTCACATATTTCCTTCAAGGGATTCGCTTACGCTAAAAGGGCGTGATAGAGGCTTGGCTAGGCTTTTACCCATTTCCGCTGGTGAGTAGTTTCTTTCAATTTCCCTCGCTTGGGTGTTAATCCTCATGACTGAGGATATTTGATCTTTGCATTTATTGTTTTGGACATATGAGAGGCTCCCTTGCCTACGCCTAGCTACTACTTTAGGTCTGGAGACCCATCCATGTGGACGGCGCTGGCATTATTCCACCTTAGTCGAGGTCCCTGTAGTAGAGGGGTTTACCCATTCTTGCTTGTAATTGGAGTTGTTGACCGCCGATGTCGTCACATGGGTTCCTTATACCCCCAATCATCTGATAGTTGGCTTTGAGGATGGTTTTCCGACTGGGTTAGAGTATGTATTATCCACTCGTTGGATCCTTTTCTTGATGGAGGGAGGCTGGGAGCTCTACTTGGGAGAGCGTGTTATTAGGAGCACTACAGAGGAGATTTTCATTCTATATCTTCCTTCTGATAGATGCCACTGGTCTTTATCTTAGACAATCACCGAGATTCCCTTGGTGAGCTTAGATGGCTTTACTTTATTAGAGGGCCCTTACACTCATGATGCCATTTATCACTGGTGGACTCCTAGCACCATTGGAGCTCAGACCCGTGCTAGTCAATTCATGGGGGATATGGTTCCCAGGTCCATGATGATGACAAACTGGATTGCCTATGTCAGAGAACCCACTAATTTAGAGAAGATTACTACCTTAACCCAGAGGTTGGACCGGGCACATTTTTTCATCCGACATACAGATAGAGATCCGTCGGAGGCAGATTCTTTTGATCCATCCAACTCTGGCGCTTGTCCCTCAGGTGGCCCATATTCTAACAGTTTCACTGGAGTAGATCCCCCTATATATCGACCCGATATTCCCTTTAGCAGAGATACAGTGACTCAGGCGGAGTTACAACAGGTTGATCAACTAGATGATGTAGACATCATAGATTTCTTTTGATAGGCTCATGTAATCTCTTTTGATAGGCCTTTGTTAGATATTGATTGGTTGTGCCCCATTTCCCTGTACTTTTTATTTTCAATTGTAAACAGTGATGATGTAAATAAACTTTATTTAGATGATGATGTTTTTAGGAATGTATGTATAATTCTTTCTATTTCTTGCATCATATTTTCATTTATCATGATGCATGAACTATATGTCATGGATATGCATTTATATCGATAAGTTTAGCATTGACCCCTGGATGGTCTCATGATACGGTTCTACAGATGGCTTCATCAATTGTTACACGTATTGAGCACAACCCGCCCACCTTGATAGCCTCATCTTTTAGGTCTTGTTATGCGAGTTTTCCTCATTCAGATCAAATAATCGTTGATCATATGCTGAGACACTCCATAGCCTTCCTGACCTTCCAGGTTCTGGATGGTTTTGTAGAGGGGATGGGCAGGTCTTCAGATTCGGGACCCATGAGTTGACTCCTACATTGAAGTAGTATGAGCGCATTACGAATTTTTCGCTGGACCGGCCTTGCACTATAGTGGTTGTTAGTGAGTTTAGACGAAAGTTCATGATATTGATAGGTTTACATCGTACAGTCGTTTTGGACAAGATCACCTCAGGACATGTTGTGTCTCTGGATTTCTTGATTGATCATTTCGGGTCGACAAAAAACTACTCAGTATACTAAGGAGATTTCATCTTTTTTGAGGATGAGTGGCGGGTTACCCAAGTAGATAATTTCTTGATGTGCGTTGTAGCTTATCTGTACATGCCGCTCTACATGGATCACTTGGATATTAGATTTATCATTGTGACGAAAGCCCTGAAGGAGGGTCGTAAATCATACTATCTTTCTTATGATCTTAGCAGAGACTCTGATGTCGGCTATGTTTTGCCATACCCATCCTACTGAGTTCTTCAAAGGAAGTGATTTATTGTTATACATCTGGTTTATGATGCATCTGAGACCAATCAACATTTTCAGACTTCATGGATAGTGTTCGACACATGAGATATATGCATCTTATTCTTTTCGACCAACTGATTACGTAGATGTCGTGTCTTGGTTTATCTTTCTAATCGTGATTGAGGATCCTTTCTCCATCTTGCATTTCTCAGGATTTAGCTCCCCTTACAGCTTTGTTACACATGTCATGGGTATGGACTTTTTACCATTGGCTTGTAGGAGAGGAGTGATTGTATATCATCCTTTCGTTGTCATGGGACAATTTGACCAGTATCAGGATGTCCATGCTTTTGATGGAGCTTCAGGTCAATGGTTATCAGCCTCATCTTTGTCAGAGGATGACTTAGCCAGAGTTTATGATCACCGGACCCATATAAAAGTTAGTTTTTCCTTTTAGTAAACAAATTTTTTCCTTCCAGGATAAACTTTTACAAAGCCAATCGATCTTGTTTGATGATAAAACATATACTAATCTTGTAACAATCTTATTCATTTATTAATAAAATATACTTTGTATCTGATTTATTAAAGACTTTTAATTATCTACATGATGTTGTTTTATAATATGTGATAAACCTATAGTTTTAAGCAATGCTTTTAGAATAATGATGATGATCATTCTAATGAGATCTAAATTCTTAGAAAGCTTAAAATTAAAATAGTTCCCAATCGTTGGATTACTAAATTGGGGATTGGTGAATCCGGATAGATTGGTACATACGTTGTTTGCTCATTGGATGAGGATGATTGATCTCATGATCATTTGTGTGGAGACACTAAAGCAAGTATGTAGGTGCTTATTAGAGAATAAGTTCACTGAACGTGACTCACTAAGGAATACCTAATGGAGTTTTACTTGCTGTCAATAGAAATTCCAAGTAGTGATAGTAGTACAAGTAATCCTTGGACTTGAGATCGTCATAGTATCTTGTGTATGATGAGTTATACTTTGACTTCTTCCTTAAGACCCTTAGGGTATATCAAAGGGTATGCTTGGGTATAATAAGTTGTACATGGAGATAATGTATGATCAATAAAGAATCTACCGCTTCTAGTAAAGAAGAGAAATGTCATATGTGATTCGATAAATGACAATCTAGTAGTCCTTGGCGAAGAATAAAATTAGAAAGGAGTTTCTAATTTGCATTATTTGGTGTTGTGCATTTAAGAGTCGAAATACATATAATTAAATAAATTAAGACTTGACAAGAATTTCCATGTCTTATATTTAATTGGGACATCAGATGGTGGAAGGATTGAATTGTACTTGCAACTATTTACTCAAAGGTTCTTTTATGATTAATGTTGAAATCTATATTATCCGGAAAGTCGTTGATCGCTAGGAGGCTTATTCCTATAAATAGAAAAATATAAATATTTATTTAAATAAATTAATTGTTTAATTTATTTATTTAAATAAGATTAGAATTTGTTCTAATTGATTTATTCACAACCTTGATTTAATATGGAGAACCTAAAGGGTCACACCATAAAAGGAAGAATAATTATTTAAGAAGTTAATGGCATAATCGTAATAATATAAGTTAAGTATATTTAATTTAATCTATGGTGATAGAATAAATTAAATAGCTTAATATTTATTATTTAATATTTTAGAAATATTAAATATAAATTAATAAGAGGAGTCTTATTAATATTATTAAAATTATTATTATTTTAATTTCTAAAAGAGTTTAGGAATTAATTTAATATAAGTACTCTCATTTATTCTTAATAGGATTAGGAGGAAAATTAGTTAGAGGAGTTTAATTAATTATCCCTAATAAGATTAGGGAGCCTATTTAGGGAAAAGATTTAATTAAATAAATAATACCTTATTTTTAATTAAATAGGGTTACCTGATATCTTTATAAGGTGAGTCTTATATCGATATATATATACACGAATTCCAATAATTGGGAGAGTACGCCATTTTTCTATAAGAGATAGAAAAACTAGGGTTTTACCAAACACCCATCTTCTTGGATCTTTCTTCTTCCTTGGTGGATCACCTCTAGAGGCCAAACACTTGGGTGGCTAACGTTGATCAAAGAAAGGAATCAAACCCGGTGGATTCAAGATGAACGCGCGAAAAGGATCGAGGTGAACTTGACGAGGAAGCTCGAATCTTCAAGGGTATGATTCTTGTTCTTCATATCATTTTCGTTTAATTAATAATTGTGCATAAAGGATGATCCGGGTATATGGTTTGTAAAATTTTTAAACTCTGATTTTTCACGTTTCCGCTATTTTGTGCAATTTGATTACGTTCATGAATATTACAAACCTAACAGTGGTATCAGAGCCAAACCTTTATGCGAATTATTAATTATTTTAATTTGATATGTATATTGATATGTGTTTAGAATAATTTAATTGGGCATAATTTTGTTGTATAAAGTTTATTTAAAAAAAAACGGTAATAGTTTTCCGAAAATGTGTTGGAAAATTGCGAACTGATTTTATCCGCGTGGTTCATTATTTTTCGAAATCTTGATTATGTTCATTATTTACGTTGGCATGATTTATATATATATGATATATATAAAGTGAATCAAGTAAAGCTAGCATGATTAATTGATTAAAAGTTTCATGTGTTTCCTTCCTAGTGGCCACGTGATAATCAGGAAACCAGGAGATAAGGAATGTATTCCTACGTGAATGATAATTGATATCCTGCATAATGCTTCACATTTCTCAAAAGTTATATATATTATATATATACATTATATATATTACCGTAATATATATTATGTATATGTAATATATATTTTAATAATTTTATAATTAAAATAAAATATTTATTTTAATTTTTAAATAAAAAGTTTATTTTAATTTTAAAATAAAAGATTTATTTTAATTTTAAAATTAAATTTCATGCTAACTAATTAGAGTTGGAATTGGATTCCAAATTATAAGTAATTGGAGTTGAAATTGATTCTATGTTTTCTTAAATAAAGGAGTTTATTTAGATATGAAATAAGATTTCATATTATTCAAAATAAAGGAGTTTATTTGTGAATAGGAAAGAGAAATCATGTTTTCCTTAAATAAAGAAGTTTATTTAGATATGAAATAAGATTTCATATTATTCAAAATAAAGGAGTTTATTTGTGAATAGGAAAGAGAATCCGTGTTTCCTTAAATAAAGAAGTTTATTTAGATATGAAATAAGATTTCATATTATTCAAAATAAAGGAGTTTATTTAGATATGAAATAAGATTTCATATTATTCAAAATAAAGGAGTTTATTTGTGAATAGGAAAGAGAATCCGTGTTTCCTTAAATAAAGAAGTTTATTTAGATATAAAATAAGATTTCATATTATTCAAAAATAAAGGAGTTTATTTGTGAATAGGAAAGAGAATCAAGTGTTTCTTTAAATAAAGAAGTTTATTTAGATATGAAATAAGATTTCATATTATTCAAAATAAAGGAGTTTATTTGTGAATAGAAAAAGAGAATCCGTGTTTCCTTAAATAAAGAAGTTTATTTAGATATGGAATAAGATTTCATATTATTCAAAAATAAAGGAGTTTATTTGTAAATAGAAAGAGAATTCGTGTTTCCTTTAATAAAGGAGTTTTTTTTTTTTTTTTTTGGAATTAGATTCCATAATTAATTAAAATAAAAGAGTTTATTTTGATTAAAGATTTTGATTAAAATAAAATAGTTTATTTTATTCAAAATTTGATAAATTAAAATAAAAGAAGTTTATTTTGATTTAAATTTGGATTAAAATAAAAGAGTTTATTTTGATTCAAAATTAGATTTTATACTAACTAAATTTGCCCATTAAATGATATCAATATATATATATATATATATATATAATATTTATTATTCATGAGATTAATGTTGTTTATTGATGCATATGGTGATGTGTATGATAATAAATGAGATTGATTATGGACTATCACCAAATGTGATTGGATTTTATTTTAGTTGGATGCATGAATGTATGAGTTTTATTAAATGAGGTCTCAGTACCTCGCCTTCTCTAATTTTTCTTAATATAAATTCTATCTCCTCCTATGTACTTCCCTCGATCACGATCAAGGTTTATATTTATTTTAAATACTTTTGTAATAGGAATAGTTAGAATTAATTTTGAAAAATTGAAGATCAAGGAGCAAGGAGCACTTGAAGACCCATTTGTAATGGAGCCCGGTTTAAATGTAATAGTTATATTTGAATATTAATTCTTCCACACCTAGGGTTTGACCTTTTGATTCACTTGGTGGTTCTAGTGAACCAAACTAGAATAAAAGTCCATAATCAATCCGGGTAGAATATAGTATTCTATATGTGCATGCTTATACTATATATATTAATGAACATGCTTCGCATGTTCATTAATATGACGGGTATTATATATATATATATATATATATATGTGTGTGTGTGTGTGTGTGTGTGTGTGTGTGTGTGTGTGTGCATGCGCGCTAAACAAGATGAGACAAATTAACATGCAAACCCCTCAAATATTTTATATTAAGTTGTAACGTTCAAAGATATTTGGAATATCGAACGTCGCCTTCTAGCATGATAGAAACAATAGAGTATTGAGTATTTAATATGAGTTTGTTGTGCACACACAAGGCAAGTATTAAATATTTAAGATGTTGTTTTTATTACATATGATGTTTATAACGAATTGAACATTACTACTTTGTTGTGCACACACAAGGGTTGTAGTTTTCTCTTCACTTATATGAAAATGCTGGGTCTGACTTAACTTAAATTATTTTAGTTCGGATGTGCACACACTTGACCATTATGATTTAAGAGGAAAAATACAAGGAGTTATATAGTTGATGTAATTGACAAGAGTTGTCTACCTATTTATTTATATATAGTTTGTTGTGCACACACAAGGCTATATACATTTGAAATGAGATCCTTATTCTCACTAGCATATCTTCAATTAGATTTTGCCGAACTATATAAATGAGGGTAATATAGTTCAAGAAAAAATAGTGGGAGATACCAATTTAAAACAAGACCTAATTTATTTTGGTTATTAATAAAAGAATATATGCTAAAATGTTGTTAATTACAAATTCATTTATAGAATTTTACAATGTCTAAATTACTATCAGTACGAAATATATTAGATGTTAATTAACCGGACCGAATTACTCGGATTGGTTAAGGAAATTGAGAATAGTTCTCATGGCTAAAAAGCTATCTTATGTCCTTAATATGTCTATCTCTGCAATGGTTGCAGACAATGCCTCTGAGGAAGAGATTGCTACTTTTAGAAAGTGACAAGATGATGCACAGTTGGCTCAATGCATCATGCTCGCATCCATGAGTAACGAGCTTCAACGTCAGCATGAAACTATGGATGCTCCTACTATATTCCTGCACATGTAGTTGATGGTGAGGAAAGTAGGACTGATAGATATCAGATATTTAAGGAGCTCTTCCGATCTAGAATGATCAATGACACTACAGTACAGATAAAAGTCCTTAACATACTCAATTTGATTGATCAATTAGGACAACTGGTTTTGTCATGGATGGAGAGTTGAGCCAAGATTTGATCTTGCACTCACTCCCAGACTCATTTCATAATTATTGTGAATTTTTCATATGACCAAGCTAGATATCAGCCTCGCTGATTTGCTTAACATGTTGAAAAATGTTGAGAGTCACTTTCCAACTAAGAAAGACCAAGTCTTACTGGTAGGGGCCAAAGGATCTTCTGAAAAGAAGAACGATTCAAAGAAGGTAAATAAAAAGGCAAAAACAAAGGATAATAAGAACAAAACTGATACGGATAGCAAAGGAGTTTGCTTCCACTGTAATAAACCTGGACACTGGAAAGAAACTGCAAGAAACATTTTGCAGAGGCTAACTAGAAAAAGCTTAGTGAAGTTTCGGTTACAAATACAATTTTGTTCATGATTTGAAATAAATTTTTCTTTAAGTCAAGGTTCTACTTGGGTATTGATATCGACTTTGGTTATCATAAATATAGATTTATGAAGGGACCAAGAAGAAGTAAAAGCTAAACAAATATAAGTAATCCTATGTGGGGAAATGAAGCAAAGGTTGCCACATTACCCATAGAAACTTATAGTTTAGCATTACCTACTAGCAAAATCTATTAAGTCAATAAGTTGTTATTATATTCCAAATTGCGTTAGAAACATTATTTCCATTTTATTATTGGACAATGAAATCTTTGATATTATAATTAAGAACAATTGTTGTTCTATTTATAATAATAATTATTTGTTTAGAACTAAAATATTACTTAATGGATTTTGTATACTTGACTTAGGTGAAAAATTATTTTGTGAATTGAACAAACTAGTATAAAGAAAAGGAGATGATCATTCAAAGAGTTGAATGTATGTATTTGCTGAAATACAAGTGTGAATTATTTGAAAGGTTCAAACAATTCAGAAGTGAAACAAATTGGCAAAGTATTAAGATTCTTTGATTAGATCAAGGAATAAATACTTGTGCAATAAGTTTCTAGATCATCTCAAATGGTTTTCTCACAATGGACGCCTCCTGATACGCAATAATTGATTGATGTATCTGAAATGAAAAATCATACCTTATAGGACATGGTACGGTCCATAATGATTCTACCGACATTCCAGTATCCTTCTGGGATCATGCCCTAGAAATGGCTGCATATCTATAGAAAAGGTAACCTCAAAATCCAGCCCCAAGACTCCATAAAAGTTATGGACAAGGAGGATTCCTAATCTTAAGTATGTTAAGATAAGGGGTTGTCCAACTTATGTGAAAAGGTTTCAAAGGATAAGCTTGGGACAAGATTTGACAAGTACAGATTTGTGGGACATCCTAAAGTAAGTTTAGGGTATATGTTCTATAATCCTATTTAGCAAAAGGTGTTTGTTGCGAAACACGCTGCCTTTTAAGATAAAGATGTTTATCATTGAAGGAGCTAGTGGGATGATAATAGATCTTGAAGAGTTTAAGAACCATAAATCACTATAAGTCAAATAAGAGGAACCTGTAGATAGACCTATTGTACCACAACTGAATCATAAATCTGGAATAGTACCAAAGATACCTTTGAGGTATGGATTCATTATAGATGATGATGATGAGGTACACATCATAGAAGATGATGATCCAGAGTTACATACGATGAGGTAAGAGTTTTAGTGTGTACAAAAGGGTCAGTGGGAGCATCGTGACATTCCTAATATTATATGTTGATATACTATGGATAAGGAAGAACATACCAATGCTACAATCAGTAAAGATAAATTTGTCTAAACATTCCTCCATGAATGATTTGGGAAGAGTATCGTAATTGGGGATGCAAATCTATATAGATAGATTTAAGAGGATGCTCGACTTAACCCAAGGAACATATATTCATTTGATGCTAAAGTCGTTTAGCATGGCAAACTCTATGGGATGTCTCATGTTGATGAGCCCTGGAGTGTATCTCTCTTAATAGTCCCCATAGACTCCTAAAAGAGATCTCGCATGAGTAACTATCATGTATGCAATGAAATATACGAGACCTGATGTTGATCAGTCATATTCTGGAGAAGTTCACTATGAGTCAGTGAAAAACATCTTAAAGTACTTAACCAGCACTAAGGATGTGATCATATTCATGATGGGTCTAAATTAAAACTCGAGGGCTTAACGCACTCAAGTTTTTTAGACATGCACTAAAGACGACGTAAAATCCACTTTAAGGTAAAGAGTTACCTTGAATCTGGTGCAATGAATTGAAAAGGTTTCAAACAACAAAAGAGTTCTTGGTTTAGTGATAAAGACAAAGTATATAGCTATAAATGAAGTTGCGCAAGTTTATTGTTTAGATTAAAAGTTCATTACGTAACTAGGAATAGTTCATGTCTCTCATTTGGATCTAAACATGTGTTGTGGCACTTTCATTTGATTATATGAATCATTGAAAGATGGAAAATCACTATAGAGATAGTGAACTTCAAGAACATAATTACATATCCATTAACTAAAGCTTATCCAACATCGGGATAATCGCCACTTAGAGAAGAAAGGTATGAGATACCATGATTGGCTTTAGTGCAAGTGGGAGATTGAAAGTAGTATGCACACAAGCCAATCATGTTTGATGATAAAGCATATACTTTGTAACAATCTTATTCATTTATTAATAAAAAGTATTGATTTATTAAAGGCTTTTAATTATCTACATGATGTTGTTTTATAATATATGATAAACCCATAGTTTTAAGCAATGCTTTTAGAATAATGATGATGATCATTTTAATGAGATCTAAATTTTTAGAAAGCTTAAAACTAAAATAGCTCCCAATCGTTGGATTACTAAATTAGGGATTGGTGAATCCTGATAGATTGGTACATACGTTGCTTGCTCATTGGATGAGGATGATTGATCTCATGATCATTTGTGTGGAGACACTAAAATAAGTATGTAGGTGCTTATTAGAGAATAAGTTCACTGAATGTGGCTCACTAAGGAATACCTAATGGAGTTTTACTTGCCTGTCAATATGAATTCCTGTAGTGATAGTAGTACAAGTAATCCTTGGACTTGAGTTCATCATAGTATCTTGTGTATGATGAGTTATACTTTGACTTATTCCTTAAGACCCTTAGGGTATATCAAAGGGTATGCTTGGGTATAATAAGTTGTATATGGAGATAATATATGATCAATAAAGAATCTACCGCTTCTAATAAAAGAAGAGAAATGTCCTATGTGATTCGATAAATGACAACCCAGTAGTCCTTGGCCAAGGCAGAATAAAATTAGAAAGGAGTTTCTAATTTGCATTATTTGGTGTTGTGCATTTAAGAGTCGAAATACATATAATTAAATAAATTAAGACTTGACAGTAATTCCATGTCTTATATTTAATTGGGACATTGTATGGTGGAAGGATTGAATTGTACGGTAACTATTTACTCAAAGGTTCTTTTATGATTAATGTTGAAATCTATATTATCTGGAAAGTCGTTGATCGCTAGGGAGGCTTATCCCTATTGTAGAATAAATATTATTTATTTAAATAAATTAATTGTTTAATTTATTTATTTAAATAAGATTAGAATTGTTCTAATTGATTTATTCACAACCTGTTTAATATGGAGAACCTAAAGGGTCACACCATAAAAGGAAGAATAATTATTTAAGAAGTTAATGGCATAATCGTAATAATATATGTTAAGTATATTTTAATTTAATCTATGGTGATAGAATAAATTAAATAGCTTAATATTTATTATTTAATAATTTAGAAATATTAAATATAAATTAATAAGAGGAGTCTTATTAATATTATTACAATTATTATTATTTTAATTTCTAAAAGAGTTTAGGAATTAATTTAATATAAGTACTCTCATTTATTCCTAATAGGATTAGGAGGGAAAATTAGTTAGAGGAGTTTAATTAATTATCCTAATAAGATTAGGGAGCCATTTAATTTAATTAAAAAATAATAGCTTAGTTTAATTAAATAAATAATACCTTATTTTAATTAAATAGGTTACTAATATCTTTATAAGATGAGTCTTATATCGATATATATCACCTCTACAACCTTGAATTTCTTCTTGACCGGACAATTGGGTGACATATGCCCTCTTGCCCAGAGAGTACGCCTTTTTCTATGAGAGATAGAAAATTATCTAGGGTTTTCATTCCAATTCGGATTACACCCATCTTTCTTTCTTCTTCTTGGTGGATCACCTCTATTGAATCTTCTTTCGCCTTTTGTGCTTCGTGTCCACCGCTAAGGTGCAAATCTTTCTTCCCATAATCAACTCGTTGAATTTGGCGTGACAGATTCTCATTCTTGACATGTTCTCTTGCTTCAATTCCAGAAATTTAACTTCCATCCTGGATGGCATACTCGGCGAGAAGTAGTTCTCAAAGAACAACTCCTTGAATCTTGTCCACAACACCACCTCTGTACAAGCTCTCGCTTGGTTCGTCTCCCACCAGTAATTAGCTTCTCCCTTCATCAGATAAGTTGCAAAAGCCGTCTTCTGCTCTTCTGCCACATGTGCAATGATGAATGCTTTCTCCGTCTCCTTTACCCATGTTTGGGCTTCAATCGGATCTATGGTTCACTTGAATTCCGGCGGTCCTACCGCTTTAAAGTCCTTGAAGTTAGCCAATCTATCAGCTGGCTGTTCTCTCGCTCTTCCTCTTCCTGCGGGAGCTCTATTCTCCATAACTTGGGCTATCATATCCGTAAAGTTTTGCATTGGGTCAGCTTGACCTACTTCGTTATTCACTGACTGTTCTTCTCGTTGGTTTCGATTTTATCGTCTAGGCGGCATGATCTGATTTAAATAAGAATCTTATATTAATTCTCTTTCTTTACACAAATTCTTAACACAATAAGAATTCAACACATAATTCTCATATAATTGCATATTTATTCAAATAGCACATAGTACATATAGTACTTAACACATTTATTATCCCTTTTTAAATCATATCAGGATTAACGACACAACTTTACACGAAAAGTTGTAATTCTCCATTTACACATAGTTATTACTAGTTCGTCAAACTTACCACACTTATGAGTTCAGGAACTTGCCACAATTATATGAGTGTATGAACTTATCCTAGTCGACCTTTTCAAGTCCATTCGCTGAGGGGTTCAAAACATTTCATATAATTATGAGTCATGAACTTACCATAAGTATGAGCTTTAAGAACTTACAAAGTAATCTAAATCTTATGTTCACATAGAAAATACAGATTTAATTCATACAAACATATTATTGCATTTATATTTATGCAAATAATACATAGTACTTTTCAGTACACTGCACATACAACTACAAACGGTTACTATCCCATTGTGACAAAAGTCGGGATTCATTACTACAACTTTACACAAAAAGTGGAGGCATACAAAAGTTATCTCCTATTCCTACTAAAGCAAATATTATACTCCAAAAGATTATACTCTTCACACTTAATCTTTCTTCCGTCCACTTCCTCCATCTTTCTTCCTTTTAGGACAATTCTTAACCCTATGGCTCGTTCCACCACATGCAAAACATCCTCCATTCTTTGGTTTAGGACAATTTGGTGATAGATGTCCTTCCTGACCACAATTATAACACACATTCTGACCCCACATACATTCCCCTAAATGGCTCTTTCAACACTTACCACATACTAGTCTCTTCCTTGAATGTGAATTCTCGGTGTTATTGCCACTGTCGAAGTTCTTTTTCCTCTTGTTAACCTTCTTTTTCTTACTTACATCATTAGATGATACACTATACTTAACCCCCATTCTATCGACTTGTGCCTTCATATTATTTCGTTCTTCTGTCATCTCGCGTAATGCTCTTTCTCTCTTCTATAATTCCTCGAGAACAAGTACTTTAGTCCTTGAGTCTTGATCTTCTGCAGATGCTTGATCTTCTGCAAATGCTTGACCTTCTTCGATTGCTACTTTCCCTTCTTCCCCATCTTTGATCTTTATTTCTGGCTCCACTTTTGTCTCTTTGGAATATACTTCTTCTTCTTCATCCAGCTCCATCTCAGGGTACTCGTCATGATCGCTTGCTAGATTTACCATGGGTTCGTCTTCTCCTAACTTCTCAACTCGATTAAACTTTACTGGCACCTCCTCGCCTCACGGGCAAGGGTGCAATGTGACCACTAGCATCTCCGTACTCATTTCATCTTCTCCAGACATCCTACAATTAGTCTAAATGACTTTTTTAGTACTTCACCAGTACGAACTTCTCACACTATGCGTTCACATATCTCACTATCGACGCACTTCGGCAATCCCTCACTTAGTACTCTAACTGAGTTTTCTAGATTTTGCTTATGGTTATAATCCTAGGGTTTTCCCCACCCCACTTAAGGTTTATAGCCCACGACTCTTCTACCGCTTGTGACACCTTGGTCGCTACAGCTTTGATACCAACCTGTGACACCCCCAAATCCGGATTACCTGACCCCCGAGTTTGGTGTTCACGATTCACACTATAATATCATTTAACTACCCATTCATATATAAATAGGAATACAAAAATCATTAACATAAGTTGTTAATACATAAGTCCCAGGTTTTCTAACCTTAAAATTACAAACATACCCCTTAGATAAACAAAAAGGGTTTACAATACAACATAATAATAATAATGTTCTTTATAACTACTCTAGCATCTTGCCTTTGCCTTTGTTCTTCTTTGACCCGCTGGCCTCTTCGTTCCTAGCTGAAATGTTTTATTTATAGCAAGGGTGAGCAACTAGTTTGCCCATGCAGTTAAGACATACAATAAATGTATATGAATCAACAAGAAATGCATCATCTATTTTGATAGAATGAAACCAAAGTTCGGTGAACTTTGAAATAGCTGAACAAATCGTTAATCAATAACAAGTTTTCTCGTATTCTAGGCAATGAAATAATCTAATACTGAAAGAGTACAACGCTTTCAAAGTTTCTATGATATTCTATTGAATAATCAAGAATCAATTCTACGTAATAACAAAGTGGAATGTTTTCCAGATTTATGCTGAGCGATCACACTAGATCTAGAACTTATTTTCTCGGGTATCTATCAAAGATTTACTTTGATACATACCAGGAGTATCAGATAACCATAAAGATTAAATCATACTCCTCTGCAAGTACTTAGAGCCGGCCAACTCCTTTTACCCTATATTATGCATAATACTTAACAGTGCGCAATGGTCGAATATACGACCTAAAATGTTTTCTTTATATAAAAGGTTGTTCTTCTCAGTCTTTGAATCAAAATTTGATTTAACAACGAAACACAATGATTTCAATTTCTATTCACTTATTGATCTAGCCGAAATAATTGGCATTGATCTATCAATAACAATTGAATTCTCTTTTCTCGAATTTATCAAGTTCTAACAAATGTTCGTCTAGCCAGAATAATTAGGTAAGACATTTCTCAACATAATTTGACAATAAATAGGAATTATCTGTACTGTCAATTCTATCTTTTACGAATATGAACATCCAACAACGTTATTCTACAAATGTATATTTTCCAAATCAGTACTTCAATTTGAATTATTAAACATGCATTAACTGCGAATAATCAACAATAAATTCCCTAAACATGGTATAATTAGCAATAATTAACCATTATAATAATTGAATGAATATAACTCAAGGTTGAGTTAGGAAACTTGCCTTCCGCGTTGATTACTGCCTACACAATATAATTAATCATAGTTTGTAAGACCTATATTCAACAATATGCTTGGTCTCACAATTAGCATAATCATTTATAACACGTAACATGTATTCTACATATCAAACTTCTCCTGAGCACATTACCACATAGCCACATTAGTGTTTATAACCTATATAAACACTTAACAAATCTAACTAGTTCGGTCTGGTTGGACTTCGGTCCATTCTCGGTGTTCTGGTCACCCTATTAAACAATTAACACATTGATTGTCAATTAAACTTGGTCTCTAAGCTTCAATATTATTTTAGATAAGTCAAATATCGTTTATAATATTTTTCGGAAGCTTTTAATAATTTATAAACACTTATTATAATTTATAATAATTTTTCAAACACTTAAATCATTTTTAAATGATTTAATTATCCAATAATCTTATTATTATTAATATAATAATATACAAATATTAATAACATACTTGTCAAAATATTAAAGTTATTATTAATAACTTAAAATATTTTTAAATCATCAATATTCTACTTAAATGATTTTTAAATAATTAAAATCATTTTTAAATCATCACCATTAATATTTAAATATTAATAAAATTATTATCCAAATATTAAAAGTCCTTAATTATAACTTAAAATACTTTAAAATCATTTTCTCATTTTTAAATAATTTTAAATTAATAAAATCATTTTTAATTCATTTATTTAATATACTAAATAAATAATCTAATATCATTAATATTTACTTATTAATGAGAATTCTCCAAAAATATTGAAAATTATATATTATTATCCAAATATTAAAAGTCCTTAATTATAACTTAAAATACTTTTAAATCATTTTTCTCATTTTAAAATGATTTTAAATTAATAAAATCATTTTTAAGTCATTTATTTAATATAATAAATAAATAATCTAATATCATTAATATTTATTTATTAATGAGAATTCTCCAAAATATTGAAAATTATATTTTATAATTCAAAATATTTTTAAATACATTATTCTTATTTAAAATGATTTTTCATAATATTAAATCAGTTTTTCTCTAATTTATTTAATACACTAATTAAATAAATTAAATACTTTTAATATTTAAATAATTATAAATATTAAAGAAAAATATTCCAATTGGTCATAAATTATTTTTCATAATTTAAAATAATTTTTAAAACCATTTTTGGTAATTTTTATTTCTATTTTTAAATAATTTTCAGAATATTCAGAAAATAAAAATTAATAAACCGTCGCTAAAGCCCTTTAGCGACACAAAGCGTCGCTGTTGGTGTTCTTGAGCCTCAAGAACACTGACAGCTTCGTTAACAACCTGTCATGTTTGACCATAGATTAAACTCGGTTCTTGCATGTTCTGCTCAACCTAAAAGTCGTATATTGTAGTGTTTATGTCACTCTACAAGTTACAATACTTATCTTGGTCAAAAAAACATCACCACAAGGAGATCAAAGCCTCCAAATGTGATGTCAGACGGTTTCTGGGTTTTCCAGAAACCCAGACAGTGTGAGTAGGTACTTGCATGCTCAAATTATTCTATGTTCCCGTTATCAAATGGCTCGATATTTGGTCCGAAACTATAGTACTCATGACAAGGAACAACGAGATAACAATATCTCAGTCCAAAAACAACAGATCCACAATGTAACACTTGGTCAAAGTCTGTTAGAATCTTTGTTCATAGTGTTTCTGGAAATTCCAGAATTTCAAAAGCAGAGCGAGTGGCCTACTTTGACCACTTTCCATGATCTATATGTTTCTTTTGTTAAGAGTTATAAATCCATAAAGTTAAAGAACACATAACAGGCTACAACGTGATTACCACACATCATAATAAAAAATATCATAACCGATGTGATCCGGACCTTTAAAACTCATATGTCGAATATTTGTTTCGGCCTTTCTGGGTTACCTAGAATTGGCCCGATCATGCCCGGTCAACGGGTTTTGACCGTTAATATCTCCTAATCCAAACATCAAATGGTACCGATTCCACTTGCAGCGTAACGGTAACATAACCAGCTACCCATAACAACTTGAAAACATCACAAACAACAAACGAACAAGAATATGTGGCGCCTGACATTACCTTGTCAGACCACAAATTTTGTTCTTGAACAGATTTGAAAAACTTTGATTTTTACCAACTTTGATGCTATGGATCCATCATGGATCAACATAGATCAACTAAAAACATTATATAACACTAATCTAAACACATAAACCCAAAATCTTTCTTAGCAACATGGATCAAAAATAAAAGTAGGTTTTATACCTTTCTTGAGGATGCTTTGATCTTAGATCTCCTGATCTATTAATGTTTGATCTAGGGCTGTTTCTATGACTGGTATACTAATGTATTTCGTTGGTTTAGGAGAGAGGGAGAGAGTGAGTTGGTGAGAGCATGGAGCAAAATGGCTAATGTTTTGTGATTTTCTCTCTCTAAATCTCTTATATAATGTGCTATTTTGATATGGCTGATGCTATGGACGATTTTGGCTGGATATATTGCTGAGATTTTGTCTCACAAAGTCAACATAGTTGTTCACCAACTCTTGATTTGGCAAGATATACAAGTAATCTAATAAAATATCCATAAAGGGCATTTTTTGACATTAGCAAATTAATTTTAAGGGCAATCTTGACAAATGCACAAATCCTTAGGGTTTAGGGTTTGGGTTAGGGTATAGACCCTTTAGGGTGTAGGGTTTAAACCCTTTAGGTTTGCAATTTAATTTCCAAAATTTTCAAAATTCAGTTTTCAAAATAGAAATTTAATTTTCCAAAAATTATAATTAGGATTCAATAATTATAATAATATTTCCTAATCATAAAATTAAATCTTGCTAATTAGGATTAATATTCATAATTAAAATTTCTTAATTTAGCAATTAGGGTCAAAATGGTTATTAGGGTTTATAACCCACGAATTAGGGTTTTAATTAAAAAAATAAATTTTCTAAATTACAATTAGAGTTTGTAAAATGGCAATTAAGATAACTAAGAATATAATTAGGGTTTTCTAATCATATCAAAATTTAATACACAACTTATAATTACCAATTAGGATTAGGGTTTCCTAATTTAGGGTTTAGGATTCCCGAATATGAAATTAGGGTTTCCCAACTTTCGATTAGGGTTTCTAATCTTGTTAAGCACAACTCTACTCTAATTTATTAGTCAATACACAAATTGACTTTCTCGAGACTCGTATCACAAATATTTGTCACAAAATTGATAATTAATATTAATATTAATTAAAAAAAAATTCGCAAATTTTGGATTATTCGAAATCCTGGGTTATCACAATATCTTCCAATGTCTGAATTGTTCGTTCGCTTTAGCCATCTGTTTGTGGATGATAAGCTGTACTCATTCACAACTATGTCCCCATGCATTCTTGTAGTCTTTTCCAAAAATTTGACGTGAATCGCGGATCTCTATCGGACACAATTGATACTGGCACCCCGTGCCTCAAAACGATATCTTTAATGTACAATCTTGCCAACTGATCAAGATTGAATCTAATCTTTATTAGTAGAAAGTGCGCTGATTTCTTCAGTCTGTCCACTATCACCCAAATCGCATCGCATCCTCTCTGAGTAGTTGGAAGACCCACCACAAAGTCCATCGTGATGTGTTCCCACTTCCATTCTGGTATTTCCAACGGTTGGAGTAATCCACTGGGTCTTTGATGTTCGGCTTTTACTCTTTGACATGTCAAGCATTTCGCTACGCATTCAGCAACATCCCTTTACATATTTGCCACCAAAAATGTCGACGTAAATCTTGATACATTTTCGTGCTTCCTGGATGAATCGAATATCTTGTGTTGTGTGTTTCAGTCAAGATTTTGTCTTTCAGTTCTAGCACTGCTGGAACCCAAATTCTTCCCTCGAACCGTAGTAATCCTTCGGTATCGACCTTATATTTTACATTACCGCCTTCAACCAGATTCTCTTTGATTTTCCCACACTCTTCATCTTGTAGTTGAACATTCTTCACTTTGTCCACTAAAGTTGGACCAACTTCTATCTGGAATAGTTGTTCGTCATATTCTTTTCGAAATTTGATTTCCAACTCTATTTTTGTCATTGCTGAAATGAGCTCCTCCTGAGTTGTTATCAGCATCAACTTCTCCCGACCTTTCCTGCTTAAAGCATCTGCCACCACATTCGCTTTGCCCGGATGATAAAAGATTTCACAATCATAATCTTTTATCAATTCCATCCACCTTCTTTGATGCATGTTCAAATCCTTCTGAGTGAAAATATAATTCAGACTTTTGTGGTCTGTGTAGATCCCACATTTCTCTCCATAAAGATAGTGTCTCCATATCTTCACAGCAAATACAACTGCAGCCAATTCCAAATCATGAGTCGGATACCCTTTCTTATAATCCTTCAGTTGTCTTGATGCATAGGCAATAACTTTGCCTTTCTGCATAAGAACACAACCTAACCCTTTGTGTGAGGCATCACTATACACCACAAAATTTCCTATATTATCTGGTAACATCAACACAGGTGCCACACTTAACTTTTTCTTCAAATCTTGGAAACTCTCTTCACACTTCTCCGTCCAAACGAATTTTACAGCTTTCCTTGTCAAATTTGTTAGCGAAGTGGCTATCTTAGAAAAATCTTGAACCTTTTATGTGTATAAAACTTTTAAGCCCGAATGTATCCAATTTATGTGTATAAAACTCACTCATCAAATACCCCCAAACTTAAACCTTTGCTTGTCCTCAAGCAAAAAACACAAAAGAACTAAAAATAAACAAACTAACTCAACTACATGAATTCATATGCATGATCTACTTCCTAATATACCTACGAACCCAGTAATAAATCAGTATGATATATAGCAACTGGCCTCAAAGATACCATTGGTACCCAAACAATATATCCAATCAATTCAAAATCCATAACTCTAACCAATTAGTCAATCCAAACCTGTCATCACCCATGTTGTGCGTGTGTGCTTGTTAACCATTCTAACCACGCACAATTCAAGATAATCATATAACAAACTTCTTAAAAGGAAAATTTCAGTTCCAATTCAATTAATTTTGTGAACATGACAACTCCGGTTAAAACTAAGCAATTACCAAGTCTTAAGGTAAATACAGGATTTATTTATACTCTTATTCAATCGCGAGGGCATTTATGCTCTTTCTCGTGTTTTATTCATTTTTTCTAATGGCAGTGCAATGTCCTATTCCCTTAGGCTTTTCAGTGCTACCTTAACGAGCTTTCGACCAACGAATCCCAATCCATTAAGACCTTAGGGCGCTAGGTGTAAAGACAATCCCCTCGGGCTTACTTACTCAAGTAACAAAGGCCACGAAACTAGACAAGCATGCCACGGTGTTTATTCTCTTTTTTTTTCTTTTTCATCATCTCTTTTCTTCTTTTTTTTTCCTCTTTTTTTTTCTTCATTTTTTTTCTTTTTGTTTTTCTTTTTGTAATATATATATATCCCATAGATTTCCCCAAACCCAAGCTTTTGCGTCATTCCAACCTTTACCGCCAGTTCACTACTTTCCTTAAGCTCAGATTATCATCATGATCAAAATTAGAACGCATCATCAATTATTAACATTGTTCAAGTTAAAATGCAAAACCAATCTTATCATAGGCCGAGCTAAGACCACACTAACCGATCACGCAGATTCATGCAAAAAAAAAATATATGCAATTATACTACATGAACACATATATGAATATGCAAAAAAAAAATACCATGTATTATATGCAACCTAAAAAAAAACAATGCTAACACATAAAAAAAAATGAACTACCATGGAGATAACTAACTATATGCAATACGACACTAAAATTCCCCCAAACTTAAACTAGACATTGTCCTCAATGGATGAAATATAAAAAAGTAAAGTAGAGGACTTCCCTGAAAATATAGCAATCTTCCTCCTTGTCCATTAAGTTTGGAGAATAGGCTAAGAACATGGAACAAATTGGGCACCACACTTGAATTTGACTTGAATAACCTGTAAAACAATGATAGAAGCAATTTTATTAAATCCTAAATAAATACAAATTCAAAACTACTAATGTAAAACCTAATAAAAACTAAAAATAAAAATTAAACTTGGGTTGCCTCCCAATAAGCGCTTGTTTTATAGTCTCAGCCTGACTTCTTCAATTCTCTATCCAATTCCCCTACGAAAATTGAGGAACCCTCCATCCATCAGAAGAAATGTCTCTTTTGGGAGGTTCCCATTCGCAAAAACCCTTGAATTGAAGTCACCTAGCATGCTCTTTGTAGATAGGTTCCCTATTAAGAACGTCCAACAACTAGGTGTTTTCTCCATTATGCCTATGATTAGATTGGGGCATTGAAGCTTAATAAACATAATGGAATCTTCCTCTATCTTCTCCTTTTCATCCCACCATGACTCCACAACTGTACTAGCTCTTACGTCACCAAGAGCTTTGGTGGAGAAGGTACATGGGACACTAATAAAATCGGTTCATCTTCGTTGGTACTCAAATTTAGATCTTCGCCGATCTCCTTTTCTTGGTCTCCAAGTCTTTCCTCTCTTTCAACATCTATATCATTTGGCACATCCGGTTGCAGATTTGGTTTGGGCTCACCATCAGTCTCGAAATTCATGTCATAGAGCCAAGGGTATTGAGGACAAATGTTTGAGGCATTGGTTAGTTTTTCGGTTTAGTTCGTAAAATTTTGACTTAATATCTCTTGATTAATCCTCCTCTCCTCACATGAAGCTATGTACTTAGACAAAGTTTCCTCCAAATTTGAATGTTCTTCCTGTTGTAGTGGAGGTGGACACAAGAAATCCGGTGGGTATGTTGGACTTGGAGCATAAAATTGATCTTGATGAGTATGGCTCCATGAAAAATCCGGGTGATACCCCCAACTCGATAATAGTTGTTGGGATGCACATAATTATTGGGGTAATCACCACTCGCATCGCATCTTACTCAAAACTGATGGCGCATTGATTACTCATATGATTTCCAGCACAATAATCACAAGTAACCGCCACACTTTGACGACGTTGAGCTTTAAAAGCTTCAAACATCCTCGAAAGTGTCTCCATCTGTGCTAACAATGCAGAAAGTTTCTCGAGTCTGTCAATCTCCTCTCCCCTTGGCTGAGTTATTCTTACCATCCTTCGACTCCGTATGGCTGTGCAAACCTCCAACGTCTTCGAAGTTGCCTCTATATAAGATGTATTAAGTCCATCAATCCCTGTTTCCCTTGGTTGAGCCAAGAACGTGTATGGCCATTGATACTCAAACTCATCCATGGTACCTGAAAAGAGAGAAATATAGGAAGAGAATTAAAAATAAAAATGTTTAAATTAAGACTAATTTGATTGAAATTAATATTGGTAAATAATTATTAAATTAATTCCTCGGCAGCGGCGCCAAAAACTTGTTGGTCGATTTCGCAATCAATGAATACGTGCAAGTATACACGGTCAACAAGTAATAAAGTGAAAGTAGAGTATCGTTCCCACGATGAATTATTTAATAAAAATTACCAAGTACTAACTCTTAACTACATCAATTTCATCTAAACAATTGCAAAGTGTGATTTTTCTAATTAAGAAAACTAAATTAACTAATTAAACTGAATTGCTTTATAAATGAATTCAAATTAATAAAGATTAAGACTTCAATATCCCCAATTATGAACTATAAATCAATTATCCAATTATCCCAATTATTATGCCTACTGAATTGTTAACAAGAATTCTCAAATGCCAAAAGTCCTTTTCCAAGTGATCAATTGCCTTCTATTTAACCCAGGTTAATCTTGCTATATTCCTATGCAAAACCATTGAATTAAACTCTTTCCAATCCTAATTCCTTATGTGTTACATGCGGCACACAGATATTTCCATTCAATTCACAAACCTAATTATTCACTGTGAAAATAACTAAGTCACATGATATCATGCCCAGTTCTAACCCTAGAATTCCTCTTTCAATTCCTTCTAGAGTAACAAGGTAATTACTGCTCAGATAATTAATCAATAAGCTCAAGAGAAGATAAACAATTCACTTTAACATCAAGAATTAGAATAAATCAAATAACTAATTAATAGACATAAAAGGTTCAATTGAAATCTTAATAAAAGAAATTAGTTCATAACTAATGAATTAAAACCAAGAATCCACAATTAAATAGATATTAAAAGATAAAAGTAAGATAAAAGAAGAGAATATAATCTATTGTCAGTAGTCTTGAGACTCCTCTTTCGCTCCTGCTTTGAATCTTCAATGATCTCCAAGTTGCTTCAATCTCCAAAACTAATAAAAACTAGGGTTTATGTTCTAATCTAATGGAGTGTGTTTCTAATCTAATCTATGTAATCTCCCATTATTTTATGTCTTACATCATGTATTTATAGGTTACAAGTCCAATTTTTAGCTTAGGAACAAACCCAATCCAATTTGGAGTCAAAAAGGTGTCAAAAGTCGCCCAAAAACGCGTCCAGGCCATCATCAAGCCCTTCTCCAGTCGCTTCAAATACTTGGCACGACTTCTCAAACACCACTGCCCCAAAGACCTCGGCGTCAAGTATAGGCCAAAATGGGCGCCCCGGTGCTGCCACATGTTCTAACATTTTCTGCTCCGACGTCCATTGGGAAAATGGCCATAACCTCTTCGTCCGAACTCTGATTTCGATGATTGAAGATGATCCGGAAAGAGGAGAAGTAGATCTACAACTTTCATTCTTTAAGGTTTTCAAAATAAGGTCAGGAGAAATATGCAAATTGGCTCTAAAGTGACTATTGTGTAAATGGTAAGCCGAAAACGCGCATCTAGCCACCCCAAACGTCGATCAATGTATCCAATTCATGTGTATAAAACTCACTCATCACTGACACTCCAAAATATTTGTGAATACAAGCTTTATGCCAAGTTAAAGAAATGTTAGTTCTGGCTTGAGGAAGTAGCATTCCTTGGGCACGTAGTATCAAGTCATGGAATATCTGTTGACCTGATAAAGATTGAAGCAATTCAAAGCTGGGAGCAACCTAAATCAGTGACCAAAGTACGTAGCTTTCTCGGCTTAGCTGGTTATTATCGGAGATTCGTGGAAGGATTTTCTCAAATAGCTACTCCATTAACTCAGCTTACTCGGTAAAATACAAAATTCGGTTGGAGCGAAGAAAGTGAGAAGAGTTTTCAAGAACTCAAGAGGAGACTCATTTCAAAGACCTATTCGACAATACCATCATCTAGCGGAGGATTTGTCATCTGATGATGCTTGGGCAAAGGGTTGGGATGTGTTCTCATGCAACATGGGAAAGTCATAGCCTATGCCTCAAGACAACTCAAAGAATATGAGAGGAATTATCCTACTCATGACCTAGAGTTAGCAGCTGTTGTCTTCACACTTAAAATTTGGAGGCATTACTTGTATGGGGAGAAGGTGGAGATCTTTCTCAAAAGGAACTCAACATGTGACAACAACGTTGGCTTGAACTGTTAAAAGATTATGATCATACCATACAATACCATCCTGGAAAAACGAACGTGGTAGCTGACACATTGAATAGAAGATCATATGCAAGTACGAGTGCGATACTGTCAACACAAAGGCCCATTTTGTGCGACTTGCAAAGGATGGAGATAGAGTTAGAGAATCTAGGGACTCATGTGATGATGGCGAATATACGAGTAGAACCGACTTTAATTGATAAAGTTAAAGCTGCTCAAGCTACAGACCTGGAGCTGATGCGTATGAGGAAGAAAGTGCAAGAAGGTGTTATGCCGGAAGCAAGAATCGATGAAGAAGGAATACTTTGAGTCAACTCCAGACTTTGTGTTCCTAACGACCCTGATTTAAAGTATAAAATCATGATGGAGGCGCACAACACATCGTTTGCAATCTATCCTTGGAGTAGCAAAATGTATCATGATCTTTGACATACATTTTGGTGGAGCAATATGAAGAGAGAGATAGCGTTGTTTATCTCAAGGTGTCTAACATGTCAACGAGTCAAGGCGGAGCATCAAGTACCAAAAGGTCCATTGCAACCACTTGATATTCCAGAATTGAAGTGGGAGCACATTACCATGGATTTCGTTACTGGTCTTCCCAAGGTTTCTTAATGTATAGATGCAATTTGGGTCATTGTTGATAGATTGACCAAGTCTGCTCATTTCTTATCGATACGAAAAACTTATACACTTGAACGTCTTGTTCCTATGTACATAAATGAGATTGTAAGACTGCATGGTATGCCAGTATCCATAGTTTCTGATCGACACCCAAGATTCACTTCACGATTTTGGCTTAGTTTGCAGAAAGCTATGGGCACAGATTTACGATTTAGCTCGGCATATCATCCTCGGATTTTACAGAAAATCGGAGAGGACTATTCAAACTCTTGAAGATTCATTAAGACTCTGTGTCCTTGACTTCAAGGGAAGTTGGGATAAGTTCTTACCATTGGTGGAATTTTCCTACAACAACAGTTATCAAACAAGTATTGACATGGCTCCATTTGAGGCGTTGTATGGAAGAAAGTGTCGTTCTCTAGTATGCTGGGATGAGGTGGGTGAAGCAACGTTGTTGGGACCGGAGTTGGTACGTATGACTATAGAAAATATTCAAACGATCCGACAACGTATAAAAACCTCACAAGATCGACAAAAGAGTTATGTTGATCTTCATCGAAAGGACGTGGAATTCGATATAGGAGATCATATGTTGTTACGTGTTGCTCCATGGAAAGGATTTACGAGATTTGGAAAGAGAGGAAAGCTTAATCCTCGATTCATCGGCCCATTTTTAATCCTCGATCGAGTAGGAACTGTGGCCTATAGAATCGCTTTACCGCCAAGTATGTCTCGTGTTTATAACGTTTTTCACATATCCATGTTATGTAAATATGTGGAAGACCCGAACCACATTATTGAGTTAGAACCGGACGAAATAGCGGAAGATTTGACCTATGAAGAGGTTCCTATTCAAATCTTGGATAAGAAGGAACATATTCTACGCTCCAAGGTTATACCTCAAGTCAAAGTTTTGTAGAGAAACCACGATGTTGAGGAAATGACTTGGGAGTTAGAATCTGAAATGAAATCAAGGTATCCTTACCTCTTCGACATACCAGGTACGTACCTTAATTTCGAGGGCGAAATTTCATAAGAAGGGGAGGTTGTAAGACCCCAACTTTTATGAATAAAGATGAATTTTCTATAAATATCATTTTTGAATATTATGGAATGAATTTGATATAATGTAATAATTGTGGGTAATATTTATAAATTTTGCAAAGTACACAAATTGTTATATAATATTCGATTGGTCGGGGAATATTCGTTTTAATAGGGAATATTCGTACAATGGCACAATCATTGGTGGACCCCACAACGGAATTATTGTCGAATTGAGAAAACGACAAAAATACTTTATGAAAATAATGACGGAAGTTTTACCGTTAACTATTGAAACACCCGGTGTTAAAAATGCAATGTCTACGCGTGAGTCGCACAAAAGAGCACCTGTATTGATTATTGATGCTTACGTGAGAAGTCGTTTAGTTTTGTCCAATTATTGTTACAGTAATTGCTGCATAGTATCTCACGTTATTTGATTCAATTATTGTCAATATTTTATAATCAATAATTGAGATGACAAAGTTATTAATATTATTATTTGTAATATTAACGATGTCTAGAAGTTCTGTCAAGGAGAAGTTTGGTCACCTAATTGCCCGCCAATGGGGAGAAATCCCTATTGGAAAGCCCCCTCTTTCCTGGAAATGGCCTGGTCGATTAATATTGTGAATTTTAATATTGATGATGAGTTTTTTTTTTTATTAATATTATTAATGTAATAAAACAAAAAAGCTTTTTATATGAAACAGAATACTTTTATAAAGTTATTCGTTTTATTAGACTAATAGTAAAATCTTTTTATATAAAACATAATACTTTTATAAAGTTGTCTGTTTTGTTAGACAATAATTAGAATATATTATATTTTATTATGCATAGTGCTTGCATAGTATTTGCATAGTGCCTGCATAGTATTTGCATAGTAAAATCTTTTATAAAGTTATTCATTTTATTATATTATAAATAGAATATATAATATTTTAAAGTAAATCAATCTGGACCGTTCGTGAATTAGTTACTATGCAGTCTATTCTTCTATAAATAGAAGCTCATTCCTTCATTATTTCTTACGAATTCACTGAAACTCTAGAGAGAGAGAAACTATAGAGAGAGTTCTTCTTCTATAATATTGAGTGTATTTTTTAGAGTTTAAGAAATCTTTGAGCGTAGTGCAAGTTTTCTTTGAGTGTATCATCGCCCTACCAGTCTAAATACTCTTCTTTTACGGTAAGGGATATTATTTGTTGTACTCGTTAGGGGTATTCCTTCTTTCTTATTGGTGAAATTCTTTTGTTATTCTGATGTTTATTATTCTGTTGGAATAACCTGTATACGCGGGATACCCTATGCTTGGTGAAATTCTTCTGTTATTCCATTATTTATTATTACATTGGAACATCCTCGTGCAAGCGTTACTGGATTACACGGTTCGTTGTTTATTATTCTCGTTAGAACATCCTATCTCGTGCGTTTACGCATGACACAGTTCCATTATTTATTATTCATTTGGAATATCCTGCCGATTGCATTTACGCATGACACGGTTCCATTATTTATTATTACATTGGAATATCACGCTTGGATGCGTTGCGTTTATGACTTCGTTCCATTATTTATTATTCTATTGGAATAACTCGTCATGTAGTCTATCGCATGCCTGGTGATTTCTTTTGTTATTCCATTCTTTATTATACTCAGTTGGTTAAAGTTTTGACTTCTATACTCCATGAAATTAGTGGAATATCCTTTATATTTGCGCTTCATCCAGTATCTTTTAATGGAAATATTCTTCTGAGCATTCTTGAGTGTGACTCTACAAAGAAGTATCATGTTGACAATTTGGACATTATTAGTTCCTGGATAAATTAAATCTTGAACTTGTTTTATTGAATTCTTATATCATTGTCACCATCCTCATGTTTATATTATGTTAAAAGTTATCTGTGGCCTGTAGTGCATAGATGAACTTGGTATGATTATGACAAGGGATTATTCGGTGTAGTCATGACCGTAATGTTACAAATGATGTGGAAAAGTCCTCATTGACCCGTAGTGCATTGATGAATAGTTGTTGGCATGATCATTACCATTGATGAATACACGAATATCCTTGGCCCGTAGTGCATGGACAATTTGTGGTCGTGATACTAATGAATATCCTTGGCCGTAGTGCAGGGAATATGTGGATTATTTATTAAGCTGAGTATCAGCGATAAAAGTCATGAAAAACCTTTTAAATCATAGAAGATAATAGATTTTATTCTCTACTTGACTCTTCTAATGGATTGCTTGTTTCACTGCAGTTAAACTTGATGTTTGTTATATTTTATCAGTTTAACACTGTTGAAGGCTAATGATAATTTATTCTGCATTATCTTAGTCATAATATTTCTTACTGGGCTAGTTGAGCTCACCCTTTTACTTTCATTGTTCTCTTCAGGAAATGAGAACGTAGCAGAAACTAGTCGGGGAACAGAGTGATGGTCCAGATAATAGCATTAGTAGTCCTCACTATTCTATGAAATAGTGTGATAATAAATGTAATGAGGACCCCATTGAGTTTGTATATTGTCTAGATGACAATATTTGTATTAAAACTCACAGCATATGTTTAGTCGTATTTTACACGACTGTTGTATAATTAAGTTGTATTTGAATTTTGTACCATGTATTTGACGACTCAAAATAGGTGATGTATACCGATTTTGGGAGCGTCACAGATGTAGTATGACAAAGTCACAAAATGACGAAATCCACAAACGGACTGTAAATACAGTGCGGTATCATGACATCATAAAATGATTTTTTAGAATTTTAAAGGTAAATTATTGCCAACTTAATGTGGCTAGCAATGTTTCGATTGAAATTTGAATTATTTGATATGTGTCTCAGCTATTTGATTCAGCTAGACAAATATTTATGAAAATTCAAAGTATTTTTGAGAATTTATCTCGAACCGAATTATTTTGGTGTGGAATCCTATAATAAGACTGAGGTGAACTATGTTGTTTGGATAAAATAATCCAATCTAGTAGCGTAAATATTCTCTAAACATGATTAATACGTTATGCATGACGTACGCGTACGATAGGCTAATCACCTAAAGTACTAGCAACGGTAGTTTACTTTCTTTGTGATTGTAAACATACCTAGTAATTTATTGTTTTGCGATATAAATATCGTTAAAACTACGTGTTCATGGTCTATATGACCCCTCAGCATGATTTGAAAAGTTTTAACTCCTTAGACTGAAGTCATTAAACAATGTGATAGTAGTAGAGCTCCTCATAGTAGGAAGCAAGATGTACTCATTAAATTGAGCATGGAATTAAGTAAAGGTTAATTTGAAAACCTAGTTTTGCAGAATAAAAGGAGTGTTGATTAGTGGACTGTAATTTTGAGGACGAAATTCTTAGAAGAAGGGGTGAATGTGACAATCCGAAAATTTGGACAATTTTATAAAATATTAAAAGATTGAATAAAAGTTAAATAATAAACCTAGGCATAAAATAAGTATATGTATTTGACGTTTCTATAAAGGAATTTTAAGGATTTCAAATTTTTTGGAGAAGAACTTGAATGATTTGATAGACTATAAGTGATAGTCTGATAATGAGGTATATGTTTAGTGTATGAGTTCATAAGATTATGTGTATGTGGTTCTAGTATTTTAATTATATACTAGTGACCTAATCTAAGAATTGTGGACCATGTCTCAATTTATTAAATTATTTTATATGAATATGTGAGTAAGTGAATTAAGAATTTAGGTATGTAACCTAATATATATGTATCAGGTGTGATAATTAAATAACCTAAGAGGTTATAATATGAGAAAATATTAGTATATAAATATATATACCAAGTCTAAGAGATTTAATTTATGTATCTCAACTAATTAATTTTATAACCTAATTATAGAAAGTCTAATTGGGTTAAGGAAATAAATGTGTATGAGTAAAGATTTATGTTATAATTGAGGAAATGAGAACTCTAATTAAATAATTAGGGAATGGTAAAATAAGAAGTGTTGGAAGATGTTAGTTGTTGTAGCCAAACATTTTAATTTAGAAGCCCAAAAGAATTAATTGGAAGCCCAAAACTTAGCCCAATGAAAGAGGGACTTTTTGGACATTTAGCAAGCTAAATAATGGAATAAAAGTAAAATAAAAAAGGGGCAAATCCAAGGCCACTTGGCCGGTCATGATAAAGGAGAAGAAGGGGGGAAGAATGTAATGATTATTTCACTTTAGTTGGTGAACAAACCTCCTATGTGTCATTTCCCCATTTAGCCAACACTTTGTGCATTCTTGTAAGCAACCACTTGATGATGAAGAAGTAGAAAGAGAGAGTGAATGGGGGAAATGAATATTAGATATACAATTATATCTATACATTTGTTTCTAAACCACAAAAGAAATTTCATTTCTCTCTCATCCTATTACTTCTTATTAGCTAACAAAAACAAAACTAGAGAGAGAGGGAGGATCTAGTATTTCGGCAGCCACAAGAGGTAAATGAGAGGAAGTTTTGATCTTCAAGCTAACCAAAATCATCATATACTGTGAAGGATTAAGAAAAGCTAGTAAGATATCAATGTATAAATCACCTTTTTCTAAGTTATTTTTAGTTGTTTAAATGAAAACTTGGATTGATGATTTCAAACTTCAAAACTCTAGATCTACATGATCTAGAGTGTGTTATGTGTGGATCTATCCATCTTGTGTGTTAAAAGTTAGATCTAAAGTATGAAATGGAAACTAGGTTTTTCAAATGAAGAAAATCCTAATTTTTCTTAGCCCCGATTGTGTTAATCTTGTGTTTGATGATTGTTTGATGAAATAGATCATGTATTATGGTATAATCATGGGTATATGAGGTATTAGTAAATGTTATGATGAGTTATGTTAGTTATTATGTGAAAACATGAATGTTTTCTTAGAAGACATCAAGAGTTAAAAATCAGTTTTTGGTGAAAATAAAACATGAAATTCAAATGACCATATCTCCTATTATATTTCAAATTTTTGAGTGTGGTCAAGTCCTAGAGTTAGATCTATAAGTTTTCTAACATCTCCAAGTGGAATCACTGAAAAAGGAGTTGTATATTTCCGTATAGACTATTTGTAACAAAGTACAAAAAATTGCAAAGCGACAATTTAGCATCTGCCCAAAATTTTAAAATGGCAGTTTCGGCCACTTAATTTGTGAAATAAATTCCGGCCTTTTGGCAGAAGACAACAGAGATAGTTAAAGTGATCTGAACAAGACTGGTAGCAGCTCAAGATAGGCAGAAGAAATACGCCGATCTACATCGTAAAAATGTTGAGTTTGAACCGGGTAGTTATGTGTTTTTGAAAGTCTCTCCCTGGAATGAAAAGATCAGGTTCGGAAAGAAAGGGAAATTAAGCCTAAGATTCCTTGGACCCTTTGAAGTACTACGAAGAATCGGAGAAGTTACGTATGAGGTAGCCTTACCTCCAACACTCAAGAATGTCCACAACGTCTTCCACATTTCTGTATTACGACCCTACAAACCCGATTACAAGCATGTAATTGAATACGAACCCCTACATTTTGAAAAAGACTTATCTTACGAAGAAATTCCTGTTCAAATTGTTGACAGAAAAGAACAAGTTCTCAGAAATAAAGTAATACCTTCTGTAAAGGTAATTTGGAGGAACCACAACGCTAAAGAAGCTACGTGGGAACTCGAAGAGAATATGATGAAGAATTACCCTCATTTATTTACTTAAATAATGTGTAAGCAATTCTGGGGACAAAATCTTTGTATGGGGGGAGAATGTAACGGGTCGAATTTATTGAGTAGTGATTCTGGGGACAGAATCCTTGTAAGGGGGGAAAGATGTGACGAACGAGGTTTTTGTAATTTAATTTTAATATTTATTGAATTAAATAAATATTTTCGATGATTTAATTATTAGATTTAATAATTAATTGATGAAGTTGTGGTAGATTAATTTAATTATATGTGTTATATTTATTAAATTAATCTGGATAATTTTACTACTAAGATTATGTATTAGTGTGAGCTTATTGAATTAAATGAAATATTTAATAAGCATAATGTTATTTTAATTAATTTAATAATTAATTAGATATTAAATAATTTGACCTATTTAATATATGAAAAAATTTAATTTTATGACTATGTGAATTAATGATAAATTATCATATTTTATTTAAATTAATTAAATAAGATATTTGAATTATTGTATAAGGGTGTGACATGATTTAAACTGTAGTATAAGAGAATCATTAAATTAAAGGATTTTGAAGTCTATTATTGCCAGCCAAACGAGGCCTTAAGGGAAGTTAGTAGCAATTAACGCATGATGGGTTAACTGACCACCACTCTGCGCTTAGTTTCTTTTATAAAATTAATACGTCTTCTTTATTTTCATTCTTTGTAAGTCTAGAAAAAATAATTAGAGAGAGGTTGAGAATTTGTCATAGAGAAACTTGCGAGTTGTTTGATTTAAGAAGTGTCTGAGAAAGGAGAAAGAATCATTCCTACTAATCTACACTCTACGCTTTGGGTAATTTTTCCAACCCAATTTTTATTTATGTTGTTTAAGTTTTTAAGAAAATGGCTTTAATGTTCTGTAAAAGCTCTGTAGTTAAAAAAGGAGTAACGATTATGTGTTAATTATGTGATAAATGTTATCATATCGTGTTTTATTATATATATATTGTATAAACCATATCATTAGTGTAGCATCCCCGAATCCGGGTCCCAAATCGCCGCGGATCCGGTATACTAATTCTATCACTATTGCGGAAGATATAAACATAAATTGTTTATACATTAAACTTTACACACTATTTCCCCAAAATCGAGTAACCTTAACTAATACACAATCATAAACTATCTAACACATGACAATACTATTCTTCAACCATACTTTTACAAATTAGTCGACATTCTATCCCAAGTTTGAACTTGGCATTTTCCTTTTCCCAGAATCGTAGTATTCGCCTTATCTCGCAATGTTTTATCATGATATAGCAAGGGTGAGCATGAAAGTTGCCCAAAGAAGTTTAAAAAAAACAAGTTAAAGATATATCATGATTGAAAGAGTTTGAATAATAAGTCGGCTATCCTTCACAATGTAGTTGTGAATTAGCATGAACAAAATTTCAAAGTCGAATGAACATTGAAAATGAACATAACAATTATACCGGAATCGACCGGTAATGAAGGTGATCACCTTTCATACCGATGAATACATGCAATATGTATGTAGTACAATTCATAAGCATATCTGTCTCAAAACCACTCTTAAAAGAGTTTAAGTAAAAAGAACTTGAAAAAACTTGCTCGAACTGCTGATTACCGTAACGCAATATAATAAGCTTCTCCTCAAGACCTAATATTAATAATATAGATCTCCAATATTAGAATAATATCATCACAAGTTATAAAATAACTTAAACACATTATCCTATCACCTATACAACATATAAAACCTATAATAGATCTTTCTTAGTAGTATAAACATATAGTTAAGTATTAGACAATAGGTTTAAGTCTTAATATTCTTATTATACTTTGATATTCTTTTAATCACATCATAACTTGTACTTATAAGTTATTCATTTTATATGTTATCCTAGTAAATTAGATAACATCTTAGTAAACCCTAAATACCATTTCAAGAAGATTTTGATTTTATTTCAAAGATCCACGAAATCAATATTCTTTTTACTTAAAATACCAAATCAACTTATTATTTTTTTATCCTTTGGTCAAACACATATACATATATTTCATACACAAAAATTATTTTTCCATAATTTTCCAAGTTCCTTTAGTATTTTTTCAAAAATCATTTCTAGTTAATTCCTTAAGAAATTAGCTACCTTGTGCTTAACTCCAGAGATGCCCATATCTTTTACATAACCTTATATATATTAACGTGATGCTTTATTTTAAATTTCGTGGCAATCGGAGTTGTAGAACTCCGGTTATAGCGATTTCAGTCGGAAAATCACAAAAATTGAAATGGTCATAACTCGGTCATTTTAAGTCGGAATTAGCTCATTTTTGGACACGAGGTACTTAATACCATATATTTTCATTTCCCAAAAGGCCGAATTTATTTCACACTTTAAGTTGCCAAAACAGCCCTGGACAGATCTGGACAGAAACTTTTTGTCATTTGGCAGTTTTGGAGTCCTTTACTAAATCTTAAATAAAATGAGATCTGTAACTCCGATTAATGATCCGTCAATTTTGTTGGATTCCTATCTTTCGAACTACAGTTTTCATCTATCACAATTCATATTTGGACATGTTAAGCTCCCGGAAATTAGCCCGGAAGTGGCTGTTAAAAACTGTTGCTCTAACAGTTTTTCTTACCTTTGAGTAGTTTGGGAGAAATTTCATAACTCTCTCCTCCGATGTCGGATTTAGTCCGTTTCGGAGTCTATGGAAAACTTATTGAGTGTACTATAACATACCAAAAGCTCAGAAGTTTTTAGAGCAAGCTAGCTAACCCCGAAATTTCCTTTTTGTGGCAGCAACTTTTTGGCCAAAAAAAACAGTTTTGGGGTCCTTCACCGTAAAATCCATATCTCTCAAACCGTATGGCCAAAAATTCTCAATTTTTTACACAACCTGAATATCTACAGATATTAACACCCCAAAAGTTTTCCAGAATTTATAAAGCACAAAAAGGGGACGAAAATGCCCCTGCTACGGACTGATCCAAAACAGTTCCTAGAAACGGGACTGTTTTCACATAAATCAACACCACGACTTTTAGAAACGTGATTTTTGAGTTCTACCACTTGGGTTAACTACTAAACACATATATCTAGCACCCCTCTTTGACGGATCGCAAAAAGGAATTATAGATTTAAAACGGTGAAATTTCAAAGTATATAGAAATTTCGATTTTCAAAACTATAAAATTATTTTTCCTTATTCTTTTGATTTCAACCAAATCAACACTCAATATGGTTATATCTAAACATGAAACACTCATTTACACATAGATCTAAGATTTTTGAGTTTAGAACTATGGATTCAAGGTTTGATTTACAACCATCAAAAATTACATAAACAAAAAGGGTTTATACCTTTACTTACCATGTTCTCCTTCTTCTTCTTCATAGCTTGATTATGGAGCTTTGATGTATCACCAAAACCTCCCTTTCTCTCCTCCATGGTTGCCGAATGGCCTCCTTCTCTCTCTCCTCTATTTCGTTTTTTTTGGTGAGAGCAAGAGAGAAAAATTGAGCAATAATACACTTTCTCTCTCTCTCTCTCTCTCTCTCTTTAATCTAACAAGCCTTGTATGGAATAATTGTAATGGATGATTAGGGCTAGTAATGCTATAGTATTATAGGTAAATTCTAGATGTCTAGCTTTTGTGGAATAATTGGTGACAATAATTCACAATAATACACCAAATGGACAAAAGGGTAAACTAGTAATTTCCACATTAATAATTAATTTCTTTTTAATTCTTATTTATCATACCAAATGTCCAATATGTCCCTCCTTATTTGGGCTTAAATTTGGGCCACCATTTCCATCTTTTGGGCAATCAATAAATAATATATTGGACTTAAAATTTAATTCTTTGGGCCATGTAAATTAACATAGTCCAATACTATTAATTCTTTTCCAACCCAAATCATTAAATTAGGGTTTTCATTTTCCTCAATTATAACTTAAATCCTTACTCATGCACATTTATTTCCTTAACCCAATTAGACTTGCTAAAATTAGGTTATAAAATTAATTAACTGAGATGTATAAAATAAATCTCTTAGAGTTAGTATATATCTAAATACTATTATTTTCCCCAACTCATAACTCTTAAGTTATTCAATCATTCATTCTTAATATATAATTAGGATTACATTAGTTTATTTTATTTGTTTATATAATAAAGAAATATAAACCATCACATAATCTTCATATTTCTTTACTCACCTATTCGAATAAAACAATTTAATAAATTGTGACATGTTCCACAATTCTCTTAAATTAGGTCACTAATATAAAAATAAAATATTATGACCACTAAATAACGATAACCATTTAGGTTATTTAATTATCACACCTAATATATATATTAGGTTACATAACTTAATTCTTACTTCACTTTTATATACAAAATAAATGTATTCACATTATATAATGTATATTTATTTACTCATATCCATAATTCACATAATCATAACATATTTCACTTCTTCACTCTAATTTTGACTTTTCTCCATAAAAAGTCAACTATTGACTTTGACCAAAAGTCAACCTTTACACATTTTGTGTTTATCATCCATTCTCGACTAAATTCGACGCTCGACGCAACCGCCCGAAAGCGATCCATGCTTCAAAATTCTATCTCTAACTCAAATTTTGAGTTTTAAATTACTCCCTTCTCATTGCTAATCGTATTATCTAACGACTTTATACTTATTCAAATTCTTATTTGTCAACTAAGGTTAACACTCAAACTATGTTAATTACTAACATAGTTTTATCTTGATCATTATATCATTAACTTAATTCATCATTCCTCTTGCTAAAATATATATAGCACCTTACTAAGTAAATATATTTCTATACATATACTCATCTTCGTTTAACCTCATAGATCTCTTCATGTGAAATCTTATCTCCAATAATAAAATTTCCATATGTACTTATATAACATTTTTTTTTAGACTATTCCGTTCACATCGAATTTAAAGGTATCGTAATACCTTATTCTTAATATTCCTTCAAGTACATATTAATTCATTTCTAGGGTTTTGGAATTTTGTAACCCATATTTCCTCTATTCTTATTTGAATAGCAAACCATATAAGTTTTACTTGAAAAATTTTAAATAAATCCTCAAATTCTCATCTAGGTTTTATTCTTTAACCTTTATTCTAATCATTCAAGATTTTAGAAATTTTCGGGTTATCACAATCAGTTTCATAAAAACATGTCGTATATACTTCCTACACAATTACAGAGTATACAAATATGGCCATATGGCCTTACATACCAAATTTAACACGATAATCATAAGTTGTATTATAAATTTACACATATTTGTTAATATGTTAACGTAGTATGTTTTTACTATGTTGTATGAACCATAACATCAGTTTCATAAAATATGTCATATATTATTGCTGCAAAAAATTACAGAGTATATAAATATGGCCATATGGCCCTTACTCGCAATTTTAATACGTCAAACATATATTGTGTCATAAATTTTATACCTGTATATAATTATGCATATTAAAACGAAGAGACCAAACTTCAAATGAACGGATTCGGTGTTATAACGAATCCGTAGTGTTGATTTTCATGTTCTGTATTCAAAACTTTCAAAAACACCAAGAACAGTAAATTACATGTGTTGATTCTACAAATTATGTGTTTTAACATTTTAAAATCATTCTAGAAGGGTTGAGTAGTAGTTATATGTGTATTACAGTGTTTGGGTATGTCTAAATTCGTGTAAAAACAAACTAATTGGAAATTATGGCCATATTATGTGTTCTTCATAGAACGTATAATTTTATTGTGATAGATTTTTGGCCTAATTTGGCCTTGTTATGTTCGCGAACTATAGAAACTGCAGAAAATGAGTTCTGGTAACCCACTTCCTGCCATGCTTACTAAACTAAATTACCACTTACCTACGCAAAAAAAAAAAAATTATATTCGATGAAAATTATAATTAAAATATTTATAAAATAAATTAAATATTTTAATTGAGATATTTATGGAATAAAATAAATATTCGATGAAAATTATTATTAAAATATTTATAAAATAAATTAAATATTTTAATTGAGATATTATGGAATAAAATAAATATTTGATAAAATTATTATTAAAATATTTATAAAATAAATTAAATATTTTAATTGAGATATTTGTGGAATAAAATAAATATTCGATAAAAATTATTATTAAAATATTTATAAAATAAAGTAAATATTTTAATTGAGATATTTATGGAATAAAATAAATATTCGATGGAAATTATTATGAAATAATTTATTCGGGTGTAATAATAGTAAGAGAATGAAAATATTCTAATTTAATTAAGTAATTAAATTAGAAGGGTAATGATTTGTTAAATAAAGTAGAGTTTATATTAAATAATTAAGTGAAAATGTAACTAATGAATGTCGTGGATACATATGGTATGTGTGTAGGATTTTTGGTGAACGGAAGTAGTAATCGTGCACGCACGAGGCAAGTTTCCTAACCCTACTTGTTATCATTATTCAAGTTTATAAATCTAGTTCAGTTTGTTATATTAAAGATTATCTATCTTTTCAATACAATACTTGTTCTATTGTATACCTCTTGAGATTGTTATTCAATTTAAATATAATTTATTGTTGAACCTTATTAGACTAGTGAACCCTTATTTGATTCGACTAGTCCATAGTTGATGAACGTTCTAAATTTCAGAACTCTTATTGATTTATCCAAACCAAATTTCCTTTGGTGCGGACTTTATTGTCAAACTGAGATGAACAACCCTGTATAGGGATTACATATGTGTTATCGTTAAGATATTGTGCACAATATGGTACTAAGGGCTGATCCCCCTAAGTACGAGTAGAAGAGTCCATAGTCTTATGACTATTAAAGGTTTCAAGTATAACCCTTGATAATCTAGGACATAGTTCAAGGTCTTATGACCCTCAGAAATCTTTTGATTCTTGTTATTCATTCTTGGTTCAAAAGTTGAGTTTTTATTCCAGAAGTCTTTGATTCACTCGCATGTTATTATATTGTTATTTCATTATTATATTTGTGGGCAATCGTGCTCACTCTTGCGTAATAATAACATTACAGTTATGAACGAAAGATCCGACGAGCCTTCTTCTAGTAAAGGCAAGGGAAAGATTAACAAGTGATGAAGACTTGTTGTTTTATGTGATGTTAAATTTATGTGTTAAGACTTATGTTGATGTTGTGTAAGACTATAAATTTTTTATGTTTCCGCAGTTAAGATTTAAGGTTAGTATGACCTGTTAATGATGTAATTTTGTTAATGATGTAACTACTTAAGAAGAGGATTTATTTCTATCTATTTATGCATTCAGTTATTATGGGTAGATAGATATATGATGTTTGAATAATGAACACCAAATCATGTGGAAATTAAAGTACCCGGATTTGGGGGTGTCACAAATGAGGTTTAGATGGCAAGCCAAGAAGCCGCATTGCAGAGCCTTGAAATTCAATTGGGGCAACTCGTCAATGCCATTACAAATCCACCGCCAAGCTTTTTACCGGTCATAATTCAGTTCAACGATGAAGTAGTAGAGAAGTGCACGGTGGATACGTGTGGGGAAGGCGATGAGTCTCACCAAGTTGTTGAGGGCAATGTCAAGGTGCAAATTGACCAACCTGCGGAGGCTGAGCTAGTAGAAGAGAGGATCAACAGTGGTTGTATATTCAAGACTGATCAACAACCAGAAACCACGCTCTTGACTGTTGAAACCCTGGAGGGCCCAATAGAGCACAAAGAACGCTTTCAACTTGATGACAAAGGCGAATTAGTGAATAATTCCAGCGGTGAAAGATTCTTCGTGTTGATGGGTGAAGAAAATAGGGATGATTAACCACCCATGTCTGCCAAATATTTAAAGGAATTAACGAATAGGCGGCATAAAATGGTCATTTTCGCTTATAAGCCGGATTGAGTGGCATCGGTATAGTCAAGCCGACGAGTTCAAAAGAAGCTCTTGGTGGGGAGGCACCCCCATCTCAGTATCAATTTTCTCTATTTTTCTTTACTTATATCTAGTTTACAGTCAGTCTTTTTGCTTTAGTTTGTAAACATTACTGCCAGTTAATGCACTGAAATGTCGTATTTGTTGTGCATATTTTTATGATTATAGGTTGTAGGCAACATGTTGTTTAATATGTTGTTTAGTATGGTGTTTAGTGTCTATTGGCTCATATATGGCTTCTATATAGGAATTCTCAGATAGAAGGTTAGCGCCGCAGCGCCATCATATACACTGCAACCCGCGCCGCAACGAGGAGGCATAGAAACGTTACAAAAGTTCATTTGCCGCTCGAAATTTAATTCCTGAGCGGGGTTTGAGGTCGGACAAAAAGGATGGCGAGTTGGTGGCCATGATTTCGGGACGCCAATGGATCCACTTCACAAGGTTACCCGAATCGGCAATCGTTTCTGTGGTTTGAGATTTCTACGCCAATGCTAGTGCTGAGGGCCCTTTTGTTGTCCAATTCAGGGGGAAGTCAGTGGCGTTTAGAAGCCAAGCTATCAACGCACTGTTCGCCACATCCAACTATGAGGGCAATGATTATATGGAGTAGGGGCTCCGCAGCATTGACCTCGAGGATATCATTAGGAGGCTCTGCAAGCCCATGACCACATGGAAGAAAACATGACTATACGGGTGAAAAGACCAGTTTCCTGACTTCAGCGCTCAGTCGCTATGGGAAGGCATGGTTCAGCTTCATATGCGCCAACATGATTCCGACCTGTCATCTGAGCGATGTGACTAAGGACAGAGCGATCCTCTTATTTGGTATTGTCATGGGCCTGAACGTGGACATCAGTGTTCTCGCACACGAGTCCATCATGAAGGCGATCAAGAGCACCTTCGCGGCGTCTCGCACCCATCCTTGATCACTCAGTTTTGCAAGTGGGCAGGTATCCATTAGGGGCCTAAAGAGATAGCTCTACTGGTTATGTCTGTCATTGACCATCGGAAGATCTCACACTTCAATGTGTGGGATGGGGCATAGTCTCATGTCAGAGGCGAAGGCTATGGGCCACCTACATCACCACCTCTTACAATAGAGCCAGAGCCCTCGTAAGCACCAGACGTATGTATAGATTCACAAGGATTACTGGCAGATATCATGGCATCCCTCACCTTGTTGCATCAGAAGCACGACGCCATGGCACAGAGGCAGCAGAGGCACATTGCAGCAGTGGCACAGAGGCAGGACATTGCTATGCAGTACCAGGCTGAGCTGGTCAACATAATGTAGATCATATACACCGTGTACAATGGCGATGATGCTAAGTTCACACCATTCCATTTCATAGAGCCTCCTGTCTTCCCACCATACCCTCCACCATCACTACTCGCCGAAGCTAATGAGGATGATGCAGCTGCTGAGTGAGCGATCTTCAGGGAAGCCCTCTTGTATTGATTGATATATGTTTAGCAATGAGGGCATTTCTCACCTTAAGTTTAGGGGTATTTTTGGTTTATTATCTATTTATTTATGTCCATTGCCATGATAGGTTGCTACTTTAGTACTTTACTTATGTTTATCAATATTTTTAGTATTTTGGTGCAGTCATTTTGAACTGCGAGATTATGTTTGGATTTTTATTATTATGGATGCCATGAACTATTTTTGGTTTTTATTTATGAATGCTTTGATTATTATTAGCATGATTGTGGTTTATAGCCATCTTTTTGGGGCTTATAAAGATTTAGATGCTTGTGCCATGTGAATGGCCTTTTTAACCTATTTTGAGCTGCTATTTAACAAGTGTGTTATATTTATCATTAATTTTTTATTATGGCTGATGACAAGCGCCAAGTAATTATGTTTATCTCTTAGAGTAGTGTCAAGCATGTATGAGCTAGGGGTTGTTCAATCGATAAGTTTAGACTGTAATTGATCTGTCCTTCTTAGCAAGCACCGACCAACTATGTTAACTAGTATTTTTTCGAATTTAGTTCGCGTGTTTATTTCTTTGAGAGTTTGTTCACTCTTATAAACTTTCAATTTTACAAGGTAATAAAAACTTAGACGTTTATACAGTTTTGGATCTTGAATTCTGGTATGTTGACATAAAAAAATGATTGAAATGAGAATAAAAATAGAAAAGAAGAGTTAATATCGAAAGTTTTACAGTTGGTCAAGATGGAGCGTAAAACGCACTCACCCATAAATGCAGGACCGATGTTGAGATGGAGCATAAAATGCATTCGCCGAATAATCTTCGTTTTTGTTTTAAAGTCTCAGTTGGCTTATGATGATTACGTGGCCTTTACTGCTCGAGTTATTAGATTCATAGGTTTGTTCTGCACCTAGTGCCCTAAAGTCATCTGGCTTGGGAGTCACTGATCAAAAGCTCATTAATGGGTAGTTCTTAATAAACTAAGGTAATTAAGGATTGTCCGAGTCAGATTTTACTGTCTTCATGCTAGAGTCCTTTGATCTTTTCCTGCACTTACGTCTTATTCTTAATGCTTGTTGAATGTTTAAGTTGTAGAGTTTGCTTATTGGTATTAACAATCGACTGTGCAAACTTATTGGAGCTATGATTAGTTAGGACGGTTGGTCTCCCCATAAACACTTAGAATGGATCGAATATATTCTTATTCTTGAAATTGAATGAACCCTTATTCATATCTGTGTTTGCCCTATTCTCTGGGAGTAGCTATGATCGAGCTTCGAAGCCCTGAGACTAGTATTCAGTTTTATTTTTCGTCTGCGTGTGTTTTACTAGTGTTAGTGTTGTGTTAGATAGTTTGCTCGAGGACAAGGAAAGACTTAAGTTTGGGGGTATTTGATGAGTGAGATTTATACTCGCGAATCAGAAATTTTACGACTTAAATAGTTGCCTGATATCGTTGATTTTATATGATTATAGTTGTAACGCCCGAGAATTTTGGATTTTTATGAATTAAAATTTTATTTGATTATGTGAATTAAATAAATTTAATTAATTAATTATGTGAGTAAGATGTTTGAAGGTCGTTCTATGACCTAGAAGGTGTGAATGTGGTTAGTATCCTGGATTTGTGCTAGGTTATCAAGACGAAAATGAATGTTTTCTGAGAAGTTTTCTGTAATAACACTATTCATCCAATTTCGTTCGGAGCTTAGGTTTGAAATTCCGAGGAATGTGGAATGATAGAATATGAAGATATTATGGAATATCCAATAATACTTCCGTTATGACAAACGAAGTTTTTGCCTGCAGACTTTAAACCTAAGGGTTTGTGAAAGAGATTTCCGAAAGGGAAATGTAATGCGTATACTCATTTCGGTTATTATGCGTATGAGATACGAGTATTATACTAGTTAGAATACGAGTATGATATTAAGAATAGTACAACGTATAATACGAATATCGTATAAGTATTGGACGAAGAGAATACAGAAGTATAAATGTAGAATACGAATAGTTTTAAAGGATTATGAGTTAAGGATTTTGGTATAATCCAATTGGACTTGGACAAATAGCAAGCCCAACGAATTAAGTAAGCAAGCCCAAGTCAAGGCCTAATACTAATTAAAGACAAGCCCAATCCAAGAAGTTAAACTGCAGGTCGAACCGGCGGGTTATGGGATGGGTAAAACCCATGGGGCAACCCATGGGATGATCCATGAAGGGGTGGGCTGGCCACTTGATGGCCAAGTAAAGTGCAATACTTGATCACCAAGTACTTTACTTGGTGAGAAAGTAGTGAACAGTAAGGAGGTGGGATTTTGACCATTTTGCCCCCATGTTGATTTTCTATAAATACAAAGCTAGGGTTGGTTATTTCTTGTTTTACAAAGATTGTCTAACTATATTGAGAGAGAGAGAGAGAGAGAAAGAGCTAGAAACATTAAATCACTCTACTTCCAAGCAAACAATAAGACGTTTTATAAGAACGTGAAGAACAACAAAGGTAAATTCTCATAAACCGTAGTCTTCATCTTTTTCGGTTTCTTTCTCGTAGAAGAATCGTAGATTGGTGGAGCATGTTTATTGAGGAGGTATAAGGATGTCTATTAATGATCAAATCATTGATAAGTCATGACCAAACAAAAATCGTAAGTGTTTACGTGAGTTAAAACTGTAAAAAGTTAGGAACGCGAACTTAGTTGTGATCGGACGATTCGAAAACTGTCATAGCTAGGGTATGTGCATATTATTTGGTTAGGATGTATATAATGAATCAATGGAGTGTTCCATTTGATTTGGCTTATAGAACACGAGTTTGAACTTAGTTGTGATCGGACGATTCGAAAACTGTCATAGCTTCGTTATGTGCATATTATTTGGTTAGGATGTATATAATGAATCAATGGAGTGTTCCATTCAATGTATATAATGGCAAATTTTGCAAAAATAATAGACGTTAAATGTCGAAAACGTAGAAATCTCAGATTAAGGGTCAAAAGTTGCCGTGTGACTTGAAAACGTTGGTTTCCAATGTCAACATGCGAGATACGGTATTTAAGAGTCGTGGATGTAAGAATCGTTGAATTCCGACTTATAACGAAGAAAACGAGTATTGAACGGTCGAAAACGTTAAACGGACGCTCAAAAATGAACTCAAAGGTGAATTCCGAGTTAACAGATTCGAAAGTGTAAAATTCTTATATGAACACGTAAATGATGTAATTTGTGAGTTGTGGGCTTTCGAATTAGTCAATTTGGATGTAAAACGAACAAATTAGGAAGCCGGGAGTTATTTAGAAAAACAAACTATTTTGGCCAACTGGTGCACGGGAGTGGCACCGCAACGCCAAAAGCAAAGACAAAAGGTCCGGCCATAGTCACGGATCCTGGCCGAAGTCCCTTGTTAACTCAAGGCTGCAAAGAACGAAGTTTATACTAGGGTTTTGTCACATGCATACTTACCGACATTAAAAAAATGTTGACCAAGTTAGGTTTTTGTTCCATTTGAATGTAGACCTAAGGTAAGACATTGAAGGTACTTAATGTACATAATAAGACTAACCTTTAATCACTAATAAAGTGATAAAGTTAGAAGATTTAATATGGTTTAATAGAAATTAAACGAAGAACGCAAGAAGGTAATAAAGGAACCATGAATGATGTTCAACGTTGGTAGTTCACCAATGATGATCGAATGTCGGTTAAGAACGTAAGAACGTTAACGAGCTGTAACGAAGTATAGAAATTCTAACTGACTTTATTAACAAAATAAACTCAAGTATGACATAGAAGAGAAAGAAGTTGGTTAGGACAATAAAGTTGTTTTGTAACTAATTACAGTGTGCTATGTGAATATATCATATAGATCCTATAAAGACTGAGAATTGATTGAATTGTATATTCGAAGACGCTTAAAGGTAAGTCTTTCTTAACGCTTGTCTAACCTTCGTGTTAGCCAAGTTTTCTATGATTCATGTTATAAGATGCATGGGTGGTTTTAAAGAAAGAGTCGATGCCTGTTTTTACTCGTCTAGACAAGTATTGAAGAATTGATTGATTTGTTTACAAGTCTTTCGATATAGAACTGTTAACGCTTTCCTATGCCAAGTATTTGGTATGGATGTAAAGGTAAGTTTGTCTATGTACAAACAAAAGTATTTTCATCGATTATTTGATGGGCACGCGAGGTTGCCAAATGTTGAACGTAAATACGTTTAACGGAAGAGTGTTGATCAATATAGAATACAATAGGCTGATCACCTACAAGTGCTCGTAAGTAAAGACGGATGGATGGCCTTAGCGCCGGATGTCCTTTTTAAGTATGAAAACGAAAAGAGTATGTTCATGGAATTTTGACCGGTTCAGAGTTCCTAAGTTATTATATATGCTTGGGAATTGTTGTTATGAATTGAGAAGTACTATTTAATGTTTCTTACTACTTTATAGTTAATTGTTCAGTTATGGAAGAGACACATGTAATTTCTAATGTGATATTCATATGATTCCTTGTTAAGACTTGCTTAGCTAGTTATGCTCATTCTTGCTTGAACCATATGTTTGCAGCTAAAGTCGAACGAACTGAGAGTTCTTAAAGAGATAAAGGCAAGGCTAAAATGGACAATTGATCGTCCTGTAATAGATTAGTGTATTTGTATGTAATATACTTATGAAGAATAAAGAATGAATTCGATTATGAACCTGTGAAAGGATTTATTACGAATGTAATAAGAATATAGTAAATACATTCATTTTGTTGTTGTCTCAATGGAATGACTGTATGAATTGTAGTATCGTGGAGCACCATCTGCCTAAGTTTGAAGATACCCGGTTTTGGCGGCGCCAAAGTTGGTATCAAAGCATTAGGTTATAAAACTTAAGGGGGGGAAGAACCTTAGGATAATAACCTCGTTAGGAAAGGAAAAGTCCAAAGAAAGTTAACTCGAGTCAAATGAGTTAATAAGGTATTGAGGAAACTCAGTACCAAAAGATCTAAAAGATGGAAAGTAACCCTAAATGAATTAAATGTGATTTGTGCTTATATTATTGTGTATTATGTACTAATCAATTTGTTATGTGTTATTGTAGATGTCAATCGATAGCCTAATTTATAGGGATATATATGTGGTAAGCGAGGAGTCCGTGAATAGAGTAGAGCCAGTACCTATGCATGTAGCGGAGATACCTTTAGTGATTCTAGAAGAATCAGAGCCCGAGGAGTATTTCTCAGAGGAGGACTATTCGGAGGAGACCATGGGAATAACATCATATCTGAATATGATGATAGATGTGGCGGATGATATGGAGGTAACATCGATTAATATGGTGATGCCTGCCTTAGAGTCAACAATCGATGAGACAATGAGGGCAATGTACCTCTCGAAGCTTGACCATAACGTGCAACTGCACAATATGGTGCAGCACTAGAAAGAGGAGATCAGTGATCTCTATGGTGCCAAGGAGTCTGCAGAGTCAGACTATGAGATAGAGCATGACGAGAAAGTGCTCATGACTGACAAGGCTAGGGATTATAAGAATGAGGTCGTAGAACATCGTAAGAAACTGGTTGAAAAAGACCAGAAGATAGCACGAATGTCTATTAATGATCAAATCATTGATAAGTCATGACCAAACAAAAATCATAAGTGTTTACGTGAGTTAAAACTGTAGAAAGTTAGGAACGTGAACTTAGTTGTGATCGAACGATTCGAAAACTGTCATAGCTAGGGTATGTGCATATTATTTGGTTAGGATGTATATAATGAATCAATGGAGTGTTCCATTTGATTTGGCTTATAGAACACGAGTTTGAACTTAGTTGTGATCGGACGATTTGAAAACTGTCATAGCTTCGTTATGTGCATATTATTTGGTTAGGATGTATATAATGAATCAATGGAGTGTTCCATTCAATGTATATAATGGCAAATTTTGCAAAAATAATAGACGTTAAATGTCAAAAACGTAGAAATCTCAGATTAAGGGTCAAAAGTTGTCGTGTGACTTGAAAACGTTGGTTTCCAATGTCAACATGCGAGATAAGGTATTTAAGAGTTGTGGATGCAAGAATCGTCGAATTCCGACTTATAACGAAGAAAACGAGTATTGAACGGTCGAAAACGTTAAACGGACGCTCAAAAATGAACTCAAAGGTGAATTCCGAGTTAACAGATTCGAAAGTTTAAAATTCTTATATGAACACGTAAATGATGTAATTTGTGAGTTCTGGGCTTTCGAATGAGTCAATTTGGATGTAAAACAAACAAATTAGGAAGCCGAGAGTTATTTAGAAAAACAAACTATTTTGGCCAACTGGTGCACGGGAGTGGCGCCACAACGCCAAAACCAGTACAAAAGGTCCGTGCCGCAGCGCCGGATCCGGCCGAGTCCCTTGTTAACTGGCGCTGCAGCAATGAGTTTATACTAGGGTTGTCGCGCCGCAACGCCGACATTGTAAAAATGTTGACCAAGTTAGGTTTTTGTTCCATTTGAATATAGACCTAAGGTACGACATTGAAGGTACTTAATGTACATAATAAGACTAACCTTTAATCACTAATAAAGTGATAAAGTTAGAAGATTTAGTATAGTTTAATAGAAATTAAACGAAGAACGCAAGAAGGTAATAAAGGAACCATGAATGATGTTCAACGTTGGTAGTTCACCAATGATGATCGAATGTCGGTTAAGAACGTAAGAACGTTAATGAGCTGTAACGAAGTATAGAAAGTCGAACTGACTTTATTAACAAAATAAACTCAAGTATGACATAGAAGCGAAAGAAGTTGGTTAGGACAATAAAGTTGTTTTGTAACTAATTACAGTGTGCTATTTGAATATATCATATAGATCCTGTAAAGACTGAGAATTGATTGAATTGTATATTCGAAGACGCTTAAAGGTAAGTCTTTCTTAACGCTTATCTAACCTTCGTGTTAGCCAAGTTTTCTATGATTCATGTTATAAGATGCATGAGTGGTTTTAAAGAAAGAGTCGATGCATGTTTTTACTCGGCTAGACAAGTATTGAAGAATTGATTGATTTGTTTACAAGTCTTTCGATATAGAACTGTTAATGCTTTCCTATGCCAAGTATTTGGTATGGATGTAAAGGTAAGTTTGTCTATGTACAAACAAAAGTATTTTCATCGATTATTTGATGGGCACGCGAGGTTGCCAAATGTTGAACGTAAATACGTTTAACGGAAGAGTGTTGATCAACATAGAATTCAATAGGCTGATCACCTACAAGTGCTCGTAAGTAAAGACGGATGGATGGCCTTAGCGCCGGGTGTCCTTTTTAAGTATGAAAACGAAAAGAGTATGTTCATGGAATTTTGACCGGTTCAGAGTTCCTAAGTTATTATATATGCTTGGGAATTGTTGTTATGAAATGAGAAGTACTATTTAATGTTTCTTACTGCTTTATAGTTAATTGTTCAGTTATGGAAGAGACACATGTAATTTCTAATGTTATATTCATATGATTCCTTGTTAAGACTTGCTTAGCTAGTTATGCTCATTCTTGCTTGAACCATATGTTTGCAGCTAAAGTCGAACGAACTGAGAGTTCTTAAAGAGATAAAGGCAAGGCTAAAATGGACAATTGATCGTCCTGTAATAGATTAGTGTATTTGTATGTAATATACTTATGAAGAATAAAGAATGAATTCGATTATGAACCTGTGAAAGGATTTATTACGAATGTAATAAGAATATAGTAAATACATTCATTTTGTTGTTGTCTCAATGGAATGACTGTATGAATTGTAGTATCGTGGAGCACCATCTGTCGGGTTTGAAGATACCCGGATTTGGGGGCGTCACAGGTTGGTATCAAAGCATTAGGTTATAAAACTTAAGGGGGGAAGAACCTTAGGATAATAACCTCGTTAGGAAAGGAAAAGTCCAAAGAAAGTTAACTCGAGTCAAATGAGTTAATAAGGTATTGAGGAAACTCAGTACCAAAAGATCTAAAAGATGGAAAGTAACCCTAAATGAATTAAATGTGATTTGTGCTTATATTATTGTGTATTATGTACTAATCAATTTGTTATGTGTTATTGTAGATGTCAATCGATAGCCTAATTTATAGGGATATACATGTGGTAAGCGAGGAGTCCGTGAATAGAGTAGAGCCAGTACCTATGCATGTAGCGGAGATACCTTTAGTGATTCTAGATGAATCAGAGCCCGAGGAGTATTTCTCAGAGGAGGACTATTCGGAGGAGACCATGGGAATAACATCATATCTGAATATGATGATAGATGTGGCGGATGATATGGAGGTAACATCGATTAATATGGTGATGCATGCCTTAGAGTCAACACCGACAGAGACAATGAGGGCAATGTACCTCTCAGTGCTTGACCATAACGTGCAACTGCACAATATGGTGCAGCACTAGAAAGAGGAGATCAGTGATCTCTATGGTGCCAAGGAGTCTGCAGAGTCAGACTATGAGATAGAGCATGACGAGAAAGTTCTCATGACTGACAAGGCTAGGGATTATAAGAATGAGGTCGTAGAACATCGTAAGAAACTGGTTGAAAAATACCAGAAGATAGCACGAATGTCATATATAAATGACAGTGCGCACGAGGATTTCAAGCTTAAGATAGCTTGTTATTCTATTGAGTCGGGACAGACTCTACATACTATAAGTCGAGATATTGTGTCAATTCTAGCGAACGAGAAGCATGAGAATGCTGTTAGACAGTATTAGAAGTAGAATGGTAAATACTTTTGTGTAGTGACGTAAAACCCTCTTTTGTATAATTAAAGGTTAGTCTTTTTGTAAATCCCTATTTTATGAAAGTCAATCGCGGGATATAAATGCAATAGCTTTTGGCTATGGAAAACAAGTTGTAAATAGTCTTGAAATATAAAGAAGCATATTAATATAAGGAAGTTTTTCTCTTAATGTGCTTTGTTGTGTATGAGTTATTGTTCAGTTGTTCGATGACTAGTAACTAAGAAATCAAATAAGTAATAACGGAACTTTATTTATTTAATCAGAAATGCCGCCAAGAAGTAGACAACGTAATCAAGAGGCGGAATCGCATAACGATAATCAGGGGGGTCCTAATAACCATATGCAAGAGTTCGTTAATTTATTAACGACTGCATTTAACCAAGCCGGGGGTGGAGCACCCGCAGGACTTAGGGTAGCCCGAACAACTACCTTTAAGGAATTTAAAAGTGTAGGTTCACCAGAGTTCAATGGAACGACGGACCCAATGGAGGCCAAGACATGGGTCAAGGAAATAGAAAAGGCGTTTGTAATTACAAATGTAGCTGAGGCGCAAAAGACTTTTTTTGCGACCTACATGATGAAGGGGGAAGCCAACTACTGGTGGGAGGCTCACCAGGGTGGGGCTAGAGCTGATATTGTTACATGGGAACAGTTCAATAATGTATTCTTCGAGAACTACTTCGCTACTAGCATGCAAGGGAGGATGGAGATTAAGTTCCTAGAACTTAAGCAAGGAGACATGATGGTTCCCCAATATGCGGCCAAATTCAATGAATTAGCAAGGTTTGCTCCACACCAAGTGGACACGGAAGAGAGGAAGACTCGTAGGTTTTAGCAGGGCCTAAAACCCTGGCTCTATAGTAGGATTTTGGTTTTTCAGAGTGCGTCCTATGGGACCATTCTTGAAAAAACAATTATAGCGGAGGGTGGTAGTGAGGCATTGACCCAATACCACAAGGAAAGAAAGAATAAGAGTAAGGGAGAGGGAGGAAATAAGGCAGAGATTTCCAGTGGTAGTGGCAACATGTCTAAAAGGAAGAATTTTAACCCTGGGAATACTAGGGTGAAACAAGGGGATCATAAACGTAGGATGGAGGCATGCAAGACATGCGGCAAGACTCATCTGGGAGTCTGTCAAAAAGGGAAAACAAGTTGTTATAATTATGGGCAGAAGGGTAACATATCTCCCAACTGTCCTAATCCTAAGAAATGCCGAGGCTGTTTTGTTTGTGGGTCTATGAACCACATGGCAAGAAGTTGCCCGAAAAAGGGGGCGGAGGATAGTAAGGTTTCTGGTAGTGGGAATTTAGCCATTACTTGACCAACACCATCATTGGGTAGACCCTCAGCCTGAACGTTTAATATGACTATCCAAGATGCGGTTGCATCAGCGGATGTAGTAGCAGGTATCATTCCAGTCAATGAAATAAATGCTTATGTGTTATTTGACTCGGGTGCTACGTGTTCTTTTATAACATGTGGATTTGCTAAGTAACTAGGATTAAACCCTGAAAAGTTAGAAATACCTTTAGACGTTAAGGTAGCAAACGAAGAGATAATTCCCATTGAAAACATTCATAGGAATTGTTTCGTAGATATTAGGGGGAAGCATTATCTAGAGATCTTTTTACCGATAAGGTTAAGAGAATTCAATGTAATTCTAGGTATGGATTGGTTAATTAACCATAGAGTGATAATAGACTGTCATAGAAAGAGTGTAAACCTAAGGCTTTCTAAGAAACCTGAGGTGGTGTTTTATGGAAATAAATCACCAGGACGTTCTTGTTGTCTAACTATGACACAAGTTAGAAGAATGTTGATGAAGGGGTGTAAGGGTTACATGTGCCATGTTATTGATACCCAAAGAGTGGGGACATCATTGGAACAGATAGCGGTAGTTCAAGAGTTTGCGGATGTGTTTTCGGAGGAGTTACCCATTATTCTGCTAGATAGAGATGTAGAATTTGTGATTGATTTGCTGTCGGGTACGGCACCAGTTTCAAAGGCACGATATAAGATGGCGCCAGTAGAGATGAAGGAGTTAATGGTTCAATTACACAAACTATTAGATAGAAAGTACATTCAGCCGAGTCTATCTCCATGGGGAGCACCGGTATTGTTTGTAAAGAAGAAGGACGGGTCGTTACGACTTTGTATCGACTATCGGGAGTTGAACAAGTTAACGATTAAGAATAAATTCCTATTGCCCAGGATCGATGATCTATTTGATCAGTTGAAAGGGGCAAAGTATTTTTCAAAGATAGATTTACGTACGGGGTATCATCAGCTGAAAGTAAGGAAGGAGGATGTACCTAAGACGGCGTTCAGAACTCGCTATAGGCATTATGAGTTTCTGGTTATGTTGTTTGGGTTGACGAGTGCGCCAGCCGCATTCATGGATATGATGAACAGAGTGTTCAAATAGTATTTAGACAAGTTCATTATAGTGTTCATTGATGATATTCTAGTCTATTCTAAGACACCAGAAGATTATGCTGAACATTTAAGGATAGTGTTGGAAACACTACGGAGGGAGAAGTTATATGCGAAATTCACTAAGTGTGAATTTTGGCTTGAATGAGTGCAGTTTCTAGGACATGTTATAGACAAAGATGGCATATCTGTAGATCTAGCGAAGGTGGAAGCGATGAATGAATGGGAGCGACCAAAAACGCCAACTGAGGTTAGGAGTTTTCAGGGGTTAGCGGGATACTTTAGAAGGTTCATTCAGGACTTTTCTAAATTAGCTACTCCGTTGACGAATCTGACGAGAAAGTCGGTGACGTGTGAGTGGACAGAAAAGTGTGAAAATAGTTTTCAAGAACTAAAAAGGAGGTTGAGTGAGGCACCTGTATTATCCTTACCAGATGATACGGGAAATATTTTTTAGTTTATAGCGATGCATCGCATAAAGGACTTAGTTGCGTGCTCATGCAGCATGGCAAGGTCATTGCGTATGCATCACGCAAGTTAAAAGATTATGAGATGGTCTATCCTACTCATGACCTGGAATTGGCAGCTGTAGTCTTTGCCTTAAAAATATGGAGACATTATTTATATGGGAAAAAATGTGAGATACACACGGACCATAAGAGTCTGAAATATATCTTCACACAGAAGGAGTTGAATATGAGGCAGAGAAGGTGGTTAGAGTTGATAAAGGATTACGACTGTGATATCATGTATCATCCAAGAAAGGCGAACGTAGTAGCCGACGCGTTAAGTCAAAAGGGTAGGGAAAAGCTGATAATGTTAACGACTCAAAATGAGTTAATAACAGGGATAACAAGGATGGAGTTAGAAGTTAAGTTACCAAGTGAAATGGTGGAGATGTTATTCTCAATAGAGACTCGACCAACGATAGTGGAACGGGTTAAGGAAGTACAAATAAGTACTGAAGAATGCGAGTGAATGAAAAAGATAATGGAAGATGATGTGAAGACTAAGTATAACCTTGATAAATAAGGTTTACTTCGTTTTGAAGGAAGAATTTGGGTTCCAAATAATTTCGAGTTAAAAAAGAGATCATGTGTGAGGCTCATAGTTCGAGGTACTCAATACACCCTGGTGGTACTTGATAAGTGGGTTTTACACCTACTTATGGAGTACTAATTCATGCGAACTATGCCCATCTCAAGTACATTTTACTAGATTTTAGCTGCATTTCATGTTAATTTGCATTTCGCATACTTAAAACTCCTTTTGGTGAATAAGTACAGGAATCGGCCTATTTTGGTGGTGTTATAGGGCACGAGGCTAATGGATGCCTGAGACGAGGCAAAGATAGGATGTCCATGGTTAGGATTGATCGGAGCATGGATAAAGATAGGACATTTCAGTAGTAGCAGCAACGTTGCAGAACTAAGCTAAGGAGCAGGATCAGAAGACAACAATTGTAAGCCGCGCGACAAACAGAGCTTGAAGACGCTACCGCAAGTACCCGTACCAAACCAGGGGAACCCATCGCAAGTTCACATGCGCCGCCGGCAAGACAAGCCTAGGGAGGCGCGCAGCCGAGAGTCCCAAGCTAAACATCAGGACCTACTACAAGTCGCGCACCCGCGTGAGTAATAGGCTGGAGGAGCGCGCGGCCGTGCGCGAGGCTTGAAGCTGCTTACTTGTTTTATTTTATTTCCAAATTTTAAGGGTTGTAATTGATTTAAAACGATTTATGACTGGTGTAAGGGGTATCACTTGACAATTATTCAACTTTAGTTATATTCTTTATGTCGTAATTAGGGTTTATTCTCTGGGAGAGATTTCAACGTAGAAGGAGGCCACAACTCTACTTTTCTACTCCTTCTTGGGATTTTCTACCAGAGTGGATTATTATTATAATTATTTTGCTGAAATCTTATGATGATTTGTATATTGATCTATATTCAGCAATTGGGTTTGATTGTTTCTACCTTTCATCTTTCAATTGCTTGTTTATTAGTCATGTTTAGATTTGATCCCATAATGGCTTTTGGTTCAGTCAAGAACTAAACTCCATTATGAGATTCTAACGGATTTTACTATGTAGTTTGATTGCATGCTTAAATACTGGATTGTTTTGCATATCATATGGGATGTCTATCATGATTGTTTTGCATGTATGAATTCTTGATCACCATTCGTTTCAGTATTTGTATGGAATTGACAATGAACATACAAATATGGATTGTAATCATGATAGTATACGTATATAGGGCTGTGATATATGGCTTATGTATTTCGTGAACCAGATAGACATATAATGTTTCACCGTATAACTTAGAATAAGGGCTTGAACTTTAAATCAATATAGTTGTAATTTCACATAGACATATAGTGATTTTGGTTATATTGATGATTACATAGAGTCTATCATCTGTGGATGCTGTGTAAGTAGGTCTTAGTGCATTGAAAAATGGCTAATACTCTTTTAGTGCTCTTGGCTACTTTCCTGTGATATGTGAACAAGTCATGCATGATAGTGGCGATTGAATGAAGTATTAAATGACGTTAGGATCCCATTATTTCCAGATTTGATTTATTCTGTTTATTATTATTTTAGTTGCTATTTCTGGCTCGAGAACAAACCAATCTTAGTTGTTAGTTTGAGCATATAAATATAGTGAATTAATTAATGCATAGCGATTTGAATTAAACAACTTTCTCTGTGGGATCGATACTTTACTTGCTCTGTATTACTTGTTAACGCATGTATGGTTGCATGAGTTAGAGCTCTTTTGTTAAGACTAAAAAAGTGGCAACAAGTTTTTGGCGCTGTTACCGGGGAAAGGCATTTAATTTAGTATTACTATCATTAGTTTTAAGCTATATTGTATGACTTAGACAATTCTAATCTTATCTCATTTAAGTTTTTGTTTTTGTTTCAGGAACTTGGATAAATTTTTATGCGCACGCGGTCAACCAGCCTCGATTTAACACCTGTTCAGGATAACATAAACAGGAGAGGTTGGAAAATGGGTGTTCATAGAAATTTACAAGTACAGTTGGAAAATAGGACAGATAACATGGAAGCCGAGGTACAATGAGAAGAACAACGAGAGGGGCTTAGGGCTCTGAAAGAATATTCCATGCCTAATATTAATGGACTACAGTCCAGCATCGTCAGACCAGTGATAGTAGCCAATACATTAGAGATAAAAACTGACACTATTCAAATGGTGCAGGATGCAGTTCAGTTTGGGGGTGCTTCTACAGATGATCCGAATAAACACCTGTTAAGTTTCATCAAAATTTGTGATACATTCAGATACAACGGTGTGACGGAAGATGCTATTAGACTAAGGTTTTTTCCATTCTCATTGAGTGATAAAGCGAAAAGTTGGCTTCATTCTTTTCTAGCAGGATCTATAACTACATGGGAGGACTTAGCACAAAAGTTCTTAGCTAAGTTTTTCCCTATGGCTAAGACTGCAAAGATGAGGACACCTATCTCTCAGTTTGAACAACAACAGGGCAAGTCCTTGTATGAAGCATGGGAGAGATACAAATAAATGCTGAGGAAGTGTCCACATCACGGTATGCCAGATTGGATGGTGATCAACACATTTTATAATGGATTGGGATGGCAGTCGAGACCAATTGTAGATGCCGCTGCAGGAGGGGCATTATGGGCAAAGAACTATGAAGAAGCCTATGACCTTATCGAGACAATGGCATCCAAAAATTTTCAGAATCCTACATCTCAGATGCCACAACCCAAAGTTGTAGGTGTGTTGGAGGTTGATGCTATTACTCAGTTGTCAGCACAGATGGCAGCCATGGCAAAGAAGGCAGATACTTTGACAGAAGGAAAAGTAAAGACGGTTGCTTTCGTATGTGAGATTTGAGCGGGATCACACTCGACAGATCAATGTGCTATCAGCTCAGAATCAGTGCAGTATGTGAGCAACTACAGAAAAGACCGAGGTCAATTTCAGAACACATACCACCCCAACAACCGAAATCATCCAAACTTTAGTTGGTCGACTAATCAAGGGAATCAGCAGAATCAGTTTCAACCTAATAATCAATTTCAGTCACAACCAGCGCAACCATAGTTTAATACTAGACCACCCTTTCTGCTGGGATTTTCTCAACAACAACAACAACATCACACTCCAGCTGTACCTCAGCAAGAAAAGAAATCGGAAGTGGAGGAGATGATGATGAAATACATGGCAAACACATAAGTTTTGATCTAGAGCCAAGCAGTGGCTATAAAGAATCTGGAAACTCAAATGGGGCAGATGGCGAACATGCTTACTAAAAGGCCCCAGGGTTCATTGCCAAGTAATACAGAGACAAATCCAAGAAGAGACGGGAAGGAACAGTGTCAAGCGATCACATTTAGATCTGGGAAAGATTTGACAGTTCTCAGAATTTAACGCTACCACGCCTAACAATACTAAGGAAGCCAAGCGACCATTGCACGAGGTAGAACAATTAACTGAAGAGGAGAAAAATCTGGAAAATTCTGAGGCTCAACAGGAAGAGAAAGACAAAGCAAATTTAGAAGAGAAGGGTAAGAGTCCAGTACAACTAATTCACCCTCAAGTTCCATATCCACAAAGGTTATTTAAGCAGAAGGAAGACAAACATTTCAGCAAGTTTCTGGAGGTATTCAAAAAGCTGCAGATTAACATACCATTTGTCGAAGCATTGGAACAAATGCCAAGCTATGCAAAGTTTATGAAGGGTATATTGTCAAGGAAAAGCGCGCGGCCGCGCGAGGTAGAGTAGTACCACCAAGTCACATTCAAGTTCCGTATCCGTGGAGATTAAATAAAAAAAGGGAAGATAAACAGTTCAGCAAATTCTTGGAGGTATTCAAAAAGCTGCTGATCAACATACCGTTCGATGAGGCATTGGAACAAATGCCCAGCTATGCCAAGTTTATGAAGGGTATACTGTCAAGGAAGAGGAGACTAGATGAGTTTGAAATGGTAGCCTTGATAGAGGAATGCGGTCACGGTGCTTCAAAGTGAAATTACCTCAAAAGTCAAGGATCCGGCAAATTTCACAATTCCATGCACCATTGGAAAGATGAACTTCAGTAAGTGTTTATGTGATCTTGGGGCAAGCATAAATTTGATGCCCTTGTCATTGTTTAACCAGTTGGGATTACCGGATCCAAAGCCAACAAATATTGCATTATAGTTAGTTGACAAATATATCACATATCCGCGGGGACTTGTTGAAGATGTGTTGGTTAAGGTGGACACGTTTATTTTTCCAGCTGACTTCATCATTCTAGACTACGAGGAGGACAAAAGCATACCAATAATACTGGGGAGGCCATTCTTGGACACAGGCAGAACGTTAATAGATGTGCAAAAAGGTGAACTCACTATGCGTGTCCAGGATCAAGAGATCACCTTTAATGTCTTTAAAGCAATCAATTTACCAACGGATGAAGAAGAGTGCGTCCTGGTTGACGTGGTGGATTGGTGCCTACAAGATGAAGTACAAAAATTGAGGGATTATGGACCATTGATATGTGCAACGGGTAAAAATTCAGAGTTGAAGGAAGAGCCATTGATGAAAGATGAAGTCATTAAATTTTATGGTGCAGAGGACAAGAAGGAAGGCACCTCAATTCCATCTATGACATGAAACTCAGAGATAGTCAAGCTAATTGACTATAACTTAGCACTAGATGGGAGGCAACCCAGTATTATTCTCTCCATTGATTTGTTTTTAGTATTCATTTTGGGTTATTTCTGTAGTTATATCAAAATCATTTTTAATAGGATACTTGATGTTCATGCTTAAGTGTGTAGCAAGAATTGCTTTGCGAATATTTGCAAGATGTTAGCATTATGAGGCCACTAAGTCATGCATTAACAAGGAGCATTAATGTCTATGCAGGAACCATCACTGGACAACATCACGGATAGGTAGAGTGGAATTGAATTTTTGCATTGCAGATATCAAGATCAAGGTCAGCATGACCTAGTTAGCATTAAAAATTGCGGCTACTTGCAAGCTGCCAATTTTGACAACAATTAATTCTGCAAGTCTCATACCAAGGCTACCCAATGATAGATAAACTCACACACGGCCGCATGCATGATCCGGATTAAATCAGATCTGAACATTTTAAATAGAGTTGTGGACCATTTGGACTCTCATTTGGAATAATACCAGAAATTCTCTCACTCTCCATAACTCACGTCGTTATCTATCTATCTGTTACAAGTTTGTGTCGTACATCTCTCAATCAATTAGCCACGATTCTCTCCTCAATCGAAGTCCGTATCTCCTCAAGTTCTCCAAGAGCGCTATAAAGCTAGGGTTCTTAATTTGGATTGCAGAAACGAATATTGAGGGTTATCAATTCTTCAAGCTCTTCTTCATTCTCCATCATTTAATTTGTGCAATCTCTAGCAACTAAAAATGGGGCCTAAGAGAGCACGATCTATTGCGACGTCTTCTTCATCCTCTTCGGGTAGTGATGGGGCTGATATTGTGGATCACACCAAGTTCCTAAACTTGGAAGTTGAACAAGAATACTACCGAATTGTGGAAAAGACGTTCGTCAAGGAGCGAGAATTCAAGCCGGAGGGGCAGGATGGCCAGTTGTGCACCATAATTTGAGAGAGAGGCTGGGGTGGACTAACGACTACTCCAATGCCCGTTCCTATGAGCGTAGTCTGTGAGTTCTATGTGAATGCCAAGGTCACTATGAGCGGGATATCTCTAGTTTGTGGTATCGAGGTAGATTACAAACCCCATGCCATCCGATTAATTTTTAAAATTACTGATACACCGCCAGTGGGGGCTGCTAATTGGGTAACCGGTGCTCATTTGACCGACATGGAGTTGATTATTGCAGAGTTATGTGTGCTGGGTACGAAATGGACATATAAAGTTGGCACGACATAGCCACGTATATTCCCAACTGCAGCCCTAAATCGCTATACAAAAGCTTGGAACTTGTTTATATGTGCTAAGCTCATGCCTTCCGCCCACCAGCACAAAATAACAGTGAAGAGGGCACATATTCTTGGGGGCATAATCACTGGAAAGTAAATTGACATTGGTTATCTCATCCATGAGAATATGTTGCGCTATCTAAGGGGATGAACTATTGGGAGCATTCCACACGCATCCGTGGTTGCCATGCTTTGTGCTAATAAGGGATGCAACTGGGGCAATGAGCAAATGCAATACCCAAGCCAGGACATTACTCATGCCACGATCTAAAAGTTTGAGGACTGGGCAGGTGGTATATCGCACCCACGCAGATAGGGGTTCATCATGCAGCCCACTTTTCTAGAGCCACCACAGCAGCCACCGTACACAGACGAAGCCGGCCTGTCCACGCACGCACGTGCCACCCATGGTGATCGCCAGCTCCGAAGGTTGGAGCAGAAAGTCGATGCCATGTATGATAATTTGGGCACATTTGCGATGGGACTCACAAGGGCCTTGGCCGAAGCGTTTGCGCAACAAGGAACAACACTAGAATGGCCTCAGTTCGGAACCGCAACACCATATCCACCACCAGATTCACCACCCGAGGAGGGTGGCACCACCGATACTTAGGGGAGTTTTTCGTACCCTTTACCTTCATTCAATGAGACATTGAATATTTAAGTTTGGGGGTATTGGGGAGTAGTGTAGTGCATGTAGTTTAGCATGTTTAGTATAATTTCTTTCATTTTTTTAGTATCAGCTTGATTAGTTAATTTATTTTTAGTTCGTGCATGTAGTTTAAATTGTTGCATCATATAGTTTTGTTTTATATATTTATTTGCACGTTCATGTTTAGGTTGCATTTTCTCACAGTTCTTGCCATATAGAAATTTCTGTCTAGCCAATGATGATAGTGAGTTCTGTTAAATGATTTTTGAGTATTTTGGATAATTCGAGATGAGATATAATGTTTAACATAATGAAATTCATAATGTTGTTTAAATGCTTTCGGTTTGCACAAATGTGTTCACAATCGCTTGTAGGTATAAGAAGCATGTGTTGCAATGCTCAATAGAAAAATGTAGTATTAAAAAGGGAAATATATGAAAAGTGAGTATAGACTATATAAAACATTGATTTTTAAACTTGAGGAAAACATGGGTATCTGTGTATAAAAAAGAAAAAAAGAAAAAAAAGAAATGGCAAATATGTGGCTAGTCTTATTTCGGGGCCCTGGCTACTTGAGTAAGTACGCCCGAGGGGATTGTCTCTACACCTAGCGCCCTAAGGGCTTTCATAGTCTAGGAGTCGTTGGTTGAAAGCTCGCTAAGGGGTAGCAGTGTGCCTAATGGAGTAAGACATTGCACAGTCATGTGATAAATAAAAGAAAAAGAAAGGAAAAATAGCAATAAACACCGCGGGGAAGTGCGAAAGTCGCCCTCGTGAGTAGGAATAAAGCAGTTAAGCCCAGTGTTGAACCTTAGTTTATTTTAAGATGTTGGAATAGTCTTGGTTGCATATATATACATAATTCCTGATTTAAGCTGCAAATTTCTATTTTGAGCAATATAGCATGAATATTCTGTGCCTAAATCAAGTTTTGGCAAACACAACACACACAAACAGCATCTCTATAGCATTTTTGAATTATCTGGGTGTGTGACATTATGCCTTCAATTTGATTTGAATCTGTATTCTTGAATCTAGAAAAAAAAAATTCGCTGAGGCAAATGGGACAAAATTTCTATGATAGTTGTTACACTGTGAGAATTAGTTGCATCACAATGTAGTTGCATCATAATATAGTTGCATTTTCATTGTTCATTAGTGTGCATTGCTTGAGGGCAATCAACGGTTCAAGTTTGGGGGTATTTGATAAGTGGGTTTTACACCTACTTATGGAGTACCAATTCATACGAACTATGCCCATCTCAAGTAAATTTTAATATATTTTAGCTGCATTTCATGTTAATTTGCATTTCGCATACTTAAAACTCCTTTTGGTGAATAAGTGCAGGAATCGGCCTATTTTGGTGGTGTTATAGGGTACGAGGCTAATGGATTCCTGAGACGAGGCAAAAGATAGGATGTACATGGTTATGATTGAGCGAAGCATGGATAAACATAGGACATTTCAATAGCAGCAGCAATGTTGTAGAACCATGTTAAGGAGCAGGATCAGAAGCCAACAACTGTAAGCCACGCGGCAAAGAGAGCTTGAAGATGTGCTCCCGCGCGGCAAAGAGAGCTTGAAGACGCGCTCTCTGCTCAGCGAGTACCAAAACAAACCAGGAACCCATCGCAAGTTCTTGGCTGGCAATGAAAGGGTGACAAGCCTAGGGGAGCGTGTGCATGTAGAGCCGGGCCGAACATCGTGACCTCTTCAGTATGCCGCGCACCCATCATGCGAAGTAATAGGATGGAGGAGCGAGGCCCCAAGTCACGACTTGTTTTATTTTATTTCCAAATTTTATAGGTTGTAATTGATTTAAAACGATTTTTGGCTAGTGTCGGGGGTATCACTTGACAATTATTCAATTTTAGTTATATTCTTTACGTCGTAATTAGGGTTTATTCTCTGGGAGAGATTCCAACGTAGAAGGAGGCCACAACTCTACTTTTCTACTCCTTCTTGGGATTCTCTACTAGAGTGGATTATTATTATAATTATTTTTCTGGAATCTTATGAGGATTTGAATATTGATCTATATTCAGCAATTGGGTTTGATTGTTTCTACCTTTCATCTTTCAATTGCTTGTTTATTAGTCATATTTAGATTTGATCCCATAATGGCGTTTGCTTCAGTCATGAACTAAACTCCATTATGAGATTCTAACAGATTTTAATATGTAGTTTGATTGCATGCTTAAATGCTGGATTGTTTTGCATATCATATGGGATGTCTATCATGATTGTTTTGCATGTATGAATGCTTGATCACCATTCGTTTCAGTATTTGTATGGAACCGACAATGAACATGGAAATATGGATTGTAATCATGATAGTATCATATATAGGGTCGTGTTATATGGCTTATGTATTTCATGAACTGTATAGATATATATCTTGTTTCACCGTATAAGTTAGAATAAGGGCTTGAACTTAAAATCAATATAGTTGTAATTTCACATAGACATATAGTGATTTTGGTTATATTGATGATTACATAGAGTCTATCATCTGTGGATGTTGTGTAAGTAGGGCTTAGTGCATTGAAAAATGGCTAATACTCTTTTACTGCTCTTGGCTACTTTTCTGTGATATGTGAACAAGTCATACATGATAGTGGCGATTGAATGAAGTATTAAATGAAATTAGGATCCCATTATTTCCAGATTTGATTTATTCTGTTTATTATTATTTTAGTTGCTATTTGTGACTCGAGAACAAACCAATCTTAGTTTTTAGTTTGAGCATATAAATATAGTGAATTAATTAATGTATAGCGATTTGAATTAAACAACTTTCTTTGTGGGATCGATACTTTACTTTCTTTGTATTACTTGTTGATGCATGTATGCTTGCATGAGTTAGAGCTCTTTTGTTAAGACTAAAAAAGAGGCAACAGTACTAAGATGTATCAAGACCTTCGTCAGAACCTTTGGTGGCCAAACATAAAGAGGGAAATCACAGAATATGTTAATAGGTGCTTAACTTGTTAGAAAGTTAAGGCTGAACACCAAAGACCGAGTGGGTTGTTGCATCCCCTAAAGATTCTGGAGTTGAAATAGGAACATATCACCATGGATTTTGTGGTGGGACTTCCAACAACGAGAAAAGGATACGATGCTATTTGGGTGATAGTGAATTAATTAACCAAATCGGCTCATTTTCTACCAATAGCAGTTAGGTATAACCTAGAGCAGTTAGTTAAGATTTATGTCAAGGAAATTATTTCTAGACATGGAGTACCTGTTTCGATTGTGTCCGATCGTGATCCACGATTCACGTCGAACTTTTGGAGGAGTTTTCAAGAGAAAATGGGAACGCATTTGAGATTGAGTACGGCATATCATCCACAGACAGATGGACAGAGTGAACAGACAAATCAAACGCTAGAAGATATGTTAAGATCTTGCGTTATGGATTTCAAGGGGAGTTGGGACGAACATCTACCTTTGGTGGAATTCGCTTACAACAATTGTGAGACCCCAAATTTTATGAATAAAGAATAAATTTCTCGAAATATTTTTTTAAATATTATGGTGTGGATTTGATATAATGTTATAGTTGTAGGTAATATTTATAAATTTTGCAAAGTATGCAAGTTGTTATAAAATATTCGTTTGGTCGGGAAAAATTCTTTTTGTCGGGAAATATCCGTACGACAACACAATCATTGGTGGACCCCACAACGAAAGTATTGTCGTAGTTAAAAAATGACATAATCATCATTTTATAAAAATAACGGCGAAAGTGTTACAGTTAAAACTGTTGAACTACTCGGTAGTAAAAGTACAATAATAAGCGTGGTTGTAGAGTAGCACACGGTATTGATTATTGATGCTTACGTGATAAGTCACTCAGTTATACTCAATTATTGCTACAGTAATTGCTGCATCATATCTCTCATATTATTGATTCAATTATTGTTACAGTATCATCTGCATAATATGTTATATTATTAAATCAATAATTAAGACGACAAAGTTATTCATATTATTATTTGCAATATTGACAATGTCTAGAAGTTCTGTCAAGGAGAGGTTTGGTCACCTAATTGCTCGCCAATAAGGAGAAATCCTTATCAGAAAGCCCCCACTTTCCTGGGAATGACCTGGTTGTTAAATATTGTGAATTATAATATTAATGATGAATAACTTTGTGTTGATTAAAGATGAATTTTATAGTTCCATTGTGTTGGAATTATTTATGTCTAGAGGTTATATTGTTCAATCGGGTATTCGGGGCACTTTTTGTGTTGAAGTTACTATTCATGAGTTACTATTCATGAGTTACTATTCATGAGTTACTATTCACGAGATACTATGCACGAGTTACTATTCATAAGTTACTATTCACGAGTTACTATTCACGAGTTAGTATTCATGAGTTTCTATTCACGGGGTACTATTCACCTGTAAAATATATTTCTTTTCGGTCCAAATCATTTTTGGGTACAATATTATTCATTGAGGAGATGTGCTAATTTTTCAGACCGTTGGTTGAAGATATAATAGTAAATCAATAGGGACCGCTGGTGGAAAGTTATAATAGTAAATCAATATGGATCGCTGGTTTAAAGTTTTAATAGTAAATCAGTATGGACCGTTCCTTTAAGTTTTAATAGTAAACCAATATGTTTTAATAGTAAACCAATATGGACCGTCTATTTAAAAGTAAATTAATCTGGACCGTTCATGAATTAGTTACTATTCATTCCGTTCTCCTATAAATAGAAGCTCATTCCTTCATTATTTCTTACAAATTCAATGAAACTCTAGAGAGAGAAATTATAGAGAGAATGAAGAAAAGTATTCTGCTACTTCACTACTCCAGTATTCAGTTTTTCTAAGGTAGGGAATATTATTTGTTGTACTCATAAGGGGTATTCTTTCTTTCTTATTCATGAAGAGAACTTCTGTTATTCCATTCTTTATTATTCTGTTGGAATAACCTATATACGCGGGATACCCTATACTTGGTGAAATTCTTCTGTTATTCCATTCTTATTATTCTTCATTGAATAACCTGCTTATGCGGCAATCACCGTATACATGGTGAAATTCTTCTAATATTCTGCTTCTTTATTATTCGCCGGAATATCCTCGTCTGCTCGCTTCTGTTTAATTGGTTCCATTATTTATTATTCTGTCGGAATATCCTGTCTGTACGTTTACGCCGGACCTGGTTTCATTATTTATTATTATGTCGGAATATCCTGTCTGTTCATTTACGCTGGACCTGGTTCCATTCTTTATTATTTTATGTGTTGGAATAACCTGTTTATGCGAAGTACCGCATACATGGTGAAATTCTTCTATTATTCCATTCTTTATTATTATGTTGGAATAACCTGTCTATGTGAAGTACTGCATACATGGTGAAATTCTTTTATTATTCCATTCTTTATTATTATGTTGGAATAACCTGTCTATGCGAAGTACTGCATACATGGTGAAATTCTTTTATTATTCCATTCTTTATAATACTGTTGGTTATTGGTTTTACAGTTGTATGTCTTTTGCCTATAGTGCAAAGATGATATGTTGTTGAATATCTTTGGCATGTAGTGCAAAGATGATATGTTGTTTGATAGCTTTGACGTGTAGTGCGAAGATGGATGGTGTATGACATGATCATGACCATCGGTGATACTAACGAATATCCTTGGCAGTAGTGCATGGATAATTCAATGATGTGATTAAGCGTGATCATGACCATTAGTTAACAGCTTTGCATGTCTTTGGCCAGAAAATCGACAGACAATTTGATTGGTATGATCATGACCATTGGTTTTATAGTTTAATATCTTTGGTCCGTAGTGCAAAGATAGACAACTGATTGGTATGATCATTGTTATTACATTTGAATATCTTCAGCCATTGGGGTAAGGATATTGAGTAAACGTTCTATTAAGACTTTGTGGCAAGAAGGAACTGTTAATTCACATTATTATAAATATGAATTGTGAATTTAGCTAACATCTTTGGTGGTTCAGGTGAAGACAAGTGATGAAAGTTCTATTTGTCTTAAGTATAACAAAGAACTGTTGATGAGTATTACAAGAATAAAATATCAACGATGGACTTTTAAATCTAGAGGAGATAGTAGACATTATGCTCTACTTGACTCTTCTAATGGATTGTTTATTCCGCTGCAGTTAAACTTGATGTTTGTTATACTCTATCAGTTTAACACTGTTGAAGGATAATGATAATTTATTATGCATTATCTTAGTCATAATATCTCTTACTGGGCTAGTTGAGCTCACCCTTTCTTTCACTATTCTCTTCAGGAAATGAGAACGTAGCTGGGACTAGTCGGGGAACAGAGTGATGGTCCTAGATGGTGCATTAGTAGTCCTCATTATTCTGTAAAATAGTGTGATAATAAATGTAATGAAGACTCCATTGAGTGTGGATATTGTCTAGATGACAATATTTGTATTAAAACTCACAGCCTATATTTTGTCGTATTTTACACGACTGTTGTATAATTAAGTTGTATTTTTATTCAGTACCTTGTATCTGGCGACCCAAGATGGGTGATGTATACCTGTTTTGGGGGCGTCACAACAATAGTTTTCACGCTAGTATAGGCATGCCGCCTTACGAAGCGTTGTATGGGCGGAAGTGTAGAACACCACATTGCTGGGATGAAGTAGGTGAACGTCGAATGTTGGGACCTGAGATAATACAACAAACGGCGGACATGGTTGAGCTAATATGAACTCGATTGGTAGCGGCTCAAGATAGACAAAGGAAGTATGCAGATCCTCATCGAGAGAATAGAGAATTTGAAGTAGGATCGTATGTCTTTCTAAAAGTGTCACCTTGCAAAGGGAAGATACATTTTGAGAAGAAAGGGAAGTAAAGTCCAAGGTTTGTAGGACCTTTCGAAATTTTAAAAAGGGTAGGAGAGGTAGCTTATGAAGTAGCCTTACCTCCCGAGATGGAAAGAATACATAATGTGTTTCACGTGTCAGTGTTGCGTCCGTATAAACCGGACTACAAGCACGTAATAGAATATGAGTTTATTCAAGTAGAAAAAGACTTGACGTATAAAGAACTTCCGATTCAAATTATTGATAGGAAGGAACATGTGACGCCCCCAAATTCTGACGTCCACTTGGTCACCCGAATTAGGTTCATCATGTTCTCAAAGAATTACCATAATAACTAAAATCACACATTCACAACGAAAGATCAAATTTAGAATAATATACAACGATTTATTATAATTATTCCCCCAAGTCTCGCAACCTACAGTACTTAATAGATTACATAATAATATCGAATAAAGACTTATTACATAATTCTACTTAAGTTTAAACATAGTCTGCAAATAGTCTTAATACAACATAAATAATTTAAACATAAAGGGACAAGCTAGTCGGTAGCCTTGCCCTTGTCTTTCCCAGATACACCTCCATGTTTCGTCTTAACTGAAAGGTTTTAAATAAAAAAGAATGAGCACAAATTGCCCAGCAAGTAATATATAACAAGGGTAGTAGTTTTATAACACGAGTGTGAAATATTGAAGTATCATCTCTAAGATAGTTCAGAGTTTCAGAAAAATATCATAAATAATGAATATCAACAATCCTTGGAATAAGATCAATAATTCAATATAATCAACCGATATATATGAATTTAAAGGCTATCAAGTTATCCGTCTGGATCATAATTTATACTGAGCAGTCATTAACGACTATTGAACATCTACTAGAATTACCAATATTAAACTGATAACCCAAAAGAATAAAGTACTATAGATGATTAGTCTACAATACTTTAAGTTATGCATAACACCACAGTAATAATATACTCATGTGTCGGGGTTTCCAACAACATACCTTCCCCTTACCATAAGGGTTGTTCAACTCAGTTTTTAAGATTTTCGCACCAATCAAGTGGTTTGGAGAGTTTTATAAACATGCATATAGTCTAGCCGAATCAAATGGCATCGACTCTTTCAAAATATTCAAGATCAATACTAAGTTCACCATGAATAATAGTTCTCACAAGGGTTTAAGCATATTAGCTCATTTGAACGAGAAAGTAATATAACTTGTATTCAAAGAAATAAGTTTACTGTGATTAAATAATAAAGAATGCGAAGATACTTGCACAATAAGAGTTGGGTTCAGATACTTGCCTTAAGCGTTGATTACCACTTATAGCGTAAAATCACCTCAACGAACTATATTATCCTATTTATGTATGTATAGGTACTCATTAGTCACACATCTTGACATAAATCTCAACATGCAATTATCACACGTATATCTATCCATACACCTTAGAACTCATAGATGTATAATTCACATTGTTCTTACTTTTAAAAACCTTAAAATCATTTTAGCAAATTTAAGTCTCACATACTCATTTAATGTTTATATACGTGAAACATTACACTAGTTATGCATTCTAGATTACGTCATTCACACATATGTGTCAAGGAACTTTTAAATTAAGTTTGGTCTTCTTTGTTTACTTTCAACAATTGTTATTTTTTACTCATAACATTTCTATTTCACAAGCTAAGAAAATTTATTGCATCAAAGACTAACCATAGTATTTATTAAACCACATAACCTTTTCAAAGCATGCTTACATATATTAGGTTTATTCGGATGTAACTAGTATAACTCTCTACTTAGAAATTCAGTTTAGTTCATGCGTCGGTAACATATATCAAATTAATAATATTTATAAATTAATCCAGCCTTTTCCAAAGTCACGATGTTGTTTCCAAATCCGAAGACATCCCGCCACGTTCGAACCCGAAGACATCTTCCGAAGTTGAAAACATCATCTCCGAACCCGAAGACATCTCATCACGTCCAAACCTGAAGACATCTTCTGAAATCGAAGACATCATCTCCGAATCCGAAGACATCTCGTCACGTCCGAACCCGAAGACATCTTCCGAAGTCAAAGACATCATCTTCGAATCCGAAGACTTCAAAAACAACTTCAATCAATACTTTATAAATAACCTTCTATCATTTTACTTGTTTAATCAATTGTTAACTTTATTTTATTTATCCATGTCTCATTACATAAATAAAGTATTCTTACCTTACTTAGTATTATTATTATATTTTATCTTGTTATAAATCCTATTTTATCTCATTTTATCTATAAAAAAAATAAGCCTTGACCTGTTTGACCCGACCCGAACCAGACTGAATCAACACTGAAAATGGCCTAGCGCCTAGGCGCTTGAAATAAGCCTGGGTTGAGCGCCTAGGCGCTCCCTGCAAAAGCCAAAATCTAATTTTTTTTCAACATTTTGAGTTTTGACCCTTTTTGATTCAATCTTTCATAACTTGCTCATTTCATATCCAAATGAGTTCAAACCACTTCCATTATCACATAAACTTACATATCTTCAATACTTGATATCTTGAACAATTTTCCAAAATATATATTTAATCAAATTATTTACCTTTCCAAGCAAAGGGTCTCATGTTAGCTTGTCTTACCAATTATTTTGCTACGAGTTCGTTTTATGCCCGAACCCTATGATTCAACTTGGGTTATGATCGTATTTCATATATGCTTAATATAATATTTTAGAATTACACATATCTCTTACACATTTTAATCACAATTATCAAACTTTCAAGCATACTAAGCTAGGTTTCATGCTCACATGCTTTTACATGATTCATTTTAACTTAGATCACATCCCAAGACATATAAATCACATATTCTCCTTCCAATACTCATCATTATACTTTTATATCCATCATGATCACACAACACATAAACTTACCACAATCAAGCATGCATTCTTACTAATATCTACACATACTAACTTAGCTTGACAAAAATAAAGCTAGATTGTGATCTTACTTCTTGAAGGCTTTGTTCCTCTTAGCTAGGAACCTTAAGTAGTTCTCCACCTTTGCTTCTCCTTCTTGAACTCCTCTTGAACCACCAAAGTGCAAGAGTTCCTCTAGATTTCTTCTACTTCCCTAAATTTCTCTCTAGCTCTAACTATACTACTAACACTTATGAAATTTCAAGTAAATGAAGCAATGAACTAAGATGTGTTATATTTATAGGCAAGGTCTATATATAAAATATATGTACTAATACTTGGTATAATACTTGTATTTGTACACCCAACTAGTTAATAACCATTGGTAAAAGGTGATTAGGTAAAAAGGAATTACCAACTACTTCACCAACTATGTCCTCCTTCATCCTGAGCTCACACGGGATTACTTGTAAGCATTTTTGGGCAACTAAAATCAGCACTTAGGTTTAATAGGGCTGTGACGCCCCTAAATTCAGGTACTTGAAACCCGAACTCAGTGCTTCACGATACCATTTCTATGAGCGAAATAATACTAATAATAATAACAATAATATAGATTATCAAATTTAATTTACATACTTTCAGAGTTTTCAATCCCAACTACGAAACCTTCAAACATTCGTTACATTACATGATAATTAATATATATCATCATTATCCTAATAAAGTCTAGTTATTACAAAAGATAACATTATCTTTCATTCAGCGACCTTCCCTTTCCCTTTGTTCTTGGCAGAGCTTTCAGGTTGTTCATACTTAGCTAAAAACATTTTAAATTAAGCAAGGATGAGCATTTAAGTGCCCAGGAAGTAATAGCAACAATAACATTTAGCTGAACGAATTAAATGTTTTCTTTGAACGATACTTCTACAATGAATCAATAGTTCTGAAGTAAGCTGAATCAATAATAAACAAACTATCATTTCGATTTCAAATTTTTGAAACTACGTATAGACTATAAATGATGATCATTTGACAGACTATGAACATTGTTTTCTATTTTTGAAAAGGTTAAATAGAACTTCATCATAGAAACGTCATTACTTACTTAACACGGGGGTGATCAACTGTTATGCCTGTATTGATCAATACTACATTATAGAGATGATATTTTCCTCCATCCTTTTCCGCTTTTAAGCGCGTAAAAGTTTCCCATATTTGGGATGTTCATACCAGTCCTGAATCCGAACCAAAACAATTCAGTTGGATAACAATAAAGTTCTTATCTTGTTCAACAAAAATTTTAAGTTAGTGTCTAGCCAGATCAAATAGCTTAGACGGCTTTTAATTCAACTTATACATACTGGACAACAATAAGTATGTATCAATATGTGATAAAATATAATGATTATCCAAGTGAGGACACTTGTATAACCATGTTTAGAAATTAACGAATGAATATATTTCTTGATCTACAATAATGTAATTAAGGAACTTATCAGACAATGATTATAATTTAATAATTTACTTATACTGGAATCATTTCATAAGTATATACAAAGGTTGAAATATTTGAACAATTGAAAAGAATAGTTTAGATATTATCTTACGCATGTTCATTGCATAAAGTAAATGCAAAGGGTTAGATATTGCCTTATCTGCTTGCCATACACACCTTAGATTTATCTTTTATATCAAGCCCTATCATTAAATAGATGATTCGCTCGATTAGAATAACATATCATATCATATTGTACTACTATTTGCAGTCAGCACATAACCTAATCACATTGTCATGTAAGTTTAACAACCATTGAATCACAAATAATCACTTATCTAATAACATTATCTAAGTCCAGATCAATTTCTGAAATGTGTTTGTAAATTTGCAAACTTTATCGCGGGTATTTATCGAGTCTAAGACTCTATCCTCAGTAACTTAGTATCACTCATATTATTTTTAAATGACTTATAATACTTTTTAAACATGTATTATAATTTATCACTTAATTTTCAAACATCCTAATCATTATTAAATGATTTAAATATTAAATTATTTCATTATCATTAACATTTAATTAATATTAAACTATTAATGAAACCATTGCCAAAATATTAAAGTTATTTATAATAACTTAAAATACTTTTAAAGTATTTATTTTACCCTTAAATGATTTTTAAAATATTTAAAATCATTTTTATATAATTATCGTTAATATTAAAGTATTAATGTTTTATTTATCCAAATATTAAAAGTCATTAATTATAACCTAAAATATTTTTAATTCATTTATATCCTTTTTAAATGATTAATAAAACCATTTTTAAACTATTTATTTAATATAATTATTAAATAAATTTAATATTATTAATAATAAATTAATAATCATTAATATTAAATTATTATTGAATTATCCTTTAAATATTAAAAGTTATGTTTTATAACTTAAAATATCTTTAAACACTTTATTTTCATTTAAAATGATTTTTATAATAATAAATCATTTTAAAATTAAATTATTTAATATAATTATTAAATAACTTTAATATCATTAATAATAATTAATTAATGAAATTTACCTTTAAATATTAGAAGTTATATTTTATAACTTCAAATATTTTTAAACTATTTATTTTCATTTAAAATGATTTTTTTATAATATTAAAATCATTTTAATTAATTAATTTAATTTAATTGTTAAATAAATCTAATATCATTAATATTAAATAATTAATGAAATTTACTTTAAAATATTAAAAGTTATATTTTATAACTTAAACTATTTTTAAATAAATTATTATCATTTAAAATAATTTTTAATATAATAAAATAATTTTTAATTAATTTATTTAATGCATTTAATAAATAAATTAATTACCAATAATATTTAAATAAATACTAATATTTATGAAAAATATTTCAAATTATTAAAAGTTAAATTTTATAACTTCAAATAATTTTTAAAATTATTTTTGTAATTTTAGGAATTAAATATCTATTTTTAAATAATTTTTGAATTTTAATTAATCAAAATTAATAAAACTGTCGCTATAGGCCTTTAGCGAGACGAAATGTAATCTATATATGGTGTTCTTGAGCCTTGAGAACATTCATAGCCGACTTTCGAGATAAATTATACTTTGACCATTAATACCGAAATGTAAATGTGTTTCACATAATATTTTTGGTCTGGTTGTGTAGTACAAATTCAATACTACAAGACCCAACAACAATAATCGCCAACAAGCATGAAACCAACGAGATCTGGGGCCTAGAACAAGCTGCCATAGTTGTTCTTCATTTTCTAGGTTGCCCAGAAATGAAGAACAGTTCGACTGGCTCGTTTTGGGCTTCCACAACTTGCTACTATTGTGTTGTTTTTGTGATTTAAAACCTGGAGTATGTAGCCAACATAACAAGGAAGAGATTAATTACATAAAACCAACAAAATAACAACCAAATCACAAGATCCATGTTGGTCAAACCCTGTCAGAGATCACGTTCTTGAGTTTCTGGGTTACCCAGAAACTTATTTCGTGATCATCTGGCCTACTTTGACCAGCCACTGACTTTCACCCATATGATGTTTAGGATATTATAAGGCATGAACATGTAGTACAAATATCAACCTATAGACTAGATACAACAACAAACATAAATCGACAATACACTGAAAGATCTAGTCGATCAAAAACGTTGTCGAGAGCCATTTACGGTTTGCATTTTAAGTTACCCGAAACACCGGTCATGGCCGGTCAACGGCTTTTGACCGTCAATATCATGAAATCTAGACCAGATATAAGCTTGATTCTTGATTCAAATCAAAGACCATATAACAGGCTACACATTCGTAGCTTGAAACAACAAAAACATTTAACAGAAAACGATTGGTGGCCACTGACATTCGTTGTTAGACCACCATTTGAACTTTTTCAAGATTTTGAAAATCTTCAAATCCGAGCCTCTAGATGTTAAGGATCTAACATCTAGCAACCCAGATCATGATTATATACCTTAAACAACATATTATAACACTGAATCTTAACATCAAACATGCAGATCATGGTCAGATTATTGAATAGGGTTTTATACCTTTCTTTGAAAAATTTGGATTATGAGTTGCTGATTGGTTAATGGATTTCGTGGGGCTGGTTTTATGACTAATAAATGAAGGGAAATTCGTGGGTTTTTTAGTGAGAGAAAGTCTTGGTTGGGTGTTTGAGCAAAATAAGCTAGCAAATTATTTTCTCTCTCTTTCAATCTATAAATAGAAGTACATGATGCATGAATGGCTGATAAATGAGGCTTGTTGCTGTCAATTATGAGCTTGTGGAGTTGTTAGAGTTAGTCACCAACTCACCTAAATGTTAAAACCTATTAGCTAGCCAAAATAATGCAACTAAGGGCAAAAAGGTCATTGGCCATATGAATTTAAGGGCAATTATGTAGTCCTAGCAAACCCTTAGGGTTTAATCCTAAGGTTTAGCACAAAAAGAATTTCTAGAATTGTAATTAGGGTTTACAATAAAATAAAAAATATAAATAACTTTCTAATTTTTGAAAATTAGGGTCTCCTAATTATGATTAATTATCTAATTACATATAAAGGAACATTAGGGTTTAAAATTAAATAAATATAATTAACCTTGCTAATTTAGCAATTAAGGTTTACAATTAGCAATTAGGGCTACTAAATTAGAAATTAGATTTACTAATTTTAGAATTAGGGTTTCTAGTTAATTAGGCTTTCCAAAATTTATTAGGGTTTTCCTAATTAACAATGATATTTATAATAAATGTCATAAATCATATATCACGATTCCAAAATAATCTTGTACTCTAATTTGGGTTTCAAATTAGGGTTTTTCTAAAGATTAATTAGGGTTCATAGATTTTAATTAGGGTTTACCTAATAATCATTTAATACACAACATAAACCATATAACACAGTTTATAAAACAATCATGTACTCTAATTTGGATCTCAAATTAGGGTTTAGCACAATAAAACTAGGGTTTATCATATAACGCCATAATTGACCAACCATTATCGGTCCACGTATACAGTACCTATTAATAGCACTGAAAAATCAAATATATAATTAATATTATATTATTATCATTCCTTATTCCAAAACCATAATTAGAGTTTGGATTCCATATCTGATTTACCTTGTATAAACAACTTTATTAATTAAGTTAAAATATTTAACTTAATATTCCAAGCTTAAATTCATATAAATAAATAATAGTTATAATAACTACAATAACCATTCCTTATATTATTTAAATAATATAATATCATATTTCCTTGGAAAAATAAATAATAAAAACATTTAAACAATAAAATTAATTATAAAAAAATATAATTTATAATGATCATTAATTCTAAAATAAAATTATTTGTAATTATTCATGTAATAAATATATTTTTATTTACCACATAAATACATTTACACATTATCTTGTACAAATCCTCATCCTTAAAATAATAATAATAAAAATTTATACACAAAATTTTGGTTTTATTTATATAGAAAATATCGGGTTATTACAAGGGCCAAATTTCGGTCATGAGGGGTAGCATCAATATGTTGCACTTTCATTTTATAATTTGTGCAATATGCTAGCTTATTGTTACCTTTACACATACACCTCTCTATATATATATATATATATTCCTATATATATATAAGTATACTTATCTTATATATGTATTCATATAATCCATGTACATTGGGTTTGTCCAAATTAATATTTGAATTGGGCTAGGTACAAACACTTATACACATTGGGTTAAACATTAGTCTATCAATTCGAATTCTTGGGCCAAACTCCCAACTATGCGAGTATGTTACATTAATAATGTTGGGCTTGGATTTAACCTAGATCCAACACTTAATTAAGTTATCCATCAATTAATCTCATTAAGAAATTAAGTATGCCACAAAAGGCTAACACTTAAGCTTCATCAATCATAACCAAGCTTATCAACATTATCACTAAATTTCTTAATCCTTTCAAACATGATTCAATTAAATTTTCTTTTTCACCTTTCATGACACACAAATATATATATGTTCAAAATAAATATTCAAACACTTTTATTTCTAATTTATAAAAATCTCGGGTATTACATCCTCTCCCCTTATAAAAATTTCGTCCCGGAATTGCTACAAGGTTACACAAATAGATGGGGATAGTCCATCCTAATCTTGTTTTCTAACTCCCATATTACCTCCTCGACATCGTGGTTACGCCAAAGTACTTTTATAGAAGAAATGACTTTGTTGCTTAAAGTTTGCTCTTTCCTATCCAGAATTTGGACATGAATTTCTTCATATGCTAAGTTCTTCTCCACTTGAATGGGTTCATAAGAAATCACATGCTTGTAGTCTGGCTTGGACGAACGCAACACGGATATGTGAAACACGTTATGGATGTGTTCCAACTCAGGCGGTAGTGCAACTTTGTATGCTACTTCACCCACTCGCTTTAGTACCTTGAATGGTCCTATGAATCTTGAACTCAGTTTCCCTTTCTTGCCGAAACGGATCTTTCCCTTCCATGGAGATACCTTCAAGAATACAAAACTGCCGACTTCAAAATCTCGTTCTTACCGATGCAAATCTGCATACTTTTTCTAGCGATCTTGAGCAGCAACAAGTCTAGCCCTTATTACCGTCACCACCTTCGCGGTTTGTTGTACTAACTCTGGTCCAAGTATTCGTCGTTCTCTGACTTCATCCCAATATAATGGCATTCTGCACTTTCTTCCGTAAAGAGCTTCGTATGGTGGCATGCCGATACTCGCACGGTAACTATTATTATACGCAAATTCGACTAAGGGTAGGTGGTCGTCCCAATTCCCCTTGAAGTCCATCACGTAAGTTCTAAGCATGTCCTCTAGCATTTGTATGGTTTTCTCACTTTGTCCATCCGTCTGAGGATGATAAGCAGTACTTAACCTTAACTGTGTTCCCATCCTCTCTTGCAAGCTTTTCCAGAATTTTGACCTGAAACGCGGGTCTCGGTCAGAAATAATCTATAACAGAACTCCATGTCGTGAAAAAATTTCCTTTACATACAGACTTGCTAACTAATTCAAACTGTAGCGGATCTTGATCGGTAGAAAAAGTGCGGTCTTTATAAGTCGATCCACGATAACCCAAATGACATCTAAACCTTTCTGCGTAACCAGAAGTCTTACCACGAAATCCATCGTAATATGCTCCCATTTCCACTCTGGAATTTCTAACGGTTGAAGTAACCCACTCAGCCGCTGATGCTCTGCTTTTACGCGTTGACAAGTTAAACATCTACTAACCCACTCTGCGACTTGGTGCTCCGCAAACCGCGCTAGTTCATTGAACTTAGCTTCGTACTGCGCCACCGTCATATCACCTTATTTTAATTCTAGGAATTTAATTCCATCCTACTCTTCATACTCTTTGGGAAATAAGTCTCGAAGAACAACGTAGTAAACCTCTCCCAAGTTATCGTTCCTTCCCCCGCTCTCTTCTGGTTAGTTTCCCACCAATAGTTTGCTTCGCCCCTCATCATGTATATGGAAAACACAGTCTTCTGGTCTTCACCCACGCTTGCTATAGTGAAGGCCTTCTCGATCTCCTTGATCCAGGTTTGCGCAACTATCAGGTCAGTATTTCCCGTGAACTCTAGGGGTCCTACACTCTTAAAGTCTTTGAAGGTTGTTACTGGGATAGCTCGGGGAACGAGTGGTAAAGGTTCGTTTCTTCCCCTCAAATCTTCTCCCAATAAATCTACTAGTCGCTATATCGGATCTACTGGACCTCTCTCATCGTTAACTGACTCTTCTAGAACAGGTATTCTACGTCTGGGCGGCATTTTCTGCATCACAAAATTTCATCTTATTATCTAACTATCATATTCAGATATTTCTCAATTGAGAAGAACTAAAAGTTTATAACATGTTTCTGAAATAAGATCATTTATATTCATATTACAAATTGTTACAATACATGTTTTTTTCTAGCATACTGCTATAAATGAAAACACATATCTCCTAATATCACAAAAGACGGGGACAACACTAGCTTACTACCCCTCTAATATTTTTCAAACAGTTTGGGGTTTACAACTATCTCACATCTTACACAAAAGACTAAGATTACAATAATATTTTAACAACACATAATTAAGAATACTACACTACTGAACTTTTCCCTCTAGACTCAATCTAACATTCCACGCTCCACGACGCTCTGATACTCCTTCTGTGTGATGTGTGCCACCATATCTCGACTTATGGTATGCCGGGTCTGTCCTTGCTCAGCGGGGTAGTGATTTACCCCATCGATCAATCTCTCCATGGCCATGCGTAGAGCATAGCCCATCTTGTTCATCTTCCTCCTCTTGCATCGCACCTCATCTTCAAGATCACCTACTCTATCATTAGAATCCTCCCACTTCTCTTCGAAGTGGATCCTATCCATCACTTCTATCTCTAACTGAGTTCAGAGAGCCTCCTTCTCCGCCTTCTCACTCAACACCCTCTATTCCAATTCCTCTAATTTTCCTGCCAACTCGACATTCCTTGCCACCGATCGGTGAAACAAGACACCCATCTGGATCCCTGCATCCTTACGGTGAGCAATTTCTACTTCCATCTCCTGCATTACTAGTTGCCTCTCAAGAGTGTCAGTCTCTAGCTCTTCGACTCTACTCCCTAACTCCAAAATCTGCTCCCCATACTCTCCTAGCATCCGATCCTCAAAGGTAGTCCCGTCGGAGTCCTCCATGGGCTCGGGTTCCTCTTCCACGAGTTCCTCCTCCATAGGCTCCTCCTCCGGATCAAATTCTTCAGTTAGAGGCACCATCTCCTCCTCCTCATCATCGTCATAAATAGGGGCAACTACCGATAAAGGCTCCGCTATCAAGGGTGCCTCATAGACTACGTGGATATCACGCGGCTCCTCCTCTATTACTCGACTAGGTCCTCCTATGTCAGTCATCCTACAATTACCAACATAAGAAAAGACAAACAACAACTCCATCAGAATGTTAAATAAACATTAGTTCATTGTATAGAATGAAGTTACATTTCGTAACACACTAAGTCTCTCAGGGAAAACTCTACATGAGTTGTATCCCCTTTCCTAACTTCTAAGTTTTCTTAAGTTATAGTCTAAGGATTCTCGTTCCTAAGGTTTATAACTATAGCTTTGATACCAACCTGTGACGCCACCAAATTCTGACCTCCACTTGGTCACCCGAATTCGGTTCCTCGCATTCTCAAAGTATTACCATAATAACTAAAATCACACATTCACAACGAAAGATCTAATTTAGAATAATATACAACGATTTATTATAATTATTCCCCCAAGTCTCGCAACCTACAGTACTTAATAGATTACATAATAATATCGAATAAAGACTTGTTACATATTTCTACTTAAGTTTAAACATAGTCTGCAAATAGTCTTAATACAACATAAATAATTTAAACATAAAGGGACAAGCTAGTCGGTAGTCTTGCCCTTGTCTTTCCCAGATACACCTCCATGTTTCGCCTTAACTGAAAGGTTTTAAATAAACAAGAATGAGCACAAATTGCCCAGCAAGTAATATATAACAAGGGTAGTAGTTTTATAACACGAGTGTGAAATATTGAAGTGTCATCTCTAAGATAGTTCAGAGTTTCAGAATAATATCATAAATAATGAATATCAACAATCCTTGGAATAAGATCAATAATTCAATATAATCAACCGATATATATGAATTTAAAGGCTATCAAGTTATCCATCTGGATCATAATTTATAGTGAGCAGTTATTAAGGACTATTGAACATCTACTAGAATTATCAATATTAAACTGATAACCCAAAAGAATAAAGTACTATAGATGATTAGTCTACAATACTTTAAGTTATGCATAACACCACAGTAATAATATACTCATGTGTCGGGGTTTCCAACAACATACCTTCCCCTTACCATAAGGGTTGTTCAACTCAGTTTTTAAGATTTTCGCACCAATCAAGTGGTTTGGACAGTTTTATAAACATGCATATAGTCTAGCCGAATCAAATGGCATCGACTCTTTCACAATATTCAAGATCAATATTAAGTTCATCATGAATAATAGTTCTCACAAGGGTTTAAGCATATTAGCTCATTTGAACGAGAAAGTAATATAACTTGTATTCAAAGAAATAAGTTTACGGTATTCGTCGAATAAAGAATGCAAAGATACTTGCACAATAAGAGTTGGGTTCAGATACTTGCCTTAAGCGTTGATTACCACTTATAGCGTAAAATCACCTCAACGAACTATATTATCCTATTTATGTATGTATAGGTACTCATTAGTCACACATCTTGACATAAATCTCAACATGAAATTATCACACGTATATCTATCCATACACCTTAGAACTCATAGATGTATAATTCACATTATTCTTACTTTTAAAAACCTTAAAAACATTTTAGCAAATTTAAGTCTCATATACTCATTTAATGTTTGTATACGTGAAACATTACACTAGTTACGCATTCTAGATTACGTCGTTCACACATACGTGTCAAGGAACTTTTAAATTAAGTTTGGTCTTCTTTGTTTACTTTCAACAATTGTTATTTTTTACTCATAACATTTCTATTTCCCAAGCTAAGAAAATTTATTGCATCAAAGACTAACCATAGTATTTATTAAACCACATAACCTTTTCAAAGCATGCTTACATATATTAGGTTTATTCGAATGTAGCTAGTATAACTCTCTACTTAGAAATTCAGTTTAGTTCATGCGTCTGTAACATATATCAAATTAATAATATTTATAAATTAATCCAGCCTTTTCCAAAGTCACGATGTTGTTTCCAAATCCGAAGACATCCCACCACGTTCAAACCCGAAGACATCTTCCGAAGTTGAAGACATCATCTCCGAACCTGAAGACATCTCATCACGTCCAAACCTGAAGACATCTTCCGAAGTCGAAGAAATCATCTCCGAATCCGAAGACTTCAAAAACAACTTCAATCAATACTTTATAAATAACCTTCTATCATTTTACTTGTTTAATCAATTGTTAACTTTATTTTATTTATCCATGTCTCATTACATAAATAAAGTATTCTTACCTTACTTAGTATTAATATTATATTTTATCTTGTTATAAATCCTATTTTATCTCATTTTATCTATAAAAAAAAATAAGCCTTGACCGGTTTGACCCGACCCGAACCGGACTGACTCAACACTGAAAATGGCCTAGTGCCTAGGCGCTTGAAATAAGCGTTGGTTGAGCGCCTAGGAGCTCCCCTGCAGAAGCCAAAATCTAATTTTTTTCAACATTTTGAGTTTTGACCCTTTTTGATTCAATCTTTCGTAACTTGCTCATTTCATATCCAAATGAGTTCAAACCACTTCCATTATCTCATAAACTTACATATCTTCAATACTTGATATCTTGAACAATTTTCCAAAATATTTATTTAATCAAAATATTTACCTTTCCAAGCAAAGGTTCTCATGTTAGCTTGTCTTACCAATTATTTTTCTACGAGTTCGTTTTATGCCCGAATCCTATGATTCAACTTGGGTTATGATCGTATTTCACATATGCTTAATATAATATTTTAGAACTACACATATCTCTTACACCTTTTAATCACAATTATCAAACTTTCAAGCATACTAAGCTAGGTTTCATGCTCACATGCTTTTACATGATTCATTTTAACTTAGATCACATACCAAGACATATAAATCACATATTCTCCTTCCAATACTCATCATTATACTTTTATATCCATCATGATCACACAACACATAAACTTCCCACAATCAAGCATGCATTCTTACTAATATCTACACATACTAACTTAGCTTGACAAAAATAAAGCTAGATTATGAACTTACTTCTTGAAGGCTTTGTTCCTCTTAGCTAGGAACCTTAAGTAGTTCTCCACCTTTGCTTCTCCTTCTTAAACTCCTCTTGAACCACCAAAGTGCAAGAGTTCCTCTAGATTTCTTCTACTTCCCTCAATTTCTCTCTAGCTCTTACTATACTACTAACACTTATGAAATTTCAAGTAAATGAAGCAATAAACTAGGATGGGTTATATTTATAGGTAAGGTCTATGTATAAAATACTTGTACTAATACTTGGTATAATACTTGTATTTGTACACCCAACTAGTTAATAACCATTGGTAAAAGGTGATTAGGTAAAAAGGAATTACCAACTACTTCACCAACTATGTCCTCCTTCATCATGAGCTCACACGGGATTACTTGTAAGCATTTTTGGGCAACTAAAATCAGCACTTAGGTTTAATAGGGCCAAATTTCGGTCATGAGGGGTAGCATCAATATGTTGCACTTTTATTTTATAATTTGTTCAATATGCTAGCTTATTGTTACCTTTACACATACACCTCTATACCTATATATATATATATATAAGTATACTTATCTTATATATGTACTAGTATATGCCCGTGCATAAAGGCACGGCGTAAAAATAAATAAATTAAAATTTGAAAAATATTACATTAACTAAAGACACATACCACCACAATTCATCATATTATTATTGAACAATTAATACATATTCAATCATCAACACATGTCCAACTATCAAAACATCGAGCTAGTCGGTACTAATTTCAAAAAAAATCGGTAATTTTTTTTATAAAAAAACATCTAAAAAATTTCAAACCACCAAAAAAACTATCATTCCATACCCAAAAATCATCATAATCATGTATAATTAGTTTACTTTACAAAAGACGTAAAACACACATCAAGGTAGTTGCTACTAATTTTAAAAAAAAATCGACAAAGTTTCCTTTAAAAATAGATATCTAGACAAATATAAACCTGTATATAAAAGTTACAATCATCCATAAATATCCAAACCACCAAAAAAACAATCATTTCATACCCAAAATCATCATAACCATGTAGAATTAGTTAACTTTACAAAATACCGAACAAAAAAAATACATACATGAAGAAATTAATACATAGTCAATCATCAACACATCCAACCACCAAAATATCAAGCTAGTCGCTACTAATTTCAAGAAATTTCGGCAAAGTTTCCTTTAAAAATAGATATCCAGATAAATATAAAACAGTTTACAAAACTTACAATCATCCATACATATCCAAACCACCAAAAAAACCATCATTCCATACCCAAAATCATCATAACCAAGTATAATTAGCTAACTTTACAAAAAGCGGAACACAAAAAATACATACATATAGAAAATAGAGAAACAACATGTTGAGCATAAGACCCTTTACTTTACAGCTTACACCAAGTATATTCTTTATAGCTTACATCATGTATCCTTCAATATATACTTGAAAATAGTTGAAATTTAAAAATTATCGAAATATACGAGTCAAAATAAAACAATTGTAAATCTGAAACATAAGACCCCTTACTTTACCCTGAATTATCTAAAAAACAAATGATCACACATATTTGTATGTAGGGGGAATGAATTATTCTGACGAAGTATTTAAACCTGTAGGCAAAAAAACGTTGAATAGTAAATAAGTTGGTAAAAAGATAAGATAAAAAGTAAGAAAATGAAAAAATTATCATACAGTATTTTCGAGGTCGTCATCCATCTGTCACGACATTAATGGAAATAAATAAGTTATTAAAAAAATCAATAAGATTTGTTTAGAGAGAGTTAATCAGATAATAAACTTACACCACCAAATATAACAACATCATCCATTGGTCGATGATTGTGCGGTTAAAACGAAACGTAGCTACACAAAAGAAATTTCATAAATTATGGATAATGAACATCAATTACATAATATACATACACAAAAGTACATACACATCCAATTTCCAAAACCAAAATAACCAACTCAACCTAAATTACCCTACAAATTTCACAAAATGAACACTCAATAATAACCAACTCAACATCGATTACATCCTAACATTCATAATAAAAAAACCTATTTTATCATAACCATAAACTTATTTTATAATAAAAATAAAACAGCCAAATTAAAAGACACCCAATTTTAAAAAACAACCTAACATTTGTGTGCAAATGTGTGTTTTACCACAAACTTTTATGTAAAACATTTAAAAATGTAACATTTAAAGCTTTTTGTACCTCCCCTACAAAAGGTTATTTAAGGTTAGGTATTTATAACAATTTTTCGTTACGTTGTGTGTTATTCTCCTTAAACTATAAAGTATTTTTCCAAAATCTTCCATTCCCAAGCATCACCAAAATCAAGTCATTTTTTTTTCTACTTTTTAGTGCTCCAAAGTCAATATAAGTCATCACCAAAATCAAGTCAATAAAATAAATTGTAAATAAGGCCGTAAGGCGACAAAGATCGCGTGAGAAACTAATTGTAAACAGTATATTGACTTTGCAAATAAACTCTGTTACAATTGCAAATAAATTGTAATGTGTGTGTAACATGTTGATTTTAATGGAGTGCAATTGATGGAATTCAATTGTAATGTGTGTAACCTATTGCAAATAAATTGTAATGGCCAATTGCACTCTATTCATCAAACATGCTTTGGAGAATGCCAAATTTAAGGAGAAAGAGCAATCAACCTGTTACAATATAAACTGTTATATTGATGGAGTGCAATTATAAAAGTGTGTAACATGTTGATTTTAATGGAGTGCAATTGTAATGTGTGTAACGTATTGCAAATAAATTGTAATGGCCAATTGCACTCTGTTCATCAATATATTGTTACAGGCGCGTGCTCCAAAGGTAATAAACTGAAAAAAGTGACTTGATTAAATTGCAATAACATCATGTACTCAGTCTTTGACTTAAGCTTTATCTTCTATGATATCTTGAGAAGAAGATATCTATACACCATGGTAAGACTAAAAATTGTTTCTTTTCTTGTTAGAAACCTTCTGATAATCGGACAAAACATATTTTATCAAAATCATTGGACGAAATAAGGATCCTACCTTGTGCAGTGACCCTTTTATAACTTTATGAATTCTTCCATGTAAAGGATTTTACATTTCTTTTGCTACCTCGGTTATTATTTATTTAAAAAATTGTAATAAAGAATATAAATGTTTCCATTGTCAATGCAGATTTCCGCCAGCAACAAAGAATGTTAAGGCAGTATCAATTAGTAAACTCTAGAAAATATCCTCATTTAGACATTTAAATAAACACCAAACATGCAAGCTTTACAAAACTCAGTTTTATATAATTTCTTACATATAAATACACAATTTCCTTATGTAATACTCTAGAATCTTTCTGATGTCACCAACAAATCATAACAATCAATAACTATTATTTACGAAAACATAACTTGAATACCAACAGGGTATTGATTATCACTGTTTGTTGACAGATTAACTTGGTCGACCAACAAACATGTAATGGTAATAGTGAAGAAACAGAATCAAACATCATTTATTACCTGGGAAGGCGTCAATTTGAATAACAAATTAGGCTAAGAACCGTTGCGACCATTTTCCTTCGGCGAGAGAGTAGAAGGGAGAGAGAGATGATACGACCGTTGCTAGAAGAGAGAGAGACGATGTGACAGTACCACTCATTTTTTATAAAGGGATTTGGAGATGGAGGAGAGTACAAATGAGAAGGGGGCAGAGGCGGGATTTCGGTCGTGTGTAGAGGAAGATTGATTTGGGCGGGTTTTTTTTGTGAAATGAAATGTCAGCCTTTGAATTAATGTTAAATCTAAACCGTTGTTGTTTTTCAAATTACCCTTTATAAGACCTCAACTTGAAGTTCCTTAATATTATTTTTTTTTAGCTTTTAGTATCTCATTTTCTGTTAATAGGCCAAACTTTTCTAAATTAACTTCTTCCAGATGTTATTGCCTGATGTTTGAAATACATGTATGCTTTCTAGATGATCATAACCTACAATCAAGCGCACCAATTAACAAATTAGGAAAAGCTATATTACCCCAACTTTATTGTTTTATCCAAATGTATATCTTTTTTTTCTTTTTTCCTTCCAAAAGTTTTCTTGAAACATAAATGATCATAGAGAAAAACACTAATAATACTAATAACAAATGAGGGATCTGCCTAATTAAGGTTAGATATTTATAACAATTTTTCGTTACGTCATGTCTTACTCTCCTTGAACACATATGCTGTCAGCACCAAAATCACGTCAATATAATGTCACTATAATGCAAATAGTCCAGTAGTGAGACACAATAGTAGTATATGGGCAAAAGCAATAATAAAGCAGTCATTATTACTGGAGTCATTAACACCATGTATACACATAATAATCATTCAATCAAAACAATGAGCAAGGCTTACAGAAGCAGAGCAGTAAATACCTTCAAGAATGTCACTAACTTCTAAACATCATATATTCCTTCAAGAATGCCACTAAATTCTAAACCTTCATTTTCTTGTACCAAATAAATACAAATAACAATCAATTTTGAGCTTAAATAAATGAAAAAATAACAAAGATATTATCATAGCCTAAACAATATACTGAAATTAAAAAACATCAAGCTAAAAAAAAATATGAGTACCAATTTGTCCTAACTCCTAATGAAAGATTTAAAAAATACATCCAAAAAGTTCCCCTGAGTATTGCTACTAATTTCAAGTAACATATTTGCGATTTATTCAAAAAGAAAAACCGAGAAGAAAAATTAAATCCATAATCACGCATTAAACCCCATAAAAGTTGAACAAAAAATCAAACCCATCCAAATTGGAACCTCGATCAACCGAAATATACAAAACCCGGAGTCACTCAACCTTTAAAAAACCACCATTTTAATCAATAGTTCAGCAGTGAAGGAATTCCTTCAAGAATCTCACAAGAATGCGAGATTCTTGGTGAGCCTACTCTGTACACCACAATAGGAAGGTCATTCTTAATTCCTTACTACGAAAAGAAACTTTACATTTGACCATGTTTATCAGAAGTCAAAAGTTGAATGGCTAGACTTATGCTAGGCCTTGTACCATTCAATCGGTTTTGGCCCTCAATAAAATGCCAAATCTCAACAGCAACCAAAGCTTAAATTACAATAGAAAGGATTACTAATTTCTTCTAAATGCTTATTATTATTCAATTTATATTATCATGCAGGCTCTTTTTGGATATTAAAATACAAATATCATTACAGTCTGTTAAATTTTCTACTTCAAGAATTCTTGTAGAGTCAATGTATTTATCAGAAGATGTATACTCTTAAGAAACATAACCCAATCAATGGTGTAAAAGAAATAGTTCAACCTTCTTAGCTGTAAGATAAGCAGCTCTTTTCCGACAAAGGACACACCTGCAAGTTTAATAAGCCAAGTTATTAAATCTACTATAAGCTAAAAACTACAGTATCATATTACGTGAAAAATGATACTAACAACAAAAAAAACAAAAAAAACCCACCCAAAATGGCATTATTTTTTATTTCAGCTTAAGAATATATAAGAAATAATTTATCGGACATGATATGTGCATTTATTCTAAAATGTCAACATTACCACAATAACAGTCTTAATTTCGCATAATTCATTCCAAATGTCATGAGACAGAGACCTAAAGTCCCAATTTCGATTTAGACAAAGACCTAAAGTCAAGATTTAGAACTTACCTTGCTATGGGTGATCAGCTAAAATTTTAAATAGAGACCTAAATTTTTGATGTTTGATTTCAGGGGGAGAAGTTTTTGGGAAGTCTTGGGGGTATTTTTTCCAAAACTTGGAAGCCTCAATTTCCTCCTCATTGCTATCCGAAACCAAAGGAAATTATGGTTTTGAGGATAGCAAGAATGGCGGTGCAGAGGATTTGGAGGAAGGAGAAGACGAAATGAGAAGGATCAGAGGTATAAGGCGGGGTTTGAGTAGCGTGTATAGGGGGTTTGATTTGGGCGGTTCTTTTTTGTGTGAAACGAAAGGTCAGCCTTTGGATTAAGTTGGAAAAACTGAGAATCAAAGGTGTTTGCTTCTAAATCTTTTCACAATAAAGCATGGTGGAGACTCAAATCATTTGATTTCAGTCATATAGATACCACTTTAATTTACATGTCCGAAATTTATACAGGATTTAAAACAACAAAAAAAATTGAACTGTATATAAGCATAATTGCATAAATTCATAGATAGTAAAGTTGTTCTGCTTTGTTTATGTTCAAGAAATTAATAAATAAATAACAAAACAAAAAATATGAAATCAATACATATATAAGCATTTCTATTTGATTCTACATATGAGTATTTATTGTTAGTTAATTAATTATTAATTTATTTATTTTTTGTTCCTTTGACTCTGTTTTTTACCTTTTACTTATTGTGAATGAACACATTCAAATTGCAAGAAGTGTAAAAAAGTATGAAACAACATAAACCTTGTTATCATCTACCCGACCCACTGTTTTCAAAAGGGGAAAAAAAATTAAAATTGGACAACCTAAACCTTGTTATCATCTACCCCACTGCCCACTGTATCTCAACTCAAAAGTGAATGGAGTTGTCGCGAAGAGGTCAAAGCAAGAACTACAATGCGATAAGAGATTTGAGTTGCCATGAAAACCAAGAGAATATGAGGCAATCTATTGCAAAACCCTAATCAAATTCTACAAAAAATTCTGAGGCAATGAATCATCTTTATAACACTAAATGGTAAAATATAATAAGCAGTAAATCATTTATCTAACCTGCAACGTGACAACGGCTAGAGCAGCAGCTGCACAGGCAGAGGAGGAAGCGCCACCAAGGAATTAGAGAAATCTGGATGGGGAAGGAAGCGGGGATGCAACGACGGCGGTGGCGATGAAGCGAGAGCTGGAGTATCTATTGGAGTGGCCTAGTGAGCTTCTGTCTCAGAAGAGAGAAGCGTGAGAACCAAAGAACTCTTAAATTTGGGCGGTTCTTTTTTTTGTGAAATGAAATGTTAGCCCTTGGATTAAGTTGTAAAAATTGAGATTCAATCTAAACCGTTATTGTGCTTTAGATTCAAATTTGGTTGTGTTTTATTATATAGATTCATATAATCCATGTACATTGGGTTTGTCCAAATTAATATTTGAATTAGGCTAGGTACAAACACTTATACACATTGGGTTAAACATTAGTCTATCAATTCGATTTCTTGGGCCAAACTCCCAACTATGCAAGTATGTTAGATTAATAATGTTGGGCTTTGATTTAACCTAGATCCAACACTTCATTAAGTTATCCATCAATTAATCTCATTAAGAAATTAATTATGCCACAAAAGGCTTAACACTTAAGCTTCATCAATCATAACCAAACTTATCAACATTATCACTAAATTTCTTAATCCTTTCAAACATGATTCAATTAAATTTTCGTTTTCACCTTTCATGACACACCAAAATATATATTTGTTCAAAATAAATATTCAAACACTTTTATTTCTAATTTATAAAAATCTCGGGTATTACAGAACAAGTCTTGAGAAATAAAGTAATTCCTTCAATAAAGGTAATATGGAGTAACCACGATGCTGAAGAAGCAACGTGGGAGCTCGAAAGTAAAATGAAGGAAAAGTTTCCTCATTTGTTTCTGTAAGAATAACGAGATTTTTGGGCAGAATCCTTATAAGGAGGGAATAATGTAACGCCCGAGAATTTCGGATTTTTATGAATTAAATTTTTATTTGATTATGTGAATTAAATGAATTTAATTAATTAATTATGTGAGTAAGATGTTTGAAGGTTGTTCTATGACCTAGAAGGTGTGAATGTGGTTAGTATTCTGGCTTTGTGCTAGGATGAATTGTTTTGAATTATCAAGACGAAAATGAATGTTTTTCGAGAAGTTTTCTGTTAAAACACTATTCATCCGATTTCGTTCGGAGCTTAGGTTTGAAATTTCGAGGAATGCGAAATGATAGAATATGAAGATATTATGGAGTATCCAATAATATTTCCGTTATGGCAAACGAAGTTTTCTCCTGCTGATTTAAAACCTAAGGGGTTGTGAAAGAGATTTCCGAAAGGGAAATGTAATGCGTATACTCATTTCGGTTATTATGCGTATGAGATAAAGTATTATACTAGTTAGAATACGAGTATGATATTAAGAATAGTACGACGTATAATATGAATATCGTATGAGTATTAGACGAAGAGAATACGGAAGTATACACGTAGAATACGAATAGTTTTAATGGATTATGAGTTAAGGATTTTGGTATAATCCAATTGGACTTGGACAAATAGCAAGCCCAATGAATTAAGTAAGCAAGCCCAAGTCAAGGCCAAATATTAATTAAAGACAAGCACAATCCAAGAAGTTAAACCGTGGGTCGAATCGGCGGGTCATGGGATTGGTAAAACCCATGGGGCAACCCATGCGATGATTCATAAAGGGGTGGGCCGACCACTTGTTGGCCAAGTAAAGTGCAATACTTGATCACCAAGTACTTTACTTGGTGATAAAGTAGTGAATAATAAGGAGGTGGGATTTGGACCATTTTGACCCCATGTTGATTTTCTATAAATACAAAGCTAGGGTTGGTTATTTCTTGTTTTACAAAGATTGTCCAACTATATTGAGAGAGAGAGAAAGAGCTAGAAACATTAAATCACTCTACTTCCAAGCAAACAATAAGACGTTTTATAAGAACGTGAAGAACGACAAAGGTAAATTCTCATAAACTGTAGTCTTCATCTTTTTCAGTTTCTTTCTCGTACAAGAATCGTAGATTGGGGGAGCATGTTTATTGAGGAGGTATAAGGATGTCTATTAATGATCAAATCATTGATAAGTCATGACCAAATAGAAATCATAAGTGTTTATGTGAGTTAAAATCGTAGAAAGTTAGGAACGTGAACTTAGTTGTGATCGGACGATTCAAAAACCATCATAGCTAGGGTGTGTGCATATTGTTTGGTTAGGATGTATATGATGAATCAATGGAGTTTTCCATATGATTTGGCTTGTAGAACACGAGTAACGAAGTTATAGTGAATTTTGCGAAAATAGACGTTAAACGTCAAAAATGTAGAAATCTCAGATTAAGGGTCAAAAGTTGCCGTGTGACTTGAAAATGTTGGTTTCCAATGTTAACACGTGAGATACGGTATTTAAGAGTCGTGGGAGCAAGAATCGTCGAATTCTGACTTATAACGAAGAAAACGAGTATTGAACGTTTGAAAACGTTAAACGAACGCTGAAAAATGAACTCAAAGGTGAATTCTGAGTTAACGGATTCGAAAGTGTAAAATTCTTATATGAACACGTATAGGATGTAATTTGTTAGTTGTGGGCTTTTGAATGAGTCAATTTGAATGTAAAACGAACAAATTAAGAAGCCGGGAGTTTCGTTAAAAAAGTAAACTATTTTTGCCAACTGGTGCATTGTGGAGTGGCCAAGCAGTCACCAAAACCAAGACAAAAGCTCCATGTAGCGCAGTGGCCGGATCCGTGAGAGTCCCTTTATTAATCGGCGCAGCACCGAAGTTTATATTAGGAGATTGTTGCGCAGTAAGCGCCTTGTAGATGTAAAAAATGTTGACCAAGTTAGGTTTTTGTTCCATTTGAATGTAGACCTAAGGTAAGACATTGAAGGTACTTAATGTACATAATAAGACTAACCTTTAATCACTAATAAAGTGATAACGTTAGAAGATTTAGTATGGTTTAATAGAAATTAAACGAAGAACGCAAGAAGGTAATAAAGGAACCATGAATGATGTTCAATGTTGGTAGTTCACCAATGATGATCGAATTTTGGTTAATAACGTAAGAACGTTAACGAGCCATAACGAAGTATAAAAAGTCGAACTAACTTTATTAACAAAATAAACTCAAGTATGACATAGAAGAGAAAGAAGTTGGTTAGGACAATAAAGTTACTTGTTTTGTAACTAATTACAGTGTGTTATGTGAATATATCATGTAGATCCTGTAAAGACTGAGAATTGATTGAATTGTATATTCGAAGACGCTTAAAGGCAAGTCTTTCTTAACGCTTGTCTAACCTTCGTGTTAGCCAAGTTTTCTATGATTCATGTTATAAGATGCATAAGTGGTTTTAAAGAAAGAGTCGATGCTTGTTTTTACTCGGCTAGACAAGTATTGAAGAATTGATCGATTTGTTTACAAGTCTTTCGATATAGAACTGTTAACGCTATCCTATGCAAAGTATTGGGTACGGATGTAAAGGTAAGTTTGTCTATGTTTAAACAAAAGTATTTTCATCGATTATTCGATGGGCACGTGAGGTTGCTAAATGTTGAACGTAAATACGTTTAACAGAAGAGTGTTGATCAGCATAGAGTACAATAGGCTGATCACCTAGAAGTGCTCGTAAGTAAAGACGGATGGATGGCCTTAGTACCGGATGTCCTTTTCAAGAATGAAAATGGAAAGAGTATGTTCATGGTCTTTTAACCGGTTCAGAGTTCCTAAGGTATTATATATGCTTGGGAATTGTTGTTATGAAATGAGAAGTACTATTTAATGTTTCTTAGTGCTTTATAGTTAATTGTTCAGTTATGGAAGAGACGCATGTAATTGCTAATGTGATATTCATATGATTCATTGTTAAGACTTGCTGAGCTAGTTATGCTCATTCTTGCTTGAACCATATGTTTGCAGCTAAAGCCGAATGAACTGAGAGTTCTAAGAGAGATAAAGGCAAGGCTAAAATGAACAATTGATCGTCCTATAATAGATTAGTGTATTTTATGTAATATACTTATGAAGAACAAAGAATGTATTCAGTTATGAACCTGGAAAAGGATTTATTATGAATGTAATAAAAATAGTAAATACAATCATTTTGTTGTTGTCTCAATGGAATGACTGTATTAATTGTAGTATCGTGGAGCACCATCTGTCGGGTTTGAAGATACCCAGATTTGGAGGCGTCACAATAGTGTTATTATGTTTAATCGATGTATTGTAGGGATTTACATGTGTTTTCTAGCATTCAGGAGCAAAATGGTCATTTTATATGTAGCCGCGCTGTAGACACTCGAATATTTTCTGCACACCTATCACTGACATTGCAGGAGGGAAGATTAGTCTTTCAGAGATAACCATGGAAGATAACTCATATCCAGTCCAGATACTACTGGAAGTTCAGTCTCAAACCCGGGACACACACCGAGAGTATCAGTTCCAACCTCGGAGATAACCCCGAGGCATGTACTTCAAATACCGAAAATTCCATCGGAGAAGGCCGATGCATCTCGGAGATAACCTCGAGATATTCAGTCTTAGTCCCAGAAATAACACTGGGAGTAACAGTTCCAACCTTGGAGATAACCCCAAGGAGTGCTGTTGCACTTCCAGAGATAACCCCAGAAATGCTTGTTTCAAATGAATTCAATCAGCTTCAACCTCGGAACTCACACCAAGGCACTTTCGAGACAAGACCCGTTTTGAGATAACACCGGAAGATATGCACACCCTCGGGGATGACACCGAGGACCTTCAACACTTGGTAATAGTCCAATCTCAGAGATAACCCTGAGCAACGTCTGCTTCATCAGCCCAATATGGAGATAACCCCGGTGAGGGGCAAAGTCTATTAGTTCCCAGTAGGCACAATAGATCTAGAAAGGGGGGGGGGGGGGTTGAATAGATCCTTTTTAATTTCAAATAATTTTCTCTTTTATTTTGCATTGCTATTAAATTAGCATATGACAAACATAAGAATCTTTTCAAGCACAACGGAATAAGTAAAAGATCCCCTTCATTGATATATTCATAATCATACATACATTGTTCGTAGAGTTAGTTTAGTTGTAAGTAGTTAAAACATACATAGCAATTATAGTAGTTAATAAACATAATGTAAATGACATAATGTAAAAGACATAAGGGGTTTTAAGTTGTTCAGAGACTCAAGCTCCTAATCCACTCTTCTGCTTTCAACTAACAGGATTTCCACTAAGGAAGGGCATCACCCTGAATCACTAAGATTCCTTCAAGGCCAACAGCCTTGGGACTTCAGTTCACTAAGAACTCTTCAAGGCCAGCAGCCTTGGAACTCCTCTAGTTCCCTAGGAACTCTTCAAGCCCAGCAGGCTTGGAACTTCATTTACTCCCTCCAGACAAGGACCCCTCAGGCACTGGCTTCTGAGTTATTTGTTTGTTTATTTATTGGGGTGGGTGCTGAGCTGCTAAGATGTCTTCATGCTTTGAACATCTTCTGTACTTAGAAGCTTGGCGTGATCACCCTTGAAGTGTAGTTGAGTGTTGCATGATGCTCAGCTTCTTCAGTTACTCAACCACTTCGGATGACCCCTTGATGACTGCCTTGAAGATCATTCCTCTTGATACATGATGGCTGCACATGATGGGTTTCTAAGATGACTATAAGCTCTTTTGCTAGGTACTTAGAAACTTTCTCATGCTTTCCACCATGATGACGTTTGTGATCTCCCTTCTTGATACTTGATGTCTTCTCATGATGGACTTGCTAAGATGAATGTGAGCTCTTCTCTATGGTACTTAGAGTCTTCCCATGATGGACACCAAGATGACACGATGCTCTTCTTTCTCTCGGCAGTTCAGAACACTCTTCTTGTAGTAGAACTCTCACTTCTACATTGCAGAACTCTCACTTCTACTTCTTCCTTTGTATGTCTCTGAGTGTTCTTGGTGGATCGTAGAGTGAGCCTTCGGACTCACTATTTTACATGGTTTGGAACAGTCCACCATTACTCCAAACTCGGCAACTCCAACAACCTTCGATCTTTGAAGCTCTAGCAGATTTATACTCCTTCTCAATCCTTCCGTTGGAAAGTAGCCGTTGAAAGCTATTCAAATGTCTTCATAGACCATTGGTTGCACGATGCCCAGTAATGAGCTGTAACCCCCCATAACTTTTTAATTAGATATTTCCTTTTAGAAGATTAGACGTTTAATCGACGTGGCTTTGATCGTTGACCTTTTGATTCGTAGAGTAGCATGGTAAAGCAGCTGTGGACTCTACGTTTTCCTTTGTTGACTCAACGATCAACTTTTGAGAGATGCTGCAGTGGATGGCTTTGACATTTATCCTCACTTTGATTCAGCATATTCAAACTTATCTCCTCATTTTGAATGGTTGAACAATTGTCCAATTTTCCAAGCTCCTTGTAAATTGGAGTACTCTTTGGTAGGACTACGATCGTCGAGTTTTCTTCTACGATCGCTGAGGTTGCACTACGATCGTGGAGTTCTCTTCAACCTCGACTCTACGATCGTTGACTGACTTAGTCCTTGAGATGAATTTGATCAAGCAATTCTTCTGGGTTAAGGTAGCTCAGGAAGGGCCAACCTCTTAGAGTGAGCTAAGGGTCAGGTTTGTCCCTGAGGCACTTTCCAGATGAAGTACTTTAGGAGTTATTTGCACTGACATATCTTTTGACCTTTTATGTTAGGGAGGTCCTGTACCAACTTCGGACAATTGCATTTGCTGTAATTGTGGTGTCCTCATGCTTCTACACTGCGATCAGATGTTTGATCGTAGACACTCCACGAGTTTTAGTTGGGTGGCTGACAAGTTATCAGTAGTACATTTTGAGACGTTCCTACTGACTATTGATCTTCATTTGGTTCATCAGCCAAAAAGTTTTGAGAATCTGTAGCTGGTACATTGCTTCATAGTATATCTCAGTGTTGTTGTTTCTCAACAGATCACTGCTCCCCATGGTTGAGGCTATTTTCTCAGCTGTGATTCCCTTTTCTACATGTGTATTAGAAGGCAGCCTTGCATATCTCCTTCTGACTGGAATCACTTCTACTTCTTCCTTTGTATGTCTCTGAGTGTTCTTGTTGGATCATAGAGTGAGCCTTCGGACTCACTATTTTACATGGTTTAGAACAGTCCACCGTTACTCCAAACTCAGGAACTCCAGTAACCTTCGATCTTTGAAGCTCTAGTAGATTTATACTCCTTCCCAATCCTTCCATTGGAAAATAGCCATTGAAAACTATTCAAATGTCTTCACAAATCTCGAGTTGACAGAGGTAGACTGCTGATGTGATAAGTCATACTTTCTCTGACATTACTGATCTATTTCACCTACCATCGAGATGTCACTTTAATGTCTTGGGCGGTGTCGAAGACTTTATTTCCTCCTTCCGATTTCTCGATCGAGGTGGTCCTTTTGCATCGATGCTCTCAATAAGCTCTTGTCCGAATATTACCCTTCAGATTGAACCGTTGCCAATGCTTCAGTCTTCAGCTATTCAAACTCTACAATTCTGATGCATGTCTTCGAGGACCTGATCGTAGTGTCATGTTAACTGGTAGAGATAACACTACGATCTCGAAGAGTGTTGATTGGATCTTCAATGTGGAACACCTCTTCCTTCTTTTGTGCAGTACTTCAACACTTATATTTGCCTCAACAGGTTCTCGAATCATCGATGACTTGACTTCCTTATTACGCCCCTTTCAATAGCAAGACTCTTCAGATTTATGGCGTGTCCAGCTCGCTTTCTCCTTGTGATCTCCCGTTCACTGATCATCAATGGACTGACCCAATGCTTAATCACTTTAGCCTTATTCTTCAGAAGCTGTCCAGTATCTTTGTATGCACTTCATCAGTTCTTTCTTTGTTTGGCAATCACTACAATCCTAGTTGGTTCCAAGATCGTTGTCTTTTGTCTGCTTGACAGATACTGCACTTGCTAACTTTCCTTAGTCAGTTACTGGAGTCTTCTTCTGATCTCATTGTGGAAGACTTCACCTCGAATGGCTTCACAACTCAATCTTGATGCTGATTGGGTTGGTGCTTAGATCTTCTGTTAGCTTGCATGCCATTCGTTGAGTGCTCTCTAGTTCTCTTTAGGTGGGATGTATCTTTGCAGTGCCAATTAGAGGCTTTGTTCCTTTGGATATTCTAGGAGAGCTCATTTGTTGAGAATCGTATTTGCTCTACGATTCTTCCTTGGCATTGTGAGCACAACGGTTGAGGTTGTAGTTCTGCACTCTCTGATTGACTTTGGGCCAATGCGCACAACCTCACGACTCCTAGATCAGGTCTTGACACTCTACGATTTCTACCTTGTGCTTGTTGTCTTCATCCGATCTTGCTCGACTACGATTTCTGTAAGTAATCAATAGACTCTTCGACTCATAGTGTAGTCTACGATCCTTAACTTGGCTTCGGCATCAGTAGACTCTACGACTCCGAGTGTAGTCTACGTTTCTGACTTGGCTTGGCGGATGTTCTATTTAACGTGGCGAGTGTGTTGTCTCTACGATTCTGAACATGACTTCCCCAGCAGACTACAGTCCTGAGGAAGTTCTCCTCGGCATACTACGATCCTTTCCTTGTCTCTCCTGGCAGTCTACGAACTCCGAGATCTAATATCTTGCAGACTACGATTCTGCCTCAACAGCTCTCGAGTTTTCCTTGACTTTCCTGGTAGACTCTGATTTCTGGTGCAGTGTTCGACGATCAGAAAAGCCTATCTATTACATCATAAGATCAACCTAACATGCTTGATCTTTCTAATTTTATAGTCCTTGTACATCATTTCTTTTTAAGGACTTTACAAAGCTGTTTTTCTTATGTAGGATCATCCTAACATATTTGATCAATTCATTCTAAGTCCTTGTACACATGTTTTCTATTATCCATCAAAGGACTTTACAGCTTTTGTTAATGCAAGCATACTTGCATATTATTCATTCATATATATATATATATATATATATATATATATATATATCATAATCAAATCATATGTAAAATAGGAATATCATTCACATGCTTATTCCTAACAGAGTACTCGCCATCTTTCCACCTTGACGCCACATCGCACCGTCTCAAAATTTTATACATACATTTCTACACAACAATGTCCCACAAGAACCAAGGAGGTCCAATCTCGAGTGACTATTGCGCAGGGCAACGAATAGAATTTGAAGCCTGAAAACTGGAGGGCATGGTCCCGTCTTCTTAACTTTGTACAACCTCTAATCCCATGTCATTGTGTAACTCTTGACAACGGCGGTCCGAAATAGGTTACATACCTCAGTTGGATGCCCGGATTACAATTTTGAAAGTTTGAGCGGACATCATTGTGCATGCGTGCACGTACTTCGAGACGATAAGATGTTCCTGGAACACTGTACCTCCCTTTCGACCTTTGATCCAAGATGTTCCCGGCTTTGTCAAGTTCGTAATAACCTCCTTGTAGTCAGGGTCAAAATCCCTCAATTGTGCATACTGACACTGTCGTGGCACCTACAACTGATAATAGGCATTTATTACATCGTCACTGAATGGGACCATACGACCCCGCACAAACGCATTGAATGGGGCTTTGTCTTCGGCGTGTGCATAAAATTCCTTGACGATGTTGACAACGGCAGGGACCGAATGTTCGGTGAGTTTGAGCCACCCCTTTTGATAAATTTGAGACATCATCTCCCCATCATTTCCCTCGGGGGCCAGTCCATGCTTAGGCGTAAGGGTTTTGGTTAGCATGTAGTCATACCGATCGATGGCGGCGACACTCACAAATTTTCGTCGATCATATGCTCGTGTCGGTTGAGCGGATCTTGAACTCTCTCCCCTTTGGTGTTTGGATGTCGGTTGTGAAGCCATTGATTTTCGGATGTTAAAACTGACTAGCACACACTTCCTTCCCCTTACACTTGGTTCACTCAATTTGTCAAACACTTGGTGTGCACAGTCCTTTCTTCCCCCAAAACTCGATTGTTTCTATGGTACTTCAGTAGAGAGAAGATGAAAACTCAACATGAATGGTAATTTACTCTCAAGTGTGCTATGTGTTCCCCAATTTCTTGAAGAATTCGAAATTTATAGTGATGAATCTGGGTGTATGTGTAGGGTTTATATAAAGGTGATGTAGGGGAGAGGAAGTGGCCCAATCTTGATGATGGGAGTAATGGATGTATGTTTTGTAATGGTGTGAGAGGGTGATAATGGGGTGAGATAATGAAGATGTGTGCTCAGTTGTGGGTGAGGATTTGTAGAAAGTGTCGTGAGTAGTTTAGGTGAGGACTACCGCAAAGGACGTCGGCGTGTAGTGGAAAGAAAAGTGAACCAGCGGGAAGAAAAGGACCCGGCGGGCATGCCCAGTGTCTTCGAATTTTTGGCTTCCAAAAGTGCAGATCAAAATTACCCGATTTTCCTTCTTTTCTTGCCCGTTATTGCTCTTACTCGCTTTAGACCCCTCCTGCAACCATAAACACGCAAAATGTTAGACTATTGATGGCTTGGAGTATGATTGAGAGTTTTAACAAAATGTTTACTCTTTAATACCGACCTACTACTTAATAAAAGTTACATTCTAATAATTATAAATAAAACTATGAAAAATAACACAATATTGGGTTGCCTCCCAATTAGCGCTTGATTTATAGTCTTTCAGCCTGACTACTCCTTGTTTTACTGTGTATCGGTGAGGGTAATGTTGACGACATCCTAGTTTGACTCGCCACCCTAGTAATGCTTTATCCGTTGATCATTGACCTTGAACGTCTCTAATGGATTAAGACTGTAGAGTTCAATGGCGCCATGAGGGAATACTCGCTTTATAGTGAATGGTCCTGACCATCTCGACTTAAGCTTTCCTGGGAACAATCGCAGCCGTGAATTGAACAAGAGGACTGATTATCCCGACTCGAATGTTCGATGGACAATCTTCTGGTCATGCCATCTTTTAACCTTTTCCTTGTAAAGCTTGGCGTTCTCGTATGCATGAAGTCAAAATTCGTCGATCTCATTAAGTTGGAGTAGCCTCTTTTCTCCTACGGTGGATTGATCAAAATTCAATTTATGTATTGCCCAATAGGCCTTGTGCTGTAGCTCCAGTGGTAAGTGACATGCTTTTCTGTATAGGAGTTGATATGGTGACATCCCGATTGGTGTTTTGTATGCAGTCCGGTAAGCCCATAATGCGTCATCCAACCGAAGTGACCAATCTTTCCAACTTGGATTTATGACTTTTTCCAATATCTTCTTAACTTCTCTGTTTGATACCTCAGCCTTTCCATTTGTTTGAGGGTGATACGCTGTAGCCACCTTGTGGTTAACCCCATACTTAGCCAACAGAGCTGTAAAAGACTTATTACAGAAGTGACTACCTTCGTCACTGATTATTGCTCTTGGCGTGCCAAACCTCGTGAAGATGTTTTTCTGTAGGAATTTGGGGACCACCTTAGCATCGTTGGACGGTAGTGCTGCCGCTTCAACCCACTTCGAGACGTAATCCACCGCGAGTAGAATATACCGATTGCTCAAGGACGAAGGGAATGGTCCCATGAAATCGATGCCCCATACATTAAAGATTTCCACTTCAAGAATTGTTTGTAGGGGCATCTCATTCCGTTTAGAGATGTTTCCCACCCTTTGGCATCTATCACATGTTTTCACAAATTGGTGGGCGTCTTTGAACAATGTCAGCCAATAAAACCCAGCTTGAAGCACTTTTGCCGCGGTGCGCTCACTCCCATAATGTCCTGCATATGTCGATGAGTGGCATTCCTGCAGTATGTTGTTCACTTCACTATAAGGGATACATCGTCGAATCATCTTATCGACGCACTGTTTGAATAGATAAGGCTCATCCCACATGTACCACTTGACGTCATGAAGAAACTTATTTTTCTGTTGTCGTGTAAGATCAAGGGGAAGCATGTTGCTCACCAGATAATTCGCGAAGTCTGCATACCAAGGGAATTCTGCATTTAACCTAAATAGTTACTCATTCGGGAATGACACGTTGATTGCGCATCTATCTTCATCATTTTTCTCTGGATTTTCCAGCCTTGATAAATGGTCGACAACTTGATTCTTTGTTCCCTTTCTATCTTTAATCTCTAAGTCAAACTCTTAAAGTAGGAGAATCCATCGGATAAGGCGTGGCTTAGCATCTTTTTTTGCTATTACGTACCGAATGATCCGTGTAGACTATCACCTTGGTCCCAATCAAGTATGCCTAAAATTTGTCAAACGCGTACACCACTGCAAGCAATTCCTTTTATGTGGTAGTGTAATTCATTTGAGTCTCTGTGAGTGTTTTTTTTTGCGTAGTATATGGTGTGAAACACTTTGTCTCGTCTTTGTCCCAAATCAGCCCCAACCGCATAGTCGCTCGCATCACACATAAGCTTGAATGGCATATTCCAGTCTGGTGCGACTATCACGGGGGCTGTAGTTAATTTATTCTTTAACAATTCAAACGCTGACTTGCATTCTATAGTAAAATTGAAAGTAACATCCTTCTCCAAAAGACTGCAAAGAGGTTTTGCAATCTTAGAGAAATCTTTTATGAACCTTCTATAGAACCCAGCATGCCCCAAAAAACTTCTAATACCCTTAACTGAGCTCGGTGGAGGTAGTTTCTCGATGGTATCCAGCTTCGCTTTGTCCACCTCTAATCCTTGAGCCGACACCTTATGGCCCAAAATTATGCCTTCTTCAACCATGAAGTGGCATTTTTCCCAATTGAGTATGAGGTTTGTATCCTTACATCGCTACAAAACCATGACCAGATTCCCTAGGCAAGTATCAAAGTTGTCTCCATAGACCGAGAAATCGTCCATGAAGACTTCAACATTCTTCTCCACCATATTCGAAAAAATGGCCATCATACACCGTTAGAAAGTTGCAGGTGCATTGCATAACTCGAATGACATCCTCCTGAATGCAAATGTGAAGTAAGGGCATGTAAATGTTGTCTTCTCTTGATCCTCAGGAGCGATGGCGATCTGGTTATAACTCGAGTATCCATCCAATAAACAGTAGTACTCATGTCCCACTAATCTGTCTAACATTTGATCAATAAAGGGCAGCGGAAAATGATCTTCTCGGGTTGCCTTATTCAATCTCCTATAATCGATGCACACCTCCATCCTCAGAATCGTTTTTGTTGGAATTAACTCATTGTCCTCATTCGCACCACAGTCATTCCCCTTTTTCCAGCATGCATAATGAACTTGCATAACCCATTTACCGTCGAAAATTGGGTATATGATACAGGCATCCAATAATTTCAGAATTTCCTTCTTTACCACTTCCTTCATAATTGGGTTTAGTCGACGTTGATGCTCCTCCGACGGTCTTGCATCATCCTCCATCAGAATCTTGTGCATGCAGAATGACGGACTAATTCCCTTTATATCCGCAATCGTCCAACCAATCGCTGATTTGTGATCCCTAAGCACCCTCAACAACTTTTCTTCATGCAATTCGTTAAGTGCAACAGAAATAATTACAGGTATTTGAATTGCCTAAGTACGCATACCTGAGATGTTTAGGAAGTGGCTTAAGCTCTAATGTTGGTGGCTCCTCCACTGACATTTTCAATTTTTCAGCAGCTTTTTCCTCCGTGTGCAAAGGTTCAAACGGTGCTCTGAATCTGCTAACTAGTGGCAATGAGTCTAGCATCTGTAAGAAGTCCACAAATTCTGGGTCGTCCTTTTCCTCATCCCCTAGTAAGGTTGTTTCTATTGGATCGTTGACCAAACTCTTGCACATATCTTCACTGATGATTTGCTCAATTAAATCCATCCGAAAACATTCTTCCTCATCCGTAGGGAATTTCATTGCCTTGAACACATTAAATTTGATTTCTTGATCTTGGACTCTCATAGTATGTTCTCCTTTTTGCACGTCTATGAGTGTAACAACCCAGAATTTTGGATTATCCAGAATTTAGGTTTAAAGAATTAGTTATTAATAAACGGAATTTTTATTAATACTATTCTGTGTTATGTGTTTATTAATCGTTCTATAACCTATGATGATTATAAGTCGGGAGGATTCTGGCTACGAGCTAGATTTAACGAGTAAGAATTTTCAAGATGAAAATGAAAGTTTTCCGGGGAACAAAATATTTTTTGGGGAAAAAGACGAAATAGGCAATATTCATCCATTTATGCTCGGAGATTTATTTTGAAATTTCGAGAAGTTATTGATTACGTAAAATGTTGAGACGTGATGGAATATTCAATAATATTTCAGTTATGGCAAAAACAAAATTTTTGCCTGCGGACTCAAAACCTAAAGGTTAGGAAAAGTGAGTTCCGCAAATGTAATGAGTACGTATAATAACTAGGGTTATTATGCGTGAGAAATACGAGTATGATACGAGTTATTATACGAGTATAGAAAGAAGAATAGTACGAAGTATAATACGAACATCGTACGAGAATACGAGAATGGAATGCGTAGAAAGTGATTACTCTTAATGGACTTTGTGTTCATGGACTTTGTAGAATCCAATTGGACTTGGATTATGTTAAGCCCAATGATTTGTGAAATCAAGCCCAAGTTAGGCCCAATAAGAATTAGGGTTAAGGCCCAAACCAAGAAATGAAACCGCTGATCAAACCGATGGGTAAACGGATGGGTAAGAACCATTGGGGCAACCCATGGGGTGACCCATGGGCATGTGGGCCGGCCACTTGGCCACCAAGTAAGGGTGGTGGCCAAGTTAACTTGGTGGCTAAGTTGAAGAAGAGGTGGGAATAGTAACTTTATGGGCGAAATAACTATTTTGCCCCTAGCTTTGGTTTTCTATAAATAGAAACCTAGAATTTCATTTTCTAGGATTTTTAAAAAATCCTACACTTGAGAGAGATAGAGAGAGCCCGGTTGGGAGAGGAAGAGGAAGAGCGTGAGCATGAATGCTCGGATCAAAAGTGATCGTGAAGTAGAAAAGCTAGCGAATCGCCGGCTTTGTATAACGGTAATCCGAACACTAGTTTCTTCTAATATTTTCTTTAAGTTTTCTATGTCAAAAACATAGCTTAATGAGAATAAGGAGTAAAAGATATTGAGAATGATTTCATATGGTTGAAATCATGAGAAAAGAAGAAATAAGAAATAAGAAATTTAGTTTATAAATTTCTTAAGGAAGTATAAGATTCGTAAGGATTTTGAGCAATATGAATGAATCTTATGATTGGGTAGGCTAAATAAGTAAGGAATGGTGTTCTATAACATCAAATTCCAAGAAAAAGTGAAATCGTAATCCAAAATATCGATTAAAAATGAAGAACGAACGAAGAACGCGAAGAACACGAAGACCGTTGTTGATGGACAAATTTAAAACTATCGTAGTGTAATTGTTGTTGATGGACAAGTTTAAAACCATCGCGTATAAGTTAGATGCTTATTGCTTGGTTATGAACGTTAGAAACGTTCATGAAGAACGAATTAAAAGGAGTTATAACGAAGTTATGGCAAAAATTTTATAAAAGGAGAATGAAAATTTGAAACTTAGTAAATGAACCCAAACCTGTAGGTTTTCATAAGAATGTAAGAGAACGTATAAAACGTGAGTCATGGACTCAAGAACGAACGAATTCTGAGTTCGGATGACCAAATTACAAACGAACGAACAAAGAACGTTAAAAATGTTAAAATGAACAAATAATGAAGATTAAGACAATTGAATGTCATGTTACGGATTCAGAACAAAGTTTTGTCCGAGGGTAATCGAAGTACGTAAGATAAGGAAGAAAATGGCTTTGGAACGACCTCATTCCAAGTTATAACGAAGAAGTTATGAGATTTCGAAATCAGTGTCTTAAGCTTGTAAAAGACTTTGAAAAATTTTCTAGGTTTCATGCTCTATACTTGTAAGTCACGAAGTTGTGCTTAAGAGGCCGACAAGCCTTGTGCTTCAATAAAGATGTCTGAAAGCACACTGCAAGATTTTGCCGCAGCGTGAACCATAGTACAATTTGTGTATGCAGTCACCATGTATACAAGATCTGAAAATCTTCCTCGAGTGTAGGCGTACATGTCATTAACCCATTAAGTAAGGACTTCATGTACATCAAATCCAGGAAGAGAGGAGAGAAGTAGGTCGTGCCATAAAATGAGAGGAAGGGAAGGGCATGGCACCGCTGTGATAACCCGAGATTTCGAATAATTAAAATTTTACTAAGAAATTTTTTTTTATTGACATTGACTGTTAATAGTGTACTAAGAATTTGTGAGACAAGTCTCGAGAATTAGTCAATATATGTTTTGACCGAGAAATTAGAGTAGAGTTGTGCTTATTAAACTTTAGAAAACCCTAACCCTAATTTTGGATAGGGGATTCTATAAAAATACAATTAAAATAATTTTATTGTTGATTATGTGTTTGGACTGTATAGAAATGTTGATCAATGGTTGACTGGATAAGGTTTAATATTAATAAACCTTAATAAGGGATTTAAAACCATAATCTGAAATTTAGAAAATAAATTGTACAATTAAAACCCTAATTGTACGCCGAGAAACCCTAATTTCAAAATTTGGAATTTCTAAACCCTAATTAGGCAACCCTAATTTTTATTAGCATGCCTAAAGTGTTTGTAAACATAAATATGATTAGAAATCACTAATTATATTTTTGTAATTTAAATTTCTATTTTAGAAACCCTAATTTTATTTTAGAAAATTTATTTTTCTAATTAAACCCTAAATTTGCAAATTTTGGGAATTAGAATTTTTAGACCTAAAGAGTACAAAACCTAAACCCTAGATTGTCCAAATCCTAAACCCTAAGGGTTTCATCTAATGCAAAAATCTAGAAAAATTGGAAATGACCTAAATGCCCTTTATGGGATTTCTTTTAAGTTAAATTGCAAAATTGTCCAATGCCTTTATTAGGTCACCAACTCTTTACCAACTATTGACTTTGCAACATAAAATCTCAAAGAAAATCCAAAACCAAATTCGTCCAACAAGATCGGATCAAGCAACATCAAGTATTATATATAAGTTTAGAGAGAAAGTGGCCAAAAGTTGCTAATTTTACTCTAGCTCTCACCAACTCTTTCTCATACTAGAACCCACGAAATTTGATAGTAAATCGGTCCTAATACCAAATTTCAATATCAATCATAAATGATTGGAGAGCCAAGATCGAAAATTATTCAAGATAAGGTATAATCCTATTTTTATTTTTTGATCTTTGTTGCTTGAGAAATTTTTGTGTTTATGTGTTTAAGATATTGCTAGAAGATGTTTTTAGTTGATCTATGTTGATATAACACGGATCCATAACATCAAATGGCTTTAAAATGGTGTTTTTCAAAAACTGTCAAGAACACGATCTGTGGTCTGACAAGTTAATGTCAGGTGCCATAGATCCGTGCCTGTGTTTGAGTTTTCTTGTTTTATTGTTTGGATCCGTAGCCTGGCATATGGTCTTTAATCATAAGTTGTAGTGCGGCCATTAGATAGTTGGATTTCAAGTTATTTAGGTCAACCAAAGATTGACCGAGTTGATCGGATGAAAATCAAGCGACCGTAATGTTCAAACAATGTCGACAATTTTTTAAGCCTCTTGATATGTTAGACGTTTTGGTTTATGATGTTATTTTTGTAATACATGTGTAGCCTTTGGTATCTTGTCTATAGATTTATGGCTTTATATCATATATTTGATCAATAGATCGAGTGTAACAAGCGATCAAAGTAAGCCAAACAACCATAATTTGAATTTACGGAAATTCCGAAGAAGTACTTGCATCAATTTTCCGACATAAGTTGATCAAACTTGATAAGTTGTGATTTGTTTATTTTTGACCGATTTGTTGGTATGGTATTGTTCCTTGACATCGACTATATGTTTGAACTTTAATATCACATAAACAATGAATGAACGAAAAGCGAAAATAATTAAGCTTGTAAAGTGGCAACTCGAATCTGCTTTTGGCCCGAAACCGCTTTGTGAAACTTTGGAGGTCTAGATCTCCTTGTTGTGATGTTGGTTGACCAAATTGTTGATTAGATATTGTAGTGTTACATTTATACTACAATAACAAACTTTTAGTTAGCCCGAACTTGATCATGCTGTGAATTAAAAGTTCTAATTGAAACGATGACCCTTAAACACGAAAGTCGTCAAAGGTTCTTGAGCTCAAGAACACCAACAATGACGCTTTGTGTCGCTATAGGCTATTAATGACGGTTTTAATTAATTTTATTTTCGAAATTTCCTAAATTAATAAAATTAGAAATAAATTCTAAAAATTAGTAAAAATGGTTATAAAATTATTTTAAATTATGAAAATAATTTCGACCAATTGGAATATTTTTCTTTAATATTTATAATTATTTAAATATTAAAGGTATTTAATTTATTTAATTAGTGTATTAAATAAATTAGAAAAAATGATTTAATATTATGAAAAATCATTTTAAATAAGAAAATGTATTTAAAAATATTTTGAGATATAAAATGTAACTTTTAATATTTTTGGAGAATTTTTATTAATAATTTAATATTAATGATATTAGATTTATTTAATTATTAAATTAAATAAATAAGATGAAAATAATTTAAATGATTTAAAAATCATTTTAATTGAGAATAAAGTGTTAGAAAATATTTTAAATTATAAAATATAATTTTCAATATTTTGGAGAATTTTCATTAATAAATTAATATTAATGATATTTGATTTATTTAATTATGATATTAAATAAATGAATTAAAAATGATTTTATTGATTTAAAAATCATTTAACAATGAGAAAAAAAGTAGTTTTAAAATATTTTAAGTTATAATTAATGACTTTTAATATTCAGATGATAATTTCATTAATATTTATATATTAATGGTGGTGATTTGAAAATGATTTTAATTACTTTAAAAATCATTTAAGTGGAATATTGTTGATTTAAAAATATTAGAAGTTATTGATAATAACTTTAATATTTTGACAAGTATGTTATTAATATTTTAATATTATTAAATATTAATAATGATAAGATTATTTGAGAATTAAATCATTTAAAAATGATTCGATGCTTGAAAAATTATTATAAATTATAATAATTGTTTGATAATTATTAAAAGCTTACGAAAATATTATAATTGATAATTGACTTATCTAAATTAATATTGAAGCTTAGAGACCAAGTTTAATGGACAATCAATGTGTTAATTGCCGGATAGGGTGACCGAATAAAGAGAATGGATCAAGTCCAACCAGATCGATATAGTTAGACTTGTTATGTGTTTATATAGGTTATAAACACCGATGTATATGTGATAATGTGCCTAGGAGAAGTTTGTTGTGAACTACGATTATTCGTATTATGAATAATTGTGCTAATTGTAAGACCGATATTATTGGTTATAGGTCTTTCGAAAGCGATAAGTATTTTGTGTAGGCTGTAATCAGCGGAAGAGGCAAGTTTCCTAACTCAACCTTGAGTTAAATTATTCAATTATTATAGTGGTTAATTATTGCTAATTACACCACATCCGAGGAATTGTTGATTATTCGCAGTTAGTGCATGCTAATAATTCAAATTGAATTATTGATTCGAAATATATATTTGTAGAATAACCGTTGTTGGATATTCATATCTCAGAAGTTAGAATTGACAATACAGATAATTCCTGTTTATTGTCAAATTATACTGAGAAATGTCTTAGCTAATTATTCTGGCTAGACGAATATTAGTTAGAACTTGATAAGTTCGAGAAGAGAATTCAATTATTATTGATAGATCGATGCCAATTATTTCGGCTAAGATCGAGAAGTAAATAGAATTTGAAATCACAGTATTTCGTTGTTAAATCAAAATCTTGATTCTCGAGATCGAGAAGAACAACCTTTTTAAAAGGGAATATCATTAAATCGTATATTCGATCATTCTTGTATGACTTAAATATTATTATGCATAATATAGGGTATAATAAGTTGATCACTTATTATACTTGCAGAGGGGTATGATTTAATCTTTACGGTTATCTGATACACCTGGGTATATCAAAGTATAACTTTGATAGTTACTCGAGAAGAGAAGTTCAAGATCCAATGGATCGCTCAGTATAAATCTGGAGAAATATTTCATTCATAGAATTGATTCTTGATTATTCATTTGAATATCGTAGAAACTTTGAAAGCGTTGTACTCTTTCATTATTGAATTATTATGTTGTATAGAATACGAGAAGACTTGTTATTGAATACCGATTTGTTCAGTTATTTCAAAGTTCCCCGAACTTTGGTTTCATTCTATCAAAATAGATAGTCTGGTGATTTGAATACTTATACATTTATTGTATGTATTAACTTGCGGGGCAAATTTGTTGCTCACCCTTGCTAAATAAAACATTTCAGCTAGGGACGAAGTGGCAGGAGGTGCTGCGAAGAATAAAGGCAAAGGCGTTGTAATAAACTAGTTATGTTAAACATATTTAATATGTTGTATTGTAAACCCTTTTTGTATATCTAAAGGGTATGTTTGTAAAGTTAAGGTTAGAAAACCTGGGTGATGTATTATAAAACTCTGATAAAAACTTATGTAAGATACTATCTATATAGATTGTGGGTAGTTAAATGTTATTTATATTGTGGATTATGAACACCAAACTCGGAGTCAGTAACTTGGAATTTGGGGGCGCCACAACAACCATGGCAGCGATCAGAGTAATGCCTATAAATGAGATTTTTAGTTCTCAGTTACTGGAGGATGTGCAAGAAAGAAATATGAACATAATGTTCAACTAATGTAACACTTAATCACGTGTTTTAAACCTTTAATAAAGGTTGAACGAAAAGATTAAATGAGAATAAAGGACAAAGAATGTAGATGCGGGTTACGGAATCGATGTCAGGGGACTGTAGTCACGATAAACGAACGTGAGGGATTGCTATGGTTGTGATTCCTTAGACGTTGGTTGACGATGTTAATGTATAACATTTTGATGTTATGACATGGCATTGAGAGATGAATGTAAAGCGTTTAGACGATGTGAACGCACCGTTGTTGCAATGAACGATCGGTCTTAGCATACAGCGAACCGTGTGGCTTTGACATTAAGAAAGAATAATGAACATGGGGTTCATGCAGTGGATAACGATCGAAAGCAATTAAAACCTTGAGTAAAGGTTGAATGATAGATTAAGAGACGAGCAACGTGAACGTGGAATACGTAAACAATCCTCGTGAATCTTATTCGCGTTTGGCGAACGTGCTAAGTATACCCTGGTTGTATGACTTAGACGTTGATGAATGTAGTAAGTAAGATACGAATGGTATCAAGAAAGCCGTATCGAACGGTAATGAGATTAATGAAAGCCGAATGTGAATCGGATAAGAATGAATCCTGAGGTATGGCAATTACTTGCCAGAAAGCCAAAAGGAATAAGAAATTAACTTAATGAACATTATAATTTAATAGTTCGTATAAGTTAAGAGAAAGTTAGGTTGTGGTACAATCGTAACCTTTGATGGTTGACATATTGGAGCTGGGCTAAACAATTCCTTCAGAGAGCGAAGGTATATACTGAAACCGGCAAACCGATCTAACTCACTATGATGGCGATATGTAGATGAGGCGGAAACTTGTTTGTTGGTTGTTTGTGGAAACCACTCAGTACCATATGGACTACTAGCGAGAAGCGATGTGTACTTAGTCCTAAAGAAGTATAATGAAGAAGATAAGAATGTGAATCATCAAAGATGATGAACGTGTTAAATAAGACATCTCCGTATGTCATGAAACCATAAACCTGATGAAAGTTAGTCGCGTAAAATTATATTGCAAGAACGCGAACCTTAAGAAGTAAAGTTAAGTAAACCAATGCGTAAGTCAAGTATATGACTAATTGGTGTATTTGTTATTTCCTTATGTGTTATAGGGATTGAATGAGCGATTCAAATAAGAAGTATAGCTATGCGTAAAAGCAAGTTTCCTAACTTCATTCATTCTATATGAATGCTAGTTTCTTAAACTTCTCGGATGTTGAACTTGAGAAGTTACATACATATCTTGAATGTGCGATATTTGTACAAGGTGGTAGTATGTATGAGGCTGTGTACAAAAATGTGAACACTTCGGTGTTTCTATGATATGAACTATTTTGTGATTGAACTATTCAATATGAGCATGTTCTGTTTATACATGAACCGTCATTGTTAAGTCTGTGCTATTGATTCTAGCCAGACAGGATGTGTATGAAAGAGAATAGAGAATGAAAGTATTTCAAAGTGAATGTGACTAATATTTTAAGATGATAGAAATCAAGACTATTCCTATAATTCAAGTTGCTTCGTAACCCTTGTTCAGTTATTGAAGTCTAAAAAGAATGTTTAAATTCTTGAAGTTGTTTGTTTAACTATTATGACTTGCTGGGCAATTGAATGCTCACACTTGCTTTAAATGAAAAACATTTTCGGCGAACGATGTTAGAAGAACTTAAAGATCCCGTATAGATCAAGATGACGGTATCTAGATGAAGTGCCATTCAGAATGGGAATGAGCGAGAAGATCAAGTGAAGACTTGTAATGTAGAAAGATAAAAACTTAAACTATAGACTAGTTTAATGAACTGTATGTATCCTTGGTGGCGGATAAAAGTTACTCTTGTAAGATGAAAGGAATAATGTAATTATCATTATTTGTAATGAGGAAGGTTATAAGGTTTTTGAACATGGGAATTCAGAATGTATGTTATTATATTTCAGTATATAATGATGTATGTTGGATGAAAGATGGGATTGTGACGTACAGAATTCGGATGTCAAAATAGACCGGATATTGGGGCTTTACAGGTTGGTATCAGAGCTGATAGATTATAAACCTTAGGTATGAGTACCTAAGACTATAATCGTAAAGAGAAGGATAAGAAGATCACAACGTGATCATAGTAAATCGTAGTAACAGATGAGCTATTAAACGATGAATGATTTATAACTAATGCTATGAATGAATGGTACTACAAAGTAGTACGGGAAGAATAACTCAAATTGAGTTGTAAAGGATACTATACGAATTAAAGAAAATTCGTATTAAGTAAAGAGAAAGTTAGAAGTTGTAAGATTTCAATTGAGGACTCATGTGATGGCTGAGTTGTATGAATCTTTGTATGGGCAGAGGTTTGTGCTTGGTGTAATATCCACTCAGTTTATTACAGTTATAATCATTGAAATTGGTCGCGCTATCAAGATGTATATAAAGAGAAGGTGAGTCTTTTCTCATGTATATACTTGATAGGTAGAAAATGATAAGATAGGTGCGGGTTCTTGAAACTCATACTTATGAAAAGTTTGTGACTCATAGTTATATGCTATGTTTCTAAGACCTAAGCATATGGATAGTTCTTGATTTGTTCTTGGATTATATATTGCGAAGATAAGTTCTTAAACACATATGGTTGTGGAAAGTTCCTAAACACATAAAGTGTGGTAAGTTAATGAACTATACTAAGGTATAGACATGTTTAGACTGAAAGTAAGTATTTTCAGTAGACTTAGCATTAAAGGTGCTAGAGAATATTAAGTATTGTCGTAAGTAAGACAATGAAGGAAGATGGAGAATAGGATATTCCAAGTCATCTAGCTATGCTAGATTTCAATTTTTTTTTTTGAAATCGTGCTGATGTGCGCATTTTTAAAATGAAAGAATTGGTTCAGCTTTTGGAACCAATGGATTTTTAAAGAACTATTCTTGGTATGTCTATGCTAATTGTTTCAGCTACACAGAAATTGGTTTAAAATATCAAAATGAATTTTATATCATCTGTGCATTTGATGCAAAGATGGTAAAAGGATAGAGTTATTAATGAAATTAAACCTGGTGTTGGATTTGATCTTAGGATCAACAACCTGCTATGGTATGATGTATAATAATGAAGTCATAAACTAACGAAGTCCTCAACGTACTGTGAAGAGTGCAGTATCATGATGTCATAAAACGTTTTGATGTATTGCGAAAGAATTTAAAGAAGTAGTCGATGTCAATTGAGTTGACTAGACGAATGTTTCAAGTTGATGTCCAATTTATTGGTATGGTCTAAGCTACTTGATTTGGCTAAGACGAATGGTATGTCATGATTAAAAAAAAAATCGAGCTTTCTTTGAAGAGCTATGCCAAACCAAATTGTTTTGGTGCGGAATCTAATGAGTAAGTCTGAGGTGAACATACTCCAAAATGGGGTTATACGATGGGTTGATCACCTACGTATCGAAGAGGTAGTTTACCTTCTTTGTGATTGTAAACTGACCATGGAAAGAAAGCTTACGGCGTCATGCTGGTAAACCTAGTAAGAGTTCATGGTCAATTTGACCCCTCAGCAAACGTATGAAATGTTTTAAAGGAATTCTTATATTCCTCGCTATTCCTTCTACTTCATGATTCTTGATAGGTTATGGAGGTTAGGAATGATGGAAAGATAAGAACTTCTTTGAAGAGAAGTTGAGAAGAAAAGTAAGATAAAATTTCGAGGGAGAAATTCTGTGAAGAAGGGGTGAATGTGATGACCCGGGTACGGGTTTGGTTTTAAGAAATTCCGAGGATGAAATTTTTATAAGGAGGGAAGAATGTAACAACCCAGAATTTTGGATTATCCAGAATTTATGTTTAAAGAATTAGTTATTAATAAAAAGAATTTTTATTAATACTATTATGTGCTATGTGTTTATTAATCGTTCTATAACCTAGGATGATTATAAGTCGGGAGGATTCTGGCTACGAGCTAGATTTAACGAGTAAGAATTTTCAAGACGAAAATGAAAGTTTTCCGGGAACAAAATATATTTTTGGGGAAAAAGACGAAATAGGCACTATTCATCCGTTTATGCTCGAAGATTTATTTTGAAATTCCGAGAAGTTATTGATTACGTAAAATGTTGAGACGTGATGGAATATTCAATAATATTTCAGTTATGGCAAAAAATGAAGTTTTACAATGACTCAAAACCTAAGGGTTAGGAAAAGTGAGTTCATAGAATGTAATGAGTACGTATAATAACTAGGGTTATTATGCGTGAGAAATACGAGTATGAAACGAGTTATTATACGAGTATAGAAAGAAGAATAGTACGAAGTATAATACGAACATCGTACGAGTTAAATACGAAGAGAATACGAGAATGGAATGCGTAGAATGCGATTAGTCTTAATTGACTTTGTGTTCATGGACTTTGTAGAATCCAATTGGACTTGTATTATGTCAAGCCCAATGATTTGTGAAATCAAGCCCAAGTTAGGCCCAATAAGAATTAGGGTTAAGGCCCAAACCAAGAAAAGAAACCGCTGATCGAACCGATGGGTAAACGGATGGGTAAGAACCATTGGGGCAACCCATGGGGTGACCCATGGGCATATGGGCCGTCCACTTGGCCACCAAGTAAGGGTGGTGGCCAAGTTAACTTGGTGGCTAAGTTGAAGAGGAGGTGGGAATAGTAACTTTATGGGCGAAATGACTATTTTGCCCCTAGCTTTGGTTTTCTATAAATAGAAACCTAGAATTTCATTTTCTAGATTTTTAAAAAATCCTACACTTGAGAGAGATAGAGAGAGCCCGGTTGGGAGAGGAAGAGGAAGAGCGTGAGCATGAATGCTCGGATCAAAAGTGATCGCGAAATAGAAAAGCTAGCGAATCACGGCCAGTATAACTGAAGAGAAATAAAGAAGAATCGGTAATCCTAACACTAGTTTCTTCTAATATTTTCTTTAAGTTTTCTATGTCAAAAACATAGCTTAATGAGAATAAGGAGTAAAAGATATTGAGAATGATTTCATATGGTTGAAATCATGAGAATAGAAGAAATAAGAAATTTAGTTTATAAATTTCTTAAGGAAGTATAAGATTCGTAAGGATTTTGAGCGATCCGAATGAATCTTATGATTGGGTAGGCTAAATAAGTAAGGAATGGTGTTCTATAACATCAAATTCCAAGAAAAAGTGAAATCGTAATCCAAAATATCGATGAAGAACGAACGAAGAACGCCAAGAACACGAAGAACGTTGTTGATGGACAAATTTAAAACCATCGTAGTGTAATTGTTTGTGATGGACAAGTTTAAAACCATCGCGTATAAGTTAGATGCTTATTGCTTGGTTATGAACGTTAGAAACGTTCATGAAGAATGAATTAAAAGGAGCTATAACGAAGTTATGGCGAAAATTTTGTAAAAGAAGAATGAAAATTTGAAAGTTAGTAAATGAACCCGAACATGTAGGGTTTCATAAAAATGTAAGAGAACATATAAAACGTGAGTCGTGGACTCAAGAATGAATGAATTCCGAGTTCGGATGACCGAATTACGGATGAACGAACAAAGAATGTTAAAAATGTTAAAATGAACAAAGAATGAAGATTAAGCCAATTGAATGGCATGTTAATGGATTCAGAACAAAGTTCTGTCCAAGGGTAATCGAAGTACGTAAGATAAGGAAGAAAATAGCTTTGGAAAGACCTCGTTCCGAGTTATAACGAAGAAGTTATGAGATTTCGAAATTAGCGTCTCAATCTTGTAAAAGACTTAGAAAAATTTTCTAGGTTTCATGCTCATGCGCCATAGCATGAAGTTGTGCTTGAGGCCGACAGTAAATAATTGCAGTAATGTTGTCCGGAGCACATTGCAAGAGTTTGCCGCAATGATGAATCAGTAGTATAATTTGTAGTAATAAGCATATTTCATGTACAAGATAAAAAATTTCTCGAGTGTTGCGCCACAACACAGCCCACTAAGTAAGGACTTGCTCATGGCACTTGATCCGGGAAGAGAGGAGAGAAAAGTAGGTCACGCCAAAAGACGAGAGGAAGGAAGGGCGGGCACGTGTCGCAGTCACGGTGCAGTATTGCCCAGAAATGAGATTTTTAGTTCTCAGTTATTGGAGGATGTGCAAGAAAGAAATATGAACATAATGTTAAACTAATGTAACACTTAATCAAATGTTTTAAACCTTTAATAAAGGTTGAATGAAAAGATTAAACGAGAATAAAAGACAAAGAATGTAGATGCGGGTTACGGAACCAATGTCCGGGGACCGTAGTCACGATAAATGAATGTGAGGGATTGCTATGGTTGTGATTCCTTAGACATTGGTTGACGATGTTAATGTATAACATTTTGATGTTATGACATGGCATTGAGAGATGAATGTAAAGCGTTTAGACGCTGTGAACGCAACGTTGTTGTGATGAACGATCGGTCTTAGCATATAGCGAACCGTATGGCTTTGACATTAAGAAAGAATAATGAACATGGGGTTCATGGGATGGATAACGATCGAAAGAAATTAAAACCTTGAGTAAAGGTTGAATAAGAGATTAAGAGACGGGCAACGTGAACGTGGAATACGTAAACGATCCTCGTGAATCGTATTCGCATTTGGCGAATGTGCTAAGTATACCCTGGTTGTATGACTTAGACGTTGATGAATGTAGTAAGTAAGATACGAATTGTATCAAGAAATCCCTATTGAACGGTAATGAGATTAATGAAAGCCAAATGTGAATCGGATAAGAATGAATCCTGAGGTATGGCACTTACTTGCCAGAAAGCCAAAAGGAATAAGAAATTAACTTAACGAATATTATAATTTAATAATTCATATAATTTAAGAGAAAGTTAGGTTGTGGTATAATCGTAACCTTTGATGGTTGACATATGGGAGCTGGGCTAAACAATTCCTTCAGAGAGCGAAGGTATATACGAAACTGGCAACCGATCTAACTCACTATAATGGTAGTGTAGATGAGATGGGAACTTGTTTGTTGGTTGTTTGTGGGAAACCACTCAGAGTACCATATGGACTACTAGCAGAGAAGCGATGTGTACTGAGTGCTAGAGAAGTATACGAAGAAGATAAGAATGTGAATCATCAAAGATGATGAACGTGTTGAGTAAGACATCTTCGTATGTCATGAAACCATAAACCGGTAATGAAAGTTAGTCGTGTAAAATTATATTGCAAGAACGCTAACCTTAAGAAGTAAAGTTAAGTAAACCAATGTATAAGTCAAGTATATGACTAATTGGTGTACTTGTTATTTCCTTATGTGTTATAGGGGTTGGAATGAGCAGTTCAGCGTAAGCTGTAGCTATGCGTAAGGCAAGTTTCCTAACTTCATTCATTCTATATGAATGCTAGTTTCTTAAACTTCTCAGATGTTGAACTTGAGAAGTTTTGTCTATGTGCGAATGTGCGATATTTGTACAAAGTGGTAGTATGTATGAGGTCGTGTGCCAAAATATGAACACTTTGGTGTTTCTATGATATGAACTGTTTTGTGATTGAACTGTTCAATATAAGCATGTTCTGTTTATACATGAACCGTCATTGTTAAGTCTGTGCTATTGATTCTAGCCAAACAGGATGTGTATGAAAGAGAATAGAGAATGAAAGTATTTCAAAGTGAATGTGACTAATGTTTTAAGATGATAGGAATCAAGACTATTCCTATTATTCAAGCTGCTTCGTATCCCTTGTTCGGTTATTGAAGTCTGAAAAGAATGTTTAAATTCTTGAAGTTGTTTGTTCAACTGTTATGACTTGCTGGGAAATTGAATGCTCGCACTTGCTTTAAATGAAAAACATTTTCAGCGAACGATGTTAGAAGAACTTAAGGATCCCGTATAGATCAAGATGGCGGTATCCAGATGAAGTGCCATTCAGAATGGGAATGAGCGAGAAGATCAAGTGAAGACTTGTAATGTAGAAAGATAAAAATTAAACTATAGACTAGTTTAATGAACTGTATGTATCCTTGGTGGCGGATAAAAGTCACTCTTGTAAGATGAAAGGAATAATGTAATTATCATTATTTGTAATGAGGAAGGTTATAAGGTTTTAGAACCTGGGAATTCAGAATGTATGTTATTATATTTTAGTATATAATGATGTATGTTGGATGAAAGATGGGATCGTGATGTATAGAATCTGGATGTGAAAATAGACCGGATATTGGGGCGTTATGTGACGCCCCCAAATTCGGGTACTTGAAACCCGAACTCGGTGCTTCACAATACCATTTCTATAAGCTGAATAATACTAATAATAATAACAATAATATAGAATTCAAACTTAATTTACATATATCAAAGTCTAATCCCAAGTACGTAACCTTTACTACAATACATTACATGATAGATAATAAATATCATTGTCTTAATAAACTATAACTATTACACATCATAATATAAATCTCATTCGAACAGCTTTCCTTTCCCCTTGTTCTTGCCTGAACCTTCTAGTTGATCATATTTAACTGAAACATTTAAATTTAAAGCAAGAATGAGCATTTAATTGCCCAGCTAGTAATAACAACAATATATATTAGCTGAAAGAATTAAATGTTTTCTTTGAAAGACACTTCTACAATGAATCAACAGTTGTGAAGTAAGCTGAACCAATAATAACAACATATCACTTTCATATGTAATCTTTGAAACTACGTATAGACAATAACTGGAGATCAATCGACAGACTATGAACATTATTTCTCATTTTCGCTAGGGTTTAGCAGAACTTCATCCGCGAACCGTCATAACTTATTACACGAGGGTGATCGCCTAATGTGCCCCTCGTATTGATCAATACTACATGCAAGAACGATATTATCGTTCACTCTATCCACCTTAGGTGCACAAAAGTTTTCCCATATTTGGGATGTTCATACTTAGTCCCGAATCCAACCAAAACAATCTGGTTGGATACAATAACGCTTTTATCTTGTTCAATAATATTTTTATGTCTAAATTAGATCAAATAAGCTTGTGATGACTTTTAAGTCAACGATATACATACTTGAAATCAACAAGTATGTATCAACATATGATTAATACAATGGTTATCCAAGTGGGGACACTTGTCAACCCTATATACAAATTAACGAACAGAATAAATATCTGAATTATACAATAATACAATGATTGGATAATATAAAAACTTGTATGAATACAAAGATTGGATACATAATCAATAATAATAGAGTTAATAATCTGGCACAATAATATGATTCTGAAACTTTCTTACTCATGTCTGTTGCATAAATGAAATGCAAAGGTAGAATACTTGCACAATGTAAATAATAGATCGATACTTGCTCAATAATAATTGGAGTAAGTTTAGAAAACTTCAAGAACATGATATACCCATTTTGCAAAAAAAAGTAGTGCATAAGGTTTAGATATCTTTCTGAAATCAGCCGCCATAATAACGTTAACTTGGATTAATATTTTATACAAATGACCTATCGCAATAAGATCATTAGTTCAATTAGAATAATATATCGTAACACAAAACACTTTTCATTCCAATTAAAGACATAACCTAATCATTCGTCACATATATCTAACAATTATTGATTCACTAACAAACACATATCTAGTCAATTTATCTAAGTCCGCATCAATTTACTCAAATATTTTGGTGTACCGACGGCTTTATCGGGTAAATATCGAGTCTAAGACTCTATCGTGTAGTTCAATATTCGTTTAGATATTTTAAATATTAGTCATATTATTTTTCATAGCCTTATAATAATTTTAAATAATTATTATACTTTATCATGCATTTTCAAACTCTGAAATCATTATTAAATAATTTAAATATTAACTAATTATATTATCATTAATATTTAATTAATATTAAACTCTTAATAAAGCTATTGTCAAAATATTAAAGTTATTTATAATAACTCAAAATATTTTTAAAGTATTAATATTATCTTTAAATGATTTTTAAAACATTTAAAATTATTTTTAAATAATTACCATTAATATTAAAATATTAATCTATTATTTATCAAAATATTAAAAGTCATTAATGATAACTTAAATTATTTTTAATTCATTTATTTCCTTTTAAATATTTTTTAATTCAATAAAACCATTTTAAAACTATTTATTTAATATACTTATTAAATAAACTTAATATCATTAATATTAAATTATTGATGAAATTTACCTTTAAATATCAAAAGTTATATTTTATAGCTTAAAATATTTTTAAACTATTTATTTTCATTTAAAAGATTTTTATAATATTAAAAATCATTTTTAAGTAATTTATTTAATATAATTGCTAATATCATTAATATTTAATAATTAATGAAACTTATCTTAAAATATTAAAAGTTATGTTTTATAACTTAAAATATTATTAAATACCTTATTATTATTTAAAATGATTTTTAATACAATAAAATCATATTTAATTAATTTATTTAATGCATTTATTAAATAATTTAAATACCAATAATATCAAAATAAATAATAATCTTTAAGAAAAATATGTCAAATTATTAAAAGTTAATTTTTATAACTTAAAATAATTTTTAAAACTGATTTTATAATTTCAAGGAATTTATTTCTATTTTTAATGTATTTTCTGAAATTTATAAAACAAAAATAATTATAACCGTCGTTGTAGGCTATAGGGACACTTATCTGTCATGTTAGGTGTTCTTGGCCTCAAGAACACTGACAGGTCAGTGGTCGAGGTGCCCTGTTTGACCGAGTCTAATTCTTATCTCGAAATGTTTCTGGGCTACCTAATGGTCAGATCTTGTAATGTTAATGTAACACTGCATGAAACAACAAATATCAAGGTCATACTTCATCACAATCAAAATATATTAAGCCTTGAACTAGCTGTCAGGCGTGTTCATCATATTCTCACGCCTGAGAAAATTATAGTCACGGCTTCATTAACGCCTTTGTGGCCTTAAATCGATAACTGCTCATGTTACAAGTTTTCTGCTCGTCGGGCTATCTAGGCAAACCATCATAGAACATATTCCAAGCCATGGTAAAGTCTAACAATAATTAATGAAAACGTGTTGGGGCTCACAAATTAGGAAATAAAATCGTTCTTCATTTCTGGGTTTTCCAGAAATGAAGAACAGATCGAGTATGCTAATTTGGATCCTTATATCTCACGTTGTTTGCTTGCTCTATGTAATCTATTCATTCCAGGTTGTAAATAACATGTAATCCTATAAATCTAATAAATAAAACATATATAACATCAACAAAGAAAGTAGATTTAAGTCGGTCAAACCATGTCAGAAGGCATGTTCTTGAGCTTTCTGGAATTTCCAGAAACATATTTTGTGAGCAAGCAGGCTAGTTTGACCTTCCACTGTGTTCAATATATTGGTGATTTAAGGGATCTACAAGCATTTATTCATATTACCCATAACAAGCTATAACTTAGTTACAATAACATAATAAAAACAACAATACACTGGCAGATCTAGTCGCTTGAAAAACGTTGTCAGGCCTTGTCTGGGCACGATCTGGGTTTTCCAGATTTATAAAATCATGCTCGGTCAACTAGGTTTGACCAGCTATAACTTTTAACATGTTCATGATCTCGGCTAGCTTCCAGTTTTAGATCAAAGATCTCATAGCATAATACAACTCCAAAACATAAAACACATCAAATAAAAAACAGAGAGAGATCTACAGCCTCTGACTTTTGGTTGTCAGACACAAAATAAGTTTTTTCTAGATTTTGAAAAATGCTAAATCCGAGCCTCTAGTTGTTATGGATCTAACATCGAGCAACCCAGAGCATCATTATATACTACATATTACATGTTTAACACAAAAAAATTAACATCTAACACTTTGATCAAGATCAGATTTCTTCTAGGGTTCTTACCTCTTTATGAACAAAATCTGATTTCTGACTTCTGATTTGTTAAGTTTGATCGTGGGGCTTGATTGGGGACTGATCTAGCAAGGCAATTTCGTGGGTTTGAGCTTGAGAGAGAATGGCTAAGAGTGGGGTGCACAAATGAGCAAATATGAGACTTTCTCTTTCTTGATCTAGCAATTGGATTGATGCAATGAACTTGTATACTAATGATGGCTGAGAATTGTAGCTTCTAGGTGCATAGATAGGTAGACTAGGGTGGCTGGTCAGATCTTGCTAGATATTGTCTAACTAATAATTCAAGAATGGGATAAAAGGGCATTTTTGAAATTTCCTTTTTAATCTCAAGGGTATTCTTGTCCAAGGTGCTTGAATCTAGGGTTTAATCACGAGATTTTACATTTTAAAGTTTCCCAAATAATTACTAGGGTTTGAAAGATTAAAATTAAAGTGTAATAAAATTTTAAATTAAAACATACTAATTAAATTAGGGTTTTTAATAAAAATTAGGGTTTAAATAATTAGGGTTCCTTAATTATCATTAGGGTTCCTAAATTAATAATTAGGGTTTCTTAATTATCATTATAATTCACAAAAATAATAATTAGGGTTTCTAAAATTTGCAATTAGGGTTCCTAATTAGCAAATTAGGGTTTTCAAATAAATAATTAGGGTGTCTCCTAATTACAAAAAATATATAATACACAGTAAAATTCATATAACACAATTACTGCTCAGTCTTAAACTCATAACCGAGTTTAACAATTAGGGTTTAATAATACGACATGAGGGTTATGACCTAATTTACCATATTTGGCCCACCTTATCAGACTACAGATATACAGTACATATTTATAGCACGGAAAAATTAAAATATAATTAATATTATATTATTAGTCTCATCCCTTAATCAATACCCAAATTTAGGGTTTGGATTCCATATCTGGTTTATCTTTAATTAAGTTAAAATAATTAACTTAAATATTCTAAACAAATTCATATAATAAAATATTTATTATTATAATTCTAATAATCATTTCATATATTATTTAAATAATATAAAATCATGTTTTCATGGAAAATAAATAATAAAGACATTTCTACTATAAAATTAATTATTATAAGTATATACTTTATAATGATCAATATTTCTAAAATAAAATTGTTTGAAATTATTCATGAAATAAATAATTTTATTAATCACATATATACATGCACATTACTTGACACATATTCTCATCTTTAAAATAAAAAAAAAATTTAATATGCAAAATTTCTTATTTATTTATATAGAAAATATCGGGTTATTACATTCACCCTCCCTTATAAGGATTCCGTCCCCGGAATCACCGTTGTAAAAACTCATACTTACAAGGGTACATAACATACATAGTCATTTCAAATAGATCTCGATCAGATTTGATTGAACTGATCTTTAACTATTCATATAAAGCTTATCTTTCTGATTAAACGGAAGCTTGATTTCTAAAAGAACTCAAATTCCTCCTTCAAAATATTTTTATAAAATAATTTATTATATATTGGAAAATCATATATTTCAAATATACAAGTTATAATGAATAATACACTGAGTTGCATTCTTAGTTTTGCCACCAGATAATCGGACTGGTCATATTGAAAACTCTCATGGTTGATTTTGTTGGTTTGTTTGTCAAGTAGGTTCCGCTGTCATTAGAGTCCCGCTGCCTTTTCCTTTACTCGTGCTTCCTGTATCCCTTCCCTTTTTCGGACAGTCTTTCACCTTATGCTCCGTTGATCCACACTTGAAACACCTCTTATTCATCCTTGGATTGGGGCAGTTAGGAGAGATATGTCCCTCCTGCCCACACTTGTAACACACAAACATACCCTTAAGTCACTCTCCCGAGTGATTCTTTCCACAATTCCCACACTGTGCAACCTATTTCTTTCCACCTCCTGGCCTACTTCTGGTATTCCCGAAATTATCTCCTTTTCTTTTCCCGATCTTTTATCGCCACTATTTTCTTCTCCTATTTAGCTTGATTTGCTTCCCACCAAAAATTTGTCTCCCCTTTCATCGTTATAGGTGACAAAAGTTGTCTTTTGCCCACCACATTTAGTCGTCACAAACATCTCTCTGAAATTGGTCATTGATCCTCTACATCCCGGCCGCTCGATTGCTTTGAAGTCTTTGACGTTTGTTGATCGATTAATTGGTTGATTTCCCACGGCTGGTATTCCGTTCTGCATAGCTTGAACGTCCACATTCGCCAAGTTTTGTGTTGGGTCTAGTTGTCTTCCAGCTTTGTTGACAAGTTCTTACGCTTTTGGTTTCATTTTCGCCTCATGCGGCATTATCTCGATTAAATAAGATCATGTTCATCTAACTAATTCATCGTACTTTTCATAGCATAACACATAACGCTTTTAAACATCTCATATCCCTTTGTGACATAAAAGTCGGAATCGCTGCCAACTTATACAAAATTTGAGAATACTACTTTACATGTATATACTTATCATTATACTCATCATAAAATCATACATATTCAAATAACACTAACACTACTCTTTTCATACGCCTTCACTAAGGATCAATTACTTAGCATTCTATATATTTCTATTATCCTCAATACCATTCTCACATAACTATACCTAGTTCGTTAAACCTTCCTCACCATATGAGTTTAAGAACTCACCACAAACATATGAGTTCAAGAACTCGAGCTTGATCTTTTATCCTGTAACTATACTCTACCTATCAGTCATACTATCATTTCTGGGTCCAGTACTACACTTTCCTATATAATCACCTCATTGAGGTAGCTTTCAATTGAGCCTCTATTTTAGCTTTTGGCTTTAATATTGGCTCGGTTATGGAGGTTGACTCCTTCTTTACGACCTGAGGGTATGCTAATCCTTAACTCAAATAACATCTACAAACTAACTATCTTGATTAACATATAGTATATACACACAGCAATTAGTAGTTTTATAAGAGTTATCTTTTATTTTGTTTAACAATGAATTTATTCAATTCATCTCCTTTTAAACTCTAAATGAGTTATTTATATTTTCAACGTTTCCCCATGTTCTAAGGTTATAGCCTAAGGTCGATCCCACCTAAGGTTTCTAACCCTAAAGCTTTGATACCAACCTGTGACACTCATGGTACTTCCAACCATAGCACCTCAAAGTGATACCTATCAACTTGCTACCAACTCGCTCGGCGTCCCCTACGGAAAGTCTAGCTTCGGTGCCTTCCCATAAAGGGATGTCACCAGCAAAAGGCTCGGGGCTCTTCGCAAATTCATGCTTATAGCTTTGATACCAACATGTGACGCCCCCAAATTCGGGTACTTGAAACCCGAACTCGGTGCTTCACGATACCATTTTTATAAGCTGAATAATATTAATAATAATAACAATAATATAGAATTCAAACTTAATTTACATATATCAAAATCTAATCCCAAGTACATAACCTTTACTACAATACATTACATGATAGATAATAAATATCATTGTCTTAATAAACTATAACTATTACACAACATAATATAAATCTCATTCGAACAGCTTTCCTTTCCCCTTATTCTTGCCTGAACCTTCTGGTTGATCATACTTAACTGAAATATTTAAATTTAAAGCAAGAATGAGCATTTAATTGCCCAACAAGTAATAACAACAATATATATTAGCTGAAAGAATTAAATGTTTTCTTTGAAAGACACTTCTACAACGAATCAACAGTTGTGAAGTAAGCTGAACCAATAATAACAACATATCACTTTCATATGTAGTCTTTAAAACTACGTATAGACAATAACTAGAGATCAGTCGACAGACTATGAACATTATTTTTCATTTTCGCTAGGTTTTAGCAGAACTTCACGTGGCCTCGTCATAACTTACGGGACACGGTGATCTCGCCTAATGTGCCTGTATTGATCAATACTACATGCAAGAACGATATTATCGTTCACTCTATCCACCTTAGGTGCACAAAAGTTTTCCCATATTCGGGATGTTCATACTTAGTCGGGAATCCGAGCCAAAACAATCTGGTTGGAAACAATAATGTTGTATCTTGTTCAACAATATTTTTATGTCTAGCTGAATCAAATAGCTTAGGCGGCTTTTAAGTCAACGTATAAGTATGTATCAACATATGATTAAATACAATGGTTATCCAAGTGGGGACACTTGTCTAACCCTATATACGAATTAACGAACAGAATAAATATCTGAATTATACAATAATACAATGATTGGATAATGTAAGAACTTGTATGAATACAAAGATTGGATACATAATCAATAATAATAGAGTTAATAATCTAGCACAATAATATGATTCTGAAACTTTCTTACTCATGTCTGTTGCATAAAGGAAATGCAAAGGTAGAATACTTGCACAATATAAATAATTGATCAGATACTTGTTCAATAATAATTGGAGTAAGTTTAGGAAACTTGTGTAACATGATATACCTGTTTGCACGAAATAAAAGTAGTGCATAAGGTTTAGATACTTGCCTGAACTGCTGTTTACAATAACGCAACTTAGATTAATCTTTTATACAGCGACCTATCAATAATAAGATCATTCGTTCAATTAGAATAATATATCGTAACACAAAACACTATCTATCATAACAAAGACATAACCTAATCACTTTGTCACATATATCTAACAATTATTGATTCACTAACAAACACATATCTAGTCAATTTATCTAAGTCCGCATCAATTTCTCAAATATTTCAAGTAATCTAATTTAACTTTATCGGCAAATATCGAGTCTAAGACTCTATCGTGTAGTTCAATATTCGCTTAGATATTTTAAATATCACTATATTATTTTTCATAGCCTTATAATAATTTTTAAATAATTATTATACTTTATCATGCATTTTCAAACTCCTGAATCATTATTAAATGATTTAAATATTAACTAATTCTATTATCATTAATATTTAATTAATATTAAACTATTAATGAAGCTATTGCCAAAATATTAAAGTTATTTATAATAACTCAAAATATTTTTAAAGTATTAATATTATCTTTAAATGATTTTAAAACATTTAAAATTATTTTTAAATAATTACCATTAATATTAGAATATTAATCTATTATTTATCAAAATATTAAAAGTCATTAATGATAACATAAAATATTTTTAATTCATTTATTTCCTTTTAAATGATTTTTAATTCAATAAAAGCATTTTTAAACTATTTATTTAATATACTTATTAAATAAACTTAATATCATTAATATTAAATTATTGATGAAATTTACCTTTAAATATCAAAAGTTATATTTTATAGCTTAAAATATTTTTAAACTATTTATTTTCATTTAAAAGGATTTTTATAATATTAAAAATCATTTTTAATTAATTTATTTAATATAATTGCTAATATCATTAATATTTAATAATTAATGAAACTTATCTTAAAATATTAAAATTTATGTTTTATAACTTAAAATATTATTAAATACCTTATTATTATTTAAAATGATTTTAATACAATAAAATCATTTTTAATTAATTTATTTAATGCATTTATTAAATAATTTAAATACCAATAATATCCAAATAAATAATAATCTTTAAGAAAAATATGTCAAATTATTAAAAGTTAATTTTATAACTTCAAATAATTTTTAAACCGATTTTATAATTTCTAGAATTTATTTCTATTTTTAATGTATTTTTGGAATTTATAAAACAAAAAATAATTATAACCGGCCGTTGTAGCTATAACGACACTTATCTCATCATGTTAGGTGTTCTTGGCCTCAAGAACACCGACAAGTCAAGGTCGAGGTGCCTGCTTGGATTTAGTCTAATTCTTATCTCGAAATGTTTCGGCTACCTAATGGTCGATCTTGTAGTATTAATGTAACACTACATGAAACAACAAATATCCGTGTCATACTTCATCACAATCAAAATATATTAAGCCTTGAACTAGCTATCGTGCGTGTTCATCATATTCGGGTCATTTAAAATTATAGTCATGGCCTTACCAACGCCTTTTCAGGGCCTTAAATCGATAACTGCTCATGTTACAAGTTTTCTACATTGCCATCTAGGTAAACCATCATAGAACAAGTTCCAAGCCATGGTAAAGTCTAACAATAATTAATGAAAACGCGTTGGGGCTCACAAATTCGTGTCAAAGTCTGTTCTTCATTTATAGGTTTTCCAGAAATGAAGAACAGATCGAGTATGCTACTTTGGATCCTTATATCTCGCGTTGTTTGCGTGCTCTATGTGATCTATTGATTCCAGGTTGTAGATAACATGTAATACTATAGATCTAATAAATAAAACACATATAACATCACCAAAGAAAGTCGATTTAAGACAGTCAAACCATGTCAGACATGTTCTTGAGCTTTCTGGAATTTCCAGAAAAAGATTTTGTGAGTAAGTAGGCTAGTTTGACCTTCCACTGTGTTCAATATATTGGTGATTTAAGGGATCTACAAGCGTTTATTCATATTACCCATAACAAGCTATAACTTAGTTACAATAACAGAATCAAAACAACAATACACTGGCAGATCTAGTCGCTTGAAAACGTTGTCAGGCCCTGTCTGGGAACGATCTAGGTTTTCCAGATTTGTAAAGTCATGCTCGGTCAACTAGGTTTGACCAGCTATAACTTTTAACATGTTCATGATCTCGGCTAGCTTCCAGTTTTAGATCAAAGATCTCATAGCATAATACAACTCCAAAATATAAAACACATCAAATAATAAACAGAGAGAGATCTACAGCCTCTGACTTTTGGTTGTCAGACACAAAATAAGTTTTTTCTAGATTTTAAAAAATGCTAAATCCGAGCCTCTAGATGTTATGGATCTAACATCGAGCAACCAAGATCATCATTATATACTACATATTACATGTTTAACACAAAAAAACTAACATCTAACACTTTGATCAAGATCAGATTTCTTCTAGGGTTCTTACCTCTTTATGAACAAAATCTGATTTCTAACTTCTGATTTGTTAAGTGTGATCGTGGGGCTTGATTGGGGACTGATCTAGCAAGGCAATGAACTTTCTCTTTCTTGATCTAGCAATTGGATTGATGCAATGAACTTGTATGCTAATGATGGCTGAGAATTAGCTTCTTCTAGTGCATAGATAGTAGACTAGGGTGGTCGCCGATCTTGCTAGATATTGTCTAACCAATAATTCAAGAATGGGACAAAAGGGCATTTTTGTAATTTCCTTTTTAATCTCAAGGGTATTCTTGTCCAAGGTGCTTGAATCTAGGGTTTAATCACTAGATTTTACATTTTAAAGTTTCTCAAATAATTACTAGGGTTTGAAAGATTAAAATTAAAGTGTAATAAAATTTAAATTAAAACATACTAATTAAATTAGGGGTTTTAATAAAAATTAGGGTTTAAATAATTAGGGTTCCTTAATTATCATTAGGGTTCCTAAATTAACAATTAGGGTTTCCTAATTATCATTATAATTCATAAAAATAATAATTAGGATTTCTAAAATTTGCAATTAGGGTTTTCAAATAAATAATTAGGGTTTCTCCTAATTACAGAAATTATATAATACACAGTAAAATTCATACAACACAATTACTACTCAGTCTTAAACTCATAACCGAGTTTAACAATTAGAGTTTAATAATACGACATGAGGGTTATGACCTAATTTACCATATTTGGCCCACCTTATCAGACTACAGATATACAGTACATATTTATAGCACTAAAAAATTAAAATATAATTAATATTATATTATTATTCTCATCCCTTGATTAATACCCAAATTTAGGGTTTGGATTCCATATCTGGTTTATCTTTAATTAAGTTAAAATAATTAACCTAAATATTTTGAACAAATTCATATAATAAAATATTTATTATTATAATTCTAATAATCATTTCATATATTATTTAAATAATATAAAATCATGTTTTCATGGAAAATAAATAATAAAGACATTTCTACTATAAAATTAATTATTAGAAGTATATACTTTATAATGATCAATATTTCTAAAATAAAATTGTTTGAAATTATTCATGAAATAAATAATTTTATTAATCACATATATACATACACATTACTTGACACATATTCTCATCTTTAAAATAAAAAAAAAATTAATATGCAAAATTTCTTATTTATTTATATAGAAAATATCGGGTTATTACACGTTACAATGAGTGTCCTTCCCGTAGCCAAGAAAGGTCTCCCTAGGATAATCGGTATGTTCTTATCCTCCTCAAAATCCAGAATGATAAAGTCTACAGGGAATATAAACTTATCCACCTTCACTAAATGTCCTCTACTATGTCTCTCGGATATGTGACTGACCTATCTGCCAATTGTAATGAAATGTTCATTTACTTTGTGCAAAGTTAACCCAATTCAAAGTATACTGACAATGGCATCAGGTTTACACTTGCCCTCAAATCACATAAACACTTGCTGAAATGCATATTCCCGATTGTGCATGGGATAGTGAAGCTCCCCGGGTCCTTGAGTTTTGGTGATAACTTTTGCTGTAACACCGGACTACACTCCTCTGTTAGTGCCACTGTTTCAAATTCTTCCCATTTCTTTTTCCTCGACAGAATTCCTTTCATAAACTTTGCATAACTCGGCATTTGCTCTAGGGCCTCCGCAAATGGGATGTTAATCTGGAGTTTCTTGAACACGTCTAAAAACCTGGCGAACTGCTTATCCGATTTCTATTTTTGGACCCTCTACTGAAACGGTGGTGGAGGATAAACAATTGGCTTATTGGTTAACTGTGTTTCCTCGCCTTTGTTACCTTCCACCACATTACTGTCATCAACTTTTTTCCCCGATGTCGCTGAATTTTCTGCATTATTACCGCCGAGATGTTTTCCACTTCTCAGCATAACTGCTTGACATTGCTCATAACTACCCTTCGAATTTCTCTTAGTGTCGCTAGGTAATGTTCCTTATGGTCTATTATTCAATGCCAACGCGATTTGACCTATCTGATTCTCTATATTCTTGATAGCCATAGCTTGATTTTTTATAGCCAAATCGTTGCTAGTCATGTATTTTGACAACACTTCCTCCAGATCGGATTTCCTTTCTTGATATTGAGCTGGTTGTTGCTGGTTCTAAAATCCTGGTGGATATGATTGTCGTGAAGCTTGATTTTGCTGGTTGTTGCTCCATGAGAAATTCGGATGATTCTTATTCCCTTGATTGTTTGAGTTCTGATATGTGTTTTGCGAAATTCTGTTGTAGTTGCCGATGAACTGCACAACTGCTGGATTAATCGCACATTGCTCCGTTGGGTGCTCTCCCGCGCACAACTCGCTTATTATTGCCACTTGTTGTACTTGATGTGTTTGTTGTGCTTGTGCTACTTTTACCGACTCCAACATCTTTGAAAGTGCATATATATGTGCGTGCATCGCTGTCATACTATCTACTTCTAATAACCCAGCTGCCCTCGCTTGTGCCATTCTTGATGTGGGCCACTGGTAGTTATTAGCCTCCATGGTTTCAATAAACTCGTATGCTTCCTCGTAACTCTTAGCCATGAATGCTCCTCCCGACGCTGCATCAATACTTGTCCTGAGATTCCCATGTAACCCATTGTAAAAAGTGTTCATTTGCAGCCACTTGGGCAATCCATGATGTGGGCATTTTCTGAGCAATTCTTTGTATCTCTCCCAAGCCTCATATAACGACTCCCCATGTTGCTGTTTAAACATCGTTATCTCGTTTCTCATCTTTCCAGTTTTCGCAGGTGGAAAGAATTTTGCGAGGAATTTCTGAGCTAAATCCTCCCATATAGTTATCGAACCGGATGGTAAAGAATGAAACCAGCTCTTCGCCTTGTCCCGTAAAGAGAATGGGAACAATCAAAGTTTCAAAGCTTCATCCGACACCCCATTGAACCTAAAGGTGTCACACAATTCCAAAAAACTGACTAGATTCTCGTTCGGATCGTCATTTGCCAATCCCCCAAACTGAACTATGTTGGGAGAATGCATATTATGATTTGATGTTTCAATGTATATTCTCATGATTATTTGTGAAGTCCTTCCAAGTAATATATGTACAAGGACTTAGTGATAGATCAAATTTGTTAGGTTGATCTAAGCTCGTAAAGTATATCATTCTGTAATGGAATGTATAGATAGAAAGATCAAAGTTGTTAGGTTGATCTTGAGATGTAATAGATAGGCTTCGAAGAAATCGTAGTGTATCATCTGATCAACATTGTAGAAGTTAAGCCATAAATGTAGAGCTTCAAAGATCATAGTGTGCCTGCCTTGAAGTGACTCTTCGTAAATCGTAGAGTGGTCCCAACGTTTGTCGAGCCATCTCAACGATCGTAGTGTGCTGAAGGAAACATGGAGTTTACAAGTCAACGATCGTAGTGTGCTCTCAAAAACGTAGAGTTAGAACCCAGTAAGCAAATATTGTAGTGTGCAAGGGTTTAAGAGAAATCGCAGTGCTCTCTGTTGATAGCATCAGATCAAGCACCAAGGCGACAAGTCACTACGATCTGAATCGTAGAGCATCTGTCTTATGTCAGAAAACGTCGAGCCTCATGATTTATGTGAAGACAGATTCCAACATATGAGGAATGGATTCTAGATGTTGCAGTACTCATCAGTCCCAGAGTAATATAAAATATCCTTAGTATGCAACAAAGAAGCATATTGAAGAAGCTAAGGAAAGTACCATTGGTAAGGGGGCAAAATACCTTTTCTGGTGTCAGGTGAGAAAGAAATCTGCAGTGTCAATGGACTAGAATGCAGTTTCAGAAGATGTGCAGAAATGTCTCCATCAAAGATCAGAAAAGTCAAATGCATTTAATGCCTCAATCGATGGATCCAACGGATAGTTTTCAAGATCACATATATGCAGATCAGACAGATGAAAGAGAATGAAGCAAGCATTGAACAAACAACGTGAACATCTCTCTCAAGCTCAACTCTACGATCTGAGATATTGCAAAGCTTGCTCAGCTACTCAGTCGTTTCGAACAAGTGCTTACACAACAACTGAGTAGCAACCATCAAGAACTCAACATTATCAACCAATCGAAGAAGAGTACCAAGTCTGCTTTGGACTTGAAGAGTTCAGAGTGAATCAGAAGAAAGCCAAGTCTCGCTAGACTTGAAGAGTTCAAGAGTGAACTAAGAAGTTCATAGACTCTCGGTCTAGAAGGAATCTGTGATTCAAAGTTGTAAAAGACATCCTTAGTGGATTACCTACTTGTCGGGTAGAAGAGTGGACTCTGAGCTTTAAGTGCTCAACCACTTTAAACGATCGTGTCTTTTACATTCATACCATAATCGCTATATCTCATATAACTGCCATAACTGCCTCACACTCATAAATCCATTGCTTGGTAAAGAAGATTAAAACAAACATTTATTCCACTAAGTTTTAATCATTATCAAAGAACAAGTTTAAAACGAAAAGATTTTTAAATATCTATTCAACCCCTTTCTAGATAACTATTGTGCCAACTAGGAACTAACAACTTGGTATCGAGAAAGGTTTCTATTATATAGCTTACAAGCTTTAGTAGATCCAAATGGCACACGCATTGCTTAATCTAGAATTGGAGGAGGCAGCAAGCCACCAATGTGCAATAAGGATAAATTTTCAAACTGGAAAGTAAGGATGCAAGCTTACATGGACTCAATAGATGAAGATCTTACACAAACCACTGATGATCCAAACAGAATGCAAATCAAGGTTAAAGAAGAATGGACAGATAACGAGAAAAGAGCTGTCCAACTTGACAAAAAGGCCAATAACATCCTGTTCCAATCCATAGAAGACGATCTGTTTGAAAACGTTGTCAACAGCAAAATAGCTAAGGAAGTTTGGGAAGCACTGCTGATCATGCACGAAGGAACTGAATAAATTAGAGAGAACAAACAATCTCTTCTGATACAGCAGTATGAAATGTTTGCTCATGTCCAAGGAAAAAACGTAACTGCCACCTATGAAAGATTCAACGTTCTGCTCAACTCTCTACGAGCATATGGAAAGGTCTATCCTAACAAAGATCTGACCATAAAGTTCATGAGAGCCCTACCAAGAAGGTGGGATGCCAAGACCACTGCAATAAGAGAGTCAAAGAATCTTAATGAGATGACAGTTCAACAGCTATATGGCAATCTCCTGACATACGAACTAGAGCTGACACAACGTGCTAAAACCTTATCAAAAGGTTGAAGGAAGGATAAGGGTGTTGCTCTCAGGGCAAATGAAGGTGCATCAAAGGTCAACACTGAGATTGACTCTGATTATGATGAAGACGATGATGAAGACCTTGCTATGATGGTAAAAAGACTGAGAAGATTCATGCGTCAAGGCAAAACCAGCATGCCAAAGAAGGTCAACAACTATAGCAGCCAGGAGCAAATAAATGATCTATGCTACAACTGCAAGAAGCCTGGCCACTTCATTGCCAACTGCAACAAACCTCTAAGAGAAGAACTAAAGAAGAAACAGCATGCAAAGAAGGAATACAAAGGAAACAAAAGGCCTTAGAAGAGAGACAAAGACCTGGTAGCTTGAGGATAATGGAGTGATTCAGATAATGACTCCAATGCTGACTCTAGAGATGAAGAAGAACCTCAAATGGCCAATATGTGCCTAATGGCCAAACATGCAAAGGACAAACAAAACCTCAACATATATGATGTAAGTCTCGATGAGGTATTTGACTTCAACTCACCTGATGTAGATATAAATGACTTAAGAACTGCACTGCATGGCATAACCACTGATCTACATCAATATATGAAGTGGTTCAGAGTTTTGTCTAAGGATCATTCACTTCTTCAAAGAGAAGAAGAAGAAAGTACAAGGAGAGCTTGAAACAACCCTGCTAAGTACTGATCTTCTCTCCAAGCTTGAGGTTGAGAATGAGACCTTAAGACAGACAAACACACTCAATACACAAAGAGAGTCTAATCTAACCACTAAAATTGAGGATCTAGAAAAGACTATCTCTACATGGAACAAATCCTCATCATCAATGGACTGCCTGCTCTCTAGTCAGAGAAGCACATTCGACAAAATAGGCCTAGGCTTTGGGGAATCCATCTCAGAGCCTTGTGTGGAAAAGACAAAGGAAACTAGCACTAGTAATGCCTCAAGTTTCAGTAGAAGCATTACCTTTGTGAAATCCTCACAGAAGGAAGAACAAGTTCAACCTTTTCCTACTATCTCCATTGATACTCATAGGAGTAAAGGATCTCATGCTGGTCTGGGGTTCATAAAAGAGAAGAGTAACCTAACCTCTACTCACCAACCTCGAAGAATCATAGAGTCAAGCAAGACCAACTCTACGAATCAACTGGGAAGGTACAGTAGAGGTAAGGCACACTCATCACTATTTATGAAATCCAAGGACACGTGGAAAAATGAGAATCAGTTTAACAAAAGGATAATTAAAGAACCACACAAGTCCAAATGGAGGATGAATCATCATGCACACAATGGCATGCATCATACTAGGTGTTTTATATGCAATAAATATGGTCACAAGGCTACCAAGTGTTATTATAATTCCATGTATATGAGACCCAAGATTAAACATATTTGGGTCCCCAAAGGCATTAACAAAGAAGGACCAAAATGAAGGTTCAATATTTTGATAGGAAAAGAGCTCCACGATCACTACATGGTATCTGGACAGTGGATGCTCAAGGCACATGACCGGGAACAAAGCCCTCTTATCTAACTACATAGAAAATGAGGGTCCCTCAGTCATCTTTGGAGACAACGGCTCGGGCAAGACAAGAGGATATGGCTCTACTGGCAATGGTGCAGTATCTTTGAACAAGGTAGCATATATAGAAGGTCTGCAACAGAACCTTCTAAGCATCAATCAACTCTGCGATAAGGGTCATCAAGTGAGATTCCTCAACAACCAATGTCAAGTCAGAGATTTGAAGACATCTGCTGTAAAGTTAACCGAGACAAGTGAAGGAAATGTCTACACAGTAGATCTTGGTCAACTAAGCTCAGATGAGACAATATGTTTTCTGGAAAAAGTATCTAAAGAAATGAGCTGGCTATGGCATAAACGGTTATCTCACTTAAACTTCAAGAGTATGTCTAAACTGGCATTAAAAGATCTCGTAGTTGGCCTACCAAAGTTCAACTTCATAAAAGAAATGCCATGCAATGCCTGTCAGCTTGGAAAGCAAACCAGAATCTCTTTCAAAAGCAAAACTGTCAACTCTATCAACAAGCCCCTGCAGTTGCTTCACATGGATCTATTTGGGCCAATTCCAACAACTAGTCTTGGAGGAAAAAGATACTCTCTAGTTATAGTCGACGACTACACCAGATTCACATGGGTATTCTTCCTAACTTTAAAGGGTGAAACGAGCTCTCAATTAATCAAGATGTTCAGACTGGTGATGAACGAGAAAGGAGACAAAATCAAGGCCATAAGGAGTGATCACGACAGAGAATTCGACTTCTCAGAAATGGACCAGTTCTGCACAGACAATGGGATCAATCATAACTTCTCAGCTCCACGAACTCCTCAACAAAATGGAGTAGCTGAAAGAAAGAACAGAACTTTGGTAGAGGCTGGAAGAACTCTACTTGCGATGCACATCCTGCTGAATATTTCTAGTGCGTAAGTCACCAACACCTTGCATGCTACACGCAGAACAGATCATTAATTCAGTCTACAATCAAGAAGATGCCCTACGAACTATGGAAAGGAAGGAAGCCAAGTGTCAGCTACTTCCATGTCTTTGGTGTATGCATACTACATTCTCAACAATGGAAAGCAATATCGACAAAATTCCATTGCAAGTCGATTTAAGGGATCTTTCTTGGTATGCCACAGACATCAAAGCTTACAGAGTGTTCTACAAGAAGACACTGAATGTTGAAGTCTCGATACACATCATCTTTGATGAAACTAACTTAGACAAAATAGTGCCTCAAGGCACTACGACCGATAGTGCAGACACTACAAATGAAGTCGTCGAGCTCAACACTACAATCGTAGTGTCGGACAGTGAAATCGTAGAGCATGATAACGTGATCGTAGAGAGGTCAATGCAAGACAGCGAGCCTCCACTCCAAGAAGAAGAGATAGACCTTGAAGACTTAAGACAGGAAGGCATCAGGACAGATATCCCAACCGGTAATAGATGGGCAAGAGATCATACTCAGGATCTAATCATTGGAGATCCGAGTGCTAGAGTCAAAACAAGAGCTGCTACTCAGAATGAATGCTTTTATCTAAGCTTCCTATCACAAATAGAGCCAAAGAAGATAGAGGATGCTATGGAAGATTCCAGTTGGATAGAAGCCATGCAGGAAGAACTCAACCAATTTGAACGAAGCAAAGTATGGAGATTGGTACCAAGACCAAAGAGTCATCATGTGATAGCAACCAAGCTTGACAAGGATGAGAAAGGTAAAAGTATTGATATAACTCAATACAGAGGTATGATAGGCTCTCTTTTATATCTAACTGCCAGTAGACCAGACATAATGTTTGGAACATGCATATGTGCTAGATTTTAGGGTAACCCTAAAGAGTCACATTTATCTCACTCAGAAAGAGGATCTTCGTGTATCTCATATACACCTTACTGGGGGCTTTGGTACCCCAAGGAATCCTCATTTGAACTAACAGGGATACACAGATCTTCGATTTTGCAGGATGCAAAATAGATAGAAAGAGTACCAGTGGCACTTGTCAACTGCTAGGAAACAGACTTGTGTCCTGGTTTAGCAAAAAGCAAAACTTAGTGTCTACTTCTACTGCAGAAGCTGAATATATTGCTGCTGGCAGCTGCTCCTATGGATGAGAAATCAGCTAGCTGACTATGGGTTTGATTTCAAATCTATTCCCATACACTGTGATAACACAAGTGCTATAGCAATAACTCATAATTCTGTTATGCATTCTAGGACTAAACATATAGAAATAAGGTATCACTTCATTAGGGATCATATGCAAAATGGAACTATATCTTTACAATATATCCCTCACCAAAATCAACTTCTTGATGTTTTTACAAAACCCCTAGATGAATCCAGATTTAATAAGTTAATAAGTGAGCTAGGCATGCTAAATCTACAACCATGAGATATATGCTCTAGATTGTGCTAACCATGACAGATACAAAGGCTGAACTCAAAATCGTAGACATGATCAAGGAAAGTTCACGATCGTAGAGCTGAAAAGACAACTACCTCAACGATCGTAGCAAAGACTCAACCATCATAGTGCAGACTCAACGATGACACAAGCCCCATCAACAAAGAAAAAATGCATCCTGTGATGACAAGCTTCATAACAAAGCAATCTCTCTAAGAGGTACCTCAGGAACAAACCTGACCCTTGAATCTCTTCAAGAGGTTGGCCCTTCCTGAGTTACCTTAAAAAGAATGCTTAGTCAAAAACTCAACACAAGGATCCAGACAGACTCGACGATCGTAGGACAGAGTCAACGAGTGCCAGATAGACTCGACGATCGAAGGACAGACTCAACGAACATAAGACTACCTCAACGATCGTAGTCTTCCTAAGGACACCTCAGTTCTGAAGAAGCCAAGGGCAAATTAGTACATTCCTGAATAGTTAAAATCGTTGAGCCAAGCAAAAGTCGACACCTATCCCACTAAGCGAAAAAGAAGAGAGGGAAGTTACAAGTACAAATTGAAATCGTATTTTTTGAAATCTGAAGTTCAAAAGATTATCTCTCTCTCTCTCTCAAAGCAAAAGCCCTAACTCAGACGAAAACTCAGTCGAATTTCACTTCTAGTTAGAAAATCAATGCCATCATCCAATGTTATCTCAAAGCTGACTCTTCTTGACGAAGTTCAAGACTCGCTCCACTTAAAATTTCACAAGACCCTGGCGCTACTAAAGAAGGCGGGTCTCGAAGAGGCTCTAGGTGAAGACACGCTGATATATCCTAAGTTAGTGAAGGAGTTCTATAAGAATGGTGTGTTTGAAAACAACACCATCACTACAAAAGTAAGGGGAGTAGAAATCAGACTGAAGGCAGAGGACTTCAATCTTGCCCTAGGTCTCAAGAATGAAGGGCATCCACACTTAGATTCCGTAGACTTTCAAGAGGGACTAAGAAAAATGCATCACAAGAAAAACCCCTCTGTGAAAGGGTACAAGAAGAAGGAGTTCCCCCATAGGTACGAATTTTTAGCTGATATTATTGGGAAATGTATATGCTGCAAGAGCTCAGGTCATAACTCGGTGAATGAAGCTCAACTTAAGCTCATGACTGCCATGTATTATGGTATACAACTCAACTATGGAGCTATATTGCTCGAATGGATTGGTAAGTGGATAGTAAACTCGAAGAAATCAAAAAGCCCTCAGAAGATGCTATATGGGCGTTTCTTGAGTATCATTCTGCAATCTGCACTGGGTGACAAAATTGGGGATGAAGAGGCAGAAGCCATCAACCCAAATTGAAGAATGACCCAGCAGTTGTTTGAAAAATGGAAGAATAACCCTGCTAAGTATGTACGAATGATGACAGAATCTAGTGGAAGAACTGGGGATCTGAAGAACTCAGGCCTTCCAGGAAACATGTCTGCGGTCAGGGAGATCGAAGAAGAATAAGAAATCAACAAAGAAGAACCTTATGTCCTTACCAGAAAAAGCAAGGGCAAAAGGAAGCTAAGGGCTAGACAGGTGGAAGAACCTCAAGGATCTACTATCGATATACACTCAGAGAGTCCTCTCGATATAGAGACTCGAGGATGCTAAGGAGAAAACAGCAGCAAGATGAAGCAGATGAGGATCAGGCTACCATATCCCAGATCCTGAAGAAAAATAAAGTTGGTCATAAGTCAAAAAGGCCACCAGTCACCTCAATCGTAGAGTCTCTACTGTTCGTGGAGACCAAACCAAGCATGATAGACAAAGAGGTAGCTACTTCAAGCATAGTGGCTGTTGAACAGGACAAAGCTGAGATTCAAGAGAGTCCTGAAGTTGTGGCTAAACCCACCAAAGCAAGGAGAAAGCTGGTTAAGAAGTACATTCTTGAAAATAAAAAGGTACTCGAGAAGGAAGCAAAGAGTATGGTTGCTAAGAAGGAAATATCCAGCAAGTCAAGAAGACAAAGGTTCCGGTGAGGGGAGATCCCTAAAATTCTCATGATAGAGAATACACCAGCTGAGGGGGAGATGGCTAAAGCTCAAGAAAATGCTCCACTTGAGGGGGAGCTTTTGATCTTACAAGAAGATGATCAAGTTGAGGGGGAGCCTCAAGATATCCCCATGGTAGAAGAAGATGCCCTGCCAGAAATGAAGAGGAACCAGTAAAAGATCATCAAGAACCCATTGAGATAATAAGAAAGAAAAGAGGAAGAGGAAGAAGATGATGATGATCTTTAGATCACTGGTGTAGGCAGAGATGGGTATAGAAGTTACCTATACAATCAGATGTTCTCATACCTACGCATGATGCCATACCATCAAGCCCAAATCAACAACTCTTGGGATCGCATGTTCTGGAGTTTCAAAGAATATCCGGCCATCTTAGTGGTGGCTCATGGATTCCCAGGGAGATTCCACTTTGCAAAGAAGTTGATTACCAACACTTCTTCCTCAAAGGATAAACTTGAGGTATTATCTATCTGTACTCACTTCAGAGTTAATCACTTGTCATCATCATCATTTAGTCAATTCCATGAATTCCCTTGATGGTTAGAAGTGATTCTCAATCCAGTAAATCAATTCCCAGTTACAGAATCCCAAAATTCTATAACTGAAGAACCAAATACAACCAACCTTATTTTGCTTCCATAAACCACCATCTCTTCGATCCATGACTCTAGCCCAGTCGTAGAGTCCCAAATAGAAATTGTAGAGCCCCATATTCCAAACATAGACATTCAGGCCCCTCCATCAGACATACCATCCTCCTCATCAAATGACTATTTTAGTCTTGATCTTGCTCTCTACTCCATCCACGATCAGACTCAGAAAGAATCCCCTCCATTCAATAATCCTCAAGCCAATGAAACTCTCCCAAATCTGCCCACAAAGGATGACTTGAAGGAAGCAACCAAGGACATGGTCAAGAATATAGAAGAAAGCCTGGAATCTCACTCTGGCCTTATTCATATCCGGCTGAATCAAATGATCGCAACTGCAAATAACTTTCCTGGTATAATGAATGCTGAGCTTACAAAGAATCTGACGGAAATTATCCAAGAAATTCTTAAGAGCATGAAGGACAGAGATGAGATTCACTTCCAGGTAGCCACCAAACAAAGAGAGGCTGTTCTTGAAATGCAGAAAAATCAAGAAGTTTAAAATAAACTTAGGTTGGAGAACTTAATCAACTTTAAAGCCTCAGTCCAAGAATTCCAGAAATTTTATGTCAATCAGGAACGTCAGAATGACATTGTTCTCACTGCCCTCCGAAACAAAGAAGCTAGATCAGAAAAACAGATCAAGGAAAGTAGAGAGGACATTGCTCAGACACAAAGCCAACTGAATGAGCTTGTCCACGGAGTCAATAGACTTTTTGCAGACATTCGAACCTTGATGCTGACTTAAAGGGGGAGAATAAAGGGAAAGGAGTTCAAGGAGCACAGGGAGATCAGGACAGAGGCAGAGGGGGTCAAGGAGGTCAAGGAAACCAAGAAAGGGGAAGAAGACAATTTCATGCTCAAGCGTCAAGAAGCCCTCCTGCAAGACAATTCCACCATTAGACTCAATGATCTGATCAGTAGGGAATTTTAACGGCTATACCTTTAAGCCGTCAGGAGTCAACTCCCAGTTCACAAGATATGTCTACTGTACGCATAAGAATGCAAACTGGAAATCCTGCATTCATGTACAGGCATGAGGAAAATCCAAGACTAAGTCCAAGCGAGCTGGAAGAGTTAGCCAGAAACGAGGAAGCTTGCAGAAAAAGAAGGGCTGAGGAGTATGCGAATCCACCAAGAAAAAGGTCAAAGAAATAGAGATAAGTTGAAACTTTAAACTCTTATTGATGTAAAGCTAAAACTGCAATATTTCTTGAACATCAATAAATTCATGCTTATTCTCTAGAAATTTCAGCTGCTCACTGAAATACTAAGTCATATTTAAATTTCCTGCAAATGCATCTAGACACTAATAAATCATGACAACAAATCTCATTGGTTATGTCAACATCAAACAGGGGGAGATTATTGGGGGAATGCATATTATGATTTGATGTTTTAATGTATATGCTCATGATTATTTGTAAAGTCCTTCCAAGTAATATATGTACAAGGATTAGTGATAGATCAAATTTGTTAGGTTGATCTAAGCTCTTAAAGTATATCTTTCGGTAATGGAATGTATAGATAGAGAGATCAAAGCTGTTAGGTTGATCTTCAGATGTAATAGATAGGCTTCAAAGAAATCGTAGTGTATCATCTGATCAATATTACAGAAGTCAAGGCAGAAATGTAGAGCTTCAAAGATCGTAGTGTGCCTGCCTTGAAGAGACTCTTCGGAAATCGTAGAGTGGTCCCAACGTTTTCTGAGCCATCTCAACGATCGTAGTGTGCTGAAGGAAACATGGAGTTTACAAGTTAACGATCGTAGTGTGCTCACAGAAACGTAGAGTTAGAATCCAGCAAGAAAATATCGTAGTGTGCAAGGGTTTAAGAGAAATCGTAGTGCTCTCTACTGATAGCATCAGATCAAGCATCAAGGCAACAAGTCACTATGATCTGAATCATAGAGCATCTGTCTTATGTCAGAAAACGTCGAGCCTCATGATTTATGTGAAGACGGATTTCAACATATGAGGAATGGATTCTAGACGTTGTAGTACTCATCAGTCCCATAGTAATATAAAATATCCTTAGTATGAAACAAAGAAGCATATTGAAGAAGCTATGAAAAGTACCATTGGTAAGGGGGCAAAATACCTTTTCAGGTGTTAGGTGAGAAAGCAGTCTGCAGTGTCAGTGGGCCAGAATGCAGTTTCAGAAGATGTGCAGAAATGTCTCCATCAAAGATCAGAAAAGTCAAATGCATTTAATGCCTCAATGGATGGATCCAATGGATAGTTTTCAAGATCACATATATGCAGATCAGAAAGATAAAAGAGAATGAGGCAAGCATTGAACAAACAACGTGAACATCTCTCTCAAGCTCAACTCTACGATCTGAGATATTGCAATGCTTGCTCAGCTACTCAGTCCTTTCGAAAAAGTGCTTACAGAGCAACTGAGTAGCAACCATCAAGAACTCAACATTATCAACCAACTGAAGAAGAGTACCAAGTCTGCTGGACTTGAAGAGTTAAGAGTGAATCGTAAGAAAGCCAAGTCTCATTGGACTTGAAGAGTTCAAGAGTGAACTAAGAAGTTCCTAGATCATTGGTCTAGAAGGAATCTGTGATTCGTTGAAGTAGTAAAAGACATCTTTAGTGGATTACCTACTTGTCGAAGTAGAAGAGTGGACTAGGTGCTTTAAGTGCTCTGAACCACTTAAAACGACTGTGTCTTTTACATTCATACCATAACTGCTATATTTGTTATAACTGCCATAACTGCCTCAATCTCATAACTCCATTGCTTGGTTAAAAAGATTAAAACAAACATTTATTCCGCTAAGTTTTAATCATTATCGAAGAACAAGTTTAAAATGAAAAGATTTTTAAATATCTATTCAACCCCCCCTTCTAGATAACTATTGTGCCAAATAGGAACTAACAAACTAAATTCTGAATCATTTGTATTATCCCTGGCTTAATTTCAAATGTATTCATTTGCTATCATGGCACTTTGGTGATGTTTGATTGCGTTCACCACCTTAGGCGTATGAGTCCCTTAATGCTTTCCGATATTTGGCTGCCATTTCCTCTTCTTCCTCAGGTGTTTCAAATTCTTGTCTCGTTTCCTTTATCCACTTGCTCGACCTCTGAAACCTTTTATTAATGTCATCGTCAAAAGGCAACAAATCTGGATTTTTGGACCAAGTTTGCATAAACTGTTTCCACACCTGAAATAGAAGAAACAAAACAAAAATAAAAATGTCTAAGTAAAACTGGATTAATTTAAACTGATATAGTAAAAATATTAAGATTTATACTAAATAGTCCCCGGCAACGGCGCCAAAAAATTGTTGGGTAAAATCAATACGCGCAAAACACGCAAGTGTACATCGTCAACAAGTAATAAAGTGATGAATAGAGTATCGTTCCCATAGAGACAATTTAATAAGAAACTTAACTTCACAATTATCAATTTCCTATTAATCCTAATTTTATTAAACTATCCAATTCAATGATTAAAAATTATAGAAACTAAATTAAAAACAAATAAAATACCACAACCAATCACCAATATCAAAATCTGGAATTCAATCAATTAATGGAGAATTAGACTTATGATTTCACCTTGAGTTTCACTCTAATTTTCACATCTTTATTCCAATTCAATTCACTATCCCAGTTTATTAATCAATAACACGAACGTAGTATTAACCACCTCTCGATGCACTAATACCGTATTAACATCAATCCACAATTAAGATAGAAATCAGTTAAACACCTAAATCAACCAACTCACTATATCTCGATGTGAACTGCAATTAAAGAAGGTTTAAGCTTAAGTTCTCTACCCGATTACATGTGATGTAAAACATATCTCTACCTTAACAATAATTAAAAATCTGCTATTCACAAAATTCATGACACATGCTACATTAACTAGGTCTAGATTTGAATATCCTCTCTCGATTCCATTCAAATCCATGAGGAATTGTTGATCAAGCAATTCTTAAGTTCACGCTCGAATTAACATAGATAAACTGAAAATACTTTATTGAATTAGAAATCAAAGTTATAAAATCATCGTTTCACCCAAGGATCCATCATAAGTCTAATAAGCGAATTAGTTCATAACGAATGAATTAAAAACTAAATAATCTAATGAAACCATCCTTTCAATTACAAAAATAAAACTAAAGAGAAGAATAATAATGAAAACCCCTTCACGTAGATTAGAATTGCAACCGTCACGGAAATCTCTCCAAATTACTCGTCCAAAGCACGCACTTGAATCCTAGAATTTATCTATGTAGTATGCTCCTTGTGTTGTATGATTGTTGTTTTTCACGAAATATTGAGCTCTCTTTATGTTGTGGCCGGAGTCTTCCTATTTATAGTCCAGGCGCCTCACAAAACATCAACAATCCAAGTAGCGTATCTCTCAAGCCAAAGAGGACACTTCAGATTTGAGACCCCCGCTTCATGGGTATAGGCTAATCGAGCTCGCCTTTACCAAATTAGGCTACTGCTATATAAATTTTTTGACTTCCTGCGTTTTTCCACTTTCGCTCCAAAACTCTGTCTTTCTTCACCACTCGCATCCATAACCACCCTACACATAAAATGACATGAAACGAGTGAAAACGAACACAACACAAGAAGATAACTACGAATTAAAACTTAAAATGAAAATCAATTCGTGTATATTAAATCCACTTATCAGTTATCCTATCGGTGTTTGATTACTGGACTCGTAGGAAGACTAATTCCAATGAGGCTCAGGAAAGGCACCAACCAAATTCGCTCCAGTTGAAAGACCAGATTAACTTCCCGTCGAGTAAATTACGATGATTTGGGAACCTTTATGCCAAAAAGCTGCGAGAGTAACCTAAGATAGGTCAACCTCTGATAAACCGAACACAAAGGAAAGTCTCTTCATGCTTTCTCATTTCAAATTACTCGTAAAATTAGTTACTTGTAATTTCATTCCTTATTCATCTCCATATAATGAGAAATATGAAGAGATATGTATACATACATATTTAAATTAGCATGTTATCCTATATTACAAATAGCTAACATCCGCCTTGCAAGATAATATTACTAGGACGAATACACCACATAGCATGTAAACATTTACACATTCCCTAAGACTAAACTATGCAAGTCTTTTGCAAGGAAACAATTGGACCTATTATCTGGTCAAAGTACAAAAAGGCCACGAGCCCATAGCCAATCATGTCTTCATCTAACCAGGCTAATCTTAATCCTGTCTCCCGCGAAGAATTTGACGGATTAAGTAAACAGATTATAGATTTGGCTGTTCTGCTTAAAGAATTACATTAGTCTATTCAGGGTCCAAAAATGCCCACACATCCAGAATCCTCTGCACATGGAGGAATCCAAGTTTTGGATAAAACAAATCTGGAATTTCAGTTTATTACCACAGACAAAAACCCTGAAAATACCCATCTCAAAGGAGATCCAGACATCGGTGATATCAGGAAAAGGTCCTGCAAATAGAAGAAACCCTTCGTTTTTTCAAGGGAATTAGAGCACACGGAAGTGTCTCATATGCTGACCTTTGTATATTCCCTGGTGTTCATTATCCAGAGAGGTTAAAAACTCTTGACTTCGAAAAGTACGACGGGTTAGGAGATCCTTACACACATTTGAAGGTGTTCATTGGAGAACTTGGATCTTGTGAAGAGGACAAGAAGCTCAGAATGTAGTTGTTCCAAAAAAGTCTGACTGGAGAAGCCCATTCTTGGTATACCAGATAAGACAACTCAAAGATCCATAGCTGGGGAGGAGCTAGCTCACGCCTTCCTCACCCAATCTGACTTCCGATCCTCGAGATGGCTCCCCGACCGGCACTGGATTACCAAGGTCAAGAAACAGTTAAATGAGTCTTTCAGAGAGTATGCTCAAAGGTGGAGGCGCCTTGCTGCTCAAGATATTCCTTCTATGACAGATTCAGAAATGGTCATGACCTTCATAGACATACAAGAAGCTCCTTTCTATGAACGAGTCTTAGCTGGCATTGGTAAACCATTTTCTGAAATGATTAAACACGGGGAGATGGCTGAGATGGGATAAGAGTCAGGAATGATTCAAGACTTAGCTGCCCTTAAAGCTATTGCTGAGCACATCTAGTCCAGAACTTATGGAAACATCCCCCAGAAGGTCCATAAAAAGAAATAGGAGGATGTTTTCTTGATACTACAAGGTCATAAAGGCAATCAGAATATGCCTATCCAAAGGAGAAATTATACTCCCTTTCAAGCACAGTCTTTAAACCATCTACTACCAAAAGGTGGAGAAGTCAAATGCCCCCGAGTATTCACACCCTTAGGGAATTCACTCGAGAACATTCTCACTCTTCTGACGACTCAGAAAAAAAATCATGCATCTTCTTCCCTCAGTCAACCCTAATGGGAGGTGTTTCACTGCTGCTAGGAAATGTGCATATCATACCGGAACACCTTGACATGATACTCAAGAGTGTTGGGCCTTGAAACACAAGATCTAAGATTTAATAGACAACGGTGAGATCATGGTCATTAAACCAGATCCACCTCACGTACAAGACAACCCTCTTCCCCAACATAAAGAGGAAGAGGTCAACATGATTAATTAGAGCAGTGGACAGAGTTCCAATTTTAACGGTGAATCATCCTAGACCATCAAAGATGGATTGACAAATGGGATTATGGAAAGTTCCAGTTTGTGATGGAACGAAAGATGAAAGCTCTGTGTAAGCAGATTGAGCAATTGGCAGAGCTGGTGACCTATTAGCATCAAGTCACACGCCAATTAGTTAGCCAAGAGCATGCTAATCTCCTCCCTTTTGTTATGAATACTCCCTCATCACCTTCAGAGAAAGAAACACTGGAAGACAAAGTGACAAAGATATCAAGGGCCTAAGCCCGTTGGGATTTTGCTAATAGAAGGGAATTTACACACCTGGGCCAACCTATGAAAGAGATACTTCAGATGTTGATCAATGAATGAAGGATCACTTCCCTTTTACCTCCAATTAATCCGCGTTCAGGATGGTTTAATTCTGATGGAGTATGTCAATATCACTCAAATTCTCACGGTCACAACACGGAAGAATGTTGGGCACTCCGCCACCTGATTCAAAATCTAAATGACAGTGGTGTCCTGCAACTAGCAGACAATGATATTGTGTTTGAGAGTGAGAATACTTGTCCTACTAAATGGAAGGGACTGGTAGCAGTTATATCCGATGAGGCTGATGGGACTGTAAAACCTTTCACCATACAAGCAATTCAACTCAAAGGAGTTGACAATCCTTTGAAAGTGGCTGCTCCAAAGCCAATCAACTTGCCATTCAGACCACAATATCTTGTTATCAGGTTACAAAAAGTCCCATGGAATTATGGAGAAGCTGAAGGATTCACCTTTCATATAACTGCTGCAGTGTCGAAGGAAAATCCACTGTATCTTCCCCAACAGGTGATGAAGCCTGCCATCAAATCAAAGGGGAAAGTTCCCATGGAGAAAATTGAAAATTTCCTCCGTACTATGGGTCATAATGAAGCCAAGGTGGTTTTAATCTTAAGAGAAGCTTCACATTAAATTTCAATACTGAATATGGTTTTAACCTCTGAGGATCATATGAAGATCTTACTAAAGGTTTTGGAAGAAGCCTACTTGTCGTAATCAGTGGATGTGGAAAAATTTCAACATTTTGTTGATCACATTTTTAACAACAATGTGATATCTTTCACAGATGATGACATACCGCCTGAAGGGACCGGTCATCGCAAGTCGTTTCACATTGCAGTTTTGTCCTCCGGGTACATGCTAGCTGGAGTCTTGATAGATGGAGGTTCATCTCTGAATATATGTCCTTATGCTACTTTTCTGAAGATGAATGTCAATCTCAAACGGATCCTAAGCAACCATACGATTATTAAAGCTTTTGATGGATCCCGTCGGAATTCAGTCGGAGAGATTGAGCTACCAATCAAGATTGGTCCCCACACATTATGTGTATCTTTTCATGTGCTCAAGATAGTTCAAGATACAACCTACTCTTGGGAAGACCGTGGATTTATTTGGCTGGGGTCGTCCCCTCCACTCTTCATTAGTAACTGAAATACATTATTAATGATAGCCTAGTCATGGTTAATTTGGTTTAATGTCCTAAACAAAGTGACATACCACTCATCGACTTCAATTCGGAAGTTACGGTAGGTCAATTTTCATGCCACAGGTGAAAGCAACACTCACTAGCACCCTATTGGGGCACCACCTCTCAAACCCAAGATTTCTGCCGAAGAAATGTCAGTTACTCAAGAAATGATGTCTTTGGGTCATCAGCCTGGATGAGGGCTAGGTAAAAATCATCAGGGTATTAAGCACCCAATTTAAGTGTCCAAACAAACCGATATAGCCGAACTAGGATATTCTGCCAGTTCCAGTCATAGGAATCCTCACAAGCATCATCAGATTCCTTCATCTTCAGCCACATGGCGATTATCTTCACCTGAAGATCATGAGTCCGCACAATCTCCAGTAAAGGTGCCAACCAACGTAATGGCTATGTTATTTCCCAAGCCGATACCGGTAAAGGAGAAAGAAGTCTTTGTTCTAGATCCCAAAGTGGAAGAAGAGGAACGAAAAATAAAACGAGACATCGTCAGAATGATGTCAGGCATACACATCATTATCCATGATGAACATACAAACAGATACACCCCAGACGATGATTTCCCAGACATAATGGTCATCATTTGGGAAAAGGAGGGCGATGACAACCCCTCCATCACCGTCAGTCACCAGACTTTGCCTCGACAATTGGAGCAAAGACTCTCGCATTGGTCGATGAGGGTAAAATCAAGCAGAACTCGTTCTACCACCTCAGATAATCGCTTACTTTTGTGTATAATATTAGCAATTGTTTTGTCAGTACATGCTAACACTTTGTATGATTAAACAATTTCATATATACTAAGTGAAAACATATTTTGTTTTAGCACTCTGAACTTAGATGTTCTTGTACTTGCTAATAAGATGCCTCTTCTCCACAAGGATTGTAACTTTGATGAAAAGTTGGATTCAGCCTTGATGGAAATACACGAGGAAATTGAGGTGCCTCAGGAGATCAAAGAATGGGTCGAAAATAAACCTAAACCCAACCTTGATCAAACCACTTCCTTCAATCTCAGAACCTTAGAAAGCCCTAAATTAATCCAGATTGGTTCAGACCTTACTCTAAACCAGAGAAATGACATGGTTATGCTACTAACCCAATTCCAGGATGTGTTTATATGGTCTCATGAAGACATGGTGAGTTTGTCCACTGACATTGTTCTTCATCGCCTTCCCATTAAAGAGGGATTCAAGCCAGTCAAGCAAAAGCTCAGGCGATTGAAACCTGAGCGGAGTTTAAAGGTGAAAGAAGCAATTGTGAAACAATTTCAAGCTAGAATTATCATGGTATCCACATATCCTGAGTGGATATCCAACATAGTTCCCGTACCTAAACTTGGAGGAAAGGTGCGAGTTTGCATGGATTATCGGGATCTGAACAAAGCTTGCCTTAAAGATAGCTTTCCCGTGCCATTTATCCACATTCTCATTGACAATACTGCTCAATACAACATGTACTCATTCGCTGATTGCTTTGCGGGGTACCACCAAATTATGGTTACTGAGGAGGATCGTGAGAAAAATACAAATACTTTCATCACGCCTTGGGGAACCTTATGCTATAGACGGTTGTCATTCGGCCTCATTAATGCATGAGCCACCTATCAGCAAGCTATGATGGCTCTTTTCCACGACTTAATGCACAAAGAGATAGAGATCTATGTGCATGACATCATTGTCAAGTCCCGAAGAAAAGAAGACCACTTAGACCATCTAAGAAAGCTCTTTAACAGGTTGCGTAAGTACAACTTGAAGTTGAATCCATCCAAGTGTGCCTTTAGCGTTAAATCAGGCAAGTTGCTAGGATTCCTAGTCAGCCACAAAGGGATTGAGCTGGATCCCACCAAAATCTAGGCCATCACGGAAATGCCCATTCCTCAGATAGGGAAGGAAATATGGGGATTTTTGGGAAGAATCACCCCAAAATTCATACAATTTAATTATCAACTTTGGTCGTTAATAACACATCTACCTTCCGATTTTACATCATTATTCGATGCTAAACATTATAAAATACTAATAATTTAAACTTTTATGTCTTCTTACTTTAATTCCCTAAATCAAAACCTTTATCATCTACATGTCTTTGAATCAATCTTATTTTATGATTCACTTTATCACTTTTATTATATAAAATTTTACATTTCAATCCAATAACCTTTACATATCGATAACTCTAACTTTAGCTTTACAACTCAACATAAAATTATACATCATAAAACATTTAGTACATCTCATGAATCTTAATCATGGTATAAAGAAATAACAACTTTAGTTAAAATATTAATCTCCGTATATTATTTCTCGATCCACGCCATTCAAGTAGCACATAGTGTTACCTTCAATCCTTGACCACAAAAATGGTTATTTGCAAGGTTGAGCTCGACAAATTTCAAAGAAAATCTAACAGCTTTTCATGCATCACGTAGCACATAATAACATGCTCAACATATAAGAATAATCATAAAACAAACATAACATACATGTTGTAGTTCACATAACAACTATAAAGATTGAGTTCCTTACACAATCATCATTCATAGCTCAATCATCATAGTCATAGATTGACTTTCACATTTCATACTTTTGACATATACAATACATCATACACTAAAATTTTAAAGCAGTTCATCATCAAGTTCACATAGCAAAAAAGAACTGAAAGACTTGCCTTTACCGGCGTTTTACCAACACGCTAATACTTCGCGTCCTTGCACAACCTACACTGTATGCGAGATTGATAATAAATAAAATCAATACTCAATCTCATGGTCAAATTTATTCTAAGACCTTACTTTATCTTATTATCCTTTATAATATCTTTATAGACATCTAACTGTGTTTTATATGCAACTCGGTTTTATTTTCATTTTCATCACCACACATACTAGACTATCTCACTTGTAGTTTAATGTTCGTATATCACACCATTTTATTTTACCAATTTTGGTTTCAAAAATGCATATTCAACACATTGTTTACATATTTAATTTTCTTTCATAAATCAAAAATTACCCTTTTCGATTTCTTTCCATTATTATTCTTGTATTATCATCTTTTCATACTTAGATATCTAATATTAGCCATTAGTTAGACACTTTGTATACCAAAGTTTAGAAACACTATTACTTTTAGGCATTTTATCGAGCACGTTATGTGCACACATTAACTTATCTCAACTCTTGATCTTAAATGGTTAATTATGCATAGAATATGATAACACATATCTATATTCATTACATATGTCAAAACATATTTTTAATCATCAAAATATACCATCACCCAAAATCTTAATTCAAACATAATTATAAAACTCATCTTCACAATTTCTTTAACAAAACGTTGTTTTCGTTTTTAACGTATCTCCTTCGTTACATGTCCGTTTTTGTTCCTTCTTATATAGAATTAACCCTTACTCAGTGTACTACAACCTCATCTAGGCCTTAAAGTCAGACCCTTATCCATCTAAACCAGATTCTGCCATTCATCAACTAGTGTAGAAAATTTCATTTTCTGGACATCCTTACTAAACAATTTATTTCGGACATGATCCGGTCCATAAAATGGCTCAATCTCAAGAGTCTAGCTAGTAAACTTCCATATCTACAACTTTGCAGTTTTAAGTTTCTTCAGATTCAAAACACACGAATTTATATGAATTTTTCAAAGTCAGAAACCGTAACAGTTTTGATTTTCTGGACAGATTATTTTCCCTTCGGACCAGCCTTACTAAAATAGACATTGCAAGAAATCTACAAAGAGTTTTCATGTGATTCCACTTTCAGAATATAGCTTACTTCCATATCTTCGATTTGATATAAGGCTCACTTTCTAACTCATTATACCCAAAGAGATATGAATTTCACAAGATATGTCCACAATTACTCAAAACCTACGAATTTTGTTCTTCAAATTTTCTTTCCATTTCATTTTCTTTCTTGAATCCTCTTGTTTGATTCTTGATAATCCAAGATTAAACCAATACAAACAAGATTAAGCATGATCTATTACCCTAGAACATAAATCTACCCAAAAATCAAAGATTAAATAAGAGTTTAGAAGTTACCTTCTTCTAGCTTTTCTTCTTCTTCTTCTTCTAGCTCATCATCTCAATTCCTCTATTTCTCTCTATCTCTCTCAATTTCTCAATACAACTTCTATATAACCATTATCCTACATTATGAAGAACATAAAATATAATTAAAACAAGGAATTTAGATTATAGCCTTATTAGTATGAATTTAAGAGAGAATGAAGATGATGATGATGATGATGATGGGGAGCTTGTTTTGTCTTCTCAAAGCTTTCCTTCTTCTTCTTTTTCTTCCTCTTCTTCTTCTCCTACAACTCTCTAACTAACTCTCTTCTTCTTTCTTTTGTTTGTTTTCTAAAACTAACTTACTAACTTGTAGTATATACATATAATATACAATACTAGTAATATATAATATATGTATGTAACTCCTAGTAATTATTAGATATACTAATTACTAGTTAATACATAGGTTACACCAATTTGAACTTGAAAAGCCTAAGACCATGTTTGGCAAATACTCATTATTTTAATTAATCAATAGCTTAACATCAATCAATCTCATCAAATTGTCGCATAATTATATTTACTTGTTAATTATAATTTTGTGTAACAATCATCACATAACTCATCTAATTTAATTATCTCAATTAAATTAGAACTATAACATAAAATTATTATATTAATTAAATTAAATACTAAATATTCATTTAATTAATCTGCTACACTTAATTACCTTACTCTATAATCAAAACAAAATTTATTTATTTAACTCAATAAATAATTCAATTAAATATTTATATATATTAAAATTAATATATAACATTCTCTTCACATCAATTCACATATTCTACAATATATGACATACACATACTCACACCCAACATATCTCATAAATAATACATTTATTTATAAAATTCTCATTTATAAATTCTAAAAATCTGGGATGTCACATCCTTCCTCCTTATAAGGATTCCGTCCTCGGAATCACCAAACCCCTACCTTACTCGGGTTTTCCTCAAATCTATTCATTGAATAACTTCAACACATTACCTTAATATATGTTTTATATTTTATAGTCTTATAAGTTTTATTTCATAACATTTACTTAGACTCAATTATATTTGAGTATTACATATTCTTTGACCCGTTCATTATCTTTCTCTAATGATCATTACCATATATTATATGATCAAACTCTCGGGATACTACATTCACCCCTTCTTCTAAGAATTTCATCCTCAAAATTTTTATTTATTACTCTTCATTCATTCAATCTAGCAAAGTAGATTTTTACGTCACTACTTCATTCATTCATTGGTTTCTATAACCACTTTCTTTCCACAAACATCATTCTAAAATTATTTAACTTTTTCTATTAAAAGTTTCACATTATTCTTTGATAACTCAAATCCTTCTCACTTCAAAATTTCTTTTCTCACTTATTCAACACATTCATCATTCAGTGTCGTATTCCACGACTTACTTCTTTCTAAGGAATACTTTCCTTTTTCACTTCCATCTTGTAGAATAACAAGAATCCTCCATAATTGTTCAATAATTAGGAAGTAGTATGAATAACTCAGGAATTTAAAAGATTCCAAATCATGCTGAGGGTCACAAGATAATGAACTCTATTTTCTAGGTTTAATAGTGCTTCACCCCCGGTTCTTCACACTTTAAACCCTCTTTGGCAGAATGTTTATCAATCACAAAGAATGAAAACACCCCCGCAAGTACTCTAGGTGATCAACCTATTTTACATGTATTGTATACAAACATTTCAGCGCAAAGTATAAAACTAAGCGCAACCCCTAGTAATAGGGTTGTTCATCTCAGCTTTTCAACATCTGAATCCGCACGATAACAATTTGGTTTGGCATAACTTCTCAAGAAACTCTTGAATTTCATTAACAACTTTCAATATTTATCTAGTTGAATCAAATAGCATAGACCTCTACAACAATTCAGACATCAACCAAAATATACATATACATACATACATATTTATTCTCATATCTCAATGAAATCTGAAAAATCTTTTTATGACGTCATGATACCGCACTGTATTTACAATCCGTTGAGGATTCCGTCATTTGGTGATTTTATCATACTACATCATACCATAGTGGGTTGTCGATCCTTAGATCACATCGAACACTAGGTAATCTGCATTGATGACTCCATCGTTTTTATCATCTTTGCACGAAAGTTACATGATGCATTAATGATATAAAATACATTTTGATATATTGCAAATCATTTTTGTCTAGCCGAAGCAATTAGCATAGACATACGAATAACAATATTGCTGTTAAAACTCATTGGTTCAATCATTTGATCCAATTTTTTTGAAGAAAATAGAAGTGTAAACATCAGCACGAAGTCAATATTTCGAAAGTCTAGCATAGCTAGTAGTATTAGAGTACCTATGCTTTCACCATCAACTCCACTTTCTATAATGATCCATTGCTTAATAGGTCTATCTATTCCTATCATCCACAATACTCCATTTACACTTATCTATACCCAGTTCGTCAAACTTACCACACGTTATGAGTTCAGGAACTTGCCACAATCATATGAGTTTAAGAACTTATCCTAGTAAGACCATAGGCTTCCATTCGCTGAGGGGGTTCAAAAACATACCATATAATTATGAGTCACGAACCTACCATAAGTAAGAGTTTTAAGAACTCTCAATTAACCTTATAATATTCTCTAACTACACTCTACCTATCTGTTATATACATGAGAAAAGAATCACTTTCTCAACAGGCATATAGCAAATAGTGTGACACAAACATTCCAATGATTATCAATGTGATAAATTGAGTGCAAGCACAAAACCGTTGCACATACAAAGGTTTGTACAACTCAGCCATCACATGAGTCCTCAATTGAAATCCCACCTAACTCTATCTTGCTTATAACTTGCTCTTTGCTCGATACGAATTCCTTATATCACATCATCTATAACTCCTCATGAGTTATCTCGTACTATTTCATAGTACTCCATCTTCATAGCATTAAGCTATAATTATTCAAACATTATAGACCATCTTTCTTTTATAACTTAAACAGACCACGTCGTGATCTTATTCTATAATCATCTCCCTTAAAATTCTTTTCTTAACTCGTGATCGTTTTGTTTTACGATCCTCTTTCTTTCTCTTTTTAATCATTTACGACATTATTCGTTATCTTGGCTTTTGGAGTTAGGAAACTCCCACTTCTTATCTTTATAACTCTTAGATTCTTCTTTGAATCTTCTTGTTTATAAAAAAAAAATTCTTCCTTTAAGAATTTCTAACTTCATTTACATCGCTCAAAATTTCATTCGAGTTCTACACTATCATCATACGTATCCATTTCTACACTTGGTACACATCGAGTCTCTAACAGTTTCAATATGGTACGCTGAGTGGTTTCCCACAAACAACCAACAAACTAGGTTCCGAGTTACTAGTTCGTATATACCTCCGCTCTATGAAGGAATCGTTTAGCCCATATACTATACATCAACTACGAAAGAGTACAATTGTACCACTTAGATATAACTCTCTATTCCTAACTTCTTTATCATTCTCTTTTTATAGACATTTTCTATTTATTATCACCTTACATCCTTATTATTGGAGTTGGGTAACCCCACATTCATATTCCTTATAACTTTGCGAGATTCTTTTTTTGAATCCTCTTACGCATGTTTTAATCCCTTCTTTATAATTTTCTTAAATTACTTCTTATTGTTCAAACTATATCTGAGCTTATTCTTTCTTTATCTTCACATTCCTTCTCTAAGGTTATAGCCTACGATACTCCTACCTAAGTTTTATAACCTACAACTTTGATACCAACTGTAACGACCCCAAAATTCATACAATTTAATTATTAACTTCGGTCATTAATAACACATCTACCTTCTGATTTTACATCATTATTCATTGTTAAACATTATATAATATGGAATAATTTAAACTTTTATGTCTTCTTACTTTAATTCCCTAAATCAAAACATTTATCATCTACATGTCTTTGAATCAATCTTATTTTATGATTCACTTTATCACTGTTATTATATAAAATTTTACATTTCAATCTGATAACCTTTACATATCAGATAACTCTAACTTTAGCTTTACAACTCAACATAAAACATTTACTACATCTCATGAATCTTAATCATGATATAAAGAAATAACAACTTTAGTTAAAATATTAATCTCCGTGTATTATTTCTGATCCACGTCATTCAAGTAGCACACAGTGTTACCTTCAATCCTTGACTTGCAAAAATGGTTATTTGCAAGGTTGAGCTTGACAGCCCAACAAAATCTAACAGTTTTCATGCATCACGTAGCACATAATAACATGCTCAACATATAAGAATAATCATAAAACAAACATAGCATACATGTTGTAGTTCACATAACAACTATAAAGATTGAGTTCCTTACTCAATCATCATTCATAGCTCAATCATCATAGTCATAGATTGACTTTCACATTTCATACTTTTGACATATACAATACATCATACACTAAAATTTTAAAGCAGTTCATCATCAAGTTCAAATAGCAAAAAGGAACTGAAAGACTTGCCTTTATCGGCATTTTACCAACACGCTAATACATCGCGTCCTTGCACAACCTACACTATATGCGAGATTGATAATAAATAAAATCAATACTCAATCTCATGGTCAAATTTATTCTAAGACCTTACTTTATCTTATTATCCTTTATAATATCTTTATAGACATCTAACTGTGTTTTATATGCAACTCGGTTTTATTTTCATTTTCATCACCACACATGCTAGACTATCTCACTTGTAGTTTAATGTTTGTATATCACACCATTTTATTTTACCAATTTGGTTTCAAAAATGCATATTCAACACATTGTTTACATGTTTAATTTTCCTTCATAAATCAAAAATTACCCTTTTCGATTTCTTTCCATTATTATTCGTGTATTATCATCTTTTCATACTTAGATATCTAATGTTAGCCATTAGTTAGACACTTTGTATACCAAAGTTTAGAAACACTATTACTTTTAGGCATTTTATCGAGCACGTTATGTGCACACATTAACTTATCTCAACTCTTGATCTTAAATGGTTAATTATGCATAGAATATGATAACACATATCTATATTCATTACATATGTCAAAACATATTTTTAATCATCAAAATATACCATCACCCAAAATCTTAATTCAAACATAATTATAAAACTCATCTTCACAATTTTTTTAACAAAACGTTGTTTTCGTTTTTAACGTATCTCCTTCGTTATATGTCCGTTTTTGTTTCTTATTATATAGAATTAACCCTTACTCAGTGTACTACAACCTCATCTAGGCCTTAAAGTTAGACCCTTATCCATCTAAACCAGATTCTGCAATTCATCAACTAGTGTAGAAAATTTCATTTTCTAGATATCCTTACTAAACAATTTATTTCGGACATGATCCGGTCCATAAAATGGCTCAATCACACGAGTCTAGCTAGTAAACTTCCATATCTACAACTTTGCAGTTTTAGGTTTCTTCAGATTCAAAACACACGAATTTATATGAATTTTTCAAAGTCAGAAACCGTAACTGTTTTGATTTTCTAGACATATTATTTTCCCTTCGCACCAGCCTTACTAAAACAGACATTGCAAGAAATCTACAAAGAGTTTTCATGTGATTCCACTTTCAGAATATAGCCTACTTCCATATCTTTGATTTGATATAAGGCTCACTTTCTAACTCATTATACCCAAAGAGATATGAATTTCACAAGATATATCCACAATTACTCAAACCCTACGAATTTTGTTCTTCAAATTTTCTTTCTTGAATCCTCTTGTTTCATTCTTGATAATCCAAGATTAAACCAATACAAACAAGATTAAGCATGATCTATTACCCTAGAACATAAATCTACCCAAAAATTAAAGATTAAATAAGACTTTAGAAGTTACCTTCTTCTAGCTTTTTATTCTTCTTCTTCTAGCTCATCTAATTTCCTCTATTTCTCTCTATCTCTCTCAATTTCTCAATACAACTTCTATATAACAATTATCCTACATTATGAAGAACATAAAAATATAATTAAAACAAGAAATTTAGATTATAGCCTTATTAGTATGAATTTAAGAGAGAGATGAAGATGATGATGATGATGATGGGGCTTGTTTTGTCTTCTCAAAACTTTCTCTTCTTCTTTTTCTTCCTCTTCTTCTTCTCCTACAACTCTCTCTAACTCTCTTCTTCTTTCTTTTGTTTGTTTTCTAAAACTAACTTACTAACTTGTAGTATATACATATAATATACAATACTAGTAATATATAATATATGTAACTCCTAGTAATTATTAGATATACTAATTACTAGTTAATACATAGGTTACACCAACTTGAATTTGAAAAGCCTAAGACCATGTTTGGCAAATACTCATTATTTTAATTAATCAATAGCTTAACATCAATCAATCTCATCAAATTGTCACATAATTATATTTACTTGTTAATTATAATTTCGTGTAACACTCATCACATAACTCATCTAATTTAATTATCTCAATTAAATTAGAACTATAACATAAAATTATTATATTAATTAAATTAAATACTAAATATTCATTTAATTAATCTGCTACATTAATTACCTTACTCTATAATCAAAACAAAATTTATTTATTTAACTCGATAAATAATTCAATTAAATATTTATATTTATTAAAATTAATATATAACATTCTCTTCACATCAATTCACATATTCTACAATATATGACATACACATACTCACACCCGCCATATCTCATAAATAATACTTTTATTTATAAAATTCTCATTTATAAATTCTAAAAATCTGGGTTGTCACAGGATCAACTGGCCGCCGCACCTTCAGGGGACTTCAAACCCTTAGAAACGTACTTCCCCGATGAAGGGGTAATGGTAGTTCAGCAACACCATCAGTACGATACATCCCATACATGGAAAATGTATTTCGATGGAGCTGTTAATATGGAAGGTTCTAGAGTTGGAGCAGTTCTAGTATCCGGTACGGGGGAGCAGTATCTCGTCGACGTCAAATTATAGTTTGTTAGCACCAACAACACAGCTGAGTATGAAGGTTGTATCATGGGGCTAAAACTTGCCCGTTCAATGGGCATCAGGCGGTTACCTGTCTTTGGGGATTCGGAGTTGGTAGTCAAACAATCCATGGGAATCTATAAAACCTAAGAGCTACATTTGATGCCTTACCATCGGCAAGTTTTACAAATGGCTTCTGAGTTCGAAGAGATCTCCTTTCTATACATTCCACGTAATATGAATGACTTTGCAGACACATTAGCAACTTTGGCCTCCTTGATTCACATGCCTGACAAGGAACACATGCCAAGCGTCATATTTTCCCTGCAAAAGGCACCAGCCTATATGACCATTGTTGGAGAAGTATTGGAAGAGCTACCTCTCATCCAGCATCCTTGGTATCAGCACATCGAGGAGTACTTACAAGATGGATCTACACACCAGCTGAGGCGAGCCCGACTGAAAAAAGGCGGATCCATCGACTTGCTATGAAATTCTACCTGAGCGGAGATGTACTCTACAAAAGAGATGCAAGACTAGGTCTCCTCAGATGTCTGGACTAGGACAAAGCTCAAAGGCTCATGGATGAGATCTATGGTGGAGTATGTGGCCCACACATGAGTGGCCCCCTACTTGTTTAGAAGATCCTCAGGACAGGACATTACTGGCTCTCCTTCAAAGCTGATTGTGATGATCACGTCAAGAGGTGCTATCAATGCCAAATTCATGGGAATGCTATCCAAGCCCCTCCGAGGGAGCTCTACAATATGAGTTCACCTTGGCCCTTCTCAATGAAGGGAATGGACGTGATCGGTCCTGTCGAGCCCAAAGCCGGTAATGGACATCACTTTATATTCACCAAGATCGACTACTTCACCAAATGGGTAGAAGCAAACTCTTTCCCTAGGGTTACCAAATAAGTCATCATTGCTTCATAAGAAACAATGTCATTTGTCGATATGGACAACCATAGGTAATTGTATCAGACAATGCTAATAACCTCAACAACAAAATGATGGAGGAGTTGTGCAGCAAATTCAATATCAAATACCTTAACTTCGTCATCTACCGTCCAAAGATGAATGGTATTGTTGAAGAAGCTAACAAAAACATCAAGAAGATCATGCAAAAGATGTCCGCCAACCACAAAGGATGGTTAGACTTATTTCCTCTTACTCTATTAGCCTATAGAACATCAATGCGGACTTCCACTAGGGCAACCCCCTACGCATTAACCTATTGGATGGAAGCAGTGCTCCCCGCAGAAGTAGAAATGGAATCCTTCAGAGTGTTGATAGATGCTCAGCTGGATGAAGACCAATGGGTACAAGACATATATCACCAATTGTCTCTAATAGACGAAAGGTGAACCGCGGCTATCTTCCATGGTCAGTTATATCAACAAAGGATCACCGGATCCTACAACAGAAAAAACCGGCTACGGTAGTTTAAACAACATGACTTGGTTTTAAAGAAGATCATTGACAATCAAGATCAGTCCAAGGGAAAATTCACCCCTAACTGGGAAGGCCCGTTTGTTGTCAAGGAGATATTGACAAGAGGCGCTCTCAGATTATAGGAAATGGATGGCGATTAATTTCCATAACTCATTAACTCGGACGCCGTGAAACGGTACTATGTATGAAGTTACCATCAAGCAAATATCCTAGTGTTGGATCATCAGATCACCAGTTATTCTGGTTCTTTAACCCTTCACTACATACAACTCTTTTCCATACTTTGCCCCCACAGGGAAACATACTCTTCAAGCCAGCAGCCTGGCTTCACTTCGTTCATATAACTTCGGTTATCCCACTAGGGATTGAACCTTTCACACTGGCAGTTTGTCCCAAACATGGGATAATACTTTTTCACACCTGCAGTTTATCCTGAACTTAGGATCAAACTTTCTTTTTCCCCGCAATCTGTCCTGCATATGGGATCAAGTTTTTTGGCTACAAATCGTCTTGAGGGGAGAACTACGTCGACCTGATCTCCTTGATACACGTGAGTACGTAGGCAACCTTTTTATATGGCCTGGTCGCAATAAAACAAAAACAACAAAAACATTTCTACACCCTTCTCATTACAAAAACAAAAACATTACTACACCCTTTCTGTCACAAACAACGTTGAACCTCTTACAACAGGTTCGAACTACGCAGACCTGACCTCCTCTTCAATAGAAGTACATAGGAAGCCATTTATGGTTCGGTTTCACCCCCTCCCAAAACACAAACACTTGTAAATGGTACTGGGATCATCCTTCAATCAATCACATTTCATCGGCTTCAGACCAAAGGGATGGAATTATCTTAACTCCTCCTAAATAGGAGATTCAGTGACCATCTAAGCTGCGGTTGTGCCTCAAAGAGCAATATCAATCCATAAGAAATGGAATTAACTAGGCTCCTCCTAAATAGGAGTACTGGCGACCATCTGTGGTATGGTCAATATCAGAGAAGAAAGCCACACTCCTCTCCACATTTTCATACAGAAACCAGTCCCAAGACACCAAAGATGGTAGGGATACACACAGATCAATGATCCATTCTGAATTGTCCAGAGATAAATCAATGTCCATGTGAGGTCCCCGAATCCGGATACTTGAAACCCGAACTCGGTACATCACGATACCATTTCTATGAGCGGAATAATACTAATAATAATAACAATAATATAAAACTTAACTTAAGTTTACATATACATCGAGTCATTCTCCCAAATGCGTAACCTTTAAACATTCATTACATGTCATAATATATATATATATATATATATATATATATATATATATATCATAGTCTTCATAATCTAAACTATTACAAACACCGCTTGCAATTCTTATTTGGTTAGCTTTCCTTTTCCTTTGTCTCTCTATTTGAACTTTACGGTCCTTCACATTTAATCGAAAACATTTAAATTAAGCAAGGATGAGCATTTGAGTGCCCAAAAGTATTATATATATATAAAATTTGAAGAATTTAAATGTTTTCTTTATAATATCTTCTACAACTAGTCATGAGTTGTGAAGTAATCTGTACAATAATAATTCATAACAACCCTCTTTCAAACTTTTGAAACTACGTATTGACCGTATATATGGGGTTTACGTGACATACCATGAACATTGTTTTTCATTTTCAAAAGGTTTAAGCAAGTTCATCCATGGCCGTCATGACTTACTGGCACGGAGGTGATCGGCCTGTTGTACCTGTATTGATCAATACTACATGTATATGAGCGATGTTATCGTTATCTGTCACTTTGGCGCATAAAATTTTCCCATTTTCGGGATGTTCATATCTGTCGGTGTTCATAACAAAGGTCTTATATAATTCAACATATATGTATATCAAATGTGTATCAACATGCGAGTGGTTCTTTCCACATGTCTTGCCTCGAACTTCCTGCTTTTCACTCCTCTTGCTTCACTTCGCAGCGTTTCAAAGTAGTTTCCCTTTCTTTTCCATCGGCCTCCCTGCTTCCACTACTAATTCTCACCTTCTCGGCTCCCTCGACCTTGCCTTGTTTTCCTTTCCTTGTTGTGAGGCTCATAGCCTCACTCCTTCCTCGGCAATTATCGCCTTCTCCATGAGTCTTGCAAATGTTGGGATCTGCAACACTTGCCACCTTATTATAGAGCGAGGTTTTAATCCCGGCTCAAATCTCCTCGCCCTTCCTAGCCTCCGTATCGACTTGATGCGGAGCAAACCTAACTAATTCATTAAATTTGGCGGCATATTCCGCCACCGACATATCCCTTGCTTCAACTCCGAAATTTTACCTCCATTCTAGCACTGCGCTTACTAGTTTGAAAAATAATTCTCGAAAAATAAGGTCTTAAATCTATCCCATGTTACCACACCGCCTGCCTCGCTCACTGATTCGCTTCCCACCGAAATTTGCCTCACCCTTCATCATGTAGGTGGCAAAGAGGTCTTTGCCCCTCACTACCCTAGCTATTAAACGCCTTCTCAATTTCCCTAACCCAAGTTTGGGCTTCTACGAGGTCAATTGTACCTTTGAATTCCGTGGTCCTCTGACCTTTAAAGTCTTTAAAATTAAGCAAGTGATTATCTGGCTGGTTCCCTTGTTGCATGGCCTGAGCTACCATATTCGCGAACTGCTGCATTGGGTCCGCTTGTTGTTGTCCTTCAACGTTGTTGACAGACTCTTCTGCCCTCTGATTTCGAGTTTGACGTCTTGGCGGCATTATCTGGTTAAATAAAAACCATAAATTAACTTACATTCTAAACCTTATCATATAAGTTTAAACTTATTAAACTTGTCTCATAACTCAAACTTTGATTCATATTCATTCATTGCTTTCAAAATATTTTACATGTCACAGCACATAGTGCTTTAAACATCAGTCATCCCATTGTGACTACAAAAGTCGGGATTTACTTCACCGCTTGTACAAAAGTTTTATAATAATGCATTACACAGACATACTAAACACACATATTATATTAAACATGTTTACACAACCTAACCTATACTACCTATTCACTACGCCTTCTTCCTTGGACAGCTTTTCGCCTGATGATCCTTTTTTCCACAAACAAAACATGTTCCCCGTTTATAGTCAGGACAATACAGAGTGGTATGCCCTTCATAACCGCTAAGATAACATATTCTTTTCCATTTCTTCTTCCCCGGTTTTCCTAAATCATGGTCTTCTACCTTCCTTTTTCCTTTATCTCTCGGAGTCGCATTACGAAGTGTTGCTTGAGGCTCCCATCTGATTGATTTTGAGTTTAAGCTTATCCTGCTCTTCCATTGTTTCTATTAATGCTTGACACAACTGACTATTAAGCAGTTTTTCTGTCTTCCACAACCCTTCTAGAGAAGATACCTTGTTCCTCAATTCTTGCATCTCCAATGATGCTTGATTAGCTTCGACTTTAGGGTGCGAATAACTATCTCATTAAATCCACTATTTAGGATCAGGTACTATGTTTTCCACGATAACCACCTAAATGCGAGTTTGTTTCATTGTGAGCTTCTATTTTTCGCTATTGGCTTCGATAGTAGCTCCTTCTTTACAATCCGTGGATATCCTAATCCTTTTCACGACATCTACACACAAAGATTATCTGATTAGCATATATTATATACACATAGTCGAATAATAGTTTTGTATGAATTATCTTTTATTTTGTTTGGCGATGAATTTATTCAATTCATCTCTTTTTAAACTCTATATGAGTTATTTATATTTTCAACGTTTCCCTACATTTCTAAGTTATAGCCTAGGTCTAACCCACCTAAGGTTTCTAACCCTATAGCTCTGATACCGTTCTTCGAGGTCCCGAATCCTGATACTTGAAACCCTAACTTCGGTACATCACGATACCATTTCTATGAAGCGGAATAATACTAATAATAATAACAATAATATAAAACTTAACTTAAGTTTACATATACATCGAGTCATTCTCCCAACTCGTAACCTTTAAACATTCATTACATGTCATAATATATATATATATATATATATATATAGTCTTAGTCTTCATAATCTAAATTCTAAACAAACACTACGATTCTTATTTGGTTAGCTTTCCTTTTCCTTTGTCTCGGCTTTGAACTTTACGGTCCTTCACATTAGGCGAAAAACATTTAAATTAAGCGAGGGATGAGCATTTGAGTGCCAGCCAATTATATATATATATATATATAAATTGAAAGAATTTAAATGTTTTCTTTATAATATCTTCTACAACTAGTCGATGTAGTTTTGAAGTAATCTGTACCAATAATAATTCATAACAACCCTCTTTCAAACTTTTGAAACTACATATTGGTTGTATATGGGGTTTACATGACATACCATGAACATTGTTTTCATTTTCAAAAAGGTTTAAGCGAAGTTCATCATGTGTATGTCATGACTTACAGACGCGGAGGGTGATCGGCCTGTTGTACCTGTATTGATCAATACTACATGTACATGAGCGATGTTATCGTTAAACTCTGTCACTTGCCAGTAGCATAAAATTTTCCCATTTTCGGGATGTTCATATCATCATCGGGTTGTTCATAACAAAGGTCTTATATAATTCAACATATATGTATATCAAATGTGTATCAACATGCGATGAAAAACAATGATTGTCCAAGTGGGGACACTTGTATAATCATTTATAGCAATTAACGAAGCGAGAATATATTTATCAAGATTATCATATACTAGCGTGTTGATAATCAATGGGCATATATAATATAGGCAACAATGCATACAATAATAACAATAATTACGAACTTCTCACTTACATCCATTGCATAAAGAAAATGCAAAGTTAGGATACTTTTAATCTTGTGCTTCTTATTCTCGACTTAGTTTTATCTTTTCTATCACAACCTATCATTAATCAAATCATTTCTTGATTAGTATAACATAACGTATATATATAACTATTGCTTTTCATTGCGATTGACACATTCCCTATTCACATTATCATACAACTTAACAACCATTGAATCACAAATAAACAATTAACTAACTTAATTTCTAAGTCCAGGATCAATTTACGAAACATAGGATTCTGAAAGCGACTTTTTCGAATAATTATCGGTCTAAGACTCTAAACCGTAGTTCAATATCCATTTGGATAACTTAAACATTAGTCACACTATTTTTTTTCATGGCCTTATAATAATTATTAAATAATTATTATCATTTATTATAATTTTTGAAATATCGAAATCATTATTAAATGATTTAAATATTAAACAATTCTATTATCATTAATATTTAATTAGTATTAAACTATTAATGAAACCATTGCCAAAATATTAAAGTTATGTATAATAACTCAAAATATTTTTAAAGTATTTATAACACCTTTAAATGATTTTTAAAATATTTAAAATCATTATTAAATAATTACCATTAATATTTAAATATTAATGAACTATTTATCAAATATTAAAAGTCAATAATTATAACTTAAAATATTTTTAAATCATTAATATCCTTTTTAAATGATTTTAAATAAATAAAACCATTTTAAACTATTTATTTAATATAATTATTAAATAAATTTAATATCATTAATCATTAAATAAATATCATTAATATTAAATTATTAATGAAATTATTCTTTAAATATTAAAGTTATATTTTATAACTTAAAATATCTTTAAACACTTTATTTTATTTAAAATGATTATTATAATAATAAAATCATTTTTAAACTAAATTATTTAATATAATTATTAAATAACTTTATTATCATTAATCATAATTAATTAATGAAATTTACCTTTAAATATTAAAAGTTATATTTTATAACTTAAAATATTTTTAAATACCTTATTATTATTTAAAATGATTTTTAATATAATAAAATCATTTTTAATTCATTTATTTATTTTATTTAATAAATAACTTAATTATCATTAATATAAATTTATTAATGAAAATTATCACATAATATTAAAAGTTATCAAAAATAACTTAAATTATTTTCTTATATCATAATATAATTTTAAATGATTTTTCATGAATTAAAATCATTTTAAATAATTTATTTAATATTATAATTAAATAAATTAATTACTTTTAATATTCAAAAATATTAAATATTTATGAAATTTATTTAAAATAATTAAAAACTAATTTTAAATTTAAAATAATTTTTAATAATTTATTTTGTATTTTAATAATTTAAAACTAATTTTCTATAATTATTAATTAATTTAGAAAAATATTAATACATGCATAATTAAAGGCCACTATAGCGACAGGCAAAATCATATAGGTGTTCTTCATGTTCATACTTAAACCCAGGATCTCTTAAGGCGCGATTCTTGAGAGTGGCCATGTTTGACCCACTTTAATTCTCGTGTGTATTGTGTTTTGAGAATTACAAAAGCTAGATTTTGTAGACAAAGTTCAAGACTACATGTTCTAATAGACCACATGATCTAACAACCTAACATAAGCTAGATCTAAAAGCGTTCCAAGATCTTTGTCGAGTTGTTCTTCATTTTACAGGTTGCCCGAAATGAAGAAACGATTCAATGTTCCACTTTAGATCGATTATAACGTCTGACAACATGAAGCTGTTCTTGTGATATAAAGGGTTCGAGTTGTAGCTAGCATGCAAGAGAGTAGATCTATTACATAAAATACAACTAACATGAACCGAGAATCCAAAAGTTATGACTCGGTCGAACCATGTCGGTCGACATGTTCATATATTTTACAGGTTACCCGGAAAAGCGGAGAACAAGCTTCGACCTTGCTAGTTTAATGATCCATAAAATCCAACCCATTTACGAAATAAGTGATATTAAGGCATGATGATGTAGTCTAACAAACATACTACAACTTAGATACAAGAACCATAACGATACATCAAACCTTTGTCGATTCGAGCCATTTAAAAACTTGTCGAGCTTTAGGGGCTCATTACGGGTTACCCGAAATGGCCCGATCGATGTTAATCGGCGACCTTTGGCCAAGTTATAACTTATAATCTACAAGCGATCTAGGTGCGATTCTTGATCCGGAGCAAAGATCTCATAACCGACTACCATATTCAACACTTATAACACAAAAATCAAACACCTACTGAGATCTACACGACGACATTCGTTGTTAGGCCGCCTCCTTTAAAAATTCCATTTTGAAAATCTTTAATTTGAGCACTTTAATGTTATGGACTTGATAAATACCAACCCGGATCATCATAATATCTTATAAACAACATATTCTAACACCCAAACATAACATCTAACAACAAAAAAATTGGATGACTTTTGAATTAGGGTTTCATACCTTTTATGCTCAATTCTTGATTTTGTGTTCTTTGTTTTGGTATGGGATTTAGTGGGGCTTGAATAATGGAGTGCGATATACTCAACAAATTTGGGAGGTTTTAGTAAGAGGAACTCTTGGTTGAGTTTTATGCAAAATAGCTATCCAAAATGGATTTTCTCTCTCTTACTCCTTTTATATAGACATCTTTAGATTCATGAATGAAATTTGGAAAAATGGCCGATTCTTTGTCATCTTAGAGTCGATGGAGTTGTTAGTTTTGGTGAACAACTTCACCAATTTTTCAAAACCTATTGCTAGCTTCTTTAATGCTAAGAGGGTATAATGGTCGTTTTGATAAATCAATTTTAAATGGCAAAATGAACTTACCAAACCCTTAGGGTTTAGGGTTTGATTTAGGGTTTAGGGTTTGAGCGATTTGGATTTTATAAGTAAACAAAAATCTAGGATTTCCAATTTAGGGTTTGCACACAAAAAAATTAAATAAATAAAATTAAATACTTTTAGTTTCTAAAATTTTGAAAAATAAATTTGTTAATTAAATTAAGTTTGTAATTACATGAACATTAGGGTTTATTACCCTTAATCATAATGAACGTTGCTAATAAAGCAATTAGGGTTTAAAATATCGATAATTACGGTTTCTAGAAATACAATTAGGGTTTCTAGAAATTAAATTAGGGTTTTAGGTTTTAGGGTTTTAATTTACTAATTACATTTATTTTAATTAGCAATTAAAGTCTATCACAAGTGTTATTAATCAACGTAACACAATTCTTGATGGATCAAACCTCCGGTTTAGGTTTTTTAGGATTAGGGTTTCTAATATTGGAAATTAGGGTTTAACATTATTAGGGTTTCGAATTTTAATTAGGGTTTACCTAATTAATACATTAATATACGACATAATTAATATTACATACTTATAAAACAATCTCATACTCTAATTTGGATCTCAAATTAGGGTTTAACATTATTAGGGTTTGGGTCAAAATACAAGTAATTGACCAACCATTATCAATCTGGACATCTGGTACATATTCATAACATTTGAAAATCAAAAATATATACGTAATATTATATTATTATTCTAATACCTTGACAATAAATCCAAAATTAGGGTTTGGATTCTATATCTGATTATTCTTTCATATCTATCCTTAATAATTAAGGTAAAATAATTAACTTAATAATCATACAAAAATTCATATAATAATATAATGATTATATTTATTCAAAAAAATCACTTCATATATTATTTAAATAATATATGATTATATATTCATGGAAAATAAATAAAAAACATTTTTATCTTAAAATTAATTATTATAAAAATATACTTTATAATAATCAATAATTCTAAAATAAATTTACTTGAAAATATTCATGTAATAAATATATTTTTATTTACCACATAAATACATATACACATAATCTTGTACAAATCCTCATCCTTAAACAAAAAAAAAAAAAAAAAAAATTATCATAAAATTTAAGATTTATTTATATAGAAAATATCGGGTTGTCACATTCACCTCCTTATAAGGATTAGTCCCGGAATCACCACTTAAAAACTTCTACACATAAGCGGGTTCATAGCATACACGATCTTGTGAAATAGATCTCGATTAACTTTAATCGAGCCGATCTTTAATTAATCACATTAAGCTTGTCTTTACGATTAAGCGGAAATTTGATTTCTAAAAGAACTCAAATTTCTCCTCTCAAATTTCTTTATAAAATAATTTACTATAAATAGAAAAATTCTAATTACGCAAATAAAAGTTATTGAATATTACACAGGCTGCATTGCCGGTTTTGCCACCGTGTCTTGAGCCGTCATGTTGAAGACCCTTGATGTTGACTTTGTTGGTTTGTTCGATGATGTCGGTCCAGTGATTGCTAATGTTCCACTACCCTTACCAATATTCACACTACCGACCTCTCTACCCTCCTGTTGGACAATCCTTAACCCTATGCTCCAACGATCCACAAATAAAACAACCACTTTCATTCATTCTAGGATTTGGGCGGTTGGGAGAGATGTGACCCTCTGCCTTGCACTTATAACACACAAATTTTCCTTTCAAACATTCTCCGGAGTGGTTCTTTCCACATGTCTTGCCTTTGAACTTCCTTGCTTTTTTCACTCCTCTTGCTTCACTGACGTTTCCAAAGTAGTTTCCTTTCTTTTCCATCGGCCTCCTGCTTCCCACTACTAATTCTCACCTTCTCGGCTCCTCGACCTTGCCCTTGTTTTTCCTTTCCTTGTTGTAGAGGCTCATAGCCTCACTCCTTCTCGGCAATTATCGCCTTCTCCATGAGTCTTTGCAAATGTTGGGATCTGCAACCTTTGCCACCTTATTATAGAGCGAGGTTTTAATCCCGGCTCAAATCTCCTCGCCTTCCCAGCCTCCGTATCGACTTGATGCGGGCAAACCTAACTAATTCATTAAATTTAGCGGCATATTCATACTTAAGACATATCCTTGCTTGACTCCGGAAATTTTACCTCCATTCTAGCTTTGCGTCTTAGTGAAAAATAATTCTCGAAAAATAAGGTCTTAAATCTATCCCATGTTACCACACACCGCTCCCCTTCTCTCACACGATTAAACTTCCCACGGAAATTTGCCTCACCCTTCATCATGTAGGTGGCAAAAGAGGTCTTTGCCCCTCGGCTACCCTAGCTATTACAAGCGCCTTCTCAATTTCCCTAACCCAAGTTTGGGCTTCTACGAGGTCAGTTGTACCTTTGAATTAAGCGGTCCTCTGACCTTAAAGTCTTTAAAATTAAGCCAAGTGATTATCCGGTTTGATTCCCTTGTTGCATGGCTTTGAGCTACCATATTCATGACTTGCATTGCATTAAATTATTGTTGTTGTCCTTCAACGTTGTTGTGAGACTCTTACGCCCTCGATTTGAGTTTGGCGTCTTGGCGGCATTATACGGTTAAATAAAACCATAAATTAACTTACATTCTAAACCTTATCATATAAGTTTAAACTTATTAAACTTGTCTCATAACTCAAACTTTGATTCATATTCATTCATTGCTTTCAAAATATTTTACATATCACGACACATAGTGTGCTTTAAACATCGATCGTCCCATTGTGACTACAAAAGTGGGATTTACTTCACTTGCTTGTACAAAAGTTTTATAAGGTCCCGAAATCCGGATACTTGAAACCCGAACTCGGTACATCACGATACCATTTCTATGAAGCGGAATAATACTAATAATAATAACAATAATATAAAACTTAACTTAAGTTTACATATACATCAGTCATTCTCCCAATCGTAACCTTTAAACATTCATTACATTCATAATATATATATATATATATATATATATATATATATATAGTCTTCATAATCTAATAAAACTATTACAAATCTTCTACCATGATTCTTATTTGGTTAGCTTTCCTTTTCCTTTGTCTCGGCACGAAACTTTACGGTCCTTCACATAAGTGAAAACATTTAAATTAAGCGAGGATGAGCATTTGAGTGCCAACAAGTATTATATATATATATATATAAATTTGAAAGAATTTAAATGTTTTCTTTATAATATCTTCTACTGACTAGTCGATGGTTGTGAAGTAATCTATACCAATAATAATTCATAACAACCCTCTTTCAAACTTTTGAAACTACGTATTATTTATATATGGGGTTTACATGACATACCATGAACATTGTTTTCATTTTTGAAAAGGTTTAAGCGAAAATTCATCACATGGCAAATCATGACTTACACAGACGCGGGAGGGTGATCGGCCTGTTGTACCTGTGTTGATCAATACTACATTTACATGAGCGATGTTATCGTTAAACTCTGTCACTTGCCAGTAGCATAAAATTTTCCCATTTTGGGATGTTCATATCTGTCGGGTTTTCATAACAAAGGTCTTATATAATTCAACATATATGTATATCAAAGGGTGTATCGACATGCGATGAAAAACAATGATGATTGTCCAAGTGGGGACACTTGTATAATCATTTATAGAAATGTGAAAGAGAATATATTTATCAAGAATTATCATATACTAGCATGTTGATAATCAATGGGCATATATAATATAAACAACTTAACAATGCATACAATAATAACAATAATTACGAACTTCTCATACATCCCATTGCATAAAGAAAATGCAAAGTTAGGATACTTGCACGATCTTGGCTGCTTACTATTCTCAACTTAGTTTTATCTTTTATGAAATCACTATCATTAATCGGATCATTTCTTGATTAGTATAACATAACGTAACACATATAACTTTGCTTTTATTGATTCCTATTCACATTATCACACATTTTAACAATCACACTCATAATCAAACATCAACACCTTTAACAACCATTGAATCACAACAACCATTGAATCATTAAACACATATCTATTAAATTATCTAAGTCAGGATCAATTTACGAAACATATCGGTCTCTGCAAACTGACTTTTCGAGTAATTATCGAGTCTAAGACTCTAAACCGTAGTAGTTCAATATCCATTTGGATAACTTAAACATTAGTCACACTATTTTTTTTGGCCTTATAATAATTATTAAATAATTATTATCATTTATCATAATTTTTGAAATATCGAATCATTATTAAATGATTTAAATATTAAACAATTCTATTATCATTAATATTTAATTAGTATTAAACTATTAATGAAACCATTGCCAAAATATTAAAGTTATGTATAATAACTCAAAATATTTTTAAAGTATTTATAATACCCTTAAATGATTTTTAAAATATTTAAAATCATTATTAAATAATTACCATTAATATTTAAATATTAATGAACTATTTATCAAATATTAAAAGTCAATAATTATAACTTAAAATATTTTTAAATCATTAATATCCTTTTTAAATGATTTTTAAATAAATAAAACCATTTTTAAACTATTTATTTAATATAATTATTAAATAAATTTAATATCATTAATCATTAAATAAATATCATTAATATTAAATTATTAATGAAATTATTCTTTAAATATTAAAAGTTATATTTTATAACTTAAAATATCTTTAAACACTTTATTTTATTTAAAATGATTATTATAATAATAAAATCATTTTTAAACTAAATTATTTAATATAATTATTAAATAACTTTATTATCATTAATCATAATTAATTAATGAAATTTACCTTTAAATATTAAAAGTTATATTTTATAACTTAAAATATTTTAAATACCTTATTATTATTTAAAATGATTTTTAATATAATAAAATCATTTTTAATTCATTTATTTAATTCATTTAATAAATAACTTAATTATCATTAATATTCATTTATTAATGAAAATTATCAAATAATATTAAAAGTTATCAAAATAACTTAAAATATTTTCTTATATCATAATATAATTTTAAATGATTTTTCATGAATTAAAATCATTTTTAAATAATTTATTTAATATTATAATTAAATAAATTAATTACTTTTAATATTCAAAAATATTAAATATTTATGAAATATATTTAAAATAATTAAAATATAATTTTAGAATTTAAAATAATTTTTAATAATTTATTTTGTATTTTAATAATTTAAAACTAATTTTCTATAATTATTAATTAATTTAGGAAAATAATAATACATGCATCATTAAAAGGCCACTATAGCGACAGGCAGCCAATCATATAAATTGTTCTTCATGTTCATACTTAAACCCAGAGATCTTAATAGGCGATTCTTAGAGTGGCCGTATTTGACCCTTTAATTCTCTACGTGTGTATTGTGTTTTTTCGAAATTACAAAAGCTAGATTTTGTAGACAAAGTTCAAGACTACATGTTCTAATAAACAACATGATCAAACAACCTAACATAAGCTAGATCTAAAGCGTTCCAAGATCTTTGTCGGTAGTGTTCTTCATTTTACAGGTTGCCCGAAATGAAGAAACGATTCAATGTTCCACTGATCGACTATAACGTCTGACACATGAAGCTATTCTTGTGATATAAAGGGTTGAGGTTGTAGCTAGCATGCAAGAGAGTAGATCTATTACATAAAATACAACTAACATGAGCGAGAATCCAAAAGTTACGACTTGGTCGAACCATGTCGATCGACGTGTTCATATATTTTACGGGTTACCCGGAAAAGCGGAGAACATCTTTCGACCTTGCTAGTTGACCTTCCATCCAAAATCAACCCATTTACTGAAATAAGTGATATTAAGGCATGATGATGTAGTCTAACAAACATACTACAACTTAGATCTGAGAACCATAAACGATACATCAAACCCCAGCATCGAGATCAGAGCCATTTAAAAACTTGTCGAGCTTTACGGGCTCATTACAGGTTACCGAAATGGCCCGATCGATGTCGATCGGCGACCTTTGGCCTTAAATAACTTATAATCTACAAGCGATCTAGAGTGCGATTCTTGATCCGAGCAAAGATCTCATAACAAACTACTATATTCAACACTTATAACACACAAAATCAAACACCTACAATCTGATCTACTGCGACGACATTTGATGTCGGGGCGCCTCCTTTAAAAAATTTCGAGTTTTGAAAATCTTTAATTTGAGCACTTTAATGTTATGGATTTGATAAATACCAACCCGGATCATCATAATATCTTATAAACAACATATTCTAACACCCAAACATAACATCTAACAATAAAAAAATTGGGCCGATTTTTGAATTAGGGTTTCATACCTTTTATGCTCAATTCTTGATTTACGGCTTTTGATTTGTTGTTGTTGGATTTAAATGGGGCTTGATAATGGAGTGATATACTATATATTTTTTTTGGGTTTTAGGGGCTTGAGAGTTCTTGGTTGAGTGTTGGACAATTTTAGGTTAGTAAAATCTTACTTTCTCTCTCTTGATCCTTATATATACCCATAATCTAGATGCATGAATGGGTGATCTAAAAGCTTGATTCTTTGTCAATTTAAATGCATAATGAGTTGTTGGGGAGTTGTTGGTTTGGTGAACAACTTCACCAATTTGTCAAAACCTATCTAAGCTAGCTTCTTTAATGCTAAAAGGGGGCATTTTGGTCATTTGATAAATCAATTTAATGGCAAAATGGTAACTTACCAAACCCTTAGGGTTAGGGTTTGATTTAGGGTTTAGGGTTTGAGCGATTTGGGTTTTATAAGTAAACAAAAATCTAGGATTTCCAATTTAGGGTTTGCACAAAAAAATAAATAAATAAAATTAATTAAATAAATAAAATTAAATAACTTTTAGTTTCTAAAATTTTGCAAAATTAATATTGTTAATTAAATTAAGTTTGTAATTACATGAACATTAGGGTTTATTACCCTTAATCATAATGAACTTTGCTAATAAAGCAATTAGGGTTTAAAATATCGATAATTACGGTTTCTAGAAATACAATTAGGGTTTATTAGAAATTAAATTAGGATTCTAGGTTTTAGGGTTTTGATTTACTAATTACGTTTATTTTAATTAGCAATTAAAATCTATCACGATAACATTAGTGTTATTAATCAACTAATTATCATTGACTCTTGACAGATCGAACCTCCGGTTTTAGGTTTTTTTAGGATTAGGGTTTCTAATATTGGAAATTAGGGTTTAACATTATTAGGGTTTCGAAATTTTAATTAGGGTTTACCTAATTAATACATTTAATACTACGACATAATGTTATTATTACACTTTATAAAACAATCTCACACTCTAATTTGGATCTCAAATTAGGGTTTAACATTATTACTAGGGTTTGGGTCAAAATACAGTAATTGACCAACCATTATCAATCTGGACATCTGGTACATATTCATATGCTTGAAAAATCAAAATATATGTAATATTATATTATTATTCTCATACCTTGACAATAATCCAAAATTAGGGTTTGGATTCCATATACGATTATTCTTTCATATTTAACCTTAATAATTAAGGTAAAATAATTAACTTAATAATCATACAAAAATTCATATAATAAAATAATTATTATATTTATTCTAAAAAAATCACTTCATATATTATTTAAATAATATATGATTATATATTCATGGAAAATAATTAATAAAAACATTTTTATCTTAAAATTAATTATTATAAAAATATACTTTATAATAATCAATAATTCTAAAATAAATTTACTTGTAAATATTCATGTAATAAATATATTTTTATTTACCACATAAATACATATACACATAATCTTGTACAAATCCTCATCCTTAAAAAAAAAAAAAAAAAAAATTTAATCATTTATCAAAATTTAAGATTTATTTATATAGAAAATATCGGGTTGTCACATTCACCCTCCACTTATAAGGATTAGTCCCCGGAATCACCACTTAAAACCTACACATAAGCGGGTTCATAGCATACACGATCTTGTGAAATAGATCTCGATTAACTTTAATCGAGCCAGATCTTTAATTAATCACATTAAGCTTGTCTTTACGATTAAGCGGAAATTTGATTTCTAAAAGAACTCAAATTTCTCCTCAAAATTTCTTTATAAAATAATTTACTATAAATAGAAAAATTCTAATTACATGAAATAAAAGTTATTGAATATTACACAGGCTGCATTGCCGGTTTTGCCATTGCCGTGTCTTGAGCCGTCGTGTTGAAGACCCTTGATGTTGACTTTGTTGGTTTGTTCGATGATGTCGGTCTGCGTGATTGCTAATGTTCCCTTTACTTACCAATATTCACACTACCGACCTCTACCCTCTGTTGGACAATCCTTAACCACATGCTCCATGATCCACAAATAAAACAACCCTTTGTTCATTCTAGGATTTGGGGCGGTTGGGAGAGATGTGACCCTCTGCCCGCACTTATAACACACAAATTTTCCTTTCAAACATTCTCAGGAGTGGTTCTTTCCACATGTCTTGCCTTTGAACTTTGCTTTTTTCACTCCCTCTTTGCTTCACTGCACTGCGTTTTCAAAGTAGTTTCCTTTTCTTTTTCCATCGGCCTCCTGCTTCCACTATTAATTCTCACCTTCTCGGCTCCTCGACCTTGCCTTGTTTTCTTCTCCTTGTTGTAGAGGCTCATAGCCTCACTTCCCTCTCTCTGCAATTATCGCCTTCTCCATGAGTCTTTGCAAATGTTGGGATCTGCAACCTTTGCCACCTTATTATAGAGCGAGGTTTAATCCCGGCTCAAATCTCCTAGCCTTCCCCAGCCTCCGTATCGACTTGATGCGGAACAAACCTAACTAACTCATTAAATTTAGCGGCATATTCATGCAGACATATCCCTTGCTTGACTCGAAATTTTACCTCCATTCTAGCTGCGTCTTAAATTTGAAAAATAATTCTCGAAAAATAAGGTCTTAAATCTATCCCATGTTACCACACACTCACTCCCCCTCATCGATTAAGCTTCCCACGGTTTGCCTCACCCTTCATCATGTAGGTGGCAAAAGGGTCTTTGCCCCTCGGCTACCCTAAATTATTACAAGCGCCTTCTCAATTTCCCTAACCCAGTTTGAAGCTTCTCTGGTCGATTGTACCTTTGAATTAAGGCGGTCCTCTGACCTTAAAGTCTTTAAAATTAGCGAATAATTATCCATTTGGTTCCCTTGTTGCATGGCACGAGCTACCATATTCATGACTAACTTGCATTGGGTCCGCTTGTTGTTGTCCTTCAACGTTGTTGTGAGACTCTTACGCCCTCTGATTTGAGTTTGGCGTCTTGGCGGCATTATACGGTTAAATAAAAACCATAAATTAACTTACATTCTAAACCTTATCATATAAGTTTAAACTTATTAAACTTGTTTCATAACTTCAAACTTTGATTCATATTCATTCATTGCTTTCAAAATATTTTACATATCACGTACATAGTGCTTTAAACATCGATCGTCCATTGTGACTACAAAAGTGGGATTTACTTCACTTGCTTGTACAAAAGTTTTATAATAATGCATTACGGACATACTAAACACACATATTATATTAAACATGTTTACACTGACCTAACCTATACTACTATTTCACTACGCCTTCTTCCTTGGGCGACTTTTACTTTGATGATCTTCTTTTCCTGAAAACAAAACATGCTCCCCGTTTATAGTCGGGACAATACAGAGTGGTATGCCCTTCATAATATGAAAGATAACATATTCTTTTCCATTTCTTCTTCCCGGTTTTCCTAAATCATGGTCTTCTACCTTCCTTTTCCCTTTATCTCTCGGGCTTTTGCACGAAGTGTTGCTTGAGAGCTCCCATCGATTGATTTTGAGTTTAAGCTTATCCTGCTCTTCCATTGTTTCTAATAACGCTTGGCCTTGATTGGTATTAGCGGTTTTTACATCTTCCACAACCCTTCTAGAAGATACCTTGTTCCTCAATTCTTGCATCTCGATGATGCTTGATCGACTTCGACTTTAGGTGCGAATCATTATCTGTCGGATCCACTATTTAGGATGCGGTACTATGTTTTCCCACGATAACCACCTCGTCAGGAGTTTGTTTCATTGTGAGCTTCTATTTCCATTATTGGCCCGATAGTAGCTCCTTCTTTATGATCATCAGGGGTATCTAATCCTTTTTCACGACATCTACACACATAAATTATCTGATTAGCATATATTATATATACATAGTCGAATAATAGTTTTGTATGAATTATCTTTTATTTTGTTTGACGATGAATTTATTCATTCATCTCTTTTTAAACTCTATATGAGTTATTTATATTTTCAACGTTTCCCTCTGTTTACAAGTTATAGCCTAAGTCTAACCCACCTAAGGTTTCTAACCTATAGCTACGATACCATTACATGAGGGTCCCCAGAATCCGGGATACTTGAAACCCGAACTCGGTACATCACGATACCATTTCTATGGCGGAATAATACTAATAATAATAACAATAATATAAAACTTAACTTAAGTTTACATATACATCAGTCGTCATTCTCCCAAATCGTAACCTTTAAACATTCATTACATATATATATATATATATATATATATATATATATATATATATATCATAGTCTTCATAATCTAATAAAACTATTACAAATCTTGCCATGATTCTTATTTGGTTAGCTTTCCTTTTCCTTTGTCTCGGCTTTGAACTTTACGGTCCTTCACATAGTGAAAACATTTAAATTAAGCGAGGATGAGCATTTGAGTGCCAATAGTATTATATATATATATATATATTTGAAAGAATTTAAATGTTTTCTTTATAATATCTTCTACACTAGTCGGTAGTTGTGAAGTAATGTCTGTACCAATAATAATTCATAACAACCCTCTTTCAAACTTTTTGAAACTACGTATTATTTGTATATGGGGTTTTACATGACATACCATGAACATTGTTTTCATTTTGAAAAGGTTTAAGCGAAATTCATCATGGCCGTCATGACTTACAGAGTGCGCGGAGGTGATCGGCCTGTTGTACCTGTGTTGATCAATACTACATTTACATGAGCGATGTTATCGTTAAGCTCTGTCACTTGGTAGCGTAAAATTTTCCCATTTTGGGATGTTCATATCATCGGGGTTTTCATAACAAAGGTCTTATATAATTCAACATATATGTATATCAAAAGGTGTATCGACATGCGATGAAAAACAATGATTGTCAGTGGGGACACTTGTATAATCATTTATAGAAATGTGAAACGAATAATATATTTATCAAAATTATCATATACTAGCGTGTTTGATAATCAATGGGCATATATAATATAGGCAACAATGCATACAATAATAACAATAATTACGAACTTCTCACTTACATCCATTGCATAAAGAAAATGCAAAGTTAGGATACTTGCACGATCTTGTTTTACTTACTTATTCTCGACTTAGTTTTATCTTTTATGAAATCACTATCATTAATCGGATCATTTCTTGATTAGTATATCATAACGTAACATATAACACTTTTTTATTGCGATTGACACATTCCTATTCACATTATCACACATGTTTAACAATCGTTGACTCATAATCAAACATCAACACCTTCTAATCACATTTATCATACAACCTTAACAACCATTGAATCACAAATAAACACATATCGATTAAATTCTAAAGTCGAATCAATTTACGAAACATGTCGATCTCTGAAATGACTTTTCGAGTAATTATCGAGTCTAAGACTCTAAGCGTAGTAGTTCAATATCCATTTGGATAACTTAAACATTAGTCACACTATTTTTCATGGCCTTATAATAATTATTAAATAATTATTATCATTTATCATAATTTTTGAAATATCGAATCATTATTAAATGATTTAAATATTAAATAATTCTATTATCATTAATATTTAATTAGTATTAAACTATTAATGAAACCATTGCCAAAATATTAAAGTTATGTATAATAACTCAAAATATTTTTAAAGTATTTATAATACCCTTAAATGATTTTTAAAACATTTAAAATCATTATTAAATAATTACCATTAATATTTAAATATTAATGAACTATTTATCAAATATTAAAAATCAATAATTATAACTTAAAATATTTTTAAATCATTAATATCCTTTTTAAATGATTTTTAAATAAATAAAACCATTTTAAAACTATTTATTTAATATAATTATTAAATAAATTTAATATCATTAATCATTAAATAAATATCATTAATATTAAATTATTAATGAAATTATTCTTTAAATATTAAAAGTTATATTTTATAACTTAAAATATCTTTAAACACTTTATTTTTTATTTAAAATGATTATTATAATAATAAAATCATTTTTAAACTAAATTATTTAATATAATTATTAAATAACTTTATTATCATTAATCATAATTAATTAATGAAATTTACCTTTAAATATTAAAAGTTATATTTTATAACTTAAAATATTTTTAAATACCTTATTATTATTTAAAATGATTTTTAATATAATAAAATCATTTTTAATTCATTTATTTAATTCATTTAATAAATAACTTAATTATCATTAATATTTATTATTAATGAAAATTATCACATAATATTAAAAGTTATCAAAATAACTTAAAATATTTTCTTATATCATAATATAATTTTAAATGATTTTTCATGAATTAAAATCATTTTTAAATAATTTATTTAATATTATAATTAAATAAATTAATTACTTTTAATATTCAAAAATATTAAATATTTATGAAATATATTTAAAATAATTAAAATATAATTTTAGGATATTAAAATAATTTTTTAATAATTTATTTTGTATTTTTAATAATTTAAAACTAATTTTCTATATTTATTAATTAATTTAGGAAAATAATAATACATGCATATTTAAAAGGCCACTATAGCGACAGAGCAAATCATATAAATTGTTCTTCATGTTCATACATAAACCCAGGATCTTAAGCGGCGATTCTTAGAGTGGCCGTATTTGACCCACTTTAATTCTCTTGTGTATTGTGTTTCTCTGGAAATTACAAAAGCTAGATTTTGTAGACAAAGTTCAAGACTACATGTTCTAATAAACAACATGATCAAACAACCTAACATAAAGCTAGATCTAAAGCGTTCCAAGATCTTTGTCGGTTTGTTCTTCATTTTACAGGTTGCCCGAAATGAAGAAACGATTCAATGTTTCACTGATGATCGATTATAACGTCTGACACATGAGCTGTTCTTGTGATATAAAGGGTTGAGGTTGTAGCTAGCATGCAAGAGAGTAGATCTATTACATAAAATACAACTAACATGAGCGAGAATCCAAAAGTTACGACTCGGTCGAACCATATCCGATCGACATGTTCATATATTTTACGGGTTACCCGAGAAAAGAGAGAACATCTTTCGACCTTGCTAGTTTGACCTCCATCAAATCAACCCATTTACGAAATAAGTGATATTAAGGCATGATGATGTAGTCTAACAAACATACTACAACTTAGATCAAGAACCATAACGATACATCAAACCAACTTTGTCGAGATCGAGCCATTTAAAAACTTGTCGAGCTTTACGGGCTCATTACAGGTTACCGAAATGGCCCGATCGATGTTGATCGGCGACCTTTGGCCAGGATTATAACTTATAATCTACAAGCGATCTAGATGCGATTCTTGATCCGAGCAAAAGATCTCATAACAGCTACTATATTCAACACTTATAACACAAAAATCAAACACCTACGAGATCTCTACGACGACGACATTGGTTGTCGGGGCGCCTCCTTTAAAAATTTCAGTTTTGAAAATCTTTAATTTGAGCACTTTAATGTTATGGACTTGATAAATACCAACCCGGATCATCATAATATCTTATAAACAACATATTCTAACACCCAAACATAACATCTAAAAACGAAAAAATTGGCAGATTTTGAATTAGGGTTTTATACCTTTTATGCTCAATTCTTGATTTACGGTTTATTGATTTGTTGTTGGATTTACGTGGGGCTTGATAATGGATTGCGATATACTATATATTTTTGGGAGGTTTGGTGGGAGAAGTTCTTGAGTTGAGTTTTGTGCAATTTTAGTAAACAAAACTTACTTTCTCTCTCCTTGATCTATATATAGACAATGTTGAGATGCATGCATGTATTGGTGATCTGGGCTTGTCTTTGTCAATTTAAGTGCATATGAGTTGTTGGGGAGTTGTTGGTTTGGTGAACAACTTCACCAATTTGTCAAAACCTATAAGCTAGCTTCTTTAATGCTAAAAGGGCATTTTGGTCATTTGATAAATCAATTAAATGGCAAAATTGTAACTTACCAAACCCTTAGGGTTAGGGTTTGATTTAGGGTTTAGGGTTTGAGCGATTTGGGTTTTAAAGTAAACAAAAATCTAGGATTTCCAATTTAGGGTTTCACAAAAAAATTATAAATAAAAATTAATTAAATAATTAAAATTAAATAACTTTTAGTTTCTAAAATTTTGCAAAATTAATATTGTTAATTAAATTAAGTTTGTAATTACATGAACATTAGGGTTTATTACCCTTAATCATAATGAACTTTGCTAATAAAGCAATTAGGGTTTAAAATATCGATAATTACGGTTTCTAGAAATACAATTAGGGTTTCTAGAAATTAAATTAGGATTCTAGGTTTTAGGGTTTTTTAATTTACTAATTACGTTTATTTTTAATTAGCAATTAAAGTCTATCACACGTGTTATTAATCAACGTAACACAACTCTTGACAGATCAAACCTCGGTTTAGGTTTTTCTTTTTGGATTAGGGTTTCTAATATTGGAAATTAGGGTTTTCTAAATTATTAGGGTTTCGAATTTTTAATTAGGGTTTACCTAATTAATACATTTAATACTACGACATAAATGGTATTACATACTTATAAAACAATCTCACACTCTCTAATTTGGATCTCAAATTAGGGTTTAACATTATTACTAGGGTTTGGGTCAAAATACAAGTAATTGACCAACCATTATCAATCTGGACATCTGGTACATATTCATATACTTTTGAAAAATCAAAATATATGTAATATTATATTATTATTCTCATACCTTGATAATAATCCAAAATTAGGGTTTGGATTCCATATCGATTATTCTTTCATATTTAACCTTAATAATTAAGGTAAAATAATTAACTTAATAATCACATACAAAAATTCATATAATAAAATAATTATTATATTTATTCTAAAAAAAATCACTTCATATATTATTTAAATAATATATGATTATATATTCATGGAAAATAAATAAAAAAATTTTTATCTTAAAATTAATTATTATAAAAATATACTTTATAATAATCAATAATTCTAAAATAAATTTACTTGTAAATATTCATGTAATAAATATATTTTTATTTACCACATAAATACATATACACATAATCTTGTACAAATCCTCATCCTTAAAAAAAAAAAAAAAAAAAAAATATCATAAAATTTAAGATTTATTTATATAGAAAATATCGGGTTGTCACATTCACCCTCCTTATAAGGATTAGTCCCGGAATCACCACTTAAAACCTACACATAGCGGGGTTCATAGCATACCTGATCTTGTGAAATAGATCTCGATTAACTTTAATCGAGCCGATCTTTAATTAATCACATTAAGCTTGTCTTTACGATTAAGCGGAAATTTGATTTCTAAAAGAACTCAAATTTCTCCTCAAAATTTCTTTATAAAATAATTTACTATAAATAGAAAAATTCTAATTCACATAAATAAAAGTTATTGAATATTACAGGCTGCATTGCCGGTGCCATGCCGTGTCTTGAGCCGTCGTGTTGAAGACCCTTGATGTTGACTTTGTTGGTTTGTTCGATGATGTCGGTCCGTGATTTGCTAATGTTCCTTACCCTTACCAATATTCACACTTCCGACCTCTACCCTCTGTTGGACAATCCTTAACCCTATGCTCCAATGATCCACAAATAAAACAACCCTTTGTTCATTCTAGGATTTGGGCGGTTGGGAGAGATGTGACCCTCTCTGCCACACTTATAACACACAAATTTTCCTTTCAAACATTCTCAGGTGGTTCTTTCCACATGTCTTTGCCTTTGAACTTCACCTTTTTACTCCCTCTTGCTTTGCTTTGACATTTTTCAAAAGTAGTTTCCTTTTCTTTTCCATCGGCCTCCTGCTTCCACTATTAATTCTCACCTTCTCGGCTCCTCGACCTTGCCCTTGTTTTCTTCTCCTTGTTGTTGAGGCTCATAGCCTCCTCACTTCCCTCTCTGCAATTATCGCCTTCTCCATGAGTCTTTGCAAATGTTGGGATCTGCAAACTTTGCCACCTTATTATAGAGCCAGGGTTTTAATCCCGGCTCAAATCTCCTAGCCTTCCTAGCCTCGTGTATCGACTTGATGCGGAGCAAACCTAACTAACTCATTAAATTTGGCGGCATATTCATGCCAGACATATCCCTTGCTTGACTCGAAAATTTTACCTCCATTCTAGCTGCGTCTTAATTGAAAAATAATTCTCGAAAAATAAGGTCTTAAATCTATCCCATGTTACCACACTGCTCCTGCCCTCATCGATTCGCTTCCCACGGAAATTTGCCTCACCCTTCATCATGTAGGTGGCAAAAGGGTCTTTGCCCCTCGGCTACCCTAAATTATTACAAGCGCCTTCTCAATTTCCCTAACCCAAGTTTGGGCTTCTCTGAGTCGATTGTACCTTTGAATTAAGTGGTTCTCTGACCTTAAAGTCTTTAAAATTAGCCAAATAATTATCCATTTGGTTCCCTTGTTGCATGGCTTTGAGCTACCATATTCATGACTAACTTTGCATTGGGTCCGCTTGTTGTTGTCCTTCAGCGTTGTTGTGAGACTCTTACGCCCTCGATTTGAGTTTGGCGTCTTGGCGGCATTATACGGTTAAATAAAAACCATAAATTAACTTACATTCTAAACCTTATCATATAAGTTTAAACTTATTAAACTTGTTTCATAACTCAAACTTTGATTCATATTCATTCATTGCTTTCAAAATACTTTACATATCCACGACACATAGTGCTTTAAACATCGATCGTCCATTGTGACTACAAAAGTGGGGATTTACTTCACCGCTTGTACAAAAGTTTTATAATAATGCATTACAGACATACTAAACACACATATTATATTAAACATGTTTTACCACACTTTAACCTATACTACTATTCACTCGCCTTCTTCTTTGGGCGGGCGACTTTTACTTTGATGATCTTCTTTTCCTGAACAAAACATGCTCCCCGTTTATAGTCGGGGACAATACTGAGTGGTATGCCCTTCATATCCATAAAGATAACATATTCTTTTCCATTTCTTCTTCCCGGTTTTCCTAAATCATGGTCTTCTACCTTCCTTTTCCCTTATCTCTCGGGTTGCACACGAAGTGTTGCTTGAGGCTCCCATCGATTGATTTTGAGTTTAAGCTTATCCTGCTCTTCCATTGTTTCTAATAACGCTTGGCCTTGATTGACTATTAGCGGTTTTTACATCTTCCACAACCCTACAGAAGAAACCTTGTTCCTCAATTCTTGCATCTCCATGATGCTTGATCGACTTCGACTTTAGGGTGCGAATCATTATCATCGAATCCACTATTTAGGATGCGGTACTATATTTTTCCACGATAACCACCTCGTCAGAGTTTGTTTCATTGTGAGCTTCTATTTTTATTATTGGCTTGATAGTAGCTCCTTCTTTATGATCTGTGGGTATCCTAATCCTTTTCACGACATCATACACACATCAATTATCTGATTAGCATATATTATATACACATAGTCGAATAATAGTTTTTGTATGAATTATCTTTTATTTTGTTTGACGATGAATTTATTCAATTCATCTCTTTTAAACTCTATATGAGTTATTTATATTTTCAACGTTTCCCTCATTTCTAAGTTTATAGCCTAAGGTCTAACCCACCTAAGGTTTCTAACCTATAGCTCGATACCATTACAGCAGGGTCCCCCAATCCGGATACTTGAAACCCGAACTTCGGTACATCACGATACCATTTCTATGGCGGAATAATACTAATAATAATAACAATAATATAAAACTTAACTTAAGTTTACATATACATCGAGTCTTTCTCCCAATCGTAACCTTTAAACATTCATTACATGTATATATATATATATATATATATATATATATATATTATCATAGTCTTCATAATCTAATAAAACTATTACAAATCTTTACTTGAATTCTTATTTGGTTAGCTTTCCTTTTCCTTTGTCTCGGCTTTGAACTTTACGGTCCTTCACATTAGTAGAAAACATTTAAATTAAGCGAGGATGAGCATTTGAGTGCCAACAAGTATTATATATATATATATATATTTGAAAAAATTTAAATGTTTTCTTTATAATATCTTCTACTGACTAGTCGTAGTTGTGAAATAATCTGTACCAATAATAATTCATAACAACCCTCTTTCAAACTTTTGAAACTACGTATTATTTGTATATGGGGTTTACATGACATACCATGAACATTGTTTTCATTTTGAAAAGGTTTAAGCGAAAATTCATCATGGCAAATCATGACTTACTGAATGCGGAGGGTGATCGTACTGTTGTACCTGTGTTGATCAATACTACATTTACATGAGCGATGTTATCGTTAAGCTCTGTCACCTTTGGCGCGTAAAATTTTCCCATTTTGGGATGTTCATATCATCGGGTTTTTCATAACAAAGGTCTTATATAATTCAACATATATGTATATCAAATGGGGTATCGACATGCGATGAAAAACAATGATTGTCAAGTGGGGACACTTGTATAATCATTTATAGAAATGTGAGCAGAATATATTTATCCAAGATTATCATATACTAGCATGTTGATAATCAATGGGCATATATAATATAGGCTTAACAATGCATACTGAATAATAACAATAATTACGAACTTCTCATACATCCATTGCATAAAGAAAATGCAAAGTTAGGATACTTGCACGATCTTGTTTGCTTACTATTCTCAACTTAGTTTTATCTTTTATGAAATCACTATCATTAATCGGATCATTTCTTGATTAGTATAACATAACGTAACATATATACTTTTTATGCGATTATTGCGATTCACATCACATTCTTTATCAATCGTTGACTCATAATCAAACATTGACACCTTCTAATCACATTTAATAACAACTTAACAACCATTGAATCACAAATAAACATTTATCTAACTTAAATTATCTAAGTCGGATCAATTTACGAAACATGTCGGTCTCTGCAAACGACTTTTCGAATAATTATCGAGTCTAAGACTCTAAACAAGTAGTTCAATATCCATTTGGATAACTTAAACATTAGTCACACTATTTTTTCATGGCCTTATAATAATTATTAAATAATTATTATCATTTATCATATAATTTTTGAAATATCGAAATCATTATTAAATGATTTAAATATTACATAATTCTATTATCATTAATATTTAATTAATATTAAATTATTAATGAAACCATTGCCAAAATATTAAAGTTATGTATAATAACTCAAAATATTTTTTAAAGTATTTATAACCCTTAAAATGATTTTTAAAACATTTAAAATCATTATTAAATAATTACCATTAATATTTAAATATTAATGAACTATTTATCAAATATTAAAAGTCAATAATTATAACTTAAAATATTTTTAAATCATTAATATCCTTTTTAAATGATTTTTAAATAAATAAAACCATTTTAAACTATTTATTTAATATAATTATTAAATAAATTTAATATCATTAATCATTAAATAAATATCATTAATATTAAATTATTAATGAAATTATTCTTTAAATATTAAAAGTTATATTTTATAACTTAAAATATCTTTAAACACTTTATTTTTATTTAAAATGATTATTATAATAATAAAATCATTTTTAAACTAAATTATTTAATATAATTATTAAATAACTTTATTATCATTAATCATAATTAATTAATGAAATTTACCTTTAAATATTAAAAGTTATATTTTATAACTTAAAATATTTTTAAATACCTTATTATTATTTAAAATGATTTTTAATATAATAAAATCATTTTTAATTCATTTATTTAATTCATTTAATAAATAACTTAATTATCATTAATATTTATTTATTAATGAAAATTATCACATAATATTAAAAGTTATCAAAAATAACTTAAAATTATTTTCTTATATCATAATATAATTTTAAATGATTTTTCATGAATTAAAATCATTTTTAAATAATTTATTTAATATTATAATTAAATAAATTAATTACTTTTAATATTCAAAAATATTAAATATTTATGAAATATATTTAAAATAATTAAAAACTAATTTTTAATTTAAAATAATTTTTAATAATTTATTTTGTATTTTAATAATTTAAAACTAATTTTCTATAATTATTAATTAATTTAGGAAAATATTAATACATGCATCATTAAAAGGCCACTATAGCAGCAGGCCGTCATATAAATTGTTCTTCATGTTCATACTTAAACCCAGATCTTCATAGGCGATTCTTAGAGTGGCGTATTTGACCCACTTTAATTCTACTTGTGTATTGTGTTTTACGAAAATACAAAAGCTAGATTTTGTAGACAAAGTTCAAGACTACATGTTCTAATAAACCACATGATCTAACAACCTAACATAAAGCTAGATCTAAAGCGTTCCAAGATCTTTGTCGGTACATTCTTCATTTTTACAGGTTGCCCGAAATGAAGAAACGATTCAATGACCACTTTGATCGATTATAACGTCGACACACATGAAGCTTCTTCTTGTGATATAAAGGGTTGGGTTGTAGCTAGCATGCAAGAGAGTAGATCTATTACATAAAATACAACTAACATGAGCGAGAATCCAAAAGTTATGACTCGGTCGAACCATATCGATCGACATGTTCATATATTTTTGGGTTACCCGAAAAGCGAGAAACATCTTTCGACCTTGCTAGTTTGATAGTCCATAAAATCGACCCCTTTACGAAATAAGTGATATTAAGGCATGATGATGTAGTCTAACAAACATACTACAACTTAGATACAAGAACCATAACGATACATCAAACCCTTTGTCGATTCAAGCCATTTAAAAACTTGTCGAGCTTTACGGGCTCATTACGGGTTACCCGAAATGGCCCGATCGATGTTAATCAGCGACCTTTGGCCAGGATTATAACTTATAATCTACAAGCGATCTAGATGCGATTCTTGATCGAGAGCAAAGATCTCATAACAAACTACTATATTCAACACTTATAACACAAAAATCAAACACCTACTACGATCTACTACGACGACATTCGTTGTCGGGGCGCCTCCTTTAAAAAATTTCAGTTTTGAAAATCTTTAATTTGAGCACTTTAATGTTATGGACTTGATAAATACCACCCGGATCATCATAATATCTTATAAACAACATATTCTAACACCCAAACATAACATCTAACAACGAAAATTGGGCCAGATTTTGAATTAGGGTTTCATACCTTTTATGCTCGATTCTTGATTTACATGTTTATTGATTTGTTGTTGGATTTAAATGGGGCTTGATAATGGATGCGATATACTATATATTTTTTGGAGGTTTTAGTAAGAGAGTTTCTTGGTTGAGTGTTGTGCAATTTTTAGTTATCAAAAAATGGATTTTCTCTCTCCTTGAATCTATATATAGATGAATAATAGATGCATGAATGGGGTGAAAAAGTGGCTTATTCTTTGTCATCTTAGAGTCGATGGAGTTGTTGGTTTTGGTTTGGTGAACAACTTCACCAATTTGTCAAAACCTAGATAAGCTAGCTTTAATTATATAAGAGGGGCATTTTGGTCATTTGATAAATCAATTTTAAAAAAATGAAACTTACCAAACCCTTAGGGTTAGGGTTTGATTTAGGTTTTAGGGTTTGAGCCAATTTGGGTTTTATAAATCTAAACAAAAATTTAGGATTTCCAATTTAGGGTTTGCAAAAAAAAATTAAATAAATAAAATTAAATAACTTTTAGTTTCTAAAATTTTGCAAAAATTAATATTGTTAATTAAATTAAGTTTGTAATTACATGAACATTAGGGTTTATTACCCTTAATCATAATGAACTTTGCTAATAAAGCAATTAGGGTTTAAAATATCGATAATTACGGTTTCTAGAAATACAATTAGGGTTTCTAGAAATTAAATTAGGGTTTCTAGGTTTTAGGGTTTTTAATTTACTAATTACGTTTATTTTAATTAGCAATTAAAATCTATCACTGATGTGTTATTAATCAACTTTGTAACACAATTCTTGACAGATCAAACCTCGGTTTAGGTTTTTTTTGGATTAGGGTTTCTAATATTGGAAATTAGGGTTTAACATTATTAGGGTTTCGAATTTTAATTAGGGTTTACCTAATTAATACATTTAATACTACGACATAAATTAATATTACATACTTATAAAACAATCTCACACTCTAATTTGGATCTCAAATTAGGGTTTAACATTATTACTAGGGTTTGGGTCAAAATACACGTAAATTGACCAACCATTATCAATCTGGACATCTAGTACATATTCATAACTTTGAAAAATCAAAATATATGTAATATTATATTATTATTCTCATACCTTGACAATAATCCAAAATTAGGGTTTGGATTCCATATACGATTATTCTTTCATATTTAACCTTAATAATTAAGGTAAAATAATTAACTTAATAATCATACAAAATTCATATAATAAAATAATTATTATATTTATTCTAAAAAATCACTTCATATATTATTTAAATAATATATGATTATATATTCATGGAAAATAATTAATAAAAACATTTTTATCTTAAAATTAATTATTATAAAAATATACTTTATAATAATCAATAATTCTAAAATAAATTTACTTGTAAATATTCATGTAATAAATATATTTTTATTTACCACATAAATACATATACACATAATCTTGTACAAATCCTCATCCTTAAAAAAAAAAAAAAAAAAAAAAATTATCATAAAAAATTTAAGATTTATTTATATAGAAAATATCGGGTTGTCACATTCACCTCCTTAAATGTTCCACTACCCTTACCAATATTCACACTACCGGCCTCTACCCTCCTGTTGGACAATCCTTAACCTATGCTCCAACGATCCACAAATAAAACAACCACTTTGTTCATTTTAGGATTTGGGCGGTTGGGAGAGATGTGACCCTCCTGCCCGCACTTATAACACACAAATTTTCCTTTCAAACATTCTCCAGTGGTTCTTTCCACATGTCTTGCCTTTGAACTTCACCTTTTCACTCCCTCTTGCTTCACCTGCGTTTCCAAAGTAGTTTCCTTTCTTTTCCATCGGCCTCCTGCTTCCACTATTAATTCTCACCTTCTCGGCTCCCTCGACCTTGCCCTTGTTTTCCTTTCCTTGTTGTAGAGGCTCATAGCCTCACTCCCTCTCGGCAATTATCGCCTTCTCCATGAGTCTTTGCAAATGTTGGGATCTGCAACCTTGCCACCTTTATTATAGAGCCAGGTTTTAATCCCGGCTCAAATCTCCTCGCCTTCCTAGCCTCCGTGTATCGACTTGATGCGGAGCAAACCTAACTAATTCATTAAATTTGGCGGCATATTCATATAAGCATATCCCCTTGCTTCAACTCCGGAAATTTTACCTCCATTCTAGCACCTGCGTCTTAAGTGAAAAAATAATTCTCGAAAAATAAGGTCTTAAATCTATCCCATGTTACCACACACTCCACCTTACTCACGATTAAGCTTCCCACGGAAATTTGCCTCACCCTTCATCATGTATGGGTGGCAAAAGAGGTCTTTGCCCCTCGGCTACCCTAGCTATTACAAAGCGCCTTCTCAATTTCCCTAACCCAAGTTTGGGCTTCTCTGAGGTCGATTGTACCTTTGAATTAAGGCGGTTCTACGACCTTAAAGTCTTTAAAATTAGCCAAATGATTATCCGGTTGATTCCCTTGTTGCATGGCACGAGCTACCATATTCATGACTAATTTGCATTGGGTCCGCTTGTTGTTGTCCTTCAGCGTTGTTGAGACTCTTACGCCCTCGATTTGAGTTTGGCGTCTTGGCGGCATTATCTGGTTAAATAAAAACCATAAATTAACTTACATTCTAAACCTTATCATATAAGTTTAAACTTATTAAACTTGTCTCATAACTCAAACTTTGATTCATATTCATTCATTGCTTTCAAAATATTTTACATATCACAAGACACATAGTGCTTTAAACATCGATCGTCCCATTGTGACTACAAAAGTGGGATTTACTTCACCTTTGTACAAAAGTTTTATAATAATGCATTACACGGACATACTAAACACCCATATTATATTAAACATGTTTACCTGACCTAACCTATACTACCTATTCACTACGCCTTCTTCCTTGGAATGACTTTTACTTTGATGATCTTTTTTTCCACAAACAAAACATGTTCCCGTTTATAGTCGGGGACAATACAGTGGTATGCCCTTCATAACCATAAAGATAACATATTCTTTTCCATTTCTTCTTCCCGGTTTTCCTAAATCATGGTCTTCTACCTTCCTTTTCCCTTATCTCTGAATTTGCACGAAGTGTTGCTTGAGGCTCCCATCGATTGATTTTGAGTTTAAGCTTATCCTGCTCTTCCATTGTTTCTATTAATGCTTGACTGATTGGTATTAAGCGGTTTTTCTGTCTTCCACAACCCTTCTAGAGAAGATACCTTGTTCCTCAATTCTTGCATCTCCAATGATGCTTGATCGACTTTCAACTTTAGGAGTGCGAATCATTATCTGTTAAATCCACTATTTAGGATCTTTGGTACTATGTTTTCCACGATAACCACCTCGTCAAGAGTTTGTTTCATTGTGAGCTTCTATTTCCATTATTGGCTTCGATAGTAGCTCCTTCTTTACAATCCGTGGATATCCTAATCCTTTTTCACGACATCTACACACATAATTATCTGATTAGCATATATTATATACACATAGTCGAATAATAGTTTTGTATGAATTATCTTTTATTTTGTTTGACGATGAATTTATTCAATTCATCTCTTTTAAACTCTATATGAGTTATTTATATTTTCAACGTTTCCCTCTTTCTAAGTTATAGCCTAAGGTCTAACCCACCTAAGGTTTCTAACCTATAGCTCTGATACCATTACAGCGGAGGTCCCCGAATCCGGATACTTGAAACCCAGAACTTCGGTACATCACGATACCATTTCTATGAAAGCGGAATAATACTAATAATAATAACAATAATATAAAACTTAACTTAAGTTTACATATACATCGAGTCATTCTCCCAACTCGTAACCTTTAAACATTCATTACATGTCATAATATATATATATATATATATATATATATATCATAGTCTTCATAATCTAAAAACTACAAAAATCTTGCCATGATTCTTATTTGGTTAGCTTTCCTTTTCCTTTGTCTCGGCTTTGAACTTTACGGTCCTTCACACTTAGTTTGAAAACATTTAAATTAAGCAAGGATGAGCATTTGAGTGCCCAATGAAGTATTATATATATATAATATTTGAAAGAATTTAAATGTTTTCTTTATAATATCTTCTACAACTAGTCAAGAGTTTTGAAGTAATCTGTACCAATAATAATTCATAACAACCCTCTTTCAAACTTTTGAAACTACGTATTGATTGTATATGGGGTTTTACGTGACATACCATGAACATTGTTTTCATTTTTCAAAAGGTTTAAAGCGAAATTCATCATGTAAACCGTCATGACTTCTTACGGTGCACGGAGGGTGATCGGCCTGTTGTACCTGTGTATTGATCAATACTACATGTACATGAGCGATGTTATCGTTAAACTCTGTCATCACTTTGGCGCGTAAAATTTTCCCATTTTCGGGATGTTCATATCTCATCGGTGTTCATAACAAAGGTCTTATATAATTCAACATATATGTATATCAAATGTGTATCAACATGCGATGAAAAACAATGATTGTCAGTGGGGACACTTGTATAATCATTTATAGAAATGTGAGCGAATATATTTATCCAATTATCATATACTAGCATGTTGATAATCAATGGGCATATATAATATAGAAGCAACAATCATACAATAATAACAATAATTACGAACTTCTCACTTACATCCATTGCATAAAGAAAATGCAAAGTTAGGATACTTGCACGATCTGTTGCTTACTATTCTCAACTTAGTTTTATCTTTTATATCATCACCTATCATTAATCAAATCATTTCTTGATTAGTATAACATAACATAACGTATATACACGTACACTTCCTATTCACATTGCGATTCAAACACATTCCTAATCACATTATCATACAACCTTAACAACCATTGAATCACAAATAAACAATTAACTAACTTAATTTCTAAGTCCAGGATCAATTTACGAAACATAATGCCGGTTCTGAAATGACTTTTTTTCGGTAATTATCGAGTCTAAGACTCTAAACCGTAGTTCAATATCCATTTGGATAACTTAAACATTAGTCACACTATTTTTCATGGCCTATAATAATTATTAAATAATTATTATCATTTATTATAATTTTTGAAATATCGAATCATTATTAAATGATTTAAATATTAAATAATTCTATTATCATTAATATTTAATTAATATTAAACTATTAATGAAACCATTGCCAAAATATTAAAGTTATGTATAATAACTCAAAATATTTTTAAAGTATTTATAACACCTTTAAATGATTTTTAAAATATTTAAAATCATTATTAAATAATTACCATTAATATTTAAATATTAATGAACTATTTATCAAATATTAAAAAGTCAATAATTATAACTTAAAATATTTTTAAATCATTAATATCCTTTTTAAATGATTTTTAAATAAATAAAACCATTTTAAACTATTTATTTAATATAATTATTAAATAAATTTAATATCATTAATCATTAAATAAATATCATTAATATTAAATTATTAATGAAATTATTCTTTAAATATTAAAAGTTATATTTTATAACTTAAAATATCTTTAAACACTTTATTTTTATTTAAAATGATTATTATAATAATAAAATCATTTTTAAACTAAATTATTTAATATAATTATTAAATAACTTTATTATCATTAATCATAATTAATTAATGAAATTTACCTTTAAATATTAAAAGTTATATTTTATAACTTAAAATATTTTTAAATACCTTATTATTATTTAAAATGATTTTTAATATAATAAAATCATTTTTAATTCATTTATTTATTTTATTTAATAAATAACTTAATTATCATTAATATAAATTTATTAATGAAAATTATCACATAATATTAAAAGTTATCAAAAATAACTTAAATTATTTTCTTATATCATAATATAATTTTAAATGATTTTTCATGAATTAAAATCATTTTTAAATAATTTATTTAATATTATAATTAAATAAATTAATTACTTTTAATATTCCAAAAATATTAAATATTTATGAAATATATTTAAAATAATTAAAAACTAATTTTCGAATTTAAAATAATTTTTAATAATTTATTTTGTATTTTTAATAATTTAAAACTAATTTTCTATAATTATTAATTAATTTCGGAAAATATTAATACATGCATAAGCTAAAAGGCCACTATAGCGAAGAGGCAAATCATATAGGTGTTCTTCATGTTCATACTTAAACCCAGGATCTTCATAGGCGATTCTTAGAGTGGCCATGTTTGACCCACTTTAATTCTCTCTCATATTGTGTTTAAAGAGAAATACAAAAGCTAGATTTTGTAGACAAAGTTCAAGACTACATGTTCTAATAGACCACATGATCTAACAACCTAACATAAGCTAGATCTAAGCGTTCCCAAGATCTTTGTCGAAGTCGTTCTTCATTTTCAGGTTGCCCGAAATGAAGAAACGATTCAGTGACCACTTTAGATCGATTATAACGTCTGACACATGAATCTGTTCTTGTGATATAAAGGGTTCAGTTGTAGCTAGCATGCAAGAGAGTAGATCTATTACATAAAATACAACTAACATGAACCGAATCCAAAAGTTATAACTCGTCGAACCATGTCGATCGACATGTTCATATATTTTCGGGTTACCCGTAAAAAAGCAGAGAAACAAGCTCGACCTTGCTAGTTTAGACCGTCCATAAAATCCAACCCATTTACGAAATAAGTGATATTAAGGCATGATGATGTAGTCTAACAAACATACTACAACTTAGATACAAGAAACCATAACGATACATCAAACCAACATCGATTCAAGCCATTTAAAAACTTGTCGAGCTTTACGGGCTCATTCAGGTTACCTGAAATGGCCCGATCGATGTCGATCAACGACCTTTGGCCGGTTATAACTTATAATCTACAAGCGATCTAGGTCCGATTCTTGATCCAGAGCAAAGATCTCATAACCGACTACCATATTTCAACACTTATAACACAAAAATCAAACACCTACAGAGATCTGCACGACACGACATTCGTTGTCGACGCCTCCTTTAAAAATTTCGATTTTTGAAAATCTTTAATTTCGAGCACTTTAATGTTATGGACTTGATAAATACCAACCCAGATCATCATAATATCTTATAAACAACATATTCTAACACCCAAACATAACATCTAACAACCGAAAATTGGACAGACTTTGAATTAGGGTTTCATACCTTTTATGCTCAATTCTTGATTTTGTGTTGCTGTTTTGGTATGGGATTTCGTGGGGCTTGAATAATGGGTCTGATATACTCAACAAATTTCGGAGGTTTTAGTAAGAGGAACTCTTGGTTGAGTTTTATGCAAAATAGCTATCCAAAATGGATTTTTCTCTTTCTAATCCTTTATATAGACATGCTAGATTCATGAATGGGTTTGGAAAAATGGCGATTCTTTGTCATCTTAGAGTCAATGGAGTTGTTAGTTTTGGTGAACAACTTCACCAATTTGTCAAAACCTATGGCTAGCTTCTTTAATGCTAAGAGGGGTATAATGGTCATTTGATAAATCAATTTTAAATGGCAAAAATGAACTTACCAAACCCTTAGGGTTAGGGTTTGATTTAGGGTTTAGGGTTTGAGCCAATTTGGATTTTATAAGTAAACAAAAATATAGGATTTCCAATTTAGGGTTTGCACACAAAAAAATTAAATAAATAAAATTAAATACTTTTAGTTTCTAAAATTTTGAAAAATAAATTTGTTAATTAAATTAAGTTTGTAATTACATGAACATTAGGGTTTATTACCCTTAATCATAATGAACGTTGCTAATAAAGCAATTAGGGTTTAAAATATCGATAATTACGGTTTCTAGAAATACAATTAGGGTTTCTAGAAATTAAATTAGGGTTTTAGGTTTTAGGGTTTTAATTTACTAATTACATTTATTTTAATTAGCAATTAAAGTCTATCACAAGTGTTATTAATCACTGTAACACAATTCTTGACAGATCAAACCTCCGGTTTAGGTTTTCCGGATTAGGGTTTCTAATATTGGAAATTAGGGTTTAACATTATTAGGGTTTCCAGAATTTTAATTAGGGTTTACCTAATTAATACATTAAATACACGACATAATTAATATTACATACTTATAAAACAATCTCATACTCTAATTTGGATCTCAAATTAGGGTTTAACATTATTACTAGGGTTTGGGTCAAAATACACCGTAATTGACCAACCATTAACAATCTGGACATCTAGTACATATTCATATAGACTTTGAAAAATCAAAATATATGTAATATTATATTATTATTCTCATACCTTGACAATAAATCCAAAATTAGGGTTTGGATTCCATATCGATTATTCTTTCATATTAACCTTAATAATTAAGGTAAAATAATTAACTTAATAATCAGTACAAAAATTCATATAATAATATAATGATTATATTTATTCAAAAAATCACTTCATATATTATTTAAATAATATATGATTATATATTCATGGAAAATAAATAAAAACATTTTTATCTTAAAATTAATTATTATAAAAATATACTTTATAATAATCAATAATTCTAAAATAAATTTACTTGAAAATATTCATGTAATAAATATATTTTTATTTACCACATAAATACATATACACATAATCTTGTACAAATCCTCATCCTTAAAAAAAAAAAAAAAAATTATATCTTATAAATTTTAGATTTATTTATATAGAAAATATCGGGTTGTCACAGTGTTCATCTCTACAATCATGCCAATGGTAAGGGACCTCATAGTGGTATTATCTGTAACGACTACGTCCTAAGCAGATATGGCGCTATCCCTATCGACTGTCACAACATCTCTGGCTGATCTAGCCTCATCCTGCTCAACAATAGCGACATCTCTACGAGCTAATGCCTCGTCTCTCTCTGACAAAGTTGCATCTCTCCCATCAAGGGCTGTCAACATCAAGGCTCTAGCCTGATCTCTCTCGAAGGTCATTAGCTGAAGACTATACTCAAGCTCTTGTCTTTGAATCTTTGGATCACAATGATGCTATCTTGGGAGAATCTAGAGGAGATGTTGGCAACCCAGTAAATGCCTCCTCTTGGGTGTGGGAATCAATGTCCTCCTTGGGCTCTCCATCATCTGAATCACTACTCGTCACTGTGGATACTGTTGCGGTCGAGGAAGTCTCTATCTCCATCCACGCAGAATACTCTGGCGAACAGCCCGGATGGCTAATAAAAAAATCAGCTATCTCACGTTGATTCAAACATGCATACACCCGGGATCGGTCCTCTGCTGATAGATGACGAGAAACTAAACCCTGACCTAGCGCCCCATCAAAAGGATGAAAATCTTCGAATTGGTCAAATTGCGACATCACGGGCAGTGGGTGGTAGGTAGTCATGCCCCTCAAACTAGCCAGAAAAAGATAGTCCATGCCTGGAGCATGAGTAATAAAGCCGTAGGGTGAGCTAAGCCCTGTGCACGGCAGAATGCCAAATGGATCACTGATCTCTGCCAAAAATATCGACTAAGACATAGCATCTATACACTCTGATGGATGAAAGGAGTAGGACATGACTATATCATGGGTAAAGCAGTACCCATGTCAGCGGAAGGTCCCAAACGGTCTCAAGTGTGACATAAACCACACATATAGCATGACCAAACTACATGTGAATACCCCAGCAGGGTAAGTGCTGCAAAACGTGGCCGACCTCAACGTCTCCGCCACAATAATCAGAATGATGGTATGACCCTCCCTGAGAGCTCTCACTGCCATGATAACACTGATATCCAGCTCGTCTATATATCGTGGCATGTATACATACGCCACTATGCACATCAAGAATGCATCCACTCTGGCCAAATGCCACTAGTCCTTTGTGTAAGACCCCGAATTTTATAAAATGAAAGTACTCAATTTTCTTATAATTATTATTCTATTTAATAAATGGTTAAATTGATGAAGGGTTAAAGTTAAGGGTGATATTGAAAAATTTTCAAAGTAAGCAAGTTGATATAAAATATTTGTTACGTCGGGGAATATTCTTTTTATCGGGGAATATCAGTACGACGACACTATCATTGGTGGACCCCACAATGGAATAACCGTCGGAGTTAGAAAACAACATAAATATATTTTCATAAAAATTGTGAGGGCCCCGAATCCGAGGTCCCGAATCACCGCGGATTCGGTTCGATCATTCTATACAACTATTACTATTTGCGAAAGATATGAACATAAATTGTTTATAAAATACATTACGCATTATTCCCCAAGGTCGAGTAACCTTAACTTAATACACATTTGATAACTTACTTGACTTACAATAACATTATATACATTACTATTACAATTCTAACTACAAACGCAAACTAAAGCTGGAACTGTCTTGGACCTTTCCTTGTATCCGACGTATTCGCCTTAATCTGCAATGTTTTATCATGATATAGCAAGGGTGAGCATAAGGATTGCACAACAAGTTTAAGTACATCAATATAATGATATATCATGATTGAAAGAGACTGAATAATAAGCTGGCTATAATTCAACAATATAATTGTGAACTAGCAGGAACAAATTTATGACTGAACAAGTATTATACATGAACAAATATATCTGAACCAACTGGTAATGAAGGTGATCAGCCTTTCATACCTGACTTATACATGCAATATGTACAGAGAAGAATTCATGGCAACCAGCAATGATTAAACATAAGCTTATCCGAATGAAACAACTCTTAGTAGAGTTAAGTAAAAACAAATTTGCCTGAACCGTTGATTACCGCTACGCAATTTATATTGCCTTATCCGAAGACCTAATATTAGTAATATAGATCTCCAATATTAGAATAATATCATCGCAATATAATACTATTAATTTTTAGATAATTAATCATAATTTTTCAATCATTAATATTATATTTATATGATTTAAAATACTTTACTCTCATATATAATAAGTTTTTCTTGAACATATAAGTCAAATACCAATCCAGCAACCCAGATTTGGAATCCAGCAAGCTGAATTCTAAATCTAGTATCTAGATATTAATCCGAAGAAACTAAATCAAGAATCCAAAGAAAACCGGATATCACATCCAGTGACTAGATTGCAATCCAGCAAACTAGATTAAATATATTTTCAATTCAGTAAACTTCTTTTCAATCTAGCAAGCTGGATTCATCAGATTTTCCAATCCAGCAAGCTGGATTCCATATCTTTTTTAAGAAAATACCAAATAAGTTTATTATTTTTCCATCCTTTTCGCAAACACATATACATATATTTCATACACAAAAAGTATTTTTCCATAATTTTCCAACTTACTTTGGTATTTTTCAAAAATTAGTTTTAGTAAATTCCTTAAGAAATTAGCTACCTCGTGCTTAACTCCAAAATTTCCCATCTCTTGACACAATCATATACGTGTTAACGTGATGCTCCAGTTTAAATTTTGTGGCCATCGGAGTGGTAGAACTCCGGTTATAGCGATTTTCGTCAGAAAATCACAGAAATTGAAATGGTCATAACTTGGTCATTTTAAGTCAGAATGAGCTCATTTTTGGACAGGAGGTTCTTAATACCATATATTTCCATGTCCCAAAAGGTCGGAATTTTTCTGACAATTTAAGTTGCCAAAACAGCCCCTGGAAAGTCTTTCACAATAGCGAAATGGCCTTTTTGCAGTTTTTCATGCTTTGTTAAAAATTTTCCATACGGAAATCTACAACTCCTTTTTCAGTGATTCCACTTTGAGATCTTAGAAAACTTATCATATTATCCTCCCAAATATTTCCAGAATTTTTAAATGTTCAAAAATGACTAAACGGCCCCTACTCTTGACCGTCCAAAAATAGTCAGCTTTTCCTTAAAAGACAAAACAGTTTTTTGCTAAATCAGTCACTACGGACTGTATACTCAACATTTCTGAGTGGTACCACTTGGGTTTAGTAGATAACTTACATATCTAGCACCTCTCTTTGACGGATCGCAAAAAGGTGTAGATCAAAAACGGTGGAAATCCAAAGTACATAGAATTTTTAGGGCTCATAAACTAGAAAAAATTACTTTTCTTTATTTTTGATTTCCAACTAAAATAACACCCAATATGGGTATATCTAAACATTAAATACTTAATAAAAATTATATTTATGGTTTTTGAGTTTAGAAAGGTAAATTCAAGGTTTGATTAAGAATAATCAAAATAAAATTATATAAACAAAAGGGTTAAATACCTTTGTTCAAAATTTTCTCCTCCAAACATATGAGATGAAGTGTTGATATGAAAAATCAAACTCCCTCCCTTCTACTACTCATGGCTTCCGAAATTTGCCTCTCTTCTCTCTCTCTATTTGGTTTTTCTTGGGGTTAGCTAGATGAAGGAGATGAAAGAGAAAATTAATATAGCTTTATTTTTTTGTAAACTTGATCACATGCTCCACTCCTTTTTCTCCTCCATGCCATCCGGCCATGTGGCTCTCAATTTCTCCCACTCATTCTCTCTCTTTCTTACTTACCAAGAGCTTGCTTGCAAGTTTAATTAATGTGTTGGTGCAATAAAGAAATGACACATGGAAGGAGTTGTTAGGAGTTGCTCACCAACTAAAGCAAATAACCCACATTCTTCCCCCCTCCTTTTCTTCTCTACACCATCCGGCCATCTGGCCTATTATCTACCAAGTTTGGTTTAATATTATTGCTTTATTTATCATACTTAATGTCTAAAATGCCCCCCCTCAATTGGGCTAAACTTGGGCTTCTAAATTAATTTGATTGAGCCAACACTTGGGCCACCATAATAAATCTCTTTGGACTTTTAATTTAATTTCTTTGGGCCATAATAAAATAACATAATCCAACACTTCTAATATTACCATTCCCTAAATATTTAATTAGGATTTTAATTTCCTCAATTATAACATAAATCCTTACTCATGCACATTTAAATTATTAACCCAATTAGACTTGCTATAATTAGGTTATGAAATTAATTAATTGAGAAATATAAAATAAATCTCTTGGAGTTAGTATATATTATAAATATTATTATTCTCCCATACCATAACCTTAAGTTATTCAATTTTTCATTCCTAATATATAATTAGGATCACATTAATTTCTTTCATTTGTTTATATTAATAAAAATATAAACCATCACATAATATTCATATTCATTACTCACATAACTTTTAAGCGTTAGGATTTTATACTTAGCATTAGGGTTCCCAAATTAGGGTTTCATATAAATCGTAAAAATTTTATAACTGAACATTGACGTTCTAAATATATACTTAGAGTTTGCCATTGTATGGTCAACCCTTGACCCTTAACCACATACTGTACACATATAATACCATATACACAGAACATAAACATTTATTCCCTTAATCCTAAATAATTCTCTTAAATCTTCACAGAATTTTGAAATCCTCAAAATTCCTTCTCAAAAATATCAAATGCATACACTTATTTTCTGTCTAGGTTCTAATATTGAACCTTAAATCAATTAATAAAAATTTGAAAATTATTCAAATTCTCGGGTTGTCACAAAAATAACGGCAAAAGTTTTACCGTTAAACTGTTGAAATACCGGGTGGTAAAAGTACAGTAATATGTGTGGTTGCATAGTAGCACACAGTATTGATTATTGATGCTTACGTGAGAAGTCACTCAGTTATACTTAGTTATTGCTACAGTAATTGCTACATAGTATCTTATGTTATTTGATTCAATTATTGTCACAGTATCATTTGCATAATATTTTATATTACTAAATCAATAATTGAGACGACAAAGTTATTCACATTATTATTTGCAATATTGACAATGTCTAGAAAGTTTTGTCGAGGAGAGGTTTTATTACCTAATTGCGCGCCAATAGGGAGAAATCCTTATCGGAAAGCCCCCTCTTTCTTGGGAATGATCTAGTTGTTAAATATTGTGAGTTATAATATTAATGATGAATAATTGTTAATAGATTGAAAATGTGTTTATTAAAGATAAGTGATTTGTGGTAAATATTTATTCAATTTTTGATATAAATAAAGGGGTTTGTTATGAGGTATTTGTTATAAGTTTGGTTTATTATTCCATGAGGAGATGTGCTAAGTTTTCAAACAGTTGGTTGAAGTTATAATAGTAAATCAGTATGGACCATTGCTGTAAGTTTTAATAATAAATCAATATGGACCGTCCGTTTAAAAGTGAATTAATCTGGGTCATTCATGAATTAGTTACTATCCAATCCTTTTTCCTATAAATAGAAGCTCATTCCTTTGTTATTTTTTACAAATTCACTGAAACTCTAGAGAAAAACACTATAGAGAGCAAGAAGAAGTGTATTCTGCTACTACCCTACTTCAGTATTCACCCAAAACACTATAGAGGTATTATGTGACGCCCCCAAAATACGTATACATCACCCATCTTGAGTCGCCAAATACATGGTACAAAATTCAAATACAACTTAATTATACAACTATCGTGTAAAAATACGATAAAACATAGCTGAGTTTTTAAATGAATATTGTATTCTAGACAATATCCACACTCAATGAAGTCCTCATTACAATTATTATCACACTATTTCACAGAATAGTGAGGACTACTAAATCCACTTATCCTGGACCATCACTCCATTCCCCGACTCGTCCCAGCTATATTCTCATTTTTTGAAGAGAACAATGAAAGAAAAGGGTGATCTCAACTAGCCCAGTAAGAAATATTATGTCTAAGATAATGCAGAATAAATTATACTTAGCCTTCAACAGTATAACAACTGATAGAATACAATAGACAACAAGGTTTAGATCAATAACTGCAGCGGAACAAGCAATCCATTAGAAGAGTCAAGCAGAGTATGATATCTACTATTTTCTATGATTTAAAAAGTTTATCATCAATTTTACTGTTATAATACCTAAGAGAAAGAGAACTTTCATCACATGTCTTCACTTGAACCACCAAAGATTATAGTTAAATTCACAATTCATGTTTATTCCTTGCCACAAAGGCTTAAAAGAACGTTCATTCAGTATCCTTACACCAAAGTCTAAAGATATTTAAATGTAATAACAATGATCATACCAATCAGTTGTCTATCTTTGCACTACGGGCCAAAGATATTCAACTATAAAACCAATGGTCATGATCATACCAATCAATTGCTCGTCAAGGCACTACTACCAAAGACATTGAACTGTTAACTAATGGTCATGATCCTGCCAATCACATCTGTAACGCCCCGAAATCTGGTCTATCTTCACACCCGGATTCCGTACGTCACGAGTATATCATTCATCCAACATACGTCATTATATATTGAAATATAACGACATACACTCTCAAATCCCAGGTTTTGGAAACCTTATAACCTTTTTCATTACAATTAATAATAAATACATTATTCATTTTATCTTACAAGAGTGACTTTTATCCCCCACCAAAGATACATAACAGTTCATTAAACTAGTCTACAATTCAATTTCTTATTTCTACATTACAAGTCTTCACTTGATCTTATCGCTCCTTCATATTCTGAATAACAATTCGTCTGGATACCGTCAACTTGATCTTTACGAGATCCTTAAGTTCTGCTAACCTTGTTCGCTTACGCCAGCTACAGCTTACGCTGAACTGCTCATTCTAATTCCGTTCTTCTTGAACGTTTCTACCGTTCCTAACTAAGCAATACACATCTAACTTATACGCGATGATTTTAAACTTGTCCATCAATAACAATTATCCAACGATGGTTTTAAATTTGACCATCAACAACGTTCTTCTTCTTCTTCGCGTGTTCTTCACGTTCTTCGTTCGTTCTTCATTTTAATCGATATTTTGGATTATGATTTCACTTTTTATTGGAATTTGATGTTATAGAACATCATTCCTTACTTATTTCACCTACTTATTCATATAATCAACTCGGATCGTTCTAATTCATTACGAATCTTATACATCCTTAAGAAATTTACAAACTAAACTTCTAATTCTTATTTCTTCGTTTTCTCATGATTTCAACCATATGAAATTATTCCTAAATTCTTTTACTCCTTATTCTCATTAAGTTATATTTTAACATAATAAACTTAAAGAAAATATTAGAAGAAACTAGGGTTCAGATTACCGTTCTTCTTTAATCCTCTTCCAATATACAAAGTCGGCGATTTGCAAGCTTTTCTATTTCACGATCACTTTTGATCCGAGCATTCATGCTCACGCTCTTCCTTCTCCCTCTTCATCCGTGCTCTCTCTCTCTCTCTCTCAAGTGTAGGATTTTTCAAAATCTCAAAATAATGAAATCAAGCTTCCTATTTATAGAAAACCAAAGCTAGGGCAATTTAGTCATTTCGCCCCCTTAACCTCCTTACTATTCCAAACTTAGCCACCAAGTTTACTTGGCCACCACCCTTACTTGATGGCCGAGTGGCTGGCCCACATGCCCATGGGTCATCCCATGGGTTGCCCCAATGGTTTTACCCATCCGATTACCCATCGGTTTGTTCCGCGGTTTCTTTTCTTGGTTTGGGCCTTAACCCTAATTCTTATTGGGCCTATCTTGGGCTTGATTTCACAAAGCGTTGGGCTTGACATAATCCAAGTCCAATTAGATTCTACAAAGTCCATGAACTCAAAGTCCATTAAGACTAATCGTATTCTACGCATCTTATTCTCGTATTCTCGTACTTTCTTCTTCAGATATAGTTCAATGCGATATTCGTATTATACGTCGTACTAATCTTCTTACTATACTCATATAATAACTAGTATTATCCTCGTATTTCTCAGGCATAATAACCCTAATGATTATGCGTGATCAAAAAATTCTCGGAACTCACTTTTCCTAACCTTTAGGTTTTGAGTCAGCAGGCGAAAACTTCGTTTTTGCCATAACTGAAATATTATTGAATATTCCATCACGTCTCAACATTTTACGTAATAAATAACTTCTCGGAATTTCAAAATAAATCTCCGAGCAGAAACGGATGAAGAGTGCCTATTTCGTCTTTTTCCCGGAAAATATTTTGTTCCCGGAAAATTTTTATTTTTTTCTTAAAAATTCTAACTCGTTCAATCTAGCTCGTAGCCAAAATCCTCCTGACTTATAATCATCCTAGGTTATAGAACGATTAATAAACACATAGCACAAAATAGTATTAATAAAAATTAGTTTTATTAATAACTAATTCTTTAAACCTAAATTCTGGACGATCCGAATTTCCGGGTCGTCACAACATCATCGAATTATCCTTGCACTACGGCCAAGGATATTGGTTAGTATCATCAGTGGTCATGATCATGTCATACATCTGTCCATCTTTTCACTACGGGCCAAAGCTATCAATCAACAGTTCATCTTTGCAGTACGACCAAAGATATCAATCAACAGTTCTTCTTTGCACTATAGGCCAAAGACATACAACTGTAAAACCAATAATTAACAGTCCATCTATGCAATACGGGCCAAAGATGACTTTTAACGCAATATAAACATGAGGATCATGACAATGATATAAAGAATCAATCAAATGAGATAAATGATAAATATTAAACATTTATAATAAAATTTATCCAGAGTTCAAGAATATCTAAATTGTCAACATAATCACCAATTGTGGAGTAAAATTCAAGAATAATATTCATGTACCAAAAATAATTTGGTCAGAAAATAAATATATTTTTCAAGTGAATATTACCCCGTGAATAGTACTTCGGGAAAAGTACCTCGTGAATAGTACCCCGGCATGAAAAGTGCCCCATATACCCGAGTGAATAATATTTGAGTAAATACTAACCGGGTGAATAGTAACCCGTAAATAGTAACTTATGAATAATAACTCGTGAATAGTATTTCGGCATAAAAAGATCAATAATTATCAAGAAAGCTCAGAATAATATTTCCATGAAAAGATACTGGATGAAGCGCAAATATCAATGATATTCTACTAATTTCACGGAGTATATAAGCAATACCTTAACAAAATGAGTGTAGAATTAGGGATATAAAACGAAATAATATTAATTACATACTACAAAGTATGGAAGAAAATATTATTTCTTACGAATATTGAACAAAAATAATATCCCTTACGAATACGAAAGAAATAATACCCCTTACGAATACAACAAATAATATCCCTTAAAAATATTGAACGAAAATAATATTCATAAAAATACGAAAAATAATATCTCTTCAGAATATGAAATAAATAATACCCCTTACGAATACAGCAAATAATATCCCTTACGAATATGAAAGAAATAATACCCCTTACCTCAGAAGAAGACTGGATACTGGAATAGTGAAGTAGAAAACTTCTCTTCTTCTTTCTCTCTATAGCTTCTCTCTCTATAATTGTTCTTGTGAGTCTTAGTGAATTGGTGAGAATGAAGGAAGAATGAGCTTCTATTTATAGAAAAATATAGTTTCGATAATTGCACGTTTTGGGGCTCAAAATATTACAATATAATACCTTCATCTTTTCCTTCATTTTTAATTTAGTCCGGTAAGTATTATCAAACTTGCACCACCTCCTCTAATAGTATATCATGTGAATCAATAGTACAATAATGTGACTCAATAGTTCTATACATGTGAAAAAAATAATTACAGTATAGTACCTTTATCTATACCTCCATTTCTAATTTAGTCATGCAAGTATTATCAATCTTGCACCAACTCCCCTAATAGTACATGCATGCGAATCAATAGTACACACATGTGAACAAATAGTTATAAGTATGTGAATTAATAGCAATTAATTGCTCATTTATCCGATTAATTACCCGATTGGTCAATATAACATTCATACATCAATTATTATCGAAATAGATGTCGATTTCCATTAACACTAATAATCCCAACATAATGAAAATATGAATTTCATCTTTAATCAACACGAACTTATTTATCATTAATATTATAACTCACAATATTTAACAACCAGGTCATACCCAGGAAAGAGGGGGCTTTTCGATAAGGATTTTTCCCTATTGGCGCGCAATTAAATAACCTAACCCCTTTCCACGACAGAACTTTCTAGGCATCGTCAATAATGCAAATAATAATATGAACAACTCATCATCTCAATTATTGATTTAATAATATAAAATATTATGCAGATGATATTGTGACAATAATTGAATCAATAATATGAGAGATATGATGCAGCAATTACTGTAGAAATAATTGAGTATAACTGAGTGACTTCTCACGTAAGCATCAATAATCAATACTGTGTGCTACTATGCAACCATGTGTATTACTGTATTTTTATCACCGATTATTTTATGACAACTTGCTTACTTTAAAAATTTTTCATATATCACCCTTAACTTTAACTTTTTATCAATTTAACCATTTACTAAATAGAATAATAATTATAAGAAAATTGAATACTTTTATTTCATAAAATTCGGGATCTCACAAATTCCCCTCCTTATGAAATTTTGCCCTCGAAATTTATGTACCTGGTAGTTCAAAGAGATGAGAATACCTTGCTTTCTTTTCGGATTGTACCTTCCCGGTTATTTCCTCTGTATCATGATTTTCTCCATTGCTCATCTCCTGTATTTCAAATATCATTCTAGAATATAGTTTCAAAATAAGGGTTAATTGATAAATCACATATTATCCCTATATTCTGACCTACCAATTAAATAACAAATAAACTTAGGTAGGACATACTAGCGAATGTATTCTCCGTCTCTCCCCTCCTAGTTCTTGTCTCACATTCCAGGGATCATATCCTTAAGCTTTGATACCAACGGTGACGCCCCAAAAATAGGTATACATCACCCATCTTGAGTCGCTAAATACATGGTACAAAATTCAAATACAACTTAATTATACAACTTTCGTGTAAAAATATGACAAAACATAGCTGAGTTTTTAAACGAATATTGTCTTCTAGACAATATCCACACTCAATGAAGTCCTCATTACAATTATTATCACACGATTTCACAGAATAGTGAGGACTACTTAAGCCACTTATCCTGTACCATCACTCCACTCCTTGACTCGTCCCAGCTATATTCTCATTTCCTGAAGAGAACAATGAATAAAAAGGGTGAGCTCAACTAGCCCAGTAAAAAATATTATGACTAAGATAATGTAGAATATATTATCCTTAGCCTTCAACAGTATAACAACTGATAGAATACAATAGACAACAAGTTTTAGATCAACAACTGCAGCGGAACAAGCAATCCATTAGGAGAGTCAAGCAGAGTAGGATATCTACTATCTTCTTTGATTTAAAAAATTTATCATCAATTTTATCGTTGTAATACCCAAGACAAAGAAAACGTTCATCACATGTCTTCACCTGAACCACCAAAGATTATAGTTAAATTCACGATTCATGTTTATTCCTTGCCACAAAGGCTTAATAGAACGTTCATTCAATATCCTTACCCCAAAGGCTACAGATATTAAATGTAATAACAATGATCATACCAATTAGTTGTCTATCTTTGCATTACGGGCCAAAGATATTCAACTATAAAACCAATGGTCATGATCATACCAATCAATTGCATGTCAGTGCACTACGGCGAAAGACATTCAACTGTTAACTAATGGTCATGATCCTGCCAATCACATCATTGAATTTTCCATGCACTACAGCCAATGATATTCGTTAGTATCATCAGTGGTCATGATAATGTCATACATCTGTCCATTTTTGCACTACGGGCCAAAGCTATCAATCAACAGTTCATCTTTGCACTACGACCAAAGATATCAATCAACAGTTCTTTTTTGCACTACAGGCCAAAGACATACAACTGTAAAACTAATAACCAATAGTCCATTTATGCACTACGGGCCAAAGATGACTTTTAACGCAATATAATCATGAGGATCATGATAATAACATAAAGAATCAATAAAATGAGAAAAAGGATAAATATTAAACATTTATAATACAATTTATCTAGAGTTCAAGAATATCTAAATTGTCAACATAATCACCAATTGTGGAGTAAAATTCAAGAATAATATTCATGTACCAAAAATAATTTGGTCAGAAAATAAATATATTTTTCGGGTGAATAGTACACTGTAAATAGTACTTCGGGAATAGTATCTCGTGAATAGTACCCTGGCATGAAAAGTGACCCAAATACCTTAGTGAATAATATTCGAGTGAATAGTAACTGGGTGAATAGTAACCCATAAATAGTAACTTGTGAATAGTATTTCGGCATAAAAAGATCAATAATTATCAATAAAGCTTAGAATAATATTTCTATGAAAAGATACTGGATGAAGCACAAATATCAAGGATATTTGTAAGACCCCAACTTTTTAATGAATAAAATCAAATTTCTTTTATTTATTATTGTGAATAATAAGGTATTAATTTGATATAATAACTTTGGTTATGGGTGAAATTTGAAAATTTTGTAAAATAAGCAAGTGGTTATAAAATAATCATTGTTGTCGGGGAATATTCATTTGGTCCTGGAATATTCTTGTTGTCGGGGAATATTCGTACGACGGTGCAGTCATTTGTGGGCCCCATAACAGAATAATTGTCAGATGAAGAAAACGACAAGTTTGAGTTTTTATAAATAACTACAGTAGTTATTATCGTTAACAATCGTTGAATACCCGATGGTTAAAATACGATGTCTGGCGTGGATGCACAATATTGATGAATTATTGATCCTCACGTAAGAAGGCACTAATCAATAATTGTTACAGTAGTTACTGTTCAATAATTTATTTTATTGATTCAATAATTGTTGCTTTAATATTTAATATTATTGTTGTTTCAATAATTGTCACTGCACAGTATTTCCCATTATCAGATCAATAATTCATATTATTTGAATAATATTATTAGATAGCATTATTGGCAATGTCTAGAAAGTTCAGTCAAGGAGAGGTTTGGTCACCTAATTGCGCGCCAGTAAGGAGAAATTCTTATTGGAAAGCCCCCTCTTTCTTAGGAAAGGTCTGGTTGTCATAAATGTGATCCTGTTATATTATTTGTGAATAATTAATTATTGATTCATATGATAAGGAAATATTTATTTTATGTGGATATAAATGATGGATTTATTTATTGTGGTTAAAAATGAAGGAATTAATGTTGAGGTGTTTTATCAGTATTTTGTCGGATTTGAGGTATTAAAAATCAAACCAGTGGTTTTTGAGATATATTGCAAGAGTTATAATTTTTAATCCGACCGTTGGATCGTTGTTATTTTTGGATATGTTATACATATATAAGTTGAGTATATTTCCACAAATTTTGAACCGTTAAAAATGAACGTATGATTTGTTATGAATTTTAAGAGGTGACTAGTTCAGAAATTGTTGAAGTATCCGAATTTAGCATTTTGGTAGAAAATTCTAAACTTGAGTGGGCCCCACTTGTGGTTGGTGAAGAAATGTGCTAAATTTTATTTCAAATGTGGTGGTTGGGAATAGTAGCAGGTAAAGCCATCGTGTCACAGTCAAGTCTCGCTAACATTTTCCTATAAATAGAGGGCTAAGTTAGAATTGAAAATCACACCAGAAACAAGTTTTCTCTCTTTCTCTCTCTAGATTATTGAGTGTATTTTGTGAGTATTTAGATACTTTGCGAGTTTCAGTTAATCAGTGCAAGTTTCCTTCAGCCTTATACCGATATTCTGATCAGAAGTACTGATATTTTGAGGTAAGGGATATTATCTTCTTCTTAAATGAAATTTTCTTCAATATCATTATGCCAAAATATTGGTATGAACTTTTTATCAAATTTGGAACTTTTCTTCTTTTTGTCCAAGTTGTCTATTATGGTTACTATCTTTGTTTGTATCCATATTTTGATCATTATTTTTGAATTCTGCTTTAAAATTGGTTATTTCGGAATATTATTGAACTTGGATAAACTGTAATATGAATCCTTAATATTTGATCTGTTATCTCACTGGATTCATTTTCTTTAAAATATTTTTCATCATCCTCAACCCCTAAATGATGATACAAATGAATATCTTTGGCCTCAGTAGTGCAAAGATGAATGATTACTTCTAATGAATATCTTTGGCCCGTAGTGCAAAGATGAACAGGTGTTGAGATGAACATGACCAACTGGTGATACAAATGAATATCTTTGGCCTGTAGTGCAAAGATGAATATTGATTAAAGATGTATATTGATTGTTGTTACAGGGATAAAATTTATGATGGATTTTAAATCTTAGAAGATAGTAGAACTCATTCTCTACTTGACTCTTATAATGGATTGTTGTTTTCGCTGCAGTTGTTGATCTAAAACTTGTTGACTATTATATTTTATCAGATTTTTCCCTGTTGAAGACTAACGATAATTTGTTGTATATTATCTTAGTCATAATATTCTTTATCGGGCAAGTTGAGCTCACTGCTTTTCATTTTTGTTCCATTTTTCTTCTCGGGAGGTGAGAATATAAAGCAGAACTAGTCTGGGTAATGCGGGTGATGGTTCTAGAAAGATATTTTAGCGATCCTCACTATTTTAAAATAGTGTATCAATAATTGTAATGAGGACTCCTTTTGAGTTTTTATACTCTCTTTGAATTTAAACTCATAGTTTAATGAAGTTGTATTTGTTTACGTACACTCATGTATTTGGCGACTTCGTAATGGGTGATGTATACTGTTTTTGGGGGCGTCCACAATTGGTATCAAAGCTTAGGGATATGATCCTCAAGCCGAGATGTGAGACAAGAACTAGGAGGGAGAGACGGGGAATTCCTTCATTTATTATGACCTCACTAAGTTTATTTGGTATTTATTTGGTTTGGTACGTAGTATAGGGATAATATGTTGCATGACTATTAACCCTTGTTTTATGGCGATGTTAAGAATGGTAGCCGAGAACGTTAATAATGGAGTGAATCGACCTGTGGAGACACCTTTGATCACTACCTGGGGAACGTAACAACAGAAGGCAATAATCCTCCTATAAATAACGCTCTCCGAATAAATGATGAATGATGGGATGTTTAGAAGCTTTTTGCGCTTCATCCTAAACCGCATTTAGGAGACTCGTGCACAAAATACTGGTGGAAATGCTAGCAATGCGCGGCTTGTCACAGCCAAGCAGTTCAAAGATTTGGGACCTCTAGAATTTAAGGGAAAGCCAGATCCGATTATGGCGGAAACGTGGGTCAAACAAATTACCAAGATATTCGATGTCTTGGGATGCACGGAGGAATAGAAGGTTCCATTCGCCACCTTTATGTTTCGCGGTGAGGCGAGACTCTTTGGGTGGAGTCTGTGAAACGTACTACACTAACCGCACTCAACATGTCTTGGGAAACGTTTCAGAAACTATTCATTGACAAGTACTTTCCTGAAAGTATTCGTCATATGAAGGAGGTAAAGTTTATCAGACTGGAACAAAATAACATGACGGTGTCCCAGTACGAGGCGAAGTTTGCAGAGTTATCCAGCTTTGCAAATGAGGAACGAATGACGAGGATGTTTCTGAGAGGTCTAAAGCCCGAGATTCGACAATATCTTATTTCTCATAAATTTTCTTTATATTCAGATGTTGTAAATAGGGCTCAATTATTAGAGCAATATAATGAGTATGTTCAACCGAGGGAACACAACAGGGTCATACCGGTGGCAGCGTTCATCGAAGCAATGACAACCAGAGGGAAGGAAAGCATTTGAACAAAAGCGGTAACCACTCTGGTTGTAATCGTGGTCGTGATAATAGAAGGAGCAATTCGGGAGGAGATCAACTGTTTCTAGGGGAGGAGAACGACCACCGGTTGTATGTTACAAATGCGGGAAAGAGGGACACATCAGCCCAAACTGCCCACAATAATCCAAGGTGTGTTATAATTATGGAAAGGAAGGTCATATAGCTAGAGATTGTCTAGTTGTGAAACCAAGTTCAACAGGGATGGTGACTCCAAAGGCTGTCCCGGACAAGTTAAAGTCGGTGGTTCCTGGAAGGGAGTTTGTCGTGACTGTCCAAAACGCGAAGAACCCAAACGAGGTGATCACAGGTAAGCTAATCATAAACTCTTGCAAAGTTTATACCTTATTAGATACTGGTTCTACCCATTCTTTTATCTCTCCTGCTTGTGCTCAACATTTAAACTTGACTCCGGAGAAATTAGACTTTGACTTATCTGTTGAGACTCCGTTAGGAGAAACTTTCGTTATATCTACTGTTTTTTAAATCTTGCATGATTCAAGTCGGTACCATCACATTACCTGAGCCTTATTTTATTTCGCTGAAAATTCTTGCATTTGATGTGATTTTGGGGATTGATTGGTTAACCACGCATCATGCTAAAATTGATTGTTTTCGTAAGGGTGTTAGTTTTCATATTCCTAACCAACATATTATGTGAATTCAAATAACCAAACCACTAAAATCAGTCACTATCATATCAAGCCATAAAGCTATTCGTTTATTGAAAAACGGATGTCAAGCTTTCTTAGCCCATGTCACGGACTTGAACAAAAACACGTCAGATTTGAATACTATTTCTATTGTTAGTGAATTTCCTAATGTATTTCCTGAAGAACTTCCCGGTCTACCCCCAGAACGTGAAGTTGAAGTTTTTATTGACCTTGAACCTGGTACAAAGCCCATTTCTAAAACCCCATATCAAATGGCTCCTATTGAACTTCAGTAGTTAAAGGTCCAACTACGGAGTTGTTGGACATCGGTTTTATCTAAATCCTAGTACATCTCCTCGGGGTGCTCCTGTGTTATTCGTAAAGAAGAAAGACGGGAGTATGCGACTTTATATCGACTACCGAGAATTGAATCATGTCACTATCAAGAATAGGTATCCGCTACCTCGCATTGATGACCTGTTCGACCAGTTTAAAAGAGCACAATTCTTTTCAAAGATCGATCCTCGGCTTCTGGATATCATCACCAAGATTAAAATCGAGGATATTCCAAAGACCGCCTTCGAACTCTCAGATGCAGGCATTATGAATTCTTAGTCATGTCTTTTGGATTGACTAATGCTCCTCACCGCTTTCATGGATATGATGAACCGTGTATTCAAGGAATATTTGGATCGGGTTTGTTGTTGTCTTTATTGATGACATCCTCATCTATTCCAAAAGTCGTGAAGATCATGAGCACCATTTGAAGTTGATACTTGAAAGGCTTCGTGAAACAAGCTTTATGCCAAGTCAAGAAATGTGAGTTCGGCTTGAGGAAGTATCATTCCTTGGGCACGTGGTGTCAAAACATGGAGTATCTGTTGACCACAAAGATTGAAGTAGTACAAAGTTGGGAGCAACCAAAGTTCGGTGGATCAAGTTCGTAGCTTTAAGAGCTTAATTGGTTATTATGAGATTCGTGGAAGGATTTTCTAGAATCGCCATCTGCTAACTCAACAATTTGACTCGAAAAAGATACAAAATTCATACCAACGAGAGCGATCATCGAAGCGGTGACAACAAGTGTGAGGGAATCAACAGTTGAAAATGGTAACCACTTTTGGTAATCGTAGGCCAAAACAATAAGAATGGACATTTCAAAAGAGGAGATTCAACAATAATGGAAAGACATCAAAGACCAAAGACTTATCGTTAAGGAAGGAGAACGACCACCTATTATATGTTTCAAATGCGGAGGGGAGGGGCACATCAGTCCAAACTGCACGATGTCGTCCAAAGCATGTTATAATTGTGGAAGAGAAGGTCACTTAACCCGATTTTGTCGTTCACCAAAAACAAATTCAAATACAGGATGGAGGCACCAAAGGCCATCCCGTAAAAGTCAAAACCTAGAAGTGCAAGGAGAGCATTTGTTGTGACCTCCTGTGAAAGCAAGGAACCCGAATGAGGTCATCACGGTAAGCTTATCATAAACTCTAACGAAATCTATACTTTATTTGATACCAATTCTACCCATTCTTTTATTTCTCCTACTTGCGCTCATCGATTAAATTTGACTCTGGAGAAATTAGACTTTGACTTATCTGTGGAAACTCCATTGGGAGAAACGTTCATTACATCCACTGTTTATAAGTCTTGTTTGGTTCAAATCGGTACCCTCACACTACCTGTAGATCTTATTTCATTGAAAATACTTGCATTTGACGTGATTCTAGGGATTGATTAGTTAACTACTCATCATGCAAAAATTGATTATTTCCGTAAAGTTGTTAACTTTCATATTCCTAATCAACCTATTATGCGAATTTAAGAGACCAAACCATTAAAATCAATCACGGTCATCTCAAGCCATAAAGCTATTCGTTTATTGAAAAACGGATGTCAAGCTTTCTTAGCTCATGTCACAGATTTAAACAAAAATACGTCAGTTTTGAACGATATTTCTATTGTTAATAAATTTCCTGACGTATTCCCCGAAGAACTTCCTGGCCTACCCCCTGAGCATGAAATTGAATTTTGTATCGACCTTGAACCCGGTACAAAACCCATTTCCAAAGCCCTATATCGAATGGCTCCTATTGAACTTCAGGAGTTAAAGACCCAACTTCAGGAATTGTTAGACATCGGCTTTATTTGTCCTAGTACTTCTCATTGGGGTGCTCCTGTTCTATTCGTGAAGAAGAAAGATGGGAGTATGCGACTTTGTATTGATTATCGGGAGTTGAATCATGTCACCATCAAAAATAGGTATCCATTGCCACGTATTGATGACCTGTTTGACCAGTTGTAAGGAGCCAAATTCTTTTCAAAGATTGATCTTCATTCCGGATATTACCAATTGAAGATTAGAACCGATGACATTCCAAAGACGGCTTTCAGAACTCGGTACGAGCATTATGAATTCCTAGTCATGTCCTTTGGATTGACTAATGCTCCTGCTGCCTTCATGGATATGATGAACCGAGTATTCAAGGAATATTTGGATCACTTTGTGGTCGTCTTTATTGATGACATCCTTATTTATTCCAAAAGCTGTGAAGATCATGAGAAACACTTGAGGCTGACACTCCAAAAGCTTCGTGAATACAAGCTTTATGCCAAGTTGAAGAAATACGAATCCTGGCTTGAGGAAGTAGCATTCCTTGGGCACGTAGTATCAAGTTATGGAATATCTGTTGACCCATCAAAGATCAAGCAATTCAAAGTCGGAGCAACCTAAATCGATGACCGAAGTTCGAGCTTTACGGGCTTAAATTTGGTTATTATCGGAGATTCGTGGAAGGATTTTCTAGAATCGCTACTCCGTTAACTCAGCTGACTCAGAAAGATACAAAATTCATATGGAGTGAGAAATGCGAGAAGAGTTTCCAATAGCTCAAGAGGAGACTCATTTCGGCACCTGTTCTGGGAATACCATCTGGTACGGATGGATTTGTTATATACAGCGATGCTTCAGGAAAAGGGTTAGGATGCGTTCTCATGCAACATGGGAAAGTCATAGCCTATGCCTCACGATAACTCAAAGAATATGAGAGGAATTATCCTACTCATGATCTAGAGTTGGCAGCAGTCGTATTCGCGTTGAAAATTTGGAAACACTACTTGTACGGGGAGAAAGTGGAGATTTATACGGACTATAAAAGCCTCAAATATTTCTTCACCCAAAAAGAACTAAACATGCGGCAACGACGTTGGCTTGAACTATTGAAAGATTACGATCACACTATTCAATATCATCTTGGAAAAGCGAACGTAGTAGCTGACGCATTGAGTATAAGATCATATGCGGGTACGAGTGCAATGTTGTTAACACAAAAGTCCATTTTGTATGACTTTCAAAGGATGGAGATAGAGATGAAGGCTCCATGTACCCACACAATGATATCAAACATATGAGTAGAACCGACTTTAATCGATAAAGTTAAAACTGCTCAAGCTACGGTCATGGAGCTAATGCGTATGAAGAAGAAAGTGCAAGAAGGTGCTATTCCAGAAGCAAGAATCGATGAAGAAGGAATACTTCGAGTTAACTCCAGACTTTATGTTCCTAACGATTCTGAATTGAAGCATAGAATCATGATGGAGGCACACAACACACCTTTTGCAATCCATCCTGGGAGTACCAAAATGTATCATGATCTTCGACATACATTTTGGTGGAGCAATATGAAAAGAGAGATCGCGGAGTTTATCTCGAGGTGTTTAACTTATCAACGTGTAAAGGGGGAGCATCAAATGCCAAATGGTCCATTACAACCACTTGAGATTCCGGAATGGAAGTGGAAACACATTACTATGGATTTCGTTACGGGTCTTCCCAAGGTTTCTCAAGGCATAGATGCGATTTGGGTTATTGTTGATAGATTAACTAAGTCTGCTCATTTCTTGCCTATACGGAGACTTATTCCTCGAACGTCTTGCTAGTATGTCGTGAGAACGAGATTGTGAGATTGCATGGCATGCCAGTATCCATAGTTTCGGATCGTGACCCAAGATTCACTTCACGATTTTGGGTTAGCTTGCAGAAAGCTATGGGCACGGATTTACGATTCAGTTCGGCATACCATCCTTAAACGGATGGACAATCAGAGAGGACTATTCAAACTCTGGAAGATCTATTAAGACTTTGTGTCCTAGATCTCAAAGGGAGTTGGGATAAGTACCTACCATTGGTGGAATTCTCCTACAACAACAGTTATCAAGAAAGTATAGGCATGGCTCCATTTGAGGCGTTGTATGGACGAAAGTGACATTCTCCAGTATGCTGGGACGAGGTGGGTGAAGCAACATTGTTGGGACCAGAGTTGGTACGCATGACTACATAGAAGATCCTAACGATTCGACAACGTATACAAACGGCACAGGATCAACAAAAGAGTTATGCGGATCTTCATCGGAAGGACGTGGAATTTAATATTGGGGATCATGTATTGTTACGTGTTGCACCATGAAGGGAGTTACAAGATTTGGGAAGAGAAGAAAGTTAAATCCAAGATTTATTGGTCCATTTGAGATTCTTGACCGAATAGGAAATGTGGCCTATAGACTCGCATTACCTCCAAGTATGTCTCGTGTTCATAATGTTTTTCACATATCTATGCTTCATAAATATGTTAAAGACCCGAACCACATTATTGAGTTAGAACCAGAAGAGATAGCTGAAGATTTAACGCACGAGGAGGTACCTGTTAAGATCTTGGATAGGAAAGAGCATGTCCTACGCACGAAGGTTATACCACAAGTTAAGGTTTTATAGAGAAACCATACTATTGAAGAGATGACCTGGGAGTTGGAATCAGAAATGAAAGCGAGGTATCCTCACCTTTTCGAAACACCAGGTACGTACATCAATTTCGAGGACGAAATTTCATAAGGAGAGGAGGTTGTAAGACCCCAACTTTTAAATGAATTAAATCAAATTTCCTTTATTTATTATTGTGAATAATAAGGTATTAATTTGATATAATAACTTTGGTTATGGGTGAAATTTGAAAATTTTGTAAAATAAAAAAAGTGGTTATAAAATAATCATTGTTGTTGGGGAATATTCATTTGGTCGTGGAATATTCTTGTTGTCGGGGAATATTTATAACTGCCTTGATCATTTGTGGACCCCATAATGTAATAATTGTCGAATGAAGAAAATGACAAGTTTGAGTTTTTATAAATAACAGGCGTAGTTGTTATCAAGTTAATCATTGTGAATACCCTGGGTTAAATACATGAATACGCGTGGATGTACAGTATTGATGAATTATTGATCCTTACGTAAGAAGACACTACTCAATAATTGTTACAGTAGTTACTGTTCAATAATTTATTTTATTGATTCAATAATTGCTGCGTTGATATTTAATATTATTTTTATTTCAATAATTGTCACTTTGCGATGATTCCCATTATCAGATCAATAATTCATATTATTTGAATAATATTATTAGATAGCATTATTGGCAATGTCTAGAAAGTTCTGTCAAGGAGAGGTTTGGTCACCTAATTACGCGCTAGTAAGGATCGTTGTAATTTTTGGTCACCTAATATTATTAGATATCCGACCGTTGGATCGTTGTAATTTTTGGATATGTTATACATATATAAGTTGAGTATATGTCCATAAATTTTGAACCGTTAAAAATGAACGTATGTTTTGTTATGAATTTTAAGAGGTGACTGGTTCAGAAATTGTTGAAGTATCCGAATTTAGCATTTTGGTGGAAATTTCTAGAATTGAGTGAGCCCCACTTGTGGTTGGTGAAAAAATGTGCTGAATTTTATTTCAAATGTGGTGGGTAGGAATAGTAGCAGGTAAAGCCATCAGGTTGCAGGTCAACTCTGCTAACATTTTCCTATAAATAGAGGGCTAAGTTAGAATTGAAAATCACACCAGAAACAAGTTTTCTCTCTTTTTCTCTCTAGATTATTGAGTGTATTTTGTAAGTATTTAGATATTTTGCGAGTTTCTGTTAATCAGTGCAAGTTTCCTTCAGCCTTATACCGATATTCCGATCAGAAGTACTGATATTTTGAGGTAAGGGATATTATCTTCTTCTTAAATGATATTTTCTTCAATATCATTATACCGAAATATTGTATGAACTTTTATCAAATTTGGAACTTTTGTGTTGGGATTACTATTCACGATACTAAGGCACTATTCACTTTGCACTATTCAATTCAAAAATAAAATTTTCTTCTTTTTTTGTCCAAGTTGTCTATTATGGTTACTATCTTTGATTGTATCCATTTTTTGATCATTATTTTTGAATTACGCTTCAAAATTGGTTATTTAGGAATATTATTGAACTTGATAAACTGTAATACTTAATCCTTAATATTTGATCTCATTATCTCACCGGATTCGCTTTTCTTTAAAATATTTTTCATCATCCTCAGTCCTAAATGATAATACAAATGAATATCTTTGGCCTGTAGTGCAAAGATCAATGATTACCTAATGAATATCTTTGGCCAGTAGTGCAAAGATGAATAGGTGTTGAGATGAACATGACCAACTGGTGATACAAATGAATATCTTTGGCCTGTAGTGCAAAGATTAATATTGATTAAAGATGTATATTGATTGTTGTTACAGGGATAAAATTGATGATGGACTTTTAAATCTTAGAAGATAGTAGAACTCATTCTCTACTTGACTCTTCTAATGGATTGTTGTTTCCGCTGCAGTTGTTGATCTAAAACTTGTTGTCTACTATATTTTATCATATTTTTCCCTGTTGAAGACTAACGATAATTTGTTGTATATTATCTTAGTCATAATATTCTTTACTGGGCTAGTTGAGCTCACCCTTTTCCTTTTTGTTCCATTTTTCTTCTCAGGAGGTGAGAACATAGCAGGAACTAGTCGGGGTACGGAGTGATGGTTCTAGAAAGATGTTTTAGCAGTCCTCACTATTTTTAAAATAGTGTATCAATAATTGTAATGAGAACTCCTTTTGAGTTTTTATACTCTCTATTTGAATTTAAACTCATAGTTTAATGAAGTTGTATTTGTTTTTGTACCATGTATTTGGCGACTCAGAATGGGTGATGTATACCTATTTTGGGGGCGTCACAATATTCTACTAATTTCATGGAGTATATAAGCAATACTTCAACAAAATGAGTGTATAATTTGGGATACGAAACAAAATAATATTACTTATATACTATAGAGTATGAAAGAAAATATTATTTTTCTTACGAATATTGAACAAAAATAATATCCCATATGAATACGAAAGAAATAATACCCTTACGAATACAACAAATAATATCCCTTACGAATATTGAACGAAAATAATATTTATACGAATACGAAAAATAATATCTCTTCAGAATATGAAATAAATAATACCCCTTACGAATACAACAAATAATATCCCTTACGAATACAAAAGAAATAATACCCCTTACCTCAGAAAATGTCTAGATACTGGAATAGTGAAATAGCAAATTTCTCTTCTTCTTTCTCTCTATAGTTTCTCTCTCTATAATTGCTCTTGTGAGTCTTAGTGAATTGGTGAGAATGAAGGAAGAATGAGCTTCTATTTATAGGAAAATATAGTTTCGATAATTGCACATTTTGAGGCTCAAAATATTACAGTATAATACCTTCATCCTTTCCTTCATTTTTAATTTAGTCCTGCAAGTATTATCAAACTTACACCACCTCCCCTAATAGTATATCATGTGAATCAATAGTACAATCATGTGACTCAATAGTTCTATACATGTGAAAAAAATAATTACAGTATAGTACATTCATCTATACCTCCATTTTTAATTTAGTCATGCAAGTATTATTAATCCTGCACCACCTCCCCTAATAGTACATGCATGTGAATCAATAGTACACACATGTGAACAAATAGTTATAAACATGTGAATTAATAAAAATTAATTGCTCATTTATCCGATTACTTACCCGATTAGTCAATATAACCTCCATACATCAATTATTATCAAAATAGATGTCGATTTCCATTAACACTACTAATCCCAACATAATGAAAATATGAATTTCATCTTTAATCAACACGAACTTATTCATCATTAATATTATAACTCACAATATTTAACAACCAGATCATTCTCAGGAAAGAGGGGGCTTTCCGATAAGGATTTTTCCCTATTGACACGCAATTAAATAACCTAACCCCTTTCCTCGACAGAACTTTCTAGGCATCGTCAATAATGCAAATAATAATATGAACAACTTATCATCTCAATTATTGATTTAATAATATAAAATATTATGCAGATGACACTGTGACAATAATTGAATCAATAATATGAGAGATATGATGCAGCAATTACTATAGCAATAATTGAGTATAACTGAGTGACTTCTCACGTAAGCATCAATAATCAATACCGTGTTGCTACTATGCAACCATGCGTATTACTGTACTTTTATCACCGATTATTTTATGGCAACTTGCTTACTTTGAAAAATTTTCACATATCACCCTTAACTTTAACCTTTTATCAATTTAACCATTTACTAAATAGAATAATAATTATAAGAAAATTGAATACTTTCATTTCATAAAATTCGGGATCTCACATATTATTTATTATTTCTTTCGTATTCATGAAGAGAGTTATTTTCTTTTAATACTCATAAGGGTTGTTATTCCATTCTTTATTATTTTCTGGGAATAACCTGTCTACGCGGACTACCGCATGCATGGTGAAATCTTTTGTTATTCTATTCTTTATTATTTTATGGGAATAACATGTCTACGCGGAAAACCGCATGCATGGTGAAATCTTTTGTTATTCTATTCTTTATTATTCTGTGGGAATAACATGTCTACGCGGACTACCGCATGCCTGGTGAATAACCCTTCGTATTCAATTGTTATTAAATTATGGAAATGATCTGTCTACGTGGACTACCGCATGACAGGTGAAAATCCAGTTGCAGTTTCGTATATTATTTCTTTTCATATTCTTAAATCTAAACTTACTATGGTATGTATTGCTTCTATAATTCCTGAAATTAATGAAATATCCTTGAGTTTTGTGCTTCATCCAGTATCGTTTTATTGGATTATTGATCTGAACTTTCTTATTAAATATCAATTTTTTCACCTGGAGTACTATTCACGGGTTACTATTCACTCAATTAATATTCACTTGAATATTATTCACCGAGGATTCAGGGTACTTTTCATATCGAGTTACTATTCAAGGGTTACTATTCATGACAAAAATTGATTTCTTTTCGGTCCAAATCATTTTTGATACAATATTATTCTTGAATTTTACTCCACAAAGCAGTATCATGTTTACAATTTGGACATTATTGAATTCTCGATAAATTAAATTATAAATATTTAAAAATTTATCCTTTGCTTTCTTTTAATTGAATTCTTATATCAGTGTCATCTTCCTTATGCTTATATTGTGATAAAATTCATCTGTGGCTTACGTGCATAGATGTACTATTGATTGGTATGATTATGACCAGAGATTATTCGGTATAATCATGACCGTAATGTTACAAATGATGTGATAAAAGTCTTCATTGACCCGTAGTGCATTGATGGACAGTTGTTGGTATGATCATGACCATTGATGATTACATGATTATTCGTGGCCCGTAGAGCAGGGATGATTTGATGATGTGGTTTATTTATTAAGCTGAGTCTCAGCGATAAAGTTGTTGAAAAACTTTTTAAATCATAGAAGATAGTAGATATCATGCGCTACCTGACTCTTCTAATGGATTGCTTGGTCCGCTACAGTTAAACTTGATGTTTATTATATTTTTATCAGTTTAACATTGTCGAAGGCTAAAGATAATTTATTCTGCATTATCTTAGTCATAATATTTCTTATTGGGCTAGTTGAGCTCACCCTTTGCTTTCATTGTTCTCTTTTGGAAATGAGAAAATAGCTGAGACTAGTCGGGGAACGGAGTGATGGTTTGAGATGGTGCATTAGTAGTCCTCACTATTCTAAGAAATAGTGTGATAGTTTTAGGACTTATTTTGAGTTTGAATACTGTATAGAAGATAATATTTGTATTAAAACTCACAGCTCATGTTGTATATTTAAGTTTGTATTTGTATTCTGTACCATGTATTTGGTGACTCAGAATGGGTGATGTATACCTATTTTTGGGGCGTCACAGTTGGTATCAAAGCTTAGGAATATGATCCTTGGCTGAGATGTGAGACTAGAACTAGGAGGGGAGAGACAAGAAATTCCTTCGCTAGTATGACCTACCTAAGTTTATTTGGTATTTATTTGGTCGGTCAGAGTATAGGGATAATATGTGATATATCAATTAACCCTTGTTTTGTGGCAGTATTTAAAAATGACATATGAAAATGTAGAGATAAGCAATGAAGAACATGAGACCGTTGAGTCGCCAACGATCAATACCTAGGATAATGTGTGTCAGGATGGAAATAATCCTCAGGAAAACAACAACGCTGACCAAATAATGAACGATGGGATGATTAGAGGCTTTATGCAATTCATGCAACATCAAAAGAGAACGACTCCTATTCAAAATACTGGTGGAAACACTAGCAACTCTCGGATGGTCATCGCTAAACAGTTCAAGGAGCTAGGACCACCAGAGTTTTTGGGAGAGCCAAAACCACTTAAGGCGGAGACATGGATAAAGCAGGTCACAAAGATATTTGATGTCTTGGGATGCTCCAAGGAGAAAAAGGTTCCCTTTGCCACCTTCATGTTGCGAGGAGAGGCAAATTACTGGTGGGAATCTGTAAACCGTACCCAACCTGCCGCACTGAAGATGTCTTGGGAGAAGTTCCAAGAACTATTCAATGACAAGTAGTTTCCTAAAAGTATTCGTCACATGAAGGAGGTAAAGTTTATCAAGCTGGAGCAAAATAATATGACCGTGTCGCAGTACGAAGCTAAGTTTGCCGAGTTATCTCGGTTTGCGTCTTACTTGCTTGATAATGAGGAGAGAATGACATGGATGTTTCTACGAGGTTTGAAACCCGAGATACGTCAATATCTAATTTCTCACAACTGTGTTTGTATTCAGATGTTGTAAATAGGGCTCAGTTATTGGAGTGCGAGAACGAGTCAACCCAACCAATAGAGAACAGATGGCAAAATGATAATACCAGTAATAACAGTCATCGAAGAGGTGACAACAAACGTGGAGGGAATCAACATGCCAAAAATTGTAAGCACTTTGGAGGTAATCATGGCAAAGATAATAGAAGTGGAAATTTAAAGAAGAGGACATTCAATAATGATGAAAAGATGTCAGCACCAGCACCTGTTGTTAAGGAAGGAGAATGACCGCCAGTCGTATGTTACAAATGCAGAGGGGAGGGACACATCAGTCCAAACTGTACGCAGCAGTCCAAAGCATGTTATAATTGTGGAAGAAAAGGTCACCTAGCCCAATTTTGTCGTGCACCGAAGTCAAGTCCAGCTGGGATGGAGGCATTAAAGGTCATCCCAGACAAGACAAAACCGGTAGTTTAAGGGAGATCATTTTTCGTGACTTCTCAAAAAGTGAGTAAACCGAACGAAGTTAACACGAGTTAGTTAATTATAAATTCTTGTGAAGTCTATACCTTATTTGATACCTGTTCTACCCATTCTTTTATTTCTCCTACTTGCGCTCAACGTTTAAATTTGACTCTAGAGAAATTAGACTTCGACTTTTCTGTTGAAACTCCGTTAGGAGAAACTTTCGTTACATCTACAGTTTATAAATCTTTCTTGATCCAAGTTGGTACCATCACATTACCTGTTGATCTTATCTCTTTAAAGATACTTGCATTTGATGTGATTTTAGGGATTGATTGGCTAACTACTCATCATGCAAAAATTGATTATTTTCGTAAGGTTGTTAGCTTTCATATTCCTAACCAACCTATTATGTGAATTCAAGCAACCAAACCACTAAAGTCAATCACTATCATATCAAGCCATAAAGCTATTCGTTTATTGAAAAATGGATGTCAAGCTTTCTTAGCCCATTTCACTGATTTAAACAAAAATACATCAGATTTGAATGATATTTCTATTGTTAATAAATTTCCTAACGTATTCCCTGAAGAACTTCCTAGCCTACCCCAAGAGCATGAAATCGAATGTTATATTGACCTTAAACCCATTCTAAAACCCTCAAATATTTCTTCACCCAGAACGAATGTAACATGTGCCAAAGACATTGCTTGAGTTGTTGAAGATTACGATAACACCATTCAATACCATTCTAGAAAAATGAACATGGTAGCTGACGCATTGAGTGGAAGATCATATGCGTTTATGCGTGCGATATTGTTAACACAAAGACCCATTTCGTATAACTTACCAAAGATGGACATAGAGTTAAAGACTCCAAGAACCTACATGAAGATAGCAAATATACGATTAGAATCGACGTTAATCGATAAAGTTAAAGTTGCTCAAGCTACACACCCGGAGCTGATGAATGTGAAGAAGAAAGTTCAAGAGGGTGTTATTCTAGAAGCAAGAATAGACGAATAAAGTAAATCTCAACCCTCGATTTAATTGGTCCATTCAAAATCCTCGATCGAGTAGGAACTATGGCATATAGACTCACTTTATCGCCAAGTATGTCGCGTGTTCATAACATTTTTCACGTATCGATATTACGTAAATATGTGGACGACCCGAACCACATTATTAAATTAGAACTAGACGAGATAGCAGAAGATTTAATGTATGAGGAGATACGTGTTAACATCTTGGATAAGAAGGATCATATTCTACACTCAAAGGTTATACCTCAAGAGTTAGAATCTAAACAAGGTATATTCACCTCTTCGGCATACCAGGTACGTATGTAAATTTCGAGGGAAAAATTTCATAGGAAGGGGAGATTGTAAAACCCCGAATTTTATGAAATAAAAGTATTCAATTTTCTTATAATTATTATTCTATTTAATAAATGGTTAAATTGATGAAGGGTTAAAGTTAAGGGTGATATTTAAAAAATTTTCAAAGTAAGCAAGTTGATATAAAATATTCGTTGTGTCGGGGAATATTTTTTTTATCGGGGAATATCTGTACGACGACACCATCATTAGTGGACCCCACAATAGAATAATTGTCGGAGTTAGAAAACGACAGAAATATCTTTTTATAAAAATAACGGCGAAAGTTTTACCGTTAAATTGTTGAAATACCCGGTCGTAAAAGTACAGTAATACGCATTGTTGCATAGTAGCACACAGTAATGATTATTGATGCCTACGAGAAAAGTCACTCAGTTATACTTAGTTATTGCTACAGTAATTGCTACATAGTATCTCAAGTTATTTGATTCATTTATTGTCACAGTATCATCTGCATAATATTTAATATTACTAAATCAATAATTGAGACGACAAAGTTATTCATATTATTATTTGTAATATTGACAATGTCTAGAAATTTCTGTTGAGGAGAGGTTTGGTCACCTAATTGCGTGCCAATAGGGAGAAATCCTTATCAAAAAGTCCCCTCTTTCCTGGGATTGATCTGGTTGTTAAATATTGTGAGTTATAATATTAATGATGAATAATTGTTAATAGATTAAAAATGTGTTTATGAAAGATAGGTGATTTGTGGTAAATATTTATTCAATTTTTGATATAAATAAAGGGGTTTGTTATGAGGTATTTGTTATAAGTTTGGTTTATTATTCCATGAGGAGATGTGCTAATTTTTCAGACCATTGGTTAAAATTTTAATAGTAAATCAGTATGGACAGTTGCTTTAAGTTTTAATAGTAAATCAATATGGACCGTCTATTTAAAAGTGAATTAATCTGGGCCATTCATGAATTAGTTACTATTCAATCCTTTTTCTTTTAAATAGAAACTCATTCCTTCATTATTTCTTACGAATTCACTGAAACTCTAGAGAGAGAAACTATAGAGAGAAAGAAGAAGAGTATTCTGCTAGAACCCTACTTCAATATTCACTCTTCTATTAAGGTAAGGGGTATTATTTCTTTCGTATTCATGAAGAGAGTTATTTTCTATCAATACTTATAAGGGTTGTAATTCCATTCTTTATTATTCTCTTGGAATAACCTGTCTACGCGGACTACCGCATGCATGGTGAAATCTTTTGTTATTCAATTCTTTATTATTCTGTGGGAATAAACTGTCTACGCAGACTACCGCATGCATGGTGAATAACCCTTCGTATTCAATTGTTATTAAATTATGGAAATGAACTGTCTACGCGGACTACCGCATTACAGGTGAAAATCCAGTTGCAGCTTCGTATATTATTTCTTTTCATATTCTTTAATCTAAACTTACTATGGTAAGTACTGCTTCAATAATTCCTGAAATTAGTGAAATATCCTTGAGTTTAGTGCTTCATCCAGTATCGTTTCATTGGAATATTGATCTGAACTTTCTTATTAAATATCAATATTTTCACCCGGGGTACTATTCACGGGTTACTATTCACTCAGTTCCTATTCACTCGAATATTATTCACCCGAGGATTCATGGTACTTTTCATACCGAGTTACTATTCACGGTTACTATTCACTAGGGTACTATTCACCCAGGGTACTATTCATGACAAAAATTGATTTCTTTTCGGTCCAAATCATTTTTGATACAATATTATTCTTGGAGTTTACTCCACAAAGCAGTATCATGTTGACAATTTGGATATTATTGAATTCTGGATAAATTAAATTATAAATTGTCATCATCCTCATGCTTATATTGTGATAAAAGTCATATGTGGCTTACGTGCGTAGATGTCGTATTGATTGGTATGATTATGACCAGGGATTATTCGGTATAATCATGACCGTAATATTACAAATGATGTGGTAAAAGTCTTTATTGGCCCGTAGTGCATTGATGGACAGTTGTTGGTATGATCATGACCATTGATGATTACATGAATATTCGTGACCCGTAGAGCAGGGATGATTTGATGATGTGGTTTATTTATTAAGCTGAGTCTCAGCGATAAAGTTGATGAAAAACTTTTTTAAATCATAGAAGATAGTAGATATCATGCGCTACCTGACTCTTCTAATGGATTGCTTGTTCCGCTGCAGTTAAACTTGATGTTTATTATATTTTTACCAGTTGAACATTGTTGAAGGCTAACGATAATTTATTCTGCATTATCTTAGTCATAATATTTTTTAATGGGCTAGTTGAGCTCACCCTTTGCTTTCATTGTTCTCTTCAGGAAATTAGAACATAGCCGGGACTAGTCGGGGAACGGAGTGATGGTTCGAGATGGTGCATTAGTAGTCCTCACTATTCTGTGAAATAGTGTGATAGTATTGAGGACTTATTTTGAGTTTGAATACTGTCTAGAAGACAATATTTGTATTAAAACTCACACCTCATGTTGTATATTTAAGTTTATATTTGTATTCTATACCTTGTATTTGGCAACTCAGAATGGGTGATGTATACCTATTTTGGAGGCGTTACACTCTGGTAGGGTAAAATCCCCAGAATGTTGAGCATAGCTGTCCTTGGAGCCAAATTTGTCAGTCAGAAAATGTTGGGATATTACATGGCCGGATGTGATCTCATCCTGCACAACCCTACACCTCAATCCGGTGAGGGTCATGAACTGTCGACTCATGTCCCCAATAGCCATATGCACGCAAGGTCTGTCAAGTGGCAGCATCATCCAACGTTCATACTCCTCCAGAGCTAGGGTCAACTTCTGGGTCCCAAACTGGAAAACCTACCTCTCTGGTACCCAGTGATCTAGCATGCCCTCCACAAATCCTGCGGGAACCTGAAATATCAAGAGGGTCATAGTATGCTGCAACAGCTGATCTATAGTCACCCAGTCTGATGGTGACATACTATCATACCATGATTTAAGACGTGATATCACCAATAATGGTGGGGTGTGATCTATACGACTGACTGTCGAAGAAGACATATGTGTAGGCCATATCATAAGACCATCCAGGAGTCAATGTGACACCCCCAAATCTCGGTACTTCATTACCTCAAGATTTGGTGTTCACTTAATCAAAACATTCATATCTAACTACCCAACAATGGTATAATTGAATAATAAAACCTGCCCATACAGGATTACATTAATAAAAACATTATCTCCCAAGTTATCTAACCTTTAATTACAATCATTCAAATGCGGAAATTAAATAAATACTTTATTACATCAATCAAATTAAAGTCTAATAAATATTTGCCAACATATCACAAGTCTTCAAAACTTGGTCATTTTCCCCTTGCCCTTACTGGTGCTAGGTACATCTACCTTTTCATCATTAGCTGTAATGGTTATATAAGCAAGAGTGAACAAACAAAACTCACTTGAAATAAGAATGAATAACTTTACAACATTTACAAAATAATAGGCTCAATAGAACTAAATGATATGTTCTATTAACATTCTGAAATATACTACTGAGGGTCTAATGACCACGAACCATGTCCACAGTTATAAGTAATCTTTCAACTTTAACTTTAACAGTCATATGACTAGTTCATCTAATCACAGAAATAATAGGATCCTAACTTCATTTTAGTTCATCGCTGAACCGAAAGCCATTATGGGATTAGAGCAACACATGGAAAATAAATAAAAACAATTGAGAGAAGATAGAATTGATCATACCCAATTGCTGATTATATTCCAATAGTTCTGTTCAAATCCTCAATAATCTCCAGCAACATAAAAGTAGTTCGCAATCAATGATTGAATTCTAAAGAAGAATTATAAAATAATAAGTTTATGCTTAGATCCTCGTTGGAATTCGTTCAAAGCGTCAAACCCTAGTTCTCTGTTATGGAAAACTCGTAAAAACTAAAGATAATTGCGTCTGGTACCAACCTTAGTAGTTTATACCAACTCAAACACTTCAAATTTTAAAAATAAAATAAAGTAAGCAACTGCAGTCAATAACGTGTGCGGCCGTGGGAGACTCTAGTGCTGACATAAGTAGCGCGCGCTACCATAGTAGCATTTCAACCCTTCAAGAAAGTGTGTGGCGCGGTAGCGCTTTCTAGCTCTTTTCGGCGTGGCCTCTCGAACTCTGTACTCTTGTGTTCTTCTCTTGCTTCTTTTTTGTCATGCTGCTAATGAACCTTTGACATGCTGCTTTTGCTTCGTTGTCCATCGATGCTAAATTTCTTTTGTCCAATCGCCCCTCGTGTCATGCCATTACTGATCTCATGCCACATACCAATGCCGAGCTATGCTATTTTCCTGGACTTTTACACCATAGGAGTTCTCAGTATATGCAATGCAAAATAAAACGAAATGCAGCTAAAAACACATTAAAATGTACTTGAGATGGGCGTAGTTCTCGTGAATTTATATCCAATAAGTAGGTATAAAACCCACTTATCAAATTCCCCCAAACTTGAACTATTTCTTGCCTTCAAGCAATGCATACGACATAAAACACTAACAATGCGACTACATGCTATGCAACTAGATTATGATGCAAATGAGTCTCACATTCTCCAGCTATAACAGAATTTCAGTCCAATATGCCTCAGTGAATTATCTAGGTTCAAGAATGAAACTTCAAACTAAGCCATAGACATAATATCATACACTCAAGTAATCCATACATGCTATAAAAATGTTGTGTGCGTGTTATGTTGACCAAAACTTGACTAAAGTAAGAATACACATGCTAAACTGCTCAACATAGAAAATTACGGTCTAAATCAAGATTCATTTATACTTATGCAACAAAGACTGTTCCAACATATCAAAGCAAACTAAGGTTGAACAATGGGCTTAACTGCTTTATTACTACTCACGAAGGCGATTTTCGCTCTTTCCTGCAGTGTTTATTGTTATTTTTCTCTTCTTTTTTTATATACAGCGAGTGAGTTTTACGCTCCATCTCGCCCCTAACAAAGAGTCAATAATTCAGCTCAAGAAGGTTTCAAGATAGCTTCCTTTTGTTATTTATATATATATATATATAGCATACCCATGTGTCCCCAAAGTTTGATTATCAATGTTTTTCATAGTCTCAGTCCATTTTCCACATAATTCGCTTTTTAAAACAACATTTCTTATTAAGCAATGCACACATAATTTTTCTGCCTATAAGCAGTTGTGAACACGACAGTGCAAACCGAAAGCATCTAAACAGCATCATGGATCATATCATGTAAATCATTATAGCTAAGCTTAAGATATCCATTAAATACTCAAGAATCCATCAAAATTCACTATCATCATAGGCTAGACATCACTTCCATAAAGCTAGAATTTATGAGACATGCACTAAACATCAAATGCAACTAAACACATACTAACACAAATATTAATAATGACTAAAAATAGAAAAAAATTCTGCAATTATTATCTAACACATAAAACATGCACAATTTAAACTAATCATGCAAACACTATAAGCAACTACCCTACTACCCAATACCCCCAAACTTAAAATATTCATTGTCTCAATAAATGAAGGTAAAGGATTAGAGAAACTCCCCTACTGCTCAGCTGCACCACCCTCTTCGGGTGGTGAATCCAGTGGTGGAAATGGCACGGCGGTCCCAAACTGTGGCCACTCAAGCATCTTCCCCTGCTGTGCAAACGCCTCTGCTAGTGACCTCGTCGAACCCATTGCAAATGCTACAAAATTGTCATACATAGCGTCGACTTTTCTCTCCAACCTTCGGAGCTGTCGATCCCTTGTAGCATCTGTTGCTTGAGTTAACGTGCCTGCTTCATCTGTCTTGGAGGGCTGCGATGAGGGCGTAGACGAGGTTGGACAAAGAATAAAACCCTTTCCTCTGGGATGTGGTGTACCCCCTTGCCAATCTTCAAATTTTGCAATTGTAGCATGCGTAATGTCTTGGCTTAGGTTCTACAACTGCTCATCCGTCCACCTCACGCCGGCCTTAACACATAGATGTGTCACTATAGAAGCATGTGGGATACTGCCCGTGGTACTTCCCCACATGTATTTCAGCATGTTTTGATTCATCAGTTAACCAATGTCGATATTCTTACCCACAATGATCCCCCATAGTATAAGAGCTCGCTCGAATATAATCTCATGCTGATGAGAAGATGGCATAAGTTTGGCACACACAAACAGGTTCCAGGCCTTTGCATAGCGATTAAGAGTGGACACCAAAAATGTCTTAGGGTGAGTTGTGCCCGAAGTGCATGTCCATTGAGTCCCTAAAATGCACAAATCGGTGATAACTACATTCAAATCTGTATCTGAACGACCTGCCTCCACCTAACTTATTCATCCAGCCGGAGGGTTGGGTAAATGGAACACTTGGCGAATGGCGCTCGGTCTGTAATCCAGTTGAATCCCACGAACGAAAGAAAACCCATCCATCGCTACCTGCGCATTTGCATAAAACTCCCAAGATGAAGCCATATATACGTACCACCGTCAGAGAGCACACACTATGCCAACACCTTTCTCGAATCATTTTCACTAACTGACCATCCTGCGCGTCGGGCTTGAACCCTCGCTCACGAACAAACGACTTCGCGATGATTCGGTAGTATTCAATTTGAGTATCCAAGTTGATAAATTACGATAAATCAACATTATCCCCACTTTGAGTGCTTGATGATGATGATTCAGGGGTACGAGACCTCACACTCTTAGGACCCATTGAAGATTGATAATCGAAGAAGAAGACTTGCCTGACAGTGAGTGATAGCCGATGACTGATTACCCCCAAACTGATTTTGCACAACCCAGTCTGAAACCCTAGATTTATAAATCCCACTGTAGAGGTTGAACGTGGGTAGAATCGTGGGTAGTAGAGCAAATGGTAACGGCTTGGAGATGAGAAGTCATGCGTTATGGAGAGAACAAGGGAAAACGCCTCTTGTGTGATTTCAAATGATAGAAGCATTGAGTCACAACACCTGTTTTAAAACTTAAAAAAATTTCAAAGTCTGGTGCCTAGTGCGGCCATGCGCGTTTTCAATGAAGATGTGGTGCGGGCGCGCGAGTGCCTGTTTCTGCACAACATTGCTTGCAACGTGGGCGCGCGATTTTTAATGCATTTTTTAGGTGCGGCCACGCGTTTCTGATTCCTACATTGTCAGTTTTCATTCCCAATACTTAAAGACCGTAATGCATTCAATCCAATACACCTACAATATCACCAATAAACACTATCAAAGCATGAATTACTAAATAAGCATGTGTGTCTATCTTAACACCATAATTTATATGTTATGCACAAACAGAATCATATGACATTCAGCTACTAATATATTTATGCAAAGTTATCAAACTATCACAACTACAAATGAAAATGCACTAACAAAAACAACCTAAACTGAATAAGTAAATAGTAGAGATAGAAACAATGGGTTGCCTCCCATCTAGCGCTAAGTTATAGTCAATTAGCTTGACTGTCTCTAAATCTCATATTGAATATAGCATTGAGGTGACTTTCTGTCTGTCCACCTCGCCACCAAAGTAATGCTTCAATCGATGTCCATTCACTTTAAAAGGGTTGTCCAGAAACTCATCAAATACTTCTACCGCACCATGTGGGAAAACTGTTTTCATTGTGAACGGCCCTGACCACCTTGACTTGAGCTTTACAGGAAAAAGTTTAAGTCTGGAATTGAAAAGCAAAACTCTTTGTCCCGACTCAAATGTTCTCTTTTTGATCTTGCGATCATGCTATTTCTTCACATTTTCTTTGTTCAGCTTTGAATTTTCATACATCTGTAATCGGAATTCATCCAACTCATTTAGTTGGAGTAGGTGTTTCTCTCCTGTAGCATTCAAATCAAAATTTAGCTTCAGAATCGCCTAATATGCCTTATGCTCTAGGTCTATAGGAAGATGACATGCTTTGCCATAAACAAGCTGAAAAGGTGACATGACCAACGGAGTCTTGTATGCAATCCTATAGGCCCACACAACATCAACAAGCTTTAAAGACCAATCCTTCCTAGTGGGATTCATAACTTTTTCCAGAATTCTTTTTAACTTCTCGATTTGACACTTCTGCTTGGCCATTCATTTGTGGGTGATAAGATGTAGCAATGCGATGGTTCACCCCATACTTAGCCAACAAAGCTGTAAACTGCCTGTTGCAGAAATGACTGCCTTAATCACTAATGATGGCCCTAGGAGTCCCAAACCTCGTGAAGATACTTCGTTGTTAAAATTTGAGAACTACTTTGGCATCATTTGTTGGAAGAGCTGCCACTTCTACCCATTTCGACACATAATCCACTTCAAGAAAGATGTACAGATTTTCGCAAGAAGAAACGAAAGGACCCATGAAATCTATCCCCCACACATAAAAAATTTCCACTTCGAGGATTGTGTTCAATGGCATTTCATTTCTTTTTGAAATGTTCCCGACTCTATGACATCTATCACATCTTTGGACGAAATTGTACGCATCCTTGAAAATTGTCGGCCAATAGAATCCTGCTTGTAACACTCTAGCCGATGTTCGTTCTCCACCATAGTGACCCCCATACAAAGAAGCGTGACAATCCTGCAAAATCCCCTCGGTCTCGCTATATGGGATACAGCTTCTTATGATCTAATCAGCACATTGTTTGAACAAATATGGCTCATCCCATATAAACCATTTCACATCATGCATGAATTTCTTCTTTTGATAACAAACCTAATTAGAAGGTACCATCTTACTCACCAAGTAGTTCACGTAGTCTGCAAACCATGGCACTTCCCCTTTCACCATAAACAACTACTCATCTAGAAAGGATTCATTAATTACAACTTTATCATCTGCCTCCCTTTTCGGATTCTCTAGTCGAGATAAGTTGTCAGCCACTTGGTTCTCAGTTCCCTTTCTATCCTTGTTCTCTAGATCAAATTCCTGCAACAATAATATCCATCTGATCAAACCGGGTTTGGCATCCTTCTTAGGCACTAAGTGTCGAATTACCGAGTGATCCATGTACACTATCACCTTTTTACTAATTAGATATGCTCGGAATTTATCAAAGGCATACACCATTGCCAATAAATCTTTCTCTGTGGTGGTGTAGTTCAACTGCGCATCTATAAGGATCTTGCTGGCATAATAGATCACATAAAAAAATTTCTCCTTTCTCTAACCCAAAACAACCCCCACAACGTAATAACTGGCATTACACATCAACTCAAACGGTGAATTCCAATCTGGAGCAGTAATAACTGGTGCTGAAGTTAATTTCCCCTTCAAGTGCTCAAATGCCGACAAACAAGCCTCATCAAATTTAAAATGTGCATCTTTCTCCAATAAACTGCATAGTGGTTTAGTTATCTTGGAGAAGTCCTTGATGAATCTGCGGTAGAAGCCTGCGTGTCCAAGAAAGCTGCGAACACCTTTTACTGAAGTAGGTGTTGGCAAGTTCTTAATAGTTTCTAGTTTAGCCATGTCCACCTCGAGTCCCTTCTTCGAAACCTTGTGTCCCAGAATTATTCCTTCTTGTATAATAAAATGGCACTTTTCCCAATTCAGTACTAAATTTGTTTCAACACACCTTCTCAAGACCATCACCAAATTCTCCAGGCATAAATCAAAAGAATCCCCAAATACCGAGAAATCGTCCATGAATACCTCCACATTTTGTTCCACCATATCCAAAAAAATAGCCATCATGCATCTCTGAAAGGTGGCTGGAGCATTTCACAACCCAAAAGACATCCTTCTGAAAGCAAAGGTGTCGTATGGACATGTGAATGTTGTATTTTCCTGGTCTTCTGGAGCTATAACAATTTGATTGTAGCCTGAATATCCATCCAGAAGGCAATAATACTCATGACCTACTAGTATGTCCAACATCTGATCGATAAATGGCAGTGGGAAGTGATCTTTCCTCGTAGCTTTGTTCAGCCTACGGTAGTCCACGCAGACTCTCCACCACGCTCGTGAGAACACCACAAGGGGGGGAGACCCCCCCTTGGACCCCCCCCCCCCGTCATAGCGCACGATGGTCGTGACCCCAATATCTTAGATATAGTTTTCTTTAATTATATATAAACTATTATGTGCTTATTGTGATATGCATGGTGCACAGTTATGGCCTTTTGACCCATAGGTTAGTTGTTTTTGGTTTTGAAATACAGCTTGCATGTCGTGCCTTTCTATAAATTCTAATGTAATATTCTTTTCTCATCTAAATCCCCTCGAATGTAACTCAAGGTTTCTTTATGTCATGTAATAATCTACAATCGATGAAGATGACAAGATGGAGAACACGATGGAAAGATGATGATGGAGAGGAGGCACTTGCATGAGGAAGATCCAAGGAAGCTACTATTTTGAGATCTTTTACCACCTTAGATTGACCTTCAATCTTTTATTAGCTTGAAAAGATTGACAGTGGATTGGACCATAACTGTGACACGTTTAATTTTGCACTTTATTTATGCTTGTATGCGATATGATATGATAAATAATGTGCATGTTTAATAAGATTAAAATTGGTGAGATCTAAATTAATTTATAAAATCCCTCAATAAATTATTAAGTCTAAATCAGATGCCTTCCAATGAATAAAACTCATCAAGACCTTGATCAATGGATGTAGGTTTGCCAAAGCAAAGTACCCTATTTATCTAGGTAAGATGCGATAGGATAATTGTGATATCCAAACTGTTAAAATCATTGGGCTCAACTTAACTAAGTTATCTCAATAGGATTGTGGACTTAGAGGCATGAAGTTTGGTAGGTATCATTAGATAGACTAGAAACAAATGTTGTTTACCAAACTATCCAGGAGTTATATATGATATAATTGACAAGGGGTTGTCTGCCTAAATAATTATGTTTTGAGAGAATAGCCAAAGCTAACTTAAGGCATAATGAAATATGGATCTTGGCTCACTAGAAAGATTTATTAGAAAATGCTTTCCGAATTAATGGTGAGGGATATTAATTTAAATAAAATAGTGGGAGGTATATTTTGAATGTACTATTATCAATTACATAATATTAACTTTACAATTTGACTTATTATCAATTATAGATATCAATGGCAAACAACAACAACACAAGTAGTCTTTCACTACGATCAGTCCTTGAGAAGGACAAGCTGAGTGGAATTAATTTCCTTAACTGGCATAGGAACTTGAGGATTGTCCTCAAACAAGAGCGCAAGTTATATGTCCTTGATGGGTCCATTCCTGGAGCACCAGCTGTCACTGCACCACGTGCGGAGCATAATGCTTACAAGAAGCATCAAGGTGATGCTCTAGACGTGAGTTGTGTCATGGTAGCAACCATGAACGCTGAGCTTCAGAAGCAACATGAGTTGATGGATGCTTATGAGATGATCGAGCATCTCAAGAAATTGTTCGAAGGGCATGCTCGACAAGAGAGGTATGATATAAGTAAGGCGTTGTATCACTGCAAGATGGGTGAACGTGATCCAATTGGTCCACATGTGCTGAAAATGATTGGGTATATTAAGTACCTTAATAGGTTAGGTTTTCCAATCACTCTGGAAGCCCAAACTGATATTGTTTTGCAATATTTGAACAGCAGCTACTCTCAATTTTTTATGAACTATCTTATGAATATAATTGAGAAACCCCTTACATAGTTGTTGAGCATGTTAAGAACTGCCGAGAACAACATGAAAAAAGCAGGACCCCCTCCCATAATGATGGTGCAAAAGGGGAATTCTAAGGGAAATTGGAAAGGCAAGAAGAAGATAGGATCTAAATCTTTTGCCAAACCCAATTCCAAAACCAAATAGGCTTTAAAACCTAAAGGTGGGTGGCTAAAGAAGGTGAGTGTCACTTATGTGGAAAACCTGGACACTAGAAGATGAACTGTCATGCTTATTTGGAAGATGTGAAGAAAAGGAAAGGAAGTGCGACTTCTGAATCAGGTATATATATTATAGAAGTCAACTTGTCTACTTCTACATCATGGGTATTGGATACTAGATTTGGTTCTCACATTTGTGTTAATGTGAAGGAATTTTGAAGGAGTAGGACTTTGGCAAAAGGAGAGGTTGACCTACGAGTTGGGAATGGAGCAAAAGTTGCTGCACTCGCCATATAAACTTATCATTTATCTTTGCCTTCTGGGCTAGTATTAGAATTAGAGGATTGTTATTATGTGCCCACTATAAGCAAAAACATTATTTCTGTTTCTTGTTTGGACAAGAAAGGTTTTTTATTTATAATAAAGAACAATCGTTGTTTGTTTTACTTAAATGATATTTGCTATGGTGTTGCACAATTGTTTAACGATCTCTATATTCTTGATTTAGAAATGTCTATCTATAACATAAATACAAAATGATTTAAATCAAATGATTCAAATCAGAGCATATCTCTGCCCATCGTTTAGGCCATATAAATGAGAAACGCATATCCAAACTCCATAAAGATGGGTTCTTAGATTCATTTGATTTTGAATCATATGAGAAATGCGAGTCTTGTTTATTAGGCAAGATGACTAAAGCCACTTTCACTGGACACAATGAACGGGCTAGAGATGTATTGGGACTTATACATAGTGATGTATGTGGGCCCATGAGATCGTTAGCAAGAGGTAGGTTTTATTACTTCATTACATTTACTGACGACTTCAGTGGATATGGATATGTGTATCATATGAGACACAAATCCAAATCCTTTGAAAAGTTCAAGGAATTCAAGAATGAAGTTCAAAACCAATTTGGCAAAAGCATAAAAGCACTTCGACCCGATCGAGAAGGTTAATACTTAAGCCTAGAATTTGATGACCTTCTAAAGGAGTGTGGTATTATATCACAGCTCACTCCACCTGGAACACCACAACAAAATGGTGTATCTGAGAGGAGGAATCGCACCTTGTTGGACATGGTACGATCAATGATGAGTCATGTAGATCTTCGATAAAGCTTCCGGGTCAAGCCCTAAAGGCAACAGAGCATTCACACTTAACCGTGTTCCTACAAAGAGCGGTTAAGAAGACACCATATGAGATGTGGGTGGGAAGCGTCCTAGTATATGGATTCATGAAGATTTGGGGTTGCGAGGAATTTGTAAAACGTCTGGATTACGACAAGCTCGGACTAAATCGACAAATGTAATTTTGTGGGATACCCAAAGGAAACAAAGGGGTATTATTTCTACAAACCTTCCGAGAACAAAGTGTTTGTTGCTCGAATCGGTATTTTTCTAGAAAGAGAATTTATCTCTAAAGGAAGCGATTGGGATGAAAGTAGAACTCGAAGAAATTTGAGAACCACAAAATATCATTGAACTGAGAAGTTGGAGCGTGAGCAGGGAACCACAAGATATTGTGGAAAGTGAACCTGCTCAAATTATGCAAGGCATTCGTAGATCAGGTTGGACACGCCAAGAGCCTGAGAGATATTATGGATATCTTGTGACTTAAAATGGCGATGCGATGCTCATAGATCAGGATGAGCCTTCTTCCTACCAAGAAGCTGTGAATGGACCAGATTTTGAGAAATGGCTTGAAGCCATAAAATCTGAGATGGACTCCATGTATACTAACCAAGTATGGACTCTGGTTGATCCACCCAAAGGGGTAAAACCAATCGGGTGCAAGTGGGTTTTCAAGAAGAAAACTGACATGGATGGTAATGTACAAACCTATAAAGGCTGACTGGTAGCAAAAGGTTTCAAACAAATTCAAGGTGTTGACTATGATGAAACCTTCTCTCCAGTGGCAATGGTTAAATCCATCAAGATCTTACTTGCTAATGCAGCTTTTTATGATTACAAAATCTGGAAGATGGATGTCAAAACTATTTTCCTTAATGGAAATCTCCTTGAGGATGTGTAAATGACACAACCTAAGGGTTTTTTTACTCTAAAGGATGCTGGAAAGGTATGTAAACTGCAGCGATCCATTTATGGATTGAAGCAAGCCTCTCGGAGTTGGAATCTTTGATTTGATGAAGCAGTCAAAAAGTTTAGCTTTATTAAAAATGAAGATGAACCTTGTGTATATAAGAAGGTTAGTGGGAGTCACATTGTATTCCTAGTATTATATTTTCATGACATATTAATTATTGGGAATGACATTCCTTCTTTACAGGCTATAAAACATGGTTAGGAAAATGTTTCTCCATGAAAGATTTGGGCGATTCTGCCTACATTTTAGGTATCAGGATCTATAGAGATAGATCGAGAAAAATGCTCGGCCTAAGTCAAAGTACATATATTGATAAAGTGTTAAAACGGTTCAGCATGCAAGAGGTGAAAAGAGGAAACTTACCCGTGACTCATGGTGTAAAGATCTCTAAGGCCCAATGTCCTAAATCACAAGATGATGAGGAGCGTATGAGAAAGATCCCTTATGCTTCAGCAACTGGATCTACCATGTATGCAATGATATGTACTCGTCCGGATGTCTCGTATGCTTTTTGCATGACAAGCAGATACCAGTCGAATCCAGGTGAAGGTCACTGGACAGCAGTCAAGAATATCCTCAAGTACATGAAAAGGACTAAGGATTCATTCTTGGTATATGGAGGTTAAGACGAACTGGCAGTAAAGGGTTACATAGATGCTAGTTTCCAGACTTACAATTATGAATCATGTGAGAAATATGAGTGATCTAGATGGAATTTAACCCTCCTATATATTAGGGGTGATATCCATAGGCTTGTTGATTGGGTAGGACTATAAAATGCATGGCCATGCTTAAATAGTGATTTGTTTCATATAGTCTACTCATTGATCAAGAAAACTCAGATTAAATTAAGAAGAGTATGACATATTCCATGACTCGAGTTTAATCTAGGATGTCAAGGTTAAAAGGATTAAATTGCATTGAAACATTGGTCATGAAAAGGTTGCATCGAATCATCGATCTTATTATTACTTGGGTAACAGTGATACATTACTAGATGTCGTTCACTGTTTATGATTTTATAATATGATTTTAAAATTATTACCAAAGTAATATTAACCTATAGGGTCACACACATATAACGTAATTAAAAAGGAATTAATTTAAATTGTAAAGATTTAAATATGTCAATATGATTGATAGTATTTAAATTACGAATTCAAATTAATTGGATAATATATATATATATATATATATATATATATATATAAATTCGGATTTTATTAAATTAGTTTTTGATTAATTCTTTTTAATTGCTATATATATGATATGTAGCAGCGATTTAGGGAGTATTGCAGTGAGCAGATGCAATACCCAAGCCAGGACATTACTCATGCCACAATCAAAAAAATTGAGGACTGGGTAGGTGGTGTACCACACCCACGCGGACTAGGATTCATCCTTCAGCCCATTTTTCCAGAGCCACCACAACAACCCCCGCAAACAGATGAGGCGGGTCCATCCACGCACGCACATGTCACCCATGGCGATCGCCAGCTCCGAAGGTTGGAGCACAAGGTCGATGCCATGTACGATAATTTGGGCACATTTGCGATGGGACTCACAAGGGCTTTAGCTGAAGCGTTTGTGAAACAAGGAACAACACAAGAATTGCCTCAATTTGGAACCGCAACACCATATCCATCGCCGGATTCACCACCTGAGGAGGGTGGCACCACCTATAATTAGGGTAGTAGTATTTTTAGTTTTGCATATAGTTTTGCATGATTCATATAGTTTTGCATGTTTAGATTACATTTTAGCATATAGTTGCATGTTATAATTTCATATCTCACAGTTCTTACCATATAGAAAAATTTTGTCTAGCCAATGATGAGAGTGAAGTTTTTAAATGATTTCTGAATATTTTGGATAACATGAGCTGAGATGTAACGTTTTATATAATGAAATTCATAATTCTATTTAAATGCTTTCGGTTTGCACAAATGTGTTCACAAGCACTTGTAGGTATAAGAAGTACGTTGTGCCTTGCTCGATAGAAAAATGTAGTGTTAAAAAGAGAAATATGTGAAAAGTGACTTTTGGGCTGTATAAAACATTGATTTTTAAACTTTGGGAAAACATGGGTATCTGTGTATATAAAAAAAGAAAGAAAAGTAGAAATAACATGGCTAGTCTTATTTTGGGGGCCCAGCTTTGCTTGAGTAAAAGTATGCCTGAGGGGATTTTCTCTACACCTAATACTAAGGTCTTTCATGGTCTGGGAGTCATTAGTCGAAAGCTCGCTAAGGGGTAGCAGTGTGCCTAATGGAGTAAGATATTGCATAGTCATGAAGAAAAAGAAAGAAAAGAAAAAGAAAAGAAAAATAGCAATAAACACTGCATGAAAAGTGCGAAATTACCCTAAGTGAGTAGAATAAAGTAGTTAAGCCCATTGTTGAACCTTAGTTTATTTTAAGATGTTGGAATAGTCCAGAATTAGCATATATATACATAAGTCTTGATTTAAGCTATAATTTTTCTGGTTTGAGCAAGATAACATGAGCATTCTACACCTAAATTAAGTATTGGGCGAACACAACACACACACACAGAACATCTGTATAACATTTTTGAATTATATGAGTATATGACATTATGCCTGCAGTTTGATTTGAATCTGTATTCTCGAATCTAGAAAATTTTGCTGAGGCAAATTGGACTGAATTTCTAAGATGGTTGGAACAATGTAAGAATTAGTTGTATAGTAATATAGTTGCATTTTTATTGTTCAATAGTATGCATTGCTTGAGGGCAAGCAATGGTTCAAGTTTGGGGGTATTTGATAAGTACTAATTCATGCGAACTATGCCCATCTAAAGTACATTTTAGTAGGTTTTAGATGCATTTCATGATAATTTGCATTTCGCATACTTAAAACTCCTTTTGGTGAATAAGTGCAGGAATTGGCCTATTTTGGTGGTGTTATTGAGCATAAGGCTAGTGGATGCTTGAGATGAGGTAAAAGATGGGATATGCATGGCATGAAGGTGAAATGGAGCAAGGAGATTAAGCATGGCAGAACAAGTAGCAGCCGTAGTAGCATGATAGAATCAGAACAAGAACCAGGATCTGCAGGTTACAAGCCATGCTGTAGTAGCGTTAGATTAGCGTTTAGGCGCATCATGTTTGATTACCCAGCCAGACCTTGGAACCTACTACAAGTTGTGCGGCAGCGAGAGGACAAGCCTAGGGAGCGCTGCACCAAGAATTTGAATAGACAAACTTACTACAAATATCGTGTGAGAATATCAAGTTTGGAGGAGGCTTGTGACCCACTTGCCAGAGCTGAAAAGCTCTTTGACTTGTTTTATTTTATTTCCAATTTTAAAGGTTGTAATTGATTTAAAACGATTCCTGACTGGTGTCAGGGGTATAACTTGACATTTTATTAAGTTTTTCACGTATCTTTACATCATAATTAGGGTTTACTCTCTTGGGGAGATTCCAACATAGAAGGAGGCCACAACTCTACTTTTCTACTGCTTCTTGGGATTTTCTACCAGAGTGGGTTATTATTATTAGTTTTTGCTGGAATCTTATGAGGATTTGAATATTGATTTGTATTCAGCAATTGGGTTTGATAGTTTCATCTTTCATCTTTCAATTGTTGTTTATTGATCATGTTTAGATTTGATCCCATAATGGCTTTTGGTTCAGTCATGAACTAAACTCCATTATGGGATTTTAATGGATTTTAATATGTAGTTTGATTGCATGCTTAAATGTTGGATTGTTTTGCATATCATATGGGATGTCTATCATGATTATTTTGCATATATGAATGCTTGATCACCATTCATTTCAGTATTTGTATGGAATTGACAATGAACATGCAAATATGGACTGTAATCATTGTAGTATACGTATATAGAAATCATGTTATATGGCTTATGTATTTCGTGAACCAAATAGACATATCTTTGCTTTTCCGTATAAGTTAGAATAAGGGCTTGAACTTAAAATCAATATAGTTGCAATTTCACATAGACATATAGTGATTTTGGTTATATTGATGATTACATAGAGTCTATCATCTGTGGATGTTGTGTAAGTAGGTCTTGGTGCATTAAAAAATGGCTAATACTCTTTTAGTGCTCTTAGCTACTTTCCTGTGATACGTGAGCAAGTCATGCATGATAGTGGCGATTAAATGAAGTATTAAATGAAGTTAAGATCCCATTAGTTCCAATATCATTTATTCCATTGTTATTCTTGTTTTAGTTGTTATTTGCAATTTGAGAACAAACCAAGTTTCATCATTAGTTTGAGCATATAAATAGAGTGAATTAATTAATGAATAGTAGTTTAAGTTAAACAACTTTCTTTATGGGATCGATACTTTACTTGCTCTGTATTAATTGTTGACGCATGTATGCTTGCATGAGTTAGAGCTCTTTTGTTAAGACTAAAAAAGAGGCAACAATAATAATTAGAGTTATTATGCGTAAGAAATATGAATGTAATACTAGTTATTATACGAGTATAGTACGAAGATTATTACAACGTATAATACGAATATCGTACGAACTATATACGAAGAGAATACGAGAATGAGATGCATAGAATACGATTAGTTTCAATGGCTAAATAATTGATAAGTTAAGTAATGACTAAGTAAACTTAATAATTAAGTAAAGTACTTATGCTTAATAACTAAGTAAAGTGCTTAACTTAAGGGCTATGAAGACTTAAGGGCTAAGAAGACTTAAGAGCTAAGTAAACTTAAGGGTTAAGCAAACTTAAAGGCTAAGTAAACTTAAGGGTTAAGCAAACTTAAAGGCTAAGTAAACTTAAGGGCTAAGTAAACTTAGTGCTTAAGTAATGAATAGTAAGGAGGTTTGGGGGGGCGAAATGACTATTTTTCCCTAGCTTTGGATTTTCTATAAATAGGAAGTTAACTTTAATTTAAATGGGATTTTGAAAATCCTACAACTAGAGAGAGAGAGAGTTCGGATTGGAGGATGAGAAGGAGAAGGAGAAGGAAGCAGAAAACTTTGCTCGCGAGCAACCTTTGTCTGACGGAAAGAAATTAAATGAGAACGGTAATCCAAAATCTAGTCTTTTATAAATTTTCTTTAAGTTTTTATGTTTATAACATAACTTAATGAGAATAAGAATTAGATGATGTTAGGGTTGATTTAATATGGTTGAAATCATGAGAAATAAAGAAAATAAGAATTTAAAGTTTAGTAAATAAATATCTTAAGGAAGTATAAGATTCGTAATGAATTAAAGCGATCCAAGTGGATTATATAAATAAGTAGGTGAAATAAGTAAGGAATGATGTCTAATAACATCAAATTCCAATAAAAAGTGAAATCATAATCCAAAATATCGATTAAAATGAAGAACGAACGAAGAACACGAAGAACGTTGTTGATGGACAAATTCACAACCATCGTAGGATAATTGTAGTTGATGGACAAGTTTAAAACAATCGTGTATAAGTTCGTTGCTTCTTTCTTGGTTAGGAATGGTAGAAACGTTCATGTAGAACGGATTAAAACTTAGCTATAACGAAGTTATGGCGAAAATTTCATAAAAGACAAACGAGAATTAGAAAGTTAGTAAATGAACCCGAGTGGGTAGGGTTTCATAAGAAAGTAAACGAACATAGAAAACGTGATTCGTGGTGTGACGCCCCCAAATTCAGGTACTTGAAACCCGAACTCAGTGCTTCACGATACCATTTCTATGAGCGGAATAATACTAATAATAATAACAATAATATAAATAACAAACTTAGTTTACATATATTAGAGTCTAATCCCAATTACGCAACCTTTACTATAATTCCTTACATGATAGATAAAATATATCATTGCCTTAATACTGTCTAACTATTACAAAAGATACCATTACACATATTTAGTTTGCTTTCCTTTTTCACTTGTTCTTGTCTGAACCATCAGGTTGATCACGCTTAGCTGAAAACATTTAAATTAAGCAAGGATGAGCATTTGAGTGCCCAGCAAGCAATAACAATTAGAAATATAATTAGCTGAAAGAAATAAATGTTTTCTTTGTACATCACTTCTACAACAAATTTATAGTTGTGAAGTAAACTGAACCGATAATAACAACATAACAATTCTATCTCAAATTTTTGAAACTACGTATTGATTATGTATATAGGTATTAGTCGACAAATTATGAACATTGTTTTTAGTTTTCGCTAAGGTTTAGGAGAACTTCATCTGCAAACCGTCATAACTTACAGGCACATGGGTGATCTGCATAATGTGCCCTGTATTGATCAATAGTACATTGCTAGAATGATATTATCGTTCATCCTTTGTCCGCCTTGGCGCATAAAAATTTTCCCGTGATCGGGATGTTTATACTTAGTCTGGAATCCGAACCAAAACAATTTGATTGGATACAAAAAGGTTTTAACTTATTCAATGACATTTCAAAATTTCTATCTAGCTGATCAAATAAGCTTAGATCTTATATATATATATATATATATATATATATATATATATATATATATATATATCAACATGTGATTAAATACAATGATTATCCAAGTGGGGACACTTGTATAACCATATATAGAAATTAACGAACAAAATATATATCTGAATTACCATATACTAACATGTTGATAAACAATGATCGGATATAGAATATATCATAATAGGGTTAATAATATAGCATAATAATAATATAATTACGAAACTTCTTACTCATGTCCATTGCATAAAGGAAATGTAAAGGTAAGATACTTGCACGATCTTGCCGCTACGGTTAAGAACTTAGTTCTATCTTTATATAACACCTATCGATTAATAAGATCATTTAATCGATTAGAATAACATACTATAACACATAGCACCGCTTATTGCGCAAATCGACATATATAACCTAATCACATTGTCACATATGTTTAACAACCATTGAATCACAAATAAACATATATCTAATCAAATTATCTAAGTTCTAGATCAATTTGAAATATGTCAAAGCGGTTTTTTATCGAGTAATTATCGAGTCTAAGACTCTATTCTCAGTAACTCAATATCTATAAATATCACTCATATTATTTTTAAATGACTTATAATAATTTTTAAACATTTATTATAATTTATCATGAATTTTCAAACATCTAATCATTATTAAATGATTTAAATATTAAATAATTCTATTATCATTAATATTTAATTAATATTAAACTATTAATGAAATCATTTCCAAAATGTTAAAGTTATTTATAATAACTTAAAACACTTTTAAAATATTAATATTACCCTTAAATGATTTTTAAAATATTTAAAATCATTTTTAAGTAATTACCATTAGTATTAAATTATTAATGTACTATTTATCAAAATATTAAAAGTCCTTATTTATAACTTAAAATATTTTTAATTTATTTATATCCTTTTTAAATGATTTTTAAATTAATAAAACCATTTTTAAACTATTTATTTAAAATAATTATTAAATAAATTTAATATCATTAATAATAAATTAATAATTATTAATAAAATTATCCTTTAAATATTAAAAGTTATATTTTTTAACTAAAAATATCTTTAAACACTTTATTTTCATTTAAAATAATTTTTATATTAATAAAATCATTTTAAATTAATTTATTTAATATAATTATTAAATAACCTTAATATCATTAATAATAATTAATTAATGAAATTTACCTTTAAATATTAAAAGTTATATTTTATAACTTAAAATATTTTTAAATACCTTATTATTATTTAAAATGATTTTTAATATAATAAAATAATTTTTAATTAATTTTTTTAATTCATTTAGTAAATAACTTAATTATCATTAATATTAATTTATTAATGAAATTTATCACAAAATATTAAAATTCATTAAAATAACTTAAAATATTTTCTTATATCATAATATAAAATTTTAAATGATTTTTCAAGTATTAAAATCATTTTTAACAAATTTATTTTAATATTTTAATTAAATAAATTAAATACCTTTAATATTCCAAAAATATTAAATATTTATGAAATAAACTTAAAATAATTAAAAACAAATTTTCGAAATTTAAAATAATATTTAATAATTTTTTTGGTATTTTTAATAATTAAAAACTATTTTTCTATTTATTTATTTAAAGTAATTAATTATTGAAAAATAATATATACTGTCTGTCGCTAAAGCCCTTTGGCGTCAGAAACCGTCGCCTTAGGTTTTCTTGAGCTCTCAAGAACATTCATAGCAGTGCACTACATAGCTACTTTGACCGTGAATTAAGAACAATGTAATCTGTTTCTAGGCACGTTGATGGTCAGAGATTGTAGTGCTAGTGTAGGAATACATTATCCAATATCAAACATGAGCAAAACATGCATAAATCGAAAGATTTAAGCCAAATAAAACACTGTCAGAGTTGTTCTTCATTTTCTGGGTTACCCAGAAATGAAGAACAGTTCTGATGATCATATTTGGGGTTCCACTACTTGTTATACATGTGATGGTTTAGTGATATATAAGCTTCAGTATGTAGCCAACATGTAGGAAAACATTTATATTACATAAAATCAACAAAACAACAAAACAATAGAAAGATCTTGTCCGGTCAAACCATGTCAGAAACCATGCTCAAGAACTTTCTAGGTTACCCAGAAAGTTCATCCGTGGACTTTCTGCCTGCTTTGACCATCCCCCAATCCCAGCATGATTGTTATATAAGCTATATAAAAGCATCAAGATGTAGTATAACTACTATATTATAACCTGAATACAATACGAAACACAAATCAACAATAACTTGCAAGATCAGAGGCGACAAAGTTCTTGTCATACCATTTCTGGGCAAGATCTGGGTTACCCAGATTTTGTCCAGTCGTGGTCGGTCAATGACTTTTGACTAACAATATCTTTCAATCTAGATCAGATCTAAGTCTGATTCATATTCCAGATCAAAGACTACATGTCAGACTACAACTGCAAACTTTCAAAACACAAAAATCATTAAAGATCACTGAGATACAACGCTTGACATTCACTGTCAGACACCAAAACAATAATTTTCCAGATTTTGTAGATCTTCAAATCCGAGCCTCTAGATGTTATGGATCTAACATCTAGCAACCCAGATCATCCTCAGACACTATATCTAACATGTTTAACACACAAAAAAACAACATCAAACCACAGATTGATGGACATATTTCTAATTAGGGTTTTATACCTTCTTTGATAAATTTTGATTTCTGGCTCCTGATATGTTATGGTTGATCGTGGGGCTGTTCTTAGGGACTGATATATGAAGGAAATTTCGGAGGTTTGGGGTTGAGAGAGAATGGTTGAGTGTTGCATAAAATTTAGGCTACCAAATGACATTTTTCTCTCTCCACTCTATATATATAAGTGCAAGATAGATGTATTGGCTGCTATCTAGAGGCTGATCTACTGAGAGTGTCACATGGGAAGTCAATGTTTGGCCAACAACTCCACCAACTCTAACACTTAGCAAAATCCAATAATTCAAGAGGGGTATAATGGTCTTTTCGAATGGAAATTTAATGGCGTTCATGTCATTCTTGCAAACCCTTAGGGTTTGACCCTTAGGGTTTAACCCTAAGGTTTAACACAAATTAAATATAGGATTTCCAATTTAGGGTTTGCACAAAAAAATTAAATAAATTTTAGTTTCTAAAATTTTGAAATTAGGGTTTCCTAATTATGATTAATTTTCTAATTACACTATACTTGAACATTAGTGTTGTAGTGTCCACTAATTAGCATTTAGCTTACAATTAATAATTTAGGGTTAACAAATTAGCAAATTAGGGTTACTAATTTTAGATTTAGGGTTTCTAGTTAATTAGGGTTTCCAATTTTTGTTAGGGTTTTCCTAGTTAACAAATATAATTCTAATACTTGTAAATTAATCACCTTAACACAATTACAAACAATCTCGAACTCTAATTTGAATTTCAAATTAGGGTTTCTCATTTCCAAAAATTAGGGTTTTATAATTAGGATTTTTCTAAAGAATTTATTTAGGGTTTCTAAAATTAGGGTTTACCTAATTAATCAAATCATTATATAATACACAGCATAAATCATATAACACAGTTATATAACAGTCTTAAACTCACCATTGATTTTCAAATTAGGGTTTCCCCCAATAAAACTAGGGTTTAACCAATTAATATTAGGATTTTGAAATTAAACACCATAATTGACCAACCATTATCAATATGTACATACTATACATATTTATAGCACTGAAAAATCAAATTATAATTAATATTATATTATTATTCTCATTCCTTAATAAAAATTCCAAATTAGGGTTTGGGTTCCATATCTGATTTATTCTTTCATATTTAACCTTAATAATTAAGGTAAAATAATTAACTTAATAATATGTACTAAAATTCATATAATAAAATAATTATTATAATTATTCTAAAAATTACTCCATATATTATTTAAATAATATATGATTATATTTTCATGTAAAATAATTAATAAAAACATTTCTACTATAAAATTAATTATTATAAGAATATAGTTTATAATGTGCAATAATTCTAAAATAAAATTATTTGTAAACATTTATGTAATAAATATATTTTTATTTACCACATAAATACATATACACATTATCTTGTACAAATCCTCATCTTTAAAATAAAAAAAAATTATACGCAAAATTTCTTATTTATTTATATAAAAAATATCGGGTTGTTACACGTGGACTCAAGAACGAACGAGTTCCGAGTTCGAATGACCGAATTACGGACGAACGAACGAAGAGCGTTAAAAACGTAAAATGAACAAAGGGTGAAGATCAAGCCAATAGAATGGCACGTTAACGGATTTATAATGAATTTCTGCCCGAGGAGTATTAAAGTACGTAAGATAAGGAAGAGAATGGCTTTGGAACGACCTCGTTCCGAGTTATAACGAAGGAGTTATGAGATCGCGAAGTAAGCATCTCAAAATTGATTTAACACTTAGAGAAATTTTCTAGGGTTAGGGCTTGGCACCGCGGCACCAGTCATGCCTTGTAGAGTGGCGCGGCGATTACTTAAACCGGGCCGGCATCTTTTGTAAACTCGTCTTGTGCCGAGAAATAAAAAAAGGAGGAAGTGGCCAGCCATGCTGATGTTGAGAAAAAGCCAAAGATGAGTTTTTAACTGCTCAGCTCTTGGGGGGAATGTAAGGGAAGATAAAGAATATAATATTTAACTAATGTAACACTTAATCAAGTAATGTAAACCTTTATTAAAGGTTGATCATAAAGATTAAGCATGATTAATTGATAAAGAATATAAACGCGGGCTACGTAACCGATATCCGGGGATCGTAGTCGCGATGAACGAAGTGAGGGATTGCTATAGTTGTGATTCCTTAGATGTTGAGTGTCGAGGGTAATGAACATGGGGTTCGTATAATGGATAACGAAAGTATTAATAAAATAGAAATTATCACGAAAGAAGTAACAAACGGTAATAAGATTAATGAAAGCCGACTGTGAGTCGATAAGGAATGAATCCTAAGGTATGACATTAGTTGCCATAAAGCCGTAAAGAATAAGAAATTGATTTAACGAACATTAAGTTTAATGGTTCGGATAAGATAAGAATATAAATCATCCAAGATGATGAACGTAAGTAAGACATCTCCGTATGTTATAAAGTCGTAAATTGGTAAAGGAAGTTAGTCGCGTAAACTTATATTGCAAGAACGCAAACCCTAAGTAGTAAAGTTAAGTAAACCTATGCGTAAGTTAAATATATGACTAATTGGTGTTTATGTTTTCTCCTTATGTGTTATATAGGAATTGAATGAGCAGTTCAATGTATGCTATAGCTGGGTGTAAGGCTAGTTTCCTAACTTCATTCATATTACATGAATGCTTGTTTCTTAAACTTCTCAGATGTTGAACTTGAGAAGTCTTGTCTATGTGCATATGTGCAATGTATATACAAGGTGGTAGTATGTATAAGGCCTTGTGCCACAATTTGAACACTTCAGTGTTTCTATGATATGAATTGTTTTGTGATTGAGTTGTTCAATACAAGTATGTTATGTTTATACATGAACCGTTATTGTTAAGTCTGTGCTAATGATTCTAGCCAGACAGGATGTGTATGAAAAAGGTAGAGGGATGAAAGTATTTCAAAGTGAAAATGATTGATGTTTTAAGATGATAGGAATCGAGACTATTCCTATTATTCAAGCTTCTTCATAACCTTTTTTCGGTTATAGAAGTTTTAAAGAAATGTTTTAATTCTGAAGTTGTTTGTTCAACTGTTATGACTTGCTGGGCAATTGAATGCTCACTCTTGTTTTAAATGAAAAACAATTTTCAGCGACCAAGGTTAGAAGAACTTAAGGATCTCGTAAGGATCAAGTTGACGGTATCCAGACGAATTGTCATTCAGAATGTGAAGGAGCGAGAAGATCAAGTGAAGACTTGTAATGTAAAAAGATGAAATTGAATTATAGACTAGTTTAATGAATTGTAATGTATCCTTTGTGGCGGATAAAAGTCACTCTTGTAAGATGAAATGAATAATGTATTTATCATTATTTGTAATGAAAAAGGTTATAAGGTTTCCAGAACCTGGGATTTGAGAGTGTATGTTGCTATATTTCGGTATATAATGATGTATGTTGGATGAAGGATGTACTCGTGACGTACGGAATTCGGGTGTGAAGATAGATCAGATTTCGGGGCGTTACAAGTTGTTATCAAAGCTAATAGGTTATAAACCTTAGGTAGGAGTACCTAAGACTATAATCGTAGAGAGAAGGATAAGAAGATCACCACGTGATCATAGTGACTCGTAATGTGTATGGGTTGTTAAGCGATGAATGATTTATAGCTAGTGCTATGAATGAAAGGTACTATATGAAGTAATGCACGGAAGAAGAACTTAGATTGAGTTATGAAGGATAGTATATGAATTAAAGAAAATTCAGTATTAAGTAGAGATTTAGAAGTTATAAAATTTCAATTGAGGACTCATGTGATAGCTGAGTTATATGAACCTTTGTTATGGGCAGAGGTTTGTGCTTGGTAGGTAGAGAACGATAAGGTAGGTGCGAGTTCTTGAAACTCATACTTATGGTAAGTTCGTGACTCATGTTAATATGGTATGTTTTCGAACGTCTCAGTGAATGGACGCCTATGGTCTGTCTGGATAGTTCTTAAACTCACATTATTGTGGAAAGTTCCTGAACTCATAATGTGTGGTAAGTTGATAGACTATACTAAGGTATAGGAATGTTTAGACTGAAAATGAGTTGTTTTCAGTAGGCTTAATATTGAAGGTGCTAGAGAAGATTAAGTATTGTCACAGTAAGACAATGAAGGAAGACGGAGAAATAGGATATTCCAAGTCATCTATCTATGCTAGATTTCAAATTTTATTGAACTCGTGCTGATATGTACATTTTGAAAATGAAAGAATTGGTTCAACTTTTAGAATCAATAGAATTTTTTTTAAAGAGCTATTTTTTGGTATGTCTATGCTAATTGCTTCGGCTAGACAGAAATTGATTTAAAATATTCAAAATGAATTTTATATCATTTGTGAATTCGATGCAAGGGTGGTAAAACGATGGAGTTGTTAATGCAATTGAACCTTGTGTTGGATGTGATCTTAGGATCAACAACCCGCTATGGTAAGATGTATAATGAAGAAGTCACAAACTGACGAAGTCCTCAACGTATTGTGAAAAGTACGGTATCATGACGTGATAAACCATTTTGATGTATTGCGAAAAGAATTTAAAGAAGTAGTCGATGTCAATTGAGTTGACTAGACGAAAGTTTCACGTTGATATCCAATTTGTTGGTATGGTCTAAGCTACTTGATTCGGCTAGACAAATAGTATGTAAACTAATGATTAAGTCTGAGGAGAACATGGAAGAGGTAGTTACTTTCTTCGTGATTGTAAACTAACCGTTAAGGAAGGGCTTACGGCGAAATGCTGAATAACCTAGTAAGAGTTCATGGTCGATTTGATCCCTCAGCAAAAGTATGAAATGTTTTCAAAGGAAATTTTATATTCCTCGTTATTCCTTCTACTTCATGATTCTTGATAGGTTATGGGGTTTAGGAATGAGGGAAAGATAAGAACTCCGTTGAAGTGAAGTTGAGAAGAAAGGTAGGCTAAAATTTTGAGGACGAAATTATGTGATAAAGGGGTAAATGTGCTGACCCAAGTAAGGGTGTGGTTTTAAGAAATTCCGAGGACGGAATTTTTATAAGGGAGGAAGAATATAACAACCCGAAATTTTGGATTATCCATAATTTAGGTTTAAAGAATTAGTTATTAATAAAATGAATTCTTATTAATACTATTCTGTGTTATATGTTTATTAATCGTTCTATAAGTTAGGATGATTATAAACCGGGAGTATTCTAGCTAAGAGCTAGTCCGAGCGAATAAGAATTTTCAAGACGAAAATAAAAGTTTTCCGGGAACAAAATATTTTTCGGGGAAAAAGACAAAATAGGCACTATTCATCCATTTCTGCTCGGAGATTTATTTTAAAATTCCGAGACTTTAATGATTACGTATAATCGTGATGGAATATTCAATAATATTTCAGTTATGGCAAAAATGAAGTTTTCGCCTGCGGACTCAAAACCTAAGGGTTAGGAAAAGTGAGTTCTGAGGATTTAATGATTTCGTATAATAATTAGGGTTATTATGCGTAAGAAATACGAGTGTAATACTCGTTATTATTCGAGTATAGTACGAAGATTATTACAACGTGTAATACGAATATCGTACAAACTATATACGGAGAGAATACGAGAATGAGATGCGTAGAATACGATTAGTTTTAATGGCTAAATAAAGGATAAGTTAAGTAATGACTAAGTAAACTTAATAACTAGGTAAAGTACTTATGATTAATAACTAAGTAGAGTGCTTAACTTAAGGGCTAAGAAGACTTAAGAGCTAAGTAAACTTAAGGGTTATGCAAACTTAAAGGCTAAGTAAACTTAAGGGCTAAGTAAACTTAGTGCTTAAGTAATGAATAGTAAGGAGGTTTGGGGGGGGCGAAATGACTATTTTGCCCTAGCTTTGGATTTTCTATAAATAGGAAGTTAACTTTCATTTAAATGGGATTTTAAAAATCCTACAACTAGAGAGAGAGAGTTCGGATGGGAGGATGAGAAGGAGAAGGAAGCAGGAAACTTTGCCCGTGATTAACCTTTGTCTGACGGAAAGAGATTAAATGAGAACGGTAATCCAAAATCTAGTCTTTTATAAATTTTCTTTAAGTTTTTATGTTTAAAAACATAACTTAATGAGAATAAGAATTAGATCATGTTAGGGTTGATTTAATATGGTTGAAATCATGAGAAATAAAGAAAATAAGAATTTAAAGTTTAGTAAATAAATTTCTTAAGGAAGTATAAGATTCGTAATGCATTAAAGCGATCCAAGTGGATTATATAAATAAGTAGGTGAAATAAGTAAGGAATGATGTTCTATAACATCAAATTCCAATAAAAAGTGAAATCATAATCCAAAATATCGATTAAAATGAAGAACGAACGAAGAACACGCGAAGAACACGAAGAACGTTATTGATGGACAAATTTAAAACCATCATAGAATAATTGTTGTTGATGGACAAGTTTAAAACTATCTTGTATAAGTTAGTTGCTTCTTGCTTGGTTAGGAACGGTAGAAACGTTCATAAAAAATGGATTAAAACTTAGCTATAAGGAAGTTATAGCAAAAATTTCATAAAAGACAAACGAGAATTAGAAAGTTAGTAAATGAACCTGAGTGGGTAGGGTTTCATAAGAAAGTAAGAGAACATAGAAAAAATGAGTCGTGGACTCAAGAACGAATGAGTTTCGAGTTCGGATGACCGAATTACGGACAAACGAACGAAGAGCGTTAAAAACGTAAAATGAACAAAGGGTGAAGATCAAGCCAATCGAATGGCACGTTTATGGATTTATAATGAATTTATGCCTAAGGGATATTAAAGTACATAAGATAAGGAAGAGAATGGCTTTGGAACGACCTCGTTCCGAGTTATAACGAAGGAGTTATGAGATCGCGAAGTAAGCATCTCAAAATTGATTTAACACTTAGAGAAATTTTCTAGGGTTAGGGCTTGGCGCCATGACCATGCCATGCCTTGTAGTGGGGTGGCGGCGCTTGAATCGGGGCCGAATCTCAGAAACTCGCGCCACAGTGCGAGAAATAAAAAGGGGAGTGGCCACAGCATGCCTTAGTGTTGAGAAAAGCCGAGATGAGCTTTTAAGCGCTTTCTCAACTCTTGGGGGAAATGTAAGGGAAGATAAAGAATACAATATTCAACTAATGTAATACTTAATCAAGTAATGTAAACCTTTATTAAAGGTTGATCGTAAAGATTAAGCAAGATTAATTGATAAAGAATATAAACACGGGTTACGTATCCGATATCCGGGGACCGTAGTCGCGATGAACGAAGTGAGGGATTGCTATGGTTGTAATTCCTTAGACGTTGAGCGTCGAGGGTAATGAACATGGGGTTCGTATAATGGATAACGAAAGTATTAATAAAATATAAATTATCATGAAAGCAGTAATAAACGATAATAAGATTAATGAAAGCTGAATGTGAGTCGATAAGGAATGAATCCTAAGGTATGACATTTAGTTGCCAGAAAGCCGTAAAGAATAAGAAATTGATTTAACGAACATTAAGTTTAATGGTTCAGATAAGATAAGAGTATAAATCATCCAAGATGATGAACGTAAGTAAGACATCTCCGTATTTTATAAAGCCGTAAATTGGTAAAGGAAGTTAGTCGCGTAAACTTATATTGCAAGAACGCAAACCCTAAGAAGTAAAGTTAAGTAAACCAATGCGTAAGTTCAATATATGACTAATTGGTGTTTATGTTTTCTCCTTATGTGTTATATAGCAATTGAATGAGCAGTTCAGCGTATGTTGTAGCTGGGCGTAAAGCAAGTTTCCTAACTTCATTCATATTATATGAATGCTTGTTTCTTAAACTTCTCAGATGTTAAACTTGAGAAATCTTGTCTATGTGCATATGTGCAATGTATGTACAAGGTGGTAGTATGTATGAGGCCTTGTGCCATAATTTGAAAACTTCAGTGTTTCTATGATATGAATTGTCCTGTGATTTAGTTGTTCAATACAAGTATGTTCTATTTATACATGAATCGTTATTGTTAAGTCTGTGCTAATGATTCTAGCCAGACAAGATGTGTATGAAAAAGGTAGAGGGATGAAAGTATTTCAAAGTAAAAATGATTGATATTTTAAGCTGATAGGAATTGAGACTATTCCTATTATTCAAGCTTCTTCATAACCTTTGTTCGGTTATAGAAGTTTTAAAGAAATGTTTTAATTCTGAATTTGTTTGTTCAACTATTATGACTTGCTGGGAAATTGAATGCTCACTCTTGCTTTAAATAAAAAACAATTTTCAGCGACCAAGGTTAGAAGAACTTAAGGATCTCGTAAGGATCAAGTTGACGGTATCCAGACGAATTGTCATTTAGAATGTGAAGAAGCGAGAAGATCAAGTGAAGACTTGTAATGTAAAAAGATGAAATTAAATTATAGAGTAGTTTAATGAATTGTTACGTATCCTTTGTGGCGGATAAAAGTCACTCTTGTAAGATGAAATGAATAATGTATTTATCATTATTTGTAATGAAAAAGGTTATAAGGTTTCCAGAACCTGGGATTTGAGAGTGTATGTTGTTATATTTTGGTATATAATGATGTATGTTGGATGAAGGATGTACTCGTGACGTACGGAATCCGGGTGTGAAGATAGATCGGATTTCGGGGCGTTACACACATTCTAGGTCATAGAACGACCTTCAAACATCTTACTCACATAATAAATCAATTAAATTCATTTAATCCACATAATCAAATAAAAATTTAATTCATTAAAAATCCGAAATTCTCGAGCGTTACATTCTTCCCTCCTTATAAGGATTCTGTCCCCATAATCTCGCTATACTTACATAAACAAATGAGGAAAATTTTCCTTCATTTTACTTCCGAGCTCCCACGTTGCTTCTTCAGCATCGTGGTTACTCCAAATTACCTTTACTGAAGGTATTACTTTATTTCTCAAGACTTGTTCCTTCCTATCAACAATTTGAATAGGAAGTTCTTCATATGTTAAGTCTTTTTCTACATGAATAGATTCATATTCTATTACGTGTTTGTAGTCCAGTTTATAAGGACGTAATACTAACACGTGAAACACATTGTGTATTCTTTCCATCTCGGGAGGTAAGGCTACTTCATAAGCTACCTGTCCTACCCTTCTTAAAGTTTCAAAAGGTCCTACAAACCTTGGACTTAACTTCCCTTTCTTCCCAAAACGTATCTTCCCTTTCCAAGGTGACACTTTTAGAAAGACATACGATCCTACTTCAAATTCTCCATTCTCTCAATGAGGATCTGCATACTTTCTTTGTCTATCTAGAGCCGCTACCAATCAAGTTCATATTAGCTCAACCATGTCCGCCGTTTGTTGTACCATCTCAGGTCCCAACATTCGACGCTCACCTACTTCATCCCAGCAAAGTGGGGTTCTACACTTCCTCCCATACAACGCTTCGTAAGGCGGAATGCCTATACTAGCGTGAAAATTATTGTTGTAAGCGAATTCCACCAAAGGTAGATGTTCGTCCCAACTCCCCTTGAAATCTATAATGCAAGATCTTAACATATCTTCTATTGTTTGAATTGTCCATTCACTTTGTCCATCCATTTGTGGATGATACGATGTACTCAATCTAAAATGTGTTCCCATTTGCTCTTGCAAACTCCTCCAAAAGTTCAACGTGAATCGTGGATCACGATCAGACACAATCGAAATAGGTACTCCATGTCTGGAAATAATTTCCTTGACATAAAGCTTAGCTAACTGCTCTAAGTTATACCTAACTCCTATTGGTAGAAAGTGATCTGATTTGGTTAACCGATCCACTATTACCCAAATAGTGTCGTATCCATTTCTTGTTGTTGGAAGTCCCACCACAAAGTCCATGGTGATATGCTCTTATTTCCACTCCGGAATCTCCAGTGGATGCAACAACCCACTCGGTCTTTGGTCTTCAGCCTTAACTTTCTGACAAGTTAAGCACTTACTAACATATTCAGCAATTTCCCTCTTCATGTTCGACCACCAAAAGTTCTGACGAAGGTCTTGATACATTTTAGTACTACCAGGATGTATTGAGTACCTCGAACTATGAGCTTCCCACATAATCTCTTCTTTCAAGTCAGAATTATTTGGAACCCAAATTATTCCTTCAAAACGAAGTAAACCTTCTTTATCAAGGTTATATTTAATCTTCCCGTCATCTTCCATTATCTTTTTCATTCGCTCACATTCTTTAGTACTTATCTGTACTTCTATAACCCGTTCCACTTGGTAGGTCGAGTCTCTATTGAGAATAATATCTCCACCATTTCACTTGGTAACTTAACTTCTAACTCCATCCTTGCCATCTCTATTATTAACTCATTGTAAGTCGTTAACATTGACAGCTTTTCCCTACCCTTCCGACTTAACGCGTCGGTTACTACATTCGCCTTCCCTAGATGATACAGGATATCACAATCATAATCCTTTATCAATTTTGTCCACTCATACTTCACCGTCTTCCTTGTCAGATTCGTCAACGGAGTAGCTAATTTAGAAAAGTCCTGAATGAACCTTCTATTGTATCCCGCTAACCCCAGAAAAATCCTAACCTCGGTTGGCATTTTCGGTTGCTCCCAGTCATTCACTTCTTCTACCTTTGCAAGATCTACGGATATGCCATCTTTATCTATAACATGTCCTAGAAACCGCACTCGTTCAAGCCAAAATTCACACTTAGTGAATTTCGCATATAACTTCTCCCCCCGTAGTGTTTCCAACAATATTCATAAATGTTCAGCATGATCTTCTGGCGTTTTACAATAGACTAGAATATCATCAATGAACACTACAACGAACTTGTCCAAATACTATTTGAACACTCTATTCATCATATCCATAAATGCGGCTGGCGCATTTGTCAACCCAAACGACATAACCAAAAACTCGTAATGCCCATAATGAGTCCTGAACGTCGTCTTAGGTACATCCTCCTTCCTCACTTTCAGTTGATGATACCCCGTACGCAAATCTATTTTAGAAAAATACTTTGCCCTTTCAACTGATCAAATAGATCATCGATCCTGCGCAACGGGTATTTATTCTTAATCGTTAACTCGTTCAACTCTCGATAGTCGATACAAAGTCGTAACGACCCATCCTTCTTCTTTACAAATAATATCGGCGCTCCCTACGGAGACAAACTCAGTTGAATGTACTTTTTATCTAATAGTTCTTGTAATTGAACCATTAACTCCTTCATCTCTACTGGCGCCATCCTATATGGTGCCTTTTAAACTGGTGTCGTACCCGGCAGCAAATCAATCATAAATTCTATATCCCTATCTGGCGGAATACCGGTACCTCCTCCAGAAAAACATCCGCGAACTCTTGAACTACCTCTATCTATTCCAATGATGCTCCCACTCTTTGGGTATCCACCACATGATACAGATAACCCTTAAACCTCTTCTTCAACATTTTTCTAGCTTGTGTCATGGTTAGACAGCAAGAACATCCTGGTGATTTATTACCATAAAACACCACCTCGGGTTTCTTAGAAAGCCTTAGGTTTACACTCTTTCTATGACAGTCTATTATCGCTCTATGGTTAATTAACCAATCCATACCTAGAATTACATCGAATTCTCTTAACCTTATCGGTAAAAGATCTACCGATAATCTGTTACCCCTGATATCTACAAAATAATTCCTATGAATGTGTTCAATGGGAATTATCTCCTCGTTTGCTACCTTAATGTCTAAAGGTAGTTCTAGCTTTTCAGTATTTAATCCCAGTTACTTAGCAAATCGACATGCTATAAAAGAACAAGTAGCACCCGAGTCGAATAACACATACACATTTATTTCATTGAATGGAATGATATCTGCTATTACATCCGTTGATGCAACCGCATCTCTGATGATCGTATTAAGCGTTAAATTTGAGGGTCTACCTTGATGATGGTGTTTGTCCGATGTGGCTAAATTTCCACTACCAGAACCTTTAATACCCTCCGCCCCTTCTTCGAGCAATTTCTTGTCATGTGGTCCATTGACCCACAAACAAAAAAGCCCCGACTTTTCTTAGGATTAGGACAGTTGGGAGATATGTGACCCTCCTGTCCATAGTTATAGCAACCAATTTTCCCTTTCAGGTAGACTCCCAGATGAGTTTTGCCGCATGTCTTGCATGCCTCTATCCTATGTTTAGGATCTCCTTGTTTCCCCCCAGTATTCCCAGGGTTAAAATTCTTTCTTTTAGTCATATTTCCACTACTACTAGCAACCTCTTCCTTATTTCCTCCCTCTCCCTTACTCTTATTCTTTCGTTCCTTGTGGTATTGGGTCAATGCCTCACTACCACCCTCTGCTATTATCGCCTTTTCCAGAATGTTCCATAGGATGCACTCTGAAAAAAATCGATATCCTACTATAGAGCCAGGGTTTTAGGCCCTGCTCAGACCTACGAGCCTTCCTCTCCTCCGTGTCTACTTGGTGTGGAGCAAACGTTGCCAGTTCATTGAATTTGGCCGCATATTGGGGAACCATTATGTCCCCCTATTTAAGTTCTAGGAACTTAATCTCCATTCGCCCTTGCATGCTAGTAGTGAAATAGTTCTCTAAGAATACCTTCTTGAATAGTTCCCATATAACAGCATCTGTTCCAGCCCCACCCTGGTGAGCCTCCCACCAGTAGTTGGCTTCCCCCTTCATCATGTACGTCGCAAAAGAAGTCTTTTGTGCCTCAGCTACGTTTGTAATTAAAAATGCCTTTTCTATTTCCTTGACCCATGTCTGAGCCTCCATTGGGTCCGTCATTCCCTTGAACTCAGGTGGACCTACACTTTTAAATTCCTTAAAGGTAGTTGTTCGGGCTACCCTAGGTCCTGTGGGTGCTCTACCCCCGTCTTGGTTAAATGCAATCGTTAATAAATTAACGAACTCTTGCATAGGGTTATTAGGACCCCCCCTGGTTATCGTTATGCGATTCCACCTCTTGGTTACATTGTCTTCTTCTTGGCGGCATTTCTGATTAAATAAATAAAGTTCCGTTATTACTTATTTTTTTACTTCGTTATTAGTCGTCGAACAACTGAAAAATAACTCATACACAACAAAACACATTAAAATAAAAACTTTCTTATATTAAGATGCTTCTTTATAGTTCAAAACTATTTACAAGTTGCTTTCCATATCCAAAAGCTATTACATTTATATCCCGCGATTTACTTTCACAAAATTTGGGGTTTACAAAAAGTCTACCCTTTAATTATACAAAAGAGGGTTTTACGCACTACACAAAAGTATTTACCATTCTACTTCTAATACTGCCTAACAACATTTTCATGCTTCTCGTTTGGTAGAATCGACACAATATATTGACTTATAGTATGCCGAGTCTGTCCCGACTCAATAGAATAACAAGCTATTTTAAGCTTGAAATCCTCGTGTGCACTGTAATTTATATATGACATTAAATCTTTATCTTACGGTCTTTTTCATTGGGTTCTTATGAAGTTCTACGACCTCGTTCTTATAGTCCCTAGCCTTGTCAGTCATGAGCACTTTCTCATCATTCTCTATCTCATAGTCTGACTCGGTAGACTCTTTGGCCCCATAGAGATCATTGATCTCTTCTTTCTGGTGTTGCACCATATTGTGCAATTGCACGTTACGGTTAAGCACTAAGAGGTACATTGCCCTCATTGTCTCTGTCGGTGTTGACTCTAAGGCAGGCATCACCGTATTAATCGATGTCACCTCCATATCATCCTCCACATCTATCATCATATTCAAATATGATGTTATTCCCATGGTCTCCTCAGAATAATCCTCCTCTGAATAATACTCCTCGGGCTCTGATTCTTCTAGAATCACTACATGTATCTCTGCTATAGGCATAGGTACTAGCTCAACTCCGTTCATGGACTCCTCACTCACCACATGTATATCCCTATACATCAAGCTATCGATTGACATCTACAATAACACATAACAAGTTGATTAGTACATAATACACAATAATATAAGTACAAATCACATTTAATCCATTTAGGGTTACTTTCCATCTTTTAAATCTTTTGGTACTGATTTTCCTCAATACTTTATTAACTCATTTCACTCGAGTTAACTTTCTTTTAACCTTTCCTTTCCTTACGAGGTTATTAGCCTAAGGTTCTTCCCCCCTTAAGTTTTATAACATAATGCTTTGATACCAACCTGTGACGCCCCCAAATCCGAGTATCTTAAAACCCGACAGATGGTGCTCCACGATACTACAACTCATACAGTCATTCCCTTGAGATAACAACAAAATGATTGTATTTATTATGTTCTTATTACATTTGTAATAAATCCTTTCTCAGGGTCATAACCGAATAAATTCTTTGTTCTTCATAAATATATTATATACAAATACACTAATCTATTACAGGACGATTAATTGTCCATCTTAGCCTTGCCTTTATCTCTCTTAGAACTCTCAGTTCGTTCGGCTTTAGCTGCAAACATATGGTTCAAGCAAGAATGAGTCTTTTTAGCTCAGCAAGTCTAACACAGAATCATATGAATATCACATTGAGAATTACATGCTTATCTTCCATAACTGAACAATTAACTATGAAGCACTATGAAACATTTGACTAGTACTTCTCATTTCATAACAACAATTCCAAGTATATATTGTCGACGTCGGGATTTTTAATTGTCCCTTTCCGTTACTTGTTCTTTGGTGTTCTCATTTTAGGTGAGATTTGTTTGAAAAAACAAGTGAAAAAGGTCCGACATGTATAATGTCGACGATGGACGGTTAAGAGTCACCAATTGGTTTTTTAAATGGTTGTACCAACACAACCGAGAAAAGGTTTGCACATTGACCCAGTGATGTGATCTTCACTATACTCTGAATTAAGTGAAACCGAGATTCATTAGGGTCCGGGGACTTGATTATGCGGAGGGAAGGTGTTAGGCACCCCCCCGACATCCGTGTTACCACGGTGACCACCTCTTTTCAAGAAATTGTTATCTAATTGTGTATGTGTGTGGGTCAATATGCTGTTATTTGGAAGTAGTGTGAGGCCTCGTTCGCACCTATATACACATGGTTTGAACTTTATGTAAAAATTCAGTTTTTAGCGAGATATGATAGTGATATTTTGTAAAAGAGGTTTTTCAAACCCTGATGCTCAATAGTAATTGAGACCTTTTACACTTCCATTTTATTAAGTGTTCGGCTTGATTGATTTTATTTCCGAGATGCGAAGCATCTTTAAGAAAATAATGTACAAAATAATGCCAATTTCCTCGTGGGTATGAAAACCATCTGAGGAAATTCAGACACCGCAAAATAATTTACAAGCTGCTTACAGCTGAAAATGTCCATCACGGAACCGAATCTAGATCCAATAAATTTGAATCAGTGATCACATGATTCCTAAAGCGCTATGATCCGCAATTTGTATGAAAAAGTAAGCGGTATATATATAAAAGCTATAAATATATATATATATATATATATATATATATATACAGACATGATCAGCCACCACGAAGCACCTCCATGGGGATCAAAAAATGTAAATAAAGCTGTAAAAGCTATCAACCGCCATAGAGGAAACTCCAGGTGGGACGAAACAAAAATAAAGTTGTACAAAGCGATCAACTGCCACGAAGTAAACTCCGGGCATGGCGAAACGTAAAGAAAGTCATAAAAACGATCAACCACCACGAAGTAAACTCCAAGTGGGACGAAAATGTATATATATATATATATATATATATTATATATATATTTAATCATTGTCAAATTACATTACGATGAGCACGGATTTTACATCAGGGTGTGTTTATAAAGCTTATATATATATATATATATATATATATATATATATATATATATATATATATATATATATATATATATATATATATATATACCATTTGGAGCGGAATGAGAGAATAATGAGAGAATAAAGAGAAGAACAAGAGAGAAAGCGCATACAAACACAATTAAATTACTAAGTAAAAATAGTTTCAGTTTATTATTAATGGATAACTAGAACTATTTACAAGTGCAAGCGATAAGATGACTTACAAGATTACAGAAATAAGAAAATAAAAAGAAGGGGGTTGGAGAAAGGCTAAACAGCGGTAGAGGCTAAAGATTCTTCAGAGAAGGAACTCTGAGTCTTTCTAAGTCTGCCTTACCAAAATGAATTCAGTTTCCTTTTATAGAACAAGGAAATGAACTATTTACAAGGTTACTATTACATTATCTGAAGTAAAAGTACAGGTAAAAAACATGTTACATTTACTAAAATAAAGTAAAAGGAAAAGAATCTGCTTTTGGTGGAAAAGTAGACGTCTCTTTTGACTAATGCGGTAGTGGGGGGCGGATCTGTCGATTCTTCGCTTTGGTGAAAAAGCGTAAGATCTTGATGACTAGAATTTGCCAAACAGTCTTTGGCTAACTAAGATTAACTTTAGGCCAGTCTTTGAAAAGGCGTGATGATGGTTGTCATCATCACATCCACCTTAATTGATTACTAAGGTGATCAGTAGAAGGGATCTTGAGCGTCTTGAAGGTTGACAGTGCCATAGGGATCACAATCATCTTCAGCTTCAAGATTTTGACTGGAATTTTCTTCTCTGGACTGAAGAGAAGCTTTGTCTGACTCTTCATGTAATTGGTCAAGTCTCATATGAATGGTGTCTGCAAGAAGCCTCAACTGATAGTTGGAATAACTAGAGACATTAGTAACATCAATAGGGTCCTGAGGAACAACTGATTTTTCTTTAGATTTCTCAGCTGTTTTAATGGAGGTTTTACTGGAAGATTCACCGGCAAGGGCCGTAGTAACTGGAGGAGTCAATAAAGGAGTAGCCAGAAATTCTTTTTAAACTTGGCCAACAATTCTATCGACACCGAATTTATCCAACCATTTAATGTAAAAATGGCGAGAGACATGAACAATAGGGGAAATGACTATAGGAACCGTCCGGATACCGATAGACGACGGAGGCTGAAAAACAGAGACTTCCTGAGGAGACAAAATGACATATTGCCACTTAAGAATCCAAGGGATTTTATATTTACTACAGACTATAAGGAAGACTGGGATTTCCTCATATTTGGGATGATAATTACTATGAGTACTAAAATGATTAAGTTGTGCTAAGAGAGGCTCTGGAAGGATAGCATGATCCAAACCAATTCTTGTCCACCAAAGGGTGAACCACTTGGGGAATTGACTCTTAAACGTGTGGTCGAATTGCACAAACCACGAATGACTGTGATCTTCATTTTGGTGAAGAAAAATCTTATACCAGGCTTCCATATAATCATAATAACAGAATGAGCTAGAATGATTAGAAAGAGACCTGAGATCATAAGGATGACTACCCCAATCGAAAAAATTGAGAATCTACTTAATTTACAACGAGTGATAAAGGAGTTTGGACTTATCATCGTTGGTATAGATAGGTTTAATAAAGACTAACTCGGTTTCAATAAGGATATCCTTATAATACACAAGGGATTTATAAGGAGCCATGGGGAAGAAATGTCATCAAGTAAGAAAATACTGAGCAACTAATTTAACTGGGTCATCTTTGGGCTTCATTGATAACTCAATATGAAACAGATGTTGATCATATTTAGTACAATATTCAGAAGCTGGATAACTGGGTTTTGATGAGGTTGCCTTCGATTGATTAGCAAAAATATCAAATGCTTCTGGTTGACTAGCTAAAACGGATGAATAGGGCTTGGGAACGTACCAAACACCTAAAATTTATTATGTGTGGTTTGAATAACTGGGTGGGGAACAACGGTTCCCTTTAACTGATTGACTGGGCCGGGAGAGCGACCACGACCACGAGAAGATGAACCTCCTCGCACACTCATGTTGCTGCAATATAATTAAGCAAGCCAAGAAATCTCTGTAGCTGAGTTTTGTCGGTAATCTTATCTGGGAACCGGTCGGCGAATTGAATAGCTCTGTCAATTGCTCGTGTGAGTCCATGATAGAGGATTAATTCGAGAAACCTGACTTTAGCCAGAAACAGACTACACTTGGAAGGTGAAAGAACAAGACCATTGGTTTTAACTATTTTGAAGAACGAATTCAAATGCTTAATATGCTCTTCAATAGTCTGGGAGAATACAAGGATATCATCAATATAAACAATGATAAAATGACTGAAAGGATTCAAAATATTGTTAAGAATATTCTAAAATTAACTGGGTGCATTTTTTAGTCCAAATGACTGAACATTCCATTCGTAATGACCGAACGGAGTGGTGAATGCTGTTTTGTACCTATCATCGGGGTGAATAGCAATTTGCCAAAATCCAGACTTAAGGTCAAATTTACTAAAGATGGTGGAGACACTTAACCTACCAAGGAGATCATCTTTATTGGGCAAAGGGTATCTAATCCATTCCAGTACTTTGTTTAATGGTTTGTAATTAATGACTAGTCGAGGGACTCCTCTTTCTTTCGCAGCTTCGTTATTAACATAGAAGGCTGGGCAAGACCATGGTGACTTACTATGTCTAATTAAACCTTTACTAAGAAGATCATTAATTTCACTTTTACATAACTCCATCTGTTCATGACTCATCTGAATAGGCCTAGCTTTGGTAGGAATTAAATGTTCTTTAAATTCCTTAGCATAGGGTAATCTAACTGTGTGCTTCTTCCTATGCCAAAAAGCATTGGGAGAATCAGAACATAAATTTTTTATTAAATAATCTTTTAAGTCATTTATCTTTTCTTGAACTCTGTTACTCTTAAGTTGTTCTTCAACTTGTTGATACCTAACTTCTTCTTTGAGGAAACTTAGGTGAGTAACTTTATAGTTTAACAGATTCAATGATTTAGAAATTGATTCATCTTGAATAAATTTTAAATCTCTTTCTTTTGGTTTGATTGAGAACTTAAAGGTGATTCTTTTTCCTAAATGTTCGCAGCTTAAACCTTTATTACTAGTAGTAAATGGATATAATAAATATATAAACGGTAATACTAAAATGATTTTGTCAGTAAGATTGCAAATTAAAACAAACGAGGTTTTAAAACACATACTGTCTTGACAAATATGTACATTAGGTAATTTATATTTTATTTCCATTTGAGTACCATTAGCTGAATTAAGTTTTTCACTAGTTTTCTTATAATACCTAGTGGGGATAAGACCTTCTTGAATACAGTTTAAATCTGCACCAGTATCAACTAAGGCAGGAAGCTGTATAGAGAAAGGTTTATCTATAAATAAATTAATAGAGATATACCATTTTTGAATGGTAATGTCTTTGATTCTTTTAAGGCAGATACCTTGAATAAAAAGATCAGGATCTTCCTTAGTACCAGATGATTCAGGTTCATCGTGACATTCATCACTAGAAGAGGAATCATGAATTTGAAGATCTGATTTCTTATCATCAATCTCTTTTCTTAGATTAGAAATATCTAATTTTAAGTTAGAAATCTCTTTCTTGAGTTTATTAACCTCTTGATTTAACTCAGGGAGGGTGATTTCCCTAACTGGAGACTTAATCTTTCAAGTGTTTTATTAAGACTGAAAATGGGTTTTTTTTTGGCTCTAAGAACCTTATCAGTAACTTTCTTATCTTTAGTTAATAGATCCTTTAATTGATTCATATATTGAGTTTTTAATCTAGGGTCAGTAATTTTACTAATTAGATCAATTAACAAAGAGCTTTATTCATCATCTTTGGTAATTACATTAATTCTTTTGCAACAGTTATTACTACAATTTTCAGTGCATATGGTGACTTCATTATCACTATTTGACTCATCGCTATGGGCGTCATTACTAGAAGATTCTGGGATGTCTGAAACTTCTTCAATACTATTGTTATTTTCAATTCTCATTAATTCTAATAATTGTTCAGTGTCTTCGGCTGAGATATTTAACTGAGCTAATTTTTTCTTAACTCTGCACTCACTTTTGAAGTGCCCCTTTTACCCACAATTGTGACAGACAATTTTACTTTTATCAAATTTCTTTGATTTTTTAGTTGATTTGTGTGTTGACTTAGGTTTCTTATAGTAAGAATCTTGATTAGTCTTATTATTATCTTGATTATATTTCTTCTTACGCCGTTTATGACTTTTGTACGATTCAATATATTTATGCTTATGCTGGTGCTTTCTTCTAGAGGGAGCAATAGGCGGTAAACCATATTGTTCACAGAAAGTGCCTAGCTCATATTTGGCTTTATTTTTATCTTTGCTAGCTTGTTTAGCTAATTTAAAGTTAATACACATTTTTAAACCGATTTTTTGAATATAACTTATGATATCACCGTAGGTTAAATTATCATAATCTATATATCCTAAATCTTTACTTAATTCCTCTCTAACTTTATGTGCAAACAAAGAAGGTAAACCATTGAGTCACGTAGACGATGTCAAATTATTGTAGGATCAACTGCCATCTGGACAGTCAGCGATTTAACATGGGTTTATTGAACACGTACTTAAAAGGATCCATGCGGGATGTGAGATGGGTTGTGTGACCATGGAGGTAATGTTGTAACCTCATGGAAGCCCATGCTAAAGCATAACACGTCTTCTCGATCAGAGTGTACTTGTGTTCACTGCTGCTGAATCTTTTGTTGAGGTAATAGATAGCCCATTCTTGGCCTCTATCGTCTTTCTGTCCGAGCATGCGGCCCATGGCGTTGTCACTTATGGATAGGTACATGAACAAGGGAACATCATCCCTGGGTGGTACCAAAATGGGAGCTTTGACTAGTTGTTCTTTAATTGTAAGGAAAGCATTTTGGCACTCATCATTCCATTTCATGGAGGAGTTCTTCCTTAATAGCTTGAAGATTGGCTCATAGGTTGCTATGAGTTGAAAGATAAACCTGCTAATGAAGTTGATTCTTCCCAAAAATCCCCGTATTTCCTTCTCTGTCTGAGGAATGGGCATTTCTGTAATGGCCTGGATTTTGGTAGGATCCAACTCAATCCCTTTGTGGCTGACTAGAAATCCTAGCCACTTGCCTGATCTAACGCCAAAGGCGCACTTGGCTGGATTCAACTTCAAGTTGTACTTACGCAACCTGTTGAATAGCTTCTTGAGAAGTTCTAGGTGGTCATCCTCCTTCCGGGACTTGACAATGATGTCATCCACGTAGATTTCTATCTCTTTGTGCATTAAATCGTGGAAGATAGCCATCATAGCTCACTGATAGGTGGCTCCGGCATTGATGAGGCTGAATGACAACCGTCTATAACAAAAGGTTCCCCAAGGCATAATGAAAGCAGTTTTCTCACGATCTTCTTCAGCAACCATGAACTGATGGTACCCCGCAAAGCAATCAGCAAAGGAGTACATGCAGTATTGAGCAGTATTGTGAATGAGAATGTGGATAAATGGCACGTGAAAGCTATCTTTTAAGCAAGCTTTGTTCAAGTCCCGGTAATACACGTAGACTCGCACCTTCCCTCCGGGTTTAGGCACGTGAAGAATGTTAGATATCCACTCAGGATATATAGACACCATGATTATGCCTTCTTGAAATTGTTTCACAATTTCTTCCTTCAACTTTAAACTCCACTCAGGTTTTAATCGCCTGAGCTTTTGTTTGACTGGCTTGAATCCCTCTTTAATGGGAAGGCGATGAAGGACAATGTCAGTGGAAAAACCCACCATGTCTTCATGAGACCATACAAACACATCCTGGAATTGGGTTAGTAGCTTAACCATGTCATTCCGCTGGTTTGGGGTAAGGTCTGGACCAATATGGATTAACCTAGGGCTTTCTAAGGTTCCAAGATTGAACAAAGTGGTTTGGTCAAGATTAGGTTTGGGTTTGTCTTTGACCCATTCTTGAATTTCTGGAGGCACCTTAATTTCTTCATGTACTTCCATCAAGGCTGAATTCATCTCTACATCAAAGGTATAATCCTTATGGAGAAGAGGCATCGTATCAACAAGTACAGGTACATCTAAATTCAGGGTCCAGAAACAAAATATGGTTTCACTTAGTATATATGAAACGTTTTGATCATACACAGTGTTAGCATGTACTGACAAAATAAACTACTAATATTGTACAGAAAAGTAAGCAGTTATGATATCTACAGGGCAGAAAGAGTTTCTGCCCATTTTACCCTTGTCGAACAATGCAAGGAGTGTTGCTCCAATTGTCAAGGGCAAAGTCCAGGTGGACTGCAGTGATAGAAGGGCTATCATCTCCCTCCTTCTCCCGAATGATGGCCATTACATCTGGGAAATCATCATCTGGGGTATATCTGTTTGTACGTTCATCATGAACGATGATGCGTATGCCTGACATCATTCTGACGACATCTTGCTTGATTCTTTGTTCCTCCTCTTCCACTGCGCAATTTGGAACAAAGACTTCTTTCTCCTTCACCGGTACCGGCTTGGGAAATAACATAGCCATGATACTGGCTGGCACCTTTACAGGAGGTTGTACGGACTCAGAGTTTGAAGGCGAAGATAAACGTCGCTTACTTGAAGCTGAAGGAATCTGCTGATGCTAATGAGGATTCCTATGACTAGAACTAGCAGAATAGCCTAGTCCAGCTGTTCCAGTTTTCTTGGTTAATTGAATTGGGTACTTGATACCCTGGCAATCTTTACCCAGCCCTTGTCCCGACTGATGACCCAATGACATCATTTCTTGAGTAGCCGACATTACCTTGGAAGAAATCTTGGGTTCGGGAAATGGAATTCCAATAGCACGGTATTGGATATTGCTTACTTCCAAGGCATGAAAACTGATCGGTTCAACATCTGCATTGGCATTCATGAATGGCATGTCCCCGTGTTGAGGACACTCTGGTTTAGCGTTGACCGTGACTAAGCTATTGTTGATAATGTATTTCAGTTGCTGATGAAGGGTGGAGGGGACTGCCCTTGCCATATGAATCAATAGTCGTCCCAAGAGCAGGTTGTATCCCGAATCTATCTTGAGTGCATGGAAAGATACGCAGAATGTATGGGGACCAATATTGATTGGCAGTTCAATTACTCAATCAATTAGGAGGGCTCAAAAAAGCTTTGATGATAGTATGGCTACTCCGAATTCGGTTGAGATTGATATTCATCTTCACCAAGGTAGCGTATGGACAGATATTTAGAGATGAGCCTCCATCTATCAAGACTCCAGCTAGCATGTATCTAGAGGACAAGACCGCAATGTACAACGGCTTACAATGACCGGTCCCTTTGGGTGGTATGTCATCATCAATGAAGGATATCACATTGTTGTTGAAAATGTGATCAACCAAGTGTTAAAATATTTCTGTATCCACTGATGTCAGTAAGCAGGCTTCTTCCAAAACCTTCCGTAAGATCTTTCGGTGATCCTCGGAAGTTAGGACCAAGTCCAAAATTGAAATTTGGTGTAGAGCTTCTGTTACGCTTAAAACAATCTTGGCTTCGTTATGACCCATAGTGCGGAGGAATTTTTCAATCTTCTCAATGGGTATTTTCCCCTTTGATTTGATGGTAGATTTCATCACCCGTTGGGGAAGATATAGTGGATTTCCCTTCGACATTGTAGCAGTTGTATGTGAGGTGGATCCTTCACCTTCTCCATAATTCCACAAAATTTTGCGCAAGCTAACACTAGGATATTGTGCTCTGCATGGTAAGTTGATTGGCTCGGGAGCGGCCACTTTCAAAGGATTATTGTTTCCTCTGAGTTGAACTGATGGTATTGTGAGTGATTTGTTAGTCACATCAGTCTCAGTGGATATGACTGCTACCAAACTCTTCCACTTAGAAGGACATGTATTATCACTCTCACGTAGCACAGTATCATCGTCTGCTAGTTGCAGGACACCGCTGTCGATGAGATTCTGGAAAAGGTGGCAGAGTGCCCAGCATTCTTCTGTGCTATGACCGCGAGAATGGGAGTGATATTAACATACTCCATCAAAATTGTACCGTCCTGAACGGGGATTGATTAGAGGTAGAAGGGAAGTGATTCTTCCTTCATTCATTAGCATCTGAATGATTTCCTCCATAGGTTGGCCTAGATATTTGAATTCCCTTTTGTTGGCAAAATCCCGATGGGCTTTTGTATTCGCTCTCTTTATCACTTTGTCTTCCAGCATTTCATTTTCTGAAGGTGACGAGAGTATATTTGTGACAAGTGGGAGGAGACTAGCATGCTCCTGGCTGACTAACTGGCGTGTCACTTGATGTTGATAGGTCACCAGTTCTACCAATTGCTCAATTTTCTTGCATAGAGCTTTCATCTTACGTTCCATTGCGAACTGTAACTTGGCATAATCCCACTTGTAAACACCGTATTTGGGGGTCTGGGAGGATTCGTAGTTGATATTGGAACTCTGTCCATTGCTCCAATTGATCATGTTGACCTCTTCTTCTTTGTGTTGAGGAAAAGGGTTGTCTTGAATGTGAGGCTGATCTGGTTTGGTGACCACGATCTCACCGTTGTCTATGAGGTCTTGGATCTTGTGTTTCAAGGCCCAATAATCCTGAATATCATGTCCAGGTGCCCCGACATGATAAACACATTTCCGAGCAGCATTAAAACCCCGTCCATTAGGGTTGGCTGGTGGAAGAAGATGCATAATTTTCTTTTGTGTTGTCAGAAGAGTGAGAATATTCTCGAGTGTGTCCCCTAAGGGTGTCAACACTCGAGGGCATTTGACTTCTCCACCTTTTGGTATTGGAGGGTTCGAAGACTGTGCTTGAACGGGAGTGTAGTTTCTCCTTTGAATAAGCATGCTCTGATTGCCTTTTTAACCCTGTAGTATCAGGGAATCATCTTCCTCTTTCTTTTTATGGACCCTCCGAGGGTTGTTTCCATAATTTCCGGATTAGATGTGATCAGCAACAGCTTTAAGGGCAGCTAGGTCTTGAATTTTTCCGGACTTCAATCCCATCTCAGTCATCTCGCCATGTTTTACCATTTCAGAAAATGGTTTACCGATTCCGGCTAAAACTCTTTCATAGAAAGGAGCTTTTTGTATGTCTATGAAAGTCATGACCATCTCTGCTTCTGTCATGGAAGGAATAACTTGGGCAGCCAGGCGTCTCCACCTTTGAGCATACTCTCTAAAAAACTCATTAGACTGTTTGTTGATCTTGGTAATTTGATATCGATCAGGAGCCATCTGTCACTGAAAGTTTTATTGAGTGAGGAAGGCATGTGCTAGCTCTTCCCAACTATAGATCTTTGAATTGTCTAATCTAGTATACCATGAACGGGCTTCTCCAGTCAGACTCTTCTGGAATAGTTGATTCTGAGCTTCTCGTCCTCTGCATAAGATCCAAGTTCTCTAATAAACACTTTCAAATGTGTGTAAGGATCTCGAAACCTGTCATATTTTTCAAAGTCAGGAGTCTTAAACTTTTCTGGATAATAAACACCAAGGAAAATGCAAAGGTTAGCATATGAAACACTCCCGTGTGTTCCAATTCCTTTGATAGCACGAATGGTCTCTTCCATTTGGAGGACTTTCTTTTTGATGTCGTCGGTGTCTTGATCTCCTGTGAGATGGGCGGCATCATGAGTTTTGTTGGTTGTATCCAACTGCAGTTCAGGTATTGTAATAACCTGGGCTCCCCCTTGTGTAGAGGTACAACATGTATGGGTATCTTTGGACCTTGAGTAGACTGGTGTAGTTCTTTGAGTAGAACAGCCAAATCTGTAATTTGTTTGCTTAACCTGTCAAATTCTTTGCGAGAAACTGGATTAAGGTCAGTCTGGTACAGTGACGACATGATTGACTGCAGGCTTGCAGCCTTTTTGGATTTTGACCAGGTAGTAGGTCCGATTGGTTCCCTGCAAAAGACTTGCATAGTTTAGTGTTTAGGGAATGTGTGTGTAATAGCATGCTATGTGATGTGTTCGTTTTAGGAATTTTATCCTGCAAAATGGATGTCAGTTGTTTGTGATACAGGCTAACATGTTAAATATGTATATGTACACATTTCTTCATATTTCTCATTACATGGACATAGATATAGATGAAATTACAAGTAATTGTGCTTACAAGTAATTAAAAATGAGAAAGCATGAAGAGACTTTCCTCCGTTTTGGGTTTATCAGAGGCTGACCTATCTTAGGTTACTCTCGCGGCTTTTTGGCATGAAGGTTCCCAAATCATCGCAATTTACTCAACAGGAAATTAATCTGGTCTTTGAAATGGAGCGAATTTGGGTGGTGCCTTTCCTGAGCCTCGCGGGAATTAGTCTTCCTACAAGTCCAGTAATCAAACACCGACAGGATAACCTCCTGGTGGAGGGACCACACAATATACATTCACATACATCGCGTCTCACCGTATGGAAATGATGACATGTGCACAGCACTAATATCACAAGCAGATATGGTGCGAAGCACTAAGTGCAATAAGTAAATGCATTCGTACACATTCATCATAAATGTAAATGCAACATCCACACACAAGCAGATAACAGTTTTGAAAAATTGTAATAGCGGCTTAAGTCCTCTTACTGGAGTCCCCAGCAGAGTCACCACCTGTCGACGTCGGGATTTTTAATTGTCCCTTTCCGTTACTTGTTCTTTGGTGTTCTCATTTTAGGTGAGATTTATTTGAAAAAATAAGTGAAAAAGGTCTCACATGTATAATGTCGACGCCAGTTGGTTTTTTAAATGGTTGTACCAACACAACCGAGAAAAGGTTTGCACATTGACCCAGTGATATGACACTGCTATACGGGTCGGTGAAACCGATATTCATTAGGGACCGGGGACTTGATTATGCGGAGGGAAGGTGTTAGGCACCCCCCAACATCCGTGTTACCACGGTGACCGCCTCTTTTCAAGAAACTGTTATCTAAATGTGTGTGTGGGTGGGTCAATGTGCTGTTATTTGGAAGTAGTGTGAGGCCTCATTCGGACCTATATACACAGGGTTTGAACTTTATGTAAAAATTCAGTTTTTAGCTAGATATGATAGTGATATTTTGTAAAAGAGGTTTTTCAAACCCTGATGCTCAATAGTAATTGAGACCTTTTACACTTCCATTTTATTAAGTGTTCGACTTGATTGATTTTATTTCCGAAATGCGAAGCATCTATAAGAAAATAATGTACAAAATAATGTCGATTTTCTCGTGGGTATGAAAACCATCTGAGGAAATTCAGACACCGCAGAATAATTTACAAGCTGCTTATAGTTAATAATGTCCATCACGGGAACCGAATCTAGATCCAATAGGCTAAATATGTGATCACATGATTCCTAGGCATACATGATACCGCAATTTGTATGAAAGCAGTAAGTAGGTATATATATAAAAGCTATAAATATATATATACAGACATGATCAGCCACCACGAAGCACCTCCATAGGGGATTAGAAAATATAAATAAAGTTGTAAAAGCTATCAACCGCCACGGAGAAAACTCCAGGCGGAATGAAACGTAAATAAAGCTGTACAAAGCTGGCTCGGTAATCACGCAGGCGCGTGCTCTCAAGGCTATTCTGCCGCGCGGTCGCGCGGCTTGCAATCTGCAGATCCTGGTTCTTGTTCTGGTTCTATCATGCTACTGCTACTGCTACTTGTTACGTCATGCTTCATCTCCTTGCTCCATTGCATCTTCATGCCATGAATATCCTATCTTTTGCCTCGTCTCAAGCATCCATTAGCCTTGTGCTCAATAACACCACCAAAATAGGCCAATTCTTGCATTTATTCACCAAAAGGAGTTTTAAGTATGCGAAATGCAAATTATCATGAAATGAAGCTAAAACCCACTAAAATGTACTTGAGATGGGCATAGTTCGCATGAATTGGTACTCCATAAGTAGGTGTTAATCCTACTTATCAAATACCCCCAAACTTGAACCATTGCTTGCCCTCAAGCAATGCATACTAATGAACAATAAAAATGCAACTATATTCTTCGCATGCAACTAATTCTCACATTGTCCCAACCATCATAGAAATTAGATCCAATTTGCCTCAAATAAATTTTTTCTAGATTCGAGAATACTGATTCAAATCAAATCGCAGTATAATGTCATATACTCATATAATTCAAAAATGCTATATAGATCTTTGTGTGTGTGTGTGTTGTGTTGTGTTACCAATACTTGATTTAGGTGTAGAATGCTCATGCTATCTTGCTCAAACCGAAAATTATAGCTTAAATCAAGACTTATGTATATATATGCACTCGCACTATTCCAATATCTTAAAATAAACTAAAGTTCAACAATGGGCTTGACTTCTTTATTCTACTCACGAGGGCAACTTTCGCACTTTCCCGCGGTGTTTATTGCTATTTTTTCTTTTCTTTTCTTTTCTTCATGACTGTGCAATGTCTTACTCCATTAGGCACACTGCTACCCCTTAGCGAGCTTTTTGACCAATGACTCCCCGGACCATGAAAGACCTTAGGCGCTTAGGTGTAGAGACAATCCCCATGAAGTGCGTGCTACTCATGTAGCGGGGCCCGAAATAAGACTAGCCATGTTATTTCTACTTTTCTTTTTTTATACACAGATACCCATGTTTTCCCAAAGTTTAAAAATCGATGTTTTATACAATCTAAAAGTCACTTTTACATATTTCTCTTTTTAACACTACATTTTCCTATCGAGCAATGCACAACGTACTTCTTATACCTACAAGTGTCTCATGAACACATTTGTACAAAACCGAAAGCATTTAAACAAATTATGAATTTCATTGTATAAAACGTTATATCTCAGCTCATGTTATCCACAATATTCAGGAATCATTTAAAAACTTCACTCTCAACATTGGCTAGACAAAAATTTCTATACTATGAAGAAGAACTACGAGGTATGCAATTATACATGCAACGATATGCTAAAATGAAATCTAAACATGCAATAAAAATTAACTAATCATGCAAAACTAATAAAAATTAACTAATCATGCAAAACTATATGCAAAACTAAAAATACTAACTACTACCCAATACCCCCAAACTTAAAATATTCAATGTCCTAATTGAATAAAGGTAAAGGGTACGAAAACTCCTCTAATTATTGGTGGTGCCACCCTCCTCGGGTGGTGAATCCGGTGGTGGATATGGTGCTGCGATTCCAAACTGAGGCCATTCTTGTGTTGTTCCTTGTTAAAAACGCTTGGCTAAAGCCCTTGTGAGTCCGTGTCATAAATGTGCCCAAATTATCGTATATGGCATTGACCTTGCGCTCCAACCTTCATAGTCAAGGCGATCGCCATGGGGTGGCACCCGCGTGCGTGACGTGGGCCGCCTCTGTCATTTCTTTGGGGTTGTTGTGGTGGCTCGGAAAAATGTCTTTGAAGGATGAATCCTAGTCCGTGGTCTGCGGTACACCCCCTATCCATTCCTTAAAATTTGCAATAGCTACATGAGTGATTACATGATTTGGAGTCTTGTATGGCGCCATTATGCCATTGGACTCCTTGTTGAGTATAGAGCATAGCTACCATCGATCGCATGCGGAATAGTCCCATTTCTATTCCCACGTATATAACTCAAAGATGTTTCTATGGATTAAAAGGTCACATCAATGTACTTTCCTTTGATGATTCCCCACAAAATAATCGCACGCTTAGTGGTTCGGCATTGTAATGAGTCGTGACAAAACTAGCTTGGCACAAATAAATGTGAGTTCGAGCTTCGGGCATATCGATTCAATGCTTACTTACAGCTTAAAACGACTTTGGTTTAGTTATTCTGTCTTATACTTCCATTTTGTGCGAATATACACAAATCAAGAATCACAATCATGAGATCCATCTCTAAATAGTAGCCTTCTAACCAATTGTCGGACGGTGGGTATCGTGCATCATATATGTTGAATACTTCTCTGATCGTAGAAGGACGAAAATTCACCTGTTCTGCTCAAACTATCGTTATGCCTCTTGTTATCAACTCCGCAGCATTAGCATAAAATTCTCTAACAATCCCCATGGGGATAGACATAGGAGATGCAGTTAAACTGCCCGGTCCTAATTCGCTCACAGATCATATGTCATAGTTGGCCATCCTACTTCGTAGGTAGAAGTCCCCGTTCCTTCACAAAAGATTTGGCCACACTCCGATAATTGTCTTGCTGGGCTTCCAAACTGATAAATTTACTCTCATCCAAGACCTCCTCTTTGTGGTGATCGGAAGAAGATTCTGATGAAGAGGAGAGTGAGATTGCACATGCTCGTTTTGGGCCCATGTAGGGATGATAGAGAGACCGTGGAGGAATTGTTGATGATTGTTCCCCCAAACTTAGTGCTACACAACCCAAGTAGAACCCTAAACTTATGTCAGGAACGTGATGTGTGGTTAGGAACTTTGATGAGAGTTGATCAGCCTTATGAATATAGGAGATAGAATAATAATGTTCTTTGTTATATTAGAGGAAAGACCCAATCGACCGCTAACTTTCGGATTGTGGACATATAAAAAATTTTCCACGTCTCACGAGAACACGTAGTCGCATGCGTTCTTATAATGGAATTCGGAGGCGGTAGCGAATGTGGCTATAATGGTTACGATCGGCATGCGTGGCGTGGGCGTGCGGTTGTATCTTTCAGGTGCCATACGGTATGCGCGATCCTTCATCACATTACTACAGTATTTAATTGTAAGTGCGATATGATAGAAATGTGTGCTCTCCATTGCACCTGCAATTCATCAATAGACATTATCAAAACCGGGTTTACTCCATAAACATGAATGTCTATTGTATATCCTCATTTTATACAATGCATATACATGCTCCCCTATACTATCAGCTATTATGTTAATGTGTTAACTTAGGTTGAAATAACTTAACAAAATAAACAAAGAGTGAAAGATAGATTTTAGAGAAGAAAAATAATGGGTTGCCTCCCATCCAGCGCTAAGTTATAGTCAATTAGCTTGACTGTCTCTGATGTTCATGGTGAAGAAAGAATTGATGCAACTTTCTGTCTGTCTACCTCGCCACAAAAGTAATGTTTTAAGCGCTGTCCATTCACCTTAAAAGGCTTGTCGGGCGATGTATCAAATATTTCGATTGCACCATGCGGAAAAATAGTTTTCACTATGAATGGTCCTGACCACCTCGATTTCATTACAGGAAAAAGTTAAAGTCCAGGTTTATAAAGCAAAACCCTTTGTCCTGGTTCAAATGCTCTCTCAATGATTTTTCGATCATGCCATTTCATCACTTTCTCCTTATAAAGCTTCGAATTCTCGTATGCCTGCAATTTGAATTCATCCAACTCATTGAGTTGGTATATCGCTCTCCCCAACAATTTATTAAATCAAAATTTAGCTTTCTAATGGCCCAATATGCTTTATGCTCTAGCTCCATGGGAAGGTGGCGTGCTTTTCCATATCTGGTGAAAAGGGACATACCTAATGGTGTTTTATACGTCATCTATAAGCCCATCTTCGCATCATCTAATTTCAATGACCAATCCTTCCTTGTGGGATTCACAACTTTCTCCAAGATTCTCTTGACTTCTCGATTTGACACTTCAGATTGGCCATTTATCTGTGGGTGATATATTGTAGCAATGCGATGATTCACCCCATATTTAGCCAACAAAGTCAAAACCACATTACAAAAAGTGACGCCTTCGTGTGATAACCCGATATTTCGAATAATTAAAATTTTACGAATAATTTTTTTTTTATTAATATTAATTATTTATATTGTGTTGTGTAACTGTGATACGAGTTTGGAGAATGAGTCAATTTGTGTATTGACTAATAAAATTAGAGTAGAGTTGTGCTTAAAAAGATGAGAAACCCAAACCCTAATTTCTGGAAAGGGATTCGACCGAAAATATAATTAAAATAATTATATTAATGAGTATGTGTTTGTAGTGTTTAAAATTTTGACCAATGATTGATCGGATAAGGTTTAAAATTATAAACCCTAATAAGAGATTAAAAACCCTAATCTCAGGATTAGAAACCCTAACGTACCGTTAGAAACCCTAATCGTATGACGGGAAACCCTAATTTAAAATTCGGGAATCCTAAACCCTAATTAGGAAACCCTAATCCTAAATGGTATGTATAAGGCGTTTATTAAACTTAAAATATGATTAGAAAACCCTAATTATATTTTATTTATTTTAATTTCTATTTTACAAACCAAATTATAATTTGGAAATTTTATTTTTCTATTAGAAACCCTAATTTGTGGGTTATAAACCCTAATGACCAATTACGACCCTAATTGCTTAATTAGCAATTTTAATTAGAATTATTGATCCTAATTAGCAATATTTAAGTTATGATTAAGAAATTTTAATATAATTAGAAAATTCTAATTATAATTTAGAAATATTAATTTTCGATTTTTAGAACCTAAATTAGAAATTGAAAATTTTTAGAAAATCAAATTGCTAAACCCTAAAGGGTTCAAACCCTAAACCCTAACCCTAACCTAACCCCCTAATCCTAAACCCTAAGGGTTTGGCTAATTGACAAGATTGCCATTAAAATTATAATTCTAATGACCAAAATACTCTTTTTGGATATTTTAGTAAGTAACTTGTAAAATTGGCCAAAACCTTTAAATGTTCACCAACTAATTTGACTTGCATGACTTAAAAGTCTCAGGAAAAGAGCCTCAAAGTGACAGCAAGATCAGATCTTACATGCATCCAAGTAATATATATTAGATTAGAGAGAGAAAGTTCATAAAACTTGCTCATTTTCAACTTTGCTCTCACCAACTCTTATTCTCTCTCATACCTCCGAAATTCTAAGGTAGATCAGTCCTAAAAACAGCCCCTTGATCAACTAAGATCAATTAGGAAGATTAAGATCAAGCATTTGTAGGTAGAAGGTATAAACATAATTTAATTTTTGATCCAAGTTGCTAAGAAATTTTTTTTTGTTTAAGTGTTTATATTTGTGTTATATGTTGTTTTTAGTTGATCTATGATAATCCATTGTGGATCCATAACATTAAATGGCTTTAAAATGGTGTTTTCCAAAAGCGTCCAAGAAACGATTTGTGCTTTTACAAGAAAATGTCGAACTGACTTGATCTCTCTCTGTTAATGTTTTGTTATGTTTTATGTGTTAGATATATATATTTTGGTATGTGGTCTTTCATCTGGAATTGCAATCGTAGCTATTGGATGTCTAGATTTCATTTTATTTGTTGTCAAACATCGTTGACCGATCTTGACCAGCTGAAATTTGGGCAGCCCAAAAAATTAAAATATCTGTCTGACAAGATGTTTAAGCTTCTTGATCTATCAGGTTTTTAATGTTATGATGTTGTTGTTGTGACATACCTTTAGCTGGTTATGTGGACTATAGATCCATAATTTTATATCGTGCAAATAATCAGTAGAATCGAAGTAACATATGGTCAAAGTAGGCCAGTTGAGCACGAAACACGTTTTTGGAAAAACCCAGAAATTGTATGAGCAGAATTTCTGACATTGTTTGACCAAACTGTAACTTTTGATCTTGTTGTTTCTAGACCGATCTGTTGATTTATAAATGTTCTATGATGCATGGACTATAACTGTGAACCAACAAACAACATGAAACAAGAACAGAACGTATAGAAAAGTGGGCTTCAAGTTGGTCACTCGAACTGCCTGGGTTTCTTAAAACCCAGGTGACGTCTGACAACAAGTTTAGTTGCCCAGATCTTCATGTTATGTTATGATAGGACCAAATGGATGACTAATATGAGTAGTATTGCATGTGTACTACGATATTGAAATTTATGTTAGCCCGGAAACGATTTTAAACCGAGATTAAAAAGTTGACGAAACGTGCACCCATGAAACATCATTCGAGCGGTGTTCTTGAGCAACAAGAACACCTAAGGCGACAGACAAGTGTCGCTATAGGCTTAGCGACGGTTTTAATTATTTTATTTTATGATTTTTTCGGAAAATACTTAAAAATAGAAAATAAATTATAAAAATTACTAAAAATGGTTTTAAAAATCATTTTAAATTCTGAAAAATAACGTTTAATTATTTGGGACAATTTTTATTAATATTTATAATTATTTGAATATTAATGATATTTAATTTATTTAATTAGTGTATTAAATAAATTAGAGAAAAATGATTTTAATTATATAAAAATCATTTTAAATAAGAATAATGTATTTAAAAATATTTTGAGTTATAAAATGTAACTTTTAATATTTTTGGAGAATTTGCATTAATAAATTAATACTAATCCTATTAGATTTATTTAATTATTAAATTAAATAAATAAGTTGAAAATAATTTTATTGATTTAAAAATTCTTTTAAATAAGAATAAAGTGTTAGAAAATATTTTAATTTATAAAATATAGTTTTCAATATTTTTAGAGAATTCTCACTAATAAATTAATATTAATGATAATATATTTATTTAATTATTAAATTAAATAAATGAATTAAAAATGGTTTTATTGAATTAAAAAATCAATTAAGAATGAGAAAATTGATGTAAAAGTATTTTAAGTTATAATTAATGACTTTTAATATTTTGATAATAATTTCATTAATATTTAAATATTAATGGTGATGGTTTAAAAATGATTTTAATTATTTTAAAAATCATTTAAGTAGAATATTGATGATTTAAAAATATTTCAAGTTATTAATAATAACTTTAATATTTTGACAAGTATAACATTAATATTTTTATATTATTAAATATTAATGATAATAAGATTATTTGATAATTAAATCATTTAAAAATGATTTAAGTGTTTGAAAAATTATTATAAATTATAATAATTGTTTATAAATTATTAAAAGCTTCCGAAAACTATTATAAACGATATTTGACTTATCTAAAATAATATTGAAGCTTAGAAACCAAGTTTAATTGACAATCAATGTGTTAATTGTCGGATAGGGTGACCAGAACACCGAGATGACACCGAAGTCAAACCAGACCGAACTAGTTAGACTTGTTAAGTGTTTATATAGGTTATAAACACTAATGTGGCTATGTGATAATGTGCCTAGGAGTCAGATTGACTGTGAAATACAGTGTTACATGTTATAAATGATTATGCTAATTGTGAGACCGACATTGTTGAATATAGGTCTTACGAACGCAGTTAATTATATTGTGTAGCTGTAATCAACGCGGAAGGCAAGTTTCCTAACTCAACCTTGAGTTATATTCATTCAATTATTATAATGGTTAATTATTGCTAATTATACCATGTCCAGGGAATTTATTGTTGATTATTCGTAGTTAGTGCATGATTAATAATTCAAATTGAATTACTAATTCGGAGAATATACATTTGTAGAATAATTGTTGTTGGATATTCATAGACGTAGAAGATAGAATTGACAGTACATATAATTCCTGTTTATTGTCAAATTATGTTGAGAAATGTCTTAGCTAATTATTCTGGCTAGATGAACATTTGTTAGAACTTGATATATTCGAGAAGAGAATTCAATTGTTATTGATAGATCGATGCCAATTATTTCGGCTAGACCGATAAGTAAATAGAAATTGAAATCATTAAATTCCGTTGTTAAATCAAATCTTGATTCTGAGACTGAGAAGAACAACCTTTTATATAAAGGGAACAAAATTTTTAAGTCGTAATTCGACCATTGCGCGCAACCTAAGTATTATGCATAATATAGGGTACAAGGAGTTGGCCGGCTCTAAGTACTTACAGAGGGGTATGATTTAATCTTTATGGTTATCTGATACTCCTGCGTATGTATCAAAGTAAATCTTTGATAGATACCCGAGAAAGTAGAAGTTCTAGATCCAATGGATCGCTTAGTATAAATCTGGAAAATATTCCACTTTGTTATTGTGTAGAATTGATTCTTGATTATTCAATAGAATATCGTAGAACTTTGAAAGCGTTGTACTCTTTCATTATCAGATTATTGCATTGCCTAGAATACGAGAAGACTTGTTATTGATTAACGATTTGTTCAGCTATTTCAAAGTTCACTGAACTTTGGTTTAATTCTATAAAAATATATAGTCTGTTCTTATTGATTCGTATACAATTATTGTTTGTTTTAACTTGCAGGGAAAACTTGTTGCTCACCCTTACTAAATAAAACTTTTCAGCTAGGGACGAGGTTGCAGAAGGTGTTGCGAAGAAGAACAAGGGAAAAGGCATAGTTATAAATTAGTTATTATGAACAATATTATTATTATGTTGTATTGTAAACCCTTTTTGTATATCTAAAGGGTATACTTGTAATGTTAATGTTAGTAAACTTGGGACTTATGTATTAAAAACTTATGTTAATGAGTTATGTATTCCTATTTATATTTAAATGGGTAGTTAGATGTTATTATATTGTGGATCGTGAACACCAAACTCGGGGTTCAGGTAACTCGGATTTTGGGGCGTCATAGGTTGGTATCAAAGCTGTAGTGACCAAGGTGTCACAAGGTGGTGAAAGAGAGTCATGGGTTATAAACCTTAATGGGTGGGGAAAACCCCAGGATTATAACCATACGCGAGATAGAGAAAACTCATGTAGAGTTCTAAGTGAGGGATTGCCAAGCACACCAATAATGAGATAAGTGGACACATAGTGTGAGAATTTTGTCTTTGGTGAAAGTACTAATCAAGTTGTTTAAACTGATTATAGGATGTTTGGAAAAGATGAAACTAGTGTGGAGATGCTAGCGGCTGTTGTACTAATGCCAGTAGCCGAGGTGCCAGCGCAAAGTGAATCAGTTGAGAAGGTGGGAGAAGACGAACCCATGGTCAATCTAGGGAGAAATCATGATGATTATCCCGAGATGTATCTGAGTGGAGATGAGGAGGCAGAGTCTGAGCCAGCTAAGATGGAGAAAGGGAATAAGACTAAAGTTGGAGAACAAGATCACAAATCTGCAGAAGTCCAAGAACTCCGGAGCAAAGTGTTTCTCTTGGAGGAGCTATGGAAGACAGAGCGAGCATTACATGAAATGACTGAAGAACGGAACGAGCTGAAGGCGCAGGTGGAAAGGATGAAGACTGAAGGTGGTGGATCGTCTGAAGGGACAATCAAGCAGCAGGCATAATGTCATATACTCATATAATTCAAAAATGCTATATAGATGTTGTGTGTGTGTGTGTGTTGTGTTCGCCCAATACTTGATTTAGGTGTAGAATGCTCATGCTATCTTGCTCAAACCAGAAAATTATAGCTTAAATCAAGACTTATGTATATATATGCGACTCAGACTATTCCAATATCTTAAAATAAACTAAAGTTCAACAATGGGCTTGACTTCTTTATTCTACTCACGAGGGCAACTTTTGCACTTTCTCGCGGTGTTTATTGCTATTTTTTCTTTTTTTTTTCTTTTCTTCATGATATGTGCAATGTCTTACTCCATTAGGCACACCTGCTACCCTTAGCGAAGCTTTCGACCAATGACTCCTGCACCATGAAAGACCTTAGGGCGCTAGGTGTAGAGACAATCCCCAAGAGGCGTGCTACTCACTCATGTAGCGAGGGCCCCAAATAAGACTAGCCATGTTATTTCTACTTTTCTTTTTTATACACAGATATACCCATGTTTTCCCAAAGTTTAAAAATCGATGTTTTATACAGTCTAAAAGTCACTTTTTACATATTTCTCTTTTTAACACTACATTTTCCTATCGAGCAATGCACAACGTACTTCTTATACCTACAAGTGTCTGTGAACACATTTGTACAAACCGAGAGCATTTAAACAGCATTATGAATTTCATTGTATAAAACGTTATATCTCAGCTCATGTTATCCACAATATTCAGGAATCATTTAAAAACTTCACTCTCAACATTGGCTAGACAAAAATTTCTATACGGTAAGAACTCTGAGGTATGCAATTATACATGCAACGATATGCTAAAATGAAATCTAAACATGCAATAAAAATTAACTAATCATGCAAAACTATATGCAAAACTAAAAATACTAACTACTACCCAATACCCCCAAACTTAAAATATTCAATGTCCTAATTGAATGAAGGTAAAGGGTACGAAAACTCCTCTAATTATTGGTGGTGCCACCCTCCTCGGGTGGTGAATCCGGTGGTGGATATGGTGCTGCGATTCCAAACTGAGGCCATTCTTGTGTTGTTCCTTGTTGCGCAAACGCTTCGGCTAAAGCCCTTGTGAGTCCCGTCGCAAATGTGCCCAAATTATCGTATATGGCATTGACCTTGCGCTCCAACCTTCATAGCTGGCGATCGCCATGGGTGGCACCCGCATGCGTGGACGGCCCGCCTAAATACTGTTGTTGGGGGGTTGTTGTGGTGGCTCTGGAAAATGTGTTTGAAGGATGAATCCTAGTCATGGGTGCAGTACACACCCTCATCCATTCCTTAAAATTTGCAATAGCTACATGAGTGATTACATGATTTGGGTACTGTAGCTGCTCATTATGCCATTGGACTCCTTGTTGAGTATAGAGCATAGCTACCACCGATGCATGCGGAATAGTCCCATTTCTATTCCCACGTATATAACTCAGCATGTTTCTATGGATTAAAAGGCCGACATCAATGTACTTTCCTTTGATGATTCCCCACAAAATAATCGCACGCTTAGTGGTTCTGGCATTGTAATGAGCTGACAAAACTAGCTTGGCACAAATAAACAGGTTCCAGGCCTGGGCATATCGATTCAATGCTTACGACGGAAACGACTTTGGTTTAGTTATTCCTGTCTTATACTTCCATTTTGTGCCCGAAATACACAAATCAGTAATCACAACTGCGAGATCCATCTCTAAATAGTCGCCTTCTAACCAATTGTCAGACCCGGTGGCTGGTGCATCATATATGTTGAATACTTCTCTGATCGTAGAAGGACGAAAATTCACCTGTTCTGCTCAAACTATCGTTATGCCTCTTGTTATCAACTCCGCAGCATTAGCATAAAATTCTCTAACAATCCCCATGGGGATAGACATAGGAGATGCAGTTAAGCCAACCCAGTCTCGTTCGCGTATCATATGTCATAGTTGGCCATCCTACTTCGTAGGTAGAAGTCCCCGTTCCTTCACAAAAGATTTGGCCACACTCAGATAATTGTCTTCTTTGGGCTTCCAAACCGATAAATTTACTCTCATCCAAGACCTCCTCTTTGTGGTGATCTCCAAGAAGATTACGATGAAGAGGAGAGTGAGATTGCACATGCTCGTTTGGGCCCATGTGGGGATGATAGAGAGACTGTGGAGGAATTGTTGATGATTGTTCCCCCAAACTTAGTGCTACACAACCCAAGTAGAACCCTAAACTTATGCTAGGAACGTGATGTGTGGTTAGGAACTTTGATGAGAGTTGATCAGCCTTATGAATATAGGAGATAGAATAATACGCTGCTGTTATATTAGAGGAAAGACCCAATCAGACCGCAACTCGGATTGTGGACATATAAAAAAATTTTCCACGTCTACGAGAACACGTAGCCGTACGTTCTTATAATGGAATTCAGGAGCGGGCGCGCGAGTGGCTATAATGGTCTGATGTCATGCGTAGCGTGGGCGTCTGCGATTGTATCTTGTATTAACCCATGTGCCTTATGCTTGTATCTTGATCCTTCATCTGCATTACAGTATTTAATTGTAAGTGCGATATGATAGAAATGTGTGCTCTCCATTGCACCTGCAATTCATCAATAGACATTATCAAAACCGGGTTTACTACATAAACATGAATGTCTATTGTATATCCTCATTTTATACAATGCATATACATGCTCCCCTATACTATCAGCTATTATGTTAATGTGTTAACTTAGGTTGAAATAACTTAACAAAATAAACAAAGAGTGAAAGATAGATTTTAGAGAAGAAAAATAATGGGTTGCCTCCCATCCAGCGCTAAGTTATAGTCAATTAGCTTGACTGTCTCTGATGTTCATGGTGAAGAAAGAATTGATGCAACTTTCTGTCTGTCTACCTCGCCACCAAAGTAATGTTTTAAGCGCTGTCCATTCACCTTAAAAGGCTTGTCGGGCGATGTATCAAATATTTCGATTGCACCATGCGGAAAAATAGTTTTCACTATGAATGGTCCTGACCACCTCGATTTCAGCGTTACAGGAAAAAGTTAAAGTCTGGAGTTATAAAGCAAAACCCTTTGTCCTGGTTCAAATGCTCTCTCAATGATTTTTCGATCATGCCATTTCATCACTTTCTCCTTATAAAGCTTCGAATTCTCGTATGCCTGCAATTTGAATTCATCCAACTCATTGAGTTGGTATATGCGTTTCTCCCCGACAGCTGTTAAATCAAAATTTAGCTTTCTAATGGCCCAATATGCTTTATGCTCTAGCTCCATGGGAAGGTGGCAGGCTTTTCCATATACGAGCTGAAAAGGGGACATACCTAATGGTGTTTTATACGCTGTCCTATAAGCCCATACTGCATCATCTAATTTCAATGACCAATCCTTCCTTGTGGGATTCACAACTTTCTCCAAGATTCTCTTGACTTCTCGATTTGACACTTCAGCTTGGCCATTTTTTCCATGGGTGATATATTGTAGCAATGCGATGATTCACCCCATATTTAACCAACAAAGTCAGAAACTACACTGCTTACAAAAGTGATCTGCCTTAGATGTGATAACTTAGATATTTGAATAATTAAAATTTTACGAATAAATTTTTTTTATTAATATTAATTATTTATATTGTGTTGTGTAACTGTGATACGAGTTTGGAGAATGAGTCAATTTGTGTATTGACTAATAAAATTAGAGTAGAGTTGTGCTTAAAAAGATGAGAAACCCTAACCCTAATTTCTGGAAAGGGATTCGACCGAAAATATAATTAAAATAATTATATTAATGAGTATGTGTTTGTAGTGTTTAAAATTTTGACCAATGATTGATCGGATAAGGTTTAAAATTATAAACCCTAATAAGAGATTAAAAACCCTAATCTCAGGATTAGAAACCCTAACGTACCGTTAGAAACCCTAATCGTATGACGGGAAACCCTAATTTAAAATTCGGGAATCCTAAACCCTAATTAGGAAACCCTAATCCTAAATGGTATGTATAAGGCGTTTATTAAACTTAAAATATGATTAGAAAACCCTAATTATATTTTATTTATTTTAATTTCTATTTTACAAACCAAATTATAATTTGGAAATTTTATTTTTCTATTAGAAACCCTAATTTGTGGGTTATAAACCCTAATGACCAATTACGACCCTAATTGCTTAATTAGCAATTTTAATTAGGAATTATTGATCCTAATTAGCAATATTTAAGTTATGATTAAGAAATTTTAATATAATTAGAAAATTCTAATTATAATTTAGAAATATTAATTTTCGATTTTTAGAACCTAAATTAGAAATTGAAAATTTTTAGAAAATCAAATTGCTAAACCCTAAAGGGTTCAAACCCTAAACCCTAACCCTAACCCTAACCCCTAATCCTAAACCCTAAGGGTTTGGCTAATTGACAAGATTGCCATTAAAATTATAATTCTAATGACCAAAATACTCTTTTTGGATATTTTAGTAAGTAACTTGTAAAATTGGCCAAAACCTTTAAATGTTCACCAACTAATTTGACTTGCATGACTTAAAAGTCTCAGGAAAAGAGCCTCAAAGTGACAGCAAGATCAGATCTTACATGCATCCAAGTAATATATATTAGATTAGAGAGAGAAAGTTCATAAAACTTGCTCATTTTCAACTTTGCTCTCACCAACTCTTATTCTCTCTCATACCTCCGAAATTCTAAGGTAGATCAGTCCTAAAAACAGCCCCTTGATCAACTAAGATCAATTAGGAAGATTAAGATCAAGCATTTGAAGGTAGAAGGTATAAACATAATTTAATTTTTGATCCAAGTTGCTAAGAAATTTTTTTTTGTTTAAGTGTTTATATTTGTGTTATATGTTGTTTTTAGTTGATCTATGATAATCCATTGTGGATCCATAACATTAAATGGCTTTAAAATGGTGTTTTTCCAAAACTGTCCAAGAACAGATTTGTGCTTTTACAAGAAAATGTCAGACGGCTTCGATCTCTCTCTGTTAATGTTTTGTTATGTTTTATGTGTTAGATATATATATTTTGGTATGTGGTCTTTCATCTGGAATTGCAATCGTAGCTATTGGATGTCTAGATTTCATTTTATTTGTTGTCAAACATCGTTGATGAAAGCTTGACCGGTTTGAAATTGGGCAAATTTCAAAAAATTAAAATATCTGTCTGACAAGATGTTTAAGCTTCTTGATCTATCAGGTTTTTAATGTTATGATGTTGTTGTTGTGACATACCTTTAGCTGGTTATGTGGACTATAGATCCATAATTTTATATCGTGCAAATAATCAGTAGAATCGAAGTAACATATGGTCAAAGTAGGCCAGTTGAGCACGAAACACGTTTTTGGAAAAACCCAGAAATTGTATGAGCAGAATTTCTGACATTGTTTGACCAAACTGTAACTTTTGATCTTGTTGTTTCTAGACCGATCTATTGATTTATAAATGTTCTATGATGCATGGACTATAATCATGAACCATCAAACAACATGAAACAATAACGAACATAAAGAAAAAAGTGGGCTTCAGTTTGGTCACTCAATCGCTCGGGTTTCTTAAAACCCGGTGACGTCCCCGACAACAAGTTTAGTTGCCCAGATCTTCATGTTATGTTATGATAGGACCAAATGGATGACTAATATGAGTAGTATTACATGTGTACTACGATATTGAAATTTATATTAGCTTTCGAAAACGATTTTAAACCGAGATTAAAAAATCGGGTCAAACGACGTGCACCCATGAAACATCATTCGAGAGTGTTCTTGAGCAACAAGAACACCTAAAGCTGACGAGACAAGTGTCGCTTTATAAACTTTAGCGACGGTTTTAATTATTTTATTTTATGATTTTTCTGAAAATACTTAAAAATAGAAAATAAATTATAAAAATTACTAAAAATGGTTTTAAAAATCATTTTAAATTCTGAAAAATAACTTTTAATTATTTGGGACATTTTTTATTAATATTTATAATTATTTGAATATTAATGATATTTAATTTATTTAATTAGTGTATTAAATAAATTAGAGAAAAATGATTTTAATTATATAAAAATCATTTTAAATAAGAATAATGTATTTAAAAATATTTTGAGTTATAAAATGTAACTTTTAATATTTTTGGAAAATTTTCATTAATAAATTAATATTAATAATATTAGATTTATTTAATTATTAAATTAAATAAATAAGTTAAAAATAATTTTATTGATTTAAAATTATTTTAAATAAGAATAAAGTGTTAGAAAATATTTTAAATTATAAAATATAATTTTCAATATTTTTGGAGAATTCTCATTAATAAATTAATATTAATGATAATATATTTATTTAATTATTAAATTAAATAAATGAATTAAAAATGATTTTATTGAATTAAAAATCATTTAAAAATGAGAAAATTGATTTAAAAGTATTTTAAGTTATAATTAATGACTTTTAATATTTTGATAATAATTTCATTAATATTTAAATATTAATGGTGATGGTTTAAAAATGATTTTAATTATTTTAAAAATCATTTAAGTAGAATATTGATGATTTAAAAATATTTCAAGTTATTAATAATAACTTTAATATTTTGACAAGTATAACATTAATATTTTTATATTATTAAATATTAATGATAATAAGATTATTTGATAATTAAATCATTTAAAAATGATTTAAGTGTTTGAAAAATTATTATAAATTATAATAATTGTTTATAAATTATTAAAAGCTTAGAAAAATATTATAAAAGCGATATTTGACTTATCTAAAATAATATTGAAGCTTAGAAACCAAGTTTAATTGATAATCAATGTGTTAATTGTCGGATAGGGTGACCAAAACAAGAATGACACCAAGTCAAACCGGAATCAAACTAGTTAGACTTGTTAAGTGTTTATATAGGTTATAAACACTAATGTGACTATGTGATAATGTGCCTAGGAGTCGATTTGATTATGAAATACAAATGTTACGTGTTATAAATGATTATGCTAATTGTGAGGCCAGAGCATTGTTGAATATAGGTCTTCTGAACGCAGATTAATTATATTGTGTAGGCTGTAATCAACGCGAAAGGCAAGTTTCCTAACTCAACCTTGAGTTATATTCATTCAATTATTATAATGGTTAATTATTGCTAATTATACCATGTCTAGGGAATTTATTGTTGATTATTCGCAGTTAGTGCATGATTAATAATTCAAATTGAATTACTAATTCGGAGAATATACATTTATAGAATAACTGTTGTTAGACATTCATATTCGTAGAAGATAGAATTGACAGTATAAATAATTCCTGTTTATTGTCAAATTATGTTGAGAAATGTCTTAGCTAATTATTCTGGCTAGACGAACATTTGTTAGAAATTGATAGGTTCGAGGAGAGAATTCAATTGTTATTGATAGATCGATGCCAATTATTTCGTCTAGATCGATAAGTAAATAGAAATTGAAATCAGTAAATTTCCTTGTTAAATCAAATCTTGATTTTGATTAAAGAGGCCCAGAAGAACAACCTTTTATATAAAGGAACAAAATTTTTAAGTCGTAATTCGACCTTTGCGCGCGACCTAAGTATTATGCATAATATAGGGTACAAGGAGTTGGCCGACTCTAAGTACTTGCAGAGGGGTATAATTTAATCTTTATGGTTATCTGATACTCCTGCGTATGTATCAAAGTAAATCTTTGATAGATACCCGAGAAAGTAGAAGTTCTAGATCCAATGGATCGCTCAGCATAAATCTGGAAAATATTCCACTTTGTTATTGTGTAGAATTGATTCTTGATTATTCAATAGAATATCGTAGAACTTTGAAAGTGTTGTACTCTTTCATTATCGATTATTGCATTGCCTAGAATACGAAGACTTGTTATTGATTAACGATTTGTTCAATTATTTCAAAGTTCATCGAACTTTGGTTTAATTCTATCAAAATATATAGTCCATTCTTATTGATTCGTATACAATTATTGTTTGTTTTAACTTGCAGGGGAAAACTTGTTGCTCACCCTTACTAAATAAAACTTTTCACTAGGGACGAGGTTGCGTAAGGTGTTGCGAAGAAGAACAAGGGAAAAGGCATAGTTATAAATTAGTTATTATGAACAGTATTATTATTATGTTGTATTGTAAACCCTTTTTGTATATCTAAAGGGTATACTTGTAATGTTAATGTTAGTAAACTTGGGACTTATGTATTAAAAACTTATGTTAATGAGTTATGTATTCCTATTTATATTTAAATGGGTAGTTAGATGTTATTATATTGTGGATCGTGAACACCAAACTCGGGGTTCAGGTAACTCGGATTTTGGGGCGTCATAGGTTGGTATCAAAGCTGTAGTGACCAAGGTGTCACAAGGTGGTAGAAGAGCTGTAGGTTATAAACCTTAACTGGGGTGGGGGAAAACCCTAGGATTATAACCATACGCGAGATAGAGAAAACTCATGTAGAGTTCTAAGTGAGGGATTGCCGAAGTACACCAATAATGAGATAAGTGGACACATAGTGTGAGAATTTTGTACTGGTGAAGTACTAATCAAGTTGTTTAAACTGATTATAGGATGTTTGGAAAAGATGAAACGAGTGTGGAGATGCTAGGCGGGCATGTTGTACTAATGCCATGAGTCGAGGTGCCAAAGGTATGAAAGTGAATCGATTGAGAAGGTGGGAGAAAGATTTAACCCATGGTCAATCTAGGGAGAGCAATCATGATGATTATCCCGAGATGTATCTGATTGGAGATGAGGAGGCAGAGTCTGAGCCAACTAAGATGGAGAAAGGGAATAAGACTAAAGTTGGAGAACAAGATCACAAATCTGCGAAGTCCAAGAACTCCGAGAGCAAAGTGTTTCTCTTGGAGGAGCTATGGAAGACAGAGCGAGCATTACATGAAATGATCAAGAAATCTAACGAAATTTGAAGGCGTGGTGGAAAGGATGAAGATCAAGGTGGTGGATCGTGCAAGGGACAATCAAGCGGCGAGAAGATAATAATAAGCGAAAGAGGTACAACGACAACCCTAATTCGGAAAAGTCAAACCCAAGAAGAAGCAAGCATGTAGTAAGTGTGGTAAGACTCACGCGGAGAGTGCATTATGTGGAAGAATGTGTGCTTCAAATCGCAAATGTGAATGACATATTTCTCTACCTTGTCTAAGCCAAATTTGAGGAAGTGTTTTTCATGTGGGCGAGATCCAGGTCACGGATTCAACAAGTGTCCCATCAAGAAGAAGACCGGTGAAGGGAGTGGTCGGTAGACAACTTAGATATATGTAATAGTATCTTTTGGTAAAAGATTATGATATTAAGTGTTGTAATGTCGAAAACGATGTGTGAACATATTTAAATATAAATATGTTTGTATTAATGAAATCTTTATTTTCTATATGAATATAAGATTAAGATTAATTTGTATGTTCTTAAAACTCATACTTATGGTAAGTTAATGACTCATAATTATATGAAATGTTTTGAACCCTCAAATGAATGGACGCCAAAAGGTCCGACTAGGATAAGTTCATACACTCATATAATTGTGGCAAGTTCTGAACTCATAAGTGTGGTAAGTTTGACGAACCGTAATAATTATGTGAATGGAGAATTGCAACTTTTTGTGTAAAGTTGTGTCCTTAAATCTCGATATGATGTAAAAAGGGGATAGTAATATGTGTTAAGTACTAAATGTGCTATGATTTATTTGAATAAATATTCATTTATATATGAGAATTATGTATTGAATTCTTATTGTGTTAAGAATTTGTGTAAAGAAAGAAAATTAATATAAGATTTTTATTTAAATCAGATCATGCCGCCTAGACGACAAAATTGAAACCAACGAGAAGAACAGTCAGTGAATAACGAAGGAGGTCAAGCTAACCCAATGCAAAACTTTGCGAATATGATAGCCGAAGCTACGGAGAATAGATCTCCAGCTGCAAGAGGAAGAGTGAAGAATCAGCCAGCCGACAGATTGGCTAACTTCAAAGACTTTAAAGCGGTAGGACCGCCTGAATTCAAGGGAACCACAGATCCGATTGAAGCCCAAACTTGGGTAAAAGAGATGGAGAAAGCATTCGTTATCGCCAGAGTAGCGGAGGAGCAAAAGACGGATTTTTACAACTTATCTGATGAATGGAGAAGCCAATTACTGGTGGGAGACGAACCAAGCGAGATTTGGTACAACGGTGGTGTTATGGACAAGATTTAAGGAACTGTTCTTTGAGAACTACTTCTCACCGAGTAAGCATTCCAGGATGGAAGTTAAATTCTTAGAACATAAGAAGGAGAACATGTCGGTATCTGAATATGCTACCAAATCCAACGAGTTGACTAGATTTGCACCTCATCAGGTGGACATAGAAGCGAGAAAGGCGAGAAGATTTGAGAACAGACTAAAGCTGGGGATATTCAACAAGGTAGCGGTATTGCAGATTAACACGTTCGCGGCCTTGATGGAGAAAGCATTAATTGCTGAAGTAGGGAGCGAAGCTACGTCTCGATTCCATCAGGAGAAGAAGAAGAAGACCAATGACGGAGGAAGCAGTGGTGGTAGTAACCCGAACAAGAGAAAATGGAGCGAGAATACCCAGTCGGGTAATAAGACAGAGGATGGTAGGAAAGAATCATGCAAGAGTTTGTCTGAAGAAGAAGGGAGTTTGTTATAACTGCAGGTAAGAGGGGCATATGTCGCCCAGTTGTCCCAGTCCAAAGAAAATTCAAGGTTTCTTTGCCTGTGGATCAACTGATCATATGGTTCGGAATTGTCCAAAGAGGAATGCTAAGAAGGAAAGTGTCAACAACGAACCCGGTGGTGGAACCTTGGCAATTCGAGGACCCGCATGACCTGGAGACCAACAAATTTCGTACATTCAACATGACGGCCAGCAGATGCAAAGATGCTACTCAGGAGGTGGCAGTAGATAATGATTTCGTTTAGAAATTTAATTACGCAAGTAATATGAGTTAGATATTTCTGTGAACTGTTTTCGTTTATAGATTCAAGTCACAGGTTAGAAATTTGAAACACAAATTAATATTGTGTTGATAAAAATGAATTGATGATACAACTTTAAAAGATTGTAGAGAATAAGAAAGCGGTGATTTCGAGGATGAAATTCTTTTAAGGAGGGGTGAATGTGATAACCCGGTATTTCGAATAATTAAAATTTTACTAATAATTTTTTTTATTAATATTAATATTAATTAATATTGTGTTGTGTAACTGTGATACAAGTTTGGAGAATGAGTCAATTTGTGTATTGACTAATAAAATTATAGTAGAGTTGTGCTTAAAAAGATGAGAAACCCTAACCCTAATTTCTGGAAAGGGATTCGACATAAAATATAATTAAAATAATTATACTAATGAGTACGCGTGTGTATTTGTTAGAATTTTGATCAATAATTGATCGGATAAGGTTTAAAATTATAAACCCTAATACGAGATTAGAAACCCTAATCTCAGGATTAGAAACCCTAACGTACCGTTAGAAACCCTAATCGTATGACGGGAAACCCTAATTTAAAATCCAAGAATCCTAAACCCTAATTAAGAAACCCTAATCCTAAGTGGCATATATAAGGCGTTTATTAAACTTAAAATATGATTAGAAAACCCTAATTATATTTTATATATTTTAATTTCTATTTTACAAACCTAATTGTAATTTAGAAATTTTATTTTTCTATTAGAAACCCTAATTCGTGGGTTATAAACCCTAATGACCAATTATGACTCTAATTGCTTAATTAGCAATTTTAATTAGGAATTATTGATCCTAATTAGCAATATTTAAGTCATGATTAAGAAATTTTAATATAATTAGAAAATTCTAATTATAATTTAGAAATATTAATTTTTGATTTTTAGAACCTAAATTGGAAATTGGAAATTTTTAGAAAATCAAATTGCTAAACCCTAAAGGGTTCAAACCCTAAAACCTAACCTAAACCCTAAACCCTAAGGGTTTGGCTAATTGACAAGATTGCCATTAAAATTATAATTCTAATGACCAAAATACTCTTTTTGGATATTTTAGTAAGTAACTTGTAAAATTGGCAAAAACCTTTAGTTGTTCACCAACTAATTTGACTTGCATGACTTAAAAATCTCAAAGAAAACACCTTTCAAAGTGACAAAGAAGATTAGATCTTACATGCATCCAAGTAATATATATTAGATTAGAGAGAAAAGTTCATAAAACTTGCTCATTTTCAACTTTGCTCTCACCAACTCTTATTCTCTCTCATACCTCCGAAATTCTAAGGTAGATCAGTCCTAAAAACAGCCCCTTGATCAACTAAGATCAATTAGGAAGATTAAGATCAAGCATTTGAAGCTAGAAGGTATAAACATAATTTTATTTTTGATCCAAGTTGCAAAGAAATTTTTTTTGTTTAAGTGTTTATATTTGTGTTATAAGGTGTTTTTAGTTGATCTATGATAATCCATTGTGGATCCATAACATTAAATGGCTTTAAAATGGTGTTTTTCCAAAACTATCCAAGAACAGATTTGTGCTTTTACAAGCAAATGTCAGACGGCTTCGATCTCTCTCTGTTAATGTTTTGTTATGTTTTATGTGTTAGATATATAGTTTGGTATGTGGTCTTTCATCTGAAATTGCAATCGTAGCTATTGGATGTCTAGATTTCATTTTATTTGTGGTCAAACATCGTTGACCGAGCTTGACAGGCTGAAATCTGGGCAACCCAGAAATTTAAAATATCCATCTGACAAGATTTTTAAGCTTCTTGATCTATCAGGTTTTTAATGTTATGATGTTGTTGTTGTGACATACTTTTAGCTGGTTATGTGGACTATAGATCCATAATTTTATATCGAGCAAATAATCAGTAGAAGCGAAGTAAAATATGGTCAAAGTAGGCCAGTTGAGCACGAAACACGTTTCTGGAAAAACCCAGAAATTGTATGAGCAGAATTTTTGACATTCTTTGACCAAACTGTAACTTTTGATCTTGTTGTTTCTAGACCGATCTATTGATTTATAAATGTTCTATGATGCATGGACTATAACTATGAACCATCAAACAACATGAAACAATAACAGAACATAAAGAAAATTGGGCTTCAAGTTGGTCACTCGAATTGCCTGGGTTTCTTAAAACCCAAGTGACGTCTGACAACAAGTTTAGTTTCCCAGATCTTCATGTTATGTTATGATAGGACCAAATGGATGACTGATATGAGTAGTATTACATGTGTACTACGATATTGAACTTTAAGTTAGCCCGAAAACGATTTTAAACCGAGATTTAAAAGCTGGTTAAACGTACACCCTTGAAACACTATCTGAGAGTGTTCTTGAGCACCAAGAACACCTAAGGCGACAGACAAGTGTCACTATAGGCTTTAGCGACGGTTTTACTTATTTTATTTTTTAATTTTTCCGAAAAAACTTAAAAATAGAAAATAAATTATAAAAATTACTAAAAATCTTTTTAAAAATCATTTTAAATTCTAAAAAATAACTTTTAATTATATGGGACATTTTTCATTAATATTTATAATTATTTGAATATTAATGATATTTAATTTATTTAATTAGTGTATTAAATAAATTAGAGAAAAATGATTTTAATTATATAAAAATCATTTTAAATAAGAATAATGTATTTAAAAATATTTTGAGTTATAAAATGTAACTTTTAATATTTTTGGAGAATTTTCATTAATAAATTAATATTAATGCTATTGGTTTTATTTAATTATTAAATTAAATAAATAAGTTAAAAATGATTTTATTGATTTAAAATTATTTTAAATAAGAATAAAGTGTTAGAAAATATTTTAAATTATAAAATATAATTTTCAATATTTTTGGAGAATTCTCATTAATAAATTCATATTAATGATAATATATTTATTTAATTATTAAATTAAATAAATGAATTAAAAATGATTTTATTGAATTAAAAATCATTTAAAAATGAGAAAATTGATTTAAAAGTATTTTAAGTTATAATTAATGACTTTTAATATTTTGATAATAATTTTATTAATATTTAAATATTAATGGTGATGGTTTAAAAATGACTTTAATTATTTTAAAAATCATTTAAGTAGAATATTGATGATTTAAAAATATTTTAAGTTATTAATAATAACTTTAATATTTTGACAAGTATAACATTAATATTTTATATTATTAAATATTAATGATAATAAGATTATTTGATAATTAAATCATTTAAAATGATTTAAGTGTTTGAAAAATTATTATAAATTATAATAATTGTTTATAAATTATTAAAAGCTTTCAAAAATATTATAAACGATATTTGACTTATCTAAAATAATATTAAAGCTTAGAAACCAAGTTTAATTGATAATTAATGTGTTAATTATCTGATAGGGGTGACCAAAACACCGAAATGAGACCAAGTCAAACCAAACCAAACTAGTTAGACTTGTTAAGTGTTTATATAGGTTATAAACACTAATGTGACTATGTGGTAATGTGCCTAGAGTCAAATTATTTGTGAAATACAAATGTTACATGTTATAAATGATTATGCTAATTGTGAGACCGACATTGTTGAATATAGGTCTTACTGACGCAGCTATTAATTATATTGTGTAGTCAGTAATCAACGCTTGGAGGCAAGTTTTCTAACTCAAACTTGAGTTATATTCATTCAATTATTATAATGGTTAATTATTGCTAATTATACCATGTCCGAGAATTTATTGTTGATTATTCGCAGATTGGTGCATGATTAATAATTCAAATTGAATTACTAATTCGAGAATATACATTTATAGAATAAGCGTTGTTGGACATTCATATTCGTAGAAGATAGAATTGATAGTATATATAATTCCACATGCTTATTATCAAATTATGTTGAGAAATGTCTTAGCTAATTATTCGCTGACAAACATTTGTTAGAACTTGATAGATTCGAGGAGAGAATTCAATTGTTATTGATAGATCAATGTCAATTATTTCGGCTAGATCGATAAGTAAATAGAAATTGAAATCATTAAATTTCCTTGTTAAATCAAATCTTGATTTTGATTCTGAGACTGAGAAGAACAACCTTTTATATAAAGGGAACAAATTTTTTAAGTCGTAATTCGACCATTGCGCGCGACCTAAGTATTATGCATAATATAGGGTACAAGGAGTTGGTTGGCTCTAAGTACCTATAAAGGGGTATAATTTAATCTTTATGGTTATCTGATACTCCTGCGTATGTATCAAAGTAAATCTTTGATAGATACCCGAGAAAGTAGAAGTTCTAGATCCAATGGATCGCTCAGCATAAATCTGGAAAATATTCCACTTTGTTATTGTGTAGAATTGATTCTTGATTATTCAATAGAATATCGTAGAATTTTGAAAGTGTTGTACTCTTTCATTATCAGATTATTGCATTGCCTAGAATATGAGAAGACTTGTTATTGATTAACGATTTGTTCAGCTATTTCAAAGTTCATCGAACTTTGGTTTTATTCTATCAAAATAGATAGTCTGTTCTTATTGATTCGTATACAATTATTGTTTGTTTTAACTTGCGGGACAAAATTGTTGCTCACCCTTGCTAAATAAAACTTTTCACTAGGGGACGAAGTTGCGAGAAGGTCTCCGCGAAGAAGAACAAGGAAAATGCATAGTTATAAATTAGTTATTATGAATGAGATTATTATTATGTTGTATTGTAAACCCTTTTGTATATCTAAAGGGTATACTTGTAATGTTAATGTTAGTAAACTTGGGACTTATGTATTAACAACTTAAGTTAATGAGTTATGTATTCCTATTTATATTTAAATGGGTAGTTAGATGTTATTATATTGTGGATCGTGAACACCAAACTCGGGGGTCAAGTAACCTGGATTTGGGGGCGTCACAGGTTTGTATCAAAGCTGTAGTGACCAAGGTGTCACAAGTTGGTAGAAGAGGTGTAGGTTATAAACCTTAAGTGGGTTGGGGGAAAACCCTAGGATTATAACCATATGCGAGATAGAGAAAACTCATGTAGAGTTCTAAGTGAGGGATTGCCGAAGTACACCAATAATGAGATAAGTGGACACATAGTGTGAGAATTTTGTACTGGTGAAGTACTAATCAAGTTGTTTAAACTGATTGTAGGATGTCTGGAAAAGATAAAACGAGTGTGGAGATGCTAGCGGCTGTTGCACCAATGCCAGTAGCCGAGGTGCCAGCGCAAAGCGAATCAGTTGAGAAGGTGGGAGAAGACGAACCCATGGTCAATCTGGGGAGTGATCATGACGATTATCCCGAGATGAATCTTAGTAGAGATGAGGAGGCAGAGTCTGAGTCAACTAAGATGGAGAAAGGGAATAAGACTAAAGTTGGAGAACAAGATCACGAATCTGCAGAAGTCCAAGAACTCCGGAGCAAAGTGTTTCTCTTGGAGGAGCTATGGAAGACAGAGCGAGCATTACGCGAAATGACTGAAGAACGGAACGAGCTAAAGGCGTAGGTGGAAAGGATGAAGACTAAAGGTGGTGGATCGTCTGAAGGGATAATCCAGCAGCAGAAAGACAAGAACAAGCGAAAGAGGGACAACGATAGCCCTAATTCAGAAAAGTCAAACCTAAAGAAGAAGCAAGCATGTAGTAAGTGTGGTAAGACTCATGCGGGAGAGTGCATTATGTGGAAAAACGTGTGCTTCAACTACAAGCAGGAAGGACATATTTCTCTACATTGTCCTAAGCCGAATTTGAGGAAGTGTTTTTTATGTGGGCAGACGGGTCACGGCTTCAACAAGTGTCCCATCAAGAAGAAGACTGGTGAACGGAGTGGTCGGTTGACAACTTAGATATATGTAATAGTATCTTTTGGTAGAAGATTATGATATTAAGTATTGTAATGTCAAAAACGATGTGTGAACATATGTAGATATAAATATGTTTGTATGAATGAAATCTTTATTTTCTATATGAATATAAGATTAAGATTAATTTGTATGTTCTTAAAACTCATACTTATGGTAAGTTAATGACTAATAATTATATGAAATGTTTTGAACCCCTCAGCGAATGGACACCAAAGGTCTGACTAAGATAAGTTCATACACTCATATAATTGTGGCAAGTTCCTGAACTCATAAGTGTGGTAAGTTTGACGAACTGGTAATAATTATGTGTGAATGGAGAATTGCAACTTTTTGTGTAAAGTTGTGTCGTTAAATCCTGATATGATGTAAAAAGGGGATAGTAATATATGTTAAGTACTAAATGTGCTATGAATTATTTGAATAAATATTCGTTTATATATGAGAATTATGTATTAAACTCTTATTGTGTTAAGAATTTGTGTAAAGAAAGAGAATTAATATAAGATTTTTATTTAAATCAGATCATGCCGCCTAGACGACAAAATCGAAACCACCGAGAAGAATAGTCAATGAATAACGAAGGAGGTCAAGCTGACCCAATGCAAAACTTTGCGAATATGAAAGCCGAAGCTATGGAGAATAGATCTCCAGCTGCAAGAGGAAGAGTGAGGAATCAGCCAGCCGACAGATTGGCTAACTTCAAAGACTTTAAAGCAGTAGGATCGCCTGAATTCAAGGGAACTACCGATCCAATTGAAGCCCAAACTTGGGTAAAAGAGATGGAGAAAATATTCGTTATCGCCAGAGTAGCGGAGGAGCAAAAGACGGCTTTTGCAACTTATCTGATGAAGGGAGAAGCCAATTACTGGTGGGAGACGAACCAAGCGAGAGCTGGTGTAAATTACATTTTTTATTTGGGCTTTTCTTATGTTAGATCAAACTAGTCATTTAATTTACATGGGCTAATAAGTATTAATAAATGATGGATAAATTAATTTAATGAGATTGGGTCTTCAAATTTATTTGGGTGCAATTTATGTGTGTAATATTAATCCTATTATAATTAGGAGAATTAACAAATAAAACCTAAATACTTCACTGCATCTCATACCAATCGAGAGGAAGAAAGAAAAATTGGCGTGAGGCAGCAAGAGGCGAGGGAGATAAATGTAGAGTTGAGAATTTAATCAAGGTAAAATCTTATTTTGTTTATAAATATCACAAGTATGTAGAATCAATTAATTGCAAGAGCAACCGCATACCTTCTCGATTCTATAATTCACATACATGGAATCCACGTATATTGCATGTGCACATGAAATTGATTAGGTGTTGTAAACATAAAGTGGGTTGTATATATATATATATATATATATATATATATATATATATATAGTTATGAATTTTCATCATATTGTATATTACATACATATATATATATATATGATGTTGTCATGAATGAAAGTCAATAGGTGTAGATATTTGGATTCATGAATGCAAATATGAATTTAGTTTTTGGAAAGAAGCATATGTATGATGTGAGCAGGTAAATTTGGCCTAATTTATGAATAAGGACATGACGTATTATTTGATAATAATAATAATAATAATAATAATAATAATAATAATAATAATAATAATAAGAATAATAATAATAATAATAATATGATTGTATTTATGGGTTATAGATGGAATAAATATTGTTACTAGGATACTTACATTTATTATTATTTTATGTAAGTAGCTCGAGCGGAAGGAATTTAAGGAGTTATATTTGGAATATAAATTTTGGAGTATTAGTAATTGATAAAAGGCAAAGATTAAAGGCATATTAAATAGAGTATGAATTACTTTGGAATTATAAGTTTGGATTATTTTTAATTTGAGGTGAATATGTTTAGGTTGCGAATAACGTTTCGTATTTGATATCGTGGCAGTGTGATATTTGGGTTTGGTGAATTATTTCGCTATTGTATTCAGGTACGGATTTCGTACTCTTTCAGCGATACTCTTGTTAAATTTGATTTGTTCGTTTTGTCGCTCGTTTGAATTTCGTTATTATTTCACATAATTATTTCCTGTGAAATAAATATATTAGTTTCATTTTGGAGTTGATATATATGACTCGTATTTGTACTCTTTGAATTAGGTTATCATGTTTAGTACTATTTATTTTTGATAATTGTAGAGCGATACATGTTGCTACCTTCTTTTTGAGACCTTGTGATTATAATTTGATTTGGTTCAACATGTACTTATATAACCCTTTTGTTGGTATTTTTTCGCATGTGTTATGATATGATATTTTTGTTAGAATATACCATAGGGTATACCTGAGCTATAACCACCTGTGGGGGTAACACAGGTAGTCGTCTTGGCACGAGAGACATGACACTTTCCGTGGCGGTGTGATTAGTCCTCGGCGTCTCCATTTTGGGCTCCGGAGTAAATGGGCCATTTGGTGTTTTGTTGTGGGAGGCGTATGGGTTAACCCTATTTTTCTGTTCTGCGGATTGGTGATGTTGTGCCAAACACACCTATCTTATTTGCATACATTTGGATTCGCGGTCCAATGTGGACTTGCCTGTGTGGCATTGTTTTGACTTGCCTATGTGGCAATGCATATTTATGAGCTCACTCAGTATGAAATAAAACTCAACCATTTGATTCAAATTTATTATTTCATTGTATTAGTTTTGTTTGTTTCGCTCGCCTCAATTCATTGAGTTATTTACTTGATTCATTATTTCTTTATTCTTCTATGGGTTCGTCAATTCTGTTGATTCAGATATATTCCATTAAGATCTTTGGAGAATATATTTTCGTCAGTATTTACACTTGAGGCTTGGTTCAGTATTTTGTCACAGTTATTTTCGTATATCGATTGTATATCTTTTGTATATCCGTGTCCGTCTTTGGGCAATTGGCTCATCTTCGTGTTTTTCTTCCCCTGAGTTTACAATGGTGATTCGTAATAGTGTGATGAGAGAGTTGCCTTTGATCATCTAGGTTGATTCAAATTTTATGTTTTGATTATTTTGACTCTGTATGGAGAATTGTATTTAGTACTTTATTAATGGATCACCGCTATTAATATGTGAAGATATTAGTGCTCTGTTTACTTATTTTGAGGTTCGTTGTGCTTTGCACGTGACCTCCCTTTCCTTTTCGGGAAGGGGGTGTTACAGAGATGGTATCAGAGCTTAGGTTCTTTCTTATAGAAAACCTATTTAGGTTTGACCTGTGAGTTATGGGTAAATTACTGGGTAGACGTAGGAGTTTGATTCGATTTTGTTCTCTGTTTAGTTGGTCTTGATTTTGACCAAGTGTTTTTAGCTCTTTGAGTTGTAATTGATTTGAGAGAGGCCATATAATTTGTTAAGATTATTATTGTTATACATTGGAGCAATGATATTAGTTAAAAATATTGATTTAATCATTGAGTTGAATAAAGTTATACTTTGTACAGATAAGAAACGATCTTTTATGATATGCAATTATGATGTGAGTATTTGTATCTACGAGTATTTGATTTTAGAAAAATTATTTTTTTTAGAGTTTTGTTTTTTTTGTGTGAAAATTTTTATGATCATTGAATTGAGGATTTGATTTGAGTTAGGTTTTGATTTATGTTAAGTTTGCGGGGTAATTATATTAATCTTTTTAAGGAGTTAATGATCAATATTTAATTATATTAATCTTTTGGAGTTAATGATCTTTTGTGGCTTTTTCTAGTAAGATATTGGAGTTATGTTCTATGAAGTTTCTTTGTGATAGTATGGGGAGTCATTGAAATTTATTTGATTAAGGTTTGTAATAAGGGATGATTGATTTATTATATGATTAGATAGCAAGTGATGAAATTCAATTGATTTTGAGAGATCTTGAATAGTCAGAGTTTACTTATTCAGATAGTAAGATATATGATTTGGAGTTTGGTATGGTGATGAAGAGATCTTAGTAGTATATTTTTGGTGTAATAATATGTGAGAACTAATTTGATTTGAGGTTATGATATTTTGAAACTCTTAAGGACTTAGGAGAGTTGGTGATAAAGAGATATTAGTAGTATATTCTTTGGTATAATAATATTTGAGGACTAGTTAAAATTGAGGATGAGATATTTTGAAACTTTTGAGAGGACTTGGGGAGAGTTGGTAATATAGTTTGCATAGTTGTTTTGTTTGTTCGATGTCATTAGAGTTTGTATGAATTTATGTAAAAAAAAAATTGTTAAATTTTTGTTATGTATGAAACATAAACATTTTACCAATTAAAGATAATTTTAAATATTTTAGGTATTTGAATCGTATTTAGATGAAGAGAAAAATTATGTGTTTTCGAAAGTTATGTTCAAGAATACGCACATTTGCAAGAATGAAACTCAAAGATATTAATCAGGGGCTGCACTAACGGTGGATCATGTGATCTAATTTGATGCAACACGAAGAACCTTACCAAAGCTTGATCATTACAAATGGCGGCGCTACGTTTTAATTTAAGTTTATGAACAATTATGTAATTTAAATAAAAATTAATGTAGTTTATTTGAATTCCGAGAACGACATTATTTTTAACGGGTGAAAAATGTAATAACCCATTTTTTTTAATAATTAAATATTAATTGATTTTATCTTATACAATTGTTTTAAATTGGAAAAGGTAAATGATTTTGTTTCCCACTTTCCTTCCTTGTTTTGTTTGGAAAAATTAAATTCTTTTAGTAGATAATTAAATAATTGATGAAATTAAAATTGAGAAAGATAATTCATTTTGTTAAAGTCTTGTGCTAAAATCATTCGGAGCGGGAAGCTACTTGGGAGATAAAGGAGTCTATTCGAGCGGAGTATCCACATCTTTTTGATAATTAGCTACGTTCATTCTTTTCATTCCGGGGACGGAATCCTTTTTTAGGGGAGGTAATGTAATACCCAGGAAAAAAAAAAGAAAAAGAAAGAAGTAAATTACATTTTTTATTTGGGCTTTTCTTATGTTGGATCAAACTAGTCATTTAATTTACATGGGCTAATAAGTATTAATAAATGATGGATAAATTAATTTAATGAGATTGGGTCTTAAAATTTATTTGGTTGCAATTTATGTGTGAAATATTAATCCTATTATAATAACAAATAAAACCTAACTACTTCACTGCATCTCATACCAATCGAGAGGAAGAAAAAAAATTGGCGTGAGGCGGCAAGAGGCGAGGGAGATAAAAGTAGAGTGGAGAATTTAATCAAGGTAAAATCTTATTTTGTTTATAAATATCACAATTATGTAGAATCAATTAATTGCAAGAGCAACCGCATACCTTCTCGATTTTATAATTCACATACATGCTTGCCCCAAGATCACATAAACACTTACTGAAGTTCATCTTTCCAAGGGTACATGGAATTGTGAAGCTGCCCGAATCCTCCAGCTTTGGAGGTAATTTCTGTTGAAGCACTTCACTGCATTCCTCTGTTAAGGCTACCGTTTCAAACTCATCTAATCTCCTCTTCCTTGACAATATACCCTTCATAAATTTTGCATAGCTTGGCATTTGTGCCAATGCCTCGGCGAATTGTATGTTGATCTGCAGCTTTTTAAATACCTCCAAGAATTTGCTGAACTGTTTATCTTCCCTTTTTTTTATTTAATCTCTGCGGATACGGAACTTGAATGTGAATTGGTGGTACTGGACTCTTAAACGTCTCCACTGAACCTGCTTTGTCTTTCTCTTCCTGTTGACCCTCAGATTTCTTCAAATTTTCTTTCTCAATGAGTGCTCTCTCCGCTTGCCAGCCATCACGTACTCTCCTCAATGCATTCTTCATGATGGCGCGACTTGCAAAAGAAATGATAAATCTTTCCCATATCTCAATGTGATCGCTTGACACTGTTCCTTTCCTTCACTTCTTGGATTTATCTCCAGACATTACTTGATAATGAACCCCTCGGGGCTTCAAGTAGTAAGCATGTTCGCCATCTACCCCATTTGAGTTTCCAGATTTTTATAGCCATTACTTGGCTCTTAATCATAACTTCGTGTTTTGCCATGTATTTCATCATCATCTCCTCCACTTCGATTTCTTTTCTTGGCCGAGGTGCAAATTGGAGTGTTATGTTCTTTGTTGTTGTTGAGAAAATCCCACGGAAAGGGTGGTCTAGGATTAAATCATACCGCACCGGTTGTGCCTAAAATTGATTATTTGGTTGAAACGAGTCTGCCGATTCCTTGATTATTCGACCAACTAAAGTTTGGATGATTTACGCTGTTGGGGTGGTATGTGTTCAAATTGCCTTTGGTCTTTTCTATAGTTTCTCACATATCGACCGATTCAGAGTCGATAAAGCACATTGATCCGTCGAGTGTGACCCTGCACAAATCTCATATACGAAGGCAACCGTCTTTATTTTTCCTTCTACCAAAGTATCTATCTTCTTTGCGACACCCCTAAATCCTGGTACTTCATTTCCTCAAGATTTGGTGTTCACTTAATCAAAACATTCATTGCTAACTACCCAATTATATTAAATTGAATAATAAAACCTGCCCATACAGGATTAAATTTAAATAAAAATCTCCCAGGTTATCTAACCTTGAATTACAAACATTCAAATATGGAAAATAAAATAAACTTCATTACAATATTTAAACCAAAGTCTGATAATAAAACTATCAAATCTATTACAAGTCTTCAGTACTTGTTCATCTTTCCTTTTCCTTTACTGGTGCTAGGTACGTCACCAGTTTCAACTTTAGTTGTAAGAATTTTTACAGGCAAGAGTGACTAAACAAGGCCCACTTGAAATAACAATAAATAAATCTTTAAACTTTTACATCAATTGCCAATAATAGGCTCAATAGAACTGAACAATATATTCTATTAACTTTCTAAAAATTATAACATTCACTGAGGGTCTAATGACCACGAATCATGTCCACAGTTATAAGTAATCTTTCAACTTTAACTTTAACAAATAAAGACTATAAGGACTCCACGCATTTAGGGGGATCAACCTTCGTACAATGTATTGTGCACAACCATTTCAACGCTAAGCGTAAACCTCTATTAAAAGAGTTGTTCATCTCAGTATTTAGAATACAAGTCCGCACCAAAGTAAGTTTGGTTTGGATAAGCTTTCAAGGAAATTTGGAATTTAACGAACATGAACTAAGGAGTAGTTAAATAAGACCAATAACACTATACTATAGAATAATAGTGATTGAATCAATCATAGTAACTAAAGTCATGCATTAGGAATAATCTAATAGCATACAATTTGAATAACTATAGCATACCTTGATTTGAACAATATTAAGCCAAGGTTAATTAGAATTGAATACTAAACATACATGGCAATTCAGTTATGCATGTTAATCAATAATTGAAATACAAGAATGACTTGTTCAACATCAAACCAAAGTTTAGACAACTTACATCATTATAAGGTAATCGAATTGAAAATAATAATTAGCTCAATAAGACAAAGGATTAGAAAACTTGCATCACCATGAGTAACTAGATACAATGACTTACTCAATCATAGGAAATCTAGCTCTACAAAAGTGTAGAAGTAGCAACTTACAACAATTGTAATTGAATTTGAAAACAATAATGTACCAAATGAAATTAAACTCGCACAATGAAGTTTTGAGTTAGAGAACTTGCCTTGCTCGTAGACTAAACCGAATCAATTTGAATCACAATATCCTATATACATATGTCATCATGACATAGTTAGTCATTATCACATAACTAATACATTCATCATATAGGTTTGATTATTTAATCACATAATCAACTTATAGCACAAGTTAATCCTTAATAACATAATTATTCATAGTATAGAAATACTAAAATCTATATTTTATAAATCCTACTATCAACACATATTGTTTCTTAAAATTTCGTGTACAAAAAAATACATTGTCGACCATTCTCGCTAACTTTCATGACTGCATGCCACAGCATTACACTGTGGTTCGCTATGACGCTGAGTTAAGGCCATGCATGCAGAATGAATTCTGACGCTTTGCTATATGGCGAAGATGGTGCCATGGCCCAAGAACGTGATCATTGGTTGCTCATGGCAAGTAAATCAGAGTTTCAATTTGATGTGACTTTCTAAGAATAATGCATTTAAAAAGCCAATTTGGCCTACAAGCTCGAATCTAATAGACTGATTATCATGTAATTTACATATAAACTTCATATAAACATATTGTGAAGACTTCTAACATGTTTATACTCATAAAATAACACAAACATCAAAGTTACAACACCCAATTTCAATGTTTATGGCAAAAACTCCATTGTTGACATTTTTAATTAAATTTAACACTGTGAATTTTGTTTTTCAATCAAAACAGAAATTTCAAAACATCATAGTTATGATTATCCATACTTTATCAAACTCAATAATCAATTTATCAATCTAACAACTAATTAAACCTTGATTTCTATTTCAAATTAAGCCATATTCATACATATTTTCATGTAAACACTGTAATATATTTTCTTCACATAACACATACATACATGAATTAATTTCTCTATAATCATGCATAAACTCGTGAACTAACCATATAATCAATCATCATACAAAACTATATACATAACAACAATTTATCTTTTATAAAATTTTCACAGAGAACTTTTTGGAAGAAGAAGAAAACTAGATTTTTTTAAAGAAAAGGTTAAGCTCTACCTTTGATTAAGAAGATGATACTCTCCTTTTGATTATCAAGCTTCTTTTCCCCAATTCCTTTCTCAAATTCTCTAGCCTTCCTTCCTCTCTTTTCTCTCTATAAACTCTCTTCTTCTTTTCCACCGAAGTTCTTTCTCCCTAACTCTAACTACGCACTAACAATATAATGTATATAGAAATAATATATATTAATTATATAATATAAATATAGATATAACTTATGTCAGTTATATAAGTTTTGAAAATCAAAAGCCATAAGGCTTGTTTGGCTAACATAATAAAAAAATAACCTATTAAGTTATATACCTTGATTGGTAAAGCTAAATTAAACTCTTTTAATTTATTTTGGTAACTCCTTTATATAGCAAGGTTATTAGTCACACTTTTATTTAATTAAATAATCAAATTAATCAATTAAAATATTAATCTATTAAATTACTTTAAGACATAATTTAATATCACATGACTATAATTTCTTTTAAAATTGTAATTTTATTCGATTAACTAATATTTTAAATTAAAATTTCTCATTTAAAATATTATAATTTATTTAAATCACTAAAAGCTCTCTAGCTTACTTATTAAATCAAATTGGTATATAATCTCATAACAATTAATTTTCTTAGCTCCTTAATTATTTATTCAACAAATAATTAATTAAACCACATCAACTCAAATTGCCATATAATTCAATAAATATTTAATATTACAAATAAATATTTAATTATTTATTCAACAAATAATTAACTAAATCACATCAACTCAAATTGAACAATTATTTATTCAACAATAAATATAATCCATTAAATACTTATATAAATCAATAAATATTTAATATTACACTTTAAAATTATGGAATGTTACATCATTCCCTCCTTACAAGAATTCTGTCCTCAGAATCACAACTCAAACAAATCATTCGTTACACTCTTCCCTACTTACAAATATTTTGTCCCTGAATCGAAGACACAGATTAAACAAATAACTCGTGGTACTCTTTTCAACATTTTCTTCGAGTTCCCACGTAGTTTCTTCATTGTGGTTCCTCCATATCACCTTCACGTAAGGTATCACTTTATTCCCGAGCACTTGTTCTTTCCCCGCGTCGACTATCCGGATAGAACCTCTTCATAAGACAAATCTTTCTCGAACTACAACGGTTCGTGATCGATCACATGTTTGTAGTCTCAAGTTTATATGGTCGTAATATCAAAATATGAATAATCATCGACATGTAACTTGGTGCTCACGATACAACATACACCATCATCTAACTAAGTAAACCTTAACAATAAGGAATAATAATATTAACTATTACATAATTATTCAAAATAAAATCCCAAGTCTTTACAACCTTAAAACATACCGAACTCGTCTTAGCGCTTTATCGCTACAATACACATATATGAAAAATAATTATTTTATTACATAACCATTAGCATCACTTCATCTTGACTTTCCTTTGTCCTTGCCTCAACCCTCACCTTTTCTCATCCTTAATCGAAAGGTTTAAACAAGAATGAGCACAAATTGCCCAAAGAAGTATACTAAATAAATGGGAAATATACATCGATAAAGGCATTTGAATTACTAGATCTCAACAAATTGAAAGATTATCAAGTGTTAAAGAAGAACATCAAGAATAAGAATTTAAGAATTTTCAATATCATACTAAGGGTGTAAAATACCCCTAACATATTTTCTTTCATCAAAACCATCGACGGCTTAACAATCAAATAGATCAGAAACGGCCTCCGCAAGTACGCCAGTGTGATCAAATTCATCAGACCCTACATTGTGCACATGTATTAAGTTTAAAATGCATAAGCATAAATGGGACTATTTGCCCGACATCCTGCTTTTCCCTGCTCATTCTAAGTTGTTCATCTTAGTAATCATGCGAGACCTCACCAAGGCAACTTGATTGGTAAACATTCAATAGCTTCAAAGATGTGTTTTAAATCATTTTTCATCAATAATAACTAGCCGGAACCAAAGGCTAGAAACATACATAGAAACAGTTCTATGATGACATGAAACTTAAAAGCATAGCCATAGTAGAATAATAACCGAATAACCATTGAAAAGCTTGCAAGATAATTGAGTTTGTATGACTTTTCAACGAAGAAACTTGCACCTAATAAATAACTAACACAAGTCCAATACTTACCCATCATCATGATAATATTAGTAAGGATTTAATAAATACCCAAAAGAAATTAGGTTAGGAAACTTGCCCGATAAGCCTGCTACAATTAACGCTAGCGATTAACCTTCACATAACCTAATCACATGTGTCTCGTTAATCACCATTCATACACAATCTAGTTTGAAGTAAAAGGGTCTCCTATTGATATGCTATAAACATCATAATAGAATATATTTAGAAAATATATGCCACCCATTTTAGATATCATAGGCAGCCCAAAATGTAACTTAAAAATGCCCAAACATAACAGCTTTTACATTTTTTTCTCAACTTTACCATACCTCGCTAAAAAGTCATAACTAATTCGCTTTTAAAACATTTTTTTGAGCGATTCTTACCCACGCCAAGCTAACTTCTGGGGCTACAACTTTCGCTTCATGGACCATCTTCAAATTCCAAGCACAAAATTCCAGAAAATCCGTGCAAGGAGATCGCTTCCGAATTTGTTGGATGATTTGACGCAACTACTTTGAAAAGTCATAACTCCTTGCTCAAGTCGAATTAGTCCGCTCGAGTCTATGGAAAGCTTATTCAAAGTGTACTATAATAACCCAAAAGCCCAAAATTTTTCGAAACTGTAGCTAGCCCCGAATTTGTCCTTAGGGTCAGCAGCTTCACAATTTTTTTTGGTTTCTAACATGTTTATTTCATGACCTTACGATTTTCATATCTCACTCAATATAGCTTCGATCCGAATGAAATTTGGACATGTTATACCTCATGCTACATACTATTTTACAAAATTATTACATGCAACAAATGGATTATCTAAGACATGATTTCGAAAGTGACCAAAAATCCTCAAAAAATCATGCAAACTAGTTTAACCCAACTTTTGAGAAAATCATGATTTTGATTCTAGCATGCATGGGTTTGATTCCTATTATCCGCACTACACTTTAATAACATATATATATATATGTTACAACAACTCATTTCTCTAACTTTTCATGTTTTGATCAAATTAGCAACTAAGAGACATAATATCAAACACTTAGCATGCATGGCAAAACTCTTTGGATTTTAAAGCATACATGGCATGATTTGTCCGTAACTTATGTTCTTATTACACCATAACAATCGTACCACAATTACACAACATCACATACTCCAAAACAAACCATTTATAAAGGTCTCCTATGCATATTCTCTCATAGTTTTGGAAGAACATAGAGAATGGGTTCATAGCTTACCTCTTTGGCTAATTCTTCTTGATTGAGCTTGATAACCACCCTCCTTGCTTGCAAGATTCTCCAATCTGTAGCCCACCTTGAACCACTCTCAAACTCTCAATATTTTCTTCTTTTCTCTATTATTGTTCTCTTAGTTGTATTTTATCAAAGTAAAGAAATGTTTGAGTTGGGTATATGTATATATGTTAATAGGGTGATGTCTCCAAATTTTTCATCTCTCAAAACATCGCCATAAGCATATTCATCATACTTTAATTTAGTTATGGGGGAGGAGTTAGAACATGAAAAGGTTTGCTTATTATGTTTAAGGAGTTATCACCTTTCTTCCTCCTTATTGCTATATACGATATACTCTCCTCTCTTGTCCCATATTATGTGTCACAAGACCCCCCCAAATTTGTCATCCAATTAAACAAATCCATTATAATGTTATTTTAATCATTTAAATACCGATTTTGACCGTTTTGCCCTCCGTAGCCACACGTGTCGATACTTATATCGATTCCTACTAAAGTCGACGTCCCAGACGTCATGGAACTCTCCGTTTCGTCAAACTCAACTTCAAAATTCGTAGTTGACAATTCGTCGCCCAAAGTGTGTTTGGGCTAAATTTAAGATAATATTATATCTAATAAAGTTCCAAGAGAAGAGATTTGATCAGATGTGATATTTTACGCCATGAAACTTCCAAGTCCATATATCTATAAATAAGAGCATTGTAAAAAAGAATGGTGGATATATAAAAATATTATGAGGCATGTCTCATTTTCGTGACACATTTAAAAATATTATGAGACATGTCTCATTTTCGTGACACATTTTCGTGGTTACAGCCTATCCTCGCCTAATTTCGACGCTTTGACTCAAATACGCAGCATCAAGCCTCTAAATTCCGCCCCAAACTAAAACTCATATTTGTAAGTCATCCCACCTAAATTAATTATAATTAATTCCATCCTTAACCAATTTAAATAATTGGCCTAACTGTATAAACCATTAATATGCATCTTATCACATAACATATAATAAAAATAAATAATTCATCTAAAAATAATTGTCACATAAGAATTTCACATAAGTTTGTTTATTGAAATTGTTTAATTACATGGAAAAATCTAGGATATTACATTCACCTCCTTTATAAGGATTCCGCCCCCTAATCATTACACATCAAACAAATGTGATTAGGTAGTTTTTCATCATTTTCTCCTCGAGTTCCCACGTAGCCTCCTCAAGTTGTGGTTCCTCCATACTACCTTAATGTAAGGTATTATTTTATTTCTTAACACTTGTTCTTTTCTATCAATTATCCGCACCGAAACCTCTTCGTAAGTTAAGTCTTTTTCGAATCAATAGGTTCAAACTCTATAACATGCTTGTAGTCCCGCTTATATGGTCTTAAGACCGAAATGTGGAATACGTTGTGTATATGTTCTAGCTCCCGAGGTAAAGCTATTTCATAAGCTACCTCACCGACTGCCTCGTAACTTCAAAGGGTCCTATGAATCTGGGACTAAGTTTTCCTTCTTCCCAAATCTCATTTTCCTTTTCCAAGGTGACACTTTCAAAAACACATAAGTGCCGACGTCAAGTCTCGTTGTTGCGGTGTTTCGATCAAAGATATTTCTTCTCGTCGATCCCGAGCCGCCACTAGCCTCGCTCGAATAGTTTTGATCACATCCGCAGCTCATTGCACCAATTCGCCCTAGTAGTTGACGCTTCTCCTACTTCATCCCAAAGATAATGGCGCTCGCATTTCCTTCCATATAAAGCTTCATAAGGTGGCATCCCGATGCTCGCATGGTAGTCATTGTTGTATGCAAATTCCACCAACTAGAGGTGGTCATCCCAACTCCTTTGAAATCCATCACACATGCTCTCAAAGATGTCCTCTAACGCTTGAATAGTTCTCTCGCCTCATCCATCTATTTGAGGATGATACGCGGTGCTCAACCTCAACATGGCTCCCATGCTCTTGAAAACTTCTCCAAAATTTCATTGTGAACCGCGGATCGCGATCCGACACAATTGATACCGGTACACCATGCCCGAAACGATCTCTTTGATATAAAGCTTTGCCAACCGATCCAAGGTATATCCGATCTTGATTGGCAAGAAATGCTACCGACTTGGTCAATCGGTCGACGATCACCCACACCGCATCGTCGAACCCTTCTCGCGTGAGAGTTGAAGTCCTACCACAAAATCCATCGTGATATGCTCCCACTTCCATTCCGAATTTCTAACGGTTGAAGTAACCCGCTCGATTTCGATGTTCCGCCTTTGACTCACCGGGCATCGTTAAACACTTGTCGACGACTCTCGACTTTCTTTTTCATATTGGGCCACCAATAATGTTGACGAAGATCCCGATACATTTTTGTGCTCCCCGTGTGGATTGAGTAACTTGAACTATGAGCTTCCTCGCAAGATTTCTTCCTTTAACTCAGATATCACCGCACCCAAATTCTCTCCTCAAATTTTAATGCACCATCACCACCCATGCCAAATTTAAGCTCCTCTCCGTCGAAAATTCTTTTCTTCATTTTCTCACATTCTTCATTACCGCCTTGGCTTCCTTGATCTTGTCCAATAGAGTCTGATGAACCTCCACTATGAACAATTTCCCATCCGCTCTCTCGGCCTTTTATCTCTCTAGCCCAAACCGCCATCTCCTTGATTAACTCCTCCCGAGTAAGTAAGATTGCCAATCTACCACCGCTTTTTTCTACTTAACGATCCGCTACCACGCTCGCTTTCCCTGATGATACAAAATATCGCAATCGTAATCCTTTATTAGCTCCAACCATCTCCTCTCGCCTCATATTTAACTCCTTTTATGCGTGAAAATATACTTCAGACTTTTATGGTCCGTGTATATTTCACACTTCACACCATATAAATAAGTGCTCTCCAAATCTTGAGGGCAAATACTACACCGCCAATTCCAGGTCATGGGTAGGATATCCTTCTCATAATCTTTCAATCATGCGATGCGACGCAATGACTTTACCATGTTGCATAAGCACACGCCAAGCCCCTCAGTGTGACGTGACGATCATCGAAAATCACGAAGTCACCAGATTGTCTGTAACGACAACACCGGCCTCTCTCACTCAATCTCTTCTTGAGTTCTCAAAAACTCTCTTCACACTTCTCAGTCCAGATAAACTTCACCGACTTCTTCGTTAAATTCGTCAATGTTCCTGCTATCTTCGAAAAATCTTGAATGAACCGTCTGTAGTAGCCCGCCAATCCTAAGAAACTTCTTACTTCCGTCGGTGTTCTTGGTTGCTCCCAATTGTATTTCTGCTTCCACCTTTACTGGATCCACGGAGATTCCGTCCTTGTCGATTACGTGACCTAGAAACTGAACCTTCTCCAACCAGAACTCGCACTTCAAAAATTTTGCGTATAATTTATCCCTTCTCAACGCCTCCAATACCAACCTTAAATGTTCAGCATGATCTTCCTGAGTCTTGGAATAGATTAGGATATCATCTATGAACACAACTACGAATTTATCTAAATACTGTTTGAATACCCGATTCATCATGTCCATAAACGTCACCATGCTGCTTTGTTAACCCGAACGACATTACCAGAAACTCGTAGTGACCGTAACGAGTTCTGAACGCTGTCTTAGGTACATCCTCCTTTCTCACCTTCAACTGGTGATACCCCGTCCTCAAATCGATTTTGGAAAAATATTTCGCTCCCTTCAACTGATCAAACAAGTCATCTATCCTAGGTAACGGGTACTTGTTCTTGATCGTCACCTTGTTCAAATTTCTCGATAATCGATGCACGCCTCATCGACCCGCCCTTCTTTTTTCACAAACAACACCGGTGCTCCCAAAGGAGACACACTCGATTGCTGAATATACTTCCTATCCAATAATTCCTCAATCTCGCATTATCGCCTCCTTCATCTCTCCGGCATATTCTCAGACGGGCTTTCAAATCGGTGGTCGCTCCTTGATTAAAATCTATAACGAATTCGACCTCTCTATCCGGCGGAAAAGACCCGCAATTCTTCCGGAATACATCCGAAATTCATTCACTATCGGTATTTGTCCCATTTCTAACCCTACTTTCTCGAGTATCGACGATATATGGGCCAAATAACCTACACATCCCTTTTTTAAGTAACTTCCTCGCTTGATCATCGCCGACAAATTTCGAGTCTCTCGGCGACCTACTCCCATAGAACACTACTTTAGACCGCCGGAGTCTTAAGGTTTATACACTTTTTCGCAATCTATCATCGCTCCATGGTTAAATAACCAATCCATCCCTAGAATTACATCAAATTCTCCTAATTGAATTGGGATTAAGTCCACAGTAACCTATATCCCCGATATCTACAACGCAATTCCTATGGACATGGTTAATGGAATGACTTCCTTATTAGCAACTTCTATGTTCATAGGATATTCTAATTCTTCCCGAGGTAAGTTTAGTCGTTGGGAGAATTCATGCTAAACGAAGGAACAAGTAGCACCCGAATCAAATAATATGTAAGTAGATATATCATCATCGATCTAATGATACCGAAACCACGCCCCTCGGATGCAACCGCATCCCGAACCGGCCATGTTGAAAGTCCTTGTCGTTGGTCGATTCTCGAGTCAGGTCCACCAATTGTGAGAGTTCCACCGCTTGGTCCCTCCCTCCATTTCCTCCCCGCCGAGTTCTTCTTCGGGCAGCTCCTCTTTGATGATCTAATGCTCCACAGCTTGAAACATCCATTTCTTTTCTATGCAGAGTAGTTGGGAGAGATGTGCCCTCCCCGCCCAAATTAAAATGACATTCTTCCCTTTAGACATGCCCCCGAGTGATTCCTTCCACACTCCTTGCGCCTCACCTCCTCTTCTTTGCTTCCCATGATTTGCCCCTGTGGTTTCCCGAAGTTGACATTATTGTTGTTGTTGTTATTGTTGTTGTTGCTCCACTTCCTCTTATTTGCACCGCTGTTGTCGCCGCTTTCCCTTCTCCACGCTTTCCTCCTTCATCTTCTTTTTTTCTCCTTGTTGAACTTCATTAGGGCTTCACTTCCACCTCACCGATTATAGCTTTCTCCAGAGAGTCACGAAATCGTTCGCTCTCTGGCAAAGACCGAAAGTCTCATCAGATAGCCATGGTTTGAGGCCTTGCTCAAACCTCCTCGCCTTTTCTCTCCTCAAAGGTCGACCGATGAGGTGCGAACCTCGCCAAATTTCGTTAAACTTTGCAAACAGATCATCAGCATCACCATATATCTTCTTGTTTCACCTCCGTGAATCGCATCTCCATGCGACTTCGATACTAATAGGAAAATAGTTCTCAAAAAGATTTTCTTGAACCCTTCCCAAGGTATCACACCTTCTCCAAATGGTCCGATTTGCCTCCCACCAAAGAGTTGGCTTTCACCTTTCAAAGATATACATGCATGAAGATAGTTTTCTCGGTCGCCTCCTACTCGGGCGATAGCTAACGCCTTTTTCGATTTCCTTAACCCAAGTCCGGGCTTCATGGGTTCCGTAGTTCCTTTGAACTCGTGGGGTCCCGCTTTTTTTGAAGTTTTTAAAGTGTGCCATCAAATAACTGAGGGTTGTTGACATTCGGGTTCGATTTTGAAATGCCCCACTAACATGTCTACAAACTGCCGCATATAGGTTCTTGTGGATCCCCAAAGATTACTGCTCCAACCCCTCTGTGTTTGGCGACGCCTTCCTCTAGCCATCTATCTGCTCAAAATGAACTAAATATTATTATCTCATAACTTACTCTACAAAGATATAGAATTTGTAAAAACCGAACCATCACATCCATACTTAAATAAAAACATATTTATTTATAAACATAATACTCAAAGTATTTCATCGCCTTATGGCATTACGCCATTTACATCACGTGGCATCAATCACTTGGTAAAAAAAAAACCAAGCTTTTTATTACATAGATAAGCATTTTATTTGCTACTAGGAAAAAGTTCATCATAATAACTAAAGACCCCACCTTAATGGCGCCCTCATGCTCCTCATCCGCTATCTCTTTCACCACTTTCCTGCTTTATAACACTGCTACCAGATCTAAGCTCCTCACGTGGAAAGTGATGCACCCTATGTCGAACCTTCCATGTGCCGACTTAAACACGATTTCATCTTGTCTATCTTAACCTTCTTGTCTCTAACTTCTCCTCCAACTCTCCGATTAGCTTCTCAAATTTCTAACACGGCCTCTTCTCTCATCTCCCCAAAAAGTGGTAATAATCGCTTGTCAAGTTGAGACTCAATCCTCGACTCCAACCCATTAATGGTATGTCCCAAGTGGGTTCTGATAGCATCCTCTCATCCTTCAAATTTAACCGACTTCCTCGCCTTCAACCCGCAATTTGTCACCAGATCCCCATTCCTAATTACTGTGTGGTCCACCAATGCTCCCAAAGAAAGTCAGCAGCTTTGTTGTTCCCCCGACATGCCTCCTCTAACTCATGGACCTTGTCGTCCCAGCCTCGATGATCCTGCCCATCAACTCATCCAAAGATAGTGTCTTCAGTACCTCCTCCTGAGTCCTCCTGCTCTCTTCCTCTTCCTGGATACTCTCCGGTCCACTCACTCACCGCCTCAAGCTATATAGGCTCGTGTACAAAAATGTCACACTAATCGCTCACTTACTACACGAATATCTCTAACTTCCTCTTCTCCTGACATCCTATAATCAAAACACAAATCAACTCGATTAGAAAAATAGATATTGATTTTGTTTTTAGAAAAATAGATTTGTCACTACACTTAGAACTCTATGTGAGTTCATCTCCCTATCATCTCCACTAACTCTCTCTAAGGTTATAGCCCAAGGTTCCCCACCTAAGGTTTATAGCCTAAAGCTTTGATACTAACTCATGACGCCCCCCCAAATCCGTGTAATCATCGACATGTAACTTGGTGCTCACGACAAACATACACCATCATCTAACTAAGTAAACCTTAACAATAAGGAATAATAATATTAACTATTACATAATTATTCAAAATAAAATCCCAAGTCTTTACAACCTTAAAACATACCGAACTTAGTCTTAGCGCTTATCGCTACAATACACATATATGCTAAATAATTATTTTATTACATAACCATTAGCATCACTTCATCTTGACTTTCCTTTGTCCTCGCCCAAACCCTCACCTTTCTCATCCTTAATCGAAAGGTTTAAACAAGAATGAGCACAAATTGCCCAAAGAAGTATACTAATAAATGGGAAATATACATCGTGATAAAGGCATTTGAATTACTAGATCTCAACAAATTGAAAGATTATCAAGTGTTAAAGAAGAACATCAAGAATAAGAATTTAAGAATTTTCAATATCATACTAAGGGGTGTAAAATACCCCAACATATTTTCTTTCATCAAAACCATCGACGGCTTAACAATCAAATAGATCGTAAACTGTCCTCTCGCAAGTACGCCAGTGATCAAATTTATTGTACCCTACATTGTGCACATGTATTAAGTTTAAAATGCATAAGCATAAATGGGACTATTTGCCCGACATCCTGCTTTTCCCTGCTCATTCAAGTTGTTCATCTTAGTAATCACGCGAGACCTCACCAAGGCAACTTGGATTGGTAAACATTCAATAGCTTCAAAGATGTGTTTTAAATCATTTTTCATCAATAATAACTAGCCGAACCAAAGGCTAGGAACATACATAGAAACAAATTTCTATGATGACATGAAACTTAAAAGCATAGCCATTAGAATAATAACCTAATAACCATTGAAAAGCTTGCAAGATAATTGAGTTTGTATGACTTTTCAACGAAGAAACTTGCACGAATAAATAACTAACACAAGTCCAATACTTACCCTCATCATGATAATATTAGTAAGGATTTAATAAATACCCAAAAGAAATTAGGGTTAGAAACTTGCCCGATAAGCCTCGCTATAATTAACGCTAGCGATTAACCTTCACATAACCTAATCACACGTGTCTCGTTAATCACCATTCATACACAATCTAGTTTGAAGTAAAAGGGTCTCCTATTGGATATGCTATAAACATCATAATAGAATATATTTAGAAAATATATGCCACCCATTTTAGATATCATAGGCAAACCCAAAATGTAACTTAAAAATGCCCAAACATAACAGCTTTTTACATTTTTTTTTCTCACTTTTACCATACCTCGCTAAAACAAATATAACTAATTCGCTTTTAAAACATTTTTGAGCGATTCTTCTTGCTTCCACGCCAAAGCTAACTTCTGGGGCTACAACTTTCGTTCATGGACCATCTTCAAATTCCAAGCACAAAATTCCAAAAAATCCGTGCAAGGAGATCTGCCTCCGAATTTGTTGGATGATTTGACGAACTACTTTGAAAAGTCATAACTCCTTGTTCAAGTCGGAATTAGTCCGTTCGAGTCTATGGAAAGCTTATTCAAAGGTACTATAATAACCCAAAAGCCCAAAATTTTTTGGAAACTAGTAGCTAGCCCCGAATTTGTCCTTAGGGTCAGCAGCTCAAATTTTTTTCTTGCTTTCTAACATGTTTATTTCATGACCTTACGATTTTTTTCATATCTCACTCAATATAGCTTCGATCCAAATGAAATTTGGACATGTTATACCTCATGCTACATACTATTTTTTACAAAATTATTACATGCAACAAATGGATTATCTAAGACATGATTTCGAAAGTGACCAAAATCCTAAAAATCATGCAAACTAGTTTAACCCAACTTTTGAGAAAATCATGATTTTGATTCTAGCATGCATGGGTTTGATTCCTATTATCCGCACTCACTTTTAATAACATATATATACATGTTACAACAATTCATTTCTCTAACTTTTCATGTTTTGATCAAATTAGCAACTAAGAGGCATAATATCAAACACTTAGCATGCAAGGCATAACTCTTTGATTTTTAAAGCATACATGGCATGATTTGTGTCCGTAACTTATGTTCTTATTACACCATAACAATCGCACCACAATTACACAACATCACATACTCCAAAACAAACCATTTATAAAGGTCTCCTATGCATATTCTCTCATAGTTTTGGAAGAACATAGAGAATGGGTTCATAGCTTACCTCTTTGCTAATTCTTCTTGATTTAATCTTGATAACCACCTCTCTTTGCTTGCAAGATTCTCCAAAATCTCCCAAATCAACCACAACATCAAACTCTCAATTTCTTTTTCTCTATTATTGCTCTCTTGGTTGATTTTTATCAAAGTAAAGAAATTTTTGAGTTGGGTATATATATATATATAACTTAATAGAGTCGATGTCTCCAAATTTTTCACCTCTCCCAACATCGCTTATATGCATATTTATCCCACTTTAATATAGTTATGGGGGAGAGAGTTAGAACATGAAAAGGTTTGCTTATTATGTATGGTTTAATAAGGAGTTATCACCTTTCTTCCTCCTTATTGCTATATACGAATATACTCTCCTCCTTGTCCCATATATTGTGTCACAAGACCCCCCAAATCATCATCCAATTAAACAAATGCATTATAATGTTATTTTAATCATTTAAATACCGATTTTGACCGCTTTTGCCTCCCAGAGCCACACACGTGTCGATACTTATATCGATTCTTACTAAAGTCGACGTCCCGACGTCATGGAACTCTCCGCTTCGCACAAACTCAACTTCAAAATTCAGTAGTTGATAATTCGTCGCCCAAAGTGTGTTTGGGCTAAATTTAAGATAATATTATATCTAATAAAGTTCCAAGAGAAGAGATTTGATCAGATGTGATATTTTACGCCATGAAACTTCCAAGTCCATATATCTATAAATAAGAGCATTGTAAAAGAGAATGGTGGATATATAAAAATATTATGAGGCATGTCTCATTTTCGTGACACATTTAAAAATATTATGAGACATGTCTCATTTTCGTGACACATTTTCGTGGTTACAGCCTATCCTCGCCTAATTTCGACGCTTTTGACTCAAATACGCAGACCAAGCTCTCTAAATTCCGCCCCAAACTCAAACTCATATTTGTAAGTCATCCCACCTAAATTAATTAGAATTAATTCCATCCTTAACCAATTTAAATAATTGGCCTAACTGTAATAACCATTAATATGCATCTTATCACATAACATATAATAAAAAAATAAATAATAATCATCTAAAAATAATTGTCACATAAGAATTTCACATAAGTTTGTTTATTGAAATTGTTTAATTACATGGAAAAATCTAGATATTACACAAAATTTCCTATTATCCGGTAATGTCAACACAAAAAAAGCATACTTAACGCTTTCTTCAAATCTTGAAACTCTCTTCACACTTCTCCGTCCAAACGAATTTTACAGCTTTCCTTGTCAAATTTGTTAGCGGAGTGGCTATCTTAGAAAAATCTTGAATAAATCTTCTATAATAACCAGCCAGTCCCAAGAAACTCCTCACTTCTGACGGTGTTCTTGGTTGTTCCCAATTGATTACAGCTTCCACTTTTGATGGATCCATTGAAATCCCATCTTTGTCAATCACGTGACCCAAAAATTGTACACGATCGAGCCAAAATTCGCACTTAGAGAATTTCGCGTATAGCTTTTCCTTCCTTAGTGTTTCCAATGTCAAACGTAAATGTTCCACGTGTTCTTCTTGAGTTTTGGAATACACCAGAATGTCATCAATAAATACCACCACAAACTTGTCTAAGAATGGTTTAAACACCCTATTCATCAAATCCATGAATGCAACAAGGGCATTTGTTAAACCAAAAGACATCACCAGAAACTCGTAATATCCGTACCGAGTTCTGAATGCCGTTATAGGTATATCCTCCTCTCTTACCTTCAATTGGTGATACCCACTTCTCAAATCTATTTTTGAGAAATATTTAGCACCCTTCAGCTGATCAAACAAGTCATCTATTCTAGGCAACGGATACCTATTCTTAATAGTGACCTTGTTTAACTCCCTATAATCAATGCAAAGACGCATTGATCCGTCCTTCTTCTTAACGAATAAAATCAAGGCGCCCCACGGTGATACGCTTGGTTGAATATATTTCTTGTCCAAGAACTCTTGTAATTGTACCATCGGTTCCTTCATTTCTCAATGGAGCCATTCTCAGACGGGCCTTCGATATCGGTCTTTGTTCCTCCCCGACGCTTAAGTCGATCACGAACTCAATTGCTCTCAAAAGTGGAAGTCCTGCAAATCTTCCGAAACACGTTTCAATTCTCTCACTACCGGTATTTCTTATAATTTCACACCCTTCTTCTGAGTATCGATTATGTAATCTAAATAGCCCACACAACCTTGACTCAACAACTTCTTGGCCTGCATTATCGTCAGACATTTCATTTGTCTAGGTGGCTTGCTGCCATAAAATACTACCTTTAACAGAGTCATAAGGTTTACACACTACTTGTGACAATCAATTACTGCTCCATATTTAAACAGCCAATCGATTCCCAAAATTACATCAAATTCCCCGAGTCTAATCGGAACCAAATCTACCAACAAGATATTCTCCTTAATGTTCACCCTACGCTCTTGTATACTGAATCTAACAGGATTACTTTTTATTCGTAATTTCTATGTTCAAAGGAAAATTCATTCTTCTCTAGGCAATTCTAACCTCTTAGCAAATTCATCGATATAAACGAACAAGTAGCACCCAAATCAAATAATACATAAGCATTTATATCATTGATTGGGATAATACCGACACCACATCTTTTGATTGCACAAAGATCCTCGCATACCATGTCAAGGTTCCGGTTGTGGGTTTGTTTGATGTCGCAGTCCCGTGAATGGCCCATGTACCTCCATTGTTACCTCCATTGCTTCGGTTGTCACTCCTTCTCTCTTCTTAGGGCATTCATGAGTAAAGTGATCCTTAGATCCGCACGTGAAGCATACATTCTTCTTCTATTGTGCAATTTGGGGCGATGTGACCCTCCTGGCCACAATAGTAGCATACTCGCTTCCCTATCAAGCACGCACCCTTATGGAATTTCCCGCATGTCGCATATGCTTTCAACTTTTATTTTGTCAAGTTACCCCGCCGGGTTCCAAAGACCCACGTTTCCATTCCACTTCCTCTTCAAGTTGTTGTTGTTGTTGTTGTTATTGCTGTTTCCACTGCTACAACCTCCATTCTTAGTCTCATTCTCATTCTTCTTCTTCTTTTGTTCCTAGTTGAACTTTGTCACTGCCTCGCCTCCACCTTCAGCGAGTACTTCTTTCTCTATCACCGCTGCAAATGTCTTCAACTAGAACAGGGATACCCTACTGTACAGCCAGGGCTTCAGTCCATGTTTAAATCTCTTCGCCTTACGCTTGTCTGTGCTGACTTGATATGGCGCAAACCTCGCCAATTCGTTGAACTTCGCGGCATATTCAGATACCATCATCGTTCCTTACTTTAGTTCCAGAAACTGCACTTCAAGCTGACTCTTTGAACTCTCCGAAAAATAGGTCTCGAAGAACAACTCCTTAAACCTATCCCAGGTCATCACTCCTGGCCCTTCCCGAGTTTTATTGGCCTGCCACCAATAACTAGCTTCTGCTTTCAACATGAACGTTATGGCGCGCCTTCCGTCATCCCCTACCCTAGCGACATCGAATACTTTTTCTATCTCCATAATCCAGGTCTGTGCTTCGACTAGATTCATAGACCCACAGAATTCAGGTGGTCCAACTGCCTTGAAATCCTTAAACGTTGTACCATGGTTTTGTGGTTGATTCTGCAACGCTCCTATCAGTAGTGTCACTAGTTGTTAAATGGGGTTACCGTCAACATTGTCATTATTGGTAGTTCTGTCATTGTTTCTTTGTCGGGGTGGTTCACGTCTGGGAGGCATTTTCTGTTAAAATAAAACATCTATTAGACTATTACTCAACTTCTTTAAGTATTTTCGAATTAACTCGCCTCCATAAAAGAAATAACCACACACACATAATCACTTTGAATAAAATAATAACTTTTATTTATTCATCATTACTTGAAAATCATAAAAACAATAGCATCATCACTATTTTACATTCCTTTCCTAACTACAAAGTTACAGACAACATCATTATTATCATATGCCATGGTTACTTAACACTAGGGATTTAAACATTATTTAATACTTATTACGTGCTTTACAGTATATTTTCTACGATGATCTATTAAGATACTTCTTAGCCCTATCACGCTCTTTTTTCATGACTCAAAACATTGTTCTCGCGATCTAACACGAATGATGGAAGAAGTGTCTCGAATCAATCGGATATCCCATGACCCGATCTTGAGCTCGATTAATCATGTTGTCAAATACTTTATCCATCTCTTCCATCTTCATCCTTTTCACTTTGAGTTCCTTTATCGCTTCTTCAGCTTCGTTGATAAGCTTCCTCAGATGCATCTTCACTCTTGCCCTCTTAGCGCCTTCTTCTCTCACTTTGCTCTTCGCCAAAGAACAATCTCGATCAATTGTTCTTTCTCTCCTTCAATGCAGATTAGTTTCTCCTGAGTTTGTCACTGCTTCCTCACGATCCCGGATCTCTCCGTCTTTTTGTGTCATTGCAATCATTGTTCAACTACTATCTCCTCGCAACTCCTCAACTCAGTATCCTAAAGTTCTACGTTACGGTCCATGCACCTCATCGTATATACTGGCCAACCATCGAGTTAAGTGGAATCCTTTCCTCCTCGTCCTCATCATCCTCATCCTCCCCGTGGTAACTCAATGGGATCCTCCTTATCCGCTTCCCACGCCATCATCCTCATCTTCAACTATCGATGACCAACTGGCCGACTCCCGTGGCGAGTGGTTGTTCCCAAACTACATGAATGTCATGAGGCTCCTCCTCTATAGGCACTTGAGGTCCCTCCTCTCTAGCCTGACTGGATTCTCTGACATTAGTCATCCTGACAACAAACTTTTAAAGTTTTAATTATTAATCATTACTACTCGACACTCACGAGTACATATACTATAAACACATAAGCACATAAGTGTTTTATTACTTCTTTCTTAAAACTCGATAAGAGTTATCTCCACTATCTTTTCAAAGGTTACTTCCTAAGGCTTTTCCTCCCATCTATGGTTCATAACCTAAAGCTTTGATACCATCCTGTGACACCCCCAAATCCTAGTACTTCATTTCCTCAAGATTTGGTGTTCACTTAATCAAAACATTCATTGCTAACTACCCAATTATAATAAATTGAATAATAAAACCCCCTATACAGATTAAATTTAAATAAAAATCTCCCAGGTTATCTAACCTTGAATTACAAACATTCAAATGCGGAAAATAAAATAAACTTCATTACAATCTTTAAACCAAAGTTTGATAATAAAACTATCAAATCTATTACAAGTCTTCAAGATTGTTCCTTTTTCCCTTTCATCATCGGTGCTAGATATCGTCACCGCTTCAACTTTAGTCAGTAAGAAATTTTACAGTGCAAGAGTGAGCAAACAAGGCCCACTTGAAATAACAATAAATAAATCTTTAAACTTTTACATCAATTGCCAATAATAGGCTCAATAGAATCGAACAATATATTCTATTAACTTTCCGAAAATTATAACATTCACTCGAGGGTCTAATGACCACGAATTATGTCCACAATTATAAGTAATCTTTCAACTTTAACTTTAATACCATAAGACTATAAGGACTCCACGTGCACTTGGGGGGACCAACCCTTCGTATACAATGTATTGTGCACAACCATTTCAACGCTAAGCGTAAACCTCTATTAAAAGAGTTGTTCATCTCAGTATTTAGAATACAAGTCCGCACCAAAGTAAGTTTGGTTTGGATAAGCTTTCAAGGAAATTTGGAATTTAACGAACATCAACTAAGGAGTAGTTGAATAAGACTAATAACACTATACTATAGAATAATAGTGATTGAATCAATCATAGTAACTAAAGTCATGCATTAGAAATAATCTAATAGCATACAATTTGAATAACTATAGCATACCCTGCTTTAAACAATATTAACCCAAGGTTAATTAGAATTGAATACTAAACATACATGGCAATTCAGTTATGCATGTTAATCAATAATTGAAATACAAGAATGACTTGTTCAACATCAAACCAAAGTTTAGACAACTTACATCATTATAAGGTAATCGAATTGAAAACAATAATTAGCTTAATAAGACAAAGGATTAGAAAACTTACATTGTCATGAGTAACTAGATACAATGACTTACTCAATCATAAGAAATCTAGCTCTACGAAAGTGTTGAAGTAGCAACTTACAACAATTGTAATTGAATTTGAAAACAATAATGTACCAAATAAAATTAAACTCGCACAATGAAGTTTTGAGTTAGAGAACTTGCCTTGCTTGTAGACTAAACCGAATCAATTTGAATCACAATATCCTATATACATATGTCATCATGACATAATTAGTCATTATCACATAACTAACACATTCATCATATAGGTTTGATTATTTAATCACATAATCAACTTATAACACAAGTTAATCCTTAATAACATAATTATTCATAGTATAGAAATACTAAAATCTATATTTTACAGTCGTACTATCATCACATATTGTTTCTTAAAATTTCGTACAAAAAGTACATCGTCGTAACCATTCTGCTTAACTCATATTTCTGGCGCCATAGTTTACATCAGAGTTGGTATTATGCAAGACTCGAGTTAAGCAATGCAATGTGGTAAATGAACTACGGGTTGTCTCATGACGTGGAGATGGCGTTATACGCCAATAATAACGTCTTCTTGGGCAAAGGCCATGCATACAAAATTCATTTCAATCGACAACTTTCAAAGAATGCAGACTTTAAAAGCCAATTTGGCCTACAAGCTCGAATCTAATAGATCGATTATCATGTAATTTACATATAAACTTCATATAAACATATTATGAAGACTTCTAGCATGTTTATACTCATAAAATAACACAAACATCAAAGTTACAACACCCAATTTCAATGTTTTTGGCAAAAACTCCATTGTTGACATTTTTAATGAAATTCAACACTGTGATTTTGTTTTTCAATCAAAACAGAAATTTCAAAACATCATAGTTATGATTATCCATACTTTATCAAACTCAATAATCAATTTATCAATCTAACAACTAATTAAACCTTAATTTCTATTTCAAATTAAGCAATATTCATACATATTTTCATGTAAACACTGTAATATATTTTCTTCACATAACACATACATACATGAATTAATTTCTCTATAATCATGCATAAACTCATGAAATAACCATATAATCAATCATCATACAAAACTATATACATAACAACAATTTATCTTTTATAAAATTTTCACAGAGAACTTTTTGAAGAAGAAGAAAACTAGATTTTTTTAAAGAAAAGGTTAAGCTCCTACCTTTGATTAAGAAGATGATACTCTCCTTTTGATTATCAAGCTTCTTTTCCCCAATTCCTTTCTCAAATTCTCTAGCCTTCCTTCCTCTCTTCTTTTCTCTCTGTAAACTCTCTTCTTCTCTTCCACTGAGTTCTTTCTCCCTAACTCTAACTACGTACTAACAATATAACATATATAGCAATAATATATATTAATTATATAATATAAATATAGATATAACTTATGTCAGTTATATAAGTTTTAAAAATCAAAAGCCATAAGGCATGTTTGGCTAACATAATAAAAAAATAACCTATTAATTTATATACCTTGTTTGGTAAAGCTAAATTAAACTCTTTTAATTTATTTTGGTAACTCCTTTATAGCAAGGTTATTAGTCACACTTTTATTTAATTAAATAATCAATTTAGTCAATTAAAATATTAATCTATTAAATTACTTTAGCACATAATTTAATATCACATGACTATAATTTCTTTTAAAATTGTAATTTTATTCGACCAACTAATATTTTAAATTACAATTTCTCATTTAAAATATTATAATTTATTTAAATCACTAAAAGCTCTCTAGCTTACTTATTAAATCAAATTGGTATATAATCTCATAACAATTAATTTTCTTAGCTCCTTAATTATTTATTCAACAAATAATTAATTAAACCACATCAACTCAAATTGTCATATAATTCAATAAATATTTAATATTACAAATAAATATTTAATATTTAATATTTAATTATTTATTCAACAAATAATTAACTAAATCACATCAACTCAAATTGAACAATTATTTATTCAATAATAAACATAATCCATTAAATACTTATATAAATCAATAAATATTTAATTTTACACTTTAAAATTCTCGAATGTTACATCCTTCTCGCCATGGTCGCCATCCGTCTCGACATAAACCGAATGATGGCATCAACCTCCAACACACTGCAACTTTGGTTTGTGGGTATTCGAGATGTAAGATTCTCAAAATCATTCAATGTCATTGTCTCGATAAGGTCATAGGCTTCCTCATAGTTCTTTGCCCATAATGCCCCTCCTGCAACTGCATCTACGATCGGTCTCGACTGTCATCCCAATCCATTATAAAACGTGTTGATTACCATCCAATCTGACATACCGTGATGTGGGCACTTTCTCAGCATTTCTTTGTATCTCTCCCATGCTTTATATAATGACTCGCCCTGTTGTTACTCAAACTGAGAGATGGTAGCAACTTCTTCATCTTAGCAGTCTTAGCCATTGGGAAAAACTTAGCTAAGAACTTCTGTGCTAAGTCATCCCATGTAGTTATAGATACTGCTGGCAGAGAATGAAGCCAACTTTTCGCTTTATCCCTCAATGAAAATGGGAACAACCTTAGTCTAATAGCATCCTCCATCACACTATTATCTCTGAATGTATCACAAATTTTGATGAAACTTAATAGGTGTTCATTCGGATCATCTGTAGCAACACCCCCAAACTGAACTGTATTCTGCACCATTTGAATAGTGCCAGTTTTTATCTCGAATGTATTTGCTGCTATCGCTGGTCTGACTATGCTAGACTGTAGTCCATTAAAATTGGGCATGGAATACTCCTTCAGAGCCCTATGCTCCTCTCTTTAATCTTCTCCTTGTGCCTCAGCTGCCATGTTAGCTATCATGTTTTCAACTTGTTCTTGTAAATTTCTACGAACACGCGCTTTCCAACCTCTCCCATTTATATTATCCTGAACAGGTGTTAAATCGAGGTTGGATGACCGCGTGCGCATAAAACTTTATCCAAATTCCTGAAACAAAAACAAAAATTGAAATGAGATAAGACTAGAATTGTCTAAGTCATACAATATAGCTTAAAAAACTAATGATAGTAAAACTAAATTAAACTCCTTTCCCCGGCAACGGCGCCAAAAACTTGTTGCCTCTTTTTTAGTCTTAACAAAAGAGCTCTAACTCATGCAAGCATACATGCGTCAACAAGTAATATAGAGCAAGTAAAGTATCGATCCCACAGAGAAAGTTGTTTAACTTAAACTACTATTCATTAATTAATTCACTATATTTATATGCACAAACTAATGACAAAACTTGGTTTGTTCTCGAATTGCAAATAACAACTAAAATAATAATAACGATAGAATAAATGATATTGGAACTAATGGGATCCTAACTTCATTTAATACTTCATTTAATCGCCACTATCATGCATGACTTGTTCACATATCACAAGAAAGTAGCCAAGAGCACTAAAAGAGTATTAGCCATTTTTCAATGCATTAAGACCTACTTACATAACATCCACAGATGATAAACTCTATGTAATCATCAATATAACCAAAATCACTATATATCTATGTAAAATTGCAACTATATTGATTTTAAGTTCAAGCCTTTATTCTAACTTATACGGTGAAACAGTATATGTCTATCTGATTCACGAAATACATAAGTCATATCACACAGCCCTATATACGTATACTATCATGATTACAATCCATATTTTCATGTTCATTATCAATTCCATGCAAATACTGAAATGAATGATGATCAAGCATTCATACATGCAAAACAATCATGATAGACATCCCATATGATATGCAAAACAAACCAGCATTTAAGCATGCAATCAAACTACATATTAAAATCCGTTAGAATCCCATAATGGAGTTTAGTTCATGACTGAACCAAAAGCCATTATGGGATCAAATCTAAACATGGTCAATAAACGACAATTGAAAGATGAAAGATAAAACTATCAAATCCAATTGCTGAATATAAATCAATACTCAGATCCTCATAAGAATCCAAAAAAATTGATATTAATAATCCACTCTAGTAGAAAATCCCAAAAAGGAGTAGAAAAGTAGAGTTGTGGCCTCCTTCTACGTTGGAATCTCCCCCAGAGAGTAAAACCCTAATTCCCAAGTAAAGATACGTGAAAAACTTAATAAAAATGTCAAGTGATACCCCTGACACCAGTCAGGAATCATTTTTAAATTGATTCCAACCCTTAAAGTTTGGAAATAAAATAAGACAAGTCAAGACTTCTGTGTCTTCACAGTACCGCCCTCCTCCTTCTTGATATATCCTCATGGTTGCAAGACTTGCAGTAAGTTTGTATGTTTGGCCGATCTCGTGCGCGGTCACGCGCTCCCTAGGATTGTCCTTCTGGGTAGTTAACTTGTAGTAGGTTCCAAGGTGCAAGGTTGTAATCATACAATGCGCTTCTCTCAAGGCTATTCTGCCGTGTGGCTTGCAATCTGCAGATCCTGGTTCTTGTTCTGGTTCTATCATGCTACTGCTGCTGCTACTTGTTCCGTCATGCTTCATCTACTTGCTCCATTACATCTTCATGCCATGCATATCCCATCTTTTGCCTCGTCTTAAGCATCCATTAGCCTTGTGCTCAATAACACCACAAAAATATGCCGATTCCTGCACTTATTCACCAAAAGGAGTTTTAAGTATGCGAAATGTAAATTATCATGAAATGCAGCTAAAACCCACTAAAATGTACTTGAGATGGGCATAGTTCGTATGAATTGGTACTCCATAAGTAGGTGTAAATCCTACTTATCAACTGCCCGTCCGTCTGAGGATGATATGCCGAGCTAAATCGTAAATCCGTGCCCATAGCTTTTTGCAAACTAACCCAAAATCTTGAAGTGAATCTTGGGTCTCGATCAGAAACTATGGATACTGGCATACCATGCAATCTTACAATCTCGTTTATGTACATACGAGCAAGACGTTCAAGTGTATAAATTTCTCGTATCGGTAAGAAATGAGCAGACTTGGTCAATCTATCAACAATGACCCAAATCGCATCTATGCCTTGAGAAACCTTGGGAAGACCAGTAACGAAATCCATGGTAATGTGCTCCCACTTCCATTCTGGAATTTCAAGTGGTTGCAATGGACCTTTGGGTACTTAATGCTCTGCCTTGACTCATTGGCAAGTTAGACACCTTGAGATAAACAGCGCTATCTCTCTCTTCATATTGCTCCACCAAAATGTATGAAAAAGATCACGATACATTTTGGTACTCCCAGGATGGATTGCAAACGGTGTGTTGTGTGCCTCTATCATGATTTTATACTTTAAATCAGGGTCATTAGGAACATAAAGTTTGGAGTTGACTCGAAGTATTCCTTCTTCATCAATTCTTGCTTCCGGCATAGCACCTTTTTGCACCTTCTTCCTCATACGCATCAGTTCCAGTTCTATAGCTTGAGCAGCTTTAACTTTATTGATTAAAGTCGGTTCTACTCGTATATTCACCATCATCACATGGGTCCCCGGAGTCTTTAACTCTATCTCCATCCTTTGTAAGTCACATAAAATGGGCCTTTGCATTGACAATATCGCACTCGTACCCGCATATGATCTTTTACTCAATGCGTCAGCTACCACGTTCGCTTTTCCATGATGGTATTGGATGGTATGATCATAATCTTTCAATAGTTCAAGCCAACGTCGTTGTCGCATGTTGAGTTCCTTTTGAGTGAAGAAATATTTGAGGCTTTTATGATCCGTAAAGATCTCCACTTTCTCTCCATACAAGTAATGCCTCCAAATTTTAAGTCTTGAAGACAACACAAACTCTAGATCATTAGTAGGATAATTTCTCTCATATTCTTTGAGTTGTCTTGAGGCATAAGCTATGACTTTCAATTTTGCATGAGAACACATCCTAACCCTTTGTCCAAGCATCACCAGAGATGACAAATCCTCCCGAGCCGATGGTATTGTCGTAATAGTGATGAAATGAGTCTCCTCTTGAGTTCTTGAAAACTCTTCTCACATTCCTCGCTCCAACCGAATTTTGTATCTTCCGAGTCACCGAGTTAATGGAGTAGCGATTCGAGAAAATCCTTCCACGAATCTCTCGATAATAACCAACTAAGCCGAGAAAGCTACGTACTTCGGTCACTGATTTAGGTTTCTCCCAGCTTTGAATAGCTTCAATCTTTGCTGGGTCAACTGATATTCCATGATTTAATACTACGTGCCCAAGGAATGCTACTTCTTCAAGCCAGAACTCGCATTTCTTCAACTTGGAATAAAGCTTATTTTCACGAAGCTTTTGGAGTATCAGCCTCAAGTGTTGCTTATGATCTTCACGGCTTTTGAATATATGAGGATGTCATCAATAAAGACGACCACAAAGTGATCCAAATATTCCTTGAATACTCGGTTCATCATATCCATGAAGGCGTTAGGAGCATTAGTCAATCCAAAAGATATGACTAAAATTTATAGTGCCCGTCTACCGAAGTTCTCGAAGGCGCCTTTTGGAATATCCTCAGTTTTAACCTTCAGCTGATGATATCCAGAACGAAGATCGATCTTTGAAAAGAATTTGGCGCCTTACAACTGGTCAAATAGGTCATCAATATGTGGCGATGGGTACCTATTTTTGATGGTGACATGATTCAACTCCCGATAATCAATACAAAGTCGCATACTCCCATCTTTCTTCTTCACGAATAGAAACAGAGCACCCCAAGGAGAAGTACTAGGATGAATAAAGTCAATGTCTAACAATTCCTCGCAGCTGGGTCTTTAACTCCTCGAAGTTTAATAGAGTCATTCGATATGGGGCTTTGGAAATGGGTTTGGTACCGGGTTCAAGGTCGATACAAAATTCAATTTCACGCCTCGGGGTAGGCCAGAAGTTCTTTAGGAATACGCCTAGAAATTTATTAACAATAGAAATATCATTCAAAACTCGATTTATTTTTGTTTAGAAACGCGATATGAGCTAAGAAAGCTTGACATCCATTTTTCAATAAACGAATAGGTTTATGGCTTGAGATGACGAAAGTGATTGATTTTAATGGTTTGGTTGCTTGAATTCGCATAATAGGTTGGTTAGGAATATGAAAGCTAACAACCTTACGAAAATAATCAATTTTTGCATGATGATTAGTTAACCAATCAATCCCTAGAATAACATCAAATGCAAGTATTTTTAATGAAATAAGATCGACAGGTAATGTGAGGGTACCGATTTGAACCAAACAAGACTTATAAACAGTGGATGTAATGATGGTTTCTCCCAACGGAGTTTCTACAAATAAGTCAAAGTTTAATTTCTCTGGAGTCAAATTTAATCGTTGAGCGCAAGTAGGAGAAATAAAAGAATGGGTTGAACCGGTATCAAATAAGGTATAGACTTCGCTAGAGTTTATGATAAGTTTACCCGTGATGACCTCGTTCGGATTCCTTGCTTTTTGGGAGGTAATTACAAACGCTCTTCCTTGCACTACGACTTTGACTTTTTTTCCGGGACTACTTTTGGTGCCTCCATCCTAGTGAACTTTTCTTGATGAACGACAAAATCGGGCTTGGTGACCTTCTCTTCCATAATTATAACATGCTTTGGACGACATCATGCAGCTTTGACCGATGTGTCCTCCCCCTCGCATTTAAAGCATATGATAGGTGGTCGCTCTCCTTCCTTAACAACGGTGTTGGTGCCGACGCTTTTCCATCATTTTTGAATCTCCTCTTCTTTAAATGTCCATTCTTATTGTTTTGGCCCTGATTACCACCGAAGTGGTTACCATTTCTGGCCTGTTGATTCCCTCCATGCTTGTTGTCACCGCTTCGATGACTGCTCTCACTGGTATTATCATTTTATCGGCTACTTTCTCTTGGTTGTATTGACTCATTATCACGCTCCAATAACTGAGCCCTATTTACAACATCTGAATACAAACACAGTTTATGAGAAATTAGATATTGACGTATCTCGGGTTTCAAACCTATTAGAAACATCCGCGTCATTCTCTCCTCATTGTCAACCAAGTGAGACGCAAATCGGGATAACTCGGCAAACTTAGCTTCATACTGCGACACAGTCATATTATTCTGCTCCAACTTGATGAACTCTACCTCTTTCATGTGATGAATACTTTCGGAAAGTACTTGTCGTTGAATAGTTCTTGGAACTTTTCCTAAGACATCTTCAGTGTGGCAGGTTGAGTACGCTTTACCGATTCCCACAAGTAATCTGCCTCTCCTCGCAACATAAAGATGACAAAGGGAACCTTTTGCTCCTCGAAGCATCCCAAGACATCAAATATCTTGGTGATCTGCTTTATCCACGCCTCCACCTTAAGTGGTTTTGGTTCTCCAATAAACTCCGGTGGTCCCAGCTCCTTGAACTGTTTAGCGGTGACCGTCCGAGACTTACCAGTGTTTCCACCTGTTCTTTGGACAGGAGTCTCTCTTGCCTGATGTTGTATGAATTGGAGAAAGCTCCTAAACATTCCGTCGTTCGCCATTTGGTCGGTGTTGTTGTTCACCTGAGGATTATTGCCTTCCTGATGCACAAAAAACAAGGGTTAATTGACATGTAACATATTATCACTATACTCTGACCAACCAATTAAATATCAAATAAACTTAGGTAGGTCATACTAGCGAAGGAATTCCCGCCTCTCTCTCCTAGTTCTAGTCTCACATCTTAGCCAAAGGATCATATCCCTAAGCTTTGATACCAACTGTGACGCCCCCAAAATAGGTATACATCATCTATTCTGAGTCGCCAAATACATGGTACAGAATACAAATACAACCTTCAATATACAACATGAGCTGTGAGTTTTAATACAAACATTGTCTTCTAGACAACATTAAAACTCAAAATAAGTCTTCAATACATTTATTAACACACTATTTCACAGAATAGTGAGGACTACTAATGCTATCCTCTGGACCGTCACTCCGTTCCCCGACTAGTCCTCGCTACGCTTCTCATTTCCTCAAGAGAACGGTGAAAGAAAGGGTGAGCTCAACTAGCCCAAAGAAGAAATATTATGACTAAGATAAAGCGTAATAAATTATCATTAGTCTTCAATAGTGTTAAACCGATACAATATAACAACATCAAGTTTAACTGCAGCGTGAAACAAGCAATCCATTAAAAGAGTCAAGTAGAAAATAAAATCTACTATCTTTTATGATTTAAAAGGTTTTTCATCACTTTTATCAATCGAGACTCAAACAATAAATAATCCACATCATTGAATCACCCCCGCACTACTTACCAAGGATATTCTTTAGTATCACGACCACAAATTATCCATGCACTACGGGCCAAGAATATTCGTGTATTCATTAATGGTCATGATCATGCCAACAAATGTTCATCAATGCACTACGGACCAATGAGGACTTTCACCACATCATTTGTAACATTACGGCCATGATTATACCGATTAATCCTCGGTCATAATCATACCAAGTCCATCTATGCACTACGTGCCACATATAACTTTCAACATAATATAAACATGAGGATGATGACAATTGTAGCGCCCCCAAATCCGGGTATCTTCCAACCCGACAGATGGTGCTATACTGTACAACATTCATATATTCATTCAATTGAAAAGTATCAAAGAACTAATATAACTTCTATATATTTAAAGTAATATTTACATTTCCTGTGTTCTATACCTGCTACAAAGGTTCTTTGTCATAATATCGCTTACATTACAACAATAGACCTATACTATTACAAGATGTGACTTAGTAATCATCTTAGCTTTTCCCTTATCCTTTTTCGATCCTTCTGGACGCTCAATCTTAGCTACATTCATATGGTTCAAGCAAGAGTGAGCATAACTAGCTCAAAGAAGTATAACAATTTAATAACAACATACTTGACACATACAAATCGTATATCTTCAATAATCGAATAATAGTTATGAAGTACTATTGATAATTCAAAATAGTACTTCATCTTTTCTTTCAAGATGTTTTACAATAACAACAGTATTTAGTAAAACATTCACTCCGGTCAGAGACCTCGAGTATTCATTCTTTATTGGAAAAGGACAACCCGGAAGCAAGTCTGTAAGCCCGATATTACTTATGAGCACTTCTAGGTGATCAGCCTATTGTACTCTATGTTGATCAACACTACATCCATTAAACGTATGTACGTTTAAGCATTTGGCAACCTCACGTGCCTATCGTTTTACCGACAAAACATTTGTTTAACATTTCAGTCTTCTTTTGAAAACCATATCAAATAGTTGACAAAAGATAGCAACATTTGATAATACATGAATAGATTATCCATACATCAAGTCTAACCAAAGGAATTTGCTTTAACTTCAACATACCTCAATTCATGCGAAAGAATACATGAACCTCAAAAACTTGTTCAAATTGAACTAAGACAAGAGTTAGAATACTTGCCTTTAGCGTCTGCTACTGGTATATTAACTTTATGTTCAAGTCGTTCAAGTCTCTACAATACATGATCACAAAATGCCTTACATTAGGTCGCATATAATCAAGTATGTATAACACTATATCATATCCTTCATTTCAATCTAAGTGTGTATTAGATTCAGTTACTATTCGTTCCGATTTATCATTATCCTTACACTTTATTCGACTAGGTTATCTCAACCTTAATACAACATCCTTAAGGTTTAACAAAGTTTAACAATATTACATTACATTCCTTAAGTTATGTTTACTTTTAAATAAATTAACTTTCTTTTCTTTGTACTTAGAAACCTTCATTATTATCCTTGTTTCGAGATCAATACCGCGGTCTGCGCGAGCTTTATACTTACATCTCGCTGGCAATGTATGCGAGCTTATCAGATGACCGACCTTGACTTGGCGGCCATGCGCGTGAGTCCTTACTTAATGGGTCAGTCACTGCCGCCACACTCAAGAGGATTTTGGTATCGTATATGGCAATCATGCTGCTGCCACATATTGTACTATAGTTCGCCTTCATGGTGAACTCTTGCGATGAGGCTCGAAAGCATATTCTGCTTGGCTGCATGCACATGTCATTTTGTTTAGGGTTGGCCGCTGCCATGCGCCAACTCAGGCACCGAAAAACAATTTCGCTTTTGAATTTTTGTGAACTTTCCGAACGCATAACCTCTTCGTTATAAGTCCGAATTGGCTCGTTCAAAAGCCTACGGTTCAAAAATTATGTAATCTACATGATCATTCAAGAATTTTATCTATTTGACTTCGTTTGCTAAAAATTCACCTATTGGTTCATTTTTAACGAAAACGATAAACGTTCGTGAATGTTCAACGCTCCTTTCTTCGTTCTAAGTCGGAATCTGGTCATTTTTGAGTCTGCAACTTTTAAATGCCAAATATGACTTGTCTCTATTGGAAAACAATGGTTTCGTGATCAAACACAAAATTTGACTTCCATTCCGATAATTTTACGAATTCGATGTTTATCGTCCAATCGTGCAAATTCTGGCAATTCTTCATTCTTATGATTTGTTCAACCTTACAAATGAACTTCATTCATCATTTGAACATCTTAACATACTTAATACATCAACTTATAATCATTGTTGGATTTTGGACTTATTCTTCATGAGCTTATAACTTGTCAAATTATAAACTACTTAAGATTTGATTAGTCATAACTTATGACAATTAGAGATTCTTAATCATCATACTTTACATGTTCTTCACATATAACTTTACTTAGGTATATATGATACATACAATCATATAAGTTCTTAATTCACTTCTCTTGATAAACTCATTACAAGTTCATATTTTCATACTTAACATTCAAGGTTAACTTATAATAAGTTTATAACTTTTATAAGTTCAAATGACTTATTGCCAACTTATGTGGCTTAAGTTCATGACTTACTCATTCTTCTTACTTCTTAATATCCATGTTCCTTAATTCCAAACTTTTCTTATCAACCTATCATGATAGAGATAGAAGATAATTGGAGAAGAGGTCTTACTCTTGAAGTCTTTGATAAGTAGCTTGCTTCTTCTTCTTGGCTTATGAAAGTTAACTTATGATAGCTTATTCTCTCTAACACTTAAGCACTTTGTAATTGTTTAATTTCTTGAACAATTGTTAAATGGCTAGCAAGGCTCTTCTATTTATAGACTTTCCAAGGTTAGGGTAGTTTAGTCTTTAAATCATTCCACCTCCTTTAGCCACCTCCTTACTATTCATTAATTGCTAGCTCTAATCTTATCCTTTGCTTGACCACTACTCATTTAACTTGGTCACCACTTATCTTGATCACCACTTATCTTGATCACCACTTATCTTGGTCATCACACATTAACCATATTAATATGGTTTTGCCCTATGGGTCTATTAACTCATGGATTCTAGCCTGGGCTTGGATTAATAAATCCTTGGGCTTTACATTAACAAACACTAGCTTGCTTATTAATTCAATAGTTGGGCCTTAACCTTAATTGACTTGGGCTTTGTACAAAAATCCTAACCAATCTTTACAAGTCCATTAATATTTCATAATACATACACATATAGTTGATGCATTATTCTTGTATTCTAATTCATATAGAAAAAATACAATATTTTATTCTTCATACAAACTCGTATAATACTTCGTATTATACTCATTTTCATTACTTTGTACAATACCCAAGTATTATACAATTATTACTTATTCATTACTAATTCAGCTTACATAAAGTTTATAAATTAAGTCCACAAGCGAATTATTACTTTTTCCATAACTAGATTTTTATTACATAATCCATCTTACCTTGTTATTTCATCATTACATATTTCTCGGAAACTCAAAATTATATCCCGAACAAATATCGATGAATAGTGTTTTTCAGAAAATTTCTCGGAAAACTTTTATTTTCGCTCTTGAAATTCAAACACTTTAATTCATCCACGTAGCTCAAATACTACGACATTCTAACATTAATAGGTTATACAATGACAACCATCTTGATAACACATGAAATATGATTTTATTACTATTTAATTTAATAAAATCATTTTACAATAAGATCCGAATTTCTCGGTCGTTACAACAATGATATAAGAATTCAGTAAAATAAGTTCAAGAATTAATTTATCCAGAACCAATAACGTCCAAATTGTCAACATGATACTTCTTTGTGGAGTAAAATTTAAGAATGCTCATAAGAATATTTTCATGAAAAGATATCGGATGAAGCGCAAATATCAAGGATATTTCACTAATTTCATGGAGTATAAAGTCAAAACTTTAACCAACCGAGTATAATAAAGAATGGAATAACAAAAGAAATCACCGGACATGCGATAGATCGCATGCATGTGTTATTCCAACAGATAATAAATAATGGAACCAGTCACGCGTAACGCACGCATGTGATGTTCCAATGAATGATAAAGAACGGAATCGGGTCATGCGTAAAGCACAGACAGGATGTTCCAACGGAATAATAACAGAAATCACCATGCATGCGGTACTTCGCATAGACAGGTTATTCCAACATAATGATAAAGAATGGAATAACAGAAGAATTTCACCAAGTATAGGGTAGCTCAGCGATCTGAAAAGTTATTCCAATGTAATAATAAAGAATGGAATAACAAACTTTCTCTTCATGAATACGAAAGAAATAATACCCCTTACGAGTACAACAAATAATATCCCCTACCTTAGAAAGAAGAATACTGGATATAGAAGTAGTGAAGTAGCAGAACATTTTTCTTCTTTCTCTTTATAGTTTCTCTCTCTAGAGTTTCAGTGAATTCGTAAGAAATAATGAAGAAATGAGCTTCTATTTATAGAAGAATGGATTGTATAGTAATTAATTCATGAACGGTCCAGATTGATTTACTTTAAACGAACGGTCTAGATTTAAAAAAAATCTTTTAAATAAAATATAATATATTCTATTTATAATCTAATAAAATGAATAACTTTATAAAAGTATTATGTTTTATATAAAAAGATTTTACTATGCAAAAATACTATGCATAATAAAATATAATATATTCTAATTATTGTCTAATAAAATAAATAACTTTATAAAAGTATTCTGTTTTATATAAAAAGATTTTACTATACAAAATACTATGCATAATAGAATATTATATATTCTATTTATAGTCTAATAAAACGAATAACTTTATAAAAGTATTCTGTTTTATATAAAAAGTTTTTCTGTTTTATTACATTAATAATACTAATAAAACAAACTTTATCACCATTATTATAATTCACAATATTAATCGACCAGGTCGTTTTCAGGAAAGAGCGGGCTTTCCAATAAGGATTTCTCCCTATTGGCGCGCAATAAGGTGACCAAACATCTCCTTGACAGAACTTCTAGACATCGTTAATATTGCAAATAATAATATTAATAACCTTGTCATCTCAATTATTAATTTAATAATATATAAAATATTGACAATAATTGAATTAAATAACGTGAGATACTATGCAGCAATTACTGTAGCAATAATTGAACAAAATTGAGTGACTTCTCACGTAAGCATCAATAATTAATACCGTGTGCTACTATGCAACCACGCGTATTACTGTACTTTTAACACCGGGTGTTTCAACAGTTAACGGTAAAAACTTCCGCCGTTATTTTCATAAAGTATTTTTGTCATTTTCTTAATCCGACAATAATTCCATTGTAGGGTACACCAATGATTGTGCCATTATATTTAATATTCCCTGTTAAAACGAATATTCCTCGACCAATCAATCATATTATATAACAACTTGCGTACTTTGCAAAATTTATAAATATTACCCACAACTATAACATTATATCAATTTTACTCCATAATATTCAAAATGATATTTATAGAAAATTTATCTTTATTTATAAAAGTTTAGGTCTTACACTTTTGCTCCACGACATTGTCGTTCTTGACTCTTCAACTCTTCTTCTAACTCATGAATACGATTTTTCAATTCCACATTTCGATCATAAAATTCTTCTAATAAATTCTCCTCGTGTTCTTCTTCTTCCTCACTCTCAAATTTACTACTCTCTGCGACTAGCTTTCGTGTACAACTATTAATTCTTCCCTCACCACAAGAATATCTCTAATTCCTTCTTCGCCTGACATCACATTATCATGGTTGGTGATTATAGGTATCCCCACGGTCTCATTCACTCCATTGTTAACATTCTCAGCAGCCATTCTCAAATACTGCCATAAAACAAGGGTTAATTAAACAAATTAACGTATCACATAATATTCGTATATTATGACCGACCAACAAATAAGCTTAGGTAGGACATACTAGCGAAGGATTTACTCATCTCTCCCTCCTAGTTCTTTTTTCACCGATCTCCGCTAGAGACCATATCCCTAAGCTCGATACCAAACGTGACACCCCCAAATAAGTCCATTCCACCCAACCTATTTTGAGTCGCCAAATACATGGTACGTAAAAACAACTACAACTTTATTACAACAATTGTCGTGCAAAAATACAACAACACATATCTTTGTGAGTTTTGATACAAATATATACCAAATGTGACTCTCATCCCAACCTTGGATAACACGTCATAATGGCACCTTACATAAAGGTATAGTCAAAAATGTTCTAGAAATTAGAATCTTTGGGAAGTGCTCAAGAAACCTTCGTATACATGGAGCCCATGCGTGCAGGTTATGATAGATATCATATGTCCACGTAATTATCCTTGGTTGACCCTAATAGACCCCAAAGAAAAATAAGAAGATTACTATCATATTCTTTGCAATGGTGAGTCTTCTCTTGACATATCATTATCTCCACTGTCTCTAATTGAGAGTTATACTTCAACCAAACACCAAGATTATATAGGTAGTGCTTGTAGATATATACTCAACAAGTGGATGTGTTCATCCCTATCTTATGATGACACGAGGTTGTATGTCATTAGACATCTTGTATGATAGTGGCAAAACACCCTTCCAACGTTGGGTTCGCCTCACCCTATTTGATTCACCAAATATAACTACTAAATGATGTATAAAATATAACACACTTTTCTATACTTTGTTTAGGAGAACTCCATAGCTAGAGACCATCGCTCTATTCCTTGTTACCTATTGAATTCACCCAAATTACACTCTTATTACCCGAAAGGAATTGTAAAAGCAAAAGGGTGAGCTCAACTAGCCTAGATAAAGAATATCATGACTAAAGATAAATAAATTATCAATAGTCTTCACAAGAATAAATCGTAGATTTAGAACATATGGTAGATGATAAAACTTTTCAACCATAGTTATAAATGAACGAAGCAATCCATTAGAAGAGTCAAATAGACCATAAAGTCTATTATCTTCTCCACATTAAAAGTCCACCAACAATGTTTTATCCTTGTAACATCAATCAACAGCCTTTTCCACGCTTATTATATGAATAACTCATAATCATAATTATGATTCTAAATTCTTCTTCGCACCAAGGACAAATATAATTTTCATCACTTATCTTTACCCAAACATCAAAGATCATGGTTATACCAAATCACGGTTCTTGTTCATAATCATACTAATAAATTCATCTTTGCACTACGGGACAAAGATATTCATCAACAGTTCATCTTTGCACTACAGGCCAAAGATATTCAACAACAGGTCATATTTGAACTACGGGACAAAGATATTCATCAACAGTTCATCTTTGCACTACATGCCAAAGATATTCATCAACAGTTCATATTTGCACTACAGGCCAAATATATTAATATCTCAAAGAAATATATAATCATTTCAGAATTTATATAAACAATAATTATAACCATGTTGATCAATTCACCTTTGCACTTAAGCTAAAGATATTCAATTATAAATTCAATGGTCATGATCATACCAGTCAACAATTCAACTTTGCACTACTGGCCAAAGAGAACCCATAGTCACGATCATACCAATAATTTACCCATCTTTACACTCAAGTCAAAGAGAAATTCCATCACCAGGGTTATAAAAATGTTATATATGATAATAAAAACAATATGATCAACAACTGCATTTAATTTCAAGAGTAAGATTCATAAATCAACGATAATTTGGTTAGAAAAAGAAACCAATTTTGTCATGAATAGTAACTCTTGAATAGTAACTCATGAATATTAACTCATGAATAGTAACCCCGGCATGAAAAAGGTAGAAATTCCACAATAAAATCCATACCAATATTTCAGTATAATGATATTGAAAGAATAACATCATTAGGAAGAAAATAACATCCCTTACCTCAAAATTACAGTACTTCTGATCGGAATATCGATATAAGGCTAATAAATACAAACTCACAAAGTATCTAAATACTCACAAAATACGCTCGATAATATAGAGAGAGAAAGAGAGAAAGCTTATGTTTTTGGTGTGATTTTCAATTCTAACTTAGCCCTCTATTTATAGGAAAATGTTAGCACCCCGAAGCAGACTTGACCTGCTAGCTGATGGCTTTACCTGCTAATATTGCCACCCACCACATTTGAAATAAAATTTAGCACATTTCTTCACCAACCACAAGTGGGGCCCACTCAATTCTAGAATTTTCCACCAAAATCATTTATAAACCTAATTTCCGAATCAGTCACCTCTTAAAATTCATAACAAATTATACGTTCATTTTTAATGGTTCAAAATTTGTGGACATATACTCAACTTATATATGTATAACATATCCAAAAATCCCAACGATCCAACGTTCAGATTAAAAATTATAACTCACGCAATATATCTCAAGAACAATGATTTAATTTTTAATACCTCCATTCCGACAAAAATACCTCAACATTAATTCCTTCAATTATATCCACATAAAATAAATATATCCATCAATTATATCCACATAAAATAAATATTTCCTTATCATATAAATCAATAATTAATTATTCATAAATAATATTACAGAATCACAATTATGATAACCAGGCCGCTCCCAGGAAAGAGGGGGCTTTCTAATAAGGATTTCTCCTTACTGGCGCGCAATTAGGTGACCAAACCTCTCTTTAACAGAACTTTCTAGACATTGCAATAATGCTATCTCATAATATTATTCAAATAATATGAATTATTGATCCGATAATGTGAAATATCGTGCAAAGACAATTATTGAAACAAAGAATAATATAAAATATCAACTCAAAGAATTATTGAACCAATAAAATTAAATATTGAACAATAATTCATCAGAATAATTATTGAGTAGTGCCTTCTTACGTAAGAATCAATAATTCAAAAATAATGTGCAATACTGCAGTGCTTCTTCGTGCAACCACGCCAGACATCAGTATTTTAACCAATCGGTATTCCAACAATGTTAATTCAGAATAACTACGCCAAGTTATTTGTAAAAACTCAAATTTGTCATTTTCTTCATTCGATCATATCCGTTATGGGGCCCACAAATGGTCATACCGTTTTGTACGAATATTCCCCCGTACGAAAAGAATATTCTACGACCAAACGAATATTCCCCGACAACAATGAATATTTTATAACCACTTGCTTATTTTGCAAAATTTGCACATTTCACCCATAACCAAAGCATTATATCAAATTAACACCTTGTTATTCACAATAATAATAGAGGAAATTCGATTTTATTTATAATAAATTGGGGTCTTACAGATAGAATATAATAGACAACAAGTTTAACTCCAGCTGATCAAGCAATCCATTAGAAGAGTCGTAAGGTATAAAATCTACTATCTTCTATGATTTAAAAGTTTTTCATCAACTTTATCATTTGAGACTCAAACTTAATAAATAAAATCGAATCATCCCTACTCCACGACCAAGGATATTCATGTAATCATCAATGGTCATGACTATACTTAGAATAATCCATGGTCATAATCATACCAATAACTCGCCCACCAATGAACTACATGCCAATGAACACTTTTACCACATCATTCGTCACATTATGGTCATGATTATAATTTGAATAATCTCTCGGTCATAATCATATCAAGTCCATCTATGCACGTAAGCCAAAGATGACTTTCAACATAATATAAGCATGAGGATAATGACAATAACATAATAATTCAATAAAACAAGTTCAAGCATAAATTTTAAAGACTTATAAATTAATTTATCCAGGAACCAATAACGTCCAATTTGTCAACATGATATTGCTTTGTAGAGTAAAATTTAGGAATGCTTAGAAGAATATTTCCATAAAAAGATATCGGATGAAGCGCAAAATATCAAGGATATTCCACTAATTTCATGGAGTATAGAAGCCAAAGCTTTAACCAACCGAAGTATAATAGAATATAAGAAATCGCAAATGGATTTTTGCCCATTACCATGCGGTAATCCACGTGATGCATCATTTCCACAATTTAATAAGGAATGAATACGAAGGATCATTCACCATACATGTGGTAATCCACATGACATGTGTTATTCCAATGTAATAATAAAGAATGGAATAATGTATGATTCACCATGTGTGCGATAGATCGCATGCATGTGTTATTCCCAAATAGAATAATAAATAATGGAACAAGATATGGCATAAACATACATACGGGATATTTTTCGGCGTAATAATAAATAATGGAACCAGGTTCGACGTAAACGCATTGCATGTGATATTCTATGAGAATAATAAATAATGGAACCAGTCCCACAAACGCATGCGATGTGATGATGTCCAATAGAATAATAAAGAATGGAATAACGTAAGAATTTCACCATGTATGCGGTGCTTGGCATGATGTAAGTTATTCCAACATAATGATAAAGAATGGAATAATGTAAGAATTTCACCAAGTATGTAGTAGCTCAGCGTATACATATTATTCCAATGTAATAATAAAGAATGGAATAACGTAAGTTCTCTTCATAAATAAGAAAGAAATAATACCCTTACGAGTACAACAAATAATATCCCTTACCTTAGAAAACCGAATATCCCTTACCTTAGAGTAAAGAATATAGGTGTAATGAAGTAGCATAATACTTTTCTTAGTTTCTCTCTCTAAAGTTTCAATTGAATTAAGTAAGAAATAATGAAGGAATGAGTTTCTATTTATAGGAGAATGGACTAAATAGTAACTAATTCATGAACGGTCCAGATTGATTTACTTTTAAACGACGGTCCATTTGGTTTACTATTAAAACTTAAAGCAAAGTCCTATAATTGATTTACTATTAAAACTTTAAACTTAAAATTTACTATTAAACTTTCGACCAATGGTCAAATTGATTTACTATTATATCTTCAACCAACGATCCATATTGATTTACTATTATAACTTCAACCAACGGTCTGAAAAATTAACACATCTCCTCATGGAATAATATTGTACCCAAAAATGATTTGGACCGAAAAGAAATATATTTTAAGGGTGAATAGTATCCCGTGAATAATAACTCGTGAATAGTAACTCGTGAATAGTAACTCGTGAATAATAACTCATAAATAGTAATTCGTGAATAGTAACTCGTGAATAGTACTCGACACCTAAAAGTGCCCCAATACTTCGATTGAACAATATAACCTCCAGACATCAATTATTATCGAAATAAATGTCGATTTCTACTAACACTAATAATTCCCAACACAATGGAACTATCAATTTCATCTTTAATCAACACGAACTTATTCATCATTAATATTATAACTCATAATATTTAACAACGAGTCGTTCCTGGAAAGAGGGGCTTTCGATAATGATTTCTCTCTTATTGGCGCATGATTAGGTTACCAAACCTCTCCTTGACAGAACTTCTAGACATTGTCAATATTGCAAATAATAATATGAATAATTTTGCTATCTCAATTATTGATTTAATAATATATCATATTATGCATGATAATCAGTAACAATAATTGAATCAATAATATAAGAGATATGATGCAAAGATTACTATAGCAATAATTGAGTATAATCGAGTGACTTATCACGTAAGCATCAATAATCAATCACATTATTGCTACTATGCAACCACGTGTATTCTTCGTTCTTTTACTAGAGGTAGTTCAACGGTTTTAACGCTAACACTTTCGCCGTTATTTTTATAAAATGACAATTTTGTCATTTTCTAAATACGACAATACTTTTGTTGTAAGGGTACACCAATGATTGTCTTGTCATTTGGATATTCCCGACAAAAGAATATTTCCCGACCAATCAAATATTTTATGACAACTTGTATATTTTGGAAAAATTTATAAATACTACCCAAACTATAACATTATATCAAATTCACACCATAATATTAAAAAAAATATATTTCGAGAAAAATTAAATCTTATTCATAAAATTCGGGGTCTCACAAACAACGTTTCTTCACCCACCTCATCCCATCTGGAGAATGACATTTTCGTCCATACAACGCCTCGAATGGAGCCATGCCTATACTTGGTTGATAACTGTTGTTGTAGGAGAATTCCACTAATGGCAAGTACTTGTCCCAACTTCCTTTGAAGTCTAGGACACAGAGTCTTAATAGATCTTAAAGAGTTTGAATAGTCCTCTCCGACTGCCCGTCCGTCTGAGGATGATATGCCAAACTTGTAAGATCCCAACTTTTATGAATAAAGATTAATTTTTCTCGAAATATATTTTTGAATATTATGTTGTGGATTGGATATAATGTTATAGTTGTGAGTAATATTTATAAATTTTGCAAAGTAAACAAGTTGTTATAAAATATTCGATTGGTCGGAGAATATTCATTTTAACAGGAAATATTCGTACGACGGCAATCATTGGTGGACTCCACAATAGAATTATTGTCGGAGTTAGAAAATGACAGAAATATCTTTTTATATAAATAACGGCAAAAGTTTTACCGTTAACTGTTGAAATACCCGGTGATAAAAGTACAGTAATACGCGTGGTTGCATAGTAGCACATGGTATTGATTATTGATGCTTGCGTGCGAAGTCACTCAATTTTACTCAATTATTGCTACAATAATTACTACATAGTATCTCACGTTATTGATCCAATTATTGTCATATATTATTAAATCCATAATTGAGATGACAAGTTATTCATATTATTATTTTCATTATTGATAATGTCTAGAAAGTTCTATCAAGAAAGAGGTTTGGTCACCTAATTACGCTACTAATAGGAGAAATTTTTATCTGAAAGCTCCTCTTTCTTCGGGAATGATTTGGTTGTTAATATTACAAGTTATATTATTGATGAATAATTGTTGTTTAAAAATATGTTTTATGAAACCAAGTGAATTGAGATAAATTGAGGGATTTTATGAAGTATTTGTTATAAATTTAGCTTATTATTTAGACCCTCACTTACCTATTTTTCAAAACTATCGTTAGAAGTTATCTCGGTTTTGTTATATATATATATATATATATATATATATATATATATATATATATATATATATATATTAATGATTTTGTTCAAGGGTGGGGGGGAGGATGTGTTACCTGGATGGGAGGGAGTATTATTATTATTATAATAAGTTTTGTTTTTTTATGAAAAATAGAATATATTATATTTTATTATGTATAGTATTTGCATAGTGTCTGCATGATATTTGCATAGTAAAATTATGTGATTTCAGAAAATCATACGTGAACTTACTGTGCAGTCTGTGATTTTTCCTTTACTATGCATCCAAATAATATCCTTCCATTCTCCTATAAATAGGATGCTTAGTTTTGAATTGAAAATCACATCAGAATTAGAGAATTCTTCTTCTATAACATTGAGCGTATTTCTTTCGAGTTTTAGGAAGCTTTGAGTGTAGAAAACAGTACAAGTTTTCTTCAAGAATATCATCGCCCTACCAGTCAGAAATACTCTCCTTTTAAGGTAAGAGATATTATTTTTGTTCAATACTCGTATGAAATAATATTTTCTTCCATACTCTGTAGTATGTAAGTAATATTATTTCATTTCATATTCCAAATTTTACACTCATTTTGTTAAGTATTGTTTCTATACTCCTTGAAATTAGTAGAATATCCTTGAAATTTGCGCTTCATCTAGTATCTTTTCACGAAAATATTATTCCGAACATTCTTGATAAATTTTTGATCTTTTTATGCCAGGGTACTATTCTCAAAGTACTATTCTCAAAGTACTATTCACGGGGTACTATATTAATTAATTTTATTCTATGCAATTGTATTCAAATTGAAAAAGGTAAGTGACTATTTTTTTTTCTTTGTTTTATTTGGAAAGTTAAATTGTTTTAGTAGATAATTAAATAATCGATTAAATTAAAAATGGGAAGTCCATTAGAGTTTTGGTAGCTCTATATTGAGCTATATTTATATTTAAAGAGTGAAGTTGTACCTTTAATCCTATTATAATTTGATTAGTTGAATTAGGTGATGTAATACCTTTAATATATATATATATATATATATATATATATATATATATATATATATTAAATATTAAAAATATTTTGTTTTTGAAAACATATTAATTAGACTTTGTCATTTATTTTGGGTCAAACTAGTTATTTAATTTGTGTGGACTAATAAATATTAATAAGTGATGGGTAAAGTAACTTAGTAAAGTTGGGCTAAAATTAATTGGATCCAATCTGTGTTTTGTAATATTAAATTCTATAAAAAAATAATAATTTTAAATTAGATTAATAAGATAATTTAATAAATAAATAGATAAGTAAACATAACCTAATTTTATTGGACATTACTTTGACGCGTAACTTGGGAGAAAGAAAGGAATTCACGCAGCCGCAGAGCAGAAGAAGAAGAAACTGATTTATGAAATAAAGGTAAGAGGTCGAATTATTATAAAAGATTATATATTTTAATGTTGTTCCTTCAGTAGATCACCTAGAAGTTTAAAAAAAAGAAAAAAAAGGGGAAGCTTTTGCAGTACAACAGTAGGAAGCTTTTGCAGTATATATTATATATATATGAAAGCACGTGTCTATATATTATATGCATAATGATTACAACAAAGTTTTTTTCCCCCTAAGATTACTACTGTGTATCTAAATAATTGATGGCTATGTCAGTAAGGCCAAAAGGGCATTTTAATTAGCTTCGGTATATATATATATATATATATATAATATTTTAATAAGTATTAAGTCATAGAATGAAACTTATAAACTGGATTGATAAATTAAATTAGAAGTTATGTATATTAATTTAACAGATATACAAATGGTATAACTATTTTGGGGGCGTCACAAATGGTATCAGAGCTTAGGGATATGGTCGCTGGCGGAGATATGAGTCTAGAACTATGAGGGGAGAGACGAGTAATATACTTCGCTAGTGTGTGACTTACCTAAGCCAAAAATTTTACTTGATAAGTTGACAATTTCTGATATGTCAATTGACCTTTATTTTGAAGATATATTCTAGAATGATATCTGAAATATAGGAGATGAACAATGGAAAAATCATGATATAGAGGATATAACCGGGAAGGTACAATCCGAACAGAAAGCAAGGTATTCTCATCTCTTCGAATACCAGGTACGTACGTAAATTTCGAGGGCGAAATTTCATTAGGAGGGGAGATTGTAAGACCCCAAAATTTATGAAATGAAAGTATTCAATTTTTTTATAATTATTATTTTATTTCGTAAATAGTTAAATTGATAAAAGTTTAAAGTTAAAGGTGATATGTGAAATTTTTTGCAAAGTAAGCCAGTTGTTATATAATATTTGATTGGTCGGGAAATATTCGCTTTAACAGGGAATATTCGTACAACGACACAATCATTGGTGGACCCCACAAAAAAATTATTGTCGGAGTTAGAAAATGACAAAATTATCTTTTTAAAAAAATAACGGCGGAAGTTTTATCGTTAACTATTGAAACACCCTGTGTTAAAAGTATAGTAATACGTGTGGTTGCATAGTAGCACACGGTATTGATTATTGATGCTTACGTGAGAAGTCACTCAGTTTTGTTCAATTATTGCTACAATAATTGCCGCATAGTGTTTACATAGTAAAATCTTTTTATATAAAATAGAATACTTTTATAAAGTTATTTGTTTTATTAGATTTTAAATAGAATATATTATATTTTATTATGCATAGTATTTGCATAGTGCCTGCATAGTAAAATCTTTATATATAAAATGATACTTTTATAAAGTTATTTTTTTTATTTGATTTTAAATAAAATATATTATATTTTATTATGCATAGTGGTTGCATAAGTACTGCATAGTGTTTGCATAAGAAAAACTTTTATATAAAATGTAATACTTTTTATAAAGTTTTGTTTTATTTGATTATAAATAGAATTTATTATATTTTATTGCATAGTGTAGCATAGTATCCTTTCCATTCTCCTATAAATAGGATGCTTAGTTAGAATTGAAAATCACACCGTGAAGTTCGTGAGAATTCTTCTTCTATAATCTTGGCGTATTTCTTTAGAGTTTAAGAAAGCTTTGAGCGTAGAAAATAATGCAAGTTTTGTTCAAGTATATCCTCGCCCTACCCGTCGGAGTACTCTTCTTTTTAAAGGTAAGAGATCTTATTTGTTGTACTCCTAAGGGGTATTATTCTTTCGTATTCATGAAGAGAGCTATTGTTATTCCATTCCTTATTATTCTGTTGGAATAACCTGTATACGCGGACTACCCTATACTTGGTGAAATTCTTCTATTATTTCATTCTTTATTATTATGTTGGAATAACCTGTCTATGCGTAGTACTACATACATGGTAAAATTCTTTTGTTATTCCATTCTTTATTATTTTGTTGGAACATCCTGTCTATGCGTATACGCATGACCTGGTTCCGTTATTTATTATTCTGTTGGAATATCATGTCTGTGCGTTTACGCATGACCTGATTCCGTTATTTATTATTCTGTTGGAATATCCTGTCTATGCTATCTATCGCATGCATGGTGAATTCTTCTGTTATTCCATTCTTTATTATTCTGTTGAAATTGTCTGTCTACGTGGATTACCGCATGGCGGGCTAAAATCCATTTGCAGTTTCGTAATTTTTCTGACCCTCAAAAATTCTGAAAAAAACTTGATGGGTTTTCTATACTGTGTCCAAAAATGACAATTTTTGGATGTATAGATTAAGAGTTATGAATTTTACGGGAAAATGCTATTTTAAAAGTAAACCCTTATAACTCCTTGTGGTTAACTCCAAAATTGGTGAAATTTTTATTGGGAGTACATGTATATAACAGGAGTATACCGTGTAAATTTCGGAATTTTAGGGAAAAAGTACAGTTTATGATAAATGTCTAAATATTCGGCAGTTTTAACCATATGAAAAATAGTAAATGAATTTTAAAAATTCCGAGAAAAATATATGTTTAATATAAGACTATATTCTGCTAAATCCCAGAAAAGAAATATTTTTGGGACTGATTTGGTATTTTTCATGAAAATGGACTAGTTATGAGTAAATGAATTAAATATGTTATGTGAAGTAACAAAATTGGAAAATATGATTTTATTGCTTGAGAATCCTATATAAGGTATATGCAGATTTTTAATAAGGGTTTTGGTTATTGATGATGAAATCTTATGAGTTGGCATTTTAGAATGATTAAATACATTAATTAGTAAAGTGTAAACAATTGAAATAAATTATTTATAAGTTTAAGAAATGATTAAAATATTGTTATAATATTAATGATATTAGATTATGAGATTATTAAGTGATTGATAACATTTGTTTATTATTGAACGCTGGATAAATTGTATTATAAGTGTTTAATATTTATCTTTTATCTCATTTGATTGATTCTTTATATCATTGTTATTATCCTCATGCTTATATTATGATGAAAGTCATCTGTGGCCTGTAGTTCATAGATGGACTTGGTATGATTATGACCAGGGATTATTCGGTATAATCATGACCGTAATGTTACAAATGAAGTGATAATAATGAATATCATTGGCCCGTAGTGCATGGATAATTCATAGATGTGATATTAACGAATATCCTTGGCCGTAGTGCGTGGGTGATTCGATGATGTGGATTAATTATTGAGCTGAGTCTCAGCAATGAAATATTAATTCATGGATGTGATAATAATGAATATCCTTGGCCCGTAGTGCATGGATAATTCATGGATGTGATATTAACAAATATCCTTGGCCGTAGTGCAGGGGTGATTCGATGATGTGGATTATTTATTAAGCCGAGTCTCAGCGATAAAATATTGATAATAAACTTTTAATTCGTAAAAGATAATAGATATCATGCTCTACTTGACTCTTCTAAAATACAGTTGTATGTCTTTGGCCTGTAGTGCAAAGATGAATTGTTAATAAATATCTTTGGCCGTAGTGCAAAGATGAATTTATTAGTATGATTATGAGTAGGAATTGTGATTTGGTATAACCATAATTTTTGATGTTTCATGTGAAGATAGGTGATGAAAATTATCTTCATTCACAGGTGCGAAGAGGAATTTAGAATCACAATTATGATTATGAGTTATTCATATGATTGTGGATGAGAATTGTTGAATTGATGTTACAGGGATAAAACATTTTTGGTGGACTTTTAACATGGAGAAGATAATAGATCTGATGGTCTATTTGAATCTTCTAATGGATTGCTCGTTCCGCTGCAACTATGGTTTAAAAGTTTTATCATGTACCATATGTTCTAAATCTCTGATTCATTACTGACAAATGCTATTGATAATTAATTATTTTTAGTCATGATATTCTTTATTGGGATAGTTGTGATCACCCTTCTGCTTCACAATTCCTTTCAGGTAATAAGAGTGTAGCTAGCTTCGGCGCGGGGATAACAGGAAATAGAATCGATGGTCTATAGTCATTGAGGTTCTCCCTAAATGGTATGGAAATAATTTTGTTGAGAACTTTAGATAAGTTTGTTGTATTGTATATGTCATTTGATATTTAATTTTGGTGAACCGAATAGGGTGAGGTGAACCCAACTTTGAAAGGGTGTTTTGCCACTATCATACAAGATGTCTAATGACATACAACCTCATGTTATCATAAGACATGGTTGTGCACATCTACTTGCTGAGTATATCTACGAGCACTACCTATATGATCTTGGAATATATTTGAAATATAATTTTCACTTGGAGACAACGGAGATAATTATATGTCAAGAGAAGACTCACCATTAGAAAGAAGATGATAGTAATCTTCTTGTTTTTCTTTGGGGACTTTTGGGTCAACCAAGGATAATTCTGTGGACATATGATATCTATCATAACCTAGACGCATCTCCCATGTATGAAGGTTTCCTTGAGCACTTCCCAAATATTTTAAATTTAAAAATAGTTTTTGACTGTACTTTTATGTAAAGTACCATTGTAAGGTTGTGGTCGAGGCACCATGAGAGTTACATACATTTGTATTAAAACTCACAGCTTATCTGTTATCGTACTCTGCACGACAGTTCAATAGTTGTATATATGAAATTTGTATTTGATTTTTATAGTGCGATATCTGGCGACTCAAGATGGGTGATGTATACCTATTTTGGGGGCGTCACAAATGGTATTAGAGCTTAGGGATATGGTCGCTGGCGGAGATATGAGTCTAGAACTATGAGGGGAGAGACGAGTAATATTCTTCGCTAGTGTGTGACTTACCTAAGCCGAAATTTTTACTTGATAAGTTGACAATTTGTGATATGTCAATTGACCTTTGTTTTGAAGATATATTCTAGAATGATGTCTGAAATACAGGAGATGAACAATGGAAAAATCATGATATAGAGGATATAACCGAGAAGGTTTAATCCGAACAGAAAGCAAGGTATTCTCATCTCTTTAAATACCAGGTACGTACGTAAATTTCGAGGGCGTAATTTCATAAGGAGGGGAGATTGTAAGACCCCGAATTTTATGAAATGAAAGTATTCAATTTTTTTGTAATTATTATTTTATTTCGTAAATAGTTAAATTGATAAAAGTTTAAAGGTAAGGGTGATATGTGAAATTTTTTGCAAAGTAAGCAAGTTGTTATATAATATTTGATTGGTCGGGAAATATTCGCTTTAACAGGGAATATTCGTACAACGACACAATCATTGGTGGACCCCACAATAGAATTATTGTCGGAGTTAGAACATGATAAAATTATCTTTTTAGAAAAATAACGGCGGAAGTTTTACCAATTAATCTGTTGAAACACCTTAAGTTAAAGAAATGTCTGATGTCTACGCGTGGTTGCATAAGAGCTGCTGTGATTGATTATTGATGCTTACATGAGAAGTAACTTAGTTTTGTTCAATTATTGCTACAATAATTACATCGCATAGTGTTTACATAGTAAAATCTTTTATATAAAATAGAATACTTTTATAAAGTTATTTGTTTTTATTAGATTTTAAATAGAATATATTATATTTTATTATGCATAGTGTTTGCATAGTGCCTGTATAGTAAAATCTTTATATATAAAATAGAATACTTTTATAAAGTTATTTTTTTTATTAGATTTTAAATAAAATATATTATATTTTATTATGCATAGTGGTTGCATAGTGCCTGCATAGTGTTTGCATAGTAAAAACTTTTTATATAAAACAGAATACTTTTTATAAAGTTTTGTTTTATTTGATTATAAATAGAATTTATTATATTTTATTGCATAGTGTAGCATAGTATCCTTTCCATTCTCCTATAAATAGGATGCTTAGTTAGAATTGAAAATCACACCAGAAGTTCAGAGAATTCTTCTTCTGTAATCTTGAGCGTATTTCTTTAGAGTTTAAGAAAGCTTTGAGCGTAGAAAATAATACAAGTTTTCTTCAAGTATATCCTCGCCCTACCCGTCGGAGTACTCTTCTTTTTAAAGGTAAGAGATATTATTTGTTGTACTCGTAAAGGGTTTTATTCTTTCGTATTCATGAAGAGAGCTATTGTTATTCCATTCCTTATTATTCTATTGGAATAACTTGTATACGCGGACTACCCTATACATGGTGAAATTATTCTGTTGGATTACGGTCACATCATTCGTCACATTACGGTCATATTCATACCAAGTCCATCTATGCACGTAAGCCAGAGATGACTTTCATCACAATATAAGCATGATGATGATGACAATGACATAATAATTCAATAAAACAAGTTCAAGATAAATTTTAAAGATTTATAATTTAATTTATCCAGAAATAAATAACGTCCAAATTGTCAACATGATACTACTTTGTGGAGTAAAATTCAAGAATGCTCAGAAGAATATTTCCATGAAAAGATACTGGATGAAACACAAATATCCAGGATATTCTACTAATTTCAAGGAGTATAGAAGCCAAAACTTTAACCAACTGAGTATAATAGAATATATGAAATTGCAAATAGATTTTTGCCCGCCATGCGATAATCCATGTAGATAGATCATTTCTACAATTTAATAAGGAATGAATACGAAGGATCATTCACCATGCATGCGGTAGTCCACATAGACAAGTTATTCCAACAGAATAATATAGAATGGAATAACAGAAGAATTCACCATGCATGCGGTAGCCCGCGTAGACAGGTTATTCCAACATAATAATAAAGAATGGAATAACAAAAGAATTCACCAGGCATGCGATAAACCGTACATACAGGTTATTCCAACAAAATAATAAAGAATGGAATAACAGAAGAATTCACCAGACATGCGATAGACTTCATAGACATGTTATCCCAACAGAATAATAAAGAATGGAATACCAAAAGAATTCACCAGGAATACGATAGACCGCCCAGACAGATTATTCCAACAGAATAATAAAGAATGGAATAAAAACCCTTACGAGTATTGAAAGAAAATAAATCTCTTCATGAATACGAAAGAAATAATACCCCTTACCTTAGAAGAAATTGGATACTGGAATAGTGAGGTAGCAGACTTCTCTTTTTCTTTCTCTCTATAATTTCTCTCTATAATAATTGCTCTTGTGAGACTTAGTGAATTGGCGAGAATGAAAGAAGAATGAGCTTTTATTTATAGGAAAATATAGTTTTGATAATTACGTTTTGGGGCTCAAAATATTACAGTATAATACCTTCATCTTTTTCTTCATTTTTAATTTAGTCCTACAAGTATTATCAAACTTGCACCACCTCCCCTAATAGTACATCTTGTGAATCAATAGTACAATCATGTGAAAAAAATAATTACAGTATAGTACCTTCATCTATATCTCCATTTTTAATTTAGTCATGCAAGTATTATCAATCTTGCACCAACTCCGCTAACAGTAAATCATGTGAATCAATAGTTATAAGCATGTGAATTAATAGAAATTAATTGCTCATTTATCCGGTGAATTACCCGATTGGTCAATATAACCTCCAGACATTAATTATTATCGAAATAAATGTCAATTTCCACTAACACTAATAATTCCCACACAATGGAACTATCAATTTCATCTTTAATCAACACGAACTTATTCATCATTAATATTATAACTCACAATATTTAACAACCAGGTCGTTCCCAGGAAAGAGGGGCTTTCCGATAAGGATTTCTCCTTATTGGCGCGCAATTAGGTGACCAAACCTCTCCTTGATAGAACTTCTAGACATTGTCAATATTGTAAATAATAATATGAATAACTTTGTCATCTCAATTATTGATTTAATAATATAAAATATTATGCGAGATGATAATCTTTGTGACAATAATTGAATCAATAATATGAGAGATATTATGCAAGATTCTTTCGTAGGAATAATTGAGTATAACTGAGTGACTTCTCACGTAAGCATCAATAATCAATACCGTGTGCTACTATGCAACCACGCGTATTACTGTACTTTTGCCACCGGGTACTTCAACAGTTTAACGATAAAACTTTCGCCGTTATTTTTATAAAAAGATAATTTTGTCGTTTGCTAACTACGACAATACTTTCGTTGTGGGGTTCACTAATGATTGTGCTGTCGTACGAATATTCCCCGACCAATAAAATACTATATAACCACTTGCTTACTTTGCAAAATTTATAAATATTACCCACAACTATAACATTATATCAAATCCACACCATAATATTCAAAAATATATTTCGAGAAAAATTAATCTTTATTCATAAAAGTTGTGGTCTTACAACTGTCATCATTCTCATGCTTAGAACCTCCCCTTTTTATGAAATTTCGTCCTCAAAATTATGGTGCGTACCTGGTATGTCGAAGAGGTGAGGATACCTTGATTCATTTCAGATTCTAACTCCCAGGTCATTTTCTCAACATCGTTGTTTCTCCACAAAACTTTGACTTGAGGTATAACCTTGGAGCGTAGAATATGATCCTTCTTATCCAAGATTTTAACAGGTACCTCTTCATACGTTAAATCTTCTTCTATCTCATCCGGTTCTAATTCAATAATGTGGTTCGGGTCTTTCAAATATTTACGTAACATAAATTTATGAAAAATGTTATGAACACGAGACATATTTGGCGGTAAGGCGAGTCTATAGGCCATAGTTCCTACACGATCAAGGATTAGAAGTGGGCCAATGAATCAAGGATTGAACTTTCCTCTCTTTCCAAATCTCGTAACTCCTTTGCATTGAGCAACACGTAACAACACATGATCTCCATTATTGAATTCCACGTCCTTTGGATGAAGATCAGCATAACTCTTTTCTCGATCTTGTGTGGTTTTTATACGTTGTCAGATTGTTTTTATCTTTTTCGTAGTCATACGTACCAACTCCGGTCCCAACAACATTGGTTCACCCACCTCATCCCATCATACTGGAGAACGACACTTTCTTCCATACAACGCCTCAAATGGAGCCATGCCAATACTTGCTTGATAACTATTATTGTTGGAAAACTCCACCAATGGTAAGAACATGTCCCAACCTCCCTTGAAGTCAAGGACACAAAGTCTTAATAAATCTTCAAGAGTTTGAATAGTCCTTTCCGACTGCCAGTCCGTTTGAGGATGATATGACGAACTAAATCGTAAATCCATGCCCATAGCTTTTTGCAAACTAACCCAAAATCTTGAAGTGAATCTTGGGTCTCGATCAGAAACTATGGATACTGGCATACCATGCAATCTTACAATCTCATTTATGTACATATGAGCAAGATGTTCAAGTGTATAAGTTTCTTGTATCGGTAAGAAATTAGCAGACTTAGTCAATCTATCAATAATGACCCAAATCGCATCTATGCCTTGAGAAACCTTGGGAAGACCAGTAACGAAATCCATGGTAATATGATCCCACTTCCATTCTGGAATTTCAAGTGGTTGCAATGGACCTTTTGGCACTTGATTCTCCGCCTTGACTCGTTGACAAGCTAGACACCTTGAGATAAACCCTGCTATCTCTCTCTTCATATTGCTCCACCAAAATGTATGTCGAAGATCATGATACATTTTGGTACTCCTAGGATGGATTTCAAACAGTGTGTTGTGCGCCTCCATCAAGATTTTATACTTCAAGTCAGAATCGTTAGGAACACAAAGTCTGGAGTTGACTCGAAGTATTCCTTCTACATCGATTCTTGCTTCTGGAATAGTACTTTCTTGCACTTTCTTCCTCATACGCATCAGCTCTAGGTCTGTAGCTTGAGCAAGTTTAACTTTATCGATTAAAGTCGGTTCTACTCGTATATTCGCCATCATCACATGGGTCCCTGGAGTCTTTAACTCTATCTCCATCCTTCGTAAGTAATACAAAATGGGTCTTTGCGTTGAAAATATTCCATTCGTACCCGCATATGATCTTCTACTCAATACGTCAGCTACTACGTTCACTTTTCCAAGATGCTATTGGATGGTATGATCATAATCTTTCAACAGCTCAAGCCATCGTCATTGCTGCATGTTGAGTTCCTTTTGAGTGAAGAAATATTTGTGACTTTTATGATCTGTATAGATCTACACCTTCTCTCCATACAAGTAATGCCTCCAAATCTTAAGCGCAAAAATAACAGCTGCCAACTCTAGATCATGAGTAGGATAATTCCTCTCATATTCTTTCAGTTGTCGTGAAGCATAGGCTATGACTTTTCCATGTTGTATGAGAACACATCCTAACCCTTTGCCTGAAGCATCACTGTAGATGACAATTCCCTCCAAGCCAGATGGTATTGTCAGAACAGGTGATGAAATAAGCCTCCTCTCGAGTTCTTGAAAAATCTTCTCACATTCCTCGCTCCAACTGAATTTTGTATCTTTCCGAGTCAGCTGAGTTAATGGAGTAGCGATTCGAGAAAAGCCTTCCACGAACCTCCGATAATAACCAGCTAAGCTGAGAAAGCTACATACTTCGATCACTGACTTACGTTGCTCCCAGCTTTGAATTGCTTCAATCTTTGCTGGGTCAACAGATATTTCGTGATTTGATATTACGTGCCCAAGGAATGCTACTTTCTCAAGCCAGAACTCGCATTTCTTCAACTTGGCATATAACTTGTTTTCACGAAGCTTTTGGAGTATCAGCCCCGAGTGTTGCTCATGATCTTCACGGCTTTTGGAGTAAATGAGGATGTCATCAATAAAGACGACCACAAAGTGATCCAAATATTCCTTGAATACTCGGTTAATCATATCCATGAAGGCAACAGGAGCATTAGTCAATCCAAAAGACATGACTAGGAATTCATAATGCCCGTCTGCATCGGAGTTAAAAAGGCCTTTGGAATGCCATCAGTTTTAATCTTCAACTGATGATTTCCGGAATGAAGATCAATCTTTGAAAAGAATTTGGCTCCTTGCAACTGGTCAAACAGTTCATCAATGCGAGGCAACAGGTACCTATTTTTTATGGTGACATGATTCAACTCCTTATAATCAATACAAAGTCGCATACTTCCATCTTTCTTCTTCACGAATAGAACAGGAGCACCCAAGGAGACGTACTAGGTCAAATGAAACCGATGTCTAACAATTCCAGCAGTTGAGTTTTTAACTCCTGAAGTTCAATAAGAGCCATTCGATATGGGGCTTTGAAAATGGGTTTTGTACCGGGTTCAAGGTCGATACAAAATTCAATTTCACGCTCTGGGGGTAGTGTAACACCCCCTTCCCCAATAGGAAAGGGAGATCACGTGCAAAGTACAACAAACCACAAAATAAGTAAATAGAGCACTAATAACTTCAAAATATTAATAGTGATATCCATCAATGAAGTACTAAATACAATTCTCCAACTAGAGTCAAAATAACTAAAACCAAAAATCGAAACAACCTAGATGGTCAATCTCTTGCAAATATGGCCACCCCAAGCCCCCTATTTATAGGGGGGAGCCGCAGGTGTACTTGTGGCTGTAGCAGGTGTACCTACAGCTGTAGAAGGTGTACCTGCGGCTGCCCGGGGTACCTCAGACAATGTGGGTCTTCCAGTCTCGAAGTACGTGCACTCAAACAACGCGTTATTTGCTCGAACCTTGATAACTTTCAATCCGGGAGTCCGATGGAAGCGTGCCATACCATTCCAGAAATCTCTTTTCGAGAGCTACGTAATGACATAGGATTTGCCTTTTTTTGATTCCAAGAAGATGGGTCCATGACCAAAATGGAATTTCCGAGTTTCCGTCAGGTAGTCCGTTGAGCCATTTTGTATAGTTTGCGCTCGGAAGTTAAGATATGGTTCTTATGGGACTTATTTTGAAGAAATTTGAGTTAAAATGAGTTCATTTTATTTGAGTTGAAGTTGAGTGGGCAAAATGACCATTTTACCCCTCCCGGGGTTATCTCCGGTTTTTGCACAGTTATAGCAGTCTTTTCTCAAGGTTATCTTTGAGGTTTGCCTGATGTTGACTTTGAATGTCCTCACAGTTATCTCTGAGATTTGATTCACCTCTTGGGGTTATCTCTAGGCTTTGAACTTGATCCCTCGGGGCAATCTCTGGGGGTGAAACTGACTTTCCCAGGGTTATCTTCGGGGTTGGAAACTGTTTTTCCGGGGTTATCTCTGGGGTTGGAAACTGGATCTCCCAGGGCTATCTCCAGAGTTGGAATTGATGTTGTGGTCCTCCAGGGTTATCTCTAGAGTGTGAAAAAGATGCTTTTGTCCTCCTGCATAGTTAGTAACAGGAAAACAAAATTTCATGTGTCTACAACTTCATACTACACAAGAAAGCTTTATATCTCATGTTATACCCCTTTTAGGTATATATCTAAGTCATCATACCAAGTTCTCAACACATAGCATAAACAAAACTAGCAACTGATTCTGAGGTATGGCGCAATGCTACTTGCACTCCGAAAGATAAATCGGGCCATGCGCCACGCCCAACTCCGTAAGTAAGTCACTCTGTTCTGCAGAGTATTACTCAACTTTGATTTTTATCGATTTAAACTTGTTCCAAACCATCATTATAGAGTTCATATATGTAAGCCTACTTCTTAAACACATTATAATATTTTAATTCATATCAATTGACATAGAAAATAAGTAATTTCAAGAACTAAACAAGACCCAATCTAAGAACACAATTAGAATTTATACTTCCTTAAGCTTGAATTGGACTGCTCGCACACTGAGTATGCTTCTACAATTGCTCAGCAACTTATAACTCTCAAACTCAGACAATTATAAGCAACAAAAACTGAAAATGGAGCTTCTATTTATAAAGGAAACTTGGACTGGACATTTATATTACACTGAGGTTGAAGTTCATGGTGTAATGGAAGAAAAGATTGGTTAATTGAGAGTGGTTTAACAACCCACCACCAGCCCTCTTCTAGCTAATGAGTGCAGACTTAGAAGTTATGTAAATTAGCCTTAGGTCACTGTTCATGTACTAGAAGGGTCACTTAATTTGGGACAAGAACAAAATCTCAGCAATAAGTTATCTGTGACACCCCCAAATTCGGTACTTCCATTAATACTCATTCATAATATACGACATACCATTATTCATACATACTCGTATACTACCGCGTATCATACTCATATTCATCACCTTGTACAATACATACGTATCACACGATCATCACTTATTTGTTAACGCTTCACTTTCCCTTACGTTCTCAAATTTAGTACGCAGGCGAAAAAATACGTTTTTCATAACGAAAATATTATTACATATTCCATCCTCTCTTATTATTCTATTGTTAGATATATTCTCGGAAGTTCAAAAATAATTCCCGAGCAGAAATCCGTGAATAATGTTTTTCAGAAAATTTCTCGGAAAGCTTTTATTTTCGTCTTAGAAATTCAAACACTACAATTCCTTCACGTAGCTAAAATACTACGACATTCCGATATATTTAGGTTATAAAACGACATTCATCTTACTAACACATAACAATAACATATAATATAATTTTATTCTTTATTTAATTAAATAAAATTATTTTACAATAAATCCGAATTCCTCGGTCGTTACATCATTCCCCCCTTATAGGGATTTTGTACCTAGAATCTCATCTTACATTAAACAAATAATTGAGGGTAATTTTTCTTCATCTTTTCTTCAAGTTTCCACGTTGCTTCTTCGGCATCGTGGTTCTTCCATAACACCTTTACCGAAGGTATAATCTTATTTCTTAGAACTTGATCTTTTTTATCAAAGATTTGAATAGGCACTTCTTCGTACGTCAAGTCCTTCTCGATATGAATAGGTTCATATTCTATCACGTGCTTATAATCAGGCTTATAAGGACGTAATATAGATACATGAAATACATTATGTATTCGTTCTAGGTCTGGAGGTAATGCTATCATGTAAGCTACCTCTCCTACCCTTTTTAATATTTTGATAGGTCCTATAAACCTTGAACTTAACTTTCCCTTCTTTCCAAAGCATATCTTTCCTTTCAAGGGAGATACCTTTAGAAATACGTACAAGCCTACTTCAAATTCTTGATTTACTCGATGCGAATACACATATTTCTTTTGCCTGTCTTGCGCTGCTACGAGACGCATTCGTATCAGTTTCAATATATCCCATGTCTGATGCACCAATTCAGGTCCTAGCATTCGACATTCTCCCACTTCATCCCAACACAATGGTGTTCTGTATTTCCTTCCGTATAGAGCTTCGCAAGGCAGCATGCCTATGCTCGTATGATAACTGTTGTTATACGCAAACTCTACCAATGGTAGATGATCATCCCAACTACCCTTGAAATCCATGACGCAAGATCTCAACATATCTTCTAGCATCTGAATTGTCCTCTCGCTCTGCCCATCAGTTTATCGATGATAAGCCGTACTCAACTTCAGTTGCGTTCCCATCTGTTCTTGTAGACTCCTCCAAAAGCTCGACGTGAATCGTGGATCATGATTGGACACAATTGAAACTGGTACTCCATGTCTGGAAATGACTTCCTTAACATAAAGTTTGGCTAACTGGTCTAAGTTATACTTAACCCTTATTGGCAAAAAGTGAGCCAACTTCATCAACCGGTCCACTATCACCCAAATCGCATCATAACCCTTCTGAGTAATTGGAAGTCCCACCAGTAGAAGTTCACATTGATGTTCTGTAGGCTAACAGAGTCAGAGGCAATAAGTCATGCCATCCTTTGTGATTGGCGGACATCTTTTGCATGATCTTCTTGATGTTCTTATTAGCCTCTTCAACAGTACCATTCATCTTTGGACAATAAATGACGAAGTTGAGATGCTTGATGTGGAATTTTCTGCACAATTCCTCCATCATCTAGTTGTTGAGATTTTTGGCATTGTCCGATACGATCACCTCTGGTTGTCCATATCGATAAATGACATTATTTCTAATGAAACTTATGATTACCTCTTTGGTGACTTTGGGAAAAGATGCCACTTCTACCCACTTGGTGAAGTAGTCGATCACGATAAATATAAATCGATGACCATTGCTTGCTTTGGGCTCGATTGGCCCGATCACGTCCATTCCCCACACTAAAAAGAGCCATGTTGAACTCATATTGTGGACTTCACTTGTAGGATCGTGGATGGAATTTCCATAAATTTGGCATTGATAGCATCTCTTGACTTGATCATTGTAACAACCCGATATTTTCTATACAAATAAATTAGAAATTTTGCGGATAAAATTTTTTTTATTTTAAATATGGGGAATATGTGCCAAGATAATGTGTATATGTATTTATGTGATAAATAAAAATATGAATAGTTATAAATAATTTTATTTTAGAATTATTGACCATTATAAATTATATTCTTATCATAATTAATTTTATAGTAGAAATGTTTTATTAATTATTTTCCATGAAGATATAATCATATATTATTTATATAATATATGAAATGATTTTTAGAATTATTATAATAATTATATTTCGATTTTTTAGTGCTATAAATATGAACTGTATATGTGGACCAATAATGGTTGGTCAATTATGGTGTTATGTCACAAACCCTTGTATTACTGTGTGAAACCCTAATTACAAATTTTAGGAACTAATTTTATTTTATTTTAAACCCTAAATGAAAGCTTCGTAACCTAATTATACATTAGGTGAGACAATTAAATAACCTAAGGGTTATGGTAATAAGGAAGGGTTAGTATTTAATATGTATACTAATTTAAGTGGATAATCTTGTTATTTCAAGTGACTAATAATTTTAAACCTATTTCTAGTAAACCTAATTAGGTTATGAGCTAAAGTCACATGTATAAAAAATTAAATTCCATAAGATTGGGAATAGAAACCCTAAATAAACAATTAGGGTAATATAAATTAAAATTGTTAAACTATGTTACTTACATAGCCCAACTAATTAAATTAGAAGCCCAAAAGAAATAAAATGCAAGACCAAACCCTAGCCCACTTGACTAAGGATATTTTAGACATTTGATTATTCAAATTTGGGCATGAAAATAAATCAAAAATTGGAGGATAAGGGAGCAAGGGGGCCGGATTTTTGAGGGGCTTTTAAGGCATGAAAACTTGCTAATAACTTTTCCATTTATAGTTAATCACCTTACTTTTCCTATTCTCCTACACAAAGGACATTGTTGTCTACTCCTCATTGGTTGGGAATCTCATTAAGCATACTTAAAGATAAGATAAGGGGTATTGTCTAATGGGAAAAGAAAGTATGGGGGATAATAGGATTGCAAGCATCCCTTTAGTCCATTCCAATTCATTTCATTTCCTTCCATATTCAATTCTTCTTCTTTTCTCTCAAGCTAGCAAGTTGCAAAGTAAGAGAAAGAGGGGGGAGGTTCGGTTTTGAGAGAGTGAGAGAGGTGTGCTAGTTTATTTGATGCACCCTAAGTTTATACTCTACTTTGGTAAATCAAGGGAGGTTGCCACTAAATCAAGGTATAACCTAATTTTCATCTTCTTCTTCTACTTTGTATTATAGCTTGAGTTTTGTTGGGGTTATGAACTAATACTCAAGATACCTTAGTTCTACATATCATTATGTATGGAACTAAGTATCTTAAGTGTTAAATGAAAGGCTTAGAGGAAGAAAATGAGCATATTTGCTCCAAGGGTGAACAATTAAAATAAATTGTTTATTGATCTAATAAACTATTAAAATGTTATTATGATATTCATAGTATTAGAATATGATATTGTTAAGTAAATAAAAATATTAAGATTAAAACTTTATTAAAATATTATTAAATGGTTAATCATATTTGATTTAAAATATTAATAAATGATTAAAGTATTATTAAATGATTAAAATATTAATCTTAGATTAAAATATTATTTAAAGACCCCGAATTTTATGAAATAAAAGTATTCAATTTTTCTATTTAGTAAATAGTTAAATTGATAAAAAGTTAAAGTTAAGGGTGATATGTGAATTTTTTTTTAAAATAAACAAGTGACTATAAAATACTTATTGTTGTCAGGGAATATTCGTTTGGTCGTGGAATATTCTTGTTGTTTGGAGAATATTAAATATAACGGTAAAAGCCATTTGTGGGGCCCATATAATGAATAAACATTGTTGGATGAAGAAAACGACAAGTTTGAGTCTTTATAAATAACGGCGTAGTTGTTACCGTTAACACTATTAGAATACTTGGTGGTTAAAATACAGTAATACGCGTGGTTGCACAGTAGCACACGATATTGCACAGTATTTTTGAATTATTGATTCTTACGTAAGAAGACACTTGTGACGACCCCAAATCCAGGTACTTGAAACCCGAACTCGGTTCTCCACGATACCATTTCTTTAAGCTGAATAATACTAAATAATAATACATTCGAACTTAATTTACATACATCAAAGTTACTTCCCCAGGTACGTGACCTTCAAATACATTCCAATACAACTATAACCATTAACTCATAATACACACTTATTCAATCAGCTTTCCTTTTCCTTTGTTCGTGCCTGAGCCTTCAGATTGCTCATACATAACTGAAAACATTTAATTTAAGCAAGGATGAGCATTTAAGTGCCCAGTAAGTAATAACAATTATATATAAGCTGAAAGAATATAAGTATTCTCTTTACATAACACTTCTACAACGAATTGAAAGTTGTGAAGTAATCTGTACTGATAAAAATTCACATAACAACTCTCTTTCAAATTCTTTAAATTTGGCTCTGGCTCTACCCTTGAATAGGGTTTAAGAAACATACATTGAACATTCTTTTCATTTTCGAAAAGGTTTAGCGGAATTCTATCCTCAAACCATCATAACTTACGGACGCGGAGGGTGATCAATCACCGTTGTACCTGTGATTGATCAATACTTCATAACTTGAACGAAATTCATCGCTCACTATATCCGCCATGCAAAAATATTCCCATATAAGGATGTTCATACATGCCTGGTTCCAAACCCGAAGGTTTTTAATCTTGCTCAACAATAATATGTAATTCAACATATATATACGGGTAATTGACAAAGGTGTATCAACATGTGAACAAATGCCATGATTATCCAAGTGGGGACACTTGTATAACCATTTATAGAAATCAATGAACAGAATATATATCTGAGCTAACATGTCGATAATCAAAGAGTACATAATACATGCAGGGGATAGAATAATTACGAAACTTCTTACTCATGTCCATTGCATAAAGGAAGTGCAAAGGTAGGATACTTACGATTCATTCACGATTACAAATCTCAACTTAGGTTTTATCTTTTTATCACAACCTATCAATAGTGATCATTCGCTTCGATTAGAACAATATATCTTAACACATAGTACTATCTATATACGATTAAAGACATAGTCTAATCACATAATCACAGTGATCATACTTTTAGTTCCTATTCTATACTTGAAATATTTTTATACATTTTTCAAATATCTCATCCATGCTCTTACAAGTAGTCTTTTCTTTCTTTTATAAAATTCCGACATTTGTTTGCGCATCTGCAAGCGACTTTATCGGGTAAATCTTGAGTCTAAGACTCTTATTCTATACCTCAACATCTCAGAAATATCGGACATCTTATTTTTAATCATTTTCGCAATTTCCGAAATTGAAAAATTTAAAATAATTCAAATCATCACTAAAAGGCCTATAGTGATATAATCATTACTATAGGTGTTCTTCAAATTCGAACTTCATAATCGGTTCTCAAGTCACTAGTTTGGCCATTATAACTTTCAAATATCTAATCATAATTAAATGACTTAAACATTAAACAATTCCGTTATCATTAATAGTTTAATTAATACTAAACTATTAATGAAACCATTGCTAAAATATAAAAGTTATTTATAATAACTCAAACTATTTTTAAACATTTATATTACCCAAATAATTACCATTAATATTTAAATATTAATGTACTATTTATCCAAATATTAAAAGTCATTAATTATAACTTAAAATATTTTTAATCTTTTAATATCCTCTTTAAATGATTTTTAAATAAGTAAAACCATTTTTAAACTATTTATTTAATATTAATCATTAAATAAACTACATATCATTAATATTATCTTAATATCATTAATATTTAATTATTAATGAAATTATCATTTAAATATTAAAAGTTATATTTTATAACTTAAAATATTTTTAAATACCTTATTTTCATTTAAAATGATTTTTATAATATTAAAATCATTTTAAAACTAAATTATTTAATATAATCATTAAATAACTTTAATATCATTAATAATTATTAATTAATGAAATTCATCACAAAATATTAAAAGTCATCACAAATAACTCATTTACATAATCAATTCCAAGCCAAAATAAACATAGTAAACTAACTAGTTTATTAACAACACACTAAATAAACTTCAAAAATTCAAACTTTAACTAACAATTAAAAATAATAACATTACAAAAATTAAATAAGAAACATACCCGGAAATACAAATTCCACAGACTGAATACGCACTTCCACGTCAAAATTTAACTAAGGAGATCTTTATAAAAAGTTCTCCCACAACAAAGCCTTTCTCAAAAATTGGAGGCCTTATTGTTGGTGAATGAAACAAAGGCCAAGCCCTTCTATTTATAGGTTTAGAAAATGGTGAAGTTCTCAATTTAGTCGATGTGAGACTTGGTTTATACTAATTTTTCAATAGCTCACTTTGCGATTTTCTAACGCATTGCTCATAACTCCGATTAATCTGATTTTTGGATATGTTATACATGGTATGTAAGACTATTTTTAAAAATACGAATTACCCAATTCGGGTTCATTAGGTAGCCCAAAACAAAGTCGTCAAAGTGGACGTTCATAATGATTTTAAATCTCGTTTCAGCTTTACCCTCTTTATTAAAACAGTCATAACTCTTTCATTTTAAAACATTTTTGAGCGATTCTTGAGCCCACGTAAAGCTAACTTCTGGGGCTACAACTTTTATTCTTTGACCATTTCAAATTCAACACATCAGCCCAGAAAATTCCGTTCAAATGGACTGCACCGCACTTGTTGGGAAGTTTTGACACTACTACTTTGAAATGTCATAACTCTCTCCTCCGATATCGGATTTAGTCCGTTTCAGAGTCTATGGAAAGCTTATTCGGTGTACTATAACATACCAAAAGCCCATAAGGTTTTGAAAACATTAAGTAATCAAACAATTATGTCCCGAATAGCACATCCTCACTTGCTGACTTTCGGTTTTGAGAAATTTGACACATTTCCTTCCAATCATCAGTAATTCCTCATCCGAGGTCGATGAGGTCATTCCAAAGCCTATGGCTTCCTAACTCAGTGTACTACAACATATCAAAAGCCCAGACCTTTTAAAGCACAAAAAGTGGACGAGAATGCCCCCATTACAGACTGCCCAAAAATAGTTTATCATGATCGGTCAACCATGTTTGACCATCTATAACTTCTAATCTATACATGATATGGACTTGATTCTTGTTTCAGATTAAAGAACACATATCAGGCTACACATAACAACTTTTGAAGAACAAAACTCATGATCGAGCAAAGAGTTATGGCCTCTGACATTTGGTGAAAAAATAACAGAATTCAGTTTTTCCAACTTGCTTAAATCTTCAAATTCGTGCACTTTGATGTTATGGGTCTTTGATTTATCAACCCATATCATCAATTTACATTCTATTACACAACTTTAAACAATCAATTGCATCAAATAACATCGAATCAAAGGATTTCTAGGTTTAGTGTTCTTATACCCTTTTTGCCAAAAATTCTTGATTCTTGCTTCTGATTTGTTATGGGTGATGGTTGGGCTTTGTTTAAGAATGTATGGGAAATCTTGTACAAGGCAATTAAATGTAATATTTAATCACTAGATTTAATTCTTATAATTTACCAATTAACTTCTATCATTTGGTAAATTAAAACACTTATACAATAACATCGAAATTAAACCCGGTAATTAAAATTAGGGTTTGTCAACGTCATCAATTAGGGTTTCTAATTGACCATTAGTGGTTCTCTAATTTTCCAACCTTTATTCCAACTCAATTCAATATTCCAGTTTATTAATCAAGAACACGAACGTAGTAAGAGTCACCTCTCGATGCACTAATACCATATTAACATCAATCCACAATTAAGATAGAAATCTGTTAAACACCTAAATTAACCAACTCACTATATCTCTATGTGAACTGCAATCAAAGAAGGTTTAAGTTTAAGCTCTCTATACGATTACATGTGATGTCAAGCGTATCTCTACCTTAACAATAATCACAAATCTGCTATCGACAAAATTCATGACACATGCTATACTAACTAGGTCTAGATTCGAATCTCCTCTCTCGATTCCTTTCAAATCCACAAAGAACTATTAATCAAGCAATTCATAAATTTACGCTCAAATTAACATAGATAAACTGAAAAAATCTTATTGAATTGGAAATCAAACTTATAGAATCATCGTTTCGCCCAAAGATCCATCACAAGTCTAATAAGTAAATTAGTTCATAACGAATGAATTAAAAACGGAATACTTTGTTGAAAACATCATCCCAATTACAAATAAGACTAAAGAGAAGAAGAATAAAGAAAACCCCTACACGTAGCCTTAATTCACAACCGTCATGATAATTTCTGAAAATTACTCCTCCAACGTTCGCTCTTCAATCCTTGAAATCGCTCTTGAATTTTTGCCTTGTGTGTTGTAAGATTGTTGTTTTTCTACGTAATAGCAAGCTCTCCTCTCTTCTGGCCGAATTCTTCTTTTATTAGAGTCCAAACGCATCATCCTAATCCCACAAATCGAGCTCTAACAGAAGTCAAAACCAAACAGGACAGCTGCAGAAAACGGGACCCCCACCCCGGCGGGGGGTACATGCATAAACAAGCCCGCCCCGGCGGGCTAGGCTACTGACTTCAAGATTTTCTTACTTCCACTTTTTTCCACTTTTGCTCCAAAAAGACCGCCTATCCTCACCAATTGCATCCATGACCACCCTACACATAAAATAACATGAAATAAGTAAAAACGAACACAAAACACGAAGATAACTACGAATTTAAACTTGAAATGAATAGTGATTCGTGTATATAAAATCCAATTATCAGCAGCCAGATGCCTCCATCTTTGGGCATATTGTTGGGTAAAATCTAGTTACGCACAACATGCAAGTATACGTGGTCAACAAATAATAAAGTGAAAGTAGAGTATCGTTCCCACGAGGAATTGTTTTATAAAAATCACCAAGTACTAACCCGTAACCAACTCAATCTCATTTAAATGAATGAATTTCAATTTATAAGTAAACTAATTCTAATTACCACTAGTTAAATAAAGATTACGGATATTTGAGATCACAATTTCACTTATTGCTTCATTTAACACATTTCTCACCAATTATTTTCTATCCTGAATTGTTAATCAAGAACACTAAAGCAGATAAAATCACCTCTCGATGCATAATACACATACTCACTTAAATCCACAGATGATAGAGTTAACCAAGACACCCTAATTAACTAATCCACTACATCTCTATGTGAATTACAATTAAAAAGGATTTAAAGAACAAGTTCTCTATAAGATTACATGTAACAACCCGATATTTTCTATACAAATAAATTAGAAATTTTGCGTATAACTTTTTTTTTATTTTAAATATGGGGAATATGTGCCAAGATAATGTGTATATGTATTTATGTGATAAATAAAAATATGGATAGTTACAAATAATTTTATTTTAGAATTATTGATCATTATAAATTATATTCTTATCATAATTAATTTTATAGTAGAAATGTTTAATTAATTATTTTCCAGAAGATATAATCATATATTATTTATATAATATATGAAATGATTTTTAGAATTATTATAGTAATTATATTTCTATTTTTCAGTGCTATAAATATGTACTATATATGTGGACCAATAAGGGTTGGTCAATTATGGTGTTATGTGACAAACCCTTGTATTACTGTGAAGCCCTAATTACAAATTTTAGGAACTAATTTTATTTTATTTTAAACCTTAAATGAAATCTTCGTAACCTAATTATACATTAGGTGAGACAATTAAATAACCTAAGGGTTATGGTAATAAGGAAGGGTTAGTATTTAATATGTATACTAACTTAAGTGGATAATCTTGTTATTTCAAGTGACTAATAATTTTAAACCTATTTCTAGTAAACCTAATTAGGTTATGAGCTAAAGTCACATGTATAAGAAATTAAATTCCATAAGATTTGGAATAGAAACCCTAAATAAACAATTAGGGTAATATAAATTAAAATTGTTAAACTATGTTACTTACATAGCCCAACTAATTAAATTAGAAGCCCAAAAGAAATAAAATGCAAGACCAAACCCTAGCCCACTTGACTAAGAATATTTTAGACATTTGAATATTCAAATTTGGGCATGAAAATAAATCAAAAATTGGAGGATAAGGGAGCAAGGGGGACGGATTTTTGAGGGGCTTTTAAGGCATGAAAACTTGCTAATAACTTTTCCTTTTATAGCTAATCACCTTACTTTTCCTAATCTCTTACACAAAGGACATTGTTGTCTACTCCTCATTGGTTTGGAATCTCATTAAGAATACTTAAAGATAAGATAAGGGGTATTGTCTAATGGGCAAAGAAAGTATGGGGGATAATAGGATTGCAAGCATCCCTTTAGTCCATTCTAATTCATTTCATTTCCTTCCATATTCATTTCTTCTTCTTTTCTCTCAAGCTAACAAGTTGCAAAGTAAGAGAAAGAGGGGGGAGGTTCTTGAGAGAGTGAGAGAGGTGTGCTAGTTTATTTGATGCACCCTAAGTTTATATTCTACTTTGGTAAATCAAGGGAGGTTGCCACTAAATTAAGGTATAACCTAATTTTCATCTTCTTCTTCAACTTTGTATTATAGCTTGAGTTTTGTTGGGGTTATGAACTAATACTCAAGATACCCTAGTTCTACATATCATCATGTATGGAACTAAGTATTTTGAGTGTTAGATCAAAGGCTTAGAGGAAGAAAATAAGCATATGTGCTCCAAGGCACCCTTGTTTTTTCTTCCACTAAATCTTGTATAACTCAAGTTTTAAAACTTGGATTTGTGATCCGTGAAAGGGGGGTGCTAGATACATGAGTTATCTAGTAAACCCAAGTGATAGAACACAAATCTGGGAAAATTCACAGAGGTACCTTGAGGAGTTATCTACATGTAGGAAAAAGAACGGACATGTTTCGAGTTATAGTTTGTGCGTAATGGCTATTTCCGTAAAGGACTCCTAAATATTTACCTTCGAATATCTCACTGTGTATACACTGGAAAATTCCGGAATTTTTACAGTAGGTTCATATATGTTAGGAGAGCATACCCTGAAAAATTTAGATTTGTCTAAGCAAAACCCAATTTATGAAAAATGAAGCAAGATCCAAGTGTTTTGGGAACTTTAAAAATAGTAGATAATTTTCTAAAATTCCAGAAAAAATTGGGGATCATTGTTGGGTCATATACTGTCTAAAACCAGAAAAGAAGAATTTTTGGAATTAGTTTGGTATTTTTCCTAAAAATGATTAAGTGATGAATAAAAGAAAATAAATAGTTAAGTGATGTCTTAAATAAGAAAAATGTTAGGTTAATGCTAAAATACTCCTAATATATAATATTACGACTATTTTAGGGCATTTTGGTAATTTATAATAAGAAATATTATTTATGACCTTTTATGGATATTAAATAAATGGTTTTATAAAGAGTGAACAATTAAAATAAATTGTTTATTGATCTAATAAATTATTAAAATGTTATTATGATATTAATATTATTAGAATATGATATTGTTAAGTAAATAAAATATTAAGATTAAAACTTTATTAAAATATTATTAAATGGTTAATCATATTTGATTTAAAATATTAATAAATGATTAAAGTATTATTATATGATTAAAATATTAATCTTAGATTAAAATATTATTAAAAGATTAATAATATTAAATTAAAAGTATTATAAGTAAGATATTATTAAAGTAATAATATTAATGTATGATTAAAATATTATTAAGAGGATTAATAATATTAGTAAAGTATTAAAATATTATTAAGATGTTAATAATATTAGTAAGCGAATAAAAGTATTATTAGCGAACTAATAATACTAAGAGGTGAATTAAATAATATCAATGTTAATAATATTAGTAAATGAATAAAATATTAATACTATTGGTAAATGAATAAAAGTATTATTAATAGTTTAATAATAATTAAATGATAATAGAATTATTTGATATTTAAATCATTTAATAATGATTTTGGTGTTTGAAAATTCATGATAAATTAATAAATGTTTATTAAGTCATTTAAAATAATATGACTGATACTTACGGATATTGAACATTGGAATAAAGTCATAGACTCGATAATTACCCGATATAAAGGCGCCGATTATCGACACATAATCACATATTTCAAAATTGATCCGGACTTAGATATTTTTGGTTTGTATTAATGTTTGTTTGTGATCTGAATATTTGTTGAACATGTGTGATAATGCGATTAGATTATGTGCTAATCGTGAAATGCGATCTTATATGTTATAGTATATTGTTCTAATCGAACGAATGATCCGATTAATGATAGGTCGTGATATAAAAGATTAAACTAAGTTACGTATTATAAGCGGTAGCATTAGATGAGTATCCTACCTTTGCATTTTCTTTATGCAATGGACATGAGTAAGAATGTTTCGAAATTATATTATTATTAATGTATGCATTATTAACCCTATATTATATATCGCTCATTGATTATCAACATGTTAGTATATGGTAATTCGGATATATATTACATTCGATAATTTCTATAAATGATTATCTGAAGTGTCCCCACTTGGATAATCATTACATTCTTTCACATGTTAATACACCTTTGTTAAATACCCGTATATATATATATGTTGAATTATAGATTATTGTTGAACAAGATAAAACCTTATTATTATCCAACCGAATTGCTTTGGTTTGGAACCCCGACAAGTATGAACATCCCTTACACGGGAAAAACTTTTATGCGCCCAAGGCGGACAGAGTGAACGATCATATCGTTCTTGCACGCAGTATTAATAAATATAGGGTACAACGGGCTGATTACCCCCGTGCCCGTAAGTTATGATGGTTTACAGATGAAGTTCTGTTTAATGTGTTCGAAAATGAAAACAATGTTCATAGTATGTCCCCTTAACCCTATTTATAGTCAGTACGTAGTTTCAAAAATTTGAAAGAGGGTTGTTATGTTATTATTATCGGTTCAGATTACTTCACAACCATTGATTTGTTGTAGAAGGGTAGTATAAAGAAAACATTTAAATTCTTTCAAACATATATATATATAATTGTTATTACTTCTTTGAGCACTCAAATGCTCATTCTTGCTTAATTTAAATCTTTTCATTAAGTGTGAACAACTTTGAAAGGCTCATAAGAACAAGGGAAAGGAAAAGATTGTTTGAATGATTTCAATGTTATCTTATGTAATAGTTTAATATTATTAAGACAATGTTATATATTTATTATCATGTATTGTAACGAATGATTAAAGGTTACGTACTTGGGAGCTAGACTTTGATAATTATGTAAAGCAAGTTTAATATTTATATTATTGTTATTATTATTAGTATTATTTTGCTCATAGAAATGGTATCGTGAAACACTGAATTCGGGTTTCAAGTACCTGGATTTGGGTGGCTTCACAGGTTGGTATCAAAGCTTTAGGGTTAAAAACCTTTAGGTGGGATAGACCTTAGGCTATAACCTTAGAACAGAGGGAAACGTTGAAAATATAAATAACTCATATAGAGGTTATAAAGAGATGAATTGACTAAATTCATCGTCAAACAAAATAAAAGATAACTTATATAAAACTATTAATTATTGTGTGTATATACTATATGCTTATCAAGATAATTTATGTGTGTAGATGTCTGGTGGAAAAGGCTTGTTATATGCTTATAGCATGAAGAAGGATCAAATCCATACCCCCAAGCTAATATCGAAGCCAATAGCTGAAATAGAGTCTCACATTGAAAACAACTCAGACGAAGTGGTTATTGTAAAAAACGTAGTACCAGATCCGGAGATGGTGGAGCTAACAGATATTGATTCGGACACTAAAGTTGAAGATGAACAAGCATCAACAGAGGTGCAGGATCTGAGGAACAAGGTTTCTTCTCTGGAAAAGATGTGAAAAATAAAAAAGTTGTTAAATAGTCAACTGCGACAGGCGTTAATAGAAACAATGGAAGAACAAGATAAGCTTAAAATCTAAATAGATCAGATGGGAGCCACAAGCAACACATCGTGTGTAGCTCCGAGCAATAAGAGGAAAAGAAAGATAGAAGACCATGACTTAGGAAAATCCGATAAGAAGAAAGGGAAAAGAATATGTTACCTTTGTGGCTATAAGGGACATACCACTTTGTATTGTCTTGACTATAAATCAGGAGCATGTTTTTTCTATGGGATAGAAGGTCATCAGGTAAGAGGTTGTCCAAGAAAAAGGTGTAGTGAATAGGTAGTATAGGTTCTGTTGTGTAGGTATGTTTAATGTTAAGTATGTCTGTGTAATGTAATGTTCCCAACTTTTGGTATTAGTCAAGGCTGTAAATCTCGACTTTTGTAGTCACAAAGGGATAAATGATGTTTAAAGCAGTATGTGATATGCTATGTAAAGTATTTGCTAAATGAATATGAATCTAAGTTTGAGTAATGAAATGAGTTAATATACTAAACTTATATGATAAGATTTAGAATGTAAAGAATAATATATGGTTTTACTTAACCAGATAATGCCGCCAAGATGTCAAACACGAAACCAAAGGGCAGAAGTGTCTGTCAATAACGTTGATGGGACAACAACAAGTAGACCCGATGCAACACTTTGCAGATATGGTAGCACAAGATATGTAGCAAGGAATGCCAGTCGCAGGGAACCAGGCGGACAACCAACTAGCTAACTTTAAAGATTTCAAGGTTGTGGGACCGCCCGAATTCAAAGGGACAACTGACCCTGTTGAAGCCCAGACTTGGGTTAAAGAGATTGAGAAAGCATTCATGGTAGCTAGGGTAGCTGAGGGCCACCTACATGATGAAGGGTGAGGCAATTTTTTGGTGGGAAGCGAATCAGGCGAGGGCAGGAGAGGGTGTTGTTAATTGGGATAGGTTTAAGACACTATTCTTCGAAAACTATTTTTCATCTAGTATGCAGGCTAGGATGGAGGGAAAAATTTTAGAGTTGAAGTAGGAGAATATGACGGTGTCTGAATACGCCGCAAAATTCAATGAGTTGGCTAGGTTTGTTCCGCATCAAGTTGATACGGAGGTTAGGAAAGCTAGAAGGTTTGAGCTGGGATTAAAACTCTGGCTCTACAATAAGCTGGCGGTGTTGTAGATCCCTACATTTGTAGCACTCATGGAGAAGGCTATTATTGTTGAGGAGGGGAGTGAGGCCATGAGCCTCTACAACAAGGAAAGAAAGAACAAGAGTAAGGTCGAAGGAACTGGGAAGGTGGAAGTTAATAGTGGGAGTAGCGGTGGTAGTAGCAAAAGGAAGGGAAGCAATTTTGGAAGTGTGGAGGTAAAACAGGAAGGAGTTAAGAAGCAAGCAGTGCAGTGTGGGAATTGTGGAAAGAACCACTCTAGGGAATGTTTGAAGGGGAAGTCCGTGTGCTACAAGTTCTGGCAGGAGGGCCATATCTCTCCCAACTGCCCCAATCCTAGGATGAACAGTTGGTGTTTTCTGTGTGGATCGACTGAGCACAAGGTGAAGGATTGTTCGAAGAGGAGGACAGAGGCAATGAGTGTGAATACTAGCAATGGCAGTGGAACTCTGGAAATCACGGGACCAACGTCATCCAACATAGTTAATCGAAATCAACAAAGAAGGGTTTACAATATGACGGTCCCAGGATACCATAAAGAACCGGGTGGTGCAATTCCGTATTATTCAGATAGCTTTTATTTTCTTTTGCATGATTTTCATATATATAGTAAATTATTTTATAAAGAAATTTTGAAGAAGGAATTTGAGTTCTTTTAGAAATCAAATTTTTCGTTTATCTGATAGACATGTTTTACGTGAATAGGTTAAAGATCAGTACGATCATTTATGATCAAGATCTACTTGCAATGATTGTATATGCTACGTACACTTGTATGTGTAGGTTTTAAAATAATGATTCCGGGGACGAATTCTTTATAAGGGAGGGTGAATGTAACAACCCGATATTTTCTATACAAATAAATAAGAAATTTTACGTATAAATATTTTTTTTATTTTAAATATGGGGAATATGTGCCAAGATAATGTTTATATGTATTTATGTGATAAATAAAAATATGAATAGTTACAAATAATTTTATTTTAGAATTATTGATCATTATAAATTATATTCTTATCATAATTAATTTTATAGTAGAAATGTTTTATTAATTAATTTCCATGAAGATATAATCATATATTATTTATATAATATATGAAATGATTTTAAATTATTATAATAATTATATTTCTATTTTTAAGTGCTATAAATATGTATCATATATGTGGACCAATAAGGGTTTTGTCAATTATGGTGTTATGTGACAAACCCTCAGTATTATTAATGAAACCCTAATTACAAATTTTAGAACTAATTTTATTTTATTTTAAACCCTAGATGAAAGCTTAAACCTAATTATACATGAGGTGAGACAATTAAATAACCTAAGGGTTATGGTAATAAGGAAGGGTTAGTATTTAATATGTATACTAACTTAAGTGGATAATCTTGTTATTTCAAGTGACTAATAATTTTAAACCTATTTCTAATAAACCTAATTAGGTTATGAGCTAAAGTCACATGTATAAGAAATTAAATTCCATAAGATTGGGAATAGAAACCCTAAATAAACAATTTGGGTAATATAAATTAAAATTGTTAAACTATGTAACTTACATAGCCCAACTAATTAAATTAGAAGCCCAAAAGAAATAAAATGCAAGACCAAACCCTAGCCCACTTGATTAAGGATATTTTAGACATTTGATTTTTCAAATTTGGGCATGAAAATAAATCAAAAATTGGAGGATAAGGGAGCAAGGGGGCCGGATTTTTGAGGGGCTTTTAAGGAATGAAAACTTGCTAATAACTTTTCCTTTTATAGCTAATCACCTTACTTTTCCTAATCTCTTACACAAAGGACATTGTTGTCTACTCCTCATTGGTTGGGAATCTCATTAATCATACTTAAAGATAAGATAAGTGGTATTGTCTAATGGGCAAAGAAAGTATAGGGGATACTAGGATTGCAAGCATCCCTTTAGTCCATTCTAATTCATTTTATTTCCTTCCATATTCATTTCTTCTTCTTTTCTTTCAAGCAAGCAAGTTGCAAAGTAAGAGAAAGAGGGGGGAGGTTCGGTTTTGAGAGAGTGAAATAGGTGTGCTAGTTTATTTGATGCACCCTAAGTTTATATTCTACTTTGGTAAATCAAGGGAGGTTGCCACTAAATTAAGGTATAACCTAATTTTCATCTTCTTCTTCTACTTTGTATTATAGCTTGAGTTTTGCTGGGGTTATCAACTAATACTCAAGATAACCTAATTCTACATATCATCATGTATGGAACTAAGTATTTTGAGTGTTAGATCAAAGGCTTAGAGGAAGAAAATAAGCATATGTGCTCCAAGGCACCCTTGTTTTTTCTTCCACTAAATCTTGTATAACTCAAGTTCTAAAACTTGGATTTGTGATCCGTGAAAGGGGGGGGGGGGTGCTAGATACGTGAGTTATCTAGTAAACCCAAGTGATAGAACACAAATCTAGCAAGTTTTGAAACCTTTGGGGCTGTTTTCCCCAAAACAGTCCACTTGGAATGTTAAGGGTTCAAAACCCTAAAATAGCTTGTGATGCAATGACTATTGAACATGTGTGATAATGCGATTAGATTATATGCTGACTGTGAAATGCAGTATTATATGTTATAGTATATTATTCTAATCGAACGAATGATCTGATTAATGATAGGCCGTGATATACAAGATAAAACTAAATTGCGTATTATAAGCAGCGCATCAGGAAAGTATCATACATTTGCATTTTCTTTATGCAATGGACATGAGTAAGTGTGACGAACGAGATTTTTTGTAATTTAATTCTTAATATTTATTGAATTAAATAAATATTTTCGATGATTTAATTATTAGATTAAATAATTAATTGATGCAATTGTGATAGATTAATTTAATTATATGTGTTACATTTATTAAATTAATGTAGAGAATATTTATTATTCAAGTATGTAATTATGTGAGCTTATTGAATTAAATGAATTATTTAATTAAGCATGATGTTATTCTAATTAATTTATTTATTAATTAGAGATTTAATAATTTAATATAATTAATTAATGATAAAATTTATTATATGACTATGTGAATTTTGAAGAAATTACTATATTTTATTTAAATTAAATTAAATAAAATATTGGATTTATTTTATAAGAAGTGTGACATTTTTAAACGATGTGATAAAGCTTTTATTAAATTAAATGACTTGAATCAATTAAAGCTAACCAAACATAGCCTTTGTGGGAGTTGATTGCAGTTACCCATGATGGGTAACTGACCACCATAACGCGCGTTAGTTTTCTCATTTATTATCATACGTCTTTTTCTTTTATTCATTATTTGCCTAAGTCTAGAAAGCTTAACAGAGAGAAATACAGAGAAAGAGTTGAGAATTTAGAAATTGTTAAGAGGATTGTGAGAGTCATCGAGAAGAATTCATCTTACATTAATTCTATGCTTGGTAATCTCTTGACCCAATTCCTTTTCACGTCGATTAGTTTTTATAAGAAAATGGCTTTCAAAGCTTTTGTAAAATCTCTGTAATTGATAAAGGGTTTGATTATGTGTTTATATATGGGTTAAGATGTATCAAATCGTATTTAATTATATTTATTATGTAAACCATGTCATCAGTTTCATAAAAACACATGTCGTATATGTTTTTCAAAAACTTACAGAGTTTGGGTTTTGGCCATAGGGCCTTAGACGTGGTATTTTATGTGTTGATCATATATTATCCCTAAATTTTACACTCGTATATTATTATGCATGTTGATACGAAGAGACCAAAGTTTAAATGAATGGATTCAGTGTTATAATGAATCCGTAGTGACAATTTTCATGTTTTATTTTCAAAACCTTCAAGAACATCAAAGTCAGTGAAATTGCTTGCTTTAATTCTGTAATTAAGTGTTTAATTTGGTTAAAGTCATTATATAAATGTTGGGTTATGTTTATGCATGAATTACATCATATGCGTATGTCTAATTTCGAGTAGAAAATAAGAAATTGGGAGAAATTGGCATGTTCTGCGATTTTTTGCGAACTGGCATTTCTGCAACTAGTATCTTATGGCATGTGGCACCATTTTTCCTACCTATTTCCCACGCCAGATGCCTAAGCCATGGCGCAAATGGCCATCACGCCACAACGCCAAGTCTCAAGCCATAGTTCCACTGGCCTTGCAAGAAATACCAGACCAAGTGTAACAGGTGGCCAGTATGGCTCACTCTCCGAAAAGTTCGAAATGAGATTTTTGTAAAATGATTAAATCTAGCAATGTGTTAGTAACTTAATGTAATGAACATGGACATATGTTAGAAGTATAATGAGATATTAAAATAAATGTTTAACATGTAAATAATATAATTACATGTGGATTGAATTATGGAATGCATAATTAACTGTTAATTGTAAAGAATAAATTATGTGTCAATGAATGTGATAAATTGACTAAGTATAGTCATAATCAAAGTAGACAAAGAGAATGAGTTTATGATGATTAGTTAAGTTATAATTAACTGGTATTGTGAATGTGAATGGTATGTAGGATTAAATTCAAAGAATGTGCTTAGTTAAAGTGTAATCTACGCACGAGGCAAGTTTCCTAACCCTACTTGTCATTATTGTTCAAGTTTATTATTTACCTCGAGTAAATTATCATTACTAATTCGAGTTCAAATTATTATATTAAAGATTGATTATCTTTTCAAAGTATGATTTTTGTTATACAATAATTGTCCTATTGTACACCTCTTGAGATTATTATTCAATTTAATTATCATTTATTGATTGAACCTTATTAGACTAGCGAACCCTTATTGATTCGACTAGTCCATAGTTGATGAACGTTCTAAATTTAAGAACTCTTATTGAATTATCCAAACCAAACTTCCTTTGGTGCGGACTAGAATGTCAAACTGAGATGAACAACCCTGCAAAGGGATTCACTTATGCATTAGCGTTAAGATATTGTGCACAGTATGGTACTAAGGGCTGATCCCCCTAAGTACGAGAAGAAAGGTCCATAGTCTTATGACTATTAAAGGTTTCAAGTATAACCCTTGAAAACCTAGGACATAGTTCAAGGTCTTATGACCCTCAGAAATCTTTTGATTCTTGTTATTCATTCTTGATTCAAAAGTTGAGCTTTTATTCAGATGTCTTTGATTCACTTGCATGTTATTATATTGTTATTTCATTGTTATACTTGTGGGAAATAGTGCTCACTCTTGCTTAATAATAACATTGCAGTTAAGAACGAAAGAACTGATGAACCTTCCACTAGTAAAGGCAAGGGCAAAGTTAGCAAATGAGGAAGACTTGTTGTTTATATGATTATGTATTTTGTTTAAGACTTAAGTTAATGATGTTGTTTAAGACTTATTGTTTATATTTCCGCACAGATGTTTAAGGTTAGTTCAACCTGGGATTGTATTTACTATTCAGATGTTGTAACCCTATAAAGGGGAAGATTTTATTTCTATCTATTGCATGGTTTGCATTTATTATGGGTAGGTAGACAGATGATATTTTTACAGTGAACACCAAATCCCGTGGAATCGAAGTACCCAAATTTGGGGGTGTCACAAGTTGGTATCAAAGCTGTAGGTTATGAACCTTAGGTGGTGGAACATCCTTAGGTAGTCGCCTTATAGAAGAAGATAGTAATGGAAAACACTTATCGAGTTCTAAGAAATGAATTTTTGTAATTCATTGAAGATAATAAAATATATTATGTGTTTATGTGTTAAAGTATACGTTAGATGGTGCGACTTAGTAACTAAAACTTAAAATTTTGTTGTCAGGTTGTCGAATGTTGGAGAAGCTAGTCAAGTGGGGAGGAAGAACCCAGAGTACCTATAGTGCAAACAGGAGGAGGAGCCCCGAGACATTCATATCGTTAGGGAGCGGTGGTCTGAGAGGGAGTCATCTCCATTGATCACCGTTGTTGGTCAGGAGCATGAACTTGAGACTGATCTTGAGGAGGATCCTGAGGAGGAATTTGACGAGGAAGAGGAAGAGGAAGAAAAGGAGTTACCATGGTACACTGTTGATGCTAAGATGTATGACGCACTATATGATCGTAACGTAGAGTTATGTGGCACTGTCCGGGATTTGATTGAGTGGACGACTGTTCAGCAGACTACTATCGAGCAGAAGGAGAGGGAGATTTCGACTCTTCACTCACGACTGGGAAATGTAGAATGGGATTTGGTCCACGAGAAGGTCAAACCAAGATAAGAATGAGGAGATAGAGAAGGTGAAGAAGGAATCCCGGGAAACCTCAAAAAGGCGTAAACATAGCAGAGGAAGGATGCGTAAGAGAATCACGTCGAGCTGATCATGCAGAAGATGATGGTCGTGCAAAGAAGACGAAGATTGGGGAGACATATTCTACACTTAACAAGGCAATGAATGAGACCCAAGATCGAGTTTTGAGGTACCCAATCCAGTTCGAAGGACTACCATTGTACATGATGGATCACAGGACGATGTATCGCATCTTAGAAGAGGAGCGTAGCAAGGCTATTCAGCACCTTAACCGGTAGTGATATGATTTGTTTAATTATGTGAAGAACTTAATTAGTTTTTAGATGTAAATTCTGACGTGTTTATAAACGAAAGAATATTTGATTGTTTTAAATCCTGTGGATTCTTTATTCCAAGATAGTTGATGTAAATGGCAGTTATGCTATCATTTGATGTTAAAACTTTCATTTGAATGAATATATATCAAGTTGTTTGAGATAATGTGTTAAGTGAATATGTTAAATTGTTGAGTAATGCATTAACTATTTAGAGAAATAAATAAAGTCCTAATAAACGTATATTTAACAGAAATATGCCGCTAAGGAGAAGACAACAACGTCAACCGGCTCAGGAAGAGTGAACCAATAATAACAATAATGCCAATGTTAATCCCATTCAGCAGTTGGTGACCTTACTGACTGGAGCAATGAATAATCAACCTCAAGCTCCACCAAATACTACGTTTAAAGATTTACAGGTGGTGGGACCGCCAGAGTTCAAAGGTTCCATGAACCTAATCGAGGCTCAAATGTGGGTTATGGAGATGGAGAAGGTTTTCGACGTTGCTAGGGTTAGAGAAGACCAGAAGACCGCTTTTGCAACGTTTATGCTGAAATCTGAGGCTAGCTACTGGTGGCAAGAAAACAAAGTGCGAGGAGGTGAAGGTGTAATTACATGGGAGAGATTTAAAGAGATGTTTTTTGAAATTTATTTCCCAACTAGTTCGCAGAACCAGATGGAGGTTCAATTTCTGGAACTGAAGCAGGGAAACATGAGCGTACCTGATTACTCGGTTAGATTCAACGAGTTGGCAAGGTTTGCCCCGTACCAAGTACATCTTGTGAGAGAAAGGCGGAAGATTGAACAAGGACTAAAGCCACAGGTATATAGTAAAAGTATCAATGTTTGAGATAAACACATTTCTTGAAGTCTTTGGAAAAGGTCATCTGGTGAAGGTGGAAGCGATCACGGTGACCAAGTACAATCAAGATCAGAAGAAGAAGAAGAGTGACGGTGAAGTTAATAACAAGGCTAGTGGAAGTGGCACAGGAGGTGGTAATTTTAATCAGATGAAAAGGTGGAATGACAACTCATCATCGGGAAATCAGCAAAGTAATCAAAAGAAAAGAATCGAAGCATGCCCGACTTGCGGGAAAGCTCATCTAGGAGTTTGTATGAAGGGAAATAGTGTACGCTACAATTGTGGTCAGGAAGGCCACATAACACCTAATTGTCCTAACCCAAAGAAGGGGGCTTGTTTCAATTGTGGTTCAAAGGATAACCTAGCAAGAGATTGTCCTAAGAAAGGATTAGGAGGAACAGGACCAGGAAGTAATAGGGGAAACAACAGTGGAAATGCCTTAACCATCACCGGACCACCCGTAACGAACCAACCTACCGCCAGGACTTTCAACATAACGGTGCAAGATGCAGTTCAGTCTCGTGATGTGGTGTCAGGTATCATTCCGATCAATAAAATTAATGCTTATGTTTTATTTGATTCGGGTGTTACTTGTTCTTTTATATCCTATGACTTTGCTAATAGTTTAGATTTGCTTAAGGATGAGTTGGAATATCCCATGAATATAGAAATTGCGAATAGAGAGATAATTCCCGTTAAGTACGTGTATAAGAACTGTAGAGTGGATATTAAGGGTAATATCATGAACGTAGATCTTATCCCTATTCGACTTGGAGAATTTGATGTTTTCTTGGGAATGGATTGGTTATTCAATTACGGGGCTGTAATTGATTGCCAAAAGAAATGTATTAACCTTATGACTCAGTCAAAGGTTTTGTTTTATGGTAACAAGTCGCCTAGACAAGCGAGTTATCTGATGATGATGCAGGCCAAGAAGTTATTAAGACAAGGCTGTGTAGGATACTTAGCTTACATAGTCGACAGTCGAAAAGAGAATTCAAAGGTAGAAGAGATACCAATTGTGAGGGACTTCGTCGACGTATTTCCAGACGATTTGCGAGGACTTCCACGAGATAGAGAAGTAGATTTCGTGATCGATTTGGCGCCAGGAGCTGCTCCAATATCGAAGGCACCATATAGAATGGCACAAGTAGAGATGAAAGAATTAATGGTACAATTACAAGAATTGCTGGACAAAAAGTACATTCAACCGAGCGTATCGTCGTGGGGAGCGCCGATGTTGTTTGTGAAAAAAAGAAGACGGATCGATCTTGACTCTGAATTGACTCTGAGAGAATTGAATAAGGTCACGATTAAAATAGATATCCATTCTGAGGATCGATGATCTGTTTGACCAATTAAAGGGAGGCGAGATACTTTTCTAAGATTGACTTGAGGAGTTATTATTGTGACAACCCGGAAATCCAGTTATCCGGTGAATTAAGATTTAAAATTAGTTATTAATAAAATGAATTTTTTAATACTTATTACGTGTTATGTGTTTATTAATGCGTTTTATAACCTAGAATGATTATTAATGGGGAGGATTCTCGCTTCTGAGCTAGATTGAGCAGTAAGAATTTTCAAGAGCGAAAATAAAAGTTTTAAGGAACAAAATATTTTCGGAGAAAAAACGAAATAGGCACTATTCATCCGTTTACGCTTTCGGAGATTTATTTTGAAATTCCGAAGTTATTGATTACGTAAAATGTTGAGGCGTGATTGAATATTCAATAATATTTCGATTATGGCAAAAATGAAGTTTTAACCAATGACTCAAAACCTAAAGGTTAGGAAAAGTGAGTTCATGAATGTAATGAGTACATATAATAACTAGGGTTATTATGCGTGAGAAATCTGAGTATGATCTGAGTTATTATCTGATATAGAAAGAAGAATAGTACGACGTATAATACGAACATCTTACGAGTTAAATACGAAGAGAATACGAGAATGGAATGCGTAGAATGCGATTAGTCTTAATGGACTTTGTGTTCATGGACTTTGTAGAATCCAATTGGAATTGGATTATGTCAAGCCCAATGATTTGTGAAATCAAGCCCAAGTTAGGCCCAATAAGAATTAGGGTTAAGGCCCAAACCAAGAAAAGAAACCGCGGATCGAACCGATGGGTAAACGGATGGGTAAGAACCATTTGGGCAACCCATGGGGCATGTGGGCCGGCCACTTGGCCACCAAGTAAGGGTGGTGGCCAAGTTAACTTGGTGGCTAAGATGTGGAGGAGGTGGGAATAGTAACTTTAGGGGAAAATGACTATTTTGCCCCTAGCCTTGAAAAATCTATAAATAGAAAGCTAAATTTTAATTTTCTAGGATTTTGAAAATCCTATAACTTGAGAGAGAAAGAGAATGAGGAAAAGCTAGCTTGAATGCACGCTTTGTCCGACAGAAGGAGATCAAATGAGAAAGGTGATTCAAAACCTAGTCTCCCATAAATTTTCTTTAAGTTTTTATGCTCAAAAACATAACTGAATGAGGATGAGAAGTAGATTAAGTTATAAATGATTTCATATGGTTGAAATCGTAAGAAAAAGAAGAAATAAGAATTAGAAATTTATTTTATAAATTTCTTAAGCAAGTATAAGATTCGTGATGATTTTGAGCGATCTGAATGAATATTATGAACGAGTAGGTGAATTAGGTAAGGAATGATGTTCTATAACATCAAATTCCAAGAAAAATTAGAATCGTAATCCAAAATATCAATTAAAATGAAGAACGAACGAAGAACACGCGAAGAACACGAAGAACGTTGTTGATGGACAAATTTAAAACCATCGTAGTATAAATGTTGTTGATGGACAAGTTTAAAACCATCGCGTATAAGTTAGATGCTTATTTCTTGGTTAGGAACGTTAGAAACGTTCATGAAGAACGGATTAAAACTAAGCTATAACGAAGTTATGACGAAAATTTCATAAAAGAAGAACGAAAATTTGAACGTATAGGGTTTTCATAAGAATGTAAGAGAACGTATAAAACATGAGTCGTGGACTCAAGAATGAACAAATTTCGAGTTCGGATGACCGAATCACGGACGAACAAATTAAGAACGTTAATAATGTAAAAATGAACGAAGAGTGAAGATTAAGCCAATTGAATGGCATGTTAGCGGATTGAGCGAAGTTACATCCATGGGTGTCGAAATCGTAAGATAAGGAAGAGAATGGCTATAGAACGACCTCGTTCCGAGTTATAACGAAGAAGTTATGAGATTTTGAAATCAGCGTCTCAAGCTTGTAAAAGACTTAGAAAAATTTTCAAGGTTTCATACTAAAGTGCCATGACCTGAGAGAGAAAGAGAGAGAGAAAGTAGGTAGTAGTATTTACGAGAGGAGAAAGAAGGTGTACGGCCTTGTGACCTTGATCCATAAATGCCTAGAAATGAGATTTTAGTTCTCGATTCTTTGGAGGATGTGCAAGAAAGAAATTTGAATATAATGTTCAACTAATGTAACACTTAATCAAGTGTTTTAAACCTTTAATAAAGGTTGAACAAAAAGATTAAACAAGATTCAAAGACAAAGAATGTAGGTGCGGGTTACGGAACCGATATCCGGGGACCATAGTCATGATGAATGAACGTGAGGGATTACTGTGATTGTGATTCCTTAGACGTTGAGTGACAAAGGTAATGAATAACATTCCGATGTTATGTCATGGTAATGAGAGATAAGTGTAAAGCGTATAGGCGCTATGAGCATAACGTTATTTGCGATGAGCGATTAGTCTTAGCATACAATGATCTCATGTAAACCCGACATTAAGAAAGAATAATGAACATGGGGTTCATGGGATGGATAACGATCGAAAGCAATTAAAACCTTGAGTAAAGGTTGAATGAGAGATTAAGAGACGAGCAACGTGAACGTTGAATACGTAAACGATCCTTGTGAATCGTATTCGCGTTGGACGAACGTGTTAAGTATACCCTGGTTGTATGACTTAGATGTTGATGAATGTAGTAAGTAAGATACGAATGGTATCAAGAAAGCCGTATCGAACGGTAAGAAGATTAATGAAAGCCGATTGTGAGTCGGATGAGAATGCTAGAATGAAATGTAAGCGTTGAACACTATAACCAACGTGAAGGTTAGGTGTACGCGAATATTAAATGGGTAGAACCTACACTCAGTGTATGGTTTGACCGTAGGATAACAAAGGCCAATGATTAAACTGTGATAGGTGAAGAAGTCAAATCAAAGATAAAATGCATTATAGCGTAAAAGAAGCCGAGTTAATGTTTATAACTTGGATGACGCTCCAAGTTGAATGAACCGGACGTTGTAAGATAATGATAAGGTAATGTAAAATACTTAACACTATTAATGCATAGAATGAATACGGAATGATCGTTCTAAGTATACAAAAGACTGTATGACTTGGACGGTGATGAATGAATCCTGAGGTATGGCATTTATTTGCCAGAAAGCCATAAGGAATAAGACTTTGACTTAATGAACATTATAATTGAATAGTTCGAATAAGATAAGATAAGTTAGGTAGGTGGTACAATCGTAACCTTTGATGGTTGACACATGGGGAGTTGGGCTAAACAATTCCTTGAGGAGGCGAAAGGTATATCTGGCCCGCTGGCAAGCGAACTAACTCAACTTGTGATGGCGATTGTAGATGAGGCAAGGAACTTGTTTGTTGGTTGTTTGTGGGAAACCACTTAGAGTACCATATGGACTACTAGCGAGATAAGCGATGTGTCTTTGGAGTCCTAGAAGTATAAGAAGAAGATAAGAATGTAAATCATCAAACATGATGAGCGTTTTGAGTAAAGACATCTCCGTATGTCATGAAACCGTAAACCGATAATGAAAGTTAATCGCGTAAAATTATATTGCAAAACGCGAACCTTAAGAAGTAAAGTTAAGTAAACCAATGTATAAAATCAGTATATGACTAATTGGTGTATTTATTACTTCCTTATGTGTTATAGGGATTGGAATGAAGCGATTCAGTATAAGCTATAAATTTGTCACGTGAAGGCAAGTTTCCTAACTTCATTCATATTTTAAATGAATGCTAGTTTCTTAAACTTCTCGGATGTTGAACTTGAGAAGTTACGTGTATGTCTTGAATGTGCGATATTTGTACAAGGTGGTAGAATGTATGAGGCCTTGTGCCATAATTTGAACACTTCAGTGTTTACGTGAGATGAAGGTGTTCTATGATTGAGCTGTTCAATAAAAGAATATTACTGTTATACATGAACCGTTATTATTAAGTCTGTGCTATTGATTCTGACCAGACAGAATGTGTATGAAAGAGAGTAGAGAATGAAAGTATTTCAAAGTGCATGTAACTAATGTTTTAAGATGATAGGAATCAAAACTATTCCTATTATTCAAAACCGCCGTAACCTTTGTTCGGTTATTGAAGTGCGAAAAGAATGTTTAAATTCTTGAAGTTGTTTGTTCAACTACTATGACTTGCTGGGCAAATGAATGCTCACACTTGCTTTAAATGAAAAACATTTTCAGCGAACGATGTTAGAAGAACTTAAGGATCCCGTATAGATCAAGCTGACGGTATCTAGATGAATTGTCATTCGAATGTGAATGACCGAGAATATCAAGTGAAGACTTGAAATGTAGAAAGATGAAATTAAACTATAGAATAGTTTAATGAGCGATTATGTATCCTTGGTGGCGGATAAAAGTTACTCGTGCAAGATGTAAAGAATAATGTAATTATCATTATTTGTAATGAGAAAAGCAATAAGGTTTTAGAACACAGGATTTGAGAGTGTATGTTGTTATATTTTAGTATATAATGATGTATCGAGAATGAATGATGTACTCGTGGCGTCTGGAATTGGTGTGAAGATAGGCCGGATTTGAGGCGTTACGATTATCATCAACTAAAGGTGAGGCGGAGGATGTACCAAAGATGCGACATTGAGCAGCATCTGATCACTCTGAATTTTTGTAATGTCGTTTGGTCTAACGAATGCTCTGTAGCATTTATGGGACTAATAAGCGGTGTGTTCAAACCGTTTTTGGACAAATTAAATGGTGGTATTTATAGGCGATATTTTGGTATATTCGAAAACCAAAGAAGAACACGAAGAACATTTGAGATTAACGTTGGAAATATTGAGAAGGGAGAAGTTGTACGCTAAATTTTCAAAATGCGAATTCTGGATCGAGCGAGTACAATTTCTTGTTCACGTGATCGATAAAAGCGGAATCTTGGTAGATCCATCTAAAGTAGAAGCCGTGATTAATCGGGATCAGCCAGAGAAACGCCAGAAAGTAAGAAGTTTCTTGGATTGGCGGGGATATTATAGAAGATTCATTCAAGACTTTTCCAAGATCGCAACTCATTAAAAAAATTTAACTCGTAAAATTTGTGGAAATTTGTTTGGACGGAGAAGTGTGAGAAGCTTTCAAGAATTAAAGAAGAGGTTGAGTCTGGCACTGTGTTATCTCTTCCCGATGAGACGAAATTTTGTTATTTTTAGTGATCGTCGCATAAAGGACTTGGTTGTGTGCTAATGAAAAGCGGTAAAGTCATCATTGCGTATGCATCCACAGGCGATTGAGATTACGAGAAGGATACCCGACCCATGATTTGGAGTTAGGCTGCGGCGTGAAAACTCGACCATAATCGTCTGGAGAGTAAGCCAGCCATGTACGAGATAACAAAGGACTTGGCACCACAACATGATCCGGAAGAGAGAAAAAAAAGTAGGTCAAGTCATGTGCATGACGAGAGAGGAAAGAATGTGCAACCACATGACGGCCCGTCGAGTAATGCCTAGAAATGAGATTTTTAGTTCTCAGTTACTGGAGGATGTGCAAGAAAGAAATTTGAATATAATGTTCAACTAATGTAACACTTAATCAAGTGTTTTAAACCTTTAATAAAGGTTGAACAAAAAGATTAAACGAGATTAAAAGACAAAGAATGTAGAAGTGCGGGTTCTGGGCAAATGTCAAGGGACCATAGTCACGATGAATGAGCGTGAGGATTCATGTGATTGTGATTCCTTAGGCGTTGAGTGACAAAGGTAATGAATAACATTCCAATGTTATGTCATGGTAATGAGAGATAAGTGTAAAAGCGTATAGGCGCTATATGAACGCATACGTTATTGCGATGAAACGATCGGTCTTAGCATACAATGATCTATATAAACCCGACATTAAGAAAGAATAATGAACATGGGGTTCATGGGATGGATAACGATCGAAAGCAATTAAAACCTTGAGTAAAGGTTGAATGAGAGATTAAGAGGCGAAGCAACGTGAGCGTTGAATACGTAAAGCGATCCTTGTGAATCGTATTAGCGTTGAGACGAACGTGTTAAGTATACCACCTGGTTGTATGACTTAGATGTTGATGAATGTAGTAAGTAAGATACGAATGGTATCAAGAAAGCCGTATCGAACGGTAAGAAGATTAGTGAAAGCCGATTGTGAGTCGGATGAGAATGCTAGAATGAAATGTAAGCGTTGAACACTATAACCACGTGAAGGTTAGGTGTACGCGAATATTAAATGGGTAGAACCTACACTCAGTGTATGGTTTGACCGTAGGATTAGAAAGGCCAATGATTAAACCTGTGATAGGTGAAGAAGCTGAATCAAAGATAAGTACGTATAACGTAAAAGAAGCCGAGTTAATGTTTATAACTTGGATGACGCTCCGAGTTGAATGAACCGGACGTTGTAAGATAATGATAAGGTAATGTAAAATACTTAACGCTATTAATGCATAGAATGAATACGGAATGATCGTTCTAAGTATACAAAAGACTGTATGACTTGGACGGTGATGAATGAATCCTGAGGTATGGCATTTATTTTCCAGAAAGCCATAAGGAATAAGACTTTGACTTAATGAACATTATAATTTAATAGTTCGAATAAGTTAAGATAAGTTAGGTTGTGGTACAATCGTAACCTTTGATGGTTGACACATGGGAGCTGGGCTAAACAATTCCTTCAGAGAGCGAAGGTATATACGAAACTGGCAAGCGATCTAACTCACTGTGATGGCAGTGTAGATGAGACGGGAACTTGTTTGTTGGTTGTTTGTGGGAAACCACTCAGAGTACCATATGGACTACTAGCAGATAAGCGATGTGTGCTGAGTCCTAGAGAAGTATAAGAAGAAGATAAGAATGTAAATCATCAAACATGATGAACGTTTTGAGTAAGACATCTCTCATGTCATGAAACCGTATAACCCGTGAATGAAAGTTAGTCGCGTAAAAATTATATTGCAAGAAACACGCGAACCTTAAGAAGTAAAGTTAAGTAAACCAATGTGCTAGTAAAGTATATGACTAATTGGTGTATTTGTTACTTCCTTATGTGTTATAGGGATTGGAATGAAAGCGATTCAAATAAAAGTACATTTGTCTTGTAAGGCAAGTTTCTAACTTCATTCATATTTTAAATAAATGCTAGTTTCTTAAACTTCTCAGATGTTGAACTTGAGAATTTCTGTGTATGTCCGAATGTGTGATATTTGTACAAGGTGGTAGAATGTATGAGGCCTATACATATAATTTGAACACTTGATGTTTACGTGAGATGAACTGTTCTATGATTGAATTGTTCAATAAAAGAATGTTCTGTTTATACATGAACCGTTATTGTTAAGTCTGTGCTATTGATTCTGACCAGACAGAATGTGTATGAAAGAGAGTAGAGAATGAAAGTATTTCAAAATGCATGTAACTAATGTTTTAAGATGATAGGAATCAAGACTATTCCTATTATTCAAGCTGCTTCGTAACCTTTGTTCGGTTATTGAAGTCTGAAAAGAATTTTAAATTCTTGAAGTTGTTTATTCAACTGTTATGACTTGCTGGGAAAATGAATGCTCACACTTGCTTTAAATGAAAAACATTTTCAGCGAACGATGTTAGAAGAACTTAAGGATCCCGTATAGATAAAGCTGACGGTATCTAGATGAATTGTCATTCAGAATGTGAATGAACGAGAATATCAAGTGAAGACTTGTAATGTAGAAAGATGAGAATTAAACTATAGAATAGTTTAATGAACGATTATGTATCCTTGGTGGCGGATAAAAGTTACTCGTGCAAGATGTAAAGAATAATGTAATTATCATTATTTGTAATGAGAAAAGCTATAAGGTTTTAGAACCTGGGATTTGAGAGTGTATGTTGTTATATTTTAGTATATAATGATGTATGCAAAATGAATGATGTACTAAGTGACGTCTGAATTGGTGTGAAGATAGAATAGGATTTGGGGCGTTCTGATTATCATCAAGCTGAAGGTGAGGCGGAGGATGTCTGAAGACGGCATTCGAAACGCGATCTGATCCTCTGAATTTTTTGTAATGTCGTTTGGTCTAACGAATGCTCCTGTAGCATTTATGGGACTAATAAACGGTGTGTTCAAGCCGTTTTTGGACAAATTCGTGGTGGTATTTATAGACGATATTTTGGTATATTCGAAAACCAAAGAAGAACACGAAGAACATTTGAGATTAACGTTGGAAATATTGAGAAGGGAGAAGTTGTACGCTAAATTTTCAAAATGCGAATTCTGGATCGAGCGAGTACAATTTCGTGGTCACGTGATCGATAAAAACGGAATCTTGGTAGATCCATCTAAAGTAGAAGCCGTGATTAACTAGGATCAGCCGAGAACGCCGTCGAAAGTAAGAAGTTTTCTTGGATTGGCAGGATATTATAGAAGATTCATTCAAGACTTTTCCAAGATCGCAACTCATTAAAAAAATTTAACTCGTAAAATTTGTGAAATTTGTTTGGGCGGAGAAGTGAGAGAGAGCTTTCAAGAATTAAAGAAGAGGTTGAGTCTGGCGCTTTGTGTTATCTCTTCCGAATGAGACAGGAAATTTTGTTATATTTAGTGATGCGTCGCATAAAGGACTTGGTTGTGTGCTAATGCAAAACGGTAAAGTCATTGCGTATGCATCACTAGCGATTCAGATTACGGTAGGGATACCCGACCCATGATTTGGAGTTAAATTGCAGTATGAAACTCGACCATAATCGTCTGGAGAGTGGCCTGTGCATATTACGAGAGATAACAAAGGACTTGGCGCCACGGCCTTGATCCGAAGAAGGAGAGAAAGTAGGTCATGCAAATGAGACGAGAGAAAAGGAATAGCCGCAGCCTTGTGACCTTTGGTCCGAGTAATGCCTAGAAATGAGATTTTTAGTTCTCAGTTACTGGAGGATGTGCAAGAAAGAAATTTGAATATAATGTTCAACTAATGTAACACTTAATCAAGTGTTTTAAACCTTTAATAAAGGTTGAACAAAAAGCTTAAACGAGATTAAAAGACAAAGAATGTAGGTACGGGTTACGGAACCGATATTCGGGGACCATAATCACGATGAATGAACGTGAGGGATTACTGTGATTGTGATTCCTTAGACGTTGAGTGACAAAGGTAATGAATAACATTCCAATGTTATGTCATGGTAATGAGAGATAAGTGTAAAGCGTATAGACGCTATGAACGCATAGCGTTATTTGCGATGAGCGATCGGTCTTAGCATACAATGATCTGTATAAACCGACATTAAGAAAGAATAATGAACATAGGGTTCATGGGATGGATAACGATCGAAAGCAATTAAAACCTTGAGTAAAGGTTGAATGAGAGATTAAGAGGCGAACAACGTGAGCGTTGAATCGTAAACGATCCTTGTGAATCGTATTCGCGTTGAATGAGCGTGTTAAGTATACCCTGGTTGTATGACTTAGATGTTGATGAATGTAGTAAGTAAGATACGAATGGTATCAAGAAAGCCGTGTCGAGCGATGAAGAAGATTAGTGAAAGCCGATTGTGAGTCGGATGAGAATGCTAGAATGAAATGTAAGCGTTGAACACTATAACCAACGTGAAGGTTAGGTGTACGCGAATATTAAATGGGTAGAACCTACACTCAGTGTATGGTTTGACCGTAGGATAACAAAGGCCAATGCTTAATCCTGTGATAGGTGAAGAAAATTTGAATCAAAGATAAATCGTATAACGTAAAAAAAGCTAATTAATGTTTATAACTTGGATGGCGCTCAGAGTTGAATGAGCCGGACGTTGTAAGATAATGATAAGGTAATGTAAAATACTTAACGCTATTAATGCATAGAATGAATACGGAATGATCGTTTCTAAGTATACAAAAAATTTGTATGACTTGGGCGGTGATGAATGAATCCCGAGGTATGGCATTTATTTGCGAGAAAGCCATAAGAATAAGACTTTGACTTAATGAACATTATAATTTAATAGTTCGAATAAGTTAAGATAAGTTAGGTTGTGGTACAATCGTAACCTTTGATGGTTGACACATGGGAGATTTGGGCTAAACAATTCCTTGGAAGAGAAGGAAGGTATATCTGGCTGGCAAGCGATCTAACTCACTTTGTGATGGCGATTATGTAGATGAGGCGAGGAACTTGTTTGTTGGTTGTTTGTGGAAACCACTCAGAGTACCATATGGACTACTAGCGGATAAGCGATGTGTCTTTGAGTCCTAGAAAGTATAAGAAGAAGATAAGAATGTAAATCATCAAACATGATGAGCGTTTTGAGTAAGACATCTCCAGTATGTCATGAAACCGTAAACCCATTAATGAAAGTTAGTCGCGTAAAATTATATTGCAAAACGCGAACCTTAAGAAGTAAAGTTAAGTAAACCAATGTGTAAGTCAAGTATATGACTAATTGGTGTATTTGTTATTTCCTTATGTGTTATAGGGATTGGAATGAAGCGGGTTCAACGTAAAAGTCAGTAAATGTTGTCATCGCGTAAGGCAAGTTTCTAACCTCATTTATATTTTAAATGAATGCTAGTTTCTTAAACTTCTCAGATGTTGAACTTGAGAAGTTTTGTGTATGTGCGAATGTGTGATATTTGTACAAGGTGGTAGAATGTATGAGGCCTTGTGCCATAATTTGAACACTTGATGTTTTACGTGAGATGAATGTTTCTATGATTGAGGCTGTTCAATAAAAAAGAATGTTTTGTTTATACATGAACCGTTATTATTAAGTACATGCTATTGATTACGACCCGAATGTAATGTGTATGAAAGAGAGTAGAGAATGAAAGTATTTCAAAGTGCATGTAACTAATGTTTTAAGATGATAGGAATCAAGACTATTCCTATTATTCAAGTTGCTTAATAACCTTTGTTCGGTTATTGAAGTGCGAAAAGAATGTTTAAATTCTTGAAGTTGTTTGTTCAAGCATTATATGACTTATTTGGGCAAATGAATGCTCACACTTGCTTTAAATGAAAAACATTTTCAATGAGCGATGTTATAAGAACTTAAGGATCCGTATAGATCAAAGTAGCGGTATCCGGATGAATTGTCATTCGAATGTGAATGAGCGAGAATATCAAGTGAAGACTTGTAATGTAGAAAGATGAGAATTAAACTATAGAATAGTTTAATGAACGATTATGTATCCTTGGTGGCGGATAAAAGTTACTCGTGCAAGATGTAAAGAATAATGTAATTATCATTATTTGTAATGAGAAAAGCTATAAGGTTTTAGAACCTGGTATTTGAGAGTGTATGTTGTTATATTTTAGTATATAATGATGTATGCAGAATGAATGATGTACTTTCGTGACGTCTTTAATTTGGTGTGAAGATAGGCCGGATTTGAGGCGTTACGATTATCATCAATGAAGGTGAGGCCGGAGGATGTCTCAAGAGGCGGTTGTTGAACGCGATCTGATCCTCTCTGAATTTTTTGTAATGTCGTTTGGTCTAACGAATGCTCCTGTAGCATTTATGGGACTAATAAACGGTGTGTTCAAGCCGTTTTTGGACAAATTCGTGGTGGTATTTATAGACGATATTTTGGTATATTCAAAAACCAAAGAAGAACACGAAGAACATTTGAGATTAACGTTGGAAATATTGAGAAGGGAGAAGTTGTACGCTAAATTTTCAAAATGCGAATTCTGGATCGAGCGAGTACAATTTCTTGGTCACGTGATCGATAAAAATGGAATCTTGGTAGATCTATCTAAAGTAGAAGTCGTGATTAACTGGGATCAGCCGAGAATGCCGTCGGAGGTAAGAAGTTTTCTTGGATTGCCAGGATATTATAGAAGATTCATTCAAGACTTTTCCAAGATCGCAACTCCGCTAACAAATTTAACTCGTAAAGCTGTGAAATTTGTTTGGACGGAGAAGTGTGAGGAGAGCTTTCAAGAATTAAAGAAGAGGTTGAGTACGGTGCTTGTGTTATCTCTTCCGGATGAGACAGGAAATTTTGTTATTTTTAGTGATGCGTCGCATAAAGGACTTGGTTGTGTGGCAATGCAAAACGGTAAAGTCATTGCGTATGCATCATGGCAGTTGAAGGATTACGAGAAGGGATACCCGACCCATGATTTGGAGTTAGCTGCAGTTGTTTTTGCTTTGAAAATTTGGAGGCATTATCTCTACGGGGAGAAGTGTGAAATATATCTGGACTACAAAAATCCGAAATATATTTTCTGTGAAGAATTTGAATATGCGTCAAAGAAGATGGTTGGAATTAATTAAGGATTACGACTGTGAAATTTTATACCATCGGGGTAAGGAGAATGTGGTTGCCGACGCCTTAAGTAGAAAGGGTCGTGAGAAATTGATGATGTTAACTGCTGAGGAGGAGCTAATTTCTGAAATGGAGAAACTTGAATTGGAAGTGAAGTATCTAATGGAGATTGATGAGAAGCTATTTCAGATGCAATCTGGTACAACTCTACTAGATAAAGTAAAGGAGGCTCAGCTTCAGGATGATGAATGCAAAAAGGTAACAAAGAAGATATGTGAAGGAACTGAATCGCGATTTAAGATGGATAAGGAAGGAATATTGAGATTTGAAAGTAGAATTTGGGTTCCGCCAGTACAAGAGATTAAGGAAGAAATTTTGAGCGAGGCTCATAGTTCACGATATTCTATTCACCCTGGAAGTACAAAGATGTACCAGGATCTACGACAACATTTCTGAAGGCCAAATTTAAAATGAGATGTTGCAGAATGTGTTGCCTAGTGTCTGACCTGTCAGAAAGTAAAAGCAGAACATCAGAGACCAAGTGGATTGCTTCAACCGTTAGATATCCCAAAATGGAAATGGGAACATATTACAATGGACTTCGTGGTTGGCCTTCCGACGACTCAGAAAGACTACGACGCAGTATGGGTTATCGTTGACCGACTAACAAAATCCGCACACTTCCTTCCGATAAAAATCAGATTCAATTTAGATCAATTAGCGAGGATATACGTAAAAGAGATTATTTCGAGGCACGGAGTGCCGGTGTCAATTGTTTCAGATAGGGATCCGTGCTTCACATCGAATTTCTGGAAACGTCTTCAGGAATGCGTGGAGTACGCAATTGCGAATGAGTCTGACATACCACCCTCAAAATGCATTGAAGGAGCGGGCGAGAGAACGATTCAAACACTAGAAGATATGCTAAGAGCCTGTGTGATGGACTTTAAAGGAAATTGTGAAAACACTATAAGATATGCTAAGAACCGTTAGTAGAGTTCGACTACAACAACAATTACCACGCTAGTATTGGTATGCCGCCTTAGAAAGCGTTATACGGCAGAAAGTGCAGAACTCCGCTTTAGTGGGATGAAGTTGGTGAGAGACAATTGTTAGGGCCAGAATTGATACAGCAAACAGCAGAAATAGTCAAAGTGATCCGAGCACGACTAGTAGCGGCTCAAGATCGACAGAAGAAATGCGCTGATCCACATCGTAAAAATATCGAGTTTGAATCAGGTAGTTATGTTTTCTTGAAGGTCTCTCCCTGGAAGGGAAAGATCAGGTTCAGAATGAAAGGGAAATTGAGCCCAAGATTCATTGGACCCTTTGAAGTATTAAATAAGAATCGAATCGCGTCTGAAGTAGCCTTGCCTCCGACACTCGAGAATATCCACAACGTCTTCCATGTTTCTGTGTTACGACCCTACAAAGCCGATTACAAGCATGTAATTGAATACGAACCCCTGCATTTTGAGAAAGACTTATCTTACGAAGAAATTCTGTCCAAATTGTCGTAAAAAAGAAAAGAACAAGTTCTCGAAATAAAGTTATACCTTCATTAAGGTAATTTGGAGGAACCACAACACCGAAGAAGCTATGTGGGAACTTCGAAGAGAATATGATAAAGAATTACCCTCATTTATTTAATTAATTATGTGTGGCGATTACGGGGACAAAATCTTTGTAAGGGGAGAGAATGTAGCAGGTGAAATTATTTGAGTCGTGATTACGGGATAGAATCCTTTTTAAGGGGGGAAAGATGTGACGAGCGAGATTTTTGTAATTTAATTCTTAATATTTATTGAATTAAAAAATATTTCGATGATTTAATTATTAGATTAAATAATTAATTGATGCAATTATGATAGATTAATTTAATTATATGTGTTACATTTATTAAATTAATGTAGAAATATTTATTATTCAAGTATGTAATTATGTGAGCTTATTGAATTAAATGAATTATTTAATTAAGCATGATGTTATTCTAATTAATTTATTTATTAATTAGAGATTTAATAATTTAATATAATTAATTAATGAGAAAATTTATTATATGACTATGTGAATTTATGAGAAATTACTATATTTTATTTAAAGTAAATTAAATAAAATATTGGATTTATTTTATAAGAAGTGTGACATTTTTAAACTATGTGATAAAGCTTTTATTAAATTAAATGACTTGAATCAATTAAAGCTAACCAAACATAGCCTTTGTGGGAGTTGATTGTAGTTACCCATGATGGGTAACTGACCACCATAACGCGCGTTAGTTTTCTCCTTTATTATCATACGTCTTTTTCTTTTATTCATTATTTGCCTAAGTCTAGAAAGATTAACAAAGAGAAATACAGAGAAAGAGTTGAGAATTTAGAAATTGTTAAGAGGATTGTGAGAGTCATCTGAGAAGGAATTCATCTTCCATTAATTATACGCTTGGGTAATCTCTTCAACCCAATTCCTTTTCACGTCAGTTAGTTTTTATAAGAAAATGGCTTTCAAAGCTTTTGTAAAATCTCTGTAATTGAGAAAGGGTTTGATTATGAGTTTATATATGGGTTAAGATATATCAAATCGTATTTAATTACATTTATTATGTAAACCATGTCATCAGTTTCATAAAAACACATGTCGTATATGTTTTTCAAAAACTTACAGAGTTTGGGTTTTGGCTATATGGCCTTATACGTGGTATTTTATGTGTTGATCATATATTATCCCTGAATTTTACACTCGTATATTATTATGCATGTTGATATGAAGAGACCAAAGTTTAAATGAACGGATTCGGTGTTATAACGAATCCGCAGTGACAATTTTCAGGTTTTATTTTCAAAACCTTCAAGAACATCAAAGTCAGTGAAATTGCATGCTTTAATTCTGTAATTAAGTGTTTAATTTGGTTAAAGTCATTATATAAATGTTGGGTTATGTTTATGCATGAATTACATCATATGGGCATGTCTAATTTCGAGTAGAAAATAAGAATTTGGGAGAAATTGGCATGTGCTGCGATTTTTCGCGAATCGCCATTCTATGACGGTACGCAGTCATTTGCATTTTACCTATTTTCATGTCATAGCATACATGATGTCATGCCAAGTCTCTAGTTCTATGTGTGCGAACCAGAGTGTAACGATTAGTGGTATGAATGATTTCACTCTCCGAGAAAAGTTCGAGAAATGAGATTTTTGTAAAATGATTACGTCTAGCAATGTGTTAGTAACTTAATGTAATGAACATGGACATATGTTAGAAGTATAATGAGATATTAGAATAAATTTTTAACATGTAAATAATATAATTACATGTGGATTGAATTATGGAATGCATAATTAACTGTTAATTGTAAAGAATAAATTATGTGTCAATGAATGTGATAAATTGACTAAGTACAGTCATAATCAAAGTAGACAAAGAGAATGAGTTTATGATGATTAGTTAAGTTATAATTAACTGGTAGTGTGAATGTGAATGGTATGTAGGATTAAATTCAAAGAATGTGCTTAGTTAAAGTGTAATCTACGCACGAGGCAAGTTTCCTAACCCTACTTGTCATATTGTTCATGTTTATTATTTACCTCGAGTAAATTATCATTACTATTATTCGAGTTTGAATTATTATATTAAAGATTGATTATCTTTTCAAAGTATGATTTTTGTTATACAATAATTGTCCTATTGTATACCTCTTGAGATTATTATTCAATTTAATTATCATTTATTGATTGAACCTTATTAGACTAGCGAACCCTTATTGATTCGACTAGTCCATAGTTGATGAACGTTCTAAATTTCAGAACTTTTATTGAATTATCCAAACCAAAATTCCTTTGGTGCGGACTTGAATGTCAAACTGAGATGAACAACCCTGCAAAGGGACTTACTTATGCGTTAGCGTGAAGATATTGTGCACAGTATGGTACTAAGGGTTGATCCCCCTAAGTACGAGAAGAAAGGTCCATAGTCTTATGACTGTTAAAGGTTTCAAGTATAACCCTTGATAACCTAGGACATAGTTCAAGGCCTTATGACCCTCAGAAATCTTTTGATTCTTGTTATTCATTCTTGATTCAAAAGTTGAGCTTTTATTCAGATAGTTGTGATTCACTCGCATGTTATTATATTATTATTTCATTGTTATACTTGTGGGCAATAGTGCTCACTCTTGCTTAATAATAACATTGCAGTTAAGAACGAAAAAACTGATGAACCTTCCACTAGTAAAGGCAAGGGCAAAGTTAGCAAGTGAGGAAGACTTGTTGTTTATATGATGATGTATTTTGTTTAAGACTTAAGTTAATGATGTTGTTTAAGACTTATTGTTTATATTTCCACATAGATATTTAAGGTTAGTTCAACCTGGGATTGTATTTACTATTCGGATGTTGTAACCCTATAAAGGGGGAGATTTTATTTCTATCTATTGCATGGTTTGCATTTATTATGGGTAGGTAGATAGATGATATTTTTGATGAACACCAAATCCGTGGAATCAAAGTACCGGATTGGGGGTGTCTAAAGTTAATTATCAAAAGTCATGAGGTTATGAACCTTAGGTGGGGGAACAACCTTAGGTAGTAGCCTTATAGAAGAAGATCGTAATGGAAAACTCTTATCGAGTTCTAAGAAATGAATTTTTGTAATTCATTGAAGATAATAAAATACATTATGTATTTATGTGTTTAAAGTATCGTTAGATGGTGCGACTTAGTAACTAAAACTTAAAATTTTGTTGTCGGGGATGTCTTAATTTTGGAGAAGCTAGTCAAGTGGGGGAGGAAGAACCCCAGTACCTATAGTGCAGGTTAGGGGCAATTGGTACAGAGGGGAGTCATCTCCATTGATCACCATTGTTGGTCGAGGAGCATGAACTCAGGCCGATCCACGAGGAGAATTTGACGAGGAAGAGGAAGAGGAAGAAGAGGAGTTGCCATGGTACACCGTTGATCTTTGAGATGTATAACGCACTATATGATCGTAACGTGGCAAGTTACGTGGCCTTTATCTGAGGATTTGGTGAAATGAACGATATTCGTTGAGACTACTCTCGAAAGCGAAGGAGAGGAGATTTCGACTCTTCACTCATGGTTGGGAAATGTAGAATGGGATTTGGTCCACGAGAAGGGTCAAACCGAAGATAAGGCGAGGAGATAGAAGTCAAGAAGGAATCAAGGAAACCTCTGAAAATTTGAACATAGCAGAGAGGAGGATGGGTAAGAGAATCACGTCGAAATGATCGTCACGTAAGATGATGATGGTCGTGCAAAGAAGGCGAAAATTGGGGAGACATATTCTACACTTAACAAGGCAATGAATGAGACCCAAGATCAAGTTTTGAGGTACCCAATCCAGTTCGAAGGACTACCATTGTACATGATGGATCACATGATAATGTATCGCATCTTAGAAGAGGAGTGTAGCAAGGCTATTTTGCACCTTAACCGGTAGTGATATGATTTGTTTAATTATGTGAAGAACTTAATTAGTTTTTAGATGTAAATTCTGACGTGTTTATGAACGAAAGAATATTTGAATGTTTTAAATCCTGTGGATTCTTTATTCCAGGATAGTTGATGTAAATAGCAGTTATGCTATCGTTTGATGTTAAAACTTTTATTTGAATGAATATATATGAAGTTGTTTGAGATAATGTGTTAAGTGAATATGTTAAATTGTTGAGTAATGCATTAACTATTTAGAGAAATAAATAAAGTCCTAATAAGCGTATATTTAACAGAAATATGCCGCTAAGGAGAAGATAGCAACATCAACCGGCTCAGGAAGAGTGAACCAATAATAACAATAATGCCAATGTTAATCCCGTTCAACAGTTGGTGAACTTTCTGACTGGAGCAATGAATAATCAACCTCAAGCTCCACCAAATACCACGTTTAAAGATTTCAAAGCGGTGGGACCGCCAGATTTCAAAGGTTCCATGAACCCAATCGAGGCTCAAACATTGGTTTTCGACGTTGCTAGGGTTAGAGAAGACCAGAAGAACGCTTTTGCAACGTTTATTCTGAAATCTGAGGCTAGCTACTGGTGGCAAACAAACAAAGTGCGAGGAAGTGAAAGTGTAATTACATGGGAGAGATTTAAAGAGATATTTTTCGAAATGTATTTCCCAACTAGTTTGCAGAACCAGATGGAGGTTCAATTTCTAGAACTAAAGCAGGGAAATATGAGCGTACCTGATTACGTGGCTAGATTCAACGAGTTGGCAAGGTTTGCCCCATACCAAGTAAATACTGATGAGAGAAAGGCCAGAAGATTCGAACAAGGACTAAAACCCTAGGTATATAGTAAAGTATCAATGTTTCAGATAAACACATTTGTCGGAGTACTTGAAAAGGCCATCCTCGCTGAAGGTGGAAGCGATGCGGTGACCAAGTACAATCAAGATCAGAAGAAGAAGAAGAGTGAAGGTGAAGTTAATAACAAGGCTAGTGGAAGTGGCACAGGAGGTGATAATTTTAATCAAAAGAAAAGGTGGTAATTTTGAAAGAGGGTTGTTATGTTATTAGTATCGGTTCAGATTACTTCACAACCATTGATTTGTTGTAGAAGGGTAGTATAAAGAAAACATTTAAATTCTATCAGCTTATATATATAATTGTTATTACTTGCTGAGCACTCAAATGCTCATCCTTGCTTGATTTAAATATTTTCAGCTAAGTGTGAACAACTTGAAGGCTCTTTTAAGAACAAGGGAAAGGGAAAGGTTGCTGAATGATTTCAATGTTATCTTATGTAATAGTTTAATATTATTAAGACAACGTTATATATTTATTATCATGTATTGTAAGGAATGATTAAAGGTTACATACTTGGGAGCTAGACTTTGATAATTATGTAAAGCAAGTTTAATATTTATATTATTGTTATTATTATTAGTATTATTCCGCTCATAGAAATGGTATCGTGAAGCACTGAATTTTGGTTTCAAGTACCTAGATTTGGGGGGCTTCACAGGTTGGTATCAAAGCTTTAGGGTTAAAAACCATAGGTGGGATAGACCTTAGGCTATAACCTTAGAACAGAGGGAAACTTTGAAAATATAAATAACCCATATAGAGGTTATAAAGAGATGAATTGACTAAATTCATCGTCAAACAAAATAAAAGATAACTTATACAAAACTATTAATTGTTGTGTGTATATACTATATGCTTATCAGGATAATTTATGTGTGTAGATGTCTGGTGGAAAAGGCTTGTTATATGCTTATTGCATGAAAAAGGATCAAATCCATAACCCCGAGCTAATATCGAAGCCAATAGCTGAAATAGAGGCTCACAATGAAAATAACTCAGACGAAGTGGTTATTATAGAAAATGTAGTACCAGATCCAGAGATGGTGGAGCTGACAGATAGTGATTCGGACACTAAAGTTGAAGTTGAACAAGCATCAACAGAGGTGCAGGATCTGAGGAACAAGGTTTCTTCTCTGGAAAAGCTGTGGGAAATAGAAAAGCTGTTAAATAGTCAACTGCGACATGCATTAATAGAAACACTGGAAGAACAAGATAAGCTTAAAATCCAAAAAGATCAGATGGGAGCCACAAGCAACACATCGTGTGCAGCTCCGAGCAATAAGGGGAAAAGAAAGATAGAAGACCATGACTTAGGAAAATCTGATAAGAAGAAAGGGAAAAGAATATGTTACCTTTGTGGCTGTGAGGGACATACCACTCTGTATTGTCTTGACTATAAATCAGGAGCATGTTTTATCTGTGGGATAGAAGGTCATCAGGCGAGAGGTTGTCCAAGAAAAAGGCGTAGTGAATATGTAGTATAGGTTCTGTTGTGTAGGTCTGTTTAATGTTAAGTATGTCTATGTAATGTAATGTTCCCAACTTTTAGTATTAGTCAAGGCTATAAATCCCGCCTTTTGTAGTCACAAAGGGATGAATGATGTTTAAAGTAGTATGTGTTATGCTATTTAAAGTATTCGCTAAATGAATATGAATCTAAGTTTGAGTAATGAAATGAGTTAATATACTAAACTTATATGATAAGATTTAGAATGTAAAGAATAATATATGGTTTTACTTAACCAGATAATGCCGCCAAGACGTCAAACACGAAACCAAAGGGCAGAAGAGTCTATCAATAACGTTGAGGGACAACAACAAGCAGACCCGATGCAACACTTTGCAGATATGGTAGCACAAGCTATCAAAGAAGGAATGCCACCATGAGGAACCAATTTGGACAACCAACTAGCTAACTTTAAAGATTTCAAGGTTGTGGGACCGCCCGAATTCAAAGGGACAACTAACCATGTTGAAGCTCAGACTTGGGTTAAAGAGATTGAGAAAGCATTCGTGGTAGCTAGGGTAGCTGAGGGGCAAAAGACCGCTTTTGCCAACTACATGATGAAGGGTGAGGCAATTTTTTGGTGGGAAGCGAATCAGGCGAGGGCAGGAGAGGGTGTTGTTACTTGGGATATGTTTAAGACACTGTTCTTTAAAAACTATTTTTCATCTAGTATGCAGGCTAGGATGGAGGTAAAATTTTTAGAGTTAAAGTAGGAGAATATGACGGTGTCCGAATACGTCGCAAAATTCAATGAGTTGGGTAGGTTTGTTCCGCATTAAGTTGATACGAAGGTTAGGAAAGCTAGAAGGTTTGAGCTGGGATTAAAACCCTAGCTCTACAACAAGGTGGCGGTGTTGCAGATGCCTATATTTGCAGCACTCATAGAGAAGGCTATTATTGTTGAGGAGGGGAGTGAGGCCATGAGCCTCTACAACAAGGAAAGAAAGAACAAAAGTAAGGTCGAAGGAACTAGGAAGGTGGAAGTTAATAGTGGGAGTAGCGGTGGTAGTAGTAAAAGGAAGGGAAGCAATTTTGGAAGTTTGGAGGTAAAACAGGAAGGAGTTAAAAAGCAAGGTGTGTAGTGTGGGAACTGTGGAAAGAACCACTCTGGGGAATGTTTGAAGGGGAAGTTCGTGTGCTACAAGTGCTGGCAGGAGGGCCATATCTCTCCCAACTGCTCCAATCCTAGGATGAACAGTTGGTGTTTTCTGTGTGGATCGACTGAGCACAAGGTGAAGGATTGTTCGAAGAGGAGGACGGAGGCAAGGAGTTTGAATACTGGCAATGGCAGTGGAACTCTGGCAATCACGGGACCAACGTCATCCAGCAAGCCGAAGAAATCAACAGTAATGGTCTACAACATGACGGTCCAGGATACCATAGCAGCTGGTGGTGCAATTCCAGGTATTATTCGTATAGCTTTTATTTTCTTTTGCATGATTTTCATATATATAGTAAATTATTTTATAAAGAAATTTTGAAGAAGGAATTTGAGTTCTTTTAGAAATCAAATTTTTGTTTAATACGATAGACAAGCTTTACGTGAATAGGTTAAAGATTAGTACAATCATTTATGATCAAGATCCACTTGCAATGATTGTATGTATAGGTTTTAAAACAGTGATTCCGGGGACGGAATCTTTATAAGGGAGGGTGAATGTAACAACCCGTTATTTTCTATACAAATAAATTAGAAATTTTGTGTATAAATTTTTTTTTAATTTTAAATATGGGGAATATGTGCCAAGATAATGTGTATATGTATTTATGTGATAAATAAAATATATGAAGAGTTACAAATAATTTTATTTTAGAATTATTGATCATTATAAATTATATTCTTATCATAAATAATTTTATAGTAGAAATGTTTTATTAATTATTTTCCATGAAGATATAATCATATATTATTTATATAATATATGAAATGATTTTCAGAATTATTATAATAGTTATATTTCGATTTTTCAGTGCTATAAATATGTACTGTATATGTGGACCAATAAGGGTTGGTCAATTATGGTGTTATGTGACAAATCCTTGTATTACTGTGTGAAACCCTAATTACAAATTTTATGAACTAATTTTATTTTATTTTAAACCCTAAATGAAAGCTTCGTAACCTAATTATACATTAGGTGAGACAATTAAATAACCTAAGGGTTATTGTAATAAGGAAAGGTTAGTATTTAATATGTATACTAACTTAAGTAGATAATATTGTTATTTCAAGTGACTAATGTAAGACCCCGAATTTTATGAAATAAAAGTATTCAATTTTTCTTATAATAACTATTCCGTAAATGGTTAAATTGATAAAAGGTTAAAGTTAAGGGTGATATATGAATTTTTTTTAAAATACACAAGTGGTTATAAAATATTCATTATTGTCAGGGAATATTCGTTTGGTCGTGGAATATTCTTTCTATCGTGGAATATTCGTACGATGGCGCAACCATTTATGGGCCCCATAACGGATAACTGTCGGATAAAGAAAACGACAAATTTGAGTTTTTATAAATAACGGCGTAATCGTTACCGTTAACACTGTTGGAATACCCGTGGTTAAAATACGATGAATACATGTTATTACACAAGATGCATACCGGTATTGCACAGTATTTTTGAAATTATTGATTCTTACGTAAGAAGGCACTACTCAATAATTGTTACAATAATTACTGTTCAATATTTTATTTTTATTGGTTCAATAATTGTTGCGTTGATATTTTGTATTATTGTTGTTTCAATAATTGTCATTGCACAGTATTTTCCATTATCAGATCAATAATTCATATTAATTGAATAATATTATTAGATAGCATTATTAGCAATGTCTAAAATGTTCTGTCAAGGAGAGGTTTGGTCACCTAATTGCGCGGCAGTAAGGATAAATCTTTATTGGAAAGCCCCCTCTTTCCTGGGAACTGCCTAGTTGTCATTATTGTGATTCTGTAATATTATTTGTGAATAATTAATTATTGATTTATATGATAAGGAAATATTTATTTTATATGGATATAAATGATGGATATATTTATTTTTATGTGGATAAAAATGAAGGAATTAATGCTGAGGTGTTTTATCAGTATTTTGTCGGTGTGGAGGTATTAAAAATCATTCGTTTGTGGATTTCGGATATTTTTGGTTTGGAATTTGGAAAAATTCAAAGCTACAAAGTTGAAGAGAATTCGATTTAGATCGAATGGACATAAAATTAAGTATTTTTCCGATAACCTGCTATTTTCTATGAATTATTGAAGTTTGGAAAATAAAATGATTTTTATTAAATTTATGGGTGGGACCCACTTTGGTTAGTGTCAATAACATGTGGGCTGCTAAAATTTTCAGAATTGAGGGGCTGATGGCTTTCAAAGCATACGTAGAAAGAATGAGAATAAATAATAATATTTTATTATTTTAGTCTCCTTTGGCGTTCTAGCATTTTCCTATAAATATGTGCTTATGTTAGAATTGAAAATCACACAAGAAACATAAGTCTTCTCTCTCTATTTATCAAGCATATTTTTGTTAGTATTTAGATATCTTGAGTGTTGCTATACGACGCAAGTTCGTTCAGCGTTATATCCGATATTCAAGTCAGAAATACTGCTCTTTTGAGACAGGGGATTTTAAGGATTATTATATTTTTCAGTTCGTATTTCTTTCGACCTTCAGAAAATTTTGGAAAAATTGAAAATGATATTTTGATGAGTTTTATTGATTGTGTCCAAAAATGGTGATTTTTGGATGTATAGATTAAGAGTTATGAATTTTACGGGAAAAAACTATTTTAAAAGTAACTGCTTATAACTCCTTGTGGTTAACTCCAAAATTGATGAACTTTTTATTGGGAGTACATCTATATAATATCAGTGTACTCTGTAAATTTCGGAATTTTTGGACAAGAGTACAATTTATGATAAATATCTAAATATTCGAGGGTTTTGGCCATATGAAAAATAGTAAATGAATTTTAAAAATTCTGAGAAAAATATATGTTCAATATGGGACTATATTATGCTAAATCCCAAAAAAGAAATATTTTTGGAACTGATTTGGTATTTTTCATGAAAATGGTCTAGTTATGAGTAAAAGAATTAAATATGTTATGTGAAGTAAGAAAATTGGAAAATATGATTTTATGGCTTTAGAATCATATATGAGGTATATGCAGATTTTTGATGAGGGTTTTGGTTATTGGTGATGAAATCTTATGAGTTTGGAATTTTAGGATGATTAAATGTATTATTTAGTAAAGTGTAAACAATTAAAATAAATTGTTTATAAGTTTAAGAAATGTTATTTCAATATCATTATACCGAAATATTGGTATGGATTTTATTGTGGAATTTCTACCTTTTTGAGTCGGGTTACTATTCATGAATAACTATTCATGAGTTACTATTCACGAGTTACTATTCATGAGTTACTATTCACGAGTTACTATTCATGAGTTACTATTCACGAATTACTATTCACGAGTACTATTCATGACAAAATTGATTTCTTTTTCTGACCGAAATATAATTGAGTTATGAATATTACTCTTGAGATTAAATCTATATGTTGATTATATTATTTTTATTATCATATATAACATTTTTATAACCCTAATGATGATATTAATTTCTCTTTGACTTGAGTGTAAAGATGGGTAGATTATTGGTATGATCATGACTATGGGTTCTCTTTGGCCAGTAGTGCAAAGTTGAATTGTTGACTGGTATGATCGTGACCATTGAATTTATAATTGAATATCTTTAGCTTAAGTACAAAGGCGAAATGATCAACATGATTATAATTATTGTTTATATAAATTCTGAAATGATTATATATTTCTTTGAGATAATAATATATTTGACTTGTAGTGCAAATATGAACTGTTGATGAATATATTTGGCCTGTAGTGCAAATATGAACTGTTGATGAATATATTTGGCCTATAATGCAAATATGATTTGTTGAGGAATATCTTTGGCTTGTAGTGCAAAGATGAATTGTTGATGAATATCTTTGGCCCGTAATGCAAAGATGACATGTTGTTGAATATCTTTGGCTAGTAGTGCAAAGATGAACAGGTGTTGAGATGAACATGACCAACTGGTGATACAAATGAATATCTTTGGTCGTAATGCAAAGATGAAGTTATTAGTATGATTATGAACAGGAAATGTGATTTGGTGTAACCATGATCTTTGATGTTTCAGGTAAAGATAGGTGATGAAAATTATCTTCGTCTTGGATGAGAAAAGGAATTTAGAACTACAATTATGATTATGAGTTATTCATATGATTGTGGACCAGAATTGTTGATTGATGTTACAGGGCTAAAATATTGTTGGTGGATTTTTAACATGGAGAAGATAATAGACTTTATAGTCTATTTGACTCTTCTAATGGATTGCTTTCGTTCACCGCAACTATGGTTGAAATTTTATCATCTACCATATGTTCTAAATCTACGATTTATTATTGATGAAGGCTATTGATAATTTAATTATCTTTAGTAATGATATTCTTTCTTGAAGCTAGTTGTGCTCACCCTTTTGCTTCACAATTCCTTTCTGTAATAAGAGTGTAGTTTGGGTTGAAAGCGAGGATAAAAGGGAATAGAAACGAATGGTCATCATTTAGTAGTTATATTTGGTGAATCAACTAGGGTGAGGCGAACCCAACGTTGGAAGGGTGTTTTGCCACTATCATACAAGATGTCTAATGACATACAACCTCGTGTCATCATAAGACAGGGTTGTGCACATCCACTTACTGAGTATATCTACGCGCACTACCTATATGATCTTGGTGTTTGTTTGAAGTAAAATTCTCAATTAGAGACAGTGGAGATAATGATATGTCAAGAGAAGACTCACCATTGGCAAGAATATGATAGTAATCTTCTCGTTTTTCTTTTGGGTCTATTGGGTCAACCAAGGATAATTTTGTGGCCATATGATATCTATCATAACCTACACGCATGGCCTCCCATGTACCAAGGTTTCCTTGAGCACTTACCAAAGATTCTAATTTCTAAAACAGTTTTTGACTATACCTTTATGTAAGGTGTCATTGTGACGTGCTATCCAAGGTTGGGATGCGAGTCACAGTTGGTATATATTTGTATCCAAACTCACAGCATATGTGTTGTTGTATTTTTACGACAATTATTGTAATAAAGTTGTAGTTGTTTTTCAGTACCATGTATTTGGCAACTTTCGAAATGGGTTGGATGGAATGGACCTATTTTGGGGTTGTCACATTTAGTATCAGAGCTTAGGGATATGGTCTCTGGCGGAGATCGAGGAATATAACTAGGAGGGAGATGAGTAAATCTTTCGCTAGTGTGTCCTACCTAAGCTTATTTGTTGGTCACCATAATATCGGGATATTATGTGATATGTTAATTTGTTTAATTAACCCTTGTTTTATGGCGATGTTTGAGAATGGGCTCACGAGAATGTTAACAATGGAGTAAATGAGACCGTGGGGATACCTCTAATCACCAACCAGGATAATGTGATGTCAGGCGAAGAAGGAATTAGAGAAATCCATGTGGTGATTGAAGAATTGATAGTTGCACCCGAGATGGTCGCAGAGGTAACAACTGAGAATGAGAAAGAAGAGGAAGAAGAGGTACCTGAGGAGGATTTATTAGAGGTATTATATGATCAAAATGTAGAATTGCAAAATCGTATACATGAGTTAGAAGAGCAGGGTGAAGAACGACAGGCGGTCGTAGAGCAAAAGGATGCAACAATTCAAGCTTGTATTACCCGATATGTGATGCTTGAACAGAAGCATTCTTTAGCAGAGTATAAGATGATAAAGATGGAATATGAGCTGAAAGAAGAAAAAATTGAACGAGTGAGAATAAGTGATGCATGGGCAAAAGCTGCACGACACGTTGATATTGGGGAAAGAGATGTCCGATCTAAGAAGGCTAAAATAGATGATATGAATTTCTCTTTTTGGAAAGCAATTAGGAGAACCCAACATCGAGTTTTGAATTACCTCAATATAGCGATCCAACTTTGAATTCGATATGGATCAAGATTGATGATTCGAGATCATGAAAGCGAAGTACGACGAGGCGGTTGAGGTGGAATATGCCTATAGAAAAAGTATATTCCAACGGTAGTGATGACACCAAATGCTGCCCCAGACAAGTCAAAGCCGAGTAGTTCGAGTGATAGCGGTTGTTATGACTTCCCAACAAATGAGGAACCCAAATGAAGTTATCACGGGAGATGAGCAACGGAGAAATCATGATGACCCGGGAGATAAAATCTGAAATGAAAGCAAGGTATTCTCAACTTTTCGAAATACCAGGTACGTAAATTTCGGGGACGAAATTTCATAAGGAGAGGAGATTGTAAGACCCCAAATTTTATGACATAAAAGTATTCAATTTTTCTTATAATAACTATTTAGTAAATGGTTAAATTGATAAAAGGTTAAAGTTAAGGGTGATATATGAATTTTTTCAAAATACACAAGTGGTTATAAAATATTCATTGTTGTCAGGAAATATTCGTTTGGTCGTGGAATATTCTTTCTGTCGCGGAATATTCGTACGACGGCGCAGCCATTTGTGGACCCCATAACGGATAACTGTCGGATAAAGAAAATGACAAATTGGAGTTTTTATAAATAACGGCGTAATCGTTACCGTTAACACTGTTAGAATACTCGATGGTTAAAATACGATGTCTGCGTTATTGCCGCAAGCAGAAAGCACTACCTGTATTGCATAGTATTTTTGAAATTATTGATTCTTACGTAAGAAGGCACTACTCAATAATTATTACGATGATTACTTGCTTCAATATTTTATTTTTATTGGTTCAATAATTCTTTGCGTTGATATTTTATATTATTGTTGTTTCAATAATTGTCATCGCATGAAGATTTTCCATTATCGGATCAATAATTCAAATTAATTGAATAATATTATTAGATAACATTATTGGCAATGTCTAGAAAGTTCTGTCAAGGAGAGGTTTGGTTACCTAATTGCAGCTACCAATGAGGATAAATCCTTATTGAAAGCCCCTCTTTCCTAGGAACCGCGGTTGTCATTATTGTGATTCTCATAATATTATTTGTGAATAATTAATTATTAATTTATATGATAAGGAAATATTTATTTTATGTGGATATAAATGATGGATATATTTATTTTTATGTGGATAAAAATGAAGGAATTAATGCTGAGGTGTTTTATCGGTATTTTGTCGGTGTAGAGGTATTAAAAATCATCCGTTTGTGGATTTCGGATATTTTTGGTTTAGAATTTGGTAAAACTCAAAGCTACAAAGTTGTAGAGAATTCAATTTCTGTCAGAATGGACATAAAATTCGTATTTTTTTGATAACCGAGCTATTTTCTATGAATTATTGAAGTTTCGGAAAATAAAATGATTTTTATTAAATTTATGCGTGGGACCCACTTTGGTTGGTGTCAATAACATGTAGGCTGCTGAAATTTTTAGAATTGAGGGGCTGATGGCTTTCAAAGCATGCAGAGAAAGAATGAGAATAAATAATAATATTTTATTATTTTAGTCTCCTTTGGCGTTCTAGCATTTTCCTATAAATATGTGTTTATGTTAGAATTGAAAATCACACCAGAAACATAAGTTTTCTCTCTCTATATTATCAAGCATATTTTTGTTAGTATTTAGATATCTTGAGTGTTGCTATACGACGCAAGTTCGTTTCAAATAAGTATATCGATATTCAAGTCGAAATATCTTTTGCTTTTTTGAGGTAAGGGATTTTAAGGGTTATTATGTTTTTCAGTTCGTACTTCTTTCGACCTTCAGAAAATTCTGGAAAAATTGAAAATGATATTTTGATATATTCAGAAAAGTCTTGCCAAGGGTGAGGCGAACCCAACGTTGGAAGGGTGTTTTGACACTATCATACAAGATGTCTAATGACATACAACCTCGTGTCATCATAAGATGGGGTTGTGCACATCCACTTCATCGAGTATATCTCTCCAAGCACTACCTATATGATCTTGGTGTTTGTTTGAAGTAAAATTCTCAATTAGAGACAAAGGAGATAATGATATGTCAAGAAAGACTCACCATTGGCAAGAATATGATAGTAATCTTCTCGTTTTTCTTTTGGGTCTATTGGGTCAACCAAGGATAATTTTGTGGCCATATGATATCTATCATAACCTACACGCATGGCCTCCCATGTACCAAGGTTTCCTTGAGCACTTCCCACAGATTCTAATTTCTAAAACAGTTTTTGACTATACCTTTATGTAAGGTGTCATTGTGACGTGTTATCCAAGGTTGGGATGAGAGTCACAGTTGGTATATATTTGTATCCAAACTCACAGCATATGTGTTGTTGTATTTTGTACGACAATTGTTGTAATAAAGTTGTAGTTATTTTCTGTACCATGTATTTGGCAACTCAGAATGGGTTGGATGGAATGGACCTATTTTGGGGTTGTCACAACTAATAATTTTAAACCTATTTCTAGTAAACCTAGTTAGGTTATGAGCTAAAGCCACATGTATAAGAAATTAAATTCCATAAGATTGGGAATAGAAACCCTAAATAAACAATTTGGGTAATATAAATTAAAATTGTTAAACTATGTTACTTATATAGCCCAACTAATTAAATTAGAAGCCCAAAAGAAATAAAATGCAAGACCAAACCCTAGCCCACTTGATTAAGGATATTTTAGACATTTGATTATTCAAATTTTGGCATGAAAATAAATCAAAAATTGGAGGATAAGAGAGCAAGGGGGCCGGATTTTTGAGGGGCTTTTAAGGCATGAAAACTTGCTAATAACTTTTCCTTTTATATCTAATCACCTTAATTTTCTTAATCTCTTACACAAAGGACATTGTTGTCTACTCCTCATTGGTTGGGAATCTCATTAAGCATACTTAAAGATAAGATAAGGGGTATTGTCTAATGGGCAAAGAAAGTTGGGGGATAATAGGATTGCAAGCATCCCTTCAGTCCATTCCAATTCATTTCATTTCCTTCCATATTCATTTCTTCTTCTTTTCTCTCAATCTAGCAAGTTACAAATTAAGAGAAAGAGGGGGGAGGTTCGATTTTGAGAGAGTGAGAGAGGTGTGCTAGTTTATTTGTTGCACCCTAAGTTTATACTCTACTTTGGTAAAAAAAGGTATAACCTAATTTTAATCTTCTTCTTCTACTTTTTATTATAGCTTTAGTTTTGTTGGGGTTATGAACTAATACTCAAGATAACTTAGTTCTACATATCATCACGTATGGAACTAAGTATCCTGAGTGTTAGATCAAAGGCTTAGAGAAAGAAAATGAGCATATGTGCTCCAAGGGGTGAAACCTTGTTTTTTCTTCCACTAAATCTTGTATAACTCAAGTTTTACAACTTGGATTTGTGATCCGTCGAAGGGGGATGCTAGATACATGAGTTATCTAGTAAACCCAAGTGATAGAACACAAATCTAGCAAGTTTTGAAACCTTTGGGGCTATTTTCCCCAAAACAGTCCACTTGGAATGTTAAGGGTTCAAAATCCTAAAATAGCTTCTGTCCCGTTTTTCTTGGGACTATATCGGACAGTTTCATGTCTGTTAAAATCTGGGAAAATTCACAGAGGTACCTTGAGGAGTTATCTACATGTAGGAAAAAGAACGGACACGTTTCGAGTTATAGATTGTGCGTAATGACTATTTCCGTAAAAGACTCCTTAATATTTACCTTCGAATATCTCACTGTGTATACACTGGAAAATTTCGGGATGTTTACAGTAGGTTCATATATGTTAGGAGAGCATACCCTGAAAAATTCAAATTTTTCTGAGCAAAACTCAATTTATGAAAAATGAAGCAAGATCCGAGTGTTTTGGGAACTTTAAAAATAGTAAATCATTTTCTAAAATTCCAGTAAAATTTGGGGATCATTGTTGGGTCATATACTGTCTAAAACCAGAAATGAAGAATTTTTGGAATCAGTTTGGTATTTTTCCTAAAAATGATTAAGTTATGAATAAAAGAAAATAAATAGTTAAGTGATGTCTTAAATAAGAAAAATGTGAGTTTAATGCTAAAATACTCCTAATATATAATAGTATGACTATTTTAGGGTATTTTGATAATTTATAATAAGAAATATTATTTATGACCTTTTATTGATATTAAATAAATAGTTTTATAAAAGGTGAACAATTAAAATAAATTGTTTATTGATCTAATAAATTATTAAAATGTTATTATGATATTAATAATATTAGAATATGATATTGTTAAGTATATAAAAATATTAAGATTAAAACTTTATTAAAATATTATTAAATGGTTAATCATATTTGATTTAAAATATTAATAAATGATTAAAGTATTATTAAATGATTAAAATAATAATCTTAGATTAAAATATTATTAAAAGATTAATAATATTAAATTAAAAGTATTATAAGTAAGATATTATTAAAGTAATAATATTAATGCATGATTAAAATATTATTAAGAGGATTAATAATATTAGTAAAGTATTAAAATATTATTAAGATGTTAATAATATTAGTAATTGAATAAAAGTATTATTAGCGAAACTAATAATACTAAGAGGTGAATTAAATAATATCAAGGTTAATAATATTAGTAAATGAATAAAATATTAATACTATTGGTAAATGAATAAAATTATTATTAATAGTTTAATAATAATTAAATGATAATATAATTATTAGATATTTAAATCATTTAATAATGATTTCTTGTTTTGAAAATTCATGATAAATTAATAAATGTTTATTAAGTCATTTAAAATAATATGACTGATACTTACGGATATTGAACGTTGGAATAGAGTCTTAGACTCGATAATTACCCGATAAAGCTGTCGGTACACTGACATATTTCAGAAATTGATATGGACTTAGATATTTTGACTGTATTAGTGTTTGTTTGTGATGCAATGACCGTTGAACATGTGTGATAATGTGATTAGATTATGTGCTGACTGTGAAATGAAGTACTATATGTTATAGTATATTGTTCTAATCGAACAAATGATCTGATTAATGATAGGTCGTGATATAAAAGATTAAATTAAGTTGCGTATTATAAGCAGCGCATCAGGCAAGTGTCCTACCTTTGCATTTTCTTTATGCAATGGACATGAGTAAGAATGTTTCAGAATTATATTATTATTGAACAGATTATTAACCCTATATTATATACGCTCATTGATTATCAACATGTTAGTATATGATAATTTAGATATATATTCTGTTCGATAATTTCTATAAATGATTATACAAGTGTCCCCACTTGGATAAGCATTGCATTTAACCACATGTTGATACACCTTTGTTAAATACCCATATATATGTGTTGAATTATAGATTATTGTTGAACAAGATAAAACCTTATTATTATCCAACCGAATTGCTTTGGTTTGGAACCCCGACAAGTATGAACATCACTTACACGGGAAAAACTTTTATGCGCCCAAGGCGTATGCCAGTGAACGATCCTATCATTCTTGCATGCAAGATTGATCAATACAGGTACAACGGGAATGATCACCCTCGTTTTACGTAAGTTATGACGGTTTCTATGATGAATTTCGCTTAACCTGCTCAAAAATGAAAACAATGTTCATAAAGATGTCCCTTAACCCTATTTATAGTCAAGACGTAGTTTCAAAAATTTGAAAGAGGGTTGTTATGTTATTATTATTTGCCTCGTATTACTTCACAACCATTGATTTGTTGTAGAAGAGTAGTATAAAGAAAATATTTAAATTCTTTCAGCTTATATATATTATTGTTATTACTTACTGAGCACTCAAATGCTCATCCTTGCTTAATTTAAATGTTTTCAGCTAATTGTGAACAACCTGAAGGCTCTGTTAAGAACAAGGGAAAGGGAAATGTTGCTGAATGATTTCAATGTTATCTTATGTAATAGTTTCATATTATTAAGACAATGTTATATATTTATTATCATGTATTGTAAGGAATGATTAAATGTTACGTACTTGACCCAATCCTATTTGGAGTCAAAAAAGTGTCCAAAATCGCCCCAAAACGCGTCGAAACTTGACCACGCTTGAGTCTCAAGCATTTTGCTCACCGATTTCGATTCTAGCGCTAAAAACCTTGAAATGGCCTAGAAATTGGCGCTGCCGTGCTAGAAGTTTTTCTGGAATTTTCTACTCTGACGTCCTTTGGTAAAATGGCCATAACTTCTTCGTGTGAACTCCGATTTTGATGATTCAAGATTTTCCAGAAAGAAGAGACGTAGGTCTACAACTTTCATGCTTTAAGTTTTTCGAAATAAGAACTGGAGAAATGTTGAAAGTGGCTCTGAAGTGGCTGCTATGTAAATGACTGTTGGGTAAAATCTAATTGCGCACAACACGAAAGTATACGTGGTCAACAAGTAATAAAGTGAAAGTAGAGTATCGTTCCCACGAGGAATTGTTTAATAGAAAATCACCAAGTACTAACCCGTAACCAACTCAATCTTATTTAAACAAATTAATTTCAAATTATATAAATTAAATTATTTAATTACACTAATTCTAATTAACACTAATTAAAAATCAGATTACGGAGATTTAAGATCACAACTTCACTTATTGTTTCATTTAAGTTAACACACTTGTCATCAATTATTTTCTATCTTGAATTGTTAATCAAGAACACTAAAGCAGATAAAACCACCTCTCGATGCATAATACCCATAATCACTTAAATCCACAGATGATAGAATTAAGCAAGATACCTTAATTAACTAATCCACTATATCTCTTTGTGAATTACAATTAAAAAGGATTTAAAGCACAAGTTCTCTATAAGATTACATACGATGTTAGGTATATCTCTATCCTAGACATAAATTATGTATTCCAATGCCATGTAGAAAACACAATCACATGCTATTATGATTAGATCTAAATCTAAACTTCATCTCTCGAGTTCATATAGATTATCACGGTAATTAATGGCCAATCAATTAAACAATTAAATCCAAATCAAAATAGACAATCCTCACGATAAAACATAATAATTAATAGTGAAGCATATTAAAATAAACTACACAATAAGATCCATTGTAATCTCAAACAAAGAATTAGTTTATTGAATTAATACTAAGAATCCACAATTAAATACACAATTAAAAGACAAATATAGAAGAAGATAAGAAGATATAATCTGTTGTTTGTAGATTTGATGCTCCCTCCTTGCTCCTACTTTGAATCTTCAATGGTCTCCAAGTTGCTTCAATCTCCAAATCTAACAAAAACTAGTGTTTTGATCTAATTTACTTTAATCTAATCTATTGGAATCCTCTATCTAGTCTCTAATCTCTCCTAATCATTGTGATTCTCCTCCTTTTATAAGTCTCTTTATATGTCTTTAAGTCCTCTTGGAAGTCCTTGTGTCAATCGGATCGAAACAATCCTTTCCGGACTAAAATTGGACCAAAATTCGCATTTTTCGCGTATTTTTTGGGCATACCCCCGCCCCGGCGGGGGTATAGGCTTCTTTTGGGCCCGCCTCGGCGGGCTAGGGGCCTGTCTTGTGAGTTGCATGCCCACCCCGGCGGCGGTTTTGTGAAGGAAAATATTCTACTCTGACGTCCTTCGGGAAAACGGCCATAACTTTTGATCCGAGAAGAGTTACGAGGCCTGCCACCTATTAAATCGAAGATATCGACGAGATCTACAACTTTAATTATTTAAGCGTTCATAAATAATGGACGGATGAAGGTTGAAATTGGGCTGGAAGTGACTGCTATACAAATGGCCACCCAAAACAGTGACGTTCGACGTCCGTTGGTACAAATGTCATAACTCTTGCCTCCGAACTCCGATTAGAATGATTCAAGATGTTCCAGAAAGCTAAGAAGAAGCTCTACAATGTAATCCAAGTTCCAAACCTAGAACATGAAAGCCCAAACGATATCTGGATTTGCTTTTCTTTGCGTTTTCATACCAATTCTTTGCAATTTCATCTCCCAAGCATATAATCTACAAAACGAACACAAAATGCATGAAAAGTATCTAAGAAATATGAGATTATGATTCAAGTAACAGATACCGGATAATTAGGAATAAAACCTACTTATCAAATACCCCCAAACTAAAACCTTTGTTTGTCCTCAAGCAAAAACACAAAACAATAATGCAATGCAACTAATCTACATGTCTATGAATCTAGCAGTAATGACAGAAACAAGTCTATTCAACCGGCCTTAGAGAAATCAAGTAAAGACGATAATTCATCATATCAGAACTCATCAGTAACTTCTCAATTAATCATCAAATCTTAGACTGTTATCACGAATATAGTGCGTGTGTGTTCCACAACAATGTTAACTGATATAAAATTAAATTTAACACATAACAAGTCTCTTCGAAGGTATCATACAGTGTAAACTCAAGAAATCCAAAAATAAGCTAGATCCAACTAAAATCAAATAATTACCAATATCGAGGGTCAACATGGGATACTTATGCTTCATTTTTCATCTACGGGGACTTTTTGCTCTTATTTCCCGTTTTATTCAAAAATTTTTTTTATATACATATAACTATGCAATGTCTTATTCCCTTAGGCTTTTCAATGCGACCTTAACGAGCTTTCGACCAACGACTCCCAGACCATTAAGACCTTAGGGCGCTAGGTGTAAAGACAATCCCCTCGGGCTTACTTACTCAAGTAACAAAGGCCACAAAACTAGACAAGCACGCCACGGTGTTTATTCATACATTTTCTTTTTCTTTTTCTTTTTTTCTTTTTTTCTCTTTTCTTTTTTCTCTTTTTTTTATAGCTTATATATCCCAAATATTTCCCCAAACTTAGGTTCTTGTCTAACTTTCGCCATCACTACTTGTTATTGTCATTCTTTCATTCAAACTAGCATTATCCTTTAGAATCCCATTATGTATCAATTTACTCAATCAATCAACAGTTTGTTTTTACTGTGCTATCCTTATTATACCACTTTCAAATAGAAAAAGAGTCAATTCATAACAAGAAATCACATCAAAGCTCTAATAGTCAGTACTATACTTGTCTACCCAATTCCAATCTCATCATTGGCCAAAATAAACTGTAACTATCTTACACCTGGAATCATGCAAGATGAACATAGTAACTAACTATTATTTTTGATTTTTTTTTAGTTAAAATAAAAACTATTATGCAACTACTCTACTATGCAAACTATTATGCAATTACACTACATGAATGCAAACATAAATAAACCTAAATTATTTAACTCCCCCAAACTTAAGAATTAAAATGTCCTCATTGTAAAATAAAGCATGAAGTGGACGAGGACTTCCCTGTAATCATTTAAGCTTGTGGTGATGGTGGCGCTGACGGCAACGATCATTTTCCTATCCATTGAACCTCCAATACCTGCAATGAAGAGAGACAACATGGATTAGAATAACACTTGGATTCCTATCTACTAAATAAACTAGGAAAACATATAAATAAATAAAAATAAAATATTCCTGGTTTGCCTCCCAGTCAGCGCTTGATTTATAGTCTTTCAGCCTAACTTTGTCTGGTCAACGCTACCCAATTCCTCTTCGGTAATTGAGGAACCCTCCATCCATCGAAAATAATATAGCTTTTGGTAGGTTCCCATTTGTGATAGCCATTGCATTAAAGTCACCTAGCATGCTCTGATTTAGTATGCTCTCAATCAAGAACGTCCCACAACTAGGTGTTTTCTCCATTGTGTATGTGATCACTTTGGGGCATGGAAACTTGTCACACACAATGGGATCTTCGTATATCTTCGTTTTCTCTTCCCACCATGGATTGAAAATTGTTCTCACTCTTATGTTAACAAGAGCTTCGCCGACGACACGACTACCACGCGGGTATGATTTTGCAAATTTGACCGACTCTTTGATCTTTGGTGGAGACCCATTTAGATCTTTGTGGACCTCTATTTCATTATCCCCAATGGTCTCCACACATCTTATATGACAACCCCAAAATAGGTCCATTCCATCCAACCCATTCTAAGTCGCCAATTACATGGTACATAAAATAACTACAACTTTATTACAACAATTGTCGTGCAAAATACAACAACTCATGTGTTGTGAGTTTTGATACAAATATATATATCAACTGTGACTCTTGACACCAACTTGGGTAGCACGTCACCATGACACCTTATATAAAGGTATAGTCAAAAACTGTTTTAGAAATTAGAACCTTCGGGAAGTGCTAAAGGAAACCTTCGTACATGGGAGGCCATGCTTCTAGGTTATGATAGATATCATATGGCCACATAATTATCCTTGGTTCACCCAATAGACCCCAAAGAAAAATGAGAAGATTACTATCATATTCTTCCCAATGGTGAGTCTTCTCTTGACTTATCATTATCTCCACTATCTCTAATTGAGAATTATACTTCAAACAAACACCAAGATTATATAGGTAGTGCTCGTAAATATACTCAGCAAGTGGATGAGCACAACTCTGTCTTATAATGACACGAGGTTGTATGTCATTAAACATCTTGTATGATAGTGGCAAAACACCCTTCCAACGTTGGGTTCGCCTCACCCTATATGATTCACCAAATATAACTACTTAAAGATGTATACAACACACTTTTCTATACTATTTAGGGAGAACTCCACAGCTAGAGACCACCGTTCTATTCCTTTGTTACCACCGCTCGACCCAGCTACACTTTTATTACCTGAAAGGAATTTTGAAGCAAAAGGGTGAGCACAACTAGCTCAGTAAATAAATATCATGACTAAAGATAATTAAATTATCAATAGCCTTCATCAGTAATAAATCAGAGATTTAGAACATATTGTAGATGATAAAAAATTTCAACCATAGTTGCAGCGGAATGAGCAATCCATTAGAAGAGTCAAATAGACTATAAAGTCTATTATCTTCTCCATGTTAAAAATCCATCAACAATATTTTATCCCTGTAACATCAATCAACAATTCTGGTCCACAATCATATGAGTAACTCATAATCATAATTGTGACTCTAAATTTCTATTCGCACCCAGGACGAAGATAATTTTCATCACCTGTCTTTACCTGAAACATCAAAGATCATGGTTATAATCACAGTTCCTGTTCATAATCATACTAATAAATTCATCTTTGCACTACGGGCCAAAGATATTCATCAATAGTTCATCTTTGCCCTACTGGCCAAAGATATTCAACAACAAGTCATCTTTGCACTACGGGCCAAAGATATTCAACAGGTCATCTATGCACTACGGGCCAAAGATATTCAACAATAATTCATCTTTGCACTACGGGCCAAAGATATTCATATCTCAAAGAAATATATAATCATTTCAAAATCTATATAAACAATAATTATAACCATGTTGATTATTTCAGCTTTGCACTTAAGCTAAAGATATTCAATTATAAATTCAATAGTCATGAACATACCAGTCACAATTCAACTTTTCACTCCTGGCCAAAGAGAACCCTAGTCATGATCATACTAATAATCTACCCATCTTTATACTCAAGTGAAAGAGAATTTCAACATCGTATTATAAAATGTTATATATGATAATAAAAAATAATATGATCAACAATCGCACTTAATCTCAAGAGCAATATTCATAAATCAACGATAATTTGGTCGAGAAAAAGAAACCAACTTTGTCGTGAATAGTACTAAATGAATAGTAACTCATGAATAGTAACTCATGAATAGTAACTCGTGAATAGTAACCAGACTCAAAAAGGTAGAAATTCCACAATAAAATCCATACCAATATTCCTAGATAATGATATTGAAAGAATAACATTTCTTAAACTTATAAACAATTTATTTTAATTGTTTACACTTTACTAAATAATGCATTTAATCATCCTAAAATGCCAAACTCATAAATTTTCATCACCAATAACCAAAACCCTCATCAAAAATCTGCATATACCTCATATAGGATTATCTAGCCATAAAATCCTATTTTCCAATTTTCTTCCTTCACATAACATATTTAATTTATTTGTTCATAACTAGTCCATTTTCATGAAAAATACCAAATCGGTTCTAAAAATATTTCTTTACTGGGATTTAGCATAATATAGTCCCATGGTGAACATATATTTTTCTCAGAATTTTTAAAATTCATTTACTATTTTTTATATGGTCAAAACAGCCGAATATTTAGACATTTATCATAAATTGTACTTTAGTCCAAAAATTCTAAAATTTACAGAGTATACTTCTATCATATACTTGTACTCCCAATAACAATTTCACCAATTTTGGAGTTAACCACAAGGAGTTATAAGGGTTTACTTTTAAAATAGTCTTTTCCCATAAAATTCATAACTCCTAATCTATACATCCAAAAATTGCCATTTTTGGACACAATCTAGAAAACTCATCAAACTATCATTTCAAATTTTTCTAGAATTTTTGAGGGTCTGAAAAACTACGAAAACTAAAAAACATAATAACCCTTAAAATCCCTTACTATCCCTTATTATTCCTTACCTCAAAAGAGCAGCACTTCTGACTGGATATCGGATATGACGCTGAAGGAAACTTGCACTGATGAATAGAAACTCACCAAGTATCTAAATACTCACAAAATACGCTTGATAATATAGAGAGAGAAATATAGAAAACTTATGAATTCTGGTGTGATTTTCAATTCTAACTTAGCCCTCTATTTATAGGAAAATGTTAGCACGCCGAAGCAGACTTGACCTGCAACCTGATGGCTTTACCTGCTACTATTCCACCCACCAAAAATCAGCCACCATCCCCAACAATGAAAAGTGGGGCCCACCCATTTCAAGAACTTTCCACCAAAATCATTTATAAACCTAATTTCTGAATCAGTCACCTCTTAAAATTCATAACAAATCCTTCGTTCATTTTTAACGGTTCCAAATTTGTGGACATATACTCAACTTATATATGTATAACATATCCAAAAATCACAACGATCCAATGGTCAGATTAAAAATTATAACTCACACAACAAAGTCAGTAAGAACAATCGATTTGATCTTTTAATACCTCCAATCCGACAAAATACTGATAAAATACCTCAACATTAATTCCTTCATTAATAACCACATAAATAAATCCATCATTTATATCCGCATCAAATAAATATTTCTTTATCATATAACTCAATAATTAATTATTCACAAATAAAATTACAGAATCACAATAATGACAATCAGGCAGTTCCCAGGAAAGAGGGGGCTTTCCGATAAAGATTCCTCCTTACTGGCGCGCAATTAGGTGACCAAACCTATCCTTGACAGAACTTTCTAGACATTGCCAATAATGCTATCTAATAATATTATTCAAATAATATGAATTATTGATCTGATAATGGAGATACTGTGCAGTGACAATTATTGAAACAACAATAATATAAAATATCAACGCAAAAATTATTGATTCAATAAAATAAAATATTGAACAGTAATTACTGTAACAATTATTGAGTAGTGCCTTCTCACGTAAGAATCAATAATTGAAAAAACTAATGTGCAATACCGTGTGCTACTCATCAAGCAACTACGCCAGACATCAGTATTTTAACCACCGTGTATTCCAACGGTGTTAATTAAATAACTACTACGCCTGTAGTTATTTATAAAAACTCAAACTTGTCATTTTCTTCATTCGACGCTTATTCTCATTATGGGGCCCACAACCGGGTCACTGCCGTCAGACAAATAATCCCCGATGTAAAGAATATTCCACGACCAAATGAATATTCCCTGACAACAATGAGTATTTTATAACCACTTGCGTATTTTGAAAATTTTCATATATTACCCTTAACTTTAACTTTTTATCAATTTAACCATTTACTAAATAGGAAAATTGAATACTTTTATTTCATAAAATTTGGTGTCTTACAATATATCTTGTGGCTCATCCAGTTGTAGATTTGGCTCGGGCACTTCATCAATCTCGGAATTCTCATCATAACACCAATTGTTTCGAGAAAGGTTGCTTACGGCTTTGGTCAATTGATCTATCTTATTTTGAAGATTTTGAATTGCTATCTCTTGATTCTGAATTGACCGCGCTTGATTAATCATCCTCTCCTCAGTTGATGTTACAAACTTGAACCACAAATCCTCCAAACTTGAATTATCTGTCTCAATTTTGGAATCCATGTATTGAGGACCATGAGTTGAAGTGGTGATGCGTTGTTCCATCTGGTGCAGAAAATTGTGGCTCGATATTTCTTGACTCATCATCCTCTCCTCTTGGTTTGTTATAATCCTTAACATGAATTCCTTCAGCTCTAAATTGTCTTCTTGTCGCATTGGAGGTGGATATGAGAATTCTGGCGTGTATATTGGATTTGGAGTAGAGTATTGGTCTTCATAAGTATAGCTCCATGAAGAATCCGGGAGATACCCCCAAACTTGATCATAATTATCATATGCATACTGATTGAGGTATTTACCACCATACTGTACTGGCCCAAGATTGATGGTGCATTGATTACTCGGGTGATTGCCAAAGACAATAGTCACACATAACAATCCAATCCTTCACCTTCGACTCTTTTGAGGTCGCAAAAACGTCCAACTTCCTCGAAAGTTCTTCAATATGTGCTGACATTGCAGAAAATGTATTAAGTCCATCAATCCCCATTTCCCTTGGTTGAGTCATGTTCGTGTATGGCCATTGATACGCAAAGTCATCCATGGTACCTGAAAAGAAAGAAATATAGGAAGAGAATTAAAAATAAAAATAAAAATATTTAAATTAAGACTAATTTGATTGAAATTAATATTGGCAAAGAGATATTAAACTAATTCCCTGGCAACGGCGCCAAAAACTTGTTGGACAAAATCTAATTACGCACAACACGCAAGTATACGTGGTCAACAAGTAATAAAGTGAAAGTAGAGTATCGTTCCCACGAGGAATTGTTTAATAGAAAATCACTAAGTACTAGCCCGTAACCAACTCAATCTTATTTAAACGAATGAATTTCAAATTATATAAATGAAATTATTTATTTACACTAATTCTAATTATCACCAATTAAAAATCAGATTACGGAGATTTAATATCACAACTTCACTTATTGCTTCATTTAAGTTAACACATTTCTCATCAATTATTTTCTATCTTGAATTGTTAATCAAGAACACTAAAGCAGATAAAACCACCTCTCAATGCATAATACCCATACTCACTTAAATCCACAGATGATAGAATTTAGCAAGACACCCTAATTAACTAATCCACTATATCTCTTTGTGAATTACAATTAAAAAGGATTTAAAGCACAAGTTCTCTATAAGATTACATGCGATGTTAGGTATATCTCTATCCTAGGCATAAATTATGTATTCCAACGCCATGCAGAAAACACAATCACAGGCTATTATGATTAGATCTAAATTTAAACTTCATCTCTCGAGTTCATATAGATTATCACGATAATTGATGGCCAATCAATTAAACAATTAAGTCCAAAACAAAATAGCCAATCCTCACAATAGAACATAATAATTAATAGTGAAGCATATTAAAATAAACTACACAATAAGATCCATTGTAATCTCAAACAAAGAATTAGTTCATTGAATTAAAACTAAGAATCCACAATTGAATACACAATTAAAAGACAAAGATAGAAGAAGATAAGAAGATATAATAAGTTGTCTGCAGATTTGATGCTCCCTCCTTTCTCCTACTTTGAATCTTCAATGGTCTCCAAGTTGCTTCACTCTCCAAATCTAACAAGAACTAGTGTTTTGATCTAATTTACTCTAATCTAATCTAATGGAATCCACTATCTAGTCTCTAATCTCTCATAATCCTTGTGATTCTCCTACTTTTATAAGTCTCTTTATATGTCTTTAAGTCCTCTTGGAAGTCCTTGTGTCAATCGGATCGAAACAATCTTTTCCGGACTCAAATTGGACCAAAATTAGTCACAGATTTTACAGGCATACCCCTTTCCTAAGGTATCGAGCTTTGTTTTAGGCATTTCCGGCTAACTAGGGGTCTGTCTTGTGACTTGCATGCCCACCCCGGCGGCGGTTTTGTGAAGGAAAATTTTATGCTCTGACGTCCTTTGGGAAAACGACCATAACGTTTGATCCAGGAAGAGTTACGAGGACTGCAACCTATCAAATCGAAGATATCGACGAAATCTACAACTGTCATTCTTTATGATTGTAGAAATAACGAACGAATGAAGGTGAAAATTTGGCTCGAAGTGACTTCTATGCAAATGGCCACCCAAAATAAGTATGTTTGACGTCCGTTGGTACAAATGTCATAACTCTTGCATCCGAACTCCGATTGGAATGATTCAAGATGTTCTGGAAAGCTAAGAAGAAGCTCTACAATGTAATCCAAGTTCCAAGCCAAAAACATGAAATGAACATGAAAGCCCAAATGATGTCCGTATTGCTTTTCTTTGCGATTTCATACCAATTCTTTGCAATCATAGCTCCCAAGCATATAATCTACAAAACGAACACAAAATGCATGAAAAGTAACTAAGAAACATGAGATTAAGCAACTAATTCAAGTAACAGATACTGGATAAGTAGGTATAAAATCTACTTATCAAATACCCCCAAACTTAAACCTTTGTTTGTCCTCAAGAAAAACCACTAAACAACAATGCTATGTAATGCAACTAATCTACATGCCTACGAATCCAGCAGTAATGACAGAAACAAGTCTATTCAACCGGCCTTAGAGAAATCAAGAAAACAAGATAATACATCATATCAAAACCAATCAATAACTTCTTAATCGATCATCAAATCTTAGACTGTTATCACTAATATAGTGCGTGTGTGCTCCACAACAATGTTAACTGATATCAAATCAAATTTAACACATAACAAGTCTCTTCGAAGGCATCATACAATGTAAACTCAAGAAATCCAAAAACTGCTAGATCCAACTAAAATCAAACAATTACCAATATTGAGGGTCAACATGGGATACTTATGCTTTATTTTTCATCTACGGGGGCTTTTTGCTCTTATTTCCCGTTTTATTTATTCTCCTTTTTTTTCTTTTCTTTTTTCTTTTTTTTTTTGGATAGTGAGTGCGTTTTACGCTCCATCTTACGCTTGCATTTATGAGGAGTGCATTTTGCGCTTCTTCTCGACCCACCACAGGACTCAATTTATTCAACTCGATATCTCTTTTTTTAGAAGCTTATATATCCCACTTTTTCCCTCAAACTTAAGTTCTTGCATAATTCTTCACCTTCACTGCCTATCCTTGTCATTCTCTTATTTAAACTAGCATTATCCTTTTAGAGATCCTTTATGTATTAATTTAAACTCAATCATTCAACAAGTTGTTTTTACTGTGTTATCCTTATTATACCAGTTTCAAACAGAAAAAGACTCAATTCATAACAAAAAATCACATCAAAGCTCTAATGGTCAGTACTATACTTGTCTACCCAATTCCAATCTCATCATTGGCCAAAATAAACTTAAACTATTAAACAACTGGACTCATGCAAGATGAACATAATAACTAACCATTATTTTTTATTTTTGATTTTTTTTAAGAAAGTGAATGCAAAAACTAAATGTAACTATATGAACTACAATGTAAATAACTAACTATATGTAATACGACACTAAAATGCCCCCAAACTTAAACTAGACATTGTCCTCAATTGCTGAAATAGAAAAAAGTAAAGCAAAGGACTTCCCTGAAAATATAGCAATCCTCCTCATTGTCCGTTAAGTTTGGAAAATAAATTAGGCGCATTGAACAAATTGGGCACCACACTTGAATTTGACTTGAATAACCTTTTCATAATCTTTTGCCTGTCCATTGAACCTCCAATACCTACACTGAAGAGAGACAACATGGATTAGAATAGCACTTAGATTGGTAAAATAACTTAATAAGCAAATTAATTCCTATCTACTAAATAAACTAGTAAAGAAAATAAATAGAAAAATTCCTGGGTTGCCTCCCAATTAGCGCTTGAATTATAGTCTTTCAGCCTGACTTTGTCTGATCAACGCTATCCAATTCCTCTTTGAAAGTTGAGGAACCCTCCATCCATCGGAAATAATATAGCTTTTGGTAGGTTCCCATTTGAGATAGCCATTGCATTAAAGTCACCTAACATGCTTTGTTTAGATAAGATCACATTCAAGAACGTCCAACATATAGTTGTTTTCTCCACTGTGTCTGCGAATAGATTCTGGCATTGATGCTTGTCAGACACAACAATCTCTTCTTCTATCTTCTCTATGTCATCGCACCATGGCTTCGAAGTTGTACTCACTTTTACGTCACAAGGAGTATTCCCGACGACATGACTACCTAGCGGACAAGGTTTTGCAAATCTAACCGGATCCTTGAACTTTGGTGGAGAAGACACTTGAGGCATTAATAACATTGGCTCATCCTCGTTAGTACGCATAGTTAGTTCATCCCCACTTGTCTCCTCTTTTTCAACATCTCGTGTCTCATCCAGTTGTAGATTTGGTTCGGGCACTTCATCAATCTTGGAATCCTCATCATAACACCAATTGTTCAAGGCTTTGAGCATTTGATTCATCTTATTCTGCAGATTTTGAATTGATATCTCTTGATTCTGAATTAACCACTCTTGATTAATCATCCTCTCCTCATTTGATGCTACGAACTTGGACAACAATTCCTCTAACCTTGAATTATCTGTCTCAGTCTCGAAAGCCATGTATTGAGGACCATTGGTTGAGGTAGGGACGAGTTGTTCCATCCAATTATTAAAATTTTGGGTTAACAGCTCTTGGCTAATCGTCATCTCCTCTAGGTTTGTTATGCCCTTCAATATTACATCCCTTAGATTTGGCTTTTCTTCTTGTGGCAATGGAGGTGGACATGAAAATTTTGGTGTGTATGTTGGATTTGGAGCGTATTATTGGTCTTCATAAGTATCGCTCCATGACGAATCCAGGTGATACCCCCAAACTTGATGATAATTAACATATGTATAATCGTTGAGGTATTCACCATCGTGTTGTCCCGGCCCAAAACTAACGGTGCATTGATGACTCAGATGATTACCAACAAAATAATTGCAATTAACTGCTATCCTTAGAGTACGTTGGGCTGCAACAACGTCCAACCTCCTCGAAAGTGTCTCAAACTGTGCTGATAATGCAGAAAATGCATTGAGACCATCAATCCCTGCTCCCCTTGGCTGAGTCATTCTCGTATACAACCATTGATAATTAAATTCCGCCATAGTACCTGAAAATAAAGAAAAATATGAAGAGAATTAAAAAAGAAAAAAAATGTTTAAATTAAGACTAATTTGATTGAAGCTAATATTGGCAAAAATATATTAACTAATTCCCCGGCAACGGCGCCAAAAACTTGTTGGGTAAAATCTAGTTACACACAACACACAAGTATACGTGGTCAACAAGTAATAAAGTGAAAGTAGAGTATTGTTCCCACGAGAAATTATTTTATAAAAATCACCAAGTACTAACCCGTAACCAACTCAATCTTATTTAAACGAATGAATTTCAATTTATAAGTAAACTAATTCTAATTACAACTAGTTAAATTAAGATAACGGAGATTTAAGATCACAATTTCACTTATTGCATCATTTAACACACTTCTCACCAATTATTTTCTATCCTGAATTGTTAATCAAGAATACTAAAGCAGATAAAACCACATCTCGATGCATAATACACATACTCACTTAAATCCACAGATGATAGAATTAAGCAAGACACCCTAATTACGCAACAGGTGGCGACTCTGCTGGGGACTCCGGTAAGAGGACTTAAGCCGCTATTACAATTTTTTTCAAAACTGTTATCTGCTTGTGTGTGGATGTTGCATTTACATTTATGATGAATGTGTATGAATGCATTTACTTATTGCACTTAGTGCTTCACACCATATCTGCTTGTGATATTAGTGCTTCGCACATGTCATCATTTCCATACGGTGAGACGCGATGTATATGAATGTATGTTGTGTGGTCCCTCCACCATGAGGCTATCCTGTCAATGTTTGATTACTGGACTCGTAGGAAGACTAATTCCCGCGAGGCTCAGGAAAGGCACCACCCAAATTTACTCCAGTTGAAAGATCGGATTAATTTCTCGCTGAGTAAATTGCGATGATTTGAGAACCTTCATGCCAAAAAGCCGCGAGAGTAACCTAAGATAGGCCAGCCTCTGATAATCCCAAAACAGTGGAAAGTCTCTTCATGCTTTCTTATTTTTAATTACTTGTAAGCAAAATTACTTGTAATTTCATCCATATCTATCTCCATGTAATGAGAAATATGAAGAAATGTGTACATATACATATTTAACATGCTAGCCTGTATCACAAACAGCTGACATCCATTTTGCAGGATAAAATTCCTAAAATGAACACATCACATAGCATGTTATTATACACACATTCCATAAAGACTAATCTATGCAAGTCTTTCGCAGGGAACCAATCGGACCTACTACCCGGTAAAAATCCAAAAAGGCTGCAAGCCTGCAGTCAATCATGTTGTCACCTGACCAGACTGACCTTAATCTAGTTTCTCGCAAAGAATTTGACGGGTTAAGCAATCAAATTATAGATTTGGTTGTTCTACTCAAAGAACTACATCAGTCTACTTAGGGTCCAAAGATACCCATACATGATGAATCCTCTACATAAGGGAGAGCCTAGGTCATTACAATACCTGAATTGCAGTTGGATACAACCAATTGGAAGAGACCCTTCGTGCTATCAAAGGAATTGGAACACACGGGAGTGTTTCATATGCTGACCTTTGCATTTTCCCTGGTGTTCATTATCCAGAAAAGTTTAAGACTCCTGACTTTGAAAAATATAACGGGTTAGGAGATCCTTACACATATTTGAAAGTGTTTATTAGAGAACTTGGATCTTATGCAGAGGACGAGAAGCTCATAATGCAACTGTTCTAGAAGAGTCTGACTGGAGAAGCCCGTTCATGGTAGAACAGATTAGACAATTCAAAGATCCATAGTTGGGAAGAGCTAGCACATGCCTTCCTTACTCAATACAACTTTCAGTCTTAGATGGCTCCTGATCGGTATCAAATTACCAAGATCAAGAAACAGTTTAATGAGTCTTTCAGAGAGTATGCTCAAAGGTGGAGACGCCTGGCTGCCCAAGTTATTCCTTCCATGATAGAATCAGAGATGGTCATGACTTTCATAAACATACAAGAAGCTCCTTTCTATGAAAGTGTTTTATCCGGAATCGGTAAACCATTTTCTGAAATGGTCAAACATGGGGAGATAGCTGAGATGGGATTGAAGTCAAGAAAAATTCAAGACCTAGCTGCCCTTAAAGCTGTTGCTGATCATATCCAATCCAGAAATTATGGAAACAACCCCCAGAGGGTCCATAAAAAGAAAGATGAAGATGTTTCCCTGATACTACATGGTCAAAAAGGCAATCAGAGCATGCCTATTCAAAGGAGAAACTACACTCCCTTTCAAGCATAGTCTTCGAACCCTCAAATACCAAAAGGCGGAGAAGTCAAACGCCCTCGAGTGTTCATACCCTTAGGGGACACACTTGAGAATATTCTCACTCTTCTGACAACACAGAAGAAAATTACGCATCTTCTTCCACCACCCAAATTTCTAATGGATGTGGTTTCAATGTCAGCCGAAATGTGTTTATCATGCTGGGGCACCTGGACATGATACTCAGGATTATTAGGCCTTGAAACACAAGATCCAAGACCTGATAGACAATGGTGAGATCGTGGTCACCAAACCAGATTAGCCTCACGTTCAAGACAACCCTCTTCCTCAACACAAAGAAGAAGAGGTCAACACGATCAATTGGAGCAATGGACAGAGTTTCACTATCAACTACGAATCCTCCCAGACCCTCAAAGACGGTGTTGACAAGTGGGATTATGCCAAGTTCCAATTCGCATGGGAATGTAAGATGAAATCTCTATGCAAGCAAATGGAGCAATTGGCAGAACTGGTGACCTATCAACATCAAGTGACACGCCAGTTAGTTAGCCAGGAGCATGCTAGTCTCCTCCCTCTTGTAACAAATATACTCTCGTCACCTTCAGAAAATGAAATGCTGGAAGACAAAGTGATAAAGAGAGCGAATGCCAAAGCCCATCGGGATTGTGCCAACAAAAGGGAATTCACATATCTGGGCCAACCTATGGAGGAAATCCTTCAGATTCTAATCTATGAAGGAAGAATCACTTCCCTTCCACCTCCAATCAATCCCCGTTCAGGATGGTACAATTCTGATGGAGTATGTTAATATCACTCCCATTCTCGCGGTCACAGCACAGAAGAATGCTTGGTACTCCACCACCTTATCCAGAATCTCATCGACAGCGATGTCCTGCAACTAGCAGATGATGATACTGTGCTACGTGAGAGTGAGAATACATGTCCTACTAAGTGGAAGAGTTTGGTAGCAGTCATATCCACTGAGACTGATGTGACTAACAAATCACTCATAATACCATCAGTTCGACTTAGAGAAAACAACAATACTTTGAAAGTGGCTGCTCCCGAGCCAATCAACTTACCATGCAGAGCACAATATCCTATTGTTAGTTTGCACAAAGTTCCGTGGAATTATGGAGAAGGTGAAGGATCCACCTCACATACAACTGCTACAGTGTCGAAGGAAAATCCACAGTATCTTCCCCAGCGGGTGATGAAGTCTACCATCAAATCAAAGGGGAAAATACCCATGTAGAAGATTGAAAAATTCCTCCGCACTATGGGTCATAACGAAGCCAAGGTGGTTTTAAGCTTAAGAGAAGCTCCACACCAAATTTTAATTTTGGACTTGGTCCTAACTTCCGAGGATCACCGAAAGATCTTATTGAAGGTTTTGGAAGAAGCCTGTTTACCAACATCAGTGGATACGAAAAAATTTCAACACATGGTTGATCACATTTTCAACAACAATGTGATATCCTTCATTGATGATGACATACTGCCCGAAGGGAACGGTCATTGCAAGCCATTGAACATTGCGGTCTTGTCCTCCGGATACATGCTAGCTGGAGTCTTGATAGATGGAGGCTCATCTCTAAATATTTGTCCATATGCTACCTTGGTGAAGATGAATATCAATATCAACCGAATTCGGAGTAGCCATACTGTTATCAAAGCTTTTGACGGAGCCCGCCGGAATTCAGTCGGAGTAATTGAACTGCCAATTGAAATTAGTCCCCATACATTATGTGTATCTTTCCACATACTCAAGATAGATTCGGGATACAACCTGCTCTTGGGATGACCATGGATTCATATGCAGAGGGAGTCCACTCCACCACTCATCAGCAACTGAAATACATTATCAAAAATAGCCTAGTCACGGTCAACGCTGAACCAGAGTGTCCTCAACACGGGGACATGCCATTCATCAATGCCAATGCATGATGTTGAACCGATCATTTTCATGCCTTGGAAGTAAGCAATACCCAATACCATGCTATTGGAATGCCATTTCCCGAACCTAAGATTTCTGCCGAGGTAATGTCGGCTACTCAAGAAATGATGTAATTGGGTCATCAGCCGGGACAAGGGCTGGGTAAAGATCTCCAGGGTATCAAGTACCCAATTCAATTAACCAAACAAACTGGAACAGCTAGACTAGGCTATTCTGTCAGTTCTAGTCATAGGAATCCTCATAAGCATCAGCAGATTCCTTTAGCTTCAAGTACGCGCCTTTTATCTTTGCCTTTAAACTCTGAGTTTGCTTCAGTATCATGGCTATGTTATTTCCCAAGCCAATACCGGTGAAGGAGAAAGAAGTCTTTGTTCCAAATCCCGCAGTGGAAGAGGAGGAACAAAGAATCAAGCAAGATGTCGTCAGAATGATGTCAGGCATACGCATCATCGTTCATAATAAACGTACAAACAGATATACCCCAGACGATGATTTCCCAGACGTAATGGCCATCATTCGGGAAAAAGGAGGAAGATGACAACCCTTCCATCACTGCAGTCCACCCGGACTTTTCCCTTGACAATTGGAGCAGCTCTCCTTACATTGATCGACAAGGGTAAAATGGGCAAAAACTCTTTCTGCCCTGTAGATATCACAACTGCTTACTTTTCTGTACAGTATTAGCAGTTTATTTTGTCAGTACATGCTAAAACTGTGTATGATCAAAACGTTTCATATATACTAAGTGAAAGCATATTTTGTTTCAAGACCCTGAATTTAGATGTGCCTATACTTGCTGATACGGTGCCTCTTCTCCACAAGGATTGTACCTTTGATGTAGAGATGAATTCAGCCTTGATGGAAGTACATGAGGACATTGAGGTGCAACAAGAAATTCAAGAATGGGTCAAAGACAAACCCAAACCCGACCTTGACCAAAACACTTCCTTCAATCTCGGAACCTTAGAAAGCCCTAGGTTAATCCAGATTGGTTCAGACCTTACCCCAAGCCAGCGGAATGATATGTTTAAGCTACTAACCCAATTCCAGGATGTGTTTGCATGGTCTCATGAAGACATGGTGGGTTTTTCCACTGACATTGTGCTTCATCGCCTTCCCATTAAAGAGGGATTCAAGCCAGTCAAACAAAAGCTCAGGCGATTGAAACCTGGGTGGAGTTTAAAGGTGAAGGAAGAAATTTTGAAACAATTTTAAGCAGGCATCATCATGGTGTACACATATCCTGAGTGGATATCCAACATTGTTCCCTTGCCTAAACCCGGAGGGAAGGTACGAGTCTGCGTGGATTACCGGGACTTGAACAAAGCTTGCTTAAAAGATAGCTTTCTCGTGCTATTTATCCACATTCTCATTGACAATACTGCTCAATACTGCATGTAACCCTTTGCTGATTGCTTTGCGGGGTACCATCAGATCATGGATGCTGAAGAAGATCGTGAGAAAACTGCTTTCATCAAGCCTTGGGGAACCTTTTGCTATTGACGGTTGTCATCCGGCCTCATCAATGCCGGAGCCACCTATCAGCAAGATATAATGGCTCTCTTCCGCGATTTAATGCACAAAGAGATAGAAATCTACGTGGATGACATCATTGTCAAGTCCCAGAAGGAGGATGACCACCTAAAACATCTCAAGAAGCTATTCAATAGGTTGCGTAAGTACAACTTGAATTTTAATCCAGCCAAGTACGCCTTTAGCGTTAGATCAGGCAAGTTGCTAGGATTTCTAGTCATCCACAAAGGGATTAAGTTGGATCCTACCAAAATCCAGGCCATTACGGAAATTCACATTCCTCAAACAAAGTAGGAAATACGGGAATTTTTGGGAAGAATCAACTTCTTAGTAGGTTTATCTCTCAACTCACATCAACCTTTGAGCCAATCTTCAAGCTATTAAGGAAGAACTCCTCCATGAAATGGAATGATGAGTGCCAAAATGCTTTCTTTACAATTAAAGAACAACTAGTCAAAGCTCCCATTTTGGTACCACCCAGGGATGATGTTCCATTGTTCATGTACCTATCCAAAAGTGACAACACCATGGGCTGCATGCTGGGACAGAAAGACGATAGAGGCCAAGAACGGGCTATCTATTACCTCATCAAAAGATTCAGCAGTAGTGAACACAAGTACACTATGATAACGAAAGTGTGTTATGCTTTAGCATGGGCTTCCATGAGGTTACAACATTACCTCCATGGTCACACAACCCATCTCATATCCTGCATGGATCCTCTTAAGTACGTGATAATTAAACCCATGTTAAATTGACAACTGTCCTGATGGCTGTTGATCCTACAATAATTTGACATCGTCTACGTGACTCAAAAGTCCGTCAAAGATTAGGGAATTGTGGATCAACTCGCCGCCGCGCCCTCGGGGGATTTCAAACCCATGGATACATATTTCCTCGATGACGGAGTAATGATAGTTCAGCAACACCATCAGTACGATACACGCCAAACATGGAAGATGTATTTCGATGGAGCTGTTAATATGGAAGGTGCTGGAGCTGGAGCAATTCTAGTATCTGGTACGGGGGAGCAGTATCCCGTCATCGTCAAATTGCAGTTTGTCAGCACCAATAACACAGCTGAGTATGAAGGAAGTCTCATGGGGCAAAAACTTGCCCGTTCAATGGGCATTAGGCGGTTAACTATCTTTGGAGATTCAGAGTTGGTAATCAGACAATCCACCGGAATCTATCAGACCAAAGAGCTACATTTACTGCCTTACCATCGACAAGTTTTACAGATGGTTTTGGAGTTCGAAGAAATCTCCTTTCTACACATTCCTCGTAATAGGAATGACTTTACAGACGCATTAGCAACTTTGGCCTCCTTAATTCGCATATCAAACAAAGGTCACTTGCCAAGCGTCATAATTTCCCTGCACAAGGCCCCAACCTATGGGAATTACATTAGAGAAGTATCGGATGAAATACCTCCCATCCAACATCCTTGGTATCAACATATCAAGGAATACCTACGAGATGGATCTACACCCGCTGAGGTGAGCCCGACTAAGAAAAGGCGAATCCATCGACTTGCTCTGAAATTCTACCTAAGTGGAGATACGCTCTACAAAAGAGATGCCGGACTAGGTCTCCTCAAATGTTTAGACAAAGATCAAGCCCAAAGGCTTATAGATGAAATCCATAGTGGAGTCTGCGGCCCCCACATGATTGGCCCCTCCTCACAAGAAAGTCCTCAGGACAGGACATTATCGGCTATCTCTCAAAGCTGATTGCAATGACCATGTCTGGAGATTCTATCAGTGTCAGATTTATGGGAATGTTATACACGCCCCCCCACGGGAACTCCACAATATGAGTTCACTTTGGCCCTTCTCAATGTGGGGAATGGACGTTATCGGGCCCATTGAGCCTAAAGCCAGTAATGGACATCGATTTATCTTCACCATGATCGACTAATTCACCAAGTGGGTAGAAGTAGCCTCCTTCCCCAGGGTTACCAAAGAAGTCATCATTGCTTTCATCAAAAACAATGTCATTTGTCGATATGGACAACCAAAGGTGATTGTGTCAGACAATACTAAGAACCTCAACAACAAGATGATGGAGGAATTATGCAGTAAATTCCACATCAAACATCTTAACTCTGTCATCTATCGTCCGAAGATGAATGGTGCTGTTAAAGCGGCTAACAAAAACATCAAGAAGATCATGCAAAAGATGTCTGCCAACCACAAAGATTGGCATGACATATTGCCTCTTACTCTGTTAGCCTACAGAACCTCAATGCGCACTTCCACTAGGGCAACCCCCTACGCCTTAACCTATGGGATGGAAGTAGTGCTCCCCATAGAAGTTGAAATGGAATCCGTCAGAGTGTTGATAGACACTCAGCTGGATGAAGACCAATGGGTACAAGATATGTATCACCAATTGTCTCTAATAGACGAAAGGCGAACCGCAACTATCTTCCATGGTCAGTTATATCAACAAAGGATCGCTAGATCCTACAACAGAAAAGTCCGGCTATGACAGTTTAGACACCATGACTTGGTTTTGAAGAAGATACTTGACAACCAAGATCAATCTAAGGGGACATTCGCTCCTAACTGGGAAGGCCCATTTGTTGTGAAGGAGGTATTGACAGGAGGCGCTCTCAGATTGTAAGAAATGGACGGCGATGAATTTCCACAACTCATCAACTCGGACGCCGTGAAATGGTACTATGTCTGAAGTGACCATCAAACAAACATCCTGGTGTTGGATCATTAGATCACCAGTCATTCCGGTTCTTTAACACTTTACCACATACAACTCCTCCACACTCTTCCCCTCAGGGAAACATACTTTTCAAGCCAGTAGCCTGGCTTCTCTGCGTTCCTACGACTTAGGTCATCCCACTACGGATTGAACCTCTCGCGTTTGCAGTTTGGCTACCCATACATGGGATCAAACTTCTCATACCTACAATTTATCCTCAAACTAGGATTGAACTTTCTTCTCCCCGCAATCTGACCTGTACATGGGATCACGCTTTTCCTCTCGTCCTGAGGGGCGAAGTACGCCGACCTGATCTCCTCTTCAATAGGAGTACGTAGGCAACCATGATACATGGCCCGGTTGCAATAAAACAAAAACAAAAAAAACATTTCTACCCTTTTCTCCTTACAAAAACAAAAATAACATAAAAATTCGTACACCATTCCTGCCACATACAGCGTTGAACCTCTTACACCAGGTTCGAACTACGCAGACCTGATATCCTCATCAATACGAGTACGTAGGTAGCCATTCATGGTGCGTTCATCACCCCCTACCAAAACACAAACCATTGTCAACTGGTACTGGGATCATTTTTCAAATCCACTACATTTCATTGGCTTCAGACCAAAGGGATGGAATTACCTAAACTCCTCCCAAACAAGAGATTCGACGACCATCTTAGTTGCGGTTGTACCTTGAAGAGCAACACCAATCCATAAAAGATGGAATTAACTAGGCTCCTCCTGAATAGGGGTACTGGCGACTATCTGTGGTGCGGTTAATCTCAGAGAGGAAAGCCACACTCTTCTCCACATTTCCATACAAAAACCAGTCCTAAGACACTAGAGATTGTAGGGATACACACATATCAATGATCCATTTTGAAATGTCCAGAGATAACTCAATGTCCATCCATCCAGGATGAATTTAGAGTACATCAAGATCGCAAGCCCTAAAGCAGCATGCAAAATATCAAGCAAGTAGCAGAGCATATCTAAAAGCGAAGTAATCAAAAATATATTTCCCTACTATAAATAATGCTGTTTGATATACAATATAAACTGTACAGGACAAAATAGCTATGCTAATCTGTGCAGGAAAATATCAGGCCCATCTACAAGTCGGGGTATATGCAAGTTAACAAGCCCAAAACGGCGTCCCTCTCAGAAGAAGGAGGCAAAGCTGTGGTCTCCTGTATGAGAGTATCCACACAACCCAATAGATTTGCATCCATCTGCATGGTGATCAAATGCTCATCAATGTAAGTGCTCATCTCTGCAATCATGCCAGTGGTAAGGGACCTCACTACATTACTATTTATGACGGCTACATCCCGAGCAGATATGACACTATCCCGCTCAACTATCACTGCATCTCTGGCTGATCTAGCCTCATCCCGCTCAACAATAGTGTCATCTCTGCGAGCTAATGCCTCTTCTCTCTCTAACAGAGTTGTGTCTCTCCCATCAAGGGCAGTCAACATCAAGGCTCTAGCCGGGTCTCTCTCAAAGGTCATCAGATGAAGACTCTGCTCAAGCAATCTTGTCTTTGAATCTTTGTATAATGATAATCTTTGATCTTTGGGAGAATCTAGAGGAAATGCTGGCAACCCAACAATTGGCTCCTCCTCGATGTAGGAATCAATGTCCTCCATAGGCTCTATATCGTCTGAATCACTACTCGGTAATGTGGATACTACCGCAACCGATGCAATCTCTGTCTCCATCCATGCGGAATACTCTGCAGAACAACCCGGATGGCTCACAGAAAAAGTAGCTATCTCACGCTGGTCCCAACAAGCATAAACACGGGATCGGTCCTCTGCTGAAAGATAGCGAGAAGCAGAACGCTGACCTAATGCCCCCTCGAAAGGATGAAAGTCCTGAAACTAGTCAAACTGAGACATCACGGCCAATGGGTGGTAAGTATTCATGCCCCTCAAGCCAGCCAGATGGAGATAGTCCATACCCGGAGCATGAATAATAAAGTTGTAAGGTGAGCTAAGCCCCGAGCACGGCAATATGCTAAATGGATCACTGATATCCGCCAAGAACATTTACCAAGACATGGCATCTGTACACTCTGATGGCTGAAAGGAGTATGACATGGCTATATCATGGGACAAACAATATCCATGCCGTCTAAAAGTGCCGATCAGTCTCAAGTGTTACATAAACCACACGTATAGCATGACCGAGCTACCTGTGAACACATTTGTAAGATAAGTGCAACAATATGTAGCTGACCTCAGAGTCTCTGCTATAATCATCGGTATAATGGTACGACCCTCCCTGAGTGCTCTCACTGCCATGATGACTCCAATGTCTATCTCATCCATGTACCGTGGCATATAGACATCTGACGGTAAAGACCATAATAGCAAAGACATCAACCTGGCTAGACGCCAATGATCCTCCGGTGTAGTAAAATCCCCAGAATGTCGTGTATAACTATACTCAGAGCCAAATCTGTCAAACAGAAAATGCTGGGATATAACCTGGCCAGATGTAAGCTCATCATGTACCACCCTACGCCTCAATCCAGTGGGGGTCATGAACCGTCGACTCATGTCCCCCAAAGCCATATGTATGCAAGGTCTATCTAGTGGCAGCATCATACACCGTGCATACTCCAGAGTGGGAGTCGACTCATGGGTCCCAAATCGAAAAACCTTCCTCTCCGATACCCAGTGCTCCAACATGCCACCCACAAATCTTGTAGGAACCTGAAACATCAACAGGGTCATAGTATGCTGCAACAAATGATCTATGGTCACCATGTCTGATGGTGACATGCTATCATACAATGATTGCATACCAGATGCCACCAATGATGGTGGGGTATGGTCAATACGGCTAACTGTCGAAGAAGACATCTGTATGGGACGTGTAATAAGACCATCCAAGGGTCAATGCTGAATATCTCTAGACATACATACATATGCCTAACATGATACATGCATTGCAGATAATAGATGGAAATATGATATAGGGAATGAAAAAACTATGCATACATTACTAAGGATATCAACATCTAATACATCATCTCTGTACAACTACAAATATAGGGAAATGGGGTACAAACACCCTACTACTAACAGAGGCCTATCAAAAGATATAGCGAGAATGAGGCACATCCACCCAATAGCTAATAGAGGACTATCAAAAGATATAATGAGAATACATATCAGAAGAAGACAATGGTGTCAATGTCTACATCATCAATCCTTTCCACTTGATGTAACTCCTCCTGAGTCACTAGATCTCTATCAACAGGGATGTCAGGCCTATATAGAGGAGGATCTGTGCCGACAAAACCGAATGGGTCGTCTGAGGGGCCAGCGCCTGAGCTGGAAGGATCAAACAAATCTGCCTCTGCCGGATCTCTGCCCAAATATCGGATAAAGAAATGTGCCTGGTCTAGTTGCCAGGTCAAACTATCAATCTCTGTCACATGAGTCTGATCTCGGACACAGGCTATCCAATCTGTCATCATCACGGATCCTGGAACCATATCCCCAATGAACTGAATGGCGCGAGACTGGGCTCCAATAGTACGAGGGAACCACCAACGCTGGAATATCTCATGAGTGCAAGGACCCTCTGATAATGCAAAGCCGTCAACCCCCAACAATGAGATATCAGTGACGGGTGACTGCAATACAGGCCAATGTTGCTTGGCAGGAGGCAAGATCGGCATACAAATCTCCCCTATGGTGCTCCTAATAACACGCTCTCCTAAATAGAGCTCCCATCCTCCATCTATAAAGAGAGGAACTCTCTGGGTGGAGATCACATACTCGACGCTAGTCAGGTACCCATCGTCAAAACCGATGGCCAAATGTTCCCCAGAATAGGGAATCCGTGTGACAATATCAGTTGTCAACAACTCAAGCTACAGGCGACAATGAGTGAAACCCTCAGCTATAGAGACCTCCGCCAATATGGAATGATGCCATCGTCCTCCTCGTGGATAGGTATCTAAACCTAACACACTCACAGGACGCAAACATGGGAGCCTCTCATAGGCCCAAAACTGCCAACACAATGCAAAACATATGCGGTCAGTAAACACTCTTAACCTATAAATGGGAAATGATAAGAGAAATACTCACCAGCAGAAATGGGTAGAATCCTAGCCAAGCCTCAGTCAAACCCTATGAGCGCATACGCATGCCCCAGAGGAAATAGGCAAAGGTATATGAACCCCAATCATACTCTCCAATACAGTCCACATGACGCGTGGCGCTGATCAATGTGAATGACACCGTAGAATAGTTATCTGCTATGAAGCAGCCTCTAATTATCATCAGGAATAATCGCCGAAGAATGCGATGACTCTAACATCATTAGGCATGGGCTCACTCAAAAGCCCGCTCATAGCATCTACACTCAAAGGACCTACACGGATAGTCCTGCCCTTGAGCACATCCGCCGGAACTCCTCACAGGGATCTGACGAAAGTAGGGGTAATATTCTCCATGCAAGGCACTGGTGCCCCTCCAAACTCCATACCTGTGATAAATCGCCAATCCATCGGCGTCATCATCACCTCACAGTCTAACAAATGGAGTGACTGAGTCTAATGAAACCATCGCTCAGATAGTTCCCTGAGATAACCCCATGGACAACGACGGGGAAGGATGTAGAAGAATGCCCTGAATCCCCAATCATGCACTACCGCTCTATAATCAGGATGTAGAGCCTGATACATGAAGTGTATGCTAAACCAATTCCCTCTAGGCTATGTGAAGCCAGGAACCTGCATGAAATATAGATCAACACCAGAATCCTTTACTCCTCGTCAATAGGAAAGAAGGAAGATCAAGATCTAATGTCATACCTCGTTAGCATGCAAGTACATCAAGGGATGTCTGCTCAAATCACCCAGAAGCTCTGGGTTTGCCACCTAAATACTCGGGAGGTCCCTACGTGGAACATGTGCAGCATGACCGGGGTCCCCAACTGGAGCATCCTCCTCTTCGCCCTCAACATTCGGCACATCAGCCTGGACTGGACGTATCACTGCCTCCACCAATCGATGAGGTTGTCTAACAGAACGGGGTCAAGGCACTTCATAAGCCCTCCTCCGTACACCAGAAGTGGTCATACGGGAACTACTCGGCTGATCCGGATCCATAATATCTGGACAACAAGTCTCCAAATCACCTCAGAAAGGGTGTGGTATTTTCTAACTTTGAGCTTTTCAAAATGCATTTTATGACTACATGCATGCATGAATTACTTTAACATACATCTACAGTAGAATTAAAAATGCATGATTAATTAAATGCCTACCTTTTGAATTTTTTCTGTCATAGTCCCCTTTGTAAATAGGACTATCCACATGCACATAGGCATGACTAGGTGGCCATTCAGTAGCACACCTGCCCCAAAGTCATATACATAATATACGCATTAAAAATCAAAAACATCAATCTATAAGGTTAACCTCAATACCAGGAGTACTTTGCCTTTTACCTTTTGCTCATTTGTCCTCAAATAGGATAAGAAATAGCAGAAAAAGTTGCCAATTTGACTGTCTCAAAAGTCAAATTTTTTGCATCATTATGTTTAGCATGGTTTAATACTAACATTTACTATATTGATTATTTTTTATCAAGTCATTTGAGCATACATAATCACTACTATGTGTTTAGATGCATTTCATGCGATAATTCATTTTCCAACGTATAAAAACTGAAAAAATACATTCATACGTTACCAGGGTATTGCAGAACACTTGTACGGTGAAAGAATTTGCAAAAAATCGCCCGAACTCAACAGATCTGAAGGAGAGCTCTCGAATTTTTCTTCGCAACATAAGTTAAAAGTGACTTGTGAGACTAATTTGCAAGATTTAGGATCCACAGTTGGCCGCAGGTCCATATATGACTGAAACAGGTGTACCTGTGGTACCCCTATGTGGGTCCCACCCCTCGGGCTCGATCCAGTTTGAGTTACAAAAGAGTTCTTGCAGACTGAAAAGGTCAAATCAGGAATAAAAACGCTACGCGATTGAGCAAAACAAGCCTGCAATCCTGGTCTTCTCAAATGGAACTTTGAGTCTATACATCACTCATTGGTAGTCGCCCAAACACGAAGTATACCATGCCACTGATCTCATTTCTACAAAACACATTCGGCAATACCTTGTACAGGTCCATTGCCGCCAATTCTGGGTCATTACCCTAAAGATCAACGTGATCCCCGGCGAGGGTTACAACGTGGATCCCCGATGGGAGTTACAATGTAAAACCTCGGTGGGGGTTACAACGCATGTTCATCCATTGACACACACATCAACAAAGGTCAAGCAGCCTTGACATCATTATAACAGTTGGATGTAAATCCAACAGAGCATCAGAAGCTATCCGATGACCAGCCGTTGCCATACACATCAGCGGGGGTTACAACGTATTCCCTGGCAAGGGTCACCACACATTATCATCCATTGATGTACGTATCAATGAAGGTCAAGCAACCTTGACATTATTTCAGCCGATTGCAAGTAAACCCATCGATGTATCAAAAGTGTTTCGATGATTGCGTACGTTGGTATTCATAGTCCCCAGTGGATCCCCGGTAGGGGTCACAAAGCAATGTTCCGTTGATACACATATCAACGAAGGTCAAACAACCTTGATAATCTGCCAACAGGGTATCAGCCATTGATTAACATGTCAACGAAGGTCAAGCAGCCTTGATAGTCTACCCCACAGGGTTTTCATCCGTTGATTCATATGTCGGTGAAGTACAAATCAATGAAGGTCAGGCAATCATGACAACATCTGCTGTTGGCAGTAAATCCAACAGAATCTTGACATATGCTGGCGCTACAAACCAGGAAAGGTCAACATCATCAAGGAGGATTAGAATTAAGTCTGTATCAAGGATTCAGGACTTTTGTGATAACTCCAACATCAACATCCTAACAGATTCGGATCACACATCTGATCAGGTCATAGTTGCCAATCCTCACTAAACATTATAAGGATCCATCAATCATCTCCAACATGTTGGGCAACAACCCCGCACACATGCATCATACATTTGCATAATGTTGATACATATAGTATCATATTTGTCTTATGGCATTTCAAGTATCTAGGATTCTTTATCATACCCATGCATTGCATTGCATGAGTATGATAAAAAGGGGCATCTGTAGACACTCGACATTTTCTACACACCTGTCACTAATATTGCAGGATGACAAATTCTTCCTTCAAGAGAGAACCCTGGAAGATAGATCATATCCATTTCGGATACTACCGGAAGTTCAGCATCAACCCCAGAACACACACTGGGAGTAATAATTCCAACCTCGGAGATAACCCCGAGGCGTGCAGGGCCAATATCGGAACACACACCGGAGAAGACCAATTAATCTCCGAGATAACCCCGAGGTATCCAGTCTCAGTCCCAAACATGGGAATAGCTACCAACCTTTGTGATCACCCCAAGGAATGCAGTTCCGACAAAAACCCCTGAAATGCTTGTTTCAAATACAACCAACTTCAATCTCGGCGCTCACAACGAGACACCCAGTACCATCCCGGAGATAGCACCGGGAGGATAGGCACTCCTCAGAGTTGACACTGAGGACCTTCAACATTCTGGCAGATCAAATCTAAAGAATAACCCCGAAAGCAACGCCGCTTTATCATTAAAACGTGATAACTCCAGTGAGGGGTAAAGGCATCATCTCGCCACTCTAAAGCCACGTCACACCATCTCAACATTTCATATACACCTTTCTACAAAATGATGTCCCACAAGAATCAAGGAAAACAAATCCCGAGTGACTATTGTTCAGGGTAACAGATAGAATTTGAAGCTTGAAAACCGGAGGGCACCGTCCTATCTTCATGACTTCGTAAAACCTCTAATCCCATGCCATTGTACAACTCTCGACAACGGCTGGCCGCAAGTACACCTTCGGCTCCCCCCTCTATAAATAGAGGGCTTGGGGTGGCCATTTTAAGAAGAGAAAGAGCGAGGAAGCCCTGTCAAATTTACTCCATACTTACAATATACTGAGTGTTTTCCCATTTTAAACACTTGTTAGCTCACATATAGCTACTCTTGTACCGGCGGGAGCCATGTTTCATCCACTTTAAAGATATAGAAGTCTTCTCTGGCAGCCCACTGTAAGCCTTCTCACACACTTTAAAGCCTTTCTCCTCATCTTTGCACACACCCTTCTTCACGTTGAGAGTCGTGTTGAGTGTGTTTGCCCAGACTTCGGTCCGTGGTTTTATTTCAGTTTGTATATACATATATATTTATATATATATATGGACTAACATTATCGAGTTATGCCTCGATTGAGCCTAGACTTCGGTCTAGAGCGTTTACTTGCTTTAATTTATATATACTTATATATATTAACTGTGTGTCGAACTTTGTTCGATGAGTCTGAACTTCGGCCTAGAGCGTTTCGCTTTTAATATATATATATATATATATATATATATATATATATATATATATATATATATATATTAACTGTGTGTTGAACTTTGTTCGATGAGCCTCGATTTTACATCCGTTGCGTCGCTATATATATATATATATATGAATCTGTTGTCGAACTTTGTTCGATGAGCACTGAATTTTACGTATGGTACGTTTATCGCTTATATATATATATATACATTTTCGGCCCCACCGAGTTTAATTCATGGTGGTTGATCGATTTTACGACTTTCTTTACGTTTAAATCCCGCCTGAGTTTACTTACGTGGTAGTTGATAAACTTTGTACAACTTTATTTATGTTTCATTCACGCTTTTGAGTTTCCTCCGTGATGGTTGATAGCTTTTACGACTTTTATTTACATTTTCGATCCCCCATTGAGGTGCTTCGTGGTTGGTGATCATGTGCAGATATATATATTCTGACTTTATATATATATCTCGCCATCGCTTTCATACAAATTGCGAAGATTATGTATGCCTAGGAATCATGTGATCACAGATTCAGCCTATTGGATCTAGATTCGGTTACCGTGATAGACATTTTCAGCTGTAAGTATCTTGTAAATTATTATACGGTGTCAGAATTTCATCAGATGGTTTTCATACCCACGAGGAAATCGACATTATTTTGTACATTATTTTCTTATAGATGCTTCACATCTTGGAAATAAAATCAATCAAGCCGAACACTTAATAAAATGGAAGTTTAAAAGGTCTCAATTACTATTGAGCATCAGGGTTTGAAAAACCTCTTTCACAAAACATCACTGTCATATCTCGCTAAAAACTGAATTTTTACATAAAGTTCAAACCCTGTGTATATAGGTGCGAACGAGGCCTCGCACTACTTCCAAATAACAACACATTGACCCACACACACACACATTTAGATAACGGTTTCTTTAAAAGAGGTGGTCACCGTGGTAACACGGATGTCGGGGGGGTGCCTAACACCTTCCATCCGCATAATCAAGTCCCCGGACCCTAATGAATCTCAGTTTCACCGACCCGTATATCAGTGTCACATCACTAGGTCAATGTGCAAACCTTTTCTCAGTTGTGTTGGTACAACCATTTACAAAACCAACTGGCGACTCTTAACAGTTCATCGTCGAAATTATACATGTCGGACCTTTTTAACTTATTTTTTCAAACAAATCTCACCTAAAATGAGAACACCAAAGAACAAGTAACGGAAAGGGACAATTAAAAATCTCGACGTCGACAAATAATATTTGGGTGAATAGTAACCCGTGAATAGTAAGTCGTGAATAGTACTCTGACACGAAAAGTACCCCGAGTACCCGAGTGAACAATACTAGAGTGAATAGTAATCGGGTGAATAATAACCCGTGAATAGTAACTCATAAATAAAATACCAAATAAAATGATATTTCATAACGAGTACAAAAGAAATGACATCTCATATGCGTATAATAAAATATACAAAACTGCAAATGGATTTTCACCAGTCATGCGGTAATCCACATAGACAGATCATTTCCATAATTTAATAAGGAATGAATACAAAGGATCATTCACCATGCATGCGATGAGTCCACATGCATGTGTTATTTAAATGTAATAATAAAGAATGGAACCAGTCATGCGTAATCCTCACAGACAGGATATTCCAACAGAATAATAAAGAACGGAACCAGGTCATGCGTAATCCGCACATACAGGATATTCCAACAGAATAATAAAGAATAGAATAACAGAAGAATTTCACCATGTATGCGGTACTTCGTATAGACAGGTTTTTCTAACATAATAATAAAGAATTGAATAACAGAAGAATTTCACCGTGTATGTGGTACTTTGCATAGATAGGTTATTCCAACATAATAATAAATAATGGAATAACAGAAGAATTTCACCATGTATGTGGTACTTCACATAGACAGGTTATTCCACCATAATAATAAATAATGGAATAACAGAAGCTCTCTTCATGAATACGAAAGAAATAATACCCCTTACCTTAGAAAATACTGGATACTAAAATAGTGAGGTAGCCGACTTCTCTTCTTCTTCCTCTCTATAATTTCTCTCTATAATAATTTCTCTATAGCTTTAGTGAATTGGTGAAAAATAATGAAGGAATGAGCTTCTATTTATAAGAAAATATAGTTTCAATAATTGCACGTTTTGGGGCTCAGAATATTATAGTATAATACTTTCCTCTTTTTCTTCATTTTTAATTTAGTCCTGCAAGTATTATCAAACTTGTACCACCTCCCCTAATACTAAATCATGTGAATCAATAGTAAATCATGTGACTCAATAATTCTAACATGTGAATAAATTAATTACAATATAGTACCTTCATCTATACCTCCATTATGAAATTTTGCCTTCGAAATTTACGTACGTACCTGGTATGCCGAAGAGGTGAGGATACCTTGACTTCATTTCATATTCCAACTCTTGAGGTATAACCTTTGAGTGACGAATATGATCCTTCTTATCCGAGATTTTAACATGTATCTCATCATACGTTAAATCTTCTGCTATCTCGTCTAGTTCTAATTCCATAATGTTGTTCGGGTCTTCCACATAATTACGTAACATCGATACATGAAAAACGTTATGAACACAAGACATACTTGGCGGTAAAATGAGTCTATAGGCCACAGTTCTTACTCGATCGAGGAATTCAAATGGGCCAATTAAATCAAGGGTTCAGATTTCCTCTCTTCGTTGATTCTTGCTTCTAGAATAACGCCCTCTTGAACCTTCTTCTTCACATTCATCATCTCTGAGTATTTAGCTTGAGCGACTTTAACTTTATCAATTAAATTCGATTCTAATCGTATATTTGTTATCTTCACGTGGGTCCCTAGAGTCTTTAACTCTATCTTCATCATTTGTAAGTCATACTGAATAAGACCCCAACTTTTATGAATAAAGAATAATTTTCTCATTATATTATATTTTGAATATTATGGTGTCGATTTGATATAATGTTATAGTTAATTTCCCCCACGGGTAATATTTACAAATTTTGCAAAGTAAAATTTTCTCGAAGTGGTTATATAATATTCGATTGGCTCTGGGAATATTCATTTTTACAGGAATATTCAGATTTACTGCACACAATCATTGGTGGACCCCACAACGGAAGTATTGTCGTAGTTAAAAAACGACAAAATTATCTTTCTATAAAAATAATCTACGAGGTGTTACCGTTAAAACCGTTGAACTACCCTAGAGTAAAAGTACAAGAATACGCTGGTGGTTGCATAGTAGCACACACAGATTGATTATTGATGCTTACGTGAGAAGTCACTCGCTTATACTCAATTATTGCTACAAAGAATTGTCGATCATATCTCTCATATTATTGATTAAATTATTGTTACAAGATCATCTCGCATATAATATGATATATTATTAAATCAATAATCGAGACGACAAAGTTATTCATATTATTATTTGCAATATCGACAATGTCTAGAAGTTCTGCACAAGGAGAGGTTTGGTCACCTAATCATGCGCCCAATAAGGAGAAATCCTTATCTGAAAGCCCCCTCTTCCTCGAAACGACCTCGTTGTTAAATATTGTGAATTATAATATTAATGATGAATAAGTTCGTGTGATTAAAGATGAATTTTATAGTTCCATTGTGTTGGACTTATTTGTGTTAGTATAATTGATGTCCGGAGGATATATTGTTCAATCGGGTATTCGGACACTTTTCGCGGTCGAGTACTATTCACGAGTTACTATTCACATGAGTTACTATTCACGAGTTACTATTCACGAGTTACTATTCACTATTCACTACTATTCACCCGAAGATATATTTCTTTTCTATCCAAATCATTTTTGGGTACAATATTATTCCATGAGAGATGTGCTAATTTTTCGCAATCATTGGTTGAAGATATAATAGTAAATCAATATGGACCACCGGTGAAAGTTATAATAGTAAATCAATATGGATCGTTGGTTTAAAGTTTTAATAGTTTTCAATAGTAAAGTTTTAATATGGACCAATATGGACCGCTTAAAAAAGTAAATCAATCTGACCGCTCATGAATTAGTTACTATTCAATCCATTTTCCTATAAATAGAAGCTCATTCCTTCATTATTTCTTACGAATTCACCAAACTCTGTAGAGAGAAACTATAGAGAGAAAGAAGAAAAGTATTTTGTTACTTCACTTTTCCAATATCCAGCTTTCTTCTAAGGTAGGGAATATTATTTGTTGTACTGTAAGGGGTATTATTTCTTTGTATTCATGAAGAGAACTTCATATTCCATTATTTATTATTCGTTGAATAACTCAGATACGCTGCTACCCTATACTTGGTGAAATTCTTCCGTTATTCCATTCTTTATTATTCTGTTGAATATCCTCGTCTATGCTTTTACGCCGACCGTTCCAAAGATTTATTATTCTGTTGAATATCCTCGTTCAGGCGCTTTTACGCCGACCGGGTTCCATTCTTTATTATTCTTATTCGTTGAATATCCTGTCTGCATGCTTTTACGACCGGGTTCCGTTATTTATTATTCTCGTTGAATAACTCGCGCACAAAGCCTATCGCATGCATGGTGATTTCTTTTGTTATTCCATTCTTTATTATACTCAAATAAGTTAAAACTTTGACTTCTATACTCCATGAAATTAGTGGAATATCCTTGATATTTGCGCTTCATCCAAAGATCTTTTCATGGAAATATTCTTCCTCGAGCATTCTTGAATTTTACTCTACAAAGCAAAGATCATGTCGACAATTTGACGTTATCGCCTCCTAGATAAATTAATTCTTGAACTTGTTTTATTGAATTCTTATATCATTGTCATCATCCTCATGTTTATATTTTGTTGAAAGTCATCTGTGGCCAGAGTAGTGCATGATGGACTTGGTATGATTATGACCGTGGATTATTCTTGGTAATCATGACCGTAATGTTACAAATGATGTGGTAAAAGTCCTCATCGCCCGTAGTGTATTGATGGACAATTGTTGGCATGATCATGACCATTAATGAATACACGAATGTCCTCGGCCCGTAGTGCATGGATAATTTGTGGTCGTGATACTAAAGAATATCCTCGGCCAGAAAGTGTGTAAGTGATTCGATGATGTGGATTATTTATTAAGTCGAGTCCCAAATGATAAAAGTGATGAAAACCCTTTTAAATCATAGAAGATAGTAGATTTTATTCTCTACTTGACTCTTCTAATGGATTGCTTTGTTCCACCATAGCTTAAACTTGATATTTATTATATTTTATCGTTTAACATTGTTGAAGGCTAACGATAAATTATTCTGGCATTATCTTAGTCATAATATTTCTTATTGGGCTAGTTGAGCTCACCCTTTTGCTTTCATTGTTCTCTTCAGAAATGAGAACGTAGCAGGGACTAGTCGGGAAAAAGAGTGATGGTCCTAGATGGTGCATTAGTAGTCCTCACTATTCTGTGAAATAGTGTGATAATAATTGTAATGAGGACTCTTTTTGAGTTTTTATACTCTCTAGTAGACAATATTTGTATTCAAACTCACAGTTATGTTTTGTCGTATTGTACACGCATTTGGCCAGATAATTAAGTTGTATTTGAATTCAAGACTCAGTATCCGCTAACCAAGATGGGTGATGTATACCGCTTTGGGGGCGCCATAAGCTTGGTATCAAAGCTTAGGATATGATCCCTAGCTAAGATGTGAGAATAGAACTAGGAGGGGAGAGACGGGGAATTCCTTCGCTAGTATGACCTACCTAAGTTTTTTTTTATTTACCTAAGTATTTAATTGGCTCATCGAGTAATATAGGGATAATATGTTACATGTCAATTAACCTTTTGTTTTGTGGCAAGATCTCAAAAATGACATCCGAGAATGTTGAGAATAAAGAATGGAGCACAAAGCACCGCTGATTCACCACATATCAATAATCGTGATAATGTGCATCGTGAAGGCGATAATCCTCATGCAAACAACAACACCGACCAAATGATGAATGATCGAATGTTCAGAGGCTTTATGCAATTCATGCAACAAAGAAAGCAGAGCGCTCCTCCTCGTCCAAAATGTAGGTGGAAACACCGAAACTCTCTTGACGGGCCACCGCTAAATGCTTTCAAGGAGCCGGGACCACCGAGTTTATTGAGAGCCAAAACCACTTAAGGCTAAGCATGGATAAAGCGATCACCAAGATATTTGATGTCTTGGGATGCTCCGAGGAGCAAAAGGTTCCTTTGCCGCTTTTATGTTGCGAGGAGAGGCAGACATCGGTGGGAATTCCAGAAAGCGCACTCAACCCGCCGCACCAAGATGTCTTGGGAGAAGTTCCAAGAACTATTCAACGACAAGTACTTTCCCAAAAGTATTCATCACATAAAAGAGGTAGAATTCATCAAGTTAGAGCAAAATAATATGACCGTGTCGCAAAGACGGGCCAAGTTTGCCGAAGTTGTCCTGATTTTGATCCCCCACTTGGTGGATAAATGAAGAGAGAATGACGCGGATGTTTTTAAGAGGTTTGAAGTCGAGATACGCCAACATCTTATTTCTCATAAACCGTGTTTGTATTCGATGTTGTAAATAGGGCTCGCTTAGTGGAGCGCTATAACGAGTCAACGCAACCAAAAGAGAGCAAATGACAAAAATGATAATACCAAAGGAGAGCAAAATCGGCTTAAGGACAACAAGCGTGAGGGAATCAATGTGCCGTAAATGGTAACCACTTTGGTGGTAATCAAAACAAAATAATAAGAATGGACATTTCAAGAAGAGGAGATTCAACAATGATGGAAGGACGCCAAGACCAAAGACCCGCTGTTAAGGAAGGAGAACGACCACCTATCATATGCTTCAAATGCGAGGGAGGGACACATCACCAAACCGCGCTGATGTCAGCCCAAAGCATGTTATAATTGTGGAAGAGAAGGTCACTTAGCCCGATTTTGTCGCTCACCAAGACAAGTTCAACTAGGATGGAGGCACCAAAGGTCATTCCCGTAAAAAGTCAAAGCCAGAGAGTGCAAGGGAGAGCGCTTTGTTGTGACCTCCCGTAAAGCAAGGAACCCGAATGAGGTCATCACGGTAAGCTTATCATAAACTCTGCGAAGTCTATACTTTATTTGATACCGGTTCTACCCATTCTTTTATTTCTCCTACTTGCGCCAACGATTAAATTTGACTCCTGAGAAATTAGACTTTGACTTATCTCGTGGAAACTCCGCTTGGGAGAAACCTTCATTACATCCACTCGCTTATAAGTCTTGTTTGGTTCAAATCGAATCGCACATTACCTCGTCGATCTTATTTCTTTAAAAATACTTATGCTTTGACGTAATTCTAGGGATTGATTGTTAACTACTCATCATGCAAAAATTTGATTGTTTTCGTAAGGTTCATAGTTTTCATATTCCTAATCAACCTATTATGCTAATTCAAGCCACCAAACCATTAAAATCAATCACTACTATTTCAAGCCATAAAGCTATTCGCTTATTGAAAAACGGATGTCAAGCTTTCTTAGCTCATGTCACGATTTAAACAAAAAATACGCCGCTTTTGAACGATATTTCTATTGTTAATAAATTTCCGACGATTCCCCAAAGAACTTCCCCGCCTACCCCGTGAGCGTGAAATTGAATTTTGTATCGACTTGAACCCGGTACAAAAACCCATTTCCAAAGCCCCATATCGAATGGCTCCTATTGAACTTCGTGAGTTAAAGACCCAATTGCAGAATTGTTAGACATTGGTTTCATTCGCCCCAAGACGCCTCCTCGGGGTGCTCCTGCTTCTATTCGTGAAGAAGAAAGATGGGAGTATGCGACTTTGTATTGATTATCTGGAGTCAATCATGTCACCATCAAAAATAGGTACCCATTGCCACGTATTGATGACCTGCTTTGACCAGCTTGCAAGGAGCCAAATTCTTTTCAAAGATTGATCTTCATTCGATATCACCAATTGAAGATTAGAACCGATGACATTCCAAAGACGGCTTTCGTAACTCCCAGACGACGCATTATGAATTCCTAGTCATGTCCTTTTGGATCGACTAATGCTCCTGCCGCCTTCATGGATATGATGAACCGAGTATTCAAGGAATATTTGGATCACTTTGTGGTCGCCTTTATTGATGACATCCTTATTTATTCCAAAAGTCGTGAAGATCATGAGCAACACTTGAGGTCGACACTCCAAAAAGCTTCGTGAATACAAGCTTTATGCCAAGTTAAAGAAATGCGAAGTTCTCGGCTTGAGGAAGTAGCATTCCTTGGGCACGTAGTATCAAGTCATGGAATATCTATCGACCCAAGAAAGATCAAGCTATTCAAAGTCGGGAGCAACCTAAATCAAGACCAAAGTAACGAGCTTTCTCGCTTTAGTCGGGTTATTATCGAGATTCGTGGAAGGATTTTCTAATCGCTACTCCATTAACTCAAATTGACTCGAAAGATACAAAGTTCGGTTGAGCGAAGAATGTGAGAAGAGTTTTCAAGAACTCAAGAGGAGACTCATTTCAAAGACTGCTCGACAATACCATCCTGCTCTCGAGGGATTTGTCATCTACAAAGATGCTTCGGGCAAAGGGTTGATGTGTTCTCATGCAACATGGGAAAGTCATAGCCTATGCCTCAAGACAACTCAAAGAATATGAGAGGAATTATCCTACTCATGATCTAGAGTTAGCAAATGTTGTCTTCGCACTTAAAATTTGGAGGCATTACTTGTATGGGGAGAAAGTGGAGATCTTTACTGGATCATAAAAGCCTCAAATATTTCTTCACTCAAAAGGAACTCAACATGCGACAACGACGCTGGCTTTGAACTGCTGAAAGATTATGATCATACCATCCAATACCATCCTCGAAAAGCTTAACGTGGTAGCCGACGATTAAGTAGAAGATCATATGCAAGCACGAAAAGCGATATTGTCAACGCAAAGGCCCATTTTGTGTGACTTGCAAAGGATGGAGATAGAATTAAAGACTCTGGGACCCATGTGATGATGGCGAATATACGAGTAGAACCAACTTTAATTGATAAAGTTAAAGTCGCTCAAGCTACGCACTCGAGCCGATGCGATGAGGAAGAAAGTGCAAAGAAGGTGCTATGCCGTAAGCAAGAATCGATGAAGAAGGAATACTTTGAGTCAACTCTAGACTTTGTGTTCCTAACGACCCTCGATTTAAAGTATAAAATCATGATGGAGGCACACAACACACCGCTTGCAATCCATCTCGAGTACCAAAATGTATCATGATCTTCGCCATACATTTTGGTGGAGCAATATGAAGAGAGAGATAGCATTGTTTATCTCAAGGTGTCTAACTTGTCAACGAAGTTAAAGCGAAACATCAAGTACCAAAAGGTCCATTGCAACCACTTGAAATTCCGTAATGGAAGTGGGAGCACATTACCATGGATTTCATTACGGGTCTTCCTAAGGTTTCTCAAGGCATAGATGCGATTTGGGTCATTGTTGATAGATTGACCAAGTCCCGCTTCATTTCTTACCGACACGAGAAACTTATACACTTGAACGCCTTGTCAGATGTGTATATAAACGAGATTGTAAGACCGCATGGTATGCCGAGATCCATAGTTTCCGATCGAGACCCAAGATTCACTTCACGATTTTGGGTTAGTTTGCAAAAAGCTATGGGCACAGACTTACGATTTAGCTTCGCATATCATCCTCGATCGGACGGACAATGGAGAGGACTATTCAAACTCTTGAAGATCTATTAAGACTCAGGTCCTTGACTTCAAGGGAAGTTGGGACAAGTTCTTACCATCGGTGGAGTTTTCCACAACAACAGCTTATCAAGCAAGTATCGGCATGGCTCCATTTGAGGCGCCAGATGGAAGAAAGTGTCGCTCTCCAAAGATGTCGGGATGAGGTAGGTGAAGCAACGTTGTTGGGACCGAGTTGGTACGTATGACTACGAAAAAGATTCAAACAATCCGACAACGATAAAAAACCTCACAAGATCGATAAAAGAGTTATGTTGATCTTCATCGAAAGGACGGGAATTCGATATAGAGATCATGTGTTGTTACGTATTGCTCCATGGAAAGGAGTTACGAGATTTGGAAAGAGAGGGAAGCTCAATCCTCGATTCATCTACCCATTTTTAATCCTCGATCGAGTAGGAATCGTGGCCTCATAGACTCGCCTTTACCGCCAAGTATGTCTCGTGTTCATAATGTTTTTCACATATCTATGTTACGTAAATATGTGAAAGACCCAAACCACATTATTGAGTTAGAACCAGACGAGATAGAGGAAGATTTAACGATGAAGAGTTACCCGTTAAAATCTTGGATAAGAAGGATCATGTTCTACGCCCAAGGTTATACCTCAAGTCAAAGTTTTATGGAGAAACCACGATGTGGAGGAAATGACTTGGGAGTTAGAATCGAGATGAAGTCAAGGTATCCTCATCTCTTCGACATACCAGTATGTACCCTAATTTCGAGGACAAAATTTCATAAGAAGGGAGGTTGTAAGACCCCAACTTTTATGAATAAAGAATAATTTTCTCGAATTATATTTTTGAATATTATGGTGTCGATTTGATATAATGTTATAAATGTGGGTAATATTTACAAATTTTGCAAAGTAAGCAAGTGGTTATATAATATTCGATTGGTCTGGGAATATTCATTTTTACAGGAATATTCGAGATTTAAAGACAATCATCAGGACCCCACAACTAAGTATTGTCGTAGTTAGAAAACGACAAAATTATCTTTCTATAAAAATAATCTACGAGGTGTTACCGTTAAAACCGCTGAACTACCCGTAGTAAAAGTACAAGAATACGCGCGGTTGCATAAGAGCACACTCAGATTGATTATTGATGCTTACGTGAGAAGTCACTCATTATATACTCAATTATTGCTACAAATAGTTGTTTGATCATATCTCTCATATTATTGATTAAATTATTGCTTATAAAGATCATCCGTGATATAATATGATATATTATTAAATCAATAATTGAGATTTACAAAAGTTATTCATATTATTATTTGCAATATTGACAATGTCTAGAAGTTCTCACAAGGAGAGGTTTGGTCACCTAATCAAGCTACCAATAAGGAGAAATCCTTATCGAAAAGCCCTCTTTCCTCGGGAACGACCTGTTGTTAAATATTGTGAATTATAATATTAATGATGAATAAGTTCGTGTTGATTAAAGATGAATTTTATAGTTCCATTGTGTTGACTTATTTGTGTTAGTATAATTGATGTCCTGAGGAGGATATATTGTTCAATCGGGTATTCGGGACACTTTTCGTGTCGAATTACTATTTCACGAAAGTTACTATTCACGAGTTACTATTCACGAGTTACTATTCATGAGTTACTATTCACGAGTTACTATTCACGAGTTACTATTCACGGGTACTATTCACCCGTAAGATATATTTCTTTTTCATCCAAATCATTTTTGAGTACAATATTATTCCATGAGGAGATGTGCTAATTTTTCGCATCGCTGGTTGAAGATATAATAATAAATCAATATGGACCGCCGGTGGAAAGTTATAATAGTAAATCAATATGGATCGTAAAGTTTTAATAGTAAATCAAGATGGACCCGTTGGTTTAAAGTTTTAATAGTAAACCAATATGGACCGTCTGCTTAAAAGTAAATCAATCTGGACCGCTCATGAATTAGTTACTATTCACCCATTTTCCTATAAATATAAGCTCATTCCTTCATTATTTCTTATTAATTCAATCAAACTCTAGAGAGAGAAACTATAGAGAGAAAGAAGAAAAGTATTTTGTTACTTCACTTTTCCAATATCCAGTTTCTTCTAAGGTAGGAATATTATTTGTTGTACCTGTAAGGGGTATTATTTCTTTTGTATTCATGAAGAGAACTTCATTATTCCATTATTTATTATTCTGTTGAATAACTCAGATACGCTGCTACCCTATACTTGGTGAAATTCTTCCGTTATTCCATTCTTTATTATTCTCGCTGAATATCCCGTCTCAAGGCTTTTACGCCTTTACCGGTTCCAGTTTTATTATTCTGTTGAATATCCCGTATGCATTTTTTTATGCTGCCGACCGGTTCAATTCCATTATTTATTATTCTCGCTTGAATATCCTCGTCTGTCAGCGCTTTTACGCCGGACCGGTTCCGTTATTTATTATTCTCGTTGGAATAACTCGCCTGTGGCTCTATCGCATGCATGGTGATTTCTTTTGTTATTCCATTCTTTATTATACTCAGTTGTTAAAACTTTGACTTCTATACTCCATGAAATTAGTGGAATATCCTTGATATTTGCGCTTCATCCAAAGATCTTTTCATGGAAATATTCTTCCGAGCATTCTTGAATTTTACTCTACAAAAGCAAAGATCATGTCGACAATTTGGACGCTATCGGGCCCCTAGATAAATTAATTCTTGAACTTGTTTTATTGAATTCTTATATCATTGTCATCATCCTCATGTTTATATTTTGTTGAAAGTCATCTGTGGCCTGTAGTGTATAGATGGACTTGGTATGATTATGACCAGGGATTATTCGAAGTAATCATGACCGTAATGTTACAAATGATGTGGTAAAAGTCCTCATTGGCCCGTAGTGCATTGATGGACAGTTGTTGGCATGATCATGACCATTAATGAATACACGAATGTCCTCGGCCCGTAGTGCATGGATAATTTGTGGTCGTGATACTAAAGAATATCCTCGCCGTAGAAAAGTGTAAGTGATTCGATGATGTGGATTATTTATTGTCGAGTCCCAAATATAAAAGTGATGAAAACCTTTAAATCATAGAAGATAGTAGATTTTATTCTCTACTTGACTCTTCTAATGGATTGCTTGTTCACCGCAGCTTAAACTTGATATTTATTATATTTTATCAATTTAACATTGTCAAGGCTAACGATAAATTATTCTCGCATTATCTTAGTCATAATATTTCATCGGGCTAGTTGAGCTCACCCTTTTGCTTTCATTGTTCTCTTCAGAAATGAGAACGTAGCAGGACTAGTCGGGGAACAGTGATGGTCCTAGATGGTGCATTAGTAGTCCCTCACTATTCTGCGTGAAATAGTGTGATAATAATTGTAATGAGGACTCTTTTGAGTTTTTATACTCTAGTAGACAATATTTGTATTCAAACTCACACGTGTTATGTTTTTTGAATTCGATTGAATAGGTATACATCACCCATCTTGAGTCGCCAAATACTTGGTACATAAATCAAATACAAACTTAATTATACAACTGTCGTGCGAAATACGACAAAACATAGCTGAGAGTTTAAACAAGAATATTGCCTTCTAGACAATATCCTCTCTCAAATAGAGTCCTCATTCCATTTATTATCACACTATTTCACAGAATAGTGAGTGTAACGCCCGAGAAAATCGGATTTTTGAGAATTAAATTTTTATTTTTATTAAATGAATTTAATTGATTATTTATGGAGCAAGCTAATCGAAGGTTGTTATATGACCTAAACATATCAGCTTTCCGAGAAATTTTCTGAAAAACACTATTCACGCATTTACGCAAGAATTATTTTTGAACTTCCGAGAAATATGTAATGATAGAATATCGAGGTGTGATGGAATACCGAATAATATTTTAGTTATGGAAAATGTAATATTTCGTCTGTGGACTAAAAACCTAACTTTTCAGGAAAATGATTTACGAGAAGGAAATGTAATGTGATAAATGAATTAAGTGATGATCGTATACTACGTAGGTATTATATGAGTAATGAATACGAGTATGATACGGGGTATTATACGAGTACATATGAATTATGGTATGTCGTATATGTTGAATTAGTATACGAGTTAGAATACGAGAATTATACGTAGATTATACGTTAAAAGGCTTTAAGCCAAAAGAAATGAATTGGTAGAATTGTGTAGGAAGTATTAAAGTCTAATATGATTTATTGGTTAAGTCCAATAAAATTAATAAGCAAGCCTAAGGATTTGTAATGTAAAGCCCAAATAAATTAATGTAAGCCCAAAATGATTAAGTTAAGTTAATTAAGCTAAAGCCCAAAGTAAGAACCAATGGGTTATGAGATAGTTTAAACCCATGGAGCAAACCATGAATGATCCAAGGTGGTAAACAAGTAAACTTAGAGGCTAAGTAAGTGTGGTGAGCACACAAAGTGCTTAAGTGATAAACAAGTAGCTTAATGGTTAAGCAAAAAGTGTGGGGAGCAAGATAACTTAAGGGCTAGGTGTTGTGATGGCCAAGTAATTTATTTGGAGAGCAAGTTTACTTAATGCCTAAGTTAGGAATAGTAAGGAGGTGGAGTGGCCTTATGACCATTATACCCTCATCTAGGATTTCCTATAAATAGCAAGCTTGCTTTTCATTTTGTGTGTTATTCATTTTATCCCACTTATAAGTTGAGAGCTTATTTGGTAGAGAGAATAAGCACATATAAAGCTAGACTTCCTTTGTTAGATTTTCCACCAATAACTTATAGCTTATTGGTTAGAGAGAGTAAGTGAGAATAAGCTAGCAAGTTAACCTTTGAAGTTCAAGAATCAAGGAGATTAAAGATTTACCAAGTGTTATTCCAAAGTAAGTGATCTTAAACCATGTTTCTTTCTCTCTTCCATTGATAGAGAAGGGGGTATATGTAGAACAAGCATGCTAAGAAGAGGTTGGAATAATGAATCAAAGGGCTTAAGTCTTAATAAGCTTTGATAAGTCATGAATAAGAAATTCATTCAGAAATAAGTTATGAACTTATAATGAAAGTATAAGAATTTGTTAGAATTTGTAACATGTTTACATTAATAATATTAGTATGATTAATAAGATGTAAGAATAATGATTAAAGGACTTAACTCATTAATAAGTCATATGAAAATAAGACATAAGTCATGAAATGGAAATATAAGTATTTTATACTTTAATAAGTTTCAAAATCATCAAGAATAGGTAATAACTTATCATGAATATAAGTTAACGAAGCATGTATGTCAAGATGATAGTATAATGGATTGAATCCAAGTGAAATGGTTTAAAAATCTCAAGTAACGAAGTTTCGCCGGAATTCACACGATTAGACGACGATCGTCGAATTCGTGAAATTCTCGGAATGGAAGTCGAATTTTGTGTTTGAGCTTGGAAACATTGGTTTTCAATGGAGACAAGTCTTATTTGGCATTATAAAGTTGGGAACTCGAAAATGGCCAGATTCCGACTTAGAACGAAGAAACAAGCGTTGAACATTCACGAACGTTTATCGTTTTCATTAAAAATGGACTAATTGGTGAAATTTTAGGAAATGAAGTCGAATAGATAAAATTCTTGCATGACCATATAGAGTACGTGGTTTGTGAACCGTAGGCTCTTGAACGAGCCAATTCAGACTTATAACGAAGAAGTTATGAAGCCGGGAATCTCACTAAAAGAAAAGTCTGTAAAATTTTTCTGGTGCTGAGCACTGGCACCGCGGCTCCAGTCAAGGAAAAATAGGTCACGCCGCTGCGCCAAGCATGGCCGGGAAAAGGTGAAACCTACTGGAGAGTCGCACCGGTCTTCAAGCCCTAATGAGCGCGACAACTGCAGCACGACATAAAAAAAAGAAACACCTGTACCAAGCCTTGACCTTAAAAAGCTAGGCAGTAAATAATGGTTACAAGTAGAGCTTGAATGGAAATTGTCTAACAATAAACTAAGGGACTTAATAAAACATTATTAAGTCATAATTAAAACTCTAGTATGATCACTTAGAGTTAAGGTAAGTCAATTAAAGATGAACGCAAACGGTATGCAATAAGTGTACTTAATTAATAACGATCGAGTTTTGATTAAATAACGTAAGGACGTTAATAAGCCGTGAGGAAGGATAATTAACTTGAACCGAGTTGTATTAATGAAATAATTTCAATCAAGTCATAGAAGAGAATGAAGTTGGTAAGAATGATGTAAAAGAATGACGGAAAGCCGGAACCCATAATAACAAATCTAATACGGGAATAGATTGAGAAGTAGGGTAAGATTCTTTAGGAACTATGTATGTTCATTCATGACCTAATGTGGTATGTTATGTGATTATGTATTGTAGAGACTGTAAAGACTCAAAGGAAACATAATTATACTGTAGCAGACGCTGAAGGCAAGTTTTTCTTAAACGCTTGTCTAACCTTCGTGTTAGCCATGTTTTCAAATGATTCAAGTTATGAGATGCATGTATGGTTTTAAAGAAAGAGTCGATGCCAGTTTTAGCTTGGCTAGACTAATCGTGATAGATTGATTGAACTGTTTACAAGTCTTTCAATATAGAATTTCTAACGCTATCCTACGCCAACTATTTGGTACGGATTCAAGGTAAGTCTGAATATGAATATCAAATGTATTTTCATCGAGTATTCGATGGGCACATGAGGTTGCCACAACTTAAACGTACACACGTTTAATGGATGTAGTGTTGATCAACATAGAGTACTATAGGCTGATCACCTAGAATTGCTCGTAAGATATGCCGGACTTACGGACATCGTGCCGGGTTGTCCTTTTCAAAGAAACTATAAGACGTTCAAGTCTTGAACTAGAATTGATGATTTACGGAATATTGTTATTGCAAAATGTTTTGAAGGAAAAGGAAAGCTATTTTGATTTATTGATAGTACTTCATAACTATCATCCAGATATTGAAGATATACGATTCCTATGTTTCAAGCATGCTTTTTAAAATGAAATTTTTGTACTTGCTGAGCTTGTTATGTTCACACTTGCTTGAACCATATGATTGCAGCTTAGACGATTTGACCAAAGGATTCGACAAGGACAAAGTGAAGGCTAAAGCGAACTTGTAGCTTACCTATGTAATAGTATAGGTTTAAATGATAATATTTAATATTATGACAAGAACAAATGTAACAGTTATAAAGAACCTGGGGAATGGTAGTATTGTTTTGGAATATATATAAGACAGATTCGTTCTTTTGAGTCTTTTTCAATTGAATGTTTGTGTGAACTATAGCACCGTGGAGCACCATCTGTCGGGTTGAAAGAGACCCGGATTTGGGGGCATCACAGTGAGGACTACTTAAACAATCATCTGGACCATCAATCCGTTCCCCGAGTCGTCCCAACTATATTCTCATTTCCTGAAGAGAATAGTGAAAGAAAGGGTAAGCTCAACTAGCCCAGTAAGAAATATTATGACTAAGATAATGCAAAATAAAGAATGGAATAACAGAAGAATTTCACCATAATAATAAAGAATGGAATAATAGAAGAATTTCACCATTATGCGATACTTCGCATAGACAGGTTATTCCAACATAATAATAAAGAATGGAATAACAGAAGCTCTCTTCATGAATACGAAAGAAATAATACCTCTTACCTTAGAAAAAACTGGATACTGAAATAGTGAGGTAGCAGACTTCTCTTCTTCTTCCTCTCTATAATAATTGCTCTATAGCTTTAGTGAATTGGTGAAAAATAATGAAGGGATGAGCTTCTATTTATAGGAAAATATAGTTTCGATAATTGCACATTTTGGGGCTCAAAATATTACACTATAATACCGTCCTCTTTTCCTTCATTTTTAATTTAGTCCTGCAAGTATTATCAAACTTGCACCACCTCCCCTAATAGTAAATCATGTGAATCAATAGTTCTAAACATGTGAAAAATTAATTACAGTATAGTACCTTCATCTATACCTCCATTTTTAACTTAGTCATGCAAGTATTATCAATCTTGCACTACCACCCCTAATAGTACAAGAATGTGAATCAATAGTACACACATGTGAACAAATAGTTATAATCATGTGAATCAATAGCAATTAATTGCTCATTTATCCGATTAATTACCTGATTGGTCAATATAACCTCCAGACATCAATTATTATCGAAATAAATGTCAATTTTCACTAACACTAATAATTCCAACACAATGGAACTATAAATTTCATCTTTAATCAACACAAACTTATTCATCATTAATATTATAGTTCACAATATTTAAGAAACAGGTCGTTCCTAGGAAAGAGGGGGCTTTCTGATAAGGATTTCCCCTTATTGACGCGCAACTAGGTGACCAAACCTCTCCTTAACAGAACTTCTAGACATTGTCAATATTGAAATTAATAATATGAATAACTTTTCCGTCACAATTATTGATTTAATAATATAACAAATTATACAGATAATACTGTGACAATAATTGAATCAATAATATGAGAGATATGATGCAACAATTACTGTAGCAATAATTGAGTATACCTGAGTGACATCTTATGTAAGCATCAATAATCAATACAGTGTGCTACTATGCAACCACACGTATTACTGTACTTTTACTACCGGGTAGTTCAATAGTTTTGACGGTAACACTTTCGCCATTATTTTTATAAAATGATAACTCTGTCATTTTCTAACTACGACAATACTTCTATTATGGGGTCCACCAATGATTGTGCCATCGTACGGATATTCCCCGACAATAATTCTGTTGTTTTCTAAATACAACAATACTTCCGTTGTGGGGTCCACCAATTATTGTGCCGTCGTACGAATATTCCCTATTAAAATGAATATTCCCCGACCAAATGAATATTTTATAACAACTTGCATACTTTGCAAAATTTATAAATATTACCCACAACTATAACATTATATCAAATCCATACCATAATATTTAAAAAAAATATTTCGAGAAATTTAAATATTTATTCATAAAATTTGGGGTCTCACAACTTTAGATAGCTTTTGGGGCCTAAAAACTTGGTATTCACTGGTTAAACTTCAGTATGTTATTGAACACGAGCTTACAAGTGTTTAGAAAGAAGAATCACTCAGTTTGGAGCACTCTATAAGAGGTTAAGGGTTGAAATGGACAATGTTTTCTCTCTTTTCTCCTTTTTTTTCAAATAAGCTATTGGGTGCTCATATTTAAAGATCAGATGCCCGCAGGTCAACCCTCGGCAGTCGTAGGTTAATCTGCAGCTGCCCGAGCTACCCTGGGCTTTATGGGTCCCATCGACTCAAAGTACGTGCACTTAGGCTATGCGATGTCCGCTCGAACCTTCATAACTTTCAATTCGGGCATCCAATGGAGGCGTGTTATACCTTTTCAGAAAGTCTTTATCGAGAGCTACACAATGACATCAGATTAGAGATTGTCCGAAGCTGGGAAGATGGGTCCATAACCAAATCTCCAAGTCTTCGTTGTCTATTTGTTGTGTTGTCTTATGCAGTTGTCACTCGAGATTTGAGATATTGTTCTTGTAGGACATCTTGGGACGTAGTTTTGAGTTGAACTGTGTTGAGACGACGTTGATGTGATGTTAAAGTGGCAAAATAACCATTTTGCTCCTCCCGGGGTTATCTCTGGCTTTCGCGTAGTTATAGCAGTCTTTTCTCAAGGTTATTACAGAGATTGGCCTGCTGTTGACTCTGTCGTCAGGGTTATCTCTGAGGTTGTCTTGACCTCTTGGGTGTCAACGTTGGGATTTTTATTTATCCCTTTCTGTTCTTATCTTTTGGTGTTCTCATGTTAGGTGAGATTTATTTGAAAAAATAAGTTTGAAAAGGTCCCATATGTGTATATGTTATTTATTTGATTGTAAGAGTCGCCAGCTTGGTATTTTTAAATTGTTGCACCAACTCAACCGAGAAATGATTTGCACATAGACCTAGTGATGTGACACTATTTAACTGGTCTGCAAAACTGAAATTTGTTAGGGTCTGGGGGCTTGATTAAGCGGAGGGAAGGTGTTAGGCACCCCCTGACTTCCGTGGTGACACGATTACTGCCACTTTTCTATTTAAACTTTTATATGAATGTGTGAGTGTGTAGGTCTATGTGCAGTTGTCTGGAAGTAGTGTTATGCCTCATTTGGACCTATATACAAAGGGTTTGACTTTTGTATAAAAGTTCAATTTTAACGAGATATGGAAATGATGTTTTGTAAAATAAGTTTTTCAAACACTTATGCTCAATAGTAATTGAGGCCTTTGATACTTCTATTTTATTAGTTTTCGACTTGATTGCTTTTATTTTTGAGATGCGAAGAATCTTCGAGAAAATAACATATATAGCAGCGCCGAACACCATTTGGGCATGAGAGCCATCTAAGGAAATTCAGACACCGTGAATAATTTATAAGATGGATGTAGCTGAAAACGTCCATCACGGGAACAAAATCTAGATTCAGGAACTGAATATGTGATCAAATGATTCCTAGGCTCACATGACAAAGCAATATGCGCAAAAGCAAAAATATGAACTAGATTTGAATAAATCTAAACTATTTCAGCTCCATCGGTTCTAGTTTAGTCACCATGAACCGGTTAAAGTGAGAAATAGCTAGATTGAGGCAAATCTAGCCCGTAGCAAAATCTAGAAAATGAATTAGATTTGAATAAATCTAAGCATTCCAGCTTCAACGGTTCAATTTTAGTCACCATGAACCGGTTAAAGTGAGAAATAGCCAGATTTAGGAAAATCTAACTCGCAGGCTGATAAACAGTTATATATATATATATATATAAGCTATAAATATATATATATATATATATATATATGAACAATCAACTATCACGAAGTAAACTCCAGGCAAGACGTGAAATATAAATATATATATATATATATATATAAGTGGTAAATGGCCACAAAGTGATCTCCAGAACCTGACTGGAATGTAAATATATATATATATATATATATATATATATATATAAGCTATAAACGCACTGGATATCACACTCAGGCTCAATCGAACAGAGTTCGATAACAGTATATATATAAGTATTTATATATATAAAAGCGATAAACGCACCGGATATAAATCCAAGCTCAATCAAATAGAGTTTGATAAAGATATATATATATATATATAAAGCAATAAACGCTCTGGATGTATATCTAGGCTCAATCAAATATAGTTTGATGGCAAGAAATATATATATAATATATATAAGCAATAAAAGCCATGGATCAACGATCCGGGCATACACACACAACACGACTCTCAATGTGGATAGATATGTGTGGATTAAATTGAGAAAGAGCTTTAAAAAATTTGAGATGTCTTACAGTGGGCTGCTAAGAAGACTTCATATAGCTTTTGATGAATGAATACTCGATTTCCACCTGTTAAATTTCAATATGTCGTAAAACACGAGCTCACAAGTGTTTGGAAAAAGAAAGCACTCAGTTTAAAATGTGCACATAGTAAAATAGATAGGGCTTCCTCATTCTTTCTCTCTTCAAAATGGCCACCCCAAGCCCTCTATTTATAGAGGGGTAGATCTTCCAGTCCACTGCCACGCCTCGGTGCCTCGAACTCTCTGGTCTTCTTTGTCTTGAAGTACGTGCACTTGTGCAACACATTGTCCACTTGAACCTTCATAACTTTCAATTTGGGCATCCGATTGAGGCGTGATATACATATCCCGAATGCTGTTGTCGAGAGCTATACAATGACATGGGATAAGAGGTTGTACGAAGTCAGGAAGATGGGTCCATGACCAGATCTTCAGGTCTTCAAATTCTATCCAGTGTGATATCTTATGTAGTAGTCACTCAGGGATTTGAGCTATGGTTCTTGTAGGACACTTCTGTATGAAATGTGGGTTGAAATGTGGTTGAGATGGTGCAAATGTAGTTTCGAGGTGGCAAAATGACAAATTTCCCCTCACCGAGATTATCTCCGGCTCTAGACTGATGTAGCAGTCGTTGCTCAGGGTTATCTTTGAGATTTGGCTGTGATAAGTACTGAATGTCCTCAGGGTTGTTTCTGAGGTGTGATTAACCTCCCGGGGTTATCTTCGGGGTTAGAATTGAGTATCTCGGGGTTGTCTCCGGGATTGAAACTAACTTTTTCGTGGTTATCTCTAGAACTGGAACTGCATCCCTCGGGGTTATCTCCGACGCTAGAACTGAATCTCCCGGGGTTGTCTCCGAGATTGGAACTGAGTATCTCGGGGTTGTCTCCTAGACGAAAAACTGAGGATCCTAGGGTTGTCTTCGGGATTGAGCTGATTTGACTTCCAAGGTTATCTCTGTAAGACATTTTTGCCCTCCTACAAGGTTAGTAACAGGAATACAAATTTTTGAGTGTCTGTAGATGCCCCTCTTTATCATATTCATGCGATGTAATTGCATAGATTGGATAAAGAATACTAGACACTTGGAATGTGACAAGATAATCATGATGCAATGTAATGCAGCATGATGCAAATATATGATGAATGTGGTTTGTTGGAGCATTTTCCAACGGGATGTGATTACAGTCTTCTCCCATGACTTCTGTTGGGAACTAGAGTTATCACTAATGACCATGATGAACTGCTTGGATGTCTACTCCAAAGCTCACAAGAACCTCCAGGATGTTGACATTGGGGTTATCACCAAAGTCTTTTATCCTGAGTATAGACTCCCCACTGAGGATGTACTTCTCATGTACGAGATAATCTTGGGGAATTGTACTTTGTCTAATGAATACTTATATAACAGATTCCATCATCGGTCCTCCCCGATAAGGATGGTTTCCCCTGGTTTGTATCGCCAGGTCTTTCTAATGCTCTGCTAGAGTTACTGCCAACAATTTATGTAGTCAGGGCTGCCTGACCTTTGTTGAAATATCCTTCAATGGCTACCATCATCGGACCACCTCCGATGCTTCATTGGGTTTACTTGCCAACAACTAATGATGTCAGGACTGTCTGACCTTCGTTGAAATGTGCTTCAATGGATGAGATCATCGGACCACTTTCAATGCTTCGCTCGATTTACTTTCCAATGGCTGAATAACGTCAAGGTTGCTTGACCTTCGTTAAAATGTGCTTCAACGGTTGAAGTTGTATGAAGTTTCCGCTGGGGAAAGATTTTTGATGAATGGTATGGTTGAAATTTGAATTACAACCCCAAGTTGATGGCATCAGACCTTTTGTGAGGTATTTCCAAATGTAGTTTGCAATAGCTGTGATCATCGGCTTTGTGAACCTTTTGTTTGGGCGCATACTAATGAGTGATATGTAGACCCGCAGTTTGGTCTCTGAAATTAGGATTTCAGGCTTTTCAGCTTAATCGTGTAACGTCTTTTTTCTTGATTTGACTTTTCAGCTTATGGGACTTCCTTTGCAACTCAAATTGGATCGAGCCGGAGGGGATGGGACCCACCTAGGACAACTGTAGGTAGACCTGCGGCAGCAGCAGGTACACATACGGCCATCCGTGGGTGGTATTTGATGTTCCTTTCCCTTTCACAAATTATTTTCAAGTTGCGCCACACAGAGAATCCGAGAGTTCTTCTTCAGATCTACTGAGTTCGGGCTATTTTCTGCAAAATCCGTCACCATACAAGTGTTCTGCACTATCCTAATAATGTAGGCATATCTTATTTTCCAGTTTTGTCTGTTGGAAAATAAGTTATCACATAAAATGCTTCTAAACACATAATAGTGATTATGCATGCTCATATAACTTGATAAAAAAATATTCAACATAGTAAATGTTAGTATTTAACCATGCTGAACATAATGATGTGAAAATTTTGAACTTTTAAAACAGTCAAATTGGCACCTTTTTCTTCTATTTCTTATCCTATTTGAGAACAAATGAGCAAAGGTTGTAAAGAAAAGTAATCCTGTTAATTAGGCTATCCTTATGGATTATGACTTTGATATTTTTATGAATATAGGATGTTTATGACTTTGGGTTGGTGTGCTACTGAATGGACACCTAGTCATGCATATGTGCATATGGATAACCCTTTTTATAAAGGAGACTCTGGCAAAAAAAAAATCACGAGTCTAGGCATTGAATGAACATGCATTTTTAACTCTACTGTAGACGTATGTTAAAGTAATGCATGCATGCATATAGACATAAAATGCATTTAAAAAGCTTCAGGTTAGAATTTACCACACCCTTTCTGAGGTAATTTGGAGACTTTTGCCCAGATACATGGATCCAAACTAGCCAAGTAGCTCTCGTAGGACCTCTTCCGGTGTGAAGAGGAGAGCTTCTGATGTGCCTCAGCTTCATCCAGCCCGACAGCCTCGTCGGTTGATGGAGTCAGTGATTCATCCTGTCCAGGTTGAGGTACTGGATGGTGAGGATGAGGATGAGGATGTACCGGTTGTGGCTCCCGCTCCTGCTGCTTCTATTCCCAGCAGAGAATTGCCAGCCATAAATGTGGCGAATCCAGAGTTTCTAGATGATTTGAGTCGCCACCCCTCGATATATTTGAATGCGAACGAGGTAAAAGATGTGTTTGATCTTCCTTTTTCCTATTGATGAGGAACAAGGGTTCTGATGTTGATTTGCATTTGTGGTGCAGGTTCTCGACTTTACATAGCCTCGAGGGAACTGGTTTCGTATACACTCTCTATACCAGACTCTTCACCCAGAGTATCGAGAGATTGTGCATGCTTGGGGTTTTGAGGCATTCTTTTCCATCCTCCCCCGCTGTTGTTCCTAGGGCTACCTTAGGGTGTTGTCTGATTGATGGTTTCACCAGAATCAGTCTCTCTATTTGCTGGATTACAAGGTGATGATGACGTCGATGGATTGGTGGTTTATCACCGGTATAGAGTTTAGATTTTCCTGCACAGACTAGCTTAGCCATTTTTGTCATGTACAGGACACATTGTATATATCAAACAGTATTATATATGGTAGGGAAATATATTTTGATTCACTTCCCTTTTAGTTGTGCCTTGTTACGTGCTTAATATTTGCCTATTCTCCAGGGCTTGTGATCTTTATGTATTCTAAACTCCCATGTGATAGATGGACATTAAGATGTATCATGATCTTTCAGAAGGATCATTGATCTGTGTGTATGTTGGGCTTCTACGTAAAGCATGCACGCCAAATTAAAATTTTAAAGCAATTTCAAACCCTAAAACAGATCCATGCGAAATCAATTAATTCGAGAGGTTTAGAGATTATACCGATATAAACAAAAAACGAGAATCTGAAATTGATCATACCTCGAATCTCCAACGCAATACAAACCGATTTGCCTCTCACTAGTATCCACATCGAACGCCTTATCGAACAAGTGAAAGATTCTGCAATAAGAAGGACTTGCGGTACTACCCACCAAAAGGAATGGATTTTCTTAAACTGCTTTCTCTCTAGTCTCTCTCTCTAGAAGCGGCTAGGTTTTTCAATTATGATATCATACCCTAAGTAGTCGCTATATATCATATATATAGTAGTTAAAAGGAATTAATCAAATCAAAACCTAATTTTATAAAATCGTAATTTATATATATATATATATATATATATATCTCTTAATTAAGTCTTACTTAATTAATATACATATATACAAATTATCCTTTTAATTTAAATTCATGATTTAAATACTATTAATCATATTAATATATTTAAATCCTTAAAATTTAAATTAATTCCCTTTTAAATAATGTTCTATGTGTGTGACCCTATAGGTTATTATTACGTTGGCAATAATTTTAAAATCATATTATAAAATTATAAATAAAGCGAGCTGACATCTAGTAATGCATCAATGCTACCCAAGTAATAATAAGATCGATGATTCGATGCAACCTTTTCGTGACCAATGTTTCATTGTAATTTAATCCTTTTAACCTTAATATCATAGATTAAACTCGAGTCATGGAATGTGTCATACTCTTCATAATTTAATCTGAGTTTTCTTGATCAATGAGTAGACTATATGAAACAAATCACTATTTGAGCATGGCCATGCATTTCATAGTCCTACTCAATCAAGAGGCCTATGGATATCACCCATAATATATAGGATGGTTAAATTCCATCTAGATCACTCATATTTCTCACACGATTAATGATGAACCCAATAATCACCTTTATAGTCCACCTTATTAAAGGTGACATTTGATGATATCAAAGTACATAAATTCTCGTGTAGTAATATAGCGATTTCAGGTCGGAGGACCATTACATCATTGTCACTATGAGAATTGCTAACGACACTTCGCATAATGCTCCATATAGAATTCTCATGGTGGGTCGGTCCAGTACATCGTTCTCTAACATGTACCTATGCATTGACTTAATATCTCATATATTTATGACCAATGAGATTTGGTCATCAGTCAATCCACATACTAGTCTCCATGCATCATTGTTATCCCATCAACAATGATACTCGACTAGGGACATTTAAGAACATTGATACTAATGGTAATATATAATCTCTTGTTCAAGTCATATACTTGAAACTATATAATTTGTATCACTATTCTAAGGAATTTTATTATGTTAACAATTATATTACGCAGTAAATAAAACCATAATAAGATCATATATTTATCCAATCAAATATAATATCAAAACGTTAAGCAATTATATCAAATAATTGGCCTCTAGGGCATAAACTCTAACAGTCTCCCACTTGCACTAGAGCCAATCACTCATGTATCTAATACCCATGGAACTAGTGTCACCGTCGTGCTTCTGCTACGTCAAAGCCTTGGTTAGTGGATCTGCAACATTATCATCTGTTGGCACTCTTCCTATATGTACGTCTCCTCTATCAATGATTTCACGGATGAGATGGTACCGCCTAAGTATATGCTTGGATCGTTGGTGAGATCTAGGTTCCTTAGCTTTGTCAATGGCTCCATTATTATCACAAAGATAGAAACAACCGATCAACAATGGTTGGAACAACACCAAGTTCGATGATGAACTTTTTAATCCATACTGACCTCCTTGGTTTTGCACTAGAAATGACAATATACTCACCTCATTTGTAGAATCGGCTATTGTCTCTTGCTTGAACTTTTCCATTAACAAAGACCACCATTAAGGCAAAACACAAAACTTTGACCGAGACTTATAGTCATCATTGTCGGTCTGAAACTAACATCTGTAACCCTTTCTTTATGCTAGTTCTTCTTCACCTCCATATACCAAGAATGAATCCTTAGTCCTTTTCGTGCTTTTGAGGATATTCTTGGCTCATTTGTCCAATGACCTTCACCGGATTTGATCGGTATCTGCTCGTCATGCTCAAAGCATACGAGACATCCTGAGACAGTACATATCATTGCATACATAATAGATCCAATTCTTAGAAGCATAAGGGATCTTTCTCATACGCCTCCTCATCATCTTGTGATTTAGGACATTGGGCCTTAGAGATCTTTACACCATGAGTCACGGGTAAGTTTCCTCTTTTCGCCTCTTTCATGCTGAACCGTTTCAAAACTTTATCAATATATGTACTTTGACTTAGGCCGAGCACTTTTCTTGATCTATCTCTATAGATCTTGATACCTAAAATGTAGGCAGCATCGCCCAAATCTTTCATGGAGAAACATTTTCCTAACAATGTTTTTACAGCCTGTAAGGAAGGAATGTCATTCCCAATAATTAATATGTCATCAACATATAATACTAGGAATACAATGTGACTCCCACTAACCTTCTTATATACACAAGGTTCATCTTCATTTTTAATAAAGCCAAATTCTTTGACTGCTTCATCAAATCGAAGATTCCAACTCCGAGAGGCTTGCTTCAATCCATAAATGGATCGCTGCAGCTTACATACCTTTCCAGCATCCTTTGGAGTGACAAAACCCTCAAGTTGTGTCATATACACATCCTCAAGGAGATTTCCGTTAAGGAAAACAGTTTTGACATCCATCTGCCAGATTTTGTAATCATAAAAAGCTGCAATAGCAAGTAAGATCCTGATGGATTTAACCATTGCCACTGGAGAGAAGGTTTCATCATAGTCAACACCTTAAATTTGTTTGAAACCTTTTGCTACCAGTCGGCCTTTATAGGTTTGTACATTACCATCCATGTCGGTTTTCTTCTTGAAAACCACTTGCACCCAATTGGTTTTACCCCTTCGGGTGGATCAACCAGAGTCCATACTTGGTTAGTATACATGGAGTCCATCTCAGATTTCATGGCTTCAAGCCATTTCTCAGAATCTGGTCCATTCATAGCTTCTTGGTAGGAAGCAGGCTCATCTTGATCTATGAGCATCACATCGCCGTTTTGAGTCACAAGATATCCATAATATCTCTCAGGCTCTTGGCGTGTCCTACCAGATCTACGAATGACTTGTGTAATTTGAGCAGGTTCACTTTCCATAATTTCTTGTGGTTCCTGCTTATGTTCCAACTCAGGTTCAATGATATTTTGTGGTTCTCGAATTTCTTCGAGTTCTACTTTCTTCCCACTGTTTCCTTTAGAGACAAATTCTCTTTCTAGAAAAATACCAGTTCGAGCAACAACCACTTTGTTCTCAGAAGGTTTGTAGAAATAATACCCTTTTGTTTCCTTTGGGTATCCCACAAAATTACATTTGTCGATTTGGGTCCGAGCTTGTTAGAATTGAGACGCTTTCTGACGCAACGCTCGCAACCCCAAATCTTCATGAACGACATACTAGGACGCGTTCCCAGTCCACATTTCATATGGTGTCTTCTCGAACCGTCGTTGTAGGAACACGGTTAAGTGTGTGAATGCACAATTGCCTCTAGGGCATGACCCCGAAGCTTATTGGAAGATCTCGCATGACTCATCATTGATCGTACCATGTCCAACAAGGTTCGATTCCTCCTCTCGAGATACACCATTCCATTGCGGTGTTCCAGTGGAGTGAGTTTGTGATATAATACCACACTCCTTTAGAAGGTCATCAAAGTCTTGGCTTAAGTATTCACCCCTCGATCGGATCGAAGGGCTTTTATGCTTTTGCCAAATTGGTTTTGAACTTCATTCTTGAATTCCTTGAACTTTTCAAAGGATTCGGATTTATGTCTCATAAGATACACATATCCATATCTACTAAAGTCATCAAAGAAATGTAATGAAGTAATAAAACCTACCTCTTGCTAACTAACTCATGGGTCCACATACATCACTATGTATAAGTCCCAATACATCGCTAGCCCGCTCAACGTGTCCAATGAAAGGGGCTTTAGTCATCTTGCCTAATAAACAAGACTCGCATTTCTCATATGATTCAAAATCAAATGAATCCAAGAACCCATCTTTATGGAGTTTGGATATGCCTTTCTCATTTATATGGCCTAAACGACAGTTCTAGAGATATGTCGGATTTGAATCATCTGATTTAAATCGTTTTGTATTTATGTTATAGATAGGAATTTCTAAATCAAGAATATAGAGACCGTTAAACAATTGTGCAACACCATAACAAATATCATTTAAGTAAAACAAACAACGATTGTTCTTTATTATAAATGAAAAACCTTTCTTGTCCAAACAAGAAATGAAATAATGTTTTTTGCTTATAGCGAGGCACAAAATAACAATCTTCTAATTCTAAAACTAGCTCAATGGGCAAAGATAAATGATAAGTTCCTACGGCCAAAGTCAAAAGAACTTTTGCTCTATTTTCAACTCGTAGGTCAACCTCTCCTTTCGCCAAAGTTCTACTCCTTGAGTCCCTCAGACATTAACACAAATGTGAGAACCACATCCAAAGATCCAATACCCATGATATAGAAGTAGATAAGTTGACTTCTATAACATATATACCGAATCGGAAGTCGACTTCCTTTTCTTTTCTTCACTTCTTCCGGATAAGCATGATGGTTCCTTTTCCAAAGGTCCAGGTTTTCCACAAAAGTGACATTCACCTTCTTTAGCCACCCCACCTTTAGGTTTTAAAGCCTGTTTGGTTTTGGAATTGGGTTTGGCAAAAGATTTAGATCCTATCTTCTTCTTGCCTTTCCAATTTCCTTAGCATTCCCTTTTTGCACCATCATTATGGGAGCCGGGTCCTGCCTTTTTCATGTTGTTCTCGGCGGCTCTTAACATGTTCAACAACTTCGATGAAGGGGTTTCTCAATTTCATTCATAAGATAGTTCATAACAAATTGAGAGTAGTCATGCTTCAAAGATTGCAAAACAAGGTCGGGTTTGGGCTTCCGGAGTGATTGGAAAACCCAACCTATCAAGGTACTCAATATACCCAATCATTTTCAAAGACATGTGGACCAACCGGATCACGTTCACCCATTTTTCGTTGATACAACGCCTTGCTTGTATCATACCTCTCTTGTCGAGCATGCCTTCGAACAATTTCTTGAGATGCTCGATCATCTCATAAGCATCCATTAACTCATGTTGCTTCAAGCTCGGCGTTCATGGTTGCTAGCATGACACAACTCACATCCAGAGCATCATCTTGATGCTTCTTGTAAGCATTAGCTCCGTGACGTGGTGCGATGGATATTTGGTCTTTGCGCAGAATGGGCCCATCAAGGACACATAGCTTACGCTCTTGTTTGAGGATAATCCTCAAGTTCCTATGCCAGTCAAGGAAATTAATTCCACTTAGCTTGTCCGTTTCAAGGACCGATCGTAATGAAAGACTATTTGTGTCGTTGTTGTGTTTGCCATTTGATATCTACAATTTATAAGTGCAACAATAATAAGTCCAATTACGAGTTGATATTATATAATTGATAATAGTACATTCAAAATATACCTCCCACTATTTTATTCAAATTAATAGCCCTCACCATTAATTCTAAAAGCATTTTCTATTAAATCTTTCTAGTGAGCCAAGATCCATATTTCATTATGCCTTAAGTTAGCTTTGGCTATTCTCTCAAAACATAATTATTTAGGTAGACAACCCTTTGTCAATTATATCATATATAACTCTGGATAGTTTGGTAAACAACATTTGTTTCTAGTCCATCTAATGGTACCAACCAAACTCTATGCCTCTAAGTCCACAATCCTATTGAGATAACTTAGTTAAGTCAGACCCAATGATTTTAATAGTTTGGATATCACAATTATCCTATCGCATCTTACCGGATAAATAGGGTACTTTGCTTTGGCAAACCTACATCTATTGATCAAGGTCTTGATGAGTGTTATTCATTGGAAGACATCCGATTTAGACTTAATAATTTAATGAGGATTTTATTAATTTAGATCTCACCAATTTTAATCTTGTTAAGCATGCACATTATTAATCATATCATATCACATACAAGCATAAATAAAGTGCAAAATTAAATGTGTCACAATTATGGCCCAATCCATTATCAATCTTTTCAAGCTAATGAAAGATTGAAGGTCAATCTAAGGTGGTAAAAGATCTTAAAATAAATAACTTCCTTGGATCTTCCTCTAGCATGCGCCTCCTCTCCATCATCATCTTTCCATTGTGTTCTCCATCTTGACATCTTCATCAATTACAGATTATTACATGACATAAAGAAACCTCGAGTTACATTCGAGGGGATTTAGATGAGAAGAGAATATTACATTAGAATTTATAGAAAGGCACGACATGCAAGCCGTATTTCAAAACCAAAAACCACTAACCTATGGGTCAAAAGGCCATAATCATGGCACCATGCATATCACAATAAGCACATAACAATTTATATATAATTAAAGAAACTATATATAAAATATAGGGGATACGACCATCGTATGCGCTACTGACGGGGGTCCATGGGGGTCTCCCCTGGTGGGTCCTACTGATCGGTGAATGCGAAATTTTTCCATACGAATCTCTGAAACAGTTTCAGAATCATACATTTTAATCCACCAAAACACCCATAATAACAAATCATATATGTCCAGTTTGATTTAATCATATTAAAACGAATAACAAGACACCTGCAATTTATCATATATTTCAGGTTTAAATTTAATCATATTAAAACGAATAACAAGACAATCTAATTTATCATATATTTCCGCTTTCCATTAATCATATTAAAACGATTCTTCATGCTTCTAATCCGATTAGAATAGTTATATTGTTATTCCACCGATTAAAGATACGATTAACGAAGATCATCATATATATTACCGTAATACATTCAACTAATATCATATATTCAATTTTATATCGATAAACATGCATCATCATATATTATATATATCGAATACAATTAAAACACGTAATCAATTAATCTTTTCGCAAGTAGCTCGATACCACCGTTGGGCTTGACATTTAAACGCACAAATGAAATTAAAATTTTAAAGCAATTTAAAACCCCAAAAAACAGGATCCATGCGAAATCAATTAATTCAGAGGTTTAGAGATTATACCGGATATAAACAAAAAATGAGAATCAAACCGATCGCCTCGAATCTCCAACGCAATACAAACCGATTAAGCCTCTCTACAGTATCCACACGAACGCCACATCGAACAGTCGAACGATTCTGCAATAAGAAGGACTTCACAGACTAGCCACCAAAAGGAATGGATTTTCTTAAACTGTTTTCTCTCTAGTCTCTCTCTAAGAATGGCTTGGGTTTTTCAATTATGATATCTTACCTAAGTAGTCTGCTATATATCATATATATAGTAGTTAAAAGGAATTAATCAAATCAAAACCTAATTTTATAAAATCCGAATTTATATATATATATATATATATCTCTTAATTAAGTCTTACTTAATTAATATACATATATACAATTATCCTTTTAATTTAAATTAAATGATTTAAATACTATTAATCATATTAATATATTTAAATCCTTAAAATTTAAATTAATTCCTTTTAAATAACGTTATATGTGTGTGACCTATAGGTTATTATTACGTTGGCAATAATTTTAAAATCATATTATAAAATTATAAACGTTAAGTGACATTTAGTAATGCATCACTTTGCTACCCAAGTAATAATAAGATCGATGATTCGATGCAACCTTTTAAGTGACCAATGTTTCAATGTAATTTAATCCTTTTAACCTTAATATCCTAGATTAAACTCGAGTCATGGAATGTGTCATACTCTTCATAATTTAATCTGAGTTTTCTTGATCAATGAGTAGACTATATGAAACAAATCACTATTTGAGCATGGCCATGCATTTCATAGTCCTACTCAATCAAGAGGCCTATGGATATCACCCATAATATATAGGTTGGTTAAATTCCATCTAGATCACTCATATTTCTCACACGATTAATGATGAACCCAATAATCACCTTTATAGTCCACCTTATTAAAGGTGACATTTGATGATATCAAAGTACATAAATTCTCGTGTAGTAATATAAGCGATTTCGTGCCTGAGGACCATTACATCATTGCCACTATGAGAATTGCTAACGACACTTCGCATAATGCTCCATATAGAATTCTCATGGTGGGTCTGTCCAGTACATCGTTCTTTAACATGTACCTATGCATTGACTTAATATCTCATATATTTATGACCAATGAGATTTGGTCATCAGTCAATCCACATACTAGTCTCCATGCATCATTGTTGTCCCATCAACAATGATACTCGACTAGGACATTTAAGAACACCGATACTAATGGTAATATATAATCTCATGTTCAAGTCACATACTTGAAACTATATAATTTGTATCACTATTCTAAGGAATTTTATTATGTTAACAATTATATTACGCAGTAAATAAAACCATAATAAAATCATATATTTATTCAATCAAATATAATATCAAAACGTTAATCAATTATATCAAATAATTGGCCTATAGGGCATAAACTCTAACAGTGTATTCCTTACCCTTTGGTGTCTTAGGACTAGTTTTTACATGTGGCTATAGAGAGGATTATGGATTTCCTTTATGAGGTTGACCGCCCCATAGATGGTCACCGGTACTCCTTTGTATTGGAAGCCCGGGTAGTTCCATCTCTTATGGATTGGTGTTTCTCTTTAAGGACTCAACTGCAGCTTAGATGGTCGTCGGTTCTCGCATTTGTGTGGGGAGAATAGGTAGTTCCATCCCTTTTGTCTAAGCCAATGATGTGTGGTTTGGAGGTTTGAAGGATGATCCAAGTACCATTGACAAGTTTTTATGTTTTGGTAGGGGTGAGACGGAACCATGAATGGCGCCTACGTACTCTCATTGAGAAAGGGAGATCAGGTCTACGTAGTTCGAACCTAGCATGAAAAGGTTCAAAGTTATAAGTGGTGAAACGGGTGTAGAGAATTTTTTTTTCTGTAGTTAGACCGGACCATAAAAATGGCTGCCTATATACTCCCGTGTATTGGTGAGTTCGGGTCTGCGTAGTTTGCTCCATGTATAAGACAGACTGTAGATGTGAAAAGTTTGATCCCTGGTGGGACAAACTAAAGTTATAGAATGTTTAATCCCTGGTGGGACAAACTAAAGGTGGGGAAGGTTTTGAAAACCTGAGTTGAGTGATGGATCTAATGATCTGAAACCAGGCTGCTGGTTGGAAAACATGTTTGTCCCCGATTGGCCAAACTGATGTGAGGAAAGGTTATATGTAGTGAAAGGTTTTGGAAACCTGAGTTGACTGGGGATCCGGTGATCCAAAACCAGGATGCTAGTTTACAGGTAGCTTCAGACATAGTACCATTTTACGGTGTCCGAGTTGATGAGTTATGGGAATTCATCGCCATCCATATCTTGCAATCTGAGGGCTCCTCCTGTCAATACCTGTTTGACAACAAATGAGCCTTCCCAATTTGGGGCGAATTTTCCTTTGGATTGATCTTGGTTGTCAAGAACCTTCTTCAAGACTAAGTCATGTTCCTTGAATTGTCGTAGCCGTACTTTGTTGTTGTAGGATCGAACGATCCTCTATTGGTATAACTAACCATGGAAGCTGGTTGTGGCCCGCCTTTCATCTATTAGAGACAATTAGTGGTGCATATCTTGTAACCATTTGTCTTCATCTAGCTAATCGTCTATCAACACTCTGAGGGATTCCATTTCCACCTCTATGGGGAGCACTACGTCCATCCTATAGGTTAATGAATAAGGGGTTGCCCTAGTGGAAGTGCGCATAGATGTTTTATAGGCTAATAGAGTCAGAGGAAACAAGTCAGGCCATCCTTTGTGATTAGCGGACATCTTTTGCATGATCTTTTTGATATTCTTATTAGCCGCTTCAACAACAACATTCATCTTTGGCCGATAAATGACAGAGTTGAGATGTTTGATGTGGAAATTACTGTATAACTCCTCCATCATTTGGTTGTTGAGGTTTTTGGCATTGTCTGACATAATCACCTCTGGTTGTCCATATCAACAAATGACATTGTTTCTAATGAAACCAATGATAACTTCTTTAGTAACCCGGGGGAAGGAGGATGCTTCTACCCACTTGGTGAAGTAGTCGATCATGGTTAAGATAAACTGATGCCCATTACTGGCTTTGGGCTCGATGGACCCGATCACGTCAATTCCACACATTGAGAAGGGTCAAAGCGAACTCATATTGTGGAGCTCCCTTGGAGGGGCGTGGATAGCATAACCATGAATTTGGCATTGGTAACATCTCTTGACGTGATCACCACAGTCAGCCTTGAGAGAGAGCCAGTAATGCCATGTTCTTAGAATTTTCTTAACAAGTAGAGGGCCACTCATGTGTGTGCCGCATACTCCACCATGGATTTCATCCATGAGCCTCTGAGCTTGGTCTTTGTCTAGACATATGAGAAGTACTAGTCGTGCATCTCTTTTGTAGAGTGCGTCTCCGCTCAAGTAGAATTTCATAGTCATTCGATGAATCCTCTTTCTTTCAGCCTGACTCATCTCAGCGGGTGTAGATCCATCTCGCAGATACTCCTTGATATGTTGATACCAAGGGTGGTGGATGGGAGGCAGCTCATCCGATACTTCTCCAATGTAGTTCCCATAGGCGGGTGCCTTTTGTAGGGTAAATGTGATATTTGGCATGTCTTCCTTATCAAGTATGTTTATTAAGGAAGCCAAAGTTGCTAGTGCATCCGCAAAGTCATTCCTATTCCGAGGAATGTAGAGGAAGGCTATTTCTTCAAACTTCAAAGCTATCTGGATAACCTGCCGATGGTAAGGCAGCAAATGTAGTTCTTTGGTGTGAAAGATCCCAGTGGTTTGTCTGATTACCAATTCGAAATATCTAAAGACAGTTATTCGGCTAATGAAGTTGATTCTTCCCAAAAATCCCCGTATTTCCTTCTCTGTCTGAGGTATGGGCATTTCTGTGATGGCCTGGATTTTGTAGGATCCAGCTCAATTCGTTTGTGGCTGACTAAGAATCCTAGCAACTTGCCTGATTTAACGCCAAAGGCACACTTGGCTAGGTTCAGCTTCAATTTGTACTTACGCAACCTATTGAAGAGCTTTTGAGATGGTCTAGGTGGTCTTCCTCCCTTCGGTATTTGACAATGACGTCGTCCACATAGACTTCTATCTCTTTGTGCACTAGATCATGGAAAAGAGCCATCATGGCTCGCTGGTAGGTACCTCCGGCATTGATATGGCCGAACGACAACCGTCTATAGCAAAAAAGGTTCCCCAAGGACTGATGAATGCAGTTTTCTCACTATCCTCTTCAGCAACCATAATTTAATGGTACCCCGTAAAGCAGTCAATGAAGGAGTACATGTCATACTGACTTGTGTTATCAATCAATATGTGGATGAATGGCACGGGACTATCCTTGAGACAAGCTTTGTTCATATCATTGTAATCCACGCAAATTCGCACCTTCCCTCCAGGTTTAGGCACTGGGACTATGTTGGATAGCCACTCAGGGTATGTTGACACCATTATGATGTCGACTTGAAATTGTTTCACAATTTCTTTTTTGACTTTTAAACTCCACTTAGGTTTTAATCACCTGAGTTTCTGCCTGACTGGCTTGAATCCCTCTTTGTTAGGAAGGTGATGAATGATGATGTCAGTTGACAAACTGACCATGTCTTCATGAGACCATGCAAACACATCCTGGAATTGGGTCAATATAGTAACCATGTCATTCCTTTAGTTTGGAGTAAGGTCCATACCAATCTGGATTTGTTTAGGGTTTTCTGAGGTTCCGAGGTTAAAAGAGGTGAATTGATCAAGATTTGGCTTGGGTTTATCTTCGACCCATTCTTTGATCTCCTGAGGTATCTCATAGTCCTCTTGTTCAATCTCCATCAAGTCTGAGTCCAACTTTACATCAGAGTTACAGTCCTTATGAACAATAGGCACTTCATCAGCAAGTTTAGGCACATCTAACTTTAGAGTCCTGAAATAAAATGCGTTCACTTAATATATGAAACTGTTCAATCATACAAAGTGTTAGCATGAAATGACAAAAACAACTGCTAATACTGTACTTCAAAAGTAAGCAGTTATTGTTATCTACAGGGCAGAGAGAGTTTCTGCCCTTTTTACCCTTGTCGGCAAAAGTAAGGAGTGCTACTCCAATTGCCAAGGGTCAGGTCCTGGTGGACAGTTGTGATGAAGGGGCTATTATCATCCTCCTTCTCTTAAATGATGACAATGATGTCTGGACAATCATCATCTGGGATGTCTCTGTTCATACCCTCCGTATGTGTGACGCCCCCAAAACAGGTATACATCACCCATCTTGGGTCGCCAGATACAAGGTACTGAATACAAATACAACTTAATAATACAACCGTGCAGGTACAATACTGACAAAAACATAGGTCATGTGAGTTTTAATACAAATATTGTCATCTAGACAATATCCACACTCAATGGAGTCCTCATTACATTTATTATCACACTATTTCACAAAATAGTGAGGACTACTAATGCACCATCTAGGACCATCACTCTGTTCCCCGACTAGTCCCAGCTACGTTCTCATTTCCTGAAGAGAACAGTGAAAGAAAGGGTGAGCTCAAGTAGCCCAGTAAGAAATATTATGACTAAGATAATGCAGAATAATTTATCATTAGCCTTCAATAGTGTTAAACTGATAAAATATAATAACTACCAAGTTTAACTGCAGCGGAACAAGCAATCCATTAGCAGAGTCAAGTAGGGAATAAAATCTACTATCTTCTATTACTTAAAAGGTTTTTCATCACTTTTATTGCTGGGACTCAGCTTAATAAATAATCCACATCATCGAATCACCCCTGCACTACGGCCAAGAATATTCTTTAGTATCACGACCACGAATTATCCATGCACTACGGCTTAAGATAATCATGTTTTCATCAACGGTCCTGATCATGCCATAAAACAATTAATCTTTGCACTACGACCAAAGAGAATCCATAGCCATAATCATACCAAAAACTGTCCATCAATGCACTACGGGTCAATAAAGACTTTTCCACATCATTTGTAACATTACGGTTATGATTATACCGAATAATCCCTGGTCATAATCATATCAAGTCCATCTATGCACTACAGGCCACAGATGACTTTCAACAAAATATAAACATGAGGATGATTACAATGATATAAGAATTCAATAAAACAAGTTCAAGAATTAATTTATCTAGGAACCGATAATGTCCAAATTGTCAACATAATACTGCTTTGTAGAGTAAAATTCAAGAATGCTCAGAAGAATATTTCCATGAAAAGATACTGGATGAAGCGCAAATATCAAGGATATTCCACTAATTTAATGGAGTATAGAAGTCAAAGTTTTAACCAACTGAGTATAATAAAGAATGAAATAACAAAAGAAATCACCATGCATGCGATAGACCGCACCGGCAGGTTATTCCAACATAATAATAAATAACGGAACCAGTCCCACAGTAAAAGCATGCATGCATGGATATTCCAACAGTAATAATAAAGAATGGAACCAGTCCGGTAAAACTCACGCACATGATATTCCGACAAAATAATAAATAATGGAACCGAGTCCCACGAAACGCGTGCAGATGTGATATTCGGCGTAATAATGAATAATGAAATAATGAAGAATTTCACCAAGTATAGGGTAGCTCAGCGATATCTGAGTTATTCCAACGTAATAATAAATAATGGAATAATGAAGTTCTCTTCATGAATACAAAAGAAATAATACCCCTTACCGTAAAAGAAACTGAATATAAGAGTAGGGAAGTAGCAGAATACTTTTCTATAGTTTCTTTATAATTTCTCTCTATAGAGTTTCAGTGAATTCGTAAGAAATAATGAAGGAATGAGCTTCTATTTATAGGAAAATGGACTGAATAGTAACTAATTCATGAACGGTTCAGATTGATTTACTTTTAAACGGACGGTCCATATTGATTTACTATTAAAACTTAAAGCAACGGTCCATACTGATTTACTATTAAAACTTTAAACCAGCGATCCATATTGATTCACTATTATAACTTTCCACCAGCGGTCCATATTGATTTACTATTATAATTTCAACCAACGGTCTGACAAATTAGCACATCTCCTCGTGGAATAATATTGTACCCAAAAATGATTTGGACCGAAAAGAAATATATTTGATGGGTGATCAATAGTACCCCGTGAATAGTAAGTCGTGAATAGTACTCCGACACGAAAAGTGCCCCAAATACCCGATTGAATAATATAACCTCCAGACATCAATTATTATCGAAATAAATATTGATTTCCACTAACACTAATAATCCCAACACAATGGAACTATCAATTTCATCTTTAATCAACACGAACTTATTCATCATTAATATTATCACTCATAATAGTTAACAACCGTGTCGTTCCTCAGAAAGAGGGCTTTTCAGATAAGGATTTCTCCTTATTGGTAGCCGAATTAGGTGACCAAACATGTCTTTGACAGAACTTCTAGACATTGTTAATATTGCAAATAATAATATGAACAACTTTGTCATCTCAATTATTGATTTAATAATATAACATATTATGCAGATGATACTGTAACAATAATTGAATCAATAATATGAGAGATATGATGTAGCAATTATTGTAGCAATAGTTGAGTATAACTGAGTGACTTCTCACGTAAGCATCAATAATCAATACCGTAGTATTACTGCTTGTAACCACGCCTGGCGTATTCTTTATACTTTTACTCTTTGGGTAGTTCAACGGTTTTAACAAAGAACACCTCCGCCTAGATTATTTTTATAGAAAGATAATTACATTGATTTCTAAATACGACAATACTTCCGTTGTGGGGTCCACCAATTATTGTGTCTTGAGTCGTTAATATTCCTATTAAAATGAATATTCCCCACCAATCGAATATTATATAACCACTTTCTTACTTTTGCAAAATTTATAAATACTATCCACAACTATAACATTATATCAAATCCACACCATAATATTAAAAAATTATTTCAAAAAAATTAAATATTTATTCATAAAATCTGGGGTCTCACAATCTCCCTCCTTATGGAATTTAAGCCTCGAAATTTACGTGCGATACTGGTATATCTTTGAAGAGGTGAGGGTATCTTGACTTCATTTCAGATTCTAACTCTTGAGGTATAACCTTTGAGTGTCGAATATAATCCTTCTTATCCAAGATTTTAACACGTATCTCTTCATACGTTAAATCATCCGCTATCTCGTCCGGTTCTAAATTCATAATGTGGTCTGGGTCGTCCCCATATTTAGCTAACATCGATATGTGAAAAAAAATTTTATGAACACGCGACATACTTGGCGGTAAAATGAGTCTATAGGCCATAGTTCCTACTCGATCAAGGATTTCAAATGGGCCAATAAAATCGAGGGTTGAGATTTCCTCTCTTCATTGATTCTTGCTTCTAGAATAACGCCCTCTTTAACCTTCTTCTTCACATTCATCAGCTCTGAATATGTAGCTTGAGCAGCTTTAACTTTATCGATTAAAGTCTATCCTAATCGTATATTCGTTATCTTCACGTGGGTCACTAGAGTCTTTAACTCTATCTCCATCATTTGTAAGTTATACGAAATGGGTCTTTGTGTTAACAACATCGCACTCGTAAACGCATACGATCTTATACTCAACGCGTCAGCTACCACGTTCATTTTTCCCATGATGATATTGAATGGTACGATCATAATCTTCAACAGCTCGAGCCAACATCTTTGGCATATTACACGTTCGTTTTAGGTGAAGAAAATATTTGAGGGTTTTAGAAATGGGTTTTGTACTGGGGTCAATACAAAATTCGATTTCACGCTCTAGGGGTAGGCTAAGAAGTCTTCAAGAATATGTCAGGAAATTTATTAACAATAGAAATATCATTCAAAACTGTGACTCTCATCCAAGACTTGGATAGCACGTCACATTGATACCTATCAACTTGCCACCGTCATTCACGACGTTGCCTACAGAAAGTCTGGCTTCAGTGCATTTCACACAAGGAAGTCAACAATGAAAGGACCGGGGCTCTTTACTTATGGCTTGATATGATAATGATTGAATTTAGTGGTTTGGTTGCTTGAATTCGCATAACAGGTTGGTTAGGAATATGAAAGCTAACAACCTTACGAAAAGCATGATGAGTAGTGGAGGTAACGAAGGTTGATAGGTAACGTGAAAGTGTCGATTTGAATTAAACAAGATTTATAAATAGTGGAGGTAACAAAGGTTTCTACTATCGAAGTTTCAACCAATAAGTCAAAGTCTAATTTCTCCGAAGTCAAATTTAAACGTTGAGCGCAAGCAATAGAGATAAAAGAATAGGTAGAACCGGTATCTAACACAGTATAGACTTCGCAAGAGTTTATGATTAACTTACCCGTGATAATTTTATTCAGGTTCTTCGTAAACAAAAATGCTCTCTCTTAAACTACCGACTTTGGCTTGTCTGGAACACCCTTTGGCATCACTATCCCAACTGGACTTGACTTTGGTGCACGACAAAATCAGGCTAGGTGACCTTCTTTTCCATAATTGTAATATGCTTTGGACTGCATCACGCAGTTTGGACTGATATGTCCTCCCTCCTCATTTTGAAGCATACTGACCCATGGTCGTCTCCTTCCTTAACGTGTGTTGGTCTTTGTTGTCTTTCCATCATTATTGAACCTTCTCTTCTTGAAATTTCCACTTCTATTATCTTGGCCATGATTACTATAACGACCGAGAAATTCGGATCTTATTGTAAAAAATGATTTTATTAAATTAAATAATAATAAAATCACATTTCATGTGTTAATCAAGATGGTTGTCATTGTATAACCTATTAATGTTAGAATGTCATAGTATTTGAGCTACGCGGATGAATTAAAGTGTTTGAATTTCCAAGACGAAAATAAAAGTTTTTCGAGAAATTTTTCGAAAAACACTATTCATAGGTATTTGCTCGAGATATAATTTTGAGCTTCCGAGAAATACATAATGATGAAATAACAAGGTAAGATGGATTAGGTAATAAAAATCTAGTTATGGAAAAAGTAATAATTCGCTTATGGACTTAATTTATAAACTTTAAGTAAGGCGAATTAGTAATTAATAAGTAATAATTGTATGATACTTAGGTATTGTACAAAGTAATGAAAACGAGTATAATACGAAGTATTATACGAGTTTGTGTGAAGAATGAAATATTGTATATTTTCTATATGAATTAGAATACAAAAATAATACAAACTATATATATGTGTTTTAAGTAATGCTAATGGACTTGTAAAGATTGATTGAATTAATACAAGTCCAAATGAATTAAAGGGAGAGGCCCAATCATTAATGAATAAACAAACTAGGTTTATTAATGCAAAGCCCAAAGGATGATTTAATGAAAGCCCAAGATGGAATCCATGAGTTGTATGACCCATGGGGCAAAACATATTGATATAGTTATTGTGGTGACCAAGTATTGTGCTGACCAAGTAATGTGGTGACCAAGTTAGAGTGGTGACCAAGACTTTGAAGTAATGACCAAGTGTAGGATAAAAGTTGTGCTAGCCAAGTAATGAATAGTAAGGAGGTGGCTTGAGGAGGTGGGTGATTTAATGACCAAACTACCCTAGCTTTGCAAGTTCTATAAATAGAGAAGGATTACAAGCCATTTGTTAGTTGTTCAAATAATCTAACATTTCAAAAGTGCTTAAGTGTTAGAGAGAATAAGCTACACATAAGTCATTCCATAAGTAAGAAGAAGAAGCAAGCTACTTTTCCAAGACTACACAAAAGTAAGACTTCTTCTCTATTATCTTTTATCTCTACCATGATAGGTTGATAAGAAAAGTTGGAATTAAGGAACATGGATGGTAAGAAACAAGAAGAATGAGTAAGTCATGAACTTAAGTCACATAAGTTAGCAATAAGTCATTTGAACTTATAAAAGTTATCAACTTATTATAAGTTAACTTTGAATGTTAAGTATGAAAATATGAACTTGTAATAATTTTATTAAGAGAAGTAATAATGATGAAAAAGGACTTGTATGATCCTATGAATTATAAGTAAAGTTATATGTAAAGAACATGTAAAGTATGATGATTAAGAAACTCTAATTGTCATAAGTCATGAATAATCAAATCTTAAGTAGTCTATAATTTAACAAGTTATAAGCCCATGAAGAATAAGTCAAAATCCAACAATGAACATAAGTTGTTGTATTAAGTATGTTAAGATGTTCACATGATGAATGAAGTTCATTTGTAATGTTGAACAAATCATACGAATGAAGAATTACCAGAATTTGCACGATTTGACGATAAACGTCGAATTCGTAAAATTCTCGAAATGGAAGTCAAATTTTGTGTTTAATCACGGAACCATTGTTTTCTAATAAAGACAAGTCATATTTGGCATTTAAGAGTTACAGACTCGAAAATGACCGGATACCAACTTAGAACGAAGAAACGAGCGTTGAACGTTCATAAACATTTATTGTTTTCGTTAAAAATGAACCAATAGGTGAATTTTTAGCAAACAAAGTCAAATAGATAAAATTCTTGCATGATAATGTAGATTACGTAATTTGTGAACCGTAGGCTTTTGAACAAGCCAATTCGGACTTATAACGAAGAAGTTATGCGTCCGGGAAGTTCACAAAAATTCAAAACTGAAATTATTTTCTGGTGCACAGAGTTGGCGCCGTGGCACCAACCCTACGCAAAATGACTCTCATGCTTGTATGAATAGTGTTCGAGCCTCTCTCGCAAGAGTTCGTCGTGGCCTTGAACTATAGTACAATATATATGCCAAGCAGCCTCATGTACTGATACCAAAATCCTCTGGAGTGTGGCGCCGCAGCTCGACCCATTAAGTAAAGACTTGCTGCTATGGCTGAGTCCGATATAGAGATATAATAAGCTCATGGCCACATGATGAGATATAAGTATAAATGGTAAATATGCCATCAGCCTCGAGAACAAGGATAGTAATGAAGGTTTCTAAGTACAAAGAAAAGAAAGTTAATTTATTTAAAAGTAAACATAACTTAAGGAATGTAATGTAACATTGTTAAACCTTAAGGATGTTGTATAAAGGTTGAGATAACCTAGTCGAATATAAATACAAGGGTAATGATAAACCGGAACGAATAGTAACTGAATCTAATACACCATTAGATTGAAATGAAGGGTATGATATAGTCATATACATACTTGATTATATGTGACCTAATGTAAGGCATTATGTGATCATGTATTGTAGAGACTTGAACGACTTGAACGTAAAGTTAATATACCGTAGCAAACGTTAAAGGCAAGTATTCTAACTCTTGTCTCAGTTCAATCTGAACAAGTGTTTGAGGTTCATGTATTCTTTCGCATTAATTGAAGTATGTTGAAGTTTAAGCCAATTCCTTTGGCTAGACTTGATGTATTGATAATCTATTCATGTATTATCAAATGTTGTTATCTTTTGTCAACTAATTGATATGGTTTTCAAAAGAAGAATGAAATGTTAAACAAATATTTTGTCGGTAAAACGACAGGCACGTGAGGTTGCCAAATGCTAAAACGTGCATACATTTAATGGATGTAGTGTTGATCAACATAGAGTACAATAGGCTGATCACCTAGAAGTGTTCGTAAGTGATATCGAGCTTATGAACTTGTTTCTGGGTTGTCCTTTTCCAATAAAGAATGAATACTCGAGGTCTTTGACCGGAGTGAATGTTTTACTCAATACTGTTATTATTGTAAAACATTAAGAAATAAAAGATGGAGTGCTATTTTGAGTTATAAATAGTACTTCATAACTATTATTCAGTTATTGAAGATATATGATTTGTATATTTCAAGCATCTGTTATTAAATTGTTATACTTGCTGAGCTAGTTATGCTCACTCTTGCTTGAATCATATGAATGCAGCTAAGACTGAACGTCCCGAAGGATCGAAAAAGGATAAAGGAAAAGCTAAGGCAGATTACTAAACTGTCTTGTAATAGTATAGGTCTATTGTTGTAATGTAACTAATATTATGACAAAGAACCATTGTAGCGGGTATAGAACCTGGGAAATGTAAATATTACTTTAAATATATAGAAGTTATGTTCGTTCTTTGAGACTTTTCAATTGAATGAATGTATGAATGTTGTACAGTATAGGACCATCTGTCGGGTTGAAAGATACCTGGATTTGGGGGCGCTACAATTACCACCGAAGTGGTTACCATTCTTGGCGTGATAATTTCCCCCACAAAGGTTATCATTGTTCCGATGGCCATTGCCATTGGTACGATTATTATCGTGTTGTTGGTCGTTACCTTTTGGTTGTGCTGAATCATTATCATGCTCCAATAACTGAGCCATGTTCACAACATCGGAATATAAACAAAGTTGGTGAGAAATGAGGTATTGACGTATATCGGGTTTCAAACCTCTTAGAAACATTCACATCATTCCCTCCTCATTATCGACCAAATGGGATGCAAATCGGGATAACTCGGCAAACTTAGCCTCGTACTGCGACACGGTCATATTGTTTTGTTCCAAAATGAGAAACTCCACCTCCTTCATGTGACAAATACTTTTGGGAAAGTACTTGTCGTTGAACAGCTCTTGGAACTTCTCCCAAGACATCTTGAGTGCATCAGGTTAGGTACATTTTACAGATTCCCACCAGTGATCTGCCTCTTCACGCAACATAAAGGTGGCAAAGGGAACCTTTTGCTCCTCGAAGCATCCCAAGACATTAAATATCTTGGTGATCTCCTTTAACCACGTCTCCGCCTTAAGTGGTTCTGGCTTTCCCAAAAACTTTGGTGGTCCCAGCTCATTGAATTGTTTAGCGGTGACCAACCGTGGATTGCCATTGTTTCCTCCTACATTATGCACAGGAGCCGCCTTCGCCTGATGTTGCATGAATTCTAAAAAGCTCTTAAACGTATCGTCCTTCGTCAATTGATCAGTGTTGTTGTTTACAGGAGGATTATCGCCATCCTGTTGCACATTGTCCTGATTATTGATCTGTGGAGAATCAATGGTCTCCTGTGCTCCATTGCTATTCTCAACATTCTCGGATGTCATTTTCAGATACTGCCACAAAAAAAAAAGATTAATTGACATGTAATATATTATCCCTATATTCTGACCGACCAATTAAATACCAAATAAACTTAGGTAGGTCATACTAGCGAAGGAATTCCCCGTCTGTCCCCTCCTTGTTCTTGTCTCACATCTCAGCCAGGGATCATATCCCTAAGCTTTGATACCAATTGTGACGCCCCCAAAACAGGTATACATCACCAATCTTGGGTCACCAGATACAAGGTACTGAATACAAATACAACTTAATAATACATCTGTCGTGTACAATACGACAAAACATAGGTTGTGAGTTTTAATACAAATATTGTCATCTAGACAATATCCACACTCAATGGAGTCCTGATTACAATTATTATAACACTATTTCACAGAATAGTGAGGACTACTAATGCACCATCTAGGACCATCACTCTGTTCACCGACTAGTCCCAGGTACGTTTTCATTTCCTAAAGAGAACAGTGAAAGAAAGGGTGAGCTCAACTAGCCCAGTAAGAAATATTATGACTAAGATAATGCAAAATAATTTATCGTTAGCCTTCAACAGTGTTAAACTGATAAAATATAATAACTATCAAGTTTAACTGCAGCGGAACAAACAATCCATTAGAAGAGTCAAGTAGTGAATAAAATCTACTATCTTCTATGATTTAAAAGATTTTTCATCACTTTTATCGATGGGACTCAGCTTAATAAATAATCCACATCATCGAATCACCCCTGCACTACGGCCAAGGATATTCTTTAGTATCACGACCACGAATTATCCATGCACTACGACTTAAGATAATCATGTTTTCATCAACGGTCCTGATCATGCCATAAAACAATTCATCTTTGCACTACGGCCAAAGAGAATCCATAGCCAAAATCATACCAAAAACTGTCCATCAATGCACTATGGGCCAATGAAGACTTTTTCCACATCATTTGGAACATTACGGTTATGATTATACCGAATAATCCCTGGTCATAATCATACCAAGTTCATCTATGCACTACAGGCCACAGATGACTTTCAACAAAATATAAACATGAGGATGATGACAATGATATAAGAATTCAATAAAACAAGTTCAAGAATTAATTTATCTAGGAACTGATAACGTCCAAATTGTCAACATGATACTGCTTTGTAGAGTAAAATTCAAGAATGCTCAGAAGAATATTTCCATGAAAAGATACTGGATGAAGCGTAAATATCAAGGATATTCCACTAATTTCATGGAGTATAGAAGTCAAAGTTTGAACCAACTGAGTATAATAAAGAATGGAATAACAAAAGAAATCACCATGCATGCGATAGATCCCACTTGCCGTGTTATTCCAACAGAATAATAAATAACGGAACGGTCCAGTCCCAAAGAAAACGTATGCACAAGATATTCCAATGTAATAATAAATCGGAACCAGTCCCATAAAAACGCATGCACAAGATATTCCAACAAAATAATAAATATCGAACCAGGTCCCACAGAAACGATGCATAGACATGATATTCCAAATGAATAATAAAGAATGGAATAATGTAAGAATAAAGAATGAAACCAGTCCCAAGGTAAAATGCATGAGATAGGATATTCCAACATAATAATAAATAACGGAACCCGGATCCGCGTAAAATGCATGATAGGATATTCCAATGTAATAATATAGAATGAAACCCGAGTCCCACAGAACGCATGCATGTGATATTCCGATAGAATAATAAATAATGGAACCCGTCCCAAAGTAACGCATGAGATAGGATATTCCGACGAATAATAATAAATAATGAAATAATGTAAGAATTTCACCAAGTATAGGGTAGCTTCAGATATACAAAGTTATTCAATGAATAATAAATAATGGAATAACAGAAGTTCTCTTCATGAATACAAAAGAAATAATACATTTACCGTAAAAGAAACTGAATATAAGAGTAGGGAAGTAGCAGAATACTTTTCTATAGTTTCTCTATAATTTCTCTCTCTAGAGTTTCAGTGAATTCGTAAGAAATAATGAAGGAATGAGCTTCTATTTATAGGAAAATGGACTGAATAGTAACTAAGTCATGAACGGTTAAGATTGATTTATTTTTAAACGGACGGTCCATATTGATTTACTATGAAAACTTAAAGCAACTGTCCATACTGATTTACTATTAAAACTTTAAACCAGCGATCCATATTGACTCACTATTATAACTTTCCACCAGCGGTCCATATTGATTTACTATTATAACTTCAACCAACGGTCTGAAAAATTAGCACATCTCTTAATGGAATAATATTCTACCCAAAAATGATTTGCACCGCAAAGAAATATATTTTACAGGTGATCAATAGTACCCCGTGAATAGTAACTCGTGAATAGTAAATTATGAATAGTAACTCATGAATAGTAAGTCATGAATAGTAACTTGTGAATAGTACTATAACACGAAAAGTGCCCCAAATACCCGATTGAACAATATAACCTCCAGACATCAATTATTATCGAAATAAATATCGATTTCCACTAACACTAATAATTCCAACACAATGGAACTATCAATTTCATCTTTAATCAACACGAACTTATTCATCATTAATATTATCACTCATAATATTTCACAACCAGGTCGTTCCCAGGAAAGAGAGGGCTTTTCGATAAGGATTTCTCCTTATTGGCGCGCAATTAGGTGACCAAACATCTCCTTGACAGAACTTCTAGACATTGTCAATATTGCAAATAATAATATGAATAACTTTGCCGTCTCAATTATTGATTTAATAATATAACATATTATGCAGATGATACTGTAATAATAATTGAATCAATAATATGAGAGATATGATGCAGCAATTACTGTAGCAATAATTGAGTATAACTGAGTGACTTCTCACGTAAGCATCAATAATCAATACCATGTGCTACTGTGCAACTACGCATATTACTGTACTTATACTACCGGGTAGTTCAATAGTTTTAACGGTAACACATCCGTCGTTATTTTTATAGAAAGATAATTCTTTCATTTTCTAACTACGACAATACTTCCGTTGTGGGGTCCACCAATGATTGTGCCGTCGTACGAATATTCCCTATTAAAACGAATATTCCCTCACCAATCGAATATTATATAACCACTTACTTACTTGGTAAAATTTATAAATATTATCCACAAGTATAACATTATATCAAATCCACACCATAATATTAAAAAAATTATTTCGAGAAAATTAAATATTTATTCATAAAATCCGGGGTCTCACAATATTGACCAGGACGCGCATGTTTGACAGATGTCTCTCTATCTCTTATTTGCGCCTTCGATTCCTTTCTTCCACCTCCGGGTCTCGAATCAGAACTTCCTTTCCTTTAACTGATATCGGCTTAAGAAATAGCATATGTGACGCCCCCAAAATAGGTATACATCACCCTTCTTGGGTCGCCAAATACATGGTACAGAATACAAATACAAACTTAATTATACAACAAGAGCTGAGAGTTTTTACACGAATATTATCTCATAGACAGTATCCAAACTAAAATTCAATCCTCATTACATTTATTATCACATTAACTAGATAGGATTGCTAAAACAACCGTCTCGGACCATCACTCCGTTCCCCGACTAGTCCAGGCTATGTTATCATTTCCTGAAGAGAATAATGAAAGTAAAAGGGTGAGCTCAACTAGCCCAGTAAAAAATATTATGACTAAGATAATGCAGAATAAGTTATCCTTAGCCTTTAAAAATGTTAAACTGATAGAATATAATAGACAACAAGTTTAATTGCAGCGGAACAAGCAATCCATTAGTAGAGTCAAGTAGAGTATGATATCTACTATCTTCTATGATTTAAAAAGATTTTTATTAACTTTATCGCTGAGATTCATCCTAACAAATAAACCACATCATCGAATCATCCTTGCACTACGGGCCAAGGATAGTCATCAATGGTCATGGTTATACCGAATAATCCCTGTTTATAATCATATTAATCAACAGTCCATCTATGCACGTAAGCCAAAGATGACTTTCATCACAATATAAGCATGAGGATGATGACAATGATATAAACATTTAATTAAATGAAAGCAAATGATAAATTTTCAAGATTTATAATTTAATTTATCCAGAATTCAATAATGTCCAAATTGTCAACATGATACTGCTTTGTGGAGTAAAATTCAAGAATAATATCCATGTATCAAAAATATTTTGTACAGAAAAAAATTAATTTTTTGGGTGAATAGTAACCGGGTGAATAGTACCCCGTGAATAGTACTTCGTGAATAGTAACCCGATATGAAAAATACCCCAAATACCCGAGTGAATAATATTATAGTGAATAGTAACTGGGTGAATAGTAACCTATGAATAGTAACTCATGAATAGTATCCCGACATGAAAAGTGTCCCGAATACCGAGTGAATAATATTATAGTGAATAGTAACTGGGTGAATAGTAACCCGTGAATAGTTCCCTAGGTGAAAATATTGATATTTAATAAGAAAGTTTATATCAATATTCCAATGAAACGATACTGGATGAAGCGCAAAACTCAAGGATATTCCACTAATTTCAAGGATTATAGAAGCAATACTTACCATAGTAAGTTTAGATTTAAAAATATGAAAAGAAATAACATACAAAACTGTAAATGGATTCTCACCTGTCATACGGTACGTAATCCGCGTAGAGAGGTTATTCCGACATATTAAAGGATGAATACGAAAATAATAGTATTCCTTATGAATATGAAAGAAATAATACCCCTTACCTTAATAGAAGGATGGATACTGCAATAGTGAAGTAGCAGAATACTCTTTTTCTTGCTCTCTATAGTTTCTCTCTCTATAGTGTCTCTTGTGAATCTCAGTGAATTGATGAGAATGAAAGAAGAATTAAGCTTCTATTTATAGGAGAATGGACTAAATAGTAACTTATTCACGAACGGTCCAGATTAATTTACTATTAGAACGGACGGTCTATATTGATTACTATTAGAACCACAACCGACGGTCCATATTGATTTACTTTTAAAACCACCATCGACGGTCCAGATTGATTACTTTTAAAACCACCATCAACGGTCCAGATTGATTTACTATTAAAACAACCACCGACAGTCCAGATGATTTACTTTAAAAACCACCACCGACGGTCCAGATTGATTACTTTTAAAACCACCATCAACAGTCCAGATTGATTTACTATTAAAACAACCACCGACGGTCCAAACTGATTTACTATTAAAACCACCACCGACGGTCCAGATTGATTTACTATTAAAACCACCATCAATGGTCCAGATTGATTTACTATTAAAACCACCATCAACGGTCCAGATTGATTACTATTAAAACCACCATCAATGGTCCAGATTGATTTAACTTATTACACTTTGGTACCCCTAAAGTTTTCCAAGTTTGCATTATTCCCCTCTAACTTTTGTAATTCACATATCTTCAATAAACAAATTATTAATACTTCAACAATTATTCATCATTAATATTATAACTCACAATATTTAACAACTAGATCATTCCCAGGAAAGAGGGGGCTTTTCGATAAGGATTTCTCCCTATTGGCGCACAATTAGGTGACCAAACCTCTCCTCGACAGAACTTTCTAGACATTGTCAATATTTCAAATAATAATATGAATAACTTTGTTGTCTCAATTATTGATTTAATAATATAAATATTATGTAGATGATACTGTGACAATAATTGAATAAAAAATATGAGAGATATTATGCAGCAATTACTGTAGCAATAATTGAGTATAACTGAGTGACTTCTCACGTAAGCATCAATAATCAATACCGTGTGCTACTGTGCAACCACGCGTATTACTCTAATTTTACCACCGGGTAGTTCAACAGTTAACGGTACAACTTTTGCCATTATTTTTATAAAAAAGATATTTCTGTCATTTTCTAACTACGACAATACTTCCGTTGTGGGGTCTACCAATGATTGTACCGTTGTACGAATTTTCCCTGTTAAAACGAATATTCCCCGACCAATCGAATATTCCCTGACACAACGAATAATTTATATCAACTTTCTTACTTTGCAAAATTTTCAAATATCACCCTTAACTTTAATCTTTTATCAATTTAACCATTTATTAAATAGAACAATAATTATAAGAAAATTAGATACTTTCATTTCATATAATTCGGGGTCTTAGAACCTCCCCTCGTTATCAAATTTTGTCCTTAAAATTGGTGTACGTACCTGGTATGACGAAGAGGTGAGGATACTTTGATAGCATTTCAGATTCTAACTCCCAGGTTATTTCCTCAACATCGTGGTTTCTCCACAAAACTTTGACTTGAGGTATAATCTTGGAGCGTAGAATATGTTCCTTCTTATCCAAGATTTTAACAGGTACCTCTTCATACGTTAAATCTTCCGCTATTTCGTCTGGTTCTAACACAATAATGTGGTTCGGGTCTTCCACATATTTATGTAACATAGATATATAAAAAATATTATGAACATGAGACATACTTGGTGGTAACGCAAGTCTATAAGACACAGTTCCTACTCGATCGAGGATTTCGAATGGCCCAATGAATCGAGGATTGAGCTTTCAATGGAGCAACACGTAACAACACATGATCTCCAACATTGAACTCCACGTCCTTTCGATGAAGATCAACATAACTTTTTTGTCGATCTTGTGAGATTTTTATGCATTGTCGGATCATTTGAATATTTTCTGTAGTCATACGTACCAACTCCGGTCTCAACAACGTTGTTTCACCTACCTCGTCCCAGCATACCAGAGAATGACACTTGCGTCCGTATAACGCCTCAAATGGAGCCATGCCAATACTTGCTTGATAACTATTGTTGTAGGAGAACAGAGTCTTTGAAGTCAAGGACACAGAGTCTTAATAAATCCTCAAGAGTTTGAATAGTCCTCTCCGACTGCCCATCCGTTTGAGGATTATGTGACGAACTAAATCGTAAATCCGTGACCATAGCCTTTTGCAAAGTAACCCAAAATCAAGAAGTGAATCTTGGGTCTCGATCAGAAAATATGGATACTGGCATGCCATGCAGTCTTACAATCTCATTTATGTACATACGAGCAAGACATTCAAGTGAATATATTTCTCGTATAGGTAAGAAATGAGCAGACTTGGTCAATCTATCAACAATGACCCAAATTGCATCTATGCCTTGAGAAACCTTGGGAAGACCAGTAACAAAATCCATGGTAATGTGCTCCCACTTCCATTCTGGAATTTTAAGTGGTTGCAATGGACCTTTTGGCACTTGATGCTCCGCCTTGACTCGTTGACAAGTTAGACACCTTGAGATAAACTTCTCTACCTCTCTCTTCATATTGCTCTACAAAAAGGTATGTCAAAGATCATGATACATTTTTGTACTCCCAGGATGGATTGCAAACGGTGTGTTGTGCGCCTCCATCATGATCTTATACTTTAAATCAGGGTCGTTTCGAACACAAAGTCTGGAGTTGACTCGTAGTATTCCTTCTTCATCGATTCTTGCTTCCAAAATAGCACCTTCTTGCACTTTCTTCGTCATATGCATTAGCTCCAGGTCCGTAGCTTGAGTAGCTTTAACTTTATCGATTAAAGTCGGTTCTACTCGTATATTTTCCATCATCACGTGGGTCCCTAGAGTCTTTATCTCTATCTCCATCCTTTGCAAGTCATACAAAATGGGCCTTTACGTTGACAATATCGCACTCGTACCCACATATGATCTTCTACTCAATGCGTTAGCTACCACGTTAGCTTTTCCAGGATGGTATTGAATTGTATGATCGTAATCTTTCAACAACTTAAGCCAACGTCGTTGCCGCATGTTGAGTTCCTTTTGAGTAAAGAAATATTTGAATCTTTTATGATCCGTATAGAACTCCACTTTCTCCCCATACAGGTAATGCCTCCAGATCTTTAGTGCAAAAACGATAGCTGCCAACTCTAGATCATGAGTAGGGTAATTCCTCTCATATTCTTTGAGTTGTCGTGAGGCATAGGCTATGACTTTCCCATGTTGTATGAGTACACATCCTAACCCTCTGCCTGAAGCATCGCTGTAGATGACAAATCCCTCTGAACCAGATGGTATTGTAAGAACAGGTGCTGAAATGAGCCTCCTCTTGAGTTCTTGAAAACTCTTCTCACATTCCTCGCTCCAATCGAATTTTGTATCTTTTCAAGTCAGCTGAGTTAATGGAGTAGCGATTCGAGAAATTCCTTCCACGAATCTCCGATAATAACCAGCTAAGCCCAGATAGCTACGTATCTCGGTCACTGACTTAGGTTACTCCCAACTTTGAATTGCTTCAATCTTTGTCGGGTCAACAGATATTTCATGATTTGATATCACGTTCCCAAGGAATGCTACTTCCTCAAGCCAAAACTCGTATTTCTTCAACTTGGCATATAATTTGTTCTCACGAAGCTTTTGTAGTATCAGCCTCAAGTGTTGCTCATGATCTTCACAACTTTTGGAGTAAATGAGAATGTCATCAACAATCCTGAGTGTTATGGCCTGGAGCTCAAGCATGATAAGGACACATCTTGCTTGGATTGAAACCCTTTCCACTCGGGTTGGCTGGTGGAAGGAGATGAGTAATTTTATTCTGAGCTGTCAAAAGTTTGACAATGTTTTCGAGTGAATCCCCTAAGGGTGTGAACACTCTTGTACGTCTGACTTCTCCAATTTTTGGAAATGGAGGGGTTGAAGACTGTGCTTGAAAAGAGGAGTAGTTTCTTCTCTGAATTGGCAAATTTTGATTGCCTTTTTATCCTTGCAGTATCAAGGAAACATCCTCTTCTTTCTTCTTATAGACCCTCTAGGGTTGTTCTCATAACTTCAAGATTGGATGTGCTCAGCTACGACTTTTAAAGCCGCAAGGTCTTGAATCTTTCCTGATTTTAACCCCATTTCAGCCATTTTTTTGTGTTTAATCATTTATAAGAAAGGCTTGCCTATTCCAGCCAGGACCCTCTCATAAAAAGGATCTTCTTGAATGTTTATGAAGGTCATCACCATTTCAGACTCAGTCATAAACGGAATAACTTGAGCAGCCAGACGCCTCCATCTTTGGGCATAATCTCTGAATGACTCATTGACTTATTTTTTGACCTTAGTAATTTGATACCGGTCTGGAGCCATCTGAGTATGGAAGCTGTATTAACTGAGGAAAGCATAGGATAACTCCTCCCAGCGATAAATTTTGGAGTTATCTAATCGGGTGTACCATGCTCTGGCTTCTCTAGTCGGACTTTTCTAAAATAGCTGCATTCTGAGCTTTTCATTTTCATCATAAGATCTGAGCTCTCTAATGAACACCTTTAAATGGGTATAAGGATCTTCCAATCCATTATATTTCTCAAAATTGGGAGTCTTAAATTTTTCTGGATAATGAACTTCAGGGAAGATACAAAGGTCTGAATATGAAACATTCATGTGTGTTCCAATCCCTTTGATGGACAGAATGGTCTCTTCCATTTCTAGAACCTTCTTCCTACTATCACCGGTGTCTTGATCTTCTTTATGATGGGTGATTTCAGGGGTTTTTTTTGTCTTATCAAACTGAGACTCAGGTGCTGGAACTTCTTTGTCTGAAACCTGGGTTCCTCCATGTGTAGAGGGTTCTGTGTGGATGGGTATCTGTGGACCCTAAGTTGACTTGTGTAATTCTTTGAGCATAACATCTAACTCTGTGATTTAATTGCTTAATCATTTGAACTCATCGTGAGAGACATGAGTAGGATTAGGCTGACCAGATGTATCCATGTTCAGCTGTAGGCTTACTGCCTTTTTGGACTTTGAACGGGTAACTGGACCAATTGATTCCCTACAAAAAGACTTATGCAGTTTTGTCTTAAGGAAAAGTGGAATAGTACATGCTATGTGATGTGTCCATTTTTTTAGGAGTATTATCCTGCAAAATAGATATCAATTGTTTTAATGACAGGATAGCATGACATGTTTTGATATGAAAAGGAATGCATGTTCACATAATCCTTTATATTTTCCATTACATTGAGATTGACATGGAAATGAAATTACAAGTAATTGATATTACAAGTATTTGAAATGGGAAGGTATGAAAAGACTTCCCTCCGCGTTGGGTTTATCAGAGGCTGACCTATCTGAGGCAACTTTCGCGGATTTTTGGCATAAAGGTTCCCAGATCATCGCATTTTACTTGTTGGAATTAGTCTCCCTACGAGTATAGTAATCAAACATCGACGGGATAGCCTCCTGGTGGAGAGACCACACAACATACATTCACATACATCGCATCTCACCATATGGAAATGATGACATGTGCGAAGCACTAATATCACAGGTCGATATAGTGCGAAGCACTTAGTGCAGTAAGTAAAGAATTAGTATACATTCATTCAAATGTAAATGCAACATCCACACACAAGCATATAAAAGTTTTGAAAAGCTTTAAATAGCGGCTTAAGCCCTCTTACTGGTGTCAGTTTCTGTTGTTGTCTTTTGGTGTTCTCATGTTAGGTGAGATTTGTTTAAAAAAACAAGTTTAAAAAGGTTCAACATGTATATGTCGACGATTTAACTGTAAGAGTCGCCAGTTGGTATTTTTAAATGGTTGCATAAACTCAACCGAGAAATGGTTTGCACATAAACCTAGTAATGTGACACTATTTAACTGGTCTGCAAAACCAAAATTTGTTAGGGTCCGTGGGCTTGATTAAGTAAAGGGAAGGTGTTAGGCACCCCCCCGACTTCTGTGGTGACATGGTTACCGCCACTTTTCAATTTAAACTCTTATCTGAATATGTGTGTGTGTGTAGGTCTATGTGCAGTTGTCTGGAAGTAGTGTTATGTCTCGATTGCACCTATATACAACGGGTTTCACATTTGTATAAAAGTTTAATTTTATTGAGATATGGCAATGATGTTTTGTAAAATACGTTTTTCAAACCCTTATGCTCAATAGTAATTGAGGCCTTTGATACTTCTATTTTATTAGTGTTCGACTTGATTGCTTTTATTTTCGAGATGTGAAGCATCTTCGAGAAAATAAGATACATAACAACTCTGAACTACTTGTGGGCATGAGAGCCATCTAAGGAAATTTAGACATCGTGAATAATTTACAAGCTGGCTGCAGCTGAAAACGTCCATCACGGGAACATAATATAGATTCAGGAACTGAATATATGATCACATGATTCCTAGGCTCACATGACAAAGCAATATGTGCAAAAGCTAAAATAAGAACTAGATTTGAATAAATCTAAACTATTTCAGCTTCATCGGTTCCAGTTTAGTCACCATGAACCGGCTAAAGTGAGAAATAGTTATATTGAGGCAAATCTTGCTCATAGCAAAAGCTAGAAAATGAATTAGATTTGAATAAATCTAAGCATTCCGGCTTCAACGGTTCCAGTTTAGTCACCATGAACCGGTTAAAGTGAGAAATAGCCAAATTTAGGCTAATCTAACCCGCAGACTGATAAACAGTTATATATATATATAAGCTGTAAATATATATATATATATAGAGTCCGGATCTTACATGAACTCAAGTAACGGACCAAAATGACGGACCAGAATAAAAAACTAGCTGAAACCAAAATACACGCGGGCGGGTCAAAAACCCATCTTCTCAAAACATTCGTTTTCTCTCTTTATATTTGTCTGTTTAATTTTTTTGAACAGAAGCTATATCCAATTTAATGAGAACGAATCGAAAACCCCCACTTGCAAGATCTCTGATACGACTTCGCCCTCGTCGAGTTCTTCAATCCGATTACAAAAAGTATGCAACAAAGACACAAGTATATATAAACTCGTAAATCGAGAGAAGTTCAAACTTTATAGCTATAAAACTTGAAGTTTTATTTTTCTAGATTTTCTTTATTTTTATTGGGATTATTAAATATGATAGGTTCGCTAACAAAAACCGAATTTCCTAAACGCACTCGGGGTACAGAAGAGTTAGAGCTTTGACCTGAATACCAGACAATTTCTTGCGAATTTAGGGCTCTGGCCAAAATGGTGCAGGGTGAATCCAAAGTACAAAATTGTCTTCCCTTCTTTATTCTGGCCTTGTTTGACATCCATCAACCTATAATATATAATATATACAAAAGTAGACCAGAAACCAAAATAGAATAACTTGTTCTTGACTAGATTCTTTTGCCAAACTTATAGAATTTGTTGCCCAGATTTTAAAGAACTCACATCAGCAGAGCACATTCTCTTCCAATTTGGTATTCACATTTGGTATTCAAGCACAAAAATTTCCTAATCACGTTGTTAGAATCTAAAGGGTTCCCTTTGATCATCATAATATTAAGGATATGATTTTCTAAAACATTAATGGAATTAATGTTATATTTGGAACTAAAATAATCAGAGAAGAACCAGAATCAAATCATCATCAATTCTAATAAACCCAACAATGAAAAACTACCACGTTAGGAGAGTGAAAAAGGAAGAAGAATAATTACCCAGATTCACCATAAACGAAGTCAATCACAGAAGCAAATTTTAAAAAATTAGGGTACATAATTTGGGAATCTTACTGGTGATTTCAACAAAAGTAACAAATCGAAAAAATTGACAAATGAACAAGAGAATCGCAGTGAAGCCGAAGCCAGAACAACTGCTTTTCTCTCTAAATATTTATTCTCCTTTCAACTCAACTTCGTTCTCTTTATCCGAGCCTCCGGACCATGGCTTTTGTTTTTTTTTTCAGAAGTCTCCCGAAACATGTTACTTGAGTCCGCCTAAGATATGGGCTCTCTCTCTCTCTCTCTCTCTCTATATATATATATATATATATATATATATATATATATGAATCAACCGCCATGAAGTAAACTCCAGTGCAGACGTGAAATGTATATATATATATATATATAAGCTGTAAATGGCCACGAAGTGATCTCCAGGCCTGACTAGAATGTAAATATATATATATATATATGTACATATATATATCTGCGGTAAATAACTAAGAAGTGATATCCAGGCCTGACTGGAATGTATATATATATATATATATATATATATATATATATATATGTGTGTGTGTGTGTGTGTGTGTGTGTGTGTGTGTGTGTGTGTGTGTGTTTATATATATAAGTTTTTAACGCACCGGATATTACACCCATGCTCAATCGAACAAAGTTCGATAATAGTATATATATATAAGTATTTAAATATATAAAAGTGGTAAACACACCTGAATAGATATGTGTGGATGGAAGTGAGAAAGAGATTTAAAAAATCTGAGATGTCTTACAGTGGGCTGCCAAGAAGACTTCAGATAGCTTTTGATGAATGAATACTCAGTTTCCATCAGTTAAATTTCAATATGTAGCAAAACACGAGCTCACAAGTGTTTGAAAAAAGAAAGCACTCAGTTTAAAGTGTGTACAGAGTAAAATGGACAAGGCTTCCTCGTTCTTTCTCTCTTGAAAATGGACATTCCAAGCCCTCTATTTATAGAGAAGTCACGGTCTCTAACCACACGGCATTGCAAGTCCACTGTGGTCGCTTGAGGGTCTGAACAGCTCTGTGGGTCCCGCTGTCTCGAATTACGTGCACTCGTGCAACGCGTTGTCCACTTAAACCTTCATAACTTTAAATCTGGGCATCCGATTGAGGCTACTTTCGCGTTTTCAAAATGTTGTTGTCGACAGCTACATAATGACATGGGATAAAAGGTTGTACAAAGTCGGGAAGATGATTTGAGTTATGGTTCTTGTAGGATACTTCTGTATGAAAAATGGGTTGAAATGTTGTTGAGACGGTGCAAATGAAGTATTGAGGTGGCAAAATGGTGATTTTTCCGTCACCAGAGTTATCTCCGGCTCTTGGATGATGTAGCAGCCGTTGCTCAGGGTTATCTCTGAGATTGGGCTACTATAAGTTTTGAATGTCCTTAGGGTTGTTTCCGAGGTGTGCTTAATCTCCCGGGGTTATCTCCAGGGTTGGAATAGAGTATCTTGGGGTTATCTCCGAGATTAAAACTGACTTTTTCGGGGTTATCTCCAGAACTGGAACTGCATCCCTCGGGGTTATCTCCAAAGCTGGAACTGGATCTCCTGGGGTTGTCTATGGGATTGGAACTGAGTATCTCAGGGTTATCTCCTAGATGGAAAATTGAGGATCATGGGGTTGTCTCCGGGATTGATCTGATTTAACTTCTAGGGTAAGAATTTGAGTGTCTACAGACATCACTGCTATGTGCAGTGGTTTGCAATGACCCATCCCTTCGAGAGGTATGTCATCATCAGTGAAAGATACCACATTACTGTTGAAAATGTGATCTACCAAATCCTAAAAAATTTCAGTGTCTGCCGTCTGTTGAAAATGTGAGCTTCTTCTAGTACAGTTATTAAGACCTTGCGATGATCTTTAGAAGAGAATACCAAGTCCATAATGGATATCTATTGAGGTGCTTCTTTCAAGCTTTCACCACCTTGGCTTAATTATACCCCATCTTACAGAGGAATTCTTTAATTTTCTCCTCAGGCACTTTCCCCTTGGATTTGATGACTGGTTTCATCACTAGCTGAGGTAGATACAACGAGTATTCCTTTCTTACCATAGCATTTTGATTTGAAGTTTATCCCTCAACCTCCCCATAGTTCCATAGGACTTTTTTCAAGCTGATGATAGGATACTACGGTCTGAATGGCAATACTAATGGTTCTAGTGCAGCCAGCTTCAAAGGGATTTTCAATCCTTTGAGCTTCATTCATTGAATTATAAGAGGTGTTGCAGATAAGTCGTATATGCTTTATCATCAAACATGATTGGCTTGTGTGCATACTACTTTCAGAAACATTTAAGGCTTATCTTAAACACTTTTAGATAGAATATAACATATATAATAAACGATGATATATTCATTCACTACTTATAAATATAACAAAGATAGCATAACCACTATTTAGATCATCTATCTTGTAATAGTAAAATTACAGGATTAAATCATCATCATACCCCATTATTTATTTCAAAAGTTTGGATTTACATCTTATTAACTTTCATCATTATTTATATATCATATTATTTCTTCTTATCACGATCTACAAAGACATTCCACGTCGCACAACTTCATTGAGCTCTTGCTCCATGATACGAATCATCGTCCTGGGATCCATCATATACCATGGGTAATCCTCAAATTGTACTTGATAATAGAAGACTCGATCCTGAGCTCTATCAACCGATGTGTGGAAAGCGTATTCATCTCATCCATTTTGGCCTTCTTTGACCGAACCTTTGTAACGCCCCCAAATCCGGGTATCCGTTACCTCAGACCTAGTGAACTACGGTACTATCTTCATCTAATTATTTATAACTTACATTCATAAATTAATGAATACAACTTAGCTTTAACGCCAATTAATATATTAATTCCTTCTCATTTCTAGGATCTATGAATCGATCCCAAAACCTTAAAAAGTCAATTCTCAATCTTTTCATTAACCCTTCCTGTCTTTACATCATATTCAATGTTATACTTAATAAGATGTGAAATAATTAAAATTTTCTGAATTCTTTATTCATTTCCCTAAATCACAACCTTCATCATTTACATATCTTTGAATCAAATTTATTCTATGATTCGATGCATCAGAGTTATATTATAAATTTTTACATCTTAATTCGATATTCTTGATGTGACGCCCCCAAAATAGGTATACACAACCCATTCTTAGTCGCCAAATACATGGTACAAAATTTAAATACAACTTCATTTATACAATACGATAAAAACGTAGCTGAGAGTTTTAACATGAATATTATCTCATAGACAATATCTAAACTCAAATAGAGTCCTCATTACAATTATTATCACACTATTTTATAGAATAGTGAGGACTACTACAGCCACCATCTCGGACCGTCACTCCATTCCCCGACTAGTCCCGGCTACGTTCTCATTTCCCAAAGAGAACAATGAAAGCAAAAGGGTGAGCTCAACTAGCCCAGTAAGAAATATTATGACTGAAATAATGCAGAATAAATTATCGTTAGCCTTCAACAGTGTAAAACTGATAGAATATAATAGACAACAAGTCTAACTACAGAAGCAATCCATTAGAAGAGTCAAGTAGAGCATGATATCTACTATCTTCTATGATTTAAAAGTTCATCATCGATATTTTATTGCTGTAACACAACTCAATAAATAATCCACATCACTGCATTATCCATGCACTACTGGCCAAGGATATTCATTAGTATCACATCCACGAATTATCCATGCACTACAAACCAAGGATATTCATTAGTATCACCAGTGGTCATGATCATGCCAACAACTGTCCATCAATGCACTACGGGCCAATGAGGACTTTTACCACATCATTTGTAACATTATAGCCATGATTATACCGATACATAGTCATAATCATACCAATCAATAGTCCATCTATGCACTACGGGCCAAAGATGACTTTCATCACAATATAAGCATGAGGATGATGATAATGATATAAGCATCAATCAAATGAAATCAAGGATAAATATTAACGATTTTTAATTTATCCAGAGTTTAAAAATGTCCAAATTGTCAACATGATAACTGCTTTGTGGAGAAAAATTCAAGAATAATATCAAAAATAATGTAGACAGAAAAGAAATCAATTTTTATCCTGGGTGAATAGTACCCGAGTGAATAGTACCCCGTGAATAGTACCCTGACCTGAAAAGATCAAAATTTAACAAGAATGTTCAGAAAAATATTCTTGTGAAAATATACTAGATGAAGCACAAATTTCAAGGAGTATAGAAACAATACTTAACAAAATGAGTGTAATATTAAGAATCTGAAGCGAAGTAATATTACTTATATACTACATAGTATGAAAAGAAAAATCATTTATTTCGAATATTGAACAAAAAAATATCCCTTACCTTAAAAGGAGAGTACTTCTGACTGGTATAGCGGGGATATTTTTGAAGAAAACTTATACTATTTTCTACGCTAAAAGCTTCCTTAAACTCTTAAGAAATACGCTCAATATTACAGAAGAATAATTCATTGATTCTGGTGTGAATTTCATTTCTAAACTAAGCATCCTATTTATAGGAGAATGGCAGGATGCTATTTAAGAAAATAATCACGGACTGCACAGGAAAAAGAATTCACGGGCACAATTTATCAGCATATTTTTGAGTCAACCAATGAGAGAGTGCCATCCCATGAATGTAACTAGCAAAGTGGGAGATGTAGACCAATGAGAGGGCGCCCTCTTTTGAAGGTAATTGATTTTGGGAGATAAGGACCAATGAGGGGGAGCCCTCATTCATAAGGTAGTGTACAGTAGCTGCATTATTTGAAAAGTTGGCCAATAAAATCCTAACATACGGAAGAATGAACAAACACCAATTTAACTAGATAATTGAACAAACATCTTTCACTCATCAATTATTATTCTTATCTTTAATTAACACGATCTTTATTCATTATTAATATTATAGCTCACAATATTAACAACCAAATCATTCCCAGGAAAGATGGGGCTTTTCGGTAAGGACTTCTTTTTATTAGCGCGCAATTAGGTGACCAAACCCCTTTTCTCGATAGAACTTTCTAGACATTGTCAATAATGCAAATAATAATATGAATAACGATGTCGTCTCAATTATTGATTTAATAATATAAAATATTGTGCAGATGATATTATGACAATAATTGAATCAATAATATGAGATATTATGCAGCAATTATAGACACTCGAAATTTTCTGCACACCTGTCACTAACATTGCAGAAGGGCATATTCAACTTTCAGAGATACCCTGGAAGACAGCTCACATCCAGTCCGGATACTACCGGAAGTTCAACCTTAAGCCCGGAACACACACCGGGATTATCAAGTCCAACCTCGGAGATAAACCAGAGGCATGCAGTTCCAATATCGGAAATTACCCCGGAGAAGATCTATCCATCTCGAAGATAACCCCGAGATATTCAGTCTCAGTCCCAACATTGGGAGTAGCAGTTACCAACCTTGGAGATAACCCCAAGGAATGCAGTTCTGAAGATAACCCCGAAAATGCTTGTTTCAAATGCAATCAGCTTCAACTTCGGCCCTCACACCGAGGCACTCAGTATGAGACCCGGAGATAACACCGGGAAGACAAACAAACCTCAGAGATGACATTGAGGACCTTTAACACTTGTAGCAGTCCAATCTCAGAGATAACCCTAAGCAACGTATGCTTTATCAGCCCAAACCGGTGATAACCCCGATGAGGGGCAAAGTCGTCATCTTGCCACCTTGATGCCACATCGCGCAGCCTAAACATTTCAATACATACATTTCTACACAATAATGTCCAACAAGAACCCAGGATGTCCAATATCGAGTGACTATTACACAAGATAACCGATATAATTCGAAGCTTGAAGACTAGAGGGCATGGTCCCATCTTCATGACTTTGTACAACCTCTAATCCCATGTCATTGCGTAACTTTCGATAACGGCGATCCAAAATAGGTCTTATATACCTCAGTCAGATGCCCGAATTGCAATTCTGAAAGTTCGAGCAGACATTATAGTGCATGCATACACGTACTTCGAGAGCAGGTGGGACCCATGACCGGGGCAACCCCACCACCAGTAGATACAAATCTAAGGCCACCAGTAGTATTAATCATGCCACCATGGTACAATCATGCTGCCCCCTCTATAAATAGAGGGCTTGGGGGTGGCCATTTTGTAAGAGAAAAAGGCGAGGAAGCCCTGTCAAATTTGCTCTGTACTCACCCTACACTGAGTGCTTTCTCATTTTAAACACTTGTGAGCTCAAACATAGCTACTTTTGTACCGGCGGGAGCCGAGTGTTCATCCCTTTAAATATATAGAAATCTTCTTTGGCAGCCCACTGTAAGCCTTCTCACACACTTTAAAGCCTTTCTCTTCATCTTTGCACACACTTTTCTTCACGTTGAGAGTCGTGTTTCCAAGGTTGGGATATGAGTCACAGTTGAGAGTAACCTAAGTCAGTAATCGAAATACGTAGCTTTCTAGGCTTAGTTGGTTATTATCAGAGATTCGTTGAAGGATATTCTCAAATCGCTATTCCATTAACGCAGCTGACTCGTAGAGATACAAAATTCGAATGGAGCAAGGAATGTGGGAAGAGCTTCGAAGAACTCAAGAGGAGACTCATTTCGGCACATGTTCTGACCATACCATCCTGGAAAAGCGAACGTGGTAGTTGACACGTTGAGCAGAAGATCGTATGCGTTTACAAGTGTGAATATACGAACCTACGTGAATATAGTAAATATATGATTAGAATCAACTTTAATCGATAAATTTAAAGATGCTCAAGCTACAGACCTAGAGTTGATGAATATGAAGAAGAAGATGCAAGAAGTCGTTATTCCAAAAGCGAGAATCGGCGATGTGAAGAAAGCTCAAACCTTCGATTTATTAGTCCATTTGAAATCCTCGATCGAATAGGAACTGTGGCCTATAGACTCATTTTACTGCCAAGTATGACGCGTGTTCATAACATTTTTCGCGTATCGATGTTACGTAAATATAAGGACGACCCGAACCACATTATTGAGTTAGAACCGATTGAGATAGCGAAGATTTAACGTCTGAGAGAGGTACCAAACCAAGATCTTGGATGGGAAGGAGCATGTCCTACGCATGTCAATTTCGAGGATGAAATTTCATAAGGAGGGGAGGTTGTAAGGCCCCAACTTTTTATAAATGAAGATTTAATTTCCTCTATTTATTATTTTGAAATAGTAAGGGTTGAATTGATTAATGTGGTTAGTTATGGGTAAAATGAGCAAATATTTTTAAATAAGCAATTGGTTATAAAATACTCATTGTTGTTTGGAGAATATTCGTTTGGTCGTGGAATATTCTTCATTGTCGAGGAATATTAAATGCGATGGCACGACCTTGTGTGGGCCCCATAACGAAAAAGCAATTGGATGAAGAAAACGACAAGTATGAGTTGTTTATAAATAACAGCGTGGTTATTATACAATTATCTTGTTGGAATACAGTGGTTAAAACACGATGTACGCATTGTTGCACAAAGATGGCACTGTATTGAACCAATTATTGATTCTTACGTAAAAAGGCACTACTCAATAATTGTTACGATAATTATTATTCAAGATTTTATTTTATTGATTCAATAATTCTTTGCGTTGATATTTTATATTATTATTATTTCAATAATTGTCACTACACGTATTTTCCATTATCGAAGCAATAATTCATATTATCCTCAATAATATTATTAGAAAACATCATTGGCAATGTCTAGAAAGTTACATCTAAGGAGAGGTTTGGTCACCTAATTGCGGCGCCAAGAAAGAGAAATCCTTATTGAAAGCCCCTCTTTCCTAGGCAACTACTGTTTGTCAATCTTGTGATTCAGAATATTATTTGTGAATAATTAATTATTGATTTATATGATGAGGAAAATATTGATTTTATGTGGATATAGATGGAGAAAATTTTTAAAGCGACAATTGTTAAAAATTGATATTTTATCTTTCTGATAAAATAATATTTAATTATATTATTATAGTAGAATAATGGTGATATTTTTACAATGAATGTGGGATATATGAGTATATGAGGAGGAAGAGTATTTTTGTTGCATTAAATGATTAACACATATTTTGTGTCGGTGGACCCCATTTTTTGACTGAAATTGATTATAGCCTGTAAAATCACCCGTTTATGGATTTCGGTCAATTTTTGTTTGGAATTTGGAAAAACTTAAACTTACAAAGTTGTATAGAATTGAATTTCCTATACATTTTGCGAGATTCGAATTTTTTGATAAAAGGGCTATTTATTATGAATTATTGAAGTTCCGAAATAATTGATTTTTAGAAGTTTTAATTATTTTTATTAAGAAAAACGTTTTTATTGTTTTTGGCACATGTGTGGCTGATGTTTGGACCAGATTTGTGTGCGTATGAAATTTTGATATATATATTAATATTATATTAATTTTTCTGCTTTGGTGTTCTAAGCATTTTCCTATAAATAGGGTGTTTAGGTTAGAATTGAAAAACACACCAGAAACTGAAATCTTCTCTCTCTTTCTCTCTCTCTATAATATCGAGTGTATTTTGTGAGTATTTTAGTACTTTGAGTATTGCTATACGGTGCAAGTTCTTTCAACACTATATCCAGTATTCCAGTCAGAAGTACTGTCTTTTTGGAGGTAAGGGATGTTATTTTCTTCGTAAGTGATATTATTTCTTCAATATCATTATGCCAAAATATTAGTTGGAACTTTTTATCTAATTTGGAACTTTTTTATGTCGGGATTACTATTCATGAGTTACTATTCACGAGTTACTATTCATGGGTTACTATTCACGAGTTACTATTCACGAGTACTATTCACGAAGCATGATGATTTTTTTTGTGAAATTTCTATCTTTTAGTGTCGGGGTTACTATTCACATATACGACGATATTCACGAATACGACACTATTCACCAAAAAATGAAATTTTCTTCTTTATGTCCAAAATATCTATTATGGATACTAGCTTTGATTGTATCCATGTTTTGATCATTCTTGAATTTTACTCCACTATGATTATTTATGAGGTATTTTTGGACATGGAATAGCTGAAATACGAATCCTTAATATTTATTCTTTTGTTTCACTGGATTCATTTTCTTTAAAATATTTTTCATCATCCTCCATCCTAAATGATGACATAATTGAATAGCTTTGGCCTGTTGTGCAAAGATTAATGATTTCTGATGAATATCTTTGAACGTAGTGCAAAGATGAACATGTGTTTAGATGAACATGACCAACTGATGAATATCTTTGGCCCGTAGTGCAAAGATGAACAGGTGTTGAGATGAACATGACCAACTGATGAATATCCTTGGCCTGTAGTGCAAAGATGATTATTTGATTCAAGATGTATATTGATTGATGTTACAGGGATAAAATATCGATGATGGACTTTTAAATTCATAGATGATATTAGATTTCATTCTCTACTTAACTCTTCTAATGAATTATTATTTCCGCTGCAGTTGTTGATCTAAAACTTGTTGTCTATTGAATTCTTTCAGATTTTTCCCTGTTGAAGACTAAGGATAATTTGTTGTACATTATCTTAGTCATAATATTCTTTACTAGGCTAGTTGAGCTCACCCTTTCCCTTTTTGTTCCATTTTTTCTCGTGAGACGAGAATATTGCGGAACTAGTAAAGTGTGGAGTAATGGTTCAAGACAGTTGTTTTAGTAGTCCTCACTATTTTATAAAATAGTGTATCAATAATTGTAATCAGGACTTATTTGAGTGTGGATATTGTCTAGAAGACAATATTTGTATTTAAACTCACAGTTTATGTGTTGTCGTATTTTGCATGACAATTGTATTAATAAAGTTGTAGTTGTTTCTGTACCATGTATTTGGCAACTCAGAATGGGTGATGTATACCTATTTTGGGGGCGTCACATATATATTTACATTTAGTCCCGCCTGGAGTTTACTTCGTGGCGGTTGACCGTCTTTATAGCTTTATTTCCTTTTCGTCCCGCCTAGAGTTTACTTCGTGGCGGTTGATTGTTTTTATAGCTTTATTTACATTTCTGATCCCCCATGGAGGTGCTTCGTGGTGGCTGATCATGTCTGTATATATATATTTAAACTTTTATATATATACCTGCTTACTGCTTTGTTATTAATCGCGGCATCATGTGAGCCTAAGAATCATGTGATCATAGATTCAGTTTACTGGATCTAGATTCGGTTCCCGTGATGGACATTTTCAGCTGTAAGCAGCTTGTAAATTTATTCATGGTGTTCGGCTTTCCTCAGATGGTTATCATACCCACGAGGAGTTTGGCACTATTTTGTATATTATTTTCATGAAGATGCTTCGCATCTCGAAAATTAAAAATAATGAAGCGGAACACTTAATATAAAATGGGAGTGTAAAAGGTCTCAATTACTATTGAGCACAAGGGTATGAAAAACCTCTTTTATAAAACATCACTGCCATATCTTGTTTAAAATTGAATTTTTACACATATGCAAACCTTGTGTATATAGGTGCGAACGAGGCCTCGCATTACTTCCAAATAATTGCACATTGATCCACACACACACACACACACATTCATATAACAATTTCTTGAAAAGAGGCGATCACCGTGGTAACACGGATGTCGGGGGGTGACTAACACCTTCCCTCCGCATAATTAAGTCCCCAAACCCTAATAAATCTCGGTTTCACCCACCCGTTTAGCAGTGCCACATCACTGGGTTAATGTGCAAACCTTTTCTCGGTTGTGTTGGTGCAACCATATAAAAAACCAACTGTCGACTCGTAACAGTCGATCGTCGACATGATACATGTCAGACCTTTTTCACTCATTTTTTCAAACAAATCTCACCTAACATGAGAACACCAAAGAACAAGTAATGAAAAGGGACAAGTAAAAATCCTGACGTCGACAGGTGGCGACTCTGCTGGGGACTTCCAGTAAGAGGACTTAAGCTACTATTACAATCTTTTCAAAACTGTTATATGCGTGTGTGTGGATGTTGCATTTATATTTATGATGAATGTGTATGATTGCATATATTTTTCTGCGCTTAATGCTTTACACTATATCTTCTTGTGATATTAGTGCTTCGCACATGTCATCATTTTCATAAACGGTGAGACAAATTGTATGTGAATGTATGTTTTATGGTTCCTCCACCAAGAAGCTATCCTGTCGGTGTTTGATTACTGGACTCGTAGGAAGACTAATTCCAACGAGGCTCTAAAAAACACCACCCAAATTCACTCCAGTTAAAAAGACCTGGATTAAATTCTCATCAAGTAAATTGCGATGATTTGGGAACCTTCATGCCAAAAAGCATGAGAGTAACCTAAGATAGGTTGACCCTCGATAAACCAAACACGGAGGAAAGTCTCTTCATGCTTTTTCATTACTTGTAAATTCATGCCATATTCATCTCCATGTAATGAGAAATATGAAGAAAAATGTGTACATACATATTTTAAAACATGCTATCCTGGATTACAAACAGCTAACATCCGTCTTGGAGGATAATATTCCTAGAACGGATACATAGCGTGTAAATATTTACATATTTCCCTAAAGACTAAACTACGCAAGTCTTTTGCAGGGAAGCAATCAGACCTATTACCCGATTAAAATCCAAAAAGGGCGTGAGCCTACAGTCAATTATAACAATATTATTCATTTATTAATAAAAGAATTGTTTATTTAAAGACATTTAATTTATCTACATGGTGTTGTTTTTATTATATATGATAAACCCATAGTTTTAAGCAATGCTTTTACAATAATGATGATGATCATGCTAATGAGATCTAAATTCTTTGATAGCTTAAAACTAAAATAGTTCCTAATTGTTGGATTACTAAAAAGGGGATTAGTGAATCCGGATAGATTGGTACATACGTTACTTGCTCATTGGATAAGGATGATTGATCTCATAATCATTTGTGTGGAGAAACTAAAGCAAGTATGTAGGTGCTTATTGGAGAATAAGTACACTAAACGTGACTCGCTAAGAAATATCTAATAGAGTTTTACTTGCCTATCAATAGGAGTTCCTCAGAAGTGATAGTAGTACAAGTAATCCTTAGACTTGAGATCATCATAGTATCTTCGTGTATGATGAGTTATACTTTGACATATCCCTTAAGACCCTAAGGGTATATCAAAGAGTATGATTGGGTATAATAATTTATATATGGAGATAATAAATGGTCAATAAAGGATCTACCACTTATAGTAAAATAAGAGAATGTCATATGTGATTCGATAAATGACAACTCAGTAGTCCTTGGCCAGGGCAGAATGAAATTAGAAAGTACTTTCTAATTTGCATTATCTAGAGTTGTGCATTTAAGGATCAAAATACATATAATTAAATAAAATAAAACTTAATAGTAATTTCATGTCTTATATTTAATTGGACATTATATGGTGGAAGGAATGAATTGTATGGTAACTATTTACTCAAATGTTCTTTTATGATTAATGTTGAAATCTATATTATCTAGAAAGTCTTTGATCGTTAAGGGGACTTACCCTTATTATAGAATAAATGTTATTTATTTAAATGAATTAAATAGTTTAATTTATTTATTTAAATAAGATTAGAATTGTTCTAATTTATTTATTCACAACCTATTTTATATATGGAGAACCTAAATGGTCACACCATAAAAGGAAAAATATTTATTTAAGAAGCAAATCACATAATCGTAATAATAAATTAAGTATATTAAATTTAATCTATGGTGATAGAATAAATTAAATATCTTAATATTTTAGAAATATTAAATATAAATTAATAAGGGGAGTCTTATTATTATTTTTATTAGTATTATTATTAGTTTAATTCCTAATGGGGGTTGTGAATTAATTAATAAATGTACTCTCATATATTACTAATAGAATTAGGAGGCTAGTTAATTAAAAGAGTTTAATTAATTATTCCTAATAAGACTAGGAAGCCTAATTGATTAAAGGAGTTTAATTAATTAAAACAAAACCCTAATCTTAAATTATTTAGGAGGGTTGCCTACATCTATAAATAAGAAGGTTTTATTATGGATTGAGACACACTAACAATTCTAAGAGTTGGGAGAGTACGCATTTTTTATAGAGATAGAAAAAACTAGGGTTTTGCCAAATAACTTTCTTCTTGAATAATTATTCTTCCTTAGTGGATCACCTATAGAGGCCAAATGCTTGGGTGACTGACGTTGATCAAAGGAAGGAATCTAACCTGGCGAATTCGAGGAGAGCACGAAGGAATAGGAGTTGAACTCATACAAAAGGAATCTCGATTCTACAAGGGTATAAATCTGATTCTCCTTATTTGTTTAGATTAATAATTAAGCACAAAGCATGATCATGGTGATAGTTTGTATAAAAAAATTTAAAACACGTTTTATCGCTTCTTCCACTATGTTTATATGATTTGATTATGTAATCGCTATATATACAAATCTAACAATGATATCAGAGCTCTTTTGGGCTAATTATCGATTTTGGATTTCATGTATTAATTGATATGCGATACGATCGGATTTAATGGGTTGCATAAATTTTTTTTTTTTTTGCATCACGGCGCGGCCGCCCTGCCTCTAGTTCATTCTGGAGCACGACCGCCAAAATTTGTTTTTTAGAGTTGCAACGACTACCAAGATCAAGTCCCCGATTCATTCAGGTGCGACCTTGCTACACCCTATGAACATAATTTTTTTTGGTTTTTCAATTAACATAAATGGTTTATTTAATTGATAAAAGTTGAAAATAAAGATGTTTATTTTATTTGAAATATGATTTCAGATTGCTATAAATTAAAAGAGTTTAATTTGGATTTGGTTTTTGATTAAAATAAAAGAGTTTATATTTTTTCAAAACTAAAGTTTAGCAAACTTTTTTCCATTAAATGATATCGATGCATATATGGAATGAATTTATTATTCATGAGATACATGTTTATTTATTGATGCATATGTTGATATGTATGATAATAAATGTGATGGATTATGGACTATTGACCAATGTGATTAAATTTTATTTTAGTTAGATTTATGGATGTATAAGTTTAATTAAATGGGGTCTGCGTACGCCGTCTTCTCTAGTTTTTCTTGATGTAAATTCTATCTCCCTTCTATGTACTTCCCCTTGACTGTTGATCAAGATTTCTATTTAATGTGAATAGTTTTCGTAATAGAATTAGTTAGAATTTCTTGAAGAACCAGAGATCAAGGAGCAAGGATCGCATGAAGACCCGTTTGTAATGGAGCCTGAGTTTAAATGTAATAATTATATTTAAATTTAATTCTTTCACCCTAGGGTTTGACCTTTTTGGTTCACTTGGTGGCTCTAGCTAACAAAACTAAAATAAAAGTCTATAATCAATCCTGGTAGAATATAATATTCTTTATGTGCATGCTTATACTATATATATATATATATATATATATCATATTTTGCATGTAAATTAATATGACGCGTATTTTATATATATATGTGCATGCGCGCTAAACAAGATGAAACAAATAATAACAAACCCCTAAAATAAATTATATTAAGTTGTAACGTTCAAAGATATATCGAATGTCACCTTCTAGCATAGTAAATCGATAGAGTATTGAATATTTAATATGAGTTTGTTGTGCACACATAAGGCAAGTATTAAATATTTGAGATGTTGGTCTATTAAATATGATGTTTTTAAAAATTGAACATTACAGTTTTGTTCTGCACATATAAGGGTTGTAGTTTTCTCTTCACTTATATAGAAATGCTAGGTATAACTTAACTTAGATTATTTTATTTTGGATGTGCACACACTTGACCATTATGATCTAAGAGGAAAAATAAAAGGAGTTACATGTTGATGTAATTGACAAAAGTTGTCTACCTATTTATTTATATATAGTTTGTTGTGCACACACAAGGCTATATATACATTTAAAATGGGATCCTTATTCTCACTAACATATCCTTAATTAGATATTACCGAACTATATAAATGAGGGTAATATAGTTTTAAGAAAATAGTGGGAGATACCGATTTAAAATAAAACCTAATTTATTTTGGTAATTAATTAAATGAATGTATGCTAAAATATTATCTTTTTCACATGCATAATTTGAAAAGGTCAAACTCACTAATTTCACTGCGTAGCAGACTTGATGCTAACAAACTAACCGGACCGAATTATACGGTTTGGTTAAGGAATCTGAGAATTGTTCTCACCAATATAAGATTTCTTATGTTCTAAATTTTTTGTCCCTCAGAATGTTGCGTATATACAATATCTAAGGAAGATATTGATGCTTTTAGAAAGTGGCAAGACGATGCAATTGTAGCTCAATGCATCTTGCTCGCATCTATGAGTAAAGAGTTTCAGCGTCAGCATGAAACTACGGATACTTTTACTATACTACTGAACCTTAAAGATTTGTATGGTGAGCAGAGTAGGACTGCAATATATGAAACATCTAAGGAGCTCTTCCGATCTTGGATGACCGAGGGCACTGCTATTGAGACTCAAGTCCTAAAGATAATCAATTTGATTGAACGTCTTAGATAACTAAGGTTTGTTATGGATGGGGAGTGAAGCAAAGATTTGATCTTGCAGTCAGTCTTTGACACCTTCTCATAATTTGTTGTGAATTTTCACATGAATAAGTTGGACGTCAGCTTGCCTGAGTTACTTAACATGTTGAAAACTGCTGAAGGTCACTTCCTATCCAAGAAGGACAACATCTTAATGGTGGATGATTCTTCCAAGAAAAGGAAGAGGCCTAAGGTATCTACTAAAAAGAAGAAAACCAAGAAGGCTAAGGGCAGGTTGAAAGTGAAGGATCAAAAGAAACCCCGATCCAAATTAGCAAAGGAATATGCTTCTATTGAAATAAGTTGGGTCACCGGAAGAGGAATTACGATAAGTTCCTTGCGGAACAAAAAGCGTAAGAAGCTTGGAGAAGCTTTGACTTCGTAAAGATTTGTTCATGATTCAAATTAATTTTTCTCGAAAGTTAAACTTCTACTGGGTATTGGATAACGCAATGGTTCTCACATATGTAACACTATGCAGGGACTGGTCAGAAGTAGAAAGCTAAACAAGGATGAGGTCATCCTACGAGTGAGAAATGGAGCAAAGGTTGCTGCATTTGTTGTAGGGACTTATTGTTTAGCACTGCCTATAGACAAGTCCATTAGTCTAAATAATTGTTATTTCGTTCCATCACTTATTAGAAATATTATTTCCATTTTTGTATTGATATGGATGGTTTTGATATTATAATAAAGAACAATAGTTGTTCTATTTATAATAAATATATTTTATATGGTGTTAATAAATTGCTGAATGGACTTTACATACTTGAATTGCATGAAAATATACTTCAAATTAAATAAACTAATAAAAGGAAAAGAGAAGATGTTAATTATACCTTTATGTGACACTCAGAGACTCTCATTATATATCATGTAACAAGATTATCCAAGTTGCATAAGGATGGGCTCTTAGAGCTATATGATTATAAATCATATCCAACTTGTTAATCTTGTCTCATGGGTAAAATGACTAAATCTTCTTTTAGTGAAAAAAGAGAAAGAGTTATAGAGTTTATTAGCGTTGGTACACGTAGAAGTATGTGGACATAAGACAACGAATGCATGAGGAGGGTATTCTTATTTTATTACTTTCACTAATGATGATCATTCAGATTTGAATATATGTATTTAATGAAATACAAATCAATCGCTTGAAAAGTTCAAAGAATTCGTAAGTGAAGTAGAGAAAAAAAGCGACAAAAGTATTAAGATTCTTCGATTGGATCGAGGTGGTGAATACTTAAGCAAAGGAGTTTTTAATTGTCTCAAAGAAAATAGTATAATCTCACAATGGACTCAACCAGAACACCACAGCTTGAATTGTGATGCCCCAAAATCGTAACATCGATTACAGGACATGGTGCTCACGATACAAATAAATAACCATCTAACTACATAAACTCGAAATAATAATAATAATAATAATAATCAAAATAATAATAATATCTATTATATATCTATTCAAATAAAATCCCAAGTCTTTATAACCTTAAATAAATCGAAACTTTAACTTAGCGTTTATCGCTACATTACATCATATGCTTGAAATATAACTTATTACATAAATAACTCTCATCATTTCATCTTAGACTTTCCTTTGTCCTTGCCCGAGCCCTCGCCACATTATCGCTTTTAATTGAAAGGTTTAAGCAAGAATGAGCACAAATTGCCCAAAGAAGTATATAAAGTAGTTTGAGAACATATATCAGAAGTAAAAGCATTAGTATGAATATTTCTCAATAGTTGAAATAATTATCAAGAGATAAACAGGAATATGAAGATAAGAGTTCTAGAATTTTCAATAGCATACTAAAGGGTGTTAGATACCCTAAACATTATTTTGTTTCATCAAAAACCATCAGACGATTTAACAATCAAATAGATTGTAAACCGTCCTTGCAAGTACTCCAGGTGATCAACCTATCGTACCCTACATTGTGCACAAGTATAAAGTTTAACTGCATAAGCATAAATGGGACTATATGCTCGACATCCGCTTTTACTTGATTATTCGAGGTTGTTCATCTTAGTATTCATACGGACCTCACCAAAGAAATTTGGATTGGTAAACATTAAATAGCTTCAAAGGATTTAAATTGTTCAAATGTTATATCATTTATCATCAATAATATCTAAGCCAAACAAAAAAGCCGTAAAACATCCTTGGAAACAGTTCGTTAAAGAAGTAGAACTTTAAAGTATAGCAGTTGTAATAATAACAAAGTAATCATTAATAACGCTTGCAAAGAAATTGCTGTTATATAACTTTACGACAAAGGAACTTGTACGAAAAAGTAAATAGCACAAGTCTGATACTTACTCTTTCCGCAACAAAAATGAGTAAAGATTGAATAATTGCTCAATAAAAGCTTAGGGTAAGAAACTTGTCCTCGATATGTCTTCTACAATTAACGTTATCTACTATCCCTTCACGTAACCTATTCACATATGTCATGTTAAGCAATTAGGTTCTCAAACATCACTTGAAGTGTAATGGTTCCTTTTATTTTAATAAGATGATTAAACTCGCATTTATTCAAATATAATTCAATTACATAACATGTTGCTTCAGATAGGCCACGTGGTCCAATAAAGGAATCTGGGAAACATAAATTTCTAACATTTTTAGACCCCAAACCTCCATCAAAATCTACATAAAACATGCTTATGGGTCTTAAGTCGAAAAACCTTAATTTCCATATTTTGACATCACATATTTAATTAAACTCATTTATCCATATAACATCATTTATATGAAAAATACAAAATCACTCACAAAAATATTTCTTTTCTGGGATTTTGCGTAATATAGTCCCACATTGAACATATATTTTTTCCAGAAATTTTAAAATCCATATACTATTTTTAAATAATCCATAATAGCCAAAAATTCTCAGATTTTTCATAAATCGAAAATAGCTCCTAAAATTCTAAAATTTTCAGGGTTAGCTCCTGTTATATACATGTACTTCCAATAAACATTTCATAATATTTGGACTTATACACAGAGAGTTATTCATGTATCTTTTCAAATATTGTCGTTAGCTGTAAAATCAATAAATCTCAAACCGTATGGTCAAATATTCTCAAATTTTTACAGGACCTTCATATCTTCTTATATTAACACTCTAAATGTTTCTAGAATGTTTAAAGTACAAAAAGTGGACGAAAATGCCCCTGAGATAGACTAATCAAAAACAGTTCCAAGAAAATGGGACATCAAATTCCAACCAAACTACAGAACATCTGACCATGAAACGTGGACACAATATACTTCATATATCATAGTATTTTAAAACAATTATTACCTACCATAAACGGGTCACAGAAACCATGATTCTAAGGCTCCAAAAAACCCGAAAAGTCACAGATTACTAGTTAAACCCAATTTGACAAAAATCCGTGATTTTGCTTCTAGCATGTAGTTAAATTGTTCCTAATGTCCAGATCATCTATACTCATATAAATACACATGTTACAATAATTGAACTCACTAAATTTCAATGATATTATTAGCATCATTGTGTCATATTATCAAATATTTGGCATGCATGACATAATTCCTTGAATCTCTACGATATTAAGGCATGATTTAACCAGAACTTTTGTTCATACATCCACATAACATCAACTAACAGTAGCATGGCATTACAAAGTCTAAAACAAATTGTTTGGAAAAAGTCACATAAGCATATTCTCTCATTTTTACTAAAGAACATGCAAAAGAGAGTTCATGGCTTAACTCTTTGATGAATTCTACTTGCTCGAACTCCTCCAATGATTCTCCTTGCTTGATTAGTCACTGAGAACTCCAAAATTCGCCACTCTCTCAAGCTCCTTCCTCTATCACTCTCAACTTCACTCACGATAGAATTTTTTTACAAAGAGGAAGAAGAGACTTGGATTGGGAGTATATATAAAATATGTTATCAATTGATTTTCTAGTCCTTCCATCTCCAACATAAGTTATATGTATTAATTATATTGTATAAATTCAAATTAGTATGGGGTGGGGGTTAGAGAAAGGAAAAGTCTTGGATTTGTAAGGAGTTTATAACTCCCTCCTCCCTCATTACCTTGTAATATGAATACTCCCTCTCTTGTCCCAATTTGGTTAACACATGGGCCCCATGGCTGCTGCACTTTTCTATTAAAATATTACTATAACCAATTTAATCTCTTAATACACTATTTTGACAATTTTGCCCTCCGTAGCCAAACGTTTTGATACTAATATCGATTCCTACTAAATCGACGTTCCGAACGTCATTGGACTATCTGTTTCGTGAAATTAGCCTCCAAAATTCGTGGTTGAGTTTTTACCTAAAAAAGAACCAGTTGACTTTGACCAAAAAGTCTAACTTGACTAATTTCGATGTTCCGGACTCAAATACGCAGTCCATGTCTCTAAAATTCGCTCTGAAATCAATATCATGTTTTAATCCCCTCCCACGCAATTAATCAATTTAATTATATAACTAACTCAAATAGTTAAATTAATCTAAACCAACTATTTACGCATACCTCATCACATAAACTTAAAATTAAACATGTACGAATAACACATATACATCTAATAATAGAAATCACACAAGAGTTTCACATAAATTCATTTATTGATAATTATTAAATTACATAATAATCTCGGATATTACATTCACCCTCCTTTAAAAGGATTCCGTCCCCAGAATCATTACAAGTTAAACAAAAAGACTAGGGTAATTTTTCATCATTTTCTCCTTGAGTTCCCACGTAGCCTCCTCGGCATTGTGTTTCCTCCATACTACCTTAACAGAATGTATTATCCTATTTCGTAACACTTGTTCTTTTCTATCAATTACCTGTACAGGAACCTCTTCATAGGTTAAGTCCTTTTCAAACTGGGTGGGTTCATATTCTATGACATGCTTGTAGTCTTGCTTATAGGGTTGTAGAACCGATACGTAGAACACATTGTTTACATGCTCTAACTCCGGAGGTAAAGCTATTTCATAAGCTACCTCACCAACTCGTCTTAACACTTCAAAGGGTCTTATGAATATGGGACTAAGTTTTCCCTTCTTCCCAGATCTCATTTTCTCTTTCCAAGGTGAAACCTTTAGAAACACATAAGTGCCAACATCGAAGTCTCGTTATTGTTGATGTTGATCAGCATATTTCTTCTGTCGATCCTGAGCCGTCACTAATCTTGCACGTATCATTTTGATCACATCCGCAGTTTGCTGCACCAATTCTGTCCCTAGAAATTGACATTTTCCTACTTCATCCCAGCACAATGGCGTTCTGTATTTCCTTCCATATAAAGCTTCATAAGGCGGCATACCGATGCTCGCGTGATAACTATTGTTGTACGTAAATTCCACCAACGGTAGGTGGTCATCCCAACTTCCTTTGAAGTCCATAACACATGCTCTCAGAAACTTCTTACTTTTGTCGGTGTCTTAAGTTGTTCCCAATTAAGTCCTGCCTTCACTTTCGTTGGATCCACAGAGATTCCATCTTTGTCAATCACGTGACCCAGAAATTAAACTCTTTCCAACTAGAATTCGCGACTTCAAAATTTTATGTATAGCTTATCCCTCTCAACGCCTCAATACCATTCTTAAATGTTTAGCAGATCCTTCTTGAGTTTTGGAATAGATCGAGATATCATCTATAAACACAACTACGAATTTATCTAAATATTGCTTGAACACCCGGTTTATCATGTCCATAAATGATGTCGACGCGTTCGTTAACCCAAATGACATCACCAGGAACTCGTAGTGTCCGTAACGAGTCCTGAATGTTGTCTTAGGTACATCTTCCTTCCTCACCTTCAACTGGTGATATCCCGTCCTCAAGTCGATCTTGGAAAATATTTCGCTCCTCTCAATTGATCGAAGAAATTATCTATCCTGGGTAACGAATATTTGTTTTTTATTGTTACTTTGTTCAACTCTCGATAGTCGATACAAAGCCTCATCGACCCATCTTTCTTTTAAACAAATAAAATTGGTGATCCCCACGGAGACACACTCGGTTGGATATACTTCTTATACAACAACTCCTGCAACAGTACCATCAACTCCTTCATCTCCACCAGTGCCATTTTGTATAGGGCTTTCGAAATCGGTGTCGTTCCAGGTACTAAATCTATAACAAATTCGATCTCCCTATCTGGTGATAAACCTGTCAAATCCTCTGGAAACACGTCGGGAAACTCACTTACAACAGGTATCTATCCCATCTCTGTCTCTACTTTCTAGGTATCAACAATATGGGCCAGAAAACCTACACATCTTTTTCTTAACAGCTTCCTAACTTGCATCATCGTCAGACAACTCAAGTGTCTAGGAAATTTACTACCATAGAACACTACCTTAGACTGATTTGGAGTCTGAAGGTTTATACACTTCTTCTGGCAATCTATCATTTCCCCATGGTTAAATAACCAATCCATACCTAGAATTACATCAAATTCTCAAAGTTGAATTGGAATTAAATCAACATGTAACTTATACCCCCTTATATCTATAACACAATTCCTATGAATATGGCTAACAGGAATTATTTCCTTATCACAACTTCTATGTTCATAGGATATTCTAATTCTTCCTGGGGTAAGTTTAATCGTTGGGAGAATTCATGTGATACGTAAGCAGATATATCATTGATCGGAATGATTGTTGGTCAATTTTGTTATCGCTAAATCGCGGCAAGCATATGCGATCCACAAGTAATATATGATAAGTTGAGTGTCGTACTTACCGAGGATGAAGTCTTAAGTGATAATCAACTACAAAGGTAAAGTCTATATACTTGTCTTATCTAAACAAGTGAAATAAGATGGTGTGTTAAGCTAATTGAATTTAAAAGTGAAAACTAAGAGAAATAGTTGTACTAGGAAGTCAAGAAAGGAGTACAATTCCCCTAATGCATCGCCTAGTCTCCTAACTCTCCATATTACAAACGAATAAAGGAATGGTCAGCCGAGAACAATAATTACACAAAAGCTTCTATCGAAGGTCAATTGCACATCCCTAGCTAGATGAATCACAATATGTCTATTGGTGAAAATAACTAGGCTAGGGTCATTAAGCTTAGTCTCAAGGCTACACAAGGCAAATAGTGATATGTATATCCTATTAGCATTTTATACACACATTCCATAGGCATGGTCATAACATGTGTTCTTGCATTTAAGAGTGAGATATTAATATCCATTTTCCAATATCGATCAACATCTATACCAATAACCCTGTTAGGCAATCAGTCAATAAGCAAGAAATACAACAACCCATTCCAAAATTATTCATTATATAAATAGGAGAGAAATTTAATTAAGCTAAATAATAGGTTACATTGAAATCCTAAAAATGGAATTAGTTCATATACATGGTACTAATACACATTTTTAACACATTCAACATTCTCAGTAATACACAAATAAATTGGAGATATGGAATAAGAAAACCCCGGACTTGAAGTGTTCTTTCCCCAAATATTCCTTCTTCGTGTAGCTCCTGAGCACTATTGGATGCAATAACTCTTCCTCCTTGAAGCACAGCTTCTTTCTCTTCTACGTAATTAATACTGTAATAAAATCCTATCTAACTCTCTATGTAATAAATATCGCATGCGGCTGCTGTCTGAATATATCCCTCTCCCTCTCTTTCTTTAGGTCATTAAAAGCTCTCTACTGCCTGGACACCGGAGCTCGTGCTACGGCGCGAGCATTGAACTAGCAAGTGGTGCTGCGGCGCCACGTAGGCTTAAAAACACCAGAGGTCGCGCTGCAGTGCGACCCTATAAAGAGACTTCGATCTTCATGTATAAAGAATGACGTCGATCAGGGTGGCAATGCGGCGTGAGATCTAAGCTTATCCTTGGCCAGACAGATTCAAAGTAAAAATTCCCATTATACCCTTGGAAGTCGGAAAAGATTTGTAAAGCCCCGCAAATCAAGCCGTGAGGTCTTAGCCAAAATCCTAACCTCACGAAAAGATCTTATCTCCCCTCATCAATGGAAGTACGTAGGCAGCCATTTACGGTCCGGTCTAACCTTTACAAAAACAAAAACAAAACCCTTTTCACCACATACAACTTTCAACCTTTTCACGCTCGGTTAGAACTACGCAGACCTGATCTCCCGCATCCACAGGAGTACATAGGCAACCATTAGTGGTGCGGTCTAACCCTTAAAAGAAATATCTAAACCTAAACATCAATTCCCAAGACACCAAGGAAAACCCTCTAAGTTAGCAACCCATGTTAAGAAGACCCAATAAGCACTCCAATGTCATTCCATCCAATCTGGCACAAGTTCCAGAAAGGAAGAAATGAAGATACACCAAGTCAACCAGCAGCGAGGACCTTCAAAGAGCTTACACCCTCAATCATAAGTCTTTATCAAATCAAAAGAAAATCATCAAGGCCGATTGCAAAAAAAATTCAGGAACAATGATTGAGGGAATCAAAGCCTAAATCCACTACCTGTTCACCATAGGTACAGAGGTGAAAGCCTCTTGAGATCTCGGTATCTTATCAGCCCATCTATTAAAACAATTATCCCAAAAAACAAGCAAGGTTGGGGCAATTTCAAAATTGGTGACAACCCGATATTGGAACCCTTACAACAAGACTGGGGAAATCTCGGAAACAGCGACAACTCAACACTGGGGCATTTATCAACCATCCTAAAGAGGAAAATGCACCAGTTAGCACCATCAGCATGGTACATCATCATTAGAGTTTCCCTCATATCATCTCATCATGCGATTCAAGATGATCATTTGGTTTTTTCTGATCATACTGTTCTCAAAATGAATAATCTACATGGGAGGTATGACTCTTTCATCTCTTTATGAGTTTTTAGTCTCCATTTACATGCATTAGCGATAATATACATGTTAAGTATTCTTAGAAAGAGGGTTTTGCTTAACTTGTTACGAATGGGATTAATTCTAATAAGCGTCCATGGGGCAAGAATCACGGGAACGATTAGAGAATTAAGATTATTCAACCTTTTTGATTAGGCACGACATCTTAGTTCAAAGTTGTTTTTGGAACATGCTTGACCTTATATGCATGTATGCACTTTATGATTGACCTAACTCTTAGTTGTGGGGTATGAAGCTATATCAAAAATAATGGCAATTAATGAGGAAATAAAAAGTTGCCAGCCTAATGTCTCGAATCGTGGCCTAGGTTACTCGAGTTATTAAGCATGAGGGGTGTCTTTACACCTGGTGCCCTAAAACCATCTAGTTTAGGAGTCATCGATCCAACTCTCGTTACATTGGGTAACTTAGCCCCTAAGAAAATGAGCATTAAAAAAAGAAAAGGCAAAACTTGAGCAGATCTAAATCGCGACGTAGGTTATTCGAGTAATTAAGCCCGAGGGGTGTCTTTACACCTGGTGCCCTAAAGCCATCTGGTTTGGGAGTCACCACTCAACGCCCCTCTACATGGGTGACTTAGAGCCTAAGAAAACTGGAATCTCAAACTCGAGCAAGGAAACAAATAGAGTGATCGCCTAACTTGTCTTAAAGCCTGGCCTTTATTACTCGAGCCAGTAAACCCGAAGGGGTGTCTTAACACCTAGTGCCCTTAAGCCCTCTGGTTTGGGAGTCATTGGTCCAAAACTCATTGCATGGGTAATTCTGAATAGCCTAAGAAAATGAGAGAAGTTAGGCGAGAGGAAAAAAGAGCGAGAATCAAGAAAATTTATGAAGGCATAGAAATGAAACCCCTGCTAAGAGTTGCGTCACTCATAGTGCGTGTGTCATATAAAGTCAATTCTGCAAAAAATAACTTCTAGAGCGAAGATGAAGTATCTGTGATATAGGGAGATATGTCTTTTGAATCTAATCCTACCCATGAATAATGTCCATGGATGCTTCAAAATTTCCTTGCGATTTAATAACTTATTCAAAAGCATAACTTCTACTTCAAATGCCTTATTCAAAATAGTGTACTAATCCTGATGACCAAGCCATCAAGCTTTTGGTTAATTTTGTTCTTTCGATGTGCAGGATATTACTCACTCTTGACTTGGTCAACAAAAAGAGTTTCTCATATGAATTCCGACATCAACATGGGAAAGGTGGGGCATTTTCCAATTCCAAGAAAGGGAAGGAGTTTAAGGCGGGATCAAGCCTCTCATCAAAAGAAATGGGAGAACTCTGAAAAGAAATCAAAGCGACATAAGCTTGCCTCTACAAAAAAGAAGGGAAAATTCTCAAGAAAGTCCTTAACTCAAAAGTAGAAGCCCAATGACAAAAGGTCTAGCGAATGAAAACCTCATCATCAAATGTGTCAACCTGCGTCAAGTCCTCACAAGTCGAGGCCTCTACACCAAAATTCAAATCTGGGTATCGAAAGAACGGGCTGCACCATCCAGGGATATCAGCGGCATTCAAATCATCAGTCCAGCCAGGTTGCGAATCAAAAGATCAAGGGAATGGGGTATAAGCACCTAACAGTGAAAAGAAACTTCAAATCACCTCAAAAAGGGTGAGGTAAGTTTCTACTCCTGATAATTTAAAATGTGCATCAACCTAGGAAAATAGACTCCTAAGGATAAATCTAGATCATCACATCATGCATGATCTGCACATGTGCAAATGTGCTACATCACCGTACATCTTCATCAAGGTTTAGCATGCATCTCTAGTATATTTAAATATGTGTGCACATTAAATGCCTAGATTAGAGAAAAATTTCATCATAGAAATTAGTTGGTTGTCATCAATCAAGCGTAACATCTAGTAGAGTTTGGTGAAGTAAGTCGTTGAATATTACTTCAGCGAAGGTATCAGAAGATGTGGTACTCTAAACCATTGGCATCAATTCAGTGTAACATCAAGATAGTTCATCGATGAAAGCTTTGTACACCACCATTAGTGTGAGGCCCCCAAAATAGGTATACATCACCCATTCTGAGTCGCCAAATACATGGTACATAAATCAAATATAAACTTCTTTTATACAATACGACAACAATACTATAGCTTAGAGTTTTACACGAATATTATCTCATAAACAGTATTCAAACGCAAATGAAGTCCTCATTACATTTATTATCACTCTATTTCATAAAATAGTGAGGACTACTATAGCCACCATCTCGGACCGTCACTCTGTTCCCCGACTAGTCCTGGCTACATTCTCATTTCCTGAAGAGAACAATGAAAGCAAAAGGGTGAGCTCAACTAGCCTAGTAATAAATATTATGACTAAGATAATGCAGAATAAATTATCGTTAGCCTTCAACAATGTTAAACTGATAAAAATACAATAAACATCACTTTTAAGCTCAGATGGAACAAGCAATCCATTAGAAGAGTCAAGTAGAGCATGATATCTACTATCTTCTATGATTTAAAAAGTTTTTCAACAACTTTATCGCTGAGACTCAGCTTAATAAATAAACCACATCATCGAATCATCCATGCACTACGAGCCAAGGATATTCATGTAATCATCAATGGTCATGATCATACCAACAACTGTCCATCAATGCACTACAGGCCAATGATGACTTTACCACATCATTTGTAACATTATAGTCATGATTATACCTAATAATCCTTGGTCATAATCATACCAATCAATAGTACATTTATGCATTTTCCTAATTATTATTCAAAGCATATATTGTTCTAATACATTAACTCAAGTGAGATTGTTCTAATTCTTTTTAGTACTTTGCATGTATATCATGTTATTCAATTATATATTGTTGATATCTGATCTTTGACTTTGATAGCATTGTTCAGTTATACATTATTGTATTAAACCTTTATTGATGGAAATTGAATAGTGTTCTAAAATTCTAGAAACACTGATAAGCTAGTTCCAAACTAAACTTTCTTTAGTGCGGAAATTCTAAATTCAAACTGAGACGACCAACCCTAAATAGGGGATTTTGTACGTGTAACGTTTAGATGTTTGTGCACAATACATGGTACAAAGGGCTGATACCCCTAAGTACGTTAAGAAGAGTCTGTATAGTCTAAATGACTGTTAAGATTGAGGTAATAATACCTAAATACCGAAGACATAGTTCGTGGTCATAAGACCCTCAGATATTAAAGTTCGAACTTGTTTCTATTTCTATTCATGGAACGAGTTCATTATTGTACAACATTCGTTGTTCATTCTTATATGGTTATTATTACTACTCTTTATGTCAGTGAGCAATTGTTTGCTCACTCTTGCAATTAACAATGCAGCTAAAGTCGAAAGAGGTGATACGACATCTACTAGCAAGGGAAAGGGCAAGATGTCCAAGTGTTGAAGAATTATTTAAAGTTTATTTAAATGCATGATGTTATAAGGCATGTTTTATTTTATAATGTATTCCGCAAACTGATGTAATAATTTAAGGTTAGATTACCTGTGATTGTTTATGAGATGATGTAACCCTTTAATGGGAAAGATTATTGTTTAAGTTATTTAATATTTTATCCTTTATCATGGGTAGTTAGATGTAATTATTTTGATAGTGAGCACCAAATTTGGTGGAAATGAAGTACCCGAATTTGGGGGTGTCATATGTTGGTATCAGAGCCTTAGGTTATGAACCTTAGGTGGGGAAAACCTTAGGAAGTAGCCTTTAAGGAAATAGAAAACATAGAGGTGTTTAAATCTTATCGAGTTTTAAGGAATGGATTAAGGCATCCATTGAAGCTAAACAATAAAAGACATTATGTGATATGTGTTAATAACTTATGTGATCGCGAGTATCGATAATGTTAAGTAAAGCTTAAAATATTTTGTTGTCAAGATGTCTGACGAAAGATGATCCAGTCCAGCTAGGGAGGTGATACCTCAGATACCTAGAGATAATGAACCCCGGTATATTCACGTTGTGTGGGAAAAGTTGACTCAGGAGGATGAGCCTGTGACCGATCCCGAGGAGGATAAGTCTGATGAGATAGAGGAGGATGATGAGGAGGAGGATCATGTGGAGTTTCCACCAAACTTCGTATCGGCTTAGATGTATGATGCTTTGTACGACCGTAACATAGAGTTACAGGATAATGTAGAAGAACTGAAGGAGATGGTTGATATGCATCACGCTGCATTGGAGCAGAAGAATGTAGAGATTCAGGAACTTGACTCAAAACTCGCAAACATAAAATGGGATTTAGTTCATACCAAGGGTCAGCATGAAGATCTGTTGGCAGTGAACGAGAAGATGAAGACTGATATGGAGAAGTTGAAAGATGACTTCAAATAGGAATCAACCAAGTGTGAAAGAGCAGAGGACGCTTGGATGAAGGAAACTCAACGTGCAGACCGTGCTAAGGCGAAGGTCCAAGTAAAGAAGGCCAAAATGAACGAAATGGACCATGCCTTTAATTCTGTGATTGATAGGGCCCATGATCGAGTCTTTTATTACCCGCCTCAATTTGAAGACTCGCCGTGGTTCGTGATGGATCGTAGGATGGCATATTACACCATGGAAGAGGAGCGCAAAGAAGCCTCTCGACGTCTTAATATGCATAGATAGGAAATAAGAGTGAGAATACTATGTGGTTTTTTATGTGGATAAATAAAGTTTTAAATCCCTTATTTTGAGATGAATAAAGGGGTAGTATGAGTATGTAATCCTGAAACTTGTTTAGTTCAGGAAAATGGATGTTAATAGCAAATATGCTATATTTTATATGTTTTAAAGCATTATGAATGAATAAAATATTGAGTTTATTTGAAATGTTATGTGTTATAGCTTTAATCTTAGAATGTTTAAGTTAAAACTTCATATACTCAAGAAGTTGAGTGAGGAACTAATAAGCATATATTCTAAGAGAAAATGCCTCCAAGAAGAAGACAACCACGTCAACAACCACCTCCTGAGGGATCTACTAAAAAAATGATGACGCCAACGCTAATCCGGTTCAACAGTTGGTAGCTTTGTTGACGGGAGCACTTGCGAATCAACAGCAAGCTCAAGTTACGACTTTCAAGGAATTCAAAGTGGTTGGACCGCCAGAGTTTCAATGGTCTATGAATCTAGTGGAAGCCCAAACCTGAATCATGGAAATGGAAAAGGTGTTTGACGTTGCTAGAGTTAATGAAGATCAGAAGACTGCGTTCGCAACGTTCATGCTGAAGTCTAAAGCTAGCTACTTGTGGCAAGCAAATAAGGTTCGTGGGGGACAAGGAGTGATAATGTGGGATAGATTTAAGGAGATGTTTTTCGAAATGTACTTTCCAGCGAGTTCTCAGAATCAGTTGGAGGTGCAATTTCTGGAGTTGAAGCAAGGAACCATGACGGTGCCAGAATATGGTGCGAAGTTTAATGAGTTGGCAAGGTTTGCCACTTATCAAGTCAATACGAATAAGCGTAAGGCGAGAAGGTTCGAACAAGGATTGAAACCCTTGCTGTATAGCAAGGTTTCAATGTTCCAGTTAAATACATTTGCGGCTGTACTAGAAAAGGAAATTATCGCGGAAGGTGGAAGCGATGCCTTGACCAAGTACAACCAAGAACAGAAGAAGAGGAAGAATGATAACGAGAATAAGGCTGGTGGGAGTAATGTTGGAAGTAAAAATCAGAAGAGGAAGTGGAACAAGAATTCAACTACGGGAGGACAACAAGGAAATTAGCAGAAGAAAAAGTTTGAAGCTTGCGCTACTTGTGGAAAGAACCATACTGGGGTGTGTTTGAAGGGAAAGCGGGTGTGTTTCAACTGTGGTCAGGAGGGACACATTGCACCGAACTATTTTAGCCCAAAGAAAGGAGCATGTTTTACCTGTGGTTCGAAGGATCACATGGCTCGTGATTGTCCTAAAAAGCCAACGGGGAGTGCAAGTGGAGGAAAGGGAAACAACAACGGTGGTGGTTCATTGACTATCATCGGACCAAATTTCAAAAACCGACCCTCACTGCGAGAACTTTCAATATGACCGTGCAGGATGTGTTCAGTCTAAGGATGTGGTGTCAGGTATCATTCCGATTAATGGTATTAATGCTTAAGTACTGTTTGATTCAGGTGCTACTTGTTCATTTATATCCGATGAACTTTCTCGGAACTTAGATTTGCCTCAGGAAGAATTAGGTTATCCTTTGAGAATAGAGATTGCAAATAGGGAAGTGATTCCTGTTAGGTTCATATATAAGAATTGTAGAGTGGTTATAAAGGGTCAAGAGATGAGGGTAGACTTGATACTAATTAAACTGGGTGAGTTTGATTTTATACTGGGAATAGATTGGTTATTCAATCACGGAGCAGCAATTGATTGCCAAAGAAAGTGTGTTAACCTTATGACTCTGTCAAAGGTGGTGTTCTATGGCAGCAAGTCACCTCGACAAGCAAGTTTTCTGATGGTGATGCAAGCCAAGAAGTTGTTAAGACAAGGATGTGTAGGATACTTAGCCTACATAGTTGATACACAGAAGAAAAGTGCGAAGTTAGAAGAGATACCGATCATAAGAGATTTTGCATACGTATTTCTAGACCATTTTCTGGGTCTTCTGCTAGATCGACAAATCGAATTCGTGATTGATTTGGTACCAGGAACGGGTCTAATATCTAAGGCACCATACAGAATGGCCCCGGTAGAGATGAAGGAGTTGATGGTGCAATTATAGGAATTGCTCGACAAGAAGTATATTCAGCCGAGCGTATCGCCATGGGGAGCGTCGGTGCTATTTGTTAAGAAGAAGGATGGATCGATGCGGCTCTGCATTGATTACAGAGAATTGAATAAGGTCACGATTAAAAATAAGTATCCGTTACCAAGAATCAACGACCTATTTGATTAACTGAAGGGTGCGAGGTATTTTTCAAAGATAGACTTGAGGAGTGGTTATCATCAGCTGAAGGTGAGGCCAAAAGATGTACCAAAGATGACATTCAGAACTCGGTATGGTCATTACGAGTTTTTGGTTATGTCATTTGGTTTAACCAATGCACCTGCAGCGTTCATAGATTTGATGAACAAGGTGTTTAAACCATTTTAAGATAAATTTGTGGTGGTGTTTATTGATGATATCCTGGTGTATTCTAAGACCATGGAAGAACATGTTAAACACTTAAGAGTGACGTTGGAGACATTGAGGAAAGAGAAGTTGTACGCAAAATTTTCAAAATGTGAGTTTTGGTTGGAACGTGTATAGTTTCTCAGTCATGTTATTGATAAAGACAGAATTTCGGTAGATCCATCAAAAGTTGAAGCTGTATTAAACTGGGATTAGCCGAAGACACCGTCAGAGATAAGGAGTTTCTTAGGGTTGGCAGGTTACTATAGGCGTTTTATTCAAGTTTATTTCCAAAATTGCGACCCCGTTAACGAATTTAACCAGGAAGGAGATTAAGTTTGTTTGGACGGAGAAGTGTGAGGAAAGTTTTCATGAATTAAAGAAGAGGTTAAGTACAACACCTGTGTTGTCATTCCTTGATGATACAGGGAATTTTGTGGTGGATAGTGATACATCGCATAAAGGACTAGGCTGTGTGTTTATGAAGAATGACAGAGTTATTGCGTATGCATCACGTCAATTAAAAGATTATGAAAAAGGGTATCCGACTCATGACTTAGAGTTGGCTACGGTGGTGTTTGCCCTGAAGATTTGGAGACATTATCTTTATGGAGAGGGGTGTGAGATATATAATGACCATAAAACTCTGAAGTATATCTTTACACAAAAAGACTTGAATATGAGGCAAAGAAGATGGTTGGAGCTGATCAAAGACTATGATTGCGAGATTTTCTATCATCCCGGAAAGGCGAATGTTGTTGCCGATGCTTTAAGTAGGAAGGGACGGGAAAAGTTAATGATGTTGACAACTTAGGAGAAGTTAGTGTCGTAAATGGCTAAGATGGAATTGGAAATTAAATATCCGACAAAATTCGACGAGAAGTTATTCCAAATAGGAAACTATTCATCGTTGGTAGATAAAATAAAGAATGCACAATTTCAGGATGAAGACTGAGAAAAGATAAAACATAAAGTATCTGAAGGGGGGGAAATGAAATTTAAAATCTATTCGGAAGGGTTACTTTGATGCGAAGGGAGGATTTTAGTTTCGCCAGTACCGGAAGTTCAAGATGAAATTCTGAGTGAAGCTCACAACTCAAGATATTCGATTCACCCTGGAAGTATGAAAATGTACCAGGATCTTAGACATCATTTTTAGTGGCCGAATATGAAGAAGGATGTGGCTGAGTGTGTGGAAAAATGCTTAATGCGTCAGAAAGTTAAAGCTGAACACCAAAGGCCAAGCGAATTATTGCAACCGTTGGAGATACCATAATGGAAATGGGAGCATATTATAATTGATTTTGTGGTAGGTCTTCCAACAACTCAGCAAGGTTATGGCGCCGTTTGGGTGATTGTTGATCGATTGACGAAGTCGGCACACTTCTTACCAATCAATATTAGATTTAACATGGATCGATTGGCAAAACTATACGTTAAGGAAACTGTCTCAAGGCACGGTATACCTATATCCATTGTATCAGACAGAGATCCACGTTTCACATCAAATTTCTGGAAATGATTACAAGAATGTTTGGGAACACAACTAAGAATGAGCACAGCGTACCATCCTCAAATAGACGGACAGAGTGAGAGAACCATCCAGACACTAGATGACATGCTCAGATCATGTATTATGGATTTCAAGGGAAATTTGGACGATCATTTACCGTTGGTTGAATTTTCTTATAATAATAGTTATCACGCGAGTATTGTCATGCCGCCTTATGAAGCATTGTACGGCAGGAAATGTAGAACTCCTTTATACCGGGATGAGGTAGGTGAACGTCAACTATTGTGTCCAGAGTTGGTACAACAAACCGTCGAAATCATCAAGGTGATTCGAGCAAGATTGATAGCTGCACAGGATAGACAGAAGAAATATGTCGATCAACACCGACAAAATAAGGAATTCAATGTTGGTAGTTATGTATTCGATTTGGCAAGAAAGGGAAATTAAGCCCTAGGTTTATAGGTCCTTTTGAACTGCTTCGACGTGTGGGTGAAGTGGCATACGAGGTAGCTTTACCTCCAGAATTGGTGCATATCAATAATATTTTTCACGTCTCGGTGTTGAGACCATATAAGCCTGACTATAAACATGTTATAGAATATGAGCCCTTACAGTTTGAGAAAGACTTAACATATGAAGAAGTCCATGTTCAAATTATTGACAGAAAAGAGATGTTATGGAATAAGGTGATACCTTCTGTTAAGGTAATCTGGAGGAACCACAATGCTGAGGAAGCTACGTGGGAACTTGAAAGTGTTATGATGAAGAATTATCCTCAGTTGTTTGCTTGATCTTGTATAGCGATTCTGGGGACAGAATCTTGTTAAGGAGGGAAGAATGAGACGAATGAATTTGTCGAGTTGTGATTCTGGGGACAGAATCCTTTTAAGGAGGGAAGGATGTAACGATTGAGAAATTTGTAATTTAATTTAAATATTTATTGAATTAAATAAATAATTTAAATAATTTATTTATTGAGAAAATAAATAATTGATAATTGTGGTGAATTAATTTAGTAACTAAATTGATTAATGCTAATTAATTGAATAATGATAATTTTATTGAAGGATTTAATTTAAGGAAATAATTAAATTAAATGAATTATTTAATATTTAAGAAAATAATTAAATTAAATAAAATGTTGTTTTAATCTAATTTATTAATTAAATTAGATATGTAAAGATTTATTAAGTATATTACAATGGGAATTATAATTATTATAATTATAAGTATGAGTTAATTAAATTAATTTAGTGGTGTGACATGAAACTATATAATATAATAATATAAAAATAATTTGGTATGGGAATTGTGTGGTTAGCCAAACAGGGTCTTGTGACCTTTGGCTTATTCAACTGACGTCTTTTCATTATGTAACTGATATTATAATTATGCATGTATTATTATTGGTTTATCAGTTTGGCTTGGTTATTAGTTTGGTTTACGCCTTCTAGTTGCTAAGCCTAAGAGAAATACAGAGAGAAACTTGATAGAGCTTGAGAGAATTGTGAAGAAATTCTTGAGTTTTTTCAAAGCAAATTTAGTGGGTTAGCAAGGATTATAAGCTATTTGAAGGTATTTCTTAACATCTTGATATTAGATATATATATATATATATATATATATATGCATATATGGGTTTTATGGCATACAAACCTCATGTTCTGTGAATTCAAATTGTTGAATTGTTGATGTATATAATTGGTGATTGTGAGTATGTGTTTATAATGATTAGAGTTGTGTTTTAGCAAGAATTCGTATGCTAATTACAGTTTAAAAAGGAAGAAAAGTATGACAATGTATATTTTTTCATATGTCTTGTGTAAGTATCAATTTTGATGATCAATTCATATGTTAAACTGCAAATTGAAGCTTGTTTATGATTGTCCATTAAGAAACGAAGATAACGTAGTTTGAACGAAGTGATTTGGTGAAAAATTGAGATGTCAGTGATGATTCCTGTGAAGAAGTTCAAAAATAGAGTTCTATATGAAAATATGGAATTTTGAGAAATTAAACTAGTTTTAGTTGTTGTTAAATTATTCTATATTGATATATATGTGAGGAAACATGTTTGTGATAGTTCTATACCATTTGTACATGTTATTATCACTATTTGGTGGGTGAAATTTGTGTTAGTTGGCTTATGAAAAGTGTCGTAACCATGTTATGTAAAAATAGAATCATGCGTGCGCTGGCCGCACATCCCTTAGCCGCCACAGAAGTTGCCACGCTGAAAACTGAAGATAAAACTCGCGACGCGATTGCGCCAAATGCCTAGTCTCGAGACAAAGGTAGTCTGCTAATTCTGCAGACTTTGGTCGTTCAATGTAACTTAGCTTAATGTTAGGTTAATGTGAGAACCATGTAATAACAAGGTTAAACAAAGTTGTGTTATGTGGATTGTAAATTCAAAGTTGTAAAAAAAATGATTTATAAGTCATGAACGTGTTATGTTATAACTTGGCTTATACAATGAAGGTTAGTTAAGTATTGTGATGTTAACACTCGGGAATTCTAAAATGTAAATGGTAGCATAAGACTTGTGCTAAAATGATAAGTTTAGCTAGAAATGTACATGTTGTGGTATGTTAGCATATCTAATAGGTATTGTGGTTTTAAACCTATGTGTAGGTGAACATGAGTTTAATATTATATCTTACGCTCGAGACAAGTTTCTAAACTTCTCTTTTACATTGAGCAAGTTTTTCTAACTCTACACTTTCGTTGAGTTAGTTCTATTATTACATTGTGTAACTTCATTATTTTGACAGGGCAAGTTTCTAAACCTTAACTCTTTACATTTAGCAAGCGTTCTAGCTTCATTCTTTTCATATTTAATGCAAGTTCCCATTCCTATATTATTATTGTACAAGTTCCTAAAATTCTTTGTAGAGTTGAGCAAGCCTAATCTATCTTGCGTATGTTTGTGCAAGCTCTTGTAACCTAATTCGTTACATCGAGCAGTTTCATTTTCCTAATTATTATTCAAAGTATATATTGTTCTAATACATTGACTCAAGTGAGATTGTTCTAATTCTTTTTAGTTCTTTGCATGTATATCATGTTATTCAATTATATATTGTTGATATCCGATCTTTGACTTTGATAGCCTTGTTCAGTTATACATTATTGTATTAAACCTTTATTGATGGCAATTGAATAGTGTTCTAAAATTCTAGAAACATTGATAAGCTAGTTCCAAACTAAAAAATTTTTAGTGCGGAAATTATAAATTCAAACTGAGACGAACAACCCTAACATAGGGGATTTTGTACGTGTAACGTTTAGATATTTGTGCACCGTACATGGTACAAAGGGCTGATCCCCCTAAGTACGTTAAGAAGAGTCTGTATAGTCTAAATGACTGTTAAGGTTGAGGTAATAATACCTAAATACCGAAGACATAGTTCGTGGTCATAAGACCCTCAGATATTAAAGTTCGAACTTGTTTCTGTTTCTATTCATGGAACGAGTTCATTATTGTACAGCATTCTTTGTTCATTCTCATATGGTTATTATTACTACTATTTATGTCAGTGAGCAATTGTTTGCTCACTCTTGCAATTAACAATGCAGCTAAAGTCGAAAGAGGTGATGAGTCATCTACTAGCAAGGGAAAGGGCAAGATGTCCAAGTGTTGAAGAATTATTTAAAGTTTATTTAAATGCATGATGTTATAAGACATGTTTTATTTTATAATGTATTTCACAAACTGATGTAATAATTTAAGGTTAGATTATCTGGGATTGTTTATGAGATGATGTAACCCTTTAATGTGAAAGATTATTGTTTAAGTTATTTAATGTTTTATCCTTTATCATGGGTAGTTAGATGTAATTATTTTGATAGTGAGCACCAAATTCGGTGGAAATGAAGTACCCAGATTTGGGGGTGTCACAGAAACCTTAGGTGGGATAAACCTTAGACTATAACCTTCGGACAGAGGGAAACATTGAAAATACAAATAACTCATATAGAGTTTATAAGGAGATGAATTGAATGAATTCATCATCAAATAAAGTAAAATATAACTTATATAAAATTATTATTTGTTGTGTGTATATATTATATGCTAATCTAGATAAATTATGTGTAGATGTCAGATAAAAAAAAGGATTTAGATACCCTCAGATCGCGAAGAAGGATTTAACCTCCATAACTGAGCCAATACGAAAGTAAATAACTGAAATAGAGGCTCACTTTGTAAGCAACCCTAGTGAGGTGATTATATTGGACCATGTATTACCGAACCCAAAAACGATAGTATAACCGATAGATAGAGTATGGTTAGAGAATATAAGGTTAAGTTCGAGTTCTTAAAACTCATACTTATGGTACGTTCATGACTCATAATTATATGAAATTTGTGAACCCCTCAGCGAATGGACGCCAAAGGTCTGACTAGGATAAGTTCTTAAACTCATATGATTGTGGTAAGTTCCTAAACTCATAATGTGTGGTAAGTTTGACGAACTTGGTATAGTTAGGTGTGAATGGATTATTGAGGATGATGGGAATATATAGAATACTAAGCAAATGATCCTTAGTGAAGGCGTAAGAAATAAGTAGTATTAGTATTGTTTGATTATGTATGATTCTATGATGTGTATATGATAGGTATGACTGTGTAATATAATATTCTCAACTTTCGTATAAGTTGTGGCAGCGAATCCCGACTTTTGAGTCACGGAGGGATAACAGATGTTTAAAGTAGTATGTGTTATGGTATGTCAAGTGCTATGAATATGAATCTATGTTTGATTAATAAAAAAAGTTGGTATAAAGATAGTAATTATTTATCTAAACACTGGCTAATATAGTAAACCAAGTTTTAAAAATCTAATATTGTGAATACATGATTATGTGAGTAGAAAATTTCGTGTTATATGTTAAACGTATACGATAAGGCTTAGAATGTAAGTTAATAAAGAATAATTTATGATAATGCCGCCAAGACGAAAATGAAACCAAAGGACAGAAGAACCTATCAACAAAGCTGGAGGACAACCAGACCCGATACAGAATTTTGCAAATTTGCTCACTCAAGCTATGCAGAATGGAATACCAGCCGCGAGAAATCAACCAAATAATCGATCGACAAACTTTAAAGACTTCAAGGCAGTCGTACTGCCAGGATTTAGAGGAACAACGGAGCATAAGGTGAAGGACTGTCCGAAAAGGAGAATGGAGGTAGAAAGCGTAAATACGGGGAAAGGTAGCGGGATGTTGGTGACAACGGGACCAACTTCAACAAAAAAACCAACAGAATCAACCGCATGAGTCTTCAGCATGACTGTTCCGGAATCGGTAGCAGCTGGGGATGGAACTCCAGGTATTATTCGTGTAACTTTTATTTTCTTATATATGATTTTCTTATATATAATAAATTATTTTATAAAGAAATTTTGAAGGAGGAATTTGAGTTCTATTAGAAATCAATTTTTTCGTTTAATCAGATAGACAAGCTTTATGTGAATAGTTAAAGATCAGTTCGATCAAATTTGATCGAGATCTGCTTGCAATGATTATGTATGCTATGTACCCTAGTATGTATAAGTTTTAAAACGGTGATTCTGAGGACATAATCTTTATAAGGCATTACAAAAAAATGGGGCTTCAGCAACAACCGATTTTCGTTGCTTAAGGTGCCAAATTTCATTGCAAAAGGGTTTTGGCAACGACTTTACTGTCGTTGCGTCTTTCGTTACGCAATGAGCGTTGCTAATTGTTCCGCAATGAACGTTTTTTTTCGTTGCCAAAAGTAATACATTTTGCAACGAAATTTATCTTTCGTAAAGAGACATCGATCCTTTAGCAACAAAATATATTGTTGCAGAATAATTAAAATTTCGTTGCTAAAAAGTCCATTTCGTTGCAAAAGTCTGCTAATTGGCAACGAAATGAACTCTTTTTTTTGCAACGACCATGCATTTTTGTTGCAATTGACACCATTTTGCAAAGATCTTTTTCGTTGCAATAAATTATAAAAATTGTTGCCTAAGCTTGCTTTCGTTGCGGAATATAAAGTTTTTAGCAACGATTTTCATTGCTGATTATATTATTTAGCAACGACATTATGCTAAATCAGCAACGAAAATGTTTGTTGCTTATTATTTTTCAATAACAATGAAAGTCATCAATTAGCAACGACATTATATGTTACCATTTCTTTATATGTGCAACGAAAGTTGATATGATTTGCAACGATAAAAAATGTTTCCTTTTATTTTAGTATTAGCAACAATATCCTATCCATTGTTATTAGGTTAATTTTTCGTTGTTAAATATAAAGTTTTTAATGCCATTAGCAACGAAACTTTATTGCTAAATGTATAAAAAATTGTTACTATATTAAAACTTATTCAATGCTTTGGTAATGAATTATATTTTTGCCAAATCAAAATTTGACATTCTTTGTCTACCTGGCTGGCTCAATGTCCCCATAGCAAATAATGGCAAAAATACAAAAAACTAAAATATTATTAACTTAATAAAATCATCCACTATATAATCATTCATTATCTTTACAATTAACCATTTTAAGCTACCACAGTTCTTCAATCAAAGTATATATCTACATATATAGAGAGTACACTTCATAATTTTGTCCCTTGTCTTCCGTAAACATAGCACGGAAATTTAATACCCAGTATTGTAAGGCAACTGATCTTTTGTATGTAACAAGAGCATAGAGGAAACTGATCCACTCACCTCAATAATAACCAAAATTAAGCAAGTTAGTTTACAAATAAAATTCCAAATAAATAATGAATGCCACCCACATTTATAACCACATGACCATGTAAGCAATCACACAGCAATCTTTTAGGGGAGTATTTGGTAACTCATTCCTAAAAGCCTGACCAATCTGAACAGCAGCAAAAGGGAGCTTGCTCCCATTGTAATAGTACAAGTCCTTGAAGTTCACAAAAATACCTTGTGCGGTTTAAATTCGCATATACCGCCGCCGCTTATGAAGATATTAAGACAATTAAAAGGCCCATTGGAACAAAATAGACTTGATGAAAAACTAAACTTCATAAACTAGTAACTAATTTACTACAGTTAGATAACATAAGCTAACCAAACAATTAAGTTTAATATATATACTGCTGACAAATAATAACGCTACTCCCTTCCTACACGGGAATGGTTTAGGTATGTATGATACACGGGAAACAAAACCGTATGGCCTAAATATCAACTGAATTCATAAGAAAAACACAAATAATTAAAGTGAAAAAGGTTAGTCTAGTGTTGGGCGGGCCCAAAGTCCCACAGGCATGGACCTGTTGTGACAAACTTTGTCCACTCTTTAAACAAAAAAGAAGATATCAATGCAAAGTCTCATTTCAGTCATAATCTAAGATTTTTCTCATTAAATCTTCACTAGCAGAACAGTGTTCAAATTATTTGGAGCCACATAAAGGAAAAGTAGATAACATAAGGGAATTAAAAAAATTATATAGTAATTTA